>CM071949.1:6345000-7763750 GCA_036784905.1 Acrossocheilus fasciatus
AATATAGAAATATATGGCTTTTAAAAAGAAGCGGTGAAGTGGCACATGCCTCATAGGCGTAAGCTGTGCCATGTCAAGTAGAAAGTTGGACTATTAGGGAATAAATACTGAGCAAATACTGACAACATTTTTATTTTTGGATGAACGACTTTTTAAGGCTGACCCAGTTGCACCTCCAGTTACGCTGTTATTTTGAGCCGTGATGACGACGTGTTAGTGATTTTATTCATTTGCCCTTCAGGTTCTGTTTGAATTTTCCGGTTGTTGACACATCCTGTCATTCTGCGAATTGTTTTACCATTACAATGTGTATTATCTATAACATTCTTGCTTAGAGGCCAATATAATGAAGAAAATGATGTGGAACTGAACATATCAAGAACGCCTGTAACAGTGGCAGACAGCGTTTTGACCTTGTCTCAGGATAATTAAGTTCTGAGTGCCATTCAATGTAAAAATATCCAGAATGAAGGAGGATGATATATAATTTAAAGCAATGTAAGTCACTGGAATGGCTCCAGGGATCACTTGTCAAGCTGCCAATTGGTGGAACAATGCTGGCTATAGTCTATGTGTGTCGGCCGCAGACATGGCTTATCTGTTGTCATGTTTCCCTATTTGTGCTATAGGGCACCGAGCAGACGTCAGTGGTCTTTATGGGCTGTGGGTGCTTATGGCTGTCAGTAACTGCTCTAACTACTCTTCTGCCATCCACAGCACCCAACCTGAAGGGCCGGCCCCGGAAGAAGAAGCTCTCCATCTCCCAGCGGCGAGACTCGCAGGGGCAGGGTAATGCCAAAGAGACCAACGGTCTGGAGGGCAAGTCTCTAGTCAAGGTAGGGCTGTAGAAATACACAGATGTTCAAATTCTGTTTGATACAAATGACAAGATAATTATTTAGGCTTAATTAGGCTTTTGACTATCAGCGTAAGGTCTGGTTCACTTTCACTGGAGTTTCCAGGAATGTTTGTGTATAATTTAAAACAAAAATGAAATAATATAATAGTACAGGTTAAAATTTCTGCTTGAAAACACTAATTTTACATGAGTTTTCATGTATTATGCAGTACTTAAATATTTTAATTCATAGTAAAAAAGTAAAATTGATGTATAAAATAAACTAATATACTGCTATAGAAACTGGATCATTTAGGACAAAAATGGCGGAATAAAATAATAATAAAGCTAAATAAAAAATTGTTTATCTTCTAGTTCTATAGCCTTTTGGAAACTGCTATGAAAGAACAGTATATTGTTTAAAAACCTTAATTTTACATGAGTTTTCATGAATTCATGAATCAATAAAATATTTGAATTTATAATAAATTTATAAAGTAAAATTAATTAATACAATAAACGGTTACACTTTATATTAGGTGGCCTTAACTACTATGTACTTACATCAAAAAATAAGTACAAAGCACTTATTGTGTTCATACTGTATTGCAAAACACGTCTGCTGCTATTGAGGTGGGATATGGGTAAGGTTAGGGACAGGTTTGGTGGTATGGGTAAGTTTAAGGGTGGGTTAAGGTGTGAGGGATGGGCCAACAGTGTAATTATAAATGTAATTACAGAAATTAATTGCAGATGTAAGAACATATAGGTATTTAAAAAAATATAAGTACAATGTAAAAACATGTATGTGCACAATAAGTGCATTGTACCAAATGATTAATTTAAAAGTAAGTACATAGTAGTTAAGGCCACCTAATATAAAGTGGGACCCAATAAACTAATACACTGCTATAGAAGCTGGATAATTTAGAACAAAAATGAAATAAAATAATGAAGGTAAAAAGAATAGTTTATTTTGTTTGAAAATGGCTATAAAATATTTTATTTTAAATGAAATAAAGAATTAAATAAGCCTCCATATTATCAGCTTCCAGTATCATCCGATGCGGACAATTTCAAAAAATTATTATTGTCCAGTACTGACATGGTCACAGATATACAGGTCATCCTTCATTTTCTGCATGTTTTTCAGTGCATAATTATTTTATTAGTTGTTAGTTATGAGCAGCTTAGCCTCGGTTTCAGTCCATCAATCTGAAGCACTTTCCCCCTCCTCCTGTTGTTTGGCATTTAGTGTTACTGTTTCTTCAGTTTCCCATGTTTGACTAATGGGCTTCAATTGTTTTTCTTCTTGTTATTTTATTAACCTTTGCCCTTGCATGTCATTTCCTGTCCATTCTCCTGCCAGCATGAGGGCAGTGTTTTATGATCTTCCTCGTCTGGATGAATATTTGTTTGGCAAAACAGCAGCTAATTCACTCCAGCTTTGTTGAGAACCTTGAAAACATGCTGTGATCTAAACCGGCCCTGACTGTGATGTGATCTAATGTGGTTCAAGGTCTTTCGGGACCCCATCAGCTGCTTCACTTGGGATGGGAATCTTTACCTCACAATTCGATTGTAATTTAAAGAGTCATGATCCTTTGTGGAACACCACTGGGGTGTAAATCTTTGGTGTGCAACAAAAAGAACTGTATTTCAAGCACAATCATTTGGCCTCAATAATTTAAAAAAAATGAATTCTAATTAAAAACAAAGGGTATGATAGAGAACACGCACACATATACTTCAAAAAGCATGTTATGCTGTTTCCAGGGATTGTTTAGTTCATGTCAATGTAACCTAATGCTTCAGCATTTCTTTCTTTGACTTTTTTTTGTATTTGTTCACATATTCCACTGGCCTTGATAACTCCTTTTGGAAAATAAATGCTCTTGATTATCGGGAACAGATGGCTAAACAGACGTGTGTGGGCCAGCGATGACTGCAGCATGTGACAGCATGGTGGGGCCTGAAACTGTAAAACTGACTCCAGAACAGTTCTCAGACACTCACTCCTGGGTCAGAACAAGCTATTTTAAGTGTTTGAGAGCTTGCAGTGGTATTGAGGAAGTGCACAGCATCTATTTTTACGCCACTTTTTAAAAAAAAATTCCGGAACTGAAAACAATCAGTATGTAAGCCAGCGGTTCTTAGCTGGTGATTTGCAGGTTTTGATTTTTTTTTTTGTTTTTTTGGACAATATGTATATTAAAAATGTAAAAGAAACTGGCACTTCTTTTGAGCGCAAGGGTGTATTAAATTGAGCAAACATTAATTTTTATTCATCAAAGAATCCTGAAAAAAAGATTTATTTCTTTTTTTTCAGAGTTCCACAAAAACATTAAGCAGCCCAACTGTTTTCAGCATTGATTATCATAAGAATTATTTCATAAGATAAGATATCATAAGCAGACTGCTGATAATTAAAGTTTGCCATTTCAGGAATAAATTACATTTTCAAATATATTCATATAGAAAACAGTATTTTGAAATTGTAACAATATTTCATAATTTAACTGTATTTTTGATCAAATAAATGCGGCTTTGGTGAGAATAAGAGACTTTTAAAATATTAAAAACATCTTACTGACACAAAAAGGTTGTGTACTTCCAAATAGCTTCTTTAAAATAAGACACATTAAAATTGAATAACCTTGAAATCTTGAATTTAGTGTTAATTATTTTTCTGACCCCAGTGGCAAATATGTTAGCATGAATCTAGCGAAAATGAGTTGTGTTAGTGCAAAAACAATACAGTGATGATTATCCTGCTTCTAGGATGTTTTGACAAAGTTACTGGAGATGAAAAAATATTAATTCAAAACCACTGATTCAATCACAAATGAAACACCACTTGTTGAGAGCCACTGATGTTTAAAAAAAAAGAAAAAAAAGCAATCTTTTGATGTTTTTCTGATGCAGTTCTGAAGTAATTCTGATGTTATTCACCTTTGCTATGACAGACCAAGCGTGCTTTTCAATATTATTAAATCTTTGGTGTTTAGATGAAGGGGGATTCAAAATCAGGAGTGTCCAAGCCCAGGAACACCAGTAGCGGAAGCAGTTGTAAAAAAGTGTCGCCCGAGGATAACCCGAAGGTGGAGACGGGTGAGGAGTGCCGCACAGATGAGCAGGCCTTCCTGGTGGCACTGTATAAGTACATGAAAGAGAGGAAAACTCCCATTGAGAGGATACCGTACCTGGGCTTCAAACAGAGTAAGTGCAGCTTCTTCACTTCCTCCTCCATAACAGAGCTCTGGAAATCTCAAGTACTACTTAAGTCAACAACCTGTGTCACTTCCACGAAATGAATGGCATTTGAAAAAGTCAAGCATGTTTCTGAAGTATCTGTTTCACAAAAAAATGCCAATTCTGTTATTAATTAAACATGATCTTCTTTCTTCTGTGAAACATAAAAGTATATCTTAGGCAGAATGTCCGAAAAAAAAAAAAAATCATACAAGATACATGGTGATTTATTCAGTCAAGCTGTATATCGAAGCTCTCTGATCGTATTTGCAGCATTGCATTGCAAGAACCAATGACCTTTGCAGTTAATGATACTAACATCAAATTTTGTCCCATAGTGTGCCACAGAAGAAAAAAAAACAATATGGGTTTGAAAAGACACAAGAGATATTTCATTTTTGACATTGTGCCCATTTAGTTCACACTAAACAACCTGCAGTGTTCACAGTGACCCAAAACAGAAAAAAATGTGTAATATATAATTTAAAGTTGCAAAGTAGGTCAACATAATTTAAAGAGAGTACAAATACAATTATTTCCAGGCAGCTCTCCAGGTTCCTTTAATGTAACATATCCAGCTCTGACCCACAGTACACAGTGTGAATAAACAAGTAGACCAATGCTCGACTCATAAACAAAGTATGCAAGCAATCTATTACTGTCTAAATGTAGAAAGCATAGATTTTATTATTCATAATCTTTCCCCTTGACTTTCAAAAACATGAACAAGCCACATCTCATATGTCTATATATTCATGATTTTGCATATTGCTTTATAAAAAATTGTTTGCATCATACCAAACTAGGCTGCAAAGTTATGCGGATTTCTAAAATACCTCTTTTTGCCACATGTACTATATTTATCTAATCCAGATTGCATGCAATGCGAGTTTTCACACAAAAATGTGTGGTAAACAAAAATGACTCAAGAAATATAATTTAGCATCAATGTATACTGCAAATACAATTATCTTTTTGTATTATATATATATTATCTCTGCTAATTAGAGTATTACGTTGTTAGCTTCGCAACATGCTAACACCAAACTTTATTGGAATTAACTTTAAGCACCATTGGTTTTGTTTGAGTTGGCATGCTGCCGTATAAAGTAGCTGTCTATGTAGCCAGGAAGGCACCTCATTAAGTTAAGGAATAAATCTGTTTACTGACTGTGAAGTCTATTATTTGCATTTTGTATAGAAGGATCATTTACGGTTATTATGATCAAATAGGAACATATTTGACCTACGTCAAGATGCACACATGAGTGTAGGAGTCTCTGCGTGAGCCCAGAGAGCAGATGCGATGTACTTTGCCATGTTCTTATTCATACTAGACGCTCGTCACTATAAACCTTTTTTTAACCTTGTATGGTGTGACACACACTTCTTGTAGAAGATGATTCATTCTTCTATGAAAGCAGTTAGAAAGTGAATCAGGCATCGATCTTCTGGCTTAAGATTGTTATGCGACAAAATTATGTTTTCAACTTCTCTATCCAACAAGTGATGTTTAATGAAGTGTTTAGAAATTGTGCCATCCCAAGCTAAATTAAAGGGACAGTTCACTCAAAAATGAACATTTTGTTAGTTTATTCATATAAAAACATTGATCGGTGTACATTAAATATGGCAAACAGAAGCTCAACTGAACAAGCCTCATTGGTGCATAAAGCTAGTATGTTTGATATGCTCTATGTATGTGCATTGATCAGTGTTTTTATTCAAATAAAAGGCTAAATTAAATCTGTTCATCATTTGAAGAGACACAATCATGTAATAAGATTTGATTAAACCACTCGATTCATTGCGTTTCTTTTATGATCTCTTTATGAACTTTTTAAAGCTTGCAAATTTTAAGAGAGTAGACTTTTAAATTAGTGGCTGAAATCTCTCGGATTTCATTTAAAAAATATCTTGATTTCTGTTTCAAAGATGAATAAAAATCCTATGGGTTTGAAATTGCACAGCGACAGAATTTTCTTTTTTGGGTCAATTAATCCTTATCTTTATACGGGACGCCTAACTTTGCTTCAGTATATTACAATTAAATCCTAATCTAATCGTGACAAAGCTATATATCGTTGGAAAGGTCCAAGACTCCTAAAAACCACTGTTTGTTGTTAAAAATTATGTAGGAGCAGTAATAGATTAATTTATGACAAGAGTGCACCTCAAAACATATACATCGTAACAGTAGCTCTGACTCAAAAATTCTATTAGTTTCCTTTTTTTCCTATCACGTTTTAGTAATCATCATATATTAGATATCATTTGAAAGATTAAAACCTCAAAATTCATCCTGTGAAAACTGTTTTGAAATCGAACATTGTGTTTCCCTAGAAATGGTACTTTAAAATCTTTTAGCGGGCTCCTTCCCCTTAGTGGGAGGTGTCATATTCCAAATGTATTACGATCTTATAGAATCTAAACTTTTTATAATCTTGACAAAATACATATCATCGGAAAGGTCTGAGTCTCAAGATTCCATATACAGTGGTTTTGTGAGAGAAATTTATACATTTGTGACAGAACAATGCATAAAAAAATTCAATGGGGTTTGGATGGCACCCGGTGGCTGTTTGTGGTATAACGCCTAAACAAAATTGCATAGCAACCTCAATTTTTTTTGTATCAACTTCAAATTTGGAGCACAACTTATTTAGACATATGGCTTTAATTTTATGCCAAATTTGGATTAAAACCTATTTTGTAAAATACTTATTTTATATAAAATTTTTAAAAAAAATAGTACAGTACATTTTCTTTACAGTAAATTGAAACTTTTCTAACTTTTTTTTTTTACTTTCATTTTGCAATAATATGCTGATTGTCTTCTTTAAAAAGAGACCCACCTTAGGTCTGTATTCAAAAGCGTTCATGAATTATAACAATTTAACTTTAAATAGTGCATTTTCAAGTCTATTTTCAAAAAGGTGGGGTGACAGTTAAGGGGTTAATAGATGTTTAATAGATAATTATGCCTTCAGAAATGTAACAGGGTTGACAGTTTCACAGAATAATTACAAAGTGCTGCTTAGAAAATTGAAAGCTGATATTTCTACAAATATTGACTTTTAAATGTTTAATTGTTTACAATAAAAAAAACGCAGAAACAGGGTTGATATTTTAACATTGTCCCCTACAGACAAACAAAACAAGATATAAGATCAAATAAAAAACATGAGAACGTTTCTTGAATAATTATTTAAAATATATGTCATATTACATTTATGTAAAATTATTTAAAAAAAATAAATAAATAAAAAATATAAATGGTAACAGGGTTGGTTCAAGTTTGAACATGGGGACCAGTGTTTTAATATCATGCCAACTAAAATCTGAAAATATATAGAGAGACATATTGAAGACAAAAATGCATGAAGAAAGGAAATTCCAGTGGGAACAGACCAAAAAAAAAAAAAAAGTCCAAGAATGTAAAATAAAAAGACTCCACAGTACTTATAGGTGCCTTTTCGAGGTAGATAAGTTAGAAAGTTGTCCCTTTGAGGGTACTGCCCCAGTGACAGGCTGTTGTACCCCTAAAGGTACAATTTTTGCACATTTTTTTCAGTAGTATTTGTACCATTACTGATGTATCAAAGTGTCAGAGAGAAAGCAGCTCTCGGCTGTAAGTTTAATGTCATTCAGCCGACTTAAAAACAACTCGCCCTATAACCCGACAGTCCATCAGAAGTAGCTATTGGGAGGAGGCAAAAATCAATACGGCAAGATATAAGGACAGACAAACACCGCTCTGACAAATGCAGCAGCTTTGTGTGTGTGGCGATTGAATCTTGATTGATTAGTCCCCCAGCAGCAAAGTCCCTCATTAATTTCTGCTGTGCCTTATTCATAAATGTGGCACAGCTCTGCTTCATTAAACTGACACAAATTTATTTAGTTTCATCTTTTTTTTTCTTTCTCACTCACTCACTAAGAGGCCCCTGCTTAGCATTAGTATTCATATGGCGAAAATTAAACGGTGGGGAATGGATTGTTGACAAGCGTTTCAAGTCATGTTTCAGTTTTAATTCGATGTTCAATTGAATGGAAGAATGTGTTAGTAGTATTAGTGTTCAGAATGGAATACTAGCGTACTATATGCTACACAGTATACACTACTACACACTTAAAAATAAAGGATGTCATGGAAGAATCATTTTGGGTTCCCCAAAGAACCTTTCAGTAAAAAGTTCTTAAAAGAACACTCTGGAACTTTGAAGAACTTTAAAAATTAAATGTTCTTTACACTAAGAAAATAAGGGTTCTCTTCAGAACGTTTCTTCAGGGAACCCAGAATGGTTTTTCTATGGCATCACTGTATAAACATTTATTAACCATTTTTTGTGTGAAGAACATTTTACTAATCTAAAGAACCTTTTCTGCAATAGAACGTTTCCATGGATGTAAGAAGGTTCTTCATGGAACCAAAGATTGAAACAAAGAACCTTTTTCTGTAAGAGCGTACAGTACTGCCGCCTATTTTTTTTTTAAAAAGTAGTTAGTAAAAACTAGGCATTACTGTATATGTATATGTATATATATATATATATATATATATATATATATATATATATATATATATATATATATATATATACTGTAGCATATCTCAACTGCTTGATTGTTTATATCTCGAGATGTAATATATAATTGCCCAGCTCTAATCTGCTAAATGCAATTTTAAGGTCTGAAGATATTAAGATATTATAAAGATTAGCATCATAATTTTCTGTAAAGCTGCTTTGGGATTATGTGTATTGTGAAAAGCACTATACTTCAACTGACCATTTTAAACAGTAATATGTTACATTGATGCCACATGACCTCATTATTTTTGCATGCAAGTGGCGTCCAATTATCATTTCCAAAATGAAATGATTTTGCCCTTTTTAATTTAATTTAGTGTAAAACTGTTTTACCTTCTAGCAGTCGGATCAAGTAATGAGTGAAATGGGATGTTAACATGGCTGTAATTACATGACCGCACTTAAAGTTGAAAGTTGAGTACATTGTATTGTGGGATACAGTAGTGCATACTGCACATTTTTGCATACAGCAGGTCATCCGGCTGTTCCATGCCCGGGAAAATTCTCATAACATGTGCAGTGTACATTACAGTAGTATGCTATTCCGAATACGGCCAATGTGAACGCTTCCCTCCGCTCTCCTGTGGAACTAATCGTCATCCTTGTTATCCTTCTTACAGTAAACCTTTGGACTATGTTTCAAGCGGCTCAGAAACTGGGAGGATACGAGGTGGTGAGTGTTTACACGATTTGTTTGAAATCCAGTGCCGTTGGCAGCACGCTTTTTCCTTTGGCTCTGAAAGATTCCTGAAAAACAAGAGTTTGGTTTTTTTCCGGCCTGCCGTGTAATGTGTGTTTACTAGACTCTGGCCTGGATGCGGAACTCTCTCAGATCCAAATTTGGCCAGATTGCTCGGAGTTGTTATAAAATCTACAAGTGGAAAACACGTGTAACCCTTTTGCGGTTGAGGAAATTGGTTGGGGCCTGTTCACTACCCATGTTTAGGCTCTTAAGGGACCATTATTGTGCAACAAGCGAAGTGCGCAATAAAGGGAATTCACTTGGCAGCTTATCTGACATCTGCTCTGCGAAAGTATGGTGAAAACATTAAAGTCCCTTCTGCGCGACCAGCTATTCGATATTTTCGGCGTTCATTCATCAGCGCTGAAGCTGTTTAGATTAAGAGCAAACAGGAAGCCACTTCTTTGCGCTTTTCATCTGGCGTATTGATACCGCTGTCTGCCTTTCTCAGTCATTTTTATGTCCCCTGGCTCCTCACATTGTCTTTGCCACAGAAAGCTTGGCTTTAAATGCAGCTGACATCTGTAATGAAAATCATCGTGCAGGAGGAGCCATGATGTCATCGGAAACATTTACATTGCTCAAAAAGATCAGATTAAACTCCTCTCTTGAGGTTGAACTGTGCTCAACTGTGTTTTGAAACCGCAACTGTACTCGGGACCCAAAAACCAGCCTTGTACACAAAGGCCATGCTAAAACAAACAGCAGTCAAGGGCTATTATGACTGAGGGAGTTTAGAGAAGGCAGCGAAGGCCACAGGGGCGATTCTGTTCTCATGCTGTCAAAACTGCAAACGCTTCATTAAACGCCGGAGGAGGCGGCAGATGCCCTACTCAATGAGTCAAGTTACCGAAGGAAAGTAGAGCACATGGTCGGCGGTATTTTAATTGAAGTGTTTCTACAATCGAAGCGTGATTAGGTCTCCATGGACATCGGGTCATACTGTATTCCACAACACTGTGAGAATATTGTACTTATTTGTGTTGTGGTGAATACATCGGCCTGGGCGACTAAATCGCACATGCATTAATTTCCCAGCACTTGATGCATGTGGTTTTCCACAGAATGCATTTTATTGAGAGAGGCAGCCATTAGCTGCGGGAAACGGCCATTAAAAATCTTTTAACCCTCGTACGGTGAATGCACTAAAGGTCTCTCATGAATATTAATCGCTGTGTATGTGAATTATGTTAATCGAGTATGTGTTTTCGTTTTTTCTTTTCGGTTAAGAGTCTGCATACATCAATGCTCAATCTTATGACCTTGCGTGGGACATCATGCGCTCGGTGTCATTTAATAAGTATAAAGCTTACGGAATCTGTTTAATATGCATCAAGTGACTCTCTTATTTTCATCATTCCACAATAAAGAAAGGCCAACATAAATGTTGAATGCACGAATAGTGGAATGCTAATATCAGTGTTCATTTCATTTCTGCTTCATGCACACATCCATTACATGAACGTCCTTGTCACTCATAATAAACTTCCACTTCTCGTTTCAGATCACAGCGCGCCGACAGTGGAAAAATGTATATGATGAACTGGGCGGCAACCCGGGAAGCACCAGCGCTGCCACGTGCACACGAAGACACTATGAGAGGTTGGTCTTTTTGTTTCCTTATTAGCCAGTGATGATTTTGGAAAGAATCTGCAGATTTCTGTAGAACTGATGTTAAACGATGCAGAGTATTAAACTTCTGTTGGTGGCTGAATAAATATTTAGACAAAACATTTCATTAAAAAAAAAAAAAAAAACAGGCGGGATGTGGCCATTCTGCAGAAATCTTTCTGTGAATTTCTGCTCTTTAGTATGCCTATGCGTGATAGGATGTGCCCATTAAAATACATGCACTGACCCTGCTGTTGATTTCATTATTTACACCCCATATTATTAGCAGCCCCACATGAAAGCTGTGTCTGCACAACTCAAAGAAAGCTCAGCGGATTTCTGCAGATTCAAAACAAATTATGTTTTTATAATATTCAAAGTTTCACGTTGTCCTACTTAACTGTTTTTATTTTCTCTGGTTCCCTTGACTAAGGATCCAGAACAGAGTGTGATTTTATTACAATGAGACACAATCACGAAAAACGGAATTAAAGTTTTCATTAACTAAAAACTGAAATCTAAAAATAAAGTTTATTTTTTAATAATTTTTTTTTAAATGTATTTAATAATCAACGATCAAATAAAACCTGAGTAGTATAGAAATATTTAAATTGCACACAAGGCAGTTTTTTATCAACTTTTTAATCACATTTCTACTTCAATTTGTTGTTGAAATTTAAACATTTAAACAATGGCTATTATAACTTGCTTTCATGGTGGATTTATGCAAACACACATTAAATAAGACATAACTAACTGGGTTGAATAAAAATATAATGAAGTAATACAGTGCATACATTTATCCTTTCTGCACGCTATGGAAACTGAATGGCTTTCCTGTGGTAACTGCAACATTACGTTCCATTGTTTACTAGCTATTTATTGACATCTTTTTGCCGTTAAAATATTGATTGATTGATTACATAAGACATGATTTCACTAAGTTGTACTTTTTCTTTCAACAAACCTTCAGACGTTTAGTTATTTTGTGCTATAACTAGTAATAAAGAGGAAGAGATCATCAGTTCTCGTTAGCTCCGTTTGAATTAGCCATATTTGTTTGAATTTCATCATTAAAATTTGAAAGCTAAGATGTTGTTTCAAATCAAAAGGAACAAAGCAAAAAGCTTATGAAGATCAAAATTAAGATCAATTAAAAATGAGAAATTGATATTGTCAACAGGACATGTCCCAAGCAAGTAAAGAAAATAAAATTAAAATAATAAAAAAATTAAAATACTGACACCAAAAAAAAAAGGTCAGATGGTTATTTTATATATATATATATATATATATATATACACATACATACATACATACATATATATATATATATATATATATATATATATATATATATATATATATATATATATATATATATATATATATATATATATACATACATATATATATATATATATATATATATATATATATATACATAGTCACCTTTATTTATATTTATATATATATACAGGTGCATCTCGGTTAATTAGAATGTTGTGGAAAAGTTCATTTCTTTCAGTAATTCAACTCAAATTGTGAAACTCGTGTATTAAATAAATTGAAAGCACACAGACTGAAGCAGTTTAAGTCTTTGGTTCTTTTAATTGTGATTATTTTGGCTCACATTTAACAAAAACCCACCAATTCACGATCTCAACAAATTAGAATATGGTGACATGCCAATCAGCTAATGCTAACTCAAAACACCTGCAAAGGTTTCCTGAGCTTTCAAAATGGTCTCTCAGTTTGGTTCACTTGGCTACACAATCATGGGGAAGACTGCTGATCTGACAGTTGTCCAGAAGACAATCATTGACACCCTTCACAAGGAGGGTAAGCCACAAACATTCATTGCCAAAGAAGCTGGCTGTTCACAGAGTGCTGTATCCAAGCATGTTAACAGAAAGTTGAGTGGAAGGAAAAAGTGTGGAAGAAAAAGATACACAACCAACCGAGAGAACCGCAGCCTTGTAAGGATTGTCAAGCAAAATTGATTCAAGAATTTGGGTGAACTTCACAAGGAATGGACTGAGGCTGGGGTCAAGGCATCAAGAGCCACCACACACAGACGTGTCAAGGAATTTGGCTACAGTTGTCGTATTCCTCTTGTTGAGCCACTCCTGAACCACAGACAACGTCAGAGGTGTCTTACCTGAAGGCTAAGGAGAAGAAGAACCGGACTGTTTCCCAGTGGTCCAAAGTCCTCTTTTCAGATGAGAGCAAGTTTTGTATTTCATTTGGAAACCAAGGTCCTAGAGTCTGGAGGAAGGGTGGAGAAGCTCATAGCCCAAGTTGCTTGAAGTCCAGTGTGAAGTTTCCACAGTCTGTGATGATTTGGGGTGCAATGTCATCTGCTGGTGTTGGTCCATTGTGTTCTTTGAAAACCAAAGTCACTGCACCCATTTACCAAGAAATTTTGAAGCACTTCATGCTTCCTTCTGCTGACTAGCTTTTTGAAGATGCTGATTTCATTTTCCAGCAGGATTTGGCACCTGCCCACACTGCCAAAGGTACCAAAAGCTGGTTCAATGACCATGGTGTTGGTGTGCCTGACTGGCCAGCAAACTCACCAGACCTGAAGCCCAGAGAGAATCTATGGGTTATTGTAAAGAGGAAAATGAGAAAAAAGACACCAAAAAATGCAGATGAGCTGAAGGCCACTGTCAAAGAAACCTGGGCTTCCATACCACCTCAGCAGTGCCACAAACTGATCACCTGCATGCCACACTGAATTGAGGCAGTAATTAAAGCAAAAGGAGCCCCTACCAAGTATTGAGTACATATACAGTAAATGAACATACTTTCCAGAATGCCAGCAATTCACTAAAAAGTTTTTTTTTATTGGCCTTATGAAGTATTCTAATTTGTTGAGATAGTGAATTGGTGAGTTTTTGTTAAATGTGAGCCAAAATCATCACAATTAAAAGAACCAAAGACTTAAACTACTTCAGTCTGTGTGCACTGAATTTATTTAATACACGAGTTTCACAATTTGAGTTGAATTACTGAAATAAATGAACTTTTCCACAACATTCTAATTTATTGAGATGCACCTGTATATATATATATATATATATATATATATATATATATATTATTATTATTGATTATTATTATTTAAATCAAATTAAAATGAAATTACTTTTATTACTGTAATAAATTAAATGGATAAAATGACTATGTATGCAAAGTATTATATGAAACTTTGTGAAGAACTGTTTGAAATGCTGCAAGTAGAGCAGGTTTTGGCATGGGTTTGTGCTTATTCTTAATGGTTTGGAGGCAGGGGGAGACAGTGTTATTGTATTTGCTCTTAAAGCTATTCAATTTGACCTTTAAGGTTTGTGTGACATGTCTCTTTCTTCCGGCTGGCTCATCGAGGGGTTTAGTGAGGCCCCGGCAGGTGGAGTTGGCAGGGATTGTGTTCCTGGCAGCGCTCCACCGTCAGACTTAGTGCTGAGTCAATAGCCACCAATAGTGTATCTGTTCAATGAATAATAGGCTGCCAAAATCTGATGTTATAACCTTGATCAAACAGACAGGGATGTGCTGATGTGTCCACTTGTGCAGCTGCTACCAAGAGTAATTAATTGAATTAATTTGCCCAGCAAATGAAGCCATTCTGTACGCCGTTTGCGAGTGAAAGGCTGTTTCAGCCGCAATGACGCACGGCATTATGTCCCGGCTCGTCTACGGTTTCGTGCCTCGGGACGAGCTACCTTTTGTTCAGCTACAAGCTCTGCTCTTTGGAGCCCAACTCAAGTGGCTTTTCATGGGAGCTCTTTTGCAGGGCCACTGCCAAGTGCAGCCCCAGTCACAGATGGGAATGAAGATGTCTGAGTTTTTTTATGAGTGACCTCACTTCTGCAAAACAAGCTGAATGTGCCTTAATCTCGTGCGTGTGTGTGTGTGTGTGTGTGTGTGTGTGTGTGTGTGTGTATGTTTCTTCTTTTTCTCCCTCCCTACTCAGGGTAAAACCAAGTTCTTAAAAGATTTCTGTTAAGTACTTCCCCACCCTTTGAAGGGCAGCCGACTAAACTGACTTTGTGTGGAATTACTCATCTTAGAAAGCAGTCTGCAGGCACTCTATCGGTTGAAGAAAGCTTGAAAAGTCATGAATGAGGCATGAAGATGATGAACAAAAGTACATTCTGATCACGTGGTGCGTTGCTTTAAGTGCAGCCATCTTCTTTTTAGAAAAACTACAGTGTACAATAATTATTAAAAGGAATACTTAACCAAAAAATGGTCATCATTTACTCGTAACTTGTATGACTTTATTCCTTCCATTGTACACAACAGGAGAATTTTGTAAGAATGTACTGGCTGCTCTTTTCCATATAGTGAAAGTGAATAGGGTTTAGAGGTGCCATACTCTAGAAAATCGCAATAGAAGTATTATAAAATCATGTGATAGCTTGAATGATGACTACAAAACAAAAAAATTGAAACTGATGAAAAATTGCCGTTGATGTTAATGAAAATTAAAATTGCAACATAATTTCTGCCTATGCCTATTATAGATTTTAGATTTTAGATTTTGAATTAGACTTTATTTTTATATTTTCAGTTTTCAATTTTTAGTTAAATTCTTTGTCATTGTATGTGCATTTGTCTTTTTTTTAATATTAGATTATTTACATTACATTACATTTACATTTACATTTACATTTAGCAGACGCTTTTATCCAAAGCGACTTACATTGCATTCAAGTTAAAGGAATACTCCACTTTTTTTGGAAATAGGCTCATTCTCCAACTCCCCCAGAGTTAATAAGTTGAGTTTTACCGTTTTTGAATCCATTCAGCCGATCTCCGGGTCTGGCGAGAGCACTTTTAGCATAGCTTAGCATAGATCGTTGAATCCAATTAGACCAGTAGCATCGCGTTCAAAAACGATCAAAGAGTTTCGATATTTGTCCTATTTAAAACTTGACTCTTCTGTAGTTATATCGTGTACTAAGATCGGCGGAAAATGAAAAGTTGCAATTTTCTAGCTACCGGGCACTACTTTCAGGCGCTGCGTAATATCACTGCGCCTGCCGCGGCCATGTTACGGCAGCAAAGTTCCTTGATTATTACGCCGGAATGAGAGTAGTTCCTAATCATATCAGCCTAGAAAATCGCAACTTTTCATTTTCCGCCGATCTTAGTACACGATATAACTACAGAAGAGTCAAGTTTTAAATAGGACAAATATCGAAACTCTTTGATCGTTTTTGAACGCGATGCTACTGGTCTAATTGGATTCAATGATCTATGCTAAGCTATGCTAAAAGTGCTCTCGCCAGATCCGGAGATCGGCTGAATGGATTCAAAAATGGTAAAACTCAACTTATTAACTCTGGGGGAGTTGGAGAATGAGCCTATTTCCAAAAAAAGTGGAGTGTTCCTTTAAAGTTTTTACATTTTATCAGCTCTTGCTTTCCCTGGGAAAGTAAGAGCTGTTTCAGTCTTAATTTTTATTTATTTCAAGTTAATAATTTTAGTGTTTTGTCTTAAACTTATTTTAGTTAGTTGCCATTTTTGTTGAAAGTTTTTCATGTTATATTTATTCTATTTTATTTCAGCTTTATTTCAATCAACAAAACCTAATATTTTATGTAATATATTTTTAGTTAATGATAATAATAACCCTGATATGGACTACTTTTTTGACATGATCATTGTCAGTTCATATATTTATTTTATTATATCTATTTATTTATTTATTTATTTTAACTTTCATTATATGGAACAGAGCAGCCAAGATATTTTTCAAAAATTCACCTTTTTTGTTCCACAGAAGAAATGAATTCATACAAGTTTGTTCTCCAACTGCTGCTAATGATACTTGCTGTATTATTTGATTAGCTTTTGGCTACTATGTATGTTGTGGGGGGAGAGAAACAAATGTAGATTACAAATTAGGTCATAAAATATGACATCAATAACCTTGAGAGAGACTGCGGCATTCCAGCCCGTCCTCCGCTCCCCCCCCCCCCCCCCCACCTCTCTGCTTTTTAATTATATAGGTCAGTGGCACTGATCAATCTGGCCCTGGTTATTTATTTAATCCTCCTCTTCCCAGAGAGAGATCTTTGTTCCAAAAACGTTCTGCTCGTAAATACTTCTGCAAGAACAGCATTCCGAAACCTTGTTGAGCAACTTTAGTCCTCTTGCTGCAGGTCCATTTTGTTGCTGTGTGAATTTCTACTTTCCATTTAAAAAAAACAAAACAAAACAAAAAAACTCTACAGACGGTTTCTCACTGCACTCGCCGCCTGCAGAACTAACCAATTCAGGATGCATGCGGATTTGCATAATGTTTGAATAATATTTGCAGTGCATGTACAAATATTATCTTGCAATATAAAAAACTACTGATAGGTGCATTCATTGGCTTGGAATGGAATGCCAACTTACTAGTTACTGAATGCCATGCAATAAATACAGCATACTGCCTATTGTGTGTATGCATTATGTAATGACAAATGAAAAGCAGTATTAAGTTGCATATTTAATATAGCAAAAGTCAACCAATTTGAATTATTATTAGTATGCATTTTTCATAGTAAAATTGATTGAAAATACAATTTTTGCATACTTCTTAATTTCATGCAAACAGAAAATGTGCATATTTTGCAATAGTGAAAATAGCATGTTAGTATGTATGCTATTCCAAACATAGCCGTTGCATTGTGGGATTTCTAGCACAATGCGAGAACCTCGCAGTGCTTGATTATTGATTTTTGTATCCCCCACTAGAATTAATGTTTGCTCTAAATTCAAACAAGTCACGCTTCACAGAACTCATCCTTGAACCTCTAGCCAGTATGACAGATTTTAATGCAAGCCCTTTAAGTGGAGTTTAATGATCTGGCTTTGAAGGAAGGTTTTTTTCCCAGAGAGCATTGCATCAGCTGTTTTTGTCCCCCGAGAGATCGGAGCTTCATTTGAGACTGCAGCTGTAGTAAACAATAGCAATATGCATTTATTATCCCTTGAATCATTAGCAAGAGCACCGCATAATCCAGCGATATCACTGCTGCGCGTTCTCTTGAATGTCAGACTATAAAGATTTGGGTTCTTAGAAATGCCAATCACTGATCCACATCTATTTATGATTAGCCGTTTATCTGTATTTACACCATTTGGCTGTATTTACCTAGTGGAAAGGAGCTGTGGTGTGACATTGTGGTTGTGAAAGCTGACAAAACCTAATTAAATCCCTGATTGATCTAATTAGTTTATCATCGCAATTTGCATGTCGATTTACAGGCTCATTTGCCCTACTAAGATTCCATCGTGTTCTTGCTTTAACGAGACAAACGCTGCATTTTCAGCCAGCACATTGTCAGCATAATATTTCTCAATGAAGATAATGCTCGGAGGTACTTACAAAAATGGATATTAAGAAATCAAACAGTATCACTCTTTCTATTGATTTGATACCAGAGGGCTGTCTGACTAGCTGACGGCTGCTTTTGTACTCTCATGTGTACACAGTATATGATAATTCGGCTGTGAATCAAAATGGCTGTCTTGGCAAGGTATTAATGTACACATATGCTATTTATCTTAAAGGGATAGTTCACCCAAAAATGAAAATTAGCCCGTGATTGACTCACCCGCAAGGCATCCTAGGTGACTTTCTTCTTTCAAACGAGTCCAATCAGAGTTATTTTAAAAATTGTCCTGGCTCTTCCAAGCTTTATAATGGCAGTGGGTGGGTGTTTCTGTTCAGCATTCCAAAAGACGTTAAATAAAGTGAATCCATCTATAATAAAATGTTCCTCACACAGCTCCAGGGGGTGAATAAAGGCCTCCTGTAGCGAATCAGTATGTTTTTGTAAGAAAAATATACATATCTAAAACATTATAAACACTTTTCTCTCACTTCCGCTAACTGTTGTAGGCGGAAGCCATTCCGGGCGGATGACGTAGGACGTATGCGCAGCGCACACGCTGGTGATTAGTGGAGACTGGTTTTCCTTTGCTAAAGTAAGGAAACTTTGCTTCCTTTGCTCCTGTAAACAAACTCGTGAGACTAGTATATCTCACATGCGAGTGCGCGATGCATACGTCCTACACTGTAAAAAAAAACTCCGTAAAATTTACGGTAATAAACTGGCAGCTGTGGTTGCCGGAATTCTACCGTAAAAAATACGGTAACAACATTTTAGGTTTTACGGTTTTAACTTAAATTTACAGTTAAATACTGTAATTTCATTAACTGATATAATTTTAATATACCAACCTATTAAAGTACTGAAATCTGTTTTGTACCTTTGAAATACACTATACCCTGATAACCACCAAATGCAGGTGGTGATGGGAAAGTCACATGATGAACCAAAGCCCATCACAAGCAGCTTTTAAATAATAACATATATAGAAGGTGCACAGTGTCATTCACGCAAGCACTAAACACCATCATGGTGAGACTCATTAAACTGAAATATGCAATAAACATTAATTTAACAACATTAGATGTAACATACAACCCTAATAAACATAACTGATAAGAAAAAACTAAGAAGAAACATAGTATTTCAAAGAGAATTCTGGGAATGTCAGTTTTCGTTTTTTCCCTGTAAATTTTACAGGAACTTACCGTTAACCATTTAACAGTTTTTTTTACCGTTAAAATCACGGTCATTTTTTACAGTATATCTCATCCGCATGGAACGGCTTGCATGTATGGCAGTCACCAAAAGTGAGAGAAAAGTGTTTATAACGTTTTAAATATTGATAATTTTCTTACAAAAATGCATTGATTCGCTACAAGAGGCCCTTATTCACCCCCTGGAGCAATGTGAGGCATGTTTTATTATGGATGGATGCACTTTATTTGACGACTTTTGGACTGTTGGAAAAAAAAAACACCTGCCTACTGCCATTATAAAGCTTGGAAGAGCAAGGATCATTTTTAATATAACTAGGATATCAATCACGGGCTAATTTTCATTTTTGGGTGAACTAGCCCTTTAAGTTATTATCTTCAGTTAATAATATTAATATTTTTTATTTAACATTTCAGTGGCATAGTAGTCTTGCTGTAAATATCAGAATTGTTATTAACAGTTGCAAAATGAACAAAAAAATGAACCAACCATTTAATGTTTAGTTATGAGGAGCAGGACTGTGGAGCTTCCCAGTAGAAGTATATAAACCAAGTGACAGACATTGACAACAAAGATAAAAATGTTTGTAAGAAGTTCCTCATTTAGAAGTCCCTAAAATACGTTGCTGACTTATATTAGACATTTCTGAAGGTTAGTCTTTGCTGGACGCTCCGTTTCCCTGAGTATTTATAGTGTGGAGTTTAGAAGCTTTTTCTAAGGCTTTGTTTTGGAACAAGCACCTTGTTGATGTAGTTTCTTTCTCCACGTACAGCTTATTTATGCTTTATCACTTCATATTGTGCTGAGAGAATAAGTGCTGTGTTTATGTTGGGTTAAAGATTGAGCAGCGTTCAAGCTCAGGCCTCTAATTTAAAGTCTGTAAATCACTACCCAGGAATGTGGCTTTCATTTCAGCCGCATCACAGAGCGAATCCCAACAATAAAATATTTCGCAGGGAGGATGTGTCTGTACAAACGACGTACACTACAAAAACACGGCTCTCATGGCGCATTATTTAGAGCATTTAATAATTAAAGCTGGCTTTTGAACGTTAATGGGTTTTAGCCTGAAGGGAGTTAGTGAGGTAATTTCAGGTCTAAAGGCCAGGAATGACAAAAGGCCTGTTTTTGCCTTCCTTCCCCTCTCTGTTTAACTGTGTGAATCTGGATTAGTTCAAGGGTCGACTTCTCCACAAAACCTTTCAGACGTCCTGCGAAGCTTAGGGAACAATGTCCGTTTTTTTCTCTCCCACACACACACACACACACACACACACACACACATTCTCTCTCCCGGTCCGTCTCTATGATTAATTTGCTGTTTGGCCCTGCGGAGAAAAGCAGAAAAAGTACTTGAAATTATTTCCCCTTTTTAAAGAGGTAGGTTTGATCCCAGCTTGTACAGATGTGATTACGAACGTGCTGTTTTGAGGTCAGTTTTCTCAGCCTTAACCTCTATTATGTCCAATAACAGGCCTCTGGTTGTTTGTTTAACGCTCATTTGGCATTGAAACCTGCTGATCTGCCATCTAGCCGTGTGTGTCGTTTACTGCGGCTGTGGTCAGAATTTACGGTACGTGGCATTTCGGCAAGCACTCATTAGGGCCACTTCTATGGAAGTAAACTCAAGGCTCCATCAGACGGCTTGTTTAATAAGCTGTAATGTCAGATCCCGGGCACGTCTCCCCAACACCAAAGCGGTGGAATGAGATGAATGAGAAAATGAAATTGTTGATGTCAACAACCATTTGTCTTAGTTATTTCGGTATGTGGCCTGAGGGGTGCTGAGCGAGATGAGAGCAGCTCTCTGTGAGCGAGAGCACTCAAAGACAAACATGCTAAAAATAGACTTGAAACAGTTGAGGTTGTGATTCTTAGTGTAATGTTTTACTTCCTGTTTTGTGGGCCTCTCACAGCTGGGTATTACGCCATCTTGTGACCAAGAAGCGGAAATGCAGCTTGAACAGTGCTGAGCTTGTAGAATAACTGTAAATCTTTTAAATCTTTAAAAGATCAAGTTTGCACAAAATTCCTTTTTGACATTTTTACTTGTCATTTTTTCTTTTGTTTTACTTCATTATTCTAAATGGTTATTCTCATAATAAATACCAAGTAATGTAAATAAGTAATGTTTTTATTTAAATTTAATGCATTTATTTACATTTTTAATTCTTTTAAAAAATTTGTATAAATGTATTTAAAAATACAATATGAAATATTTAATATAAAAATATACAAATCTATTTAAAAAACAATAAATAAAACAATTAAAAATATCTTTACACATTACAGTAAAGTTTTTAAATTTTGTTCAGTTGTCATGAAAATGCCACAATGTATAAATAAATAAATTAATTCATTTCTTTGTACAAAGCACAATAAAAATATGACCCAGACATTCTAGACATTTTCATGCGATTCACCCGACTGCTGCCTGTGTCATATTTATTTTTATTATGCTGTGTGAATTTATGCACTGGAATTTCCTGGAATCAAATCACATTAATAATGAATTAATACCCGTTTAAAACCTGAAGCCACCCACGTCTATCAAGTGTCAGTTTACATGATGATACATTGGTATATTTGTACTCGCACTTTATTTCTGATACATTCATACTTGTATATTTTTCCGTTGCTGTGGCAACACTGGATGTCCAAATGTTGTTCTTCAAATGCAAGTCTATTGCATTATGTAATGCTTATGTAAATCAACAGAGCTATTTGTGCATGAGCTATTTCAGTTGGCAGAGGAAACCTGAGTATTGATTGCAGGATGTTGTTCTAATAGCGGCACCCGCGCTCACAGGAGTGTCGTGTTAAATATTAGTCATTTGCTCTACGAGTTAGAAAGAAAAGGGGAAAATATCTCCCAGCCCGAATGACTCACTCTTCAGAGAACATCTTTATATATACCGGTGATAAATGTGGAAGAAATTAAATTAGACTTTTGGTTCCCTCAGCTCAGTAAGATCTCTTTAATATCTCACTTGTTTCTTTTAGACGGCAATTTGATTCTCAAATTGTTTTCTGATTGGCCATTCACCAAGAACTGCAAGCAAAAATCTGAAAATTTAATATGAACTCTCCCAATTTGAAAAATGAAATAATTTTACACCCAGGCTCTTTGGAACAAATATGTCTGTGGCAACATTTCTGAAAAATGATATTATGTTGTTTCTTGCATGTTTCGCAACACAGTGAAATGGTGCTCAGTTTTATCCAAAACAGATGAATATGAATCTGGCAACGTTTTATTTTATTGGTTGTTGTTATTAATGTTACTGCTCGATCAAATTTGAAAATAATGTATCACCACAAAACCCCCATAGCTATAGCAAACGCGAGACAAAAACACATCCGCTGAAGCATCCCTGTCATTAATTCTACAATCTTTGTGCTCTTTTATCGTGACCTCACAAATACAGTGCTGTACCAGGTGAGCTACAGAGCAAGTTTACTACTTTAGAAGAACCATACATATGGAGCTGGTTACGTGATACATTATGGTAAAAGTGGTTTGAGGTCATAACATAGTACTGTGTAAGGATCCATGCAAAAATAAGTAGTTATTAATTGATAATCTGCCCTGTGATAGTAATGTGTGTCAAAAGGAGTAAAAGTTGTTGGTGTTTTACTGCCACTCGTGTTCAATTGTATGTATAGGTATGTTTTTGGTGTTTTGTAACAATGTAAGGAAAGACGCGTTTTTTCTTGATTCATTTGAAATTGACATAAAAAAATTAAGGAATTCGAGCTATTGTATTCTTGTTTATTGCACAGATCTATACTCTTACTTTATGTTGACAATTGACTCATTTATGTCTATTTTTATTTCTCCTAGATACTTAAATGAAACACAACTGAGAACTACATTAAGTCTCAAGAGCAATTTCCACTCTAGGCAGTTTCAATTCACACCGCAGCTACCGCCATTATATTTAGAGTAATTCAGCTGGTAGTTGTAATGAGGTCTGTCGTACAAATTTAGATAGGTGTCTTTTTAATACCATCCATCTGTGAGATTGCATACAGCTGCGTACAGCCTCGATACCAGTCGGTGTCTAATATTGACCTCAAGTTTACTGTGATCAGGCGCAAGCTGGCAGGGTTTTCGGTTCCGCCCTGGTCATGTGGTTGCGGTTAAGAGCTGCATCAAATGAAGTTGTAAGGCTGGCAAGAGCAAGGCCCTCACGGTTCCCCTATTACATGCAGAAATGCCAGTTCTCTATACAGGAAAGCCCCACTGACCTCAGCACAGCTTCTTCCTGCATAATCCCACCAGTCACCGCTGCACAGGAAATTGCAAAACACAAACTGTAGATTACCTTCTCCTACAGCACCCTGCTAGGAAATAATACACCGTTCATCGTTTACATCAACTTCCAGTAAGAGTTACATAACCACGGTCACATCTGCATTTACTCTTTGCCCCACTTGATTTTTATAAGCGCAGCTTTCCAATGGCCCACGTCTCTTATGTGGAACACATCCCCGGGCAAGGGTGGCAGGAAAAACAGTACCTCAGCGGAGCATAAATACTGGTCTTTGTATAATTGTTGCGTTCTTTAAGTATGATTAATTTTAACAGTCCGGTGTTCTCTGAGTTGCTTATTATGGAAATTAGTGTTATATAAGGATGGAGGAGGGGAGGGGGGGGTGATGCTGCAACACAGTCTTATTACCCACTCAGCAGTCTTCCCAACGGAGAGGAGTGCGCGCAGACAAAAGCATACGGGTGCACCGTCGTGGTTTTCAGCAGCCTGCTATCTCTGTGATGATGCCCTTATCTGCCCACATTATACAGGAGGCTATATTCTCCTCACAATTCGTAAAGCAATTATGCATCTGAATTAATGACAAGGAGGCAGTTTGCACAGCAAAGTCACTTTGTGACTGAATGTTTTTGGACAAATTAAGGTGTTCATATTAAATGCACTACTTTAAATGGCTATAAAAAAGCACTTGTCTGTAAAAATGATGTTTTCAATGGCTTGGCAGTCTATAAGATTCTTTTGAACAGGCTCAAGGTGACACATAACCCAGGTCTGGATTTCTAAAATAAATGATTCATTTGTTCAGGCAGTTTTTAAGTTGAACTTTATAGTATTATCTGGGGGTAAGTACTTGTACTCAAGGACAAATGTTCACGCAAAAATGGAGAAGGATCTGCAACCAACAAACAGCATATCATAGTTGTAAACAGAAGTTGTAAATATATTATTAACTTGTGAAATTTACTAGCAATTTCTAAGTGTACTTGTGGTCATTCCTTATGATTCCTATTCTAAATTTGAGAACATTTTATCCAAACTCATTTTATTCAATATCTTTATGCTTATTTTAAAGATAAAATTCACATGTAACTTCACACGCAACATATTCATGAATAAAATCATTTTATTTTAGCCAGATGGAGAAAATATGTGGCTGCAGCACATTAAATATAATTTTCAAATACGTGCAGATGATATGAACCGTATATTAATATTCCAACCCTCATCTGCTTTCTTTGACGGGGCCATAAAAGGAAGCCAGAAAAGTGGGCCTCAGTTAAGAGTGCTGGGTTTTAAATGGCATATGAATGTGAGTATATGCACAACTTAATCTGCAGGCGGTGATGAGTAAATGCCCAGTCTTCATATAAATAAGCAGCCGCTTCCTGCTCCATCACAGAAGCGGGCGGCTGAGACGGAGGCTTTGAGAACACCTGAGCCCAGCCAGAGTCTGCAAAACATGTTGATCTGGCCTAAAAATGAACCGTTGCAGTCAGTGCGCTGGATAGAGGAACTAAAATAACTTCAGCAGAGCTTATGATTACAGGCAGCTCTCGAAACTGTGGCCTGATTCGTTTTCATGACTTGAAAAGCTGCTCTAAAACAGGTTGCAAAGGTTTTTGTGAAGGTTAAAAATGATCTATCTGTTTGCTGATTTTAAAAAAAAAATGCTTCAAATGTCTTGTAGAGCCTGATATGAGTTAAAATGTAATTGCATAGTCATTTTTATAAGCGAGAGGTTCAAAGAGGAGTCCCATGGCTTCAGAAGTGGTCTGTCTTCAGTGAAGCTTTGGACAGTTGTAATGGACTGACAAGTGAAGTCTGATGGGGAGAAAAACTCAGCATGACACTTGTACATTACTGGCAGCGGTTCTGTTCGGTTAAACTCGGGTTCACGAATGTATTCAGTCTTTGTCGAGATGTTTGGAATGGGGACAGGAAGGGGGATGAGCCTCGTTTCCAGTCACATGAGGGGAAATAGTCCTGTAAATGGATCGCTCTTGTGGCACTTCTTTGTACTCCCACAGTGAGTACACGCTCAGATCATCAAAGAGGTTTTTGGTTCATTTCCCAACGAAATGTATCCCACCACACCATTTGTGACAAAATGATGCATTCACCTTTTTCCATTTGTTTATTTTTATTTTGAAGGCCGGCCCTGTCAGTGGTCTTGCTCTTTTCTTGGAAAACCTACTTCCTGTCCTTGATGTGCTTTCTGTCTTGCAGCTTTTTGGGATTGCATGTAATATTACTACTGAATGTAATAGAAGTATTTCTTATCATGTTTTCATTTGATGTCAAATTACATTATTTTATACTTTGCTGCACCCAAAGTTATGCAAGAAAACATCCACAAAATCAGCAGTGAGAATCAGTATTTTAAAAAAAATATATATATATATTTTTTAAAAATAGGTTTGTTCACTAGCTCACGGAGTACAGAGACGTACATGAGAGGTGAGGAGCTCCGGTTTGAATCCCACGGTTCGACAAAGCAGTTCAAATCTGCGTAAAAGGAAGTTGAAATGGCACAAATACGTCTACAAATACGTTTTTATATCAGTTTTGCATTTGTTAACACTATCCGGTAGGTTTAGGGTTGGATTTGGTGTAGGGCATATTTCCAACACGATACAGCATTAACTTTTAGCGACAGTCCCCGGATATTTGAATTCTGAACCGCCGCAAGCAACACAATAAAAACACAGCAATACGTACCTATATCAACGTAATAAAAACGTGCCAGGGTTTACGCATTGAACCCGTGTTTTAGCGCCACTCAGTGGACATTTCTCTTTGAAACTGCGGCGAAACGTGCCGCAAGGTACGTATTTTTATAAGACCAGGTTTTTTTTTTCAGGTGGTAGATATAATTGCAAATCATTTGTATACAGCAGAGTTATTGTGGTGTAGTGGAAACAAAATTTAAAAAAAAAAACATGAATTGCAGAACACTTACATACTGATTTTTCTTTGCTTCAAAAAAATGATTGTGCATTAACAACAACAAAAAGACTGATCACATATGTGATCCTGGACCACAAAACCAGTCTTAAGTCACTGGGGTATATTTGTAGCAATAGCCAAAAATACATTGTATGGGTCAAAATTATCAATTTTTCTTTTATGCCAAAAATCATTAGGATATTAAGTAAAGATCATGTTCCATGAAGATATTTTGTAAATTTCTAACCATAAATGTATCAAAACCTCATTTTTGATTAGTAATATGCATTGCTAAGAACTTCATTTGGACAACTTTTGGAGGCGATTTTCTCAATATTTTGATTTTATGCACCCTCAGATTCCAGATTTTCAAATAGTTGTATCTCGGCCAAATTTTGTCTGATCCTAACAAACCATACATCAATGGAAAGTTTATTTATTCAGCAATTGAATAAACAGTTTTGAAAAATTGACACTTAAGACTGGTTTTGTGGTCCAGGGTCACATATTATTGACATTTACCAATCCTTGTTTTATTTCATCAGTGACCTTAGGCTGTTTATTGGGTTGTCTGAAGTATCATTTTAGTATCAAAACCAACATTTTGGTATCGATCCAGCCATAGTGCCCTGAAGAAAACCTTGCATGCATAAAGATTGCAAAATTAGCAATGTGTGTGTACATGTACATCTATATCCCTACCAGTGTTGAAACTGAATCTCTGTGTTTGCTTAGCTCTATCTCTCTCTCATAAAGGGACATTTAATTGCATATTTCCTGTTCTTGGCATCGTGCCCTTTACCGTCTGTATGAAATGGAGTTATAACTCTGTCTATCTGCCAGCTGCTGAGCTCAATGAAAATAACAAAAATTTAGAGACGCCCTCAACCTCTTAAAAACATTTTCCCTCTGATGAAACACTCCACAGCCTAACTTGCAAGGAAAGAGTTTCTACAGTTTTTTTCCCCTCTGTGAACTGAAATGGGAAGGGAACGGTGACTGGTTATTCCCATAAATGGTCATGTGGCAAGAATGAGTGGGGATATTCGTCATGATTTATTCCTTGACTTCTCACCTTGTGACGGGGGGGCTATTTCCATTCTTATCTCAACTCTCACTCGCATAAAAAAGTACTCAGACATACTCAGGCAAATTAAAACAGTAACATCTGATATCAATTTTCCCTCCAGCTATTCAAAAGAGAATATTAGGTAAATTCAACGTCGCCTTTTGCACACGGTTTAAAACTGGGCCATCACAAGACCCACTTAAATCTCACTAAGGACTCTACGGGGGTTTGAAAAAAACTCCTTTAGTTCCAGACGAGGGAGATTTCTGAGGATTAGCTGTGAACAAGATAAGTCATTGTGTGCATTATTATACCTCCATTATGTAAACATGAAGTGAAACATTACAGTGGGAATCAGGTATTTGGCAGCTGCCTGCTATTTTGATTTGACTGCACGGACCGAGCCGTTTTCCACTTTTAGCAGCTGTAACATGTTTAAACTCTTTTGGTAATGGGATCTGAAGATGAATGTTCCCTCTGGGCTCCTGCTTAGCTTTGCCACTGGCCGGCCGCCAAACCTCAGCCGGCATAGTTTTCCCGCACAGCCCCTGTCTGAGCGTGCTCAGTGCGTCCCGCCTCTGAGAGCCCCGAACATCCCGGCGTTGAGTAAACACACGGCTACAAACTAAAGCAGATGAATCCCTCTTGAGATACCAACAGATCTTGCTAAACAAGAATGAAGGGAATGAAAAGAAAAAAAATCACAAATAATTGTAATAGAGCTGTCTGTCGCATTAAGCCGTCTCCATCATATTTATGTTTCGTCCGCTACTCCATTTTTGCATTCGTGTTTCGTGATGCACAAGATGTGAAATGTATTTGGATTAGGAATGGTGTACTAGAGAGGGTATATTTATAATTCCGCATGCCTCCAACAGTTCCCAGCCAGACTCATTAATCACATCAGACACATTATAAAAACTTCAAACTGCAAGAGTGGAAAGGCCGATCCTCCATCCCCAATAACATTGTCAAGTAAATCATAATTTCATATCTACTCTCATCTTGGCTTTGATTGTGTTAACACATGTTTATGCCCCAGTTGCTGATTGTGTACTAACATGAACAAACTTTCTTGGAAACTATTAACATGGCTTTATTATTTATTTTTGCCTTTTTTATATAAATTTTATTGTTTTACCTTTGACTTAAAGTTGCAATGAAACGGAAGTAGTGACAGATCTTTTATTTCATATTGGGACGTATATTCAAGCGTAACAGAAAAAGAAACATTTACGAGAAAAAAAAATAAACATATGCATGAAAGAATTGATTACAGTGAGATCAATAACGCATTTCGAAAATTGATTTTAAAATATGGCATTACACTCTAAAATGATTATTTTATTTTTTAATAAACCATGACAATCAAAACAAAGGGTAATGAAAAAAACAATTAATTATTGTGTGAATTCTTTTAATGCCATTTTTTTATGCCATGTCCACCCCAACCCGTTTGATCATTTAAGTTAGCAAGTGTCAGTGAAAAGCTTTCTTGACACAAGTAAATATTGTGCAGAATTAGCAATGTGAATATTTATATTTGAATTCTAATAATTAAATATAAGCCTGAGTGATGTATTAATGTATGTAAGAATGTACAGTAATTTCTATCACATGATGAATGGTGAGTTGTGATTTAAAAACTAAATTAAGTTAAAAATAAACTAGTGAGTTTCTTAAAAGTGTATTTTAAGAGAGTATATTTCCTACAAGCCCATTGGGTTAAAAGTGTCTATATAAAAAAAACAGACATCTATTGTGAACAAAACTACATTTACTGTAACATCGGTTCACAGGAAGGAGGTGTTTTTTTGTTTCACGAGTCAATTTCAGTTTGTCTAGGATAACAGATAAAGCCTTCAGGAAACAATGTTTCAGTTATTATTATTAACAGCTGAGGAAGAAGACAGGAGTGTTTAAAGTATTAGAAGTGCAAATCAGTCTGATTCTGCTAACCTGTATCACTTCCTCCTTTTCCTCAGGCTCATCCTACCCTATGAGAGATTTACTAAAGGAGAGGAAGACAAACCCCTTCCACCCGTCAAACCCCGCAAACAAGAGGGAAGTGCTCAGGAGGGCATTGTAAAAACAAAGATGACGGCCATGAAGCGGCCAAAGGACGAACAAAAACCTCGGAGCGAAAAGGACACCTCAGCTAAAACCTCAGAGCCGGTCAGTCTGTCATTGTGTCCTTGTAGCCTGTTTAGAAGCAAAACACAATGCCACAGTGCCAAACACATCCATAGCAGAATTGTCTGTTGTTAAAACCTCCAATGGGGCTAAAACATTTTAGTGACATGGAGTGACTAGTAGCACCAAAATTGTACATTACCCATTTGGAATTTAATTTTTTTTTTTTTTTTTTTTTTTTTTTTTAACAGTAATACTGTGAAATATTATTACAAATTAAAAAATAACAATACAATATTACAATACAACAAATACAATATTAAAAAAAAGAAAATAAAAAAAGTAATATATTCCTGTGATGGCAAAGCTGAATTTTCAGCATCAATTCTCCAGTTTTTCAGTGTCACGTGATCCTTTAGAAATCATTCTAACATGCTGATTTGCTGCTCTATTATCAAATGTTATTGGCACTCAATTATTTATAATGGTTATTATTATTATTATTATTATTATCAATGTTGGAATATTAATGTTGGCTTAACATTTTTCTTAATATTTTGTAAAAAAACAAGCGCATCCTTGCTGAAAATGATTTTTTTCTTTTTCTTACTCCAAACTTTTGAATGGTAGTGTGTAACAGTTTCCACAAAATATTAAGCAGCAAAAACTGTTTTCAACATTGATAATAAGAAGCATGATTTCTGAAGGATCGTGTGACACTGAAGATTGCAGTAATGATGCTGTAAATTCAGCTTTGTGAATGTGAAAAAATGTTTAAATATATATTAAAATAGAAAACAGTTCTTTTAAATTGTTATAATATTTCACAATATTACTATTGTATTTTTTGATCAAATAAATGCACACTTGGGGAGCAGAAGAACTTCTTTCAAAAACATCACAAGTAGTGTATATTCCTGTCCAGAGTTCTTGGTTTCTTAGGGCTAGAGTTGAGTGCAGAAAATGCAGAATAATAATACAGATACAATACATGCCTGGTCCCTAAAAAGTTGGCTGGAAGAACAACCATGACAGACCACTTCAGGCAGGGTGCCTTTCCTCTTCTCAACAAATAAGCTGTCACAGACGTGTGAGAATATCGCTGTCAGGAGCAGCTGGTTTTAACATAATTATTTGGGCTGATTTGGAAGCTCTGACCGTTGCAGTACAGCATGGAAATCAAATGCTATTTGTCTGCCTGACTGACTGCAGACGATTTATAAGCTGTGCCCGATTCTGTTATTTTCTGTGGATCTCTGGATTGCAGAACACAAGGTTTCCCCCAGTTCCATTTTCCATAAGCTCCCTCTCAGTTTTGTTCACAAATCAATTTGAAAGAGATGAATTGTGGGGTAAATCATGACAGTGCTCTCTCTCTCTCTCTCTCTCCCTCTCTCTCTCTCCCTCTCTCTTTTTTTTTGTTAATCGACAAGACATTTTGTGCACAGAGCAGCTGCAGTGGAAATGTTTTCCTATCACGTCTTAGAAACCAATATGCAATGGGCCAACGCATGCCGCAGTTTTGTTCTTATAGAAACCGTGTGCTTATTTTTATCCCTAAAAGCCAATAAATCCATGGTGATTTGCAAATGTCTTTCCAGTTAAGCGTAAATATGAAAAAAGGAGCGCACGGCCGTGGAAGGGAATGAAAATTGAGTTATTATTTTCACATGAATAAGCAAATGATTACAGAGAAGATGAAAGGGCTGTTTGAAAATTTCTCTCGAATTGTCAAATTTAGACACATTTCAAAGCCGTTACGCGGTCCGTATTCATTTCCACCGCACATGAAATGAGTAATAGGTTATGGTGTGGAAACAAAAAGGCCTGTTGTAGGTTCTTTTCCAGCTGCATGCCTAGCTCATCTGTCTGGTATGTTGTGTAATTTAAAAGGCCTCTCCAGATAATTGATTGTACATTGTACAAGGCAGAAAATGAAAATGGAATTCTCTGTTTGAAGCAGAGCCGATATGACAAGACTGGAGCGCCGAAAAGAGGAAAAAACACTTAAAGTAGAGTTATAGATCACTGAGAGGAAATTTGGAGAGAGAGATGCTGGGAGTTGTCTTGGGGGCCGGCATGTCAGTGGAGTATAATCAGGGCATGTACAAATATAGGCGCGCTGCTCTGCTAAGAATCAGAGCATTGTAAGCGCTGTTAAATCAGCCCTTCCTCAGGCACCAAATACAATCAACGCTATTGAATAACGTGCGCTGAGCCAACAGGCGGTCATGCCGCGTTACAGCTGGCTAATTTTGCCTGCACTGGCTGCTTGAGGCCCCAAGACATTCCTGTTAACTTGTTCAAGTGTCCAAAGGACGACAGAGAGAGCGACCCCACAGGTCAAAGGTCTCCATTCACACCATGCTTTCAGAGGTGTCTTCTCAAATGGCAGCTTGGAAAGAGGCTCGTTCTTATTTGAGCTTACCAAAAACCTCACAACTCGGCACCATTTTCGTTACCCCAGCTAAAATTTATGCTGTAGAACATGTTCAATTTTAGAGCAGCATTCAAATTTATTTATATGAAATTATATAATAATATAACTATTCATAAATTAAACAAAACAGATACAGGCTTATTATAGTTATTATAGTAAAACAAGTTTTTACTTAAATAAAATTGAACATTAACTTATTTTATTTCAACCAGTTGCCAAAGCAACATTTCGTTTAGTTTACACTGATGTACTAAAACTAAAACTGAAATGAAATTTTGTGTTCGTCTTCTGGATCATTGCCAGATCAGCAGTCTTCTCCATTATTGTGGTTTCAAAGAACAAGAGATACCCAGAATTTATACTGTAGGGATGGTCATTTATTCAAACTCAAATGTAAATATTCTAATATTTTGAGATACTGATTTTTGACTTTCATGAGCTGTAAGCTCTAATCATCAAAATTAAAACAAAAAAAAAACTTTTGAAATGTTTTACTTTACATGCAATGAATCTAAAATATATGAAAGTTTCACTTTCTGAAATAACTTACAAGAAAAAATGAACTTTTTCACGACATTCTAATTTATTGAGATGCACCTGTATAGCCTTCAATTACGTATTGTTGAAAAATGATCATGATGACAATAATATTTAATAATAAGCATTGCTTTAGCTTATTCAAGTAACTGCTCAAGATGAGATAATAATGTTAATGGTATTATGGGCAATGTCTTCAATGATTACACAGTATTGTAAGAAATGAATACCGTCATTACGCTGTCAGAGTTTGACATAATACACAGCGACAGGTCTATTAGGCTTCTCTTACACTGCAAGACCTAATGCATAGATCCTGTATTGGACACACATCACATTTTTTTTTTTTGTCCTGTCTGTGTGCATTCACTTGAAACAGCCAACTGTGTTTACATTAATACCTCGCCAAGCATTAAGGACAAGAAGAGCATTTGACTATTCATGTGTGCAGCTGCTCTTCATAGAATGTTTTACTATCAGCTTGGTACAAAAGTACCATTAGCATACACATTTAGGGCCCACAGTATAAATTACCATAAAATAGTGCTCAAAAGTTGTCAGATAGTAGATGAAGGCAATCATGCTACTCTCAAGCATACAAAAACAAGCTGGGACAAGCTATTTGTCTCCACGCTGCGTAATGTGATGTATGAACATGCGATTATTCACGTGTAGTTGCACATTCATTTGGGTTGAGTGAGGAAATGGAGTGAAAGAGATGAGCCAGCCTTTTATTTGACACCAGCTGATGTCAAACATCTGTGCATCTCTTCCTCCAACACTGATAATGAATGGATGGGCGGTGCATGCCTCTCCTCTACACCGCTGTCACCACTCTGAAGTTCCGGAAAGCATCTGCTCATTAGAGGCATGTGAAGTTTGTCCAAAGTGCAAAACTTGCATCATGCTCTGGATCACGAGGATGGCAGCAGGTGTCGGCTGTCTCTTTTATGCAATCATGCTGACTCTGTTTTCTACTCTCATTTAAGCAGACTGCATTTAGAGGATTTTGGCATTGATTTGTTCAGCTCTGAAATGATGCAAAGCTTACACAACCTCATCTTTTATCTCATTTGTGTTAAAGAGAAGAGATATTTGCATTGGGAAAGCACTGAGGTATCAGCTTTAAGCCTGCAGCTCAGCTCCTGGTGTGCGTAAGCGCAAGGTCATCTGTCGATGCACACAACTTATGTCTTGAAAAAGACTTTGATGTTGGCCATTAGCATGTAGATGTTGTTCTCACAGCATTCTTCAGCAAGTTTGTGTGTAGGGTTTCTGCCGCACTTATAAAGCTTTCTCAAACTCTTAAAATCAAATCAGAACATCTAGAACCAACTTAAGTACCACCTAGTCACAATGTTCCCAGCAGACTGACATTTCTTTGTATGCAATTATCTTTGGCTTTATTGAGTTTAGCTTACCTGTTGAGACGAAATTCCTCAATTTCAGTGTCTCAATTGAAACCTAAACATTCCATTAAATTCCTCCACCTTGTAAAAGCACCGCCAAATTCTGTAGCCAAATCTGAATTTATTTTATGATGTAACACAACAGCCATGGTCCCACAATGGCTAAACACCCTCTGGCACAGCCTGCTACAGTAGCCATGGCCCAAACTTTCACTAAGTTGAGCTGGAAAGAGACTGATGGATTTGAGTGGACCACTCAAACTGTTTGGATGGTGCCTGGGATGCTCAGTGTTTACACTTTTGGGGAAAATAAACACATGAGTGGCATTCTGAAATTTTAAAGTCCAAGATACAAATCTTAAAGTTCAATTCAAACACATGTATTATAAATACATTTAGAAATTTCATCTCAAAATCTCTCCCATCCGTCTAAAACAATTAGATGTATACTGTCTGACTGGTTATAATATCAATATCATGCTCGAAAGTGAATACTGAATCCAAAAGCAGACTACACTTAAAGTATTCATGAAATCAAGGACCTTGAAACTTACTTTGAGGTAGAAACAGGATAATATCATGCCTTTTTGTCAGTCATCTCAGTTTTCACCCTTCTCTTTTTACCTATTCACATTCTGGACTGCAAAAGTGTAGATTGCGCATTAGAGCTATATTGACATTAAGCTTGAGATAAAAAAAAAAAAAAAAAAAGAAAGAAAAAAGAAACATCAATATCAGAAGTTGCAGTGAGCATCTTGTGTGGCCACAAGCTGCTTTAAGTACTATAGTGCATCTCATCCTCATGGACTGCACCAGATTTGCCATGTCTTGCTGTGAGATGTTTCCCAAGTTCTCAAACACACATATGGGACATATGGTTACTTGTGATTTGCCACTGCAAGGCCAATCAGCTGTCCTTCCTGTCTCCCTGTAGCACTGTCTTAGGCATTTTACATTGCCCTGGCAACGTTTGCAGTCCTCATTCCTCCCTGCAGCAGGACTATGGCATGTTCATGCAGGTGATTAAGAACCCGGGGTATCTTTCTTCTGGTGTTTTTCAGAATCACTAGAAAGGTCTCTTTATTGTCCTAAGTTATTGTAACTGTTCAAGTTTAGTTTTTTCAAGTTCAGTTTCACAAATTACATACACAAATTAAAACCATACAAGAGCCACACGTTTCTACATATTAAAAGCCAAAGAGAAGAGATGGGTTTTAAGATATGACTTGAACTCAGATAAAGTGGAAGCCATTCTAATGTAAACTGGTAAGTCATTCCAGAGGGTGGGACCAGCCACTTCAAAAGCTCTACATCCCCTGGTCTTGAAGCGGGTTCTAGGGATCTGGAGGAGAAATTAGCTCTCCTGTGACCTAAATTGCCTGTGAACTTAAAAACTATTCCACAGGTGCATGTGCAATAATTGTTCGTGGTTCATCGAATAAGCATAAAAACAGTTCAAGCCCTTTGCAATAAAGATCTGTAAAGCTTATTTGGATACAAAAGTATCTTGAAAATACAGTAAACTTAAAAAGTGAAGTTTCATTTTTGTCAGCTTCAGTAATTAATAAATAAAATACCAATTCAAAACATTGAATTCCACATCTTTTAATATTGTATTACCTACCTGGGGGCACCTCATGTGACTTAAAGGGATAGTTAATTATTAATTAATTATTCACCCTCGTGTTGTTCCAAACCCGTAAGACCTTCATTCATCTTCAGAACACAAATTTAGATATTTCTGATGAAATCCGAGAGCTTTCTGACCATGCGTAAATAGCAATGCAACCTGAATGTTCATGTCCTAGAAACGTACTACAGGCATAAAATAATCCATGTGACATCAGTGGTTCAGCCGTATTGTTATGAAGCTACAAGAATACGTTTTGTGCCCAATGTCGACACACATTCACAAGAGTACCACTGATGCATGAGCCGGTGTTCTGATGTAGAACCTGAATGCGTGTGAGGAATGCACACGTATGTGCCGTGGTACTCTTGTGAACGCATGTCAAAGACTGACAAAGAAGAGAAGAAATTGTTGATTTTTTTTTTCTTTGCAGACAAAAAGTATTCTCATAGCTTCATAAAATTATGGTTAATCCACTGATGTCACATGGACTATTTTAACAACGTCCTTACTACCTTTCTGGGCCTTGAACGTTTCAGTTGCGATCCTGTCTATGCAGTGTCAGAAAGTTCTCATATTTCATCCAAAATATCTTAATTTGTGTTCCAAAGATGAATGAAGAAGGTTCTTCGGGTTTGGCATGACAATTTTCATTTTTTGGTGAACTATCCCTTTAACTAATGTATGGGTGTGATTGTATTAGCATGAGAAGCAATGTATGCTTGTCCAGTTTCTTTGTGTAATTCTGCCATTAAGTATGTTTTTGTGTGTCTATAGGGGATGGAGGACACAGAACAGCTCCAGGAGAAGCTGTTGGAGAAGCAGGATAGCCAGCAGGCTCTAACCCAGATGGAAAGAGAAGCAAAGAGTCCTCTTTCTGAAGATGAAGGTGTACAACTAGTCATCAAGGATGAAGATCAACCTGTGCTCCATAACACATATGAGCATGCAAATGGGAATGTGCTACCCTCACTTCAACAAAACTGTGCACCACTCAAATCAGAGGATTGTGACATGTTTCCTGTTGCTTCCATGCCGCCACACCAAGGTCATCCTCTCCCCAACTCTCACACACCGGAACAATGGCAGCATGGGATGCTGGAATACAAGGTGCCTCCGGGTCCCCTTGCAAATGTTGAACAGTCTAGGCCAAAAGAGGGCCAAAACCAGGTGGGAATGGTGCTGCCCACTCTAAAGCAGAAACCCCTCACATCTCCAGAAATCCCACCCGAAAGGGCTGAGCCCCCTAAAAAAGAAGAAGCATGCTTCAGTTTTAATCCCCTCCTCTACCCTAGGGGTAATCCTGGCATCATGTCCCCATTAGCTAAGAAGAAGATGCTGTCCCAGGTCAGTGGAACAGGACTGCGTAATAATTACCCATACGGACCGCCACCTCCATTAGTCAGTAGAAGCTTGTCCGGCAGTGGTACAGAAGGGTCATCTTCTGGACAGCAGAGCTCTCAGGCTCCTTCTGCTGCAGAGACCAACATGGTGATCAAACGCCCATCAGTTATCCAGCATGCTCAAAGTTTCAAGTCCAGAGGTAGCGAGGACAGGAGGTCCTCAACAGAGGGCTCTCAGAAAGAGGGGTGTAATGAGGGAGAACCAATACCCCAGCCACAGCCTACCCCGATAAGAGAGCCATACCTTATAAGGGCTGACCCCCATTCCAGCATGGAGAAATCTGCTGAGATGCCTCGTCCTGGCCAAGCTCCCAGCTTCCTGAGTGACTTTTATTCCTCACCTCACCTTCACAATCTCAGCCGACAAACCGAGCACCACCTGAGCAAGGAGCAGATAAGCAAGTACCTTAGCAGAGACATTTACCCTCGGGACTGTGAGACCGCCCAGGGCTTTCCCCCAAGCCAGCATCCCGACAATGTGGGTTTGAATTACAGTGCCCGGCTTAGTCAGAAAGAAAAGGGACCTCCTGCAGAAAGAGTAACAGAGGAGCAACCAACTGATCTGAGTCTCCCAAAATCCTCTCCGCACAAACTGCCTCTTTCCACATCCTCTCTCTGTGGCATCCCACATCCCACAATACAACAGGACATTAAAAACTCCTCTCTCTTTCAAGCAGGCAACAGTCAGAGCTCAAGCATAGACTACCATCCCAGGGCCTGTCGTGTTCCTCCCATGACCGTTTCCACGTCTAAAAAGGTAACCGAATCTCACTCAAAGGTTCTGGAGAAAGCACACAACGGCAGGGGAGAAGAGACTTTGAGTTACAAGCTCGATGAGATGTCTCGGCCCATTCTGAGCTCCAAAAGCAGCCCGCAGAACATCTGCACTGCACGGCCACTAAAAAGGACCCTTGAGGATTTGGAAAACGCACCATCGGAGAAGAAGATCCGGGCTGTGACACCCTTGCACTGCTCGACACAAAGAGATGGTCCAGGGAAACCTAGGACACCAGAAGCTGACAGTGAGTCCATGAAGCCGGCAGAACCTACTCACATGGCTCACATCAGTTACTCATCGGAGGGCCACAAGATCCCCTTGCACTCCCACCTGTTCCAAGGGCTGTATCCAGGGACATTTGTATCTCAGGTCCAGGACATGTGTGATAGCTTGGGCTCCCACGTTACCCCAAGTTACTCCCATCCACTGCAGTACTTGAAGAACCAGGCTGTTCTGTCACCACTCATGCCCCCCTTCGCTATTCATTCCTTAATGATGCAAAGACAGTTCCTGGCCGCCAATCCCACCCACATTTACAGGCACCAAGTGGGCACCTCATACGGGGACATTCTGCACCCGGGCCTCTACCCCATGTCGGCCCTTCACCCCCAGCCGGCTTTCAGTCCCCCTCAACTCTCTTCAGTGCACCCCAGCACTAAACTTTCCTAGGTGACGCAGTCTGATATTTCCTGGCTGGACGCGCCCAGCCCATGCTTAACTCAGACATGATGCTCCCCAGAAAATCCCATCGAGCATGGTCACACTATGTATCCAGCGAATAGCAGTGTTTTATAAACGCTTTAACACGGGAGCAGTTATTTCTGTTATTTACCTTCTTGCCACTCAAGTTTATGATTTGCACATTTCTTTGAACAGGGGCCAACTGGGCTGATCGTGGCTTGTTCTCTCCGCACTGTTTGAAAGTGTCAGTTGGCTTGTTTGAAAACATGTTGCCTTGGCACAGGTGCCCAAGTGGAGATGAACATGATGTCCGCGGAGGCACCCAAAGGAAAGTCGAGTGACAAATCAGTGCAATGCAACAGTGCTATTTCTGTCCATTCTGAGAGCTCTTTTGTCTGAAACACTATGATACGATAATGCAAGAGCTGCCTGGGTAAATGTTGGACCTTTTCACATTACTCTTGACTGTATGTTTTTGTTGCTGTTGTTGTTATTTTTTTAAATTCATTAAATGTAACAGTGTGGTAGTTTTATATGTTTATTTTTCAATCCTACAAGGGTTAAGCAATGAGATATCACATTTGATAAAGACGCAAAAAACAGACCCAAGTATTGCAGTTTGGTGTGTTACACAGTTACATGTAAATAAAACAAACTAAGCTTTCCTTGAAGGAATCTTAAATGTCAGTGATACAATGTGAGGTAGGCTTCACAAGCTTCTTTGACCACTGTCTGCTGGCTCCCTTTCAGCTCCTCTCATGCCCAGCCAAACTCGCTCCTGATCACCAGAGCAATGTGGAATGTGTTTGTCAAATGTAGGACTGAGGTGCTTGTACATAACCTTCACAAACTGAACGCATTTTGTATCATGTTCACTCGCTACTGTAATTTCTAATTGCTCTGAACTGCGGGGCTAAAGAGCGATTTTGGATGGTGAGAGGATAAAATGCAGGACTACTTAAGTGTCAGAAAGTGAGTTTTGTATTTGCTGGTGTACACTTTTGCTTGCTTACTCAGAGGACTTTTTTATCAGGAGATACAACTGAAATTTAAAACATTTGGGGAAAACACATTTTAGGAGCACTTAGATAAGCCCACACAGGCTTTTCCAACCGTTTCTGTTTAAGGATAGCTAACTGTTAAACTTTTAGATATTGTTTGAACTTTAGGTCTGTAAGTGCTGGCAGCAGTCAAATTTGCGTCTGTATTAAATGAAGTGTAATACTTGCCAGAAAAGAGTTTTTAATTAAAAAAGCATGATTTCTTTGCACAAAAGATTTTGGGAAAGTACCAAGAAAATTTGAAAAGCAACACACAGTACTCCTAGGGGTAATCAATTATATATATTTTTTTCTTTTTTGATGTATTAGTAGTAGAAACTAAACTTCAAGAAATGTATTTACTCCAACAATGTTTGGAGTAACACTCAAGGTTGCTATGTAACATTTTGTAATGAGTAATAAACAGTTTTATAACTTAATACAACAGTTCATCTATGCATGTTTTCATAATATTTGCCAAGATATTGTATTTTTTTAAATGAATAATAATAGCTACCTTAAAAGGATTGTTCACCCAGAAATGGAAATTCTGTCATCATTCACTTACCCTCATGCTGTTCCAAATTTTTAGGCCATATAATGAAAGTCAGTAGGTTCCAACGTTTCATTGTATTGACAAAAGCAGCTGTATTTCACAAGCAGTGTTTCACAGAATAAAGGATTTCATACAATTTGGTATAATGTAAGGTTGAGTAAATGATGATAGAATTTAAATTTTGGGGTGAACTGTCCCTTTAAACTTCCACTGTATGGGAAAAAGAAGTGTGGACATTCTTCAAAATATCTAATTTTGTGTTTCACAGAAAAAGTTTTACACATTCTCCTTAAATTGTGGTTAAAAATTTTAGGGAATGCAATCACTAGGCCTATTTCTCTGCCCTACTTTGCACACTTTATGCCATGACCTTCAGCTACACGAAAAGAGTGTAAAGTACTGGATATTACTATGGATTAAACTACGAAACATCATTTGTTATATATGTATTGACAAAAAAAATGAACAAATGTTTGTCTACATAGCGCAGCCATGTAGAGAATTTCACACTGCCCTACAGTACTCAAGCACACATTGAAAAAGCACTGTACTAGGACACATCTGCTCTAGTTTACCCTGTTCATTATAATTGTAATGAGCACTGGGAATTTTGTGGCCCCATAATTAGACTGTTTGTCAAGAGCACTTAAAGTGTCTCTTTCAGTGTAAGATTGTCACAGCCAGCTGCACGTTGGAGGTTAGAGTTCAAACGTAACTGTTCAGACTTCAGAAATCTGGCCTAAATCTTTTAGCTGCTACAGGAATGCAGTTTTGCCGCCCTGCTGTAAGGTTAAACACTGTTCCACTTTAAGCCTCTGCCACTGTGTTTTACCACATGATATGTATATATAGCACGCTATGGTTAAAATAGCAGCAGTGGACCAAATTATCCACTGTATAGTTAACAACTTTATATTTCATGAAGCATTTTTATAGATGGCATTATAATAGTTTGCTTGTCCCACAGCTGGGCTTTGCTTATGAGATTAAATACCATCAAGTTGCACAGCAAAACTTTTTGTACACTTAAAACACTTACTAATAAATATTTTTAGGAGAACAAGCTCACCATGAAACAACTGCATTTCATTAAGATATAAAATACACTCCAATGTTTTCCAAGCTTTTAATACTCCCTCTAGTGGTTGAATTAAATATATGGTGAAAAAGGCAGACATAATTACAGATCTCTATGTGGAAATTTGGTTTTGTGGAGCCCAGAAAAAAACTTCTCAACACCGTTTTAAATCTAAATTATATTACTCGTGAGTACATTGTGCTGGTGACATGTAAAGTCATTGGTTTGAAGCTGTGACCAACTTCCGTTTGGAAATGTAGTTTAGAATGCAGTCTTGGGTGGGGGGAGGGGGGTGAGAGTATGATTGTAAGAACAGCGCTGGTCCCCACAGCCCCAAACCACCACGTGAGGCAAAGTGCCATTAAGTGTTTCTCAAACTCACTCAGACACGGTTGCCTGTTGACTCAGAAGGAAAGGGCATCTGACGCCATCTCTGTTTCCTGCCTTTGAATGTTTCTGTGATTAAAATACACATTTGGTGCAAAATGTGGAAAGCCTTGGCTGTACCACAAATTGTTTCCACACTGGAACATTTACATTTATATACACATCCTATTGAACTGCAAATAGCTTGATACATTTATTTTTGATTTGTCTGTTTGTACCCAAGCTAAACAACAAATAATTGTTCTTGCTTTTACTCCAGAGGCTTTATAAAATTGAAAATCTTTTTGAAATGCTTCATTTAATCTAATCAGAGAGTGAGTTTACAATCTTAAATATGCTGGTTTCCCATCCTCCACAAATGCTAACCCAAGAGGTTTCAGTCGGTGCAACTGAACCATTACACTCCTTCAAACTATTAAAACAGAATAATAAACCTATGTACGCATGTGCATATAAAGACAAATGACCTGTGCATGCACACTGCAAAAAAATTCAAGCAGTTTCAACTAATTATTTAGTAACTAGTTCCACAGAAATTTTACGTTCAGTCAATTTCTGACCTGAAGTGTTATCTGAATTGTTATTTTTTAGTTGGCTCAACCTTTAGTGAACTAGTTTTATACTCCATTCAACTAAAATGTTTTAATTGGTCAAACATTTAGAAGACTACAGCAAGTTATGTCAATTAAAATTTAACCATTTACTCTTTATGTTACCTCAACTAAGATTTATTATTTGGGCATCGTAAGAAATTGCTGGCGAACTACATAAACATTTTTATAGTTTAACAAAATTATTAAAAATGATTAACTGGTGTTTATCAATCACTAAAAACACAATTTACAACACATAATAGCCTTTATTTAAAGGAACACTCCACTTTTTTTGGAAATAGGCTCATTCTCCAACTCCCACAGAGTTAATAAGTTGAGTTTTACCGTTTTTTACCGTAACATGGCCGCAGCAGGCGCAGTGATATTACGCAGCGCCTGAAAGTAATCCCCAGCTATATTATAACTAGTTACCTAGCTGGGGACTACTTTCAGGCGCTGCGTAATATCACTACGCCTGATGCTAAGCTATGCTAAAAGTGCTATCGCCAGATCCGGAGATCGGCTGAATGGATTCAAAAACGGTAAAACTCAACTTATTAACTCTGGGGGAGTTGGAGAATGAGCCTATTTCCAAAAAAAGTGGAGTGTTCCTTTAATAACAATCTCTATTTATAACATTTTTCACACAAACTAAACATACAGGAATGAAGAAGAAAAAAAAAAGTCACCTACATATTGGATGGCCTAAAGGTCAGTAAATTAACAGCAAATTTTAATTTGTGGGTGAACTATCCCTTTAAAGCTCCAGTTGACAAACATTAAATCTGTAATACAACTGCAAAATTCAGTTTAAACTTTGTTTAAAGAACTAACAAAAAACTAAACAAGCTAAACAAAATGTTAGCAAACAAACATTTAAAAATATTATTACTGTTCACAATTACATCTTTAATATGATTCAGAAGTCAAAAAAAAAGGAACCAGGGGTTACAGTATATAAAAACAAATCAAGTCACCTTTTTTATATATAGCGCTTTATACAATACTGATTGTGTCAAAGCAGCTTTACAGAGTCAAACAGGAAAATAGTTTGTCACTAATGCAAGAGGACATTAACAAGTCATTTTTCCAGTTAAAGTCAGTTCATTGGTGATTCAGTGTTGACATCATCCAGTTCAGACCTCTTCCAATAATGTCTGTGCAATCAGCCAAGTGTCCCCAAATAAGCAAGCCAAAGGCGACAGCAGCAAGGACCCAAAATTCCATCGGTGACAGAAATTGAGAAGAAAACCTTGGGAGCAACCAGGCTCAGTCAGGGGTCAGTTCTTCTCTGTCACGATGAAACCAGCATGACGTTGTTTAATTCTAGGCTGCAACACTGGTCAGATTGAGCAGAGGACTTGTCTGGTTCTTCGCGATGGCTGAAGGGGTCTTTGCAGGGGATCTGTCTCTGGAGCTCATCTAGGTGACATGGTCTCCGCTGACATTCAGGGCTGTAGAGGGCATCTCTAGGTACTGATCCACCATCTTATCTGGATTCAGACTGGATTTGGTGGCTACGGTGACCTCAGAATAAGAAAGAAACAGACTAATATTAGCATAGATGCCACTGAGAAGAGTAAAGTACATTATAATTGTAGCATTTATACATATTACCTGGAATGAAAACAATAAACTCCTAGTCTTGAAAGTACACACAGTATAGTTGCAGTGGAGCGGTCTGGTCACGAGCCAGTGTTTGGTGCCTTGGAAGAACTGACTGGGTTGCATCTGAAATCTTGCAATGACGACAAAGCACCACTGAAACCTTTGGCCACACCCTGATGGAGAAAGAAAAGTACATTTCAAGTTATTAGTAATTATGCCTTTTAAATCATTTAAAAGTTTTGAACGGCCTTGTAAAACGATTCAGTTGTTCATTTTCATTCGGAACGACGACCCTCTCTTCCAAAGCGCCTTCACAAGACCAGGCAGAAACACCGTGTAAATTAATCTGCCCTGTTTGATAAGTGTGACATTTCACTGTAGCTTGTTGTTAGTCACGTTTAATATCGTCTTTTTACTTCACGGGACAATTGCAAAAGTTTACACATGCAAAAACCTATTCAACACGCCCATGTTAACTTAAAATAAGTGCATTACTGTGGTTTACATTACGTTTCATAGATTTTGTTTAACGTTGATCGTTTTACAGTTTTTCTCAGTCACTTTGGTGCATTTCTCAAATCATCCTTAATATTTGCAAAGTATATGCACTTCTCAAAACAATTCATACAAACAGCACCCCACAATGGATTTCCTGCAAAAGCCTGTAACTTACCCAAAATCTTTAGTTCATCTCTCAAAATTAAGTATTTATGTCAATGAACATATCATTGCAATCGGAATGAAAAGTCCTTGTGTCATTGTTCACAAACAAGAGTCAAAATGCTTAGTCATGTTGTCAATATAACGGTGTACTCTGTTAGTATTACCTGATATAAACTATGGCAACAGTTTAGATGACAGTTTCTGTATTTAAATGTAGAAGGCTGCGCTTCTTATTCCATATATCCTTTCAAATGTACAAATTTACACATTACTGTATGTGGGATATTGATTGAAAGAGACCGTTTCAAAATTTTTGAATAATTGAGGATATGGTTGATCTCCAAATATTTAGCTGCACCCTTCAGTCATTATAAGGCCACGACTGACAACATAGTCCACAACAGTAGCCCTTATTTCATCTGATATGCACCTCTGTTCTTGGCCTTTTCTGCTTCTTCCTCTGTATCCTTCCACCAAGCATCTTTACTCCTCTTCGTCCGCTCGGCTGTTGACCCTGATTGTTTTTTGGATGTTCATCCATCGTCAGAATTTGTAACTCTTGTGTTGTCCTCTGTCTATATATGCTTTCCAATTGAAGATTCATGAGATGCACCTTTGAGCTATTTCAGAGAACTGGTTTATAATTGGTTGATCTACATTCTCCTCATTAGTGAAAGTCAAGATTCACCTGCACAATTCAAGGCAAATTTACAAAAAGTCTAATATTAAATGTAAATAAAATATACTTGACAGTTTATGAAAACTAGATCAACCATTTTGCATTTAATGACTTATACAATGAACTAATAACTAGATGTTTTGAGTTGTAAGACTATAGCACAGAGAACTGTATAATACATTTTGAGCTACATGCTATTAGCAACTGAAAATGTAGGAAACCGCTGACAAATGTACATAATCAGTTGCATGAATGTACCAAAGCAATCACAATTTGTTCAAAAGAATGGAGAAACTGCTTGTATGATGTGCACAAGTGACTATAAGCATAATGGCACAAAAACACAAAAATATCATACAACGCGACAAAATTAGCTACAATTCATTATAGTAACACAGCTTTTGATATTAAGTGCTTTATGGATTAAACCAGGTAAAAGACTACATTCGCTTCACTTAAATTTCCCTCAGACATAGACTATACAACACTTATTTTCATTGTTTTTATATATGTTGTACGCTTGTGTATAAATATATACGTTTTAAGTAAAATAAAAAAAAAATGAAAATGTTGCATGATTTTCTCGTTTAAGAAAATAACATTGATTTAGTGGGACTTACCTGACGCGTGAACTTGACAAGATGGCAGTGCTGTTTCTCCTGCGAAGTCAGTGCAAGGTTCGTACACTGTAAAAAGTGAAGAAAAAAAATTAGGAAACCCGTTGCCTTAAAAATTTTTTGACAATTCACTTAACTTATTTTTTTCAATTATCATTTACTTAATTTTAAGGCAACAGGTTTCCTCAATTTTTTTTAAGTTGAGTCAACTTATCACTTTTTACAGGGTACACGTGCAGAATGATCTCAGTGTTGGCTGGATTTGTTTTTATAAGTTTAGTCAGGATTTAGCATTCTGAATGTTGACTGGATTTGAAAATAACCAGTCACTTAATTTTTTTTAAATATATTAGTGCAGACTTAATATAATAATTCTTCTCAACTAAGCCCAAGCAATAAAATTAGTTCAACTTAAATATTTTTGCCCTTCCAACATTTTGTTAATTGGATTTTTCACAGTGTGGTCAGACTCACCAGTAAAAAACGAAAGGCAAGTGCATAGAGGGAGAGAATGTGTACAGTAGAATATCAAATAAGAATTCAATAAACAGAAAATCATCAGTTTGCTGCATATTGTCTGCAGCACCCTGAAGCACCGCTGCAGCTTGAGCAGAGTGCCCCCTGCCTACCAAATGAGAACACTATCAAAAGCATTTAAGGCATAAGCCTAAAGCTACAACTGTTATTCATCAAACCGCAGTGGTCTCAAACTCAATTCCTGGAGGGCCACAGCTCCACAGCTCTGCACAGTTTTGATCCAACCAGCTCCAATTCACACCTGCTTGCAAGTTTCTAGTAATCCTGAAGACCTTGATTAGCTGGATCAGGTGCGTTTGATTAGGGTTGGAACTAAAATGTGCTGAGCTGTGGCCCTCCAGGAATTGAGTTTGAGACCAATGCATCAAAGAAAATTGATTTTGCAGGGGTTTATTTTACATTCCTTAAATTAAATGTGAAAATTTAAATTGAAAAACAAATTACAGATCAGTGGTTATCAACTGATTTAGCTTCAGCAACCAGCACCTTGACAAAACCTGTAGTACAAAACCTGATCCAGTCACAGGCTCTGTTATACCTCTGCAATTGAGGGTATGAGTTAATTTGTCATAATTAACTATGATTGCAGTGACACAAGACTAAAATTTGTGCCTTAGCAGTATTTAACCAGACCAATGGACAATAACTACAGTGCTGTGAAGAGTGGAGGCAGTTCATTGTTTGCCTGTCCTGATGGCACATCTGTTTGTGTGAGCTTCTACCCTCAGCAGCTGTGCTGGTAATCTGCTGGCCTGTGCACTATACAGCCAACTATTCATCTGTTCAGCCCACTACAATACACTGCTTCATTTTGCGGTTGTCTTTGCAGTTTTTAAACCTTGTAAATCATATATATTCATAATGTATATTTTTGTTAAGCTTTGTTTAGTTGCACACAATAACTCATAAGGATGAGTGTATCTTATATACTTTTGGAGATAAAGATAGTTAGCTATTCCATTGACAGATTCTGTCAATTAACTATAGAGTATTATTGGCTACCCAATATCTAACTTTCTCAAAGCAACCCAAAATAGACTTCTAAGGGTAATTACCGTCCTATTTCAATGCAAGATACAGTGTGTTGTAAGTGTTGTAGTCACATAGTGAAATATTGTGTTTATAGGAAATACGAAGGAAATAGAACATTTAAAAAGGGCCAAAAACAGAACCTTGGGTAACCTCATATAAGTGATTGGGGCTTAGAAGTTTCCAGTGTTAACGGGTAATATTCTAGTTGTGAGACTGGATATAAACAATATCAACTCATTTCTTTATAAAGTCCATAAAAATGACATGAGTAAGGTTCTACAAAGCAGCACTGCAACTTAGCAAAACTACAAAGGTAAAACTACTAACTGAATTAATAACACTTTAAGGTCTTATTTGTTAACATGAGCTGACATGAACATGAACAATGAATAGTTGTATTTTTATCAACTAACGTTAGCAAAGATTAATAAATGCTGTAATACATGCATAGGTCATTGTAAATGTTAGTGTTACCCAAATTACAATAAATTCTATATAAAATTATAATAATAATATATCCATGGACACTTTTTATGGAGTGCTAGCAAACTGTAATCAGTTAATTTAAAAAACAAAAGAGTTAAAACATCTTTCTCTATGGGCTGCATATTATTACAATCTATTTACAATCATTTTATGATCATGGTCTACACTCTCCAAACATTTTCAAATCATATTACCAACCAATGTTGGAGCTGCTTTTGAAATACTCCATTCTCACTCCGTTGGTTTGGCTTATAAAAGAAACTACTTATGAATCTGTCTGAGTTCTCCAAATATTGACTCAGATCAACCACAGGAAAACCACCAGTCAAAAAGTCACCAAGGAAAAAATAACCTCTTTGTAAATGCTCATGTATTTTGCACAAAATGCTGAAAAGAAGATTAATTCTATAATGGAAGATTCGCAGAAAACATAGATTTTGAGTTTTACTTTTCTTAATCTTTTTATTTGCATATACATACTCCCTTTGTGATTTCTTTTGAAATATGAATCATAATGATGTGTTCATCAGAATAATCGAGCCCTTTGATGCCTATTTTTATACGAACTAATAAAACCCCATTCCCCACCACCCTTACTCTTTTGTTCTTTAAGGTTTTTTTTTTTTTTTTTTACATATTTTGATGATAATCTGATTAGATTAATAGATTAGATTAGATACATGATTGCTCTCAATTTCCCTAATTTCTTAAGGACGTGTAATGTTAATGCAACAGTAGTTAATCATCGACATTATTGATGATATTCAGCCTAGAGTCAGTCTCAGCAGTGAAAATGGATTAGCCCTCTGGCAAAATCACTAAATTCATATTTTAAAACATCTTTCAAGAAAAAAATAAAATAAAAATTGCCTATATCAGGGAGGCAAAATGAAACCGTGTGTTTAATTTTAACACGGTCTTGAATCGAACCGATGCTGCATGATTGATGCTGGTAAAATATTTATCCCATATGTTACGTTCCTGGACGTAAAGTTATTATTTGTATTCATTTTTGCATTCATTGTGTGTGATGTATATGTTGTATTGCATGCTATATTGTGCGCAGTTTGCTCTCTCTCCTGCCCCAGACTACTTTTGATTGTGTAGTGTTGATGAGTGACCACGACGGAAATATTCCATTTCGTAAACCCTGTTCACACTAGCAGCGACATGTCTCCAGGGGCGATGAGGCCGCTAGTGGGCGTTCCCACTACTGGTTGCCTTGACAGCGAATCCGGTTTCTTGCCGCTACATACAAAAATTTTGGCAAAAGGCAAAAGACTAAATATAATCTAAATCTAAATTAAATCCGTACATACAAACACAAATGAACGAGAAACCTATTTTCTTCCATTGTGTGAGTTTATGTCTACAGCTGAGAGGAGAACAATCACGAGCTCTACCTTCGTCTTTCACTCAGTTTTCTCTCTCTCCTGCCCCAGACTACTTTTGATTGTGTAGTGTTGATGAGTGACCACGACGGAGATATTCCATTTCGTAAACCCTGTTCACACTAGCAGCGACATGTTGCCAGGGGCGATGAGGCCGCTAGTGGGCGTTCCCACTACTGGTTGCCTTGACAGCGAATCCGGTTTCTTGCCGCTACATACAAAAATTTTGGCAAAAGGCAAAAGACTAAATATAATCTAAATCTAAATTAAATCCGTACATACAAACACAAATGAACGAGAAACCTATTTTCTTCCATTGTGTGAGTTTATGTCTACAGCTGAGAGGAGAACAATCACGAGCTCTACCTTCGTCTTTCACTCTTCATTTGCATAAAATTGAAGGATCCTGAACTTTGTCTCGTCGCTGGACACGCCCCATCCGGTCGCTGTAGCTGGTGTCGCCAGAAATCGCCAGCTCTCCATTGAAATGAATGGGATCGTGACGCTTGTAGTGTGAACCGGGCTTTAGCATCAAAGTTTAAACTCCACTTTGGTTCTCTGTAGCCCACACTGAAGAGTTTCTGCTAGTAAACAGTTATTCGTTATTTGTTCAAACTATTCGTTAGTTCAGAAGCAACAGGCCTGTTGGGGATTGCTTTTTATTTCTCCTGGTTTTCTCCTGGTTTTTGATCAGCTATAGGGACAATTCTTTTATTTCTTTTCAGGATTTTCTTTGTGAGGTATTTTATGTCTTCCTAAACCCTTAGTTAGTAACTTTGGTTTGTTATTTTGGCCTGGATCCCCTTTTCGAAGAGATGTGCTTCTTGATTTATAAAATAATAAATTTGTCATCTTGTAATAATCTCTGTTGTGGTCATTGTGAGCTGGGACAGGAGAGGAGGAGCGTAGTTTTTCTCTTAATTCTGTTTTATTTTTGTCATCGGCCTGGCCAACCCTAGACTGGTAAGGACGTGACACATAAAAGAAACAGTTCTGCACAGTTGGATATGTACTATGAGCCAGCGGTTTCAACCTTGGGTCAAAGTCAAAACGCTAACTGCTCTGCCCAGCTGCTGAAATGTGGCTCTGTTGGAGGATATGTGTGTAGAAAGTCTGACTTTATACTGCTACTTTCTAAAAAGCAGAATCTTTATAAGCCACTGCCTATGCCAGATCTACCAACACACTTCTTTCTCTGACAGAAGACACAACATGAATCCACACTGAGTGCTGTAAACATCTAAGCCGAGCCAATATTCAGGGGTGTGTTTCTCACACAACTTAACTCACTGATTTCTATCACAGTATGATGCATAGCTGGAGAAACTAACCAATTAGTCACGACTGTTTCCCAAAACCTTAGTAACATGGTCGCACCTCTGTCGTTTGAATGACTTTGGTTCAACAATATAGGACTGTCGTTAATGATGTCACATACAGGTGGTGGAGTAATAACTTCATAATTGATTCAAGATGCTGTTATAAAACATGACTACTACACTGTTTTTTGTTATATGTTATTTTGCCCGTCAGGTTCAGGTTCCCTTGTATGCCATACTCCAGGGTTCCATTATACATGTATGCACATGCACAATCTTCAAAAATGTTGCTGATTGTTGATACGCTAAAAATATGTAGATTGAAATGGATACTCGTTCAAATGGAATTAATGATATACAATGTACTGCATGTTAGCTTGCTTAATGACAGATTAAATCCACATCATACTAACAGAACATTATGCTTCTAACCACAAATTGAGAACTATAGATCCAACCATGTAAGGATGCAATGCTTTTAGTGAATGTTCATATGAACAATGGTTTCGGGAAACAGGTTTCAGTCTTTCTACTTCAGACTTTCACATTTAATTCAGTGTATAACTTGCTGTTTCTTTGACATTAACTCTGAAATTTACTAGCAGTTTCTGAGTTTAATTGTTTCTACACCAAATTTTCTCCAGCATGTTAAAATGATTTCTGAATAGTTATTTGAAATGATAATATTTCACAGTTTTGCTGTATTTTTTATCAAATAAATGCAGCCTCTGTGAGAATGAGATTCAAAAAATCTTCTTTCAAAAAATCTGAATTGTAATGCATGTTATGCTGAAAATGACTTCCAGTATAACTACAGTATGCAAAATGTAAAGAGATTAGTTGCTTCATGCAGGCTCTGACTATGCGGGAGTCAAGAATGGGACGTGGACATGGGAGCAGCCTGACTACAGAGCTGTTTTGAAACATTAGGTAAAGCCCAGAGGAAGACAGAGTGAAGAGGCCAGAGGGAGACGCTCAGAGGCAGAGCTGCATTAATGGTGTTGCCTCAGAGGAGGCTCGGGTACAGTGAGGAGTAATTAAACAAGGTTTAGGAGATGCATACATCAGTGTGCATCTTACCTGCTGATTCAGGATCTGTCACTAGTCTACCTGATAAGAGAAATGACACCAGGAAGGACTTCCATGACTTCCTGAAAACCTGCCTGCCTGAGGGGAAAGAAGATTGATGTATATATTCAGAAGATTAAGTGAGACTTGCCAAATGAAACGGTACAACCCTCAGCCTCCTCACCCTCTCATCTTAAAAAATGGGAATAGAGGCATAGTTACATTCTTTCTAATATATAATAATAACAAAATATAACTTGAAATGATTTAAACACATTTAAACTAGTGCTGGGGATGCTATTTTGAAACTGTAGCAATAGTCAATAGTTCAAACCAGCAGTGTCTTGTTCCTGAACCTCACTGTCCTGCAGAGTTTAGCTCCAACCCCAATTAAACACCTGACCTTACTACACATAGTAGAAACTGTGTTGCGGAAAGCTGAAGCTAAACTCTGCAGGACAGTGGCTCTCCAATCAAACAAAAATGTTACAGAGGTTTTAGTTCATGAAAATGATTTATTAGCATCTAAATTATATATCTTATAAAACATGTTGCACACCAAAATTGCTAGAAAATCAAAGCCATAAATCTAAACAAGTTGTGTTCCAAATTTGAGGTTTATATCTCAAAAAATTAGCTTTTAGTAAGATCTTATACAGGCACAGTACCAAACATGCCAGCAGTACTTAAAGGTGCTTCAAAAGGTTCTTCACAGCGATGCCATAGAAGAACCATTTTTGGTTCAACGAAGAACCATTCAGTCAAAGGTTCTTTAAATGACCATCTCTTTCTTACCTTTTTATAATTTGAAGAACCTTCTTTCGCCACAAAGAACCTTTTGTGAAACAGAAAGGTTCTTCAGATGTTAAAGGTTCTTTATGAAACCATTTAGACAAAAAGGTTCTTCTATGGCATCGTGAAGCACCTTTACTTTTAAGAGTGTATACACAGCAGTGGGATTACAGGCGCACAGACACATGTTCATTTTTTTAGTTCATTCATACATCCATTACAACACACCCACACAATTCTAATTGTATAATTTATCCAACTGGCTCTAAAACACAGCAAAAGCAGAAAAGGGGAAGGGAAGAAAAAGTCATTGCTTTATAGGCCAAACTTGAGAAAATAGCAGCATTTGGTAAAAAAATAAAAATAAATAATAATAATAATAAATAAATAAATACATTTTGAAGCTTTGCCAACAGATTGAAAGTCTGTTTTATAGATGATTGGCCTTGGGATTAAAAATAGCAATTTTAATGGGTTTCAGTTGGGACATTTTTGTCCTTAAGGTCCTGAATGTAACTATTTTGTGTAGTGTAAAATAGATCTATTAAAGGAAATGAAGGTGAAATATTAAAATTCTAATAAAAATACATACGTATGCAAAAAAAAAAAAAAAAAAAATGCTGTGGGCATTAACACAGGCAAAATTATCCACAAAAAAATGTACATAAGGATGTACAAACATATTATATTAAATATAGTAACAATATAATAACAGACAACACAGAATTTCAGAAAAAAGAAAACTTTTTCATAGGGACATATTATTGTTAACATTTTATAAATCAATAAATTGTTAAAATTATATGAATTCAATTGATCAGTTATCCTCTTGATTATTTTTTATTATTATTATTATTATTATTAAAACTGAATCCAGAAAAAAAAGGAAAAGGAAATTAAATACACAGAATTTGGGGGAAAGAATAAAGCAGATTTCATAGGGCCCTAACTATAAGTGTTATTCTTTATTTGAGAACGCTCAGTGCAATGCACAGATCAAAAGACCATTGAATATTGTCTGACTTCCTTTCCTGACTCTACCATTGATTTTTAAACAGTGCTGTACTGTCAAACAGAACAGAAGACATGAACTTTGGTTTTGATCATGATTCCCTTGACATCTGTTAACCCTGCTCCCTCACATCCTGTCTTTCTCTTTCTTAGCCCCACTTTCTCCCACTGTATTTTAAAATACAGTAATAATTCTTCAAAGTGCTGCTACACACATTGCATTTATGATATACAAAATGCTCACTCAATATTATATCAAATAAATTTGTGGTTATATATAGGAAATTGTGTTACTTTGTACCAGGCTTACTTGTAAAGTTTTAAGTCAAATAAATTTTATTTCTATAACGCTTTTCATAATGCACATTACTTCAAAGCAACTTGATTACTTATTTAAATATGCATTTATTATTTATATATTTATTATGTATTATTTACTTGTGGTACAGACCTAATTAAATCTCAAAGAATGTATTATTCACATGAATAATTCATAATTAGGACTCCAGCTTTTGATGTTGATGAAGGTTTCAGGACATTCAAGATCTGCAGTCTGGTAGAATTTAATCTAAAGCAGATGAACTTTTTTTTTTTTTATGTTTTGCCATGCATTTGAATGCCTTCATCTTTCAGTGCAAAGAGTGAAATGTCATACAAGTCAAATGTTGTACAAAATGTCAAACAAGTCAATTCTTTTTAAGTAATCCAATATTCAGTCGTTTCTATGTAGCCACTATCACAACTGACCCACTCCATTATCCAGCACTGTCTGCTCCAGTGAGTCTGTATTAAAGCTGTCTTTCTTGGTGTGTTTTGCTGAGCTGATATTCTTCCCCCAGCAACAAGAGCACACAAAATACAAAGGCCATTGCAGGAAGATACAACTACTTTCTGAGACATACTGAAAACCTGAACACCAGAAAGTACATCTTGCTCTGACCTCTCCTGTACACTGCAGTGGTTGAATGCTGTTTAGCTGAACGTTCAGACACCATTTCAAGTGGAGCATGTTCTCACAATGTCATTGTGAGAAAAGAAAAAGAAATATGTGCACAAAGGCGAAAATGAAAATTATAAATTCCACTGTCAAAATTTGTAACTCTTGTGTTGTCCTCTGTCTATATGTTTTCTAATTGAAGGTTGATGAAATGCACCTTTGAGTTATTTCAGAGAACTGGTTTGTCATCGGTTGATCTACATTCTCTTCATTAGTGAAAGTCAAGATTCACTTGAACAATTCATGCCAAATTTATTAAAAGTCTAGAAATGTGTAGAAAATATGCTTGACAGTTTATGAAAACTAGATCAACCATTTTACATTTACCGTAATGACTTATACGATGAACTAATGACTTGAGATTTTGAGGGGTAAGACTATTGCACAGAAAACTATATAATATATTTTGAGCAACATGACAATATTAACTAGATGATGTGGAGGTTGAACAAGTTTTGAGAATTTCATTTCTGATCTGAGAAATGCACCAAAGCCACTGAGAAAAACTGTAAGTTGACTTTGGCCCTTTATCCATCAAAGGTTCTGATTGGTGTGTGATAAATTTTGACTCCTAGTGTTTCCACATGAGTAATTGTGTGCTAATTGAGCTCAAACTTTGCAGACTTGAGTGAACAATATTTAATGCTAGTGCTTTCTAAATGACCACATGGTGTAAGCACTGAGAAATGTAGGGATTTGTGTGTAGAGTTTTGCAGTAACAGTTCACCAAATCTGACTCATGTGTTAAAGCAGGGGGATAGTGTTTATAGTTTAGGGAAATGGGTGTGCTTTTTGAAAAATGGTGTTATGGTTTTGACATTTTAGTTCAAAAGCCTGGTTATAGTGTTTTAGCAATCGAGAAAAACTGTAAGAAAAGTTTACTTTCATTACACTACTGTAAAGTTATCTTACAGTAGATGAAAAGCTCTAGAAGAGAAAAGTACAAAAACCAAACAACTGAATATACAGTAAACACACATTGGAATATCCTGTTAGTTTCTGTACAGAAATAAATAAATAAATACAGCATCCTCTGCCAAGTTGCATTACAGTATTGGTAGTATCCTTATTTGTTATACTATAACAGTTTCTTAGTCTTCTGAGAAAAGACTTTCTCTGGCTCCTCTAGACATTCGACTCTCAGTTCTGCACAAATACATGTAAAAAGTACTCGGCTATAAATCAATTCAACAGTTACGAGTTTGAGGGTGTGTGCTACAGTATTTACAGTACAAATAATAGTGAAAGTTCTCTCATTTGAAGTACTGCTACTATGTACTGTAATTGTAATGTGTAAGTAGATGAGCCTGCAGGTAGCATTCCTTATGCTCATTCCATGCACAAGAACATGCCCAACTATAGTGCAGGAACAAATGACCTTTGACCTCATCCCCTTAATTTTTCTTTTCTCATCCTATTCCTCTTTGTCTCCCACTACCAGGATTCATTTTCCAAAATACATAACCACCTGTGCTCTTGTTGATATTATCCTGAGATTCTGACTGCCGTGTCATCAGTTTTGCTACTGAATGTTCAAATGTGTGCTATTTGTGTTCATTTTGTGATTCTTGAGGTAGGTATGTTGTGTATTTGTGTTTTCTAAATGATAACTAAACCTTTGCAAAATGATGCTGTTATTGTGTAGAGTTTTGCAGAAAACATTGAGCAAATTGGAGCATGTGTGAAAGCAGGTGGAATGTGTTCAAAGTTTTGAGAAATGTGTCTTTGTTTCGAGAACTGTATGAATGGTTTGGAAAATTGGGCCAAATTAATCAGTTATATATGTGTTTGCAAATGAGAAAAACTGTAAAATACTCGTAATCAGACTACAGTTTTTATTGATTACATGATTACATATTATTCACACAATAGAAATAATTTAATCATTAATTGATTCTCTCTAATTCCTATTTTTTATCTTTTAAATGTTCCTTTCTAAAATAGTCTACCGCTTATATACACTCAGAAAGTCTTCCAGTTTTGTGGACATTTACACAGAGGTCAGTCATTATTCAGGTGGCGGCACAGCATTTGACCAATGATTTACAAAAATCATTTCATGTTTAAGAAGTGTTTCAACATTGCATCAACTACTGATGAACACATTCATTTTTATTTGAATTATCACTGTATACATATGTATTATTGAACGGCTTTTGTCTTTCAAACTCGTTAAAATGCACAAATTCTCGTTATTTCTAATTTGCAGACATTCTCAAACTTTTTGTCATCTGAACCTCATTCACCTAATATATTTATTTTAAAGGGGTGGTCAATCAAAAAAAAAAAGAATTATATCATATAAAAAAAGATCATATCATAATATGAAATCATAATCAGTGACCCCTTTAAGTAATTAGAATGAATCTGTTGAGTAAATGATTCAGTGAGCGTGTGAAGTCAGTGAATGATTCACTAACAAATCATGATTCATCAGTACATTAATGTTTTAGTTGCATTATTACTCTAATCAGTCAAAATTCTTAAATGTGTATTAATATTTGATTCAGCATTTTACATTTAATTAATTACAAAAACATTCAGTTATCAGATCATTTGTGCCTTTCACATTCTATGTGTGTTTGCCACCTACTGGACTGTTGTGCAGTCATTGTAGGCTACTTATGATTATACAGTAAGGAGAATGAGATTTTTTGCATTATGGTAATGAGTAAATTAGTAGTAGTAGTAGTAGTAGTGGTAGTAGTAGATGTATGGTATTAGTATTAGTATAAGTATTAGTATTATATTTCCGCATTATGGAATGGTAAAGACTGCAACTCAGTGGTTTTCTGATATTTATCTCAAATATTGAATTTTCCCACATGCTATTAACATAATCTGTTTAAATATTGTCAACTGCAAAAAAAAAAAAAAAAAAAAAAAAAAAAACCTCAATGTTTTTTGCAACTTGCATGCATTTTATTTATTTAATTTTACTTTATTTTATTAATAAAATGTTAATATTATTTTGTTGATCAAATACTAGTTATTTTAACATTTAAGCATGTTATAGGCCTATATCAAATTAAACAAGATAATCTAAACAGGCATAAACATGATCCATGCTTTTTTTCATTTGTGTCTTGAAAATTTGTGTCTTACATCTCAGGAGGACTGTGGTCATGGTTAAAATATACATACATTTAAAATATATGTATGCATACTGTATATCATTAGAATTAATTGATACTTTTGAATGGACATCAATGGAGAAATATGCTTTGATGGTATAGGCAGGGATTAACTGGGCAATGCTAACAGACTGGGCTGGGCTTCTAAAATGTTTACTGACTGCTGAACTCAAAAAGCACAGTTGAACAAAAACATTCTAACTGATTTAATAGCCATTGCATAAAAACATTAAATGCATAAAAATATGCAATTTAGAAGTTGTTGTTTTGCATTTCTGTCCTGACCAAAACATGATGGGACCTATAAAACAATCAGTGGTGATAAACCTTATTATTCTAGTACTTTATTATTCTAGCATTCTTTTTCATCCAGTTTTAGTGGTCTCTACTGTTAATAACATATGAATAAGTCATTTGTAAAAGATGTTTTTACAAGCTTTTAACAAAACAAGCTGAAGATAAATAACGCATAATGATTTGTATTGTTAAGATCTGTATGTGTATACATATGTATGTGCGTTCTGAGATACTTCCATGTGGGATAACCATATCAACTCTTATTGCCTGCCAAACTGATAAAACAATTTTATTTCTACAGCTAAATCATCTGCGGTGTCTGCTGGAAATCTGTTGTAAATCAAACATTGAATTGAATTTAATCAGTGCAAACATTCTCCCCATAGAACACACACACACACACACACACACACACACACATACAGGAAATACCAAAGCATTCTAGGTCAGAATGGATGTATACATTGTTTGACTCACTCAGTAAAACTCATGATTAACCATCTCAACTTCATTATAAAATGCAAAACACAACAAATGGCAAATGAAACAATTGTGAATCATATTGTAAGTGCTTATGCTGCTGTTTATGCTTTATATGAGAGAGTAATGTTTCTCTTACAAGAAACATCCCAATATCTGGTGATCTGTACAGGAAAAATGTTCTGCCGTTGTAAATTTTTCCATGAGCATAATGCCGCATGCTCACAGAGGGGTAACGTGGGAAGACATATGGATCCAATCAGGAGAGAGGTCCCTTGGGGGTCTGTGCATGCTCAGGACCGCTGCAACAAAGGCACTGTCCCACATGTTTGAAATGGAACGTAGGAAATCCAAGACTGTGAAATGTGTAGGAATGGATCATGCTTCTCTCCAAGCATAAATAACGTCACGCCCCACCCTTCTTTGAAATGGAAATATTACCCACAATCCTCAAATGACGGATTTCATCATTTAGGGTTAAGCCCATTGGAGAGTTGGTTCAGGAGTCGATTATAGTCTGTCTGGTTAGCTATATTTTCGATTCAGCCATTTTTGAATAATGAAGAACATGACAGATCACAGATATTTCTGATAAATAGCCTTGCGTCACATCTATCAAGTTTTTAACCACTGGATATGTGTTGCACCACTAGGTGGTGTTAGTTACCTATTTAAAACAGCTGCTTGTCTACAATCTGTGCAAAAACTCTTTCATACACATTTCATAACACATTTCATTAGTGTTTAAATTGTTTATTCAAATGTAAATAAAACGTTAAAGCTGAATAAAAACATAAAACAGAATTTTTGAAAGTGAAACAAAAATGTGTTAAATAATAACAGTAATTACAGTGTAATTGCAGATATTTTTGTAATTGCCCTCAAGGGTTTGGGATTTTGAGTTTTGGATCTAACACATGTGTTTTAGAGAACCTCTTTGTTCATTGCTTTGGACTTTGGAAAATGTGAGACAGCCAAAAACCAAACACATTTATTCCTCATTATTACGCTCCCTTTTATCTGGGCCTCTTTCTGGCCATAAACTCAGTGTTTTATATTACAAACAGACAGATTTACAATTTTTTAATTTCATCTTTTTTAATTTAGTTAGTTTTTGAGGTTTTTATTGGATCTTTTTCGATCATGTGGAATTCATTAAGTTTAATCTCACATTCCTTCCTGAAAATGACAAATGTTTGCAAAGTATTTCTTGATGTTGATGGTTTTCTGAATGGATGGGTGTGCGCGAGCCAAGAGGGTGTCCGTGTGTTTTCAGGTGGGCTTAGATGTATGAACAGGCCTGTGTGAAGCACTGGCAGCCAGAGGAACAAACTTTTACTCACCACATGGCTCTTTTACAAGGCTTCTCACTTCAGGACAGGACGTGAAGTGCTTTCCCACACTGTATGCCACAATGTCAGCCTTCATAGTGCCTTTCTTTGATTGGAGATGAGAAGGACACAGAATTTCGCAGATGGTAAGGTACATCGCTGTCCGTCCCTAAAGGTTGTGTACCTCTCACAAAGGGTCACTCTCAGAGATCCAGATTTCCAAACGCTGGTGACAAAGAGGCCATAACTGCGCCGAAGCAGAGCTGGGGAATAAATGAAGAAGTCTTAACAGAAATGCCATTGAGTAAGAGTGCTTGGAAATGTCACAATGTAATAAGAGTGTTTGTTATTTGTGGTCTTTCATACAGGCTTGGCAGCACATCTGAGGGAACCTTGGAAAACATCTAGATCTGAACCTCTTGCAGTCTGCCCCTTTATATCCCCAAGTCTCCATCATTGTTCATTGTTTTCTCAGAAGTTAGTTGTATGGCACAGTCTGGCATTTCAGAATGTGTGCTTACGTTATTACACTTCTATATGCATTGTAAGAAAAGTCTGTATTGAATTTTCACAGGTGTTTTACACATATTTTATTTCATAGAGATTGCATTGTGTTTTAGAGTTGAAGGAAATGCTGGGAATTTTATGCCATATGGGACATATTCATTTTTCTACTGATTTTTTTTCCTTTTTCTTAGAGTGCATGTTCTTATTTAGAAAGACTATATTCTATGTGGTAAACTGTTGTGGTCTGAATATAAGCGATTTACTTACCACAATAACGCCCATGTATTTGGGTTTATGGATGGCGTTGTTTTTTTTGTTTTTTTTTGTGTAGGTTTTGCCTCATAGAAATGATTTCTAAGGCTCCTCATGGAATCGATCTGCTTTCCATTGTGGGTAAATTAACCAATAAGCAGGCAGAAGCTGATTTTTATATGACAGCCACAGGAATGTCACTTTACTGCGTTAACACAGTTTACATGCAGAACTGTCCAATTTGGATTGTTTTATGAGTGGATTCTAGAAAGTGCTGTATATTCCATTGGTATTTATTATAAATATAACCCACGTTAAATGATACTTGCTGAGTAGAGGTGTTCTATTATTTTTTAAGCAATCAGATTTAAAGGAATAGTTCATGCAAAAATTTAATTTTGCTGAAAATTTGCTCACCCTCAAGCTTTTCAAGATGTAGATGAGTTTGTTTCTTTATCTGAACCGATTTGGACAAATGTAGCATTACAACATCACTCTCCAATGGATCCTCTGCAGTGAATGGGTGCCGTCAGAATGAACACCTGATAAAAACACCACAATTATCCACAATTAATCCACATGACTCCACATGGCCCATCAATCAATGCATTGTGAAGTGAATAGCTTTGTGTTTGTAGGATACAAATCCATCATTACAAATCCAATTTTAAACCATCACTTCTGGTCAAAATTTTGGTTCATAAAACAACTATAAAACATAATTCCTTTTCCACCCAAAGTCCATCCACTGTCCTCTCACATCGAAATCCACCAACATATTTATTTAGAACTGTTTTGAATTGTTTTTGCTTGTAAACGGTTCTTAATCTGGGCATATTTCTCTATTGATTATATGACTTTTTCACTGAAAGCAATATCAGAGGACTTGTATTTTAGCCGGAAGCAATGGTTTTAAGTAAAAAAAAACCTCTTAATGGTGGATTTTTTATCCTTATAAACATGCAGATTTCTGCTTCACAAAACATTAACTGCTGGAGTCGTATTGAAGGATTATTGTGTTGTTTTGATCTGTTTCAATTTCTCCAAATCTGTTCCAATGAAGAAACAAACTCATCTGCACCATGGATTGCCTGAGGGTGAGTAAATATTCTGTAAATATATTTTTGGTAACTGTATTTAACATTTTTGCCAGGCAGATGATAAAGCAGGCTGCAAAATCCCATAGATTTGCACTGAGGGAGGCACCTGTGTCATATTAAGAGACCAGATTATCATAGAGACTTAAAGTGTACTAGTAACAATCACATGTGCAACCACTTTACCACTCATCAGTGAGTATACATGTGACCCTGGACCATAAAACCAGTCACAAGTGTCAATTTTTTTTTTGAAATTGAGATTTCTACATCATCTAAAAGCTGAATAAATAAGCTTTCTGTTGATATGGTTTGTTAGGATAGGACAAAATGAGAGGCCGAGATACAGCTATTTGAAAATCTGGAATCTGAGGGTGCAAAAAAATTAAAAAATATATATAAATACTGAGAAAATCACCTTTAAAGTTGTCTAAATGAAGTTCTTAGCTATGCATATTACTAATCAAAAATTAAGATTTTATATATTTACGGTAGGAAATTCACTAACTATCTTCATGGAACATGATCTTTACTTAATATCCTAATGATTTTTAAAAGAAAAATGGATAATTTTCACCCATACAATGTATTTTTGGCTATTGCTACAAATATACCCCAGCGACTTAAGACTGGTTTTGTGGTCCAGGGTCACATATATAATGGTATAGGTAATATATAGTTTTGTTTCAATAAAGTCATTATTATCTGCTCTGCAAGTATACGGTATGCCTCAGTGGCTATTTGCATCAGTATTTGCTTAATTTAAATTTGTCTGTCCAAAATTCAAATTTAGTTTTGTATCTAGTTTCATTACTCCAGACAAAACACATTTTATAAAAGACAGTAGAAATAATTACAAAATTACATGTGAAGATACTTAAATGGGTCAACAAAGCACTTTAAAATAATTGCATTTAATATAAATTTAAACTATAATTCATTTTCATTTAATTGTAAATAACATGTAAATAACATAAAATGAAGTGTCCGAAAACATTTCCCACTTAAGTATATTATTTTAAAGTATATTATTTCTGCAATAAGTGCTGTTTAAAAAGTACTTCTTTTTCACAAGGGCACAAATGTTCAATATTCACTATTGAGAGCAGAAGATGATTAAAATCATGACAAAGAAATCTATACGACCTATGTGAAATAACCCTTTAATTTATAATAATTTTTGTCCAAACATGATTTTTATGAGAATTTTAGATATTGTTCGCATTACATTATTAAAAATATGGGGGCAAAGTGTGTCATGAAAATATATATGTTACTGAAAATATATATATATATACTGTATGATGTAAGAAACCACAGTCTGAATAAGCATCAAGATTAAATGTATCTGCTGTTTTAACAAGATGACCTCCGTGACCACAAACAAACCAAACAAATCAGCTGTGGCATCATTTCTGATACACATGAAATCCACATTTGCCATGATTATGCTTTGGAGAAAACATCTCATTTCAGATAATTTCTTAAACAGCCACCAGGTGTCATCCTACTGACACAGATTCTGTGAGCAACTTCAGAATGTCCTCTATGAGGCTGAGCATTGTGTCCACACACATTTTGTCTGTCCACCCACAGTTCCCTGTTGGAAGACACATTCTGATAATAGATGTGCTGTATTTGTCTGTAATGAGGCTGAAGCTTATTTTTGTCTGTGCTAATGTGAGGGCAGTCTTCATGCTCACACACTATGATTAATTATTTTTTGGTTTAAATGATCACTGGTGGTGGTTCATGATTCATTTTACCCTGTAAAGGTGAAAATGAGACAGAATCCTTCTGTATATTCTGCATTTTAATCCTAAAGTCCTCATGAAATAGCTAGACAAGTTTAGTTTTTAGTTTTTATCTGCTATTGCTAGTTGCATATAGATGGTAGCCTAATAAAAGAGCATTTTAGTGGACAAAAAAAAACTTGAATATTGGTATTTTTGTTTATTTTTTTCTAGATGAGAAAACTACATTTTATAATGTGAACACTTGCTAAAAGATACCTTTTAGCAGCTATATTAGCATATGTTAGCCTCAAAGCTAACAGACTTGAACTAAACATCACAAAACTAAATGAACTTAATTAGTAAATGCCAAATCATTGTAGAAGTGTAAACTACACAACGTGACTTTTACACTCAGTATTTTCCATCATAGTCTTGCTGTTCTTACATTATGAGCCATTTCCTCTTTCATTACAGTTTTAATTCTTTACACCAAAGGTGAGGTAGGAATTTCAAACAGAGTAATTCATTATCACAAAGCAGGCCTACTTTTCCTCATCTCCCCTTCACAAAAGCAGAAACACACGTGTCCTGTCCATATTGTCTGTCCCTGAGAGTGGGAAGCATGTGACCAGTGTCTTTTCACGCAGCTGAAGTCATCAATGGGTGAAGTTAGCCATTTCCATAACACTGATCAAGAAAGGAAGAAGGAACTAAATGAATTATTTTTCTGTAAATCATATTAAGTTCACCATGCATTCATATGTTATGTGTTATACGAGTGCAGATAAAAACTCCTTTATCCATTTACATTATTTGCTGCATTTTTGTCACATTACAAATAAACTTCCCATATTATGTTATTTAAACTTGAAACACCACTGAGATGTCTGTCACATTAAAAATCCACATGAGCTTGACAGCAATTAAATAAAAGGAAAAAGGGAACTCACACACTGTACAGGCCTGAATAAAATACACTGTAGTATTTCTGTTCTGGAATAAAGTGTGCATGTTCTCTTTTTACTTCAGTAACAAATCCATGGAACATTTCTTATGTGCATCAACAGAAAATATTCACCAGTTTGAAAAGTGAAATGTCTCTCCGAGATTTTTAATGACTGTATGATTATATATCTCAGATGCATGAGAAATTCCCGCTGATGACTGTTCTCTGTGGTTTATGTACCGAGGTCATTTTGAAATACAACATTTGTCCACAGGGTGTCTCTAAAGATCAATCTTAAGGTGCTAGACCTGTGCTGTACAGCATCTAAAACTCAAAACCTGTGCTACTTTTTTAAACCAGTTAGACAGTTTGTGAATAATGACAATTATTTCTTTTGTATGAACTATTTAAGGTAAAGCCAGTTCACACCCATATGGTCTGAGTTAAATGAGATGCAACAGAACCATTCTTTTATACATATATCTAATGTATTGATAGTTAACATTTGTCTTTAAAATCTTCTCATAGGCATGTGAGGTGCATTGAGAGCCAACGGTTAGGTGGGTTACATTTACAAGTGTCCTCCTAACTTCTGGCACCATTCTCACAACCATCATTGCCATATTTTTAGGGCTCCCTGCTAAGTGGACACTTCAGCAGTGTCCCATTCTGAGAAGATTTCGCCAGGTCGTGGAGAGAGCCCATCTCATCTCTGAAGAGGATCTTGGGTAATTAGCATTAGTGCACATAATTGGAGGTGAACCAGTGCAAAAAAGGCCAACGTTCGTCATATAGCTGCTGCCAAAATGTCCCAAGTACCCACTGAAGCCTATGAGATAAGTGGCCTGGCAGTTTTTCCATATCACTGTTTTAATGACACATACTTGATGAGCATGTAAACTACCAGTTAATGATACGGTCTTATATGACGCAAATGAAACAGCTTAGATTCTGTAGTGTTTCAACTAGCCTTAGTATTTGAGCTTGTATGATGCAAAAGCAGGTTTTATGAACTCATCAAATGTTCTCTCAAATAAAAAACCCAAATTATTATTATTATAATTTATTATTATTGTTGTTGTTGTTGTTGTTAAATGTATTAAATAAATTTAACATAGTAAAGAAATATGTCATCACTTTGTAGTAGACATCCCATTTACATGAGTAGCTAAGACTCAGTATACTGTGTAATATAATAATATATATTATTCTAGAATTCTAATATATATATACATATACATATACATATATATGGACAATGTTCAAGATTAATTTGAATATATACATGTTACATCCAGTTATTATAGACTTTTTATGTTAAAAATTAACATTTTTATTTGGAAACATCCACTTTCTGCTTTATATTTACATAGGCTTTCAGTAATGAGAGCCTGACTTGTTTCAACGCAAATTCAAGAAATGTTGGGACGTTTTTTTAAATTTGAATAAAATGAAAACTAAAATAATTTCAAATCACATGAGCCAATATTTTATTCACAATAGAACATAGAGGACAATTGTTTAAACTGAGAAATTTTACAGTTTTATGCACAAAATGAACTCATTTCAAATTTGATGCCTGCTACAGGTCTCAAAATATTTGGGACAGGGGCATGTATACCATGGTGTAGAATCTTTTCAAAACAGTTTGAAGACATCTGGACATTGAGGTTATGAGTTTCTGGAGTTTTGATGTTGGAATTTGGTCCCATTCTTGCCTGATATAGGTTTCCAGCTGCTAAAGAGTCTGTGGTCGTCTTTGACATATTTTTCATTTAATGATGCGCCAAATGTTCTCTATAGGAGGAAAGATCTGGACTGCAGGCAGGCCAATTCAGCACCCGGACTCTTCTAATACGAAGCCATGCTGTTATAATAGCTGCAGTCTGTGGTTTTGCATTGTCCTGCTGAAATATACAAGGCCTTCCCTGAAATACACATCGTCTGGAGGGGTGCATATGTTGCTCTAAAACCTTTATATACCTTTCAGCATTCATAGTGCCTTCCAAAACATGCAAGCTGCTCATACCGTATGTACTTATGCACCCCCATACCATCAGAGATGCTGGCTTTTGAACTGAACGCTGATAACACGCTGGAAGGTCTCCCTCCTCTTTAGCCCGGAGGACACGGCGTCCATGATTTCCTACAAAAATGTCAAATTTGGACTCGTCTGGCCATAGAACACTTTTCCACTTTGAAACAGTCCATTTTAAATGAGCCTTGGCCCACAGGACACAACGGTGCTTCTGGACCATGTTCACATATGGCTTCCTTTTTGCATGATAGAGCTTTAGTTGGCATCTGCAGATTGCACGGCGGATTGTGTTTACCGACAGTGGTTTCTGGAAGTATTCCTGGGCCCATTTAGGAATGTCAATGACAGAATCATGCCGATGAGTGACGCAGTGTCGTCTGAGGGCCCGAAGACCATGGGCATCCAACAAAGGTCTTCGGCCTTGTCCCTTATGCACAGAGATTTCTCCAGTTTCTCTGAATCTTTTGATGATGTTATGCACTGTAGATGACGTTCAGGAACATTGTTTTTAAAGTATTCAACAATCTTTTTACGCATTCTTTCACAGATTGGTGAGCCTCTGCCCATCTTTACCTCTGAGAGACTCTGCCTCTGTAAGTCATCCCTTTTATAGCTAATCATGTTACAGACCTGATGTCAATTAACTTAATTAGTTGCTAGATGTACTGAATCTTTTCAAAATTTCTTGCTTTTTCAGCCCTTTGTTGCCCCCGTGCCAACATTTTTGAGACCTGTAGCAGGCATCAAATCTGAAATTAGATCATTTAGTGGATAAGAGTGTAAAGTTTCTCTGTTTAAACATTTGTTATGTTCTCTATGTTCTATTGTGAATAAAATATTGGCTCATGTGATTTGAAAGTATTTTAGTTTTTATTTTATTCAAATTTAAAAAACGTCCCAACGTCCGGAATTCGGCTTGTACTTGTCTGCACTGAGCTTGGCCTAAACAGTTGTAAATATGTCATTTACCAAAACAGACTGGATATATTGTGGCTGTTTCACAATAAACAGCTTCCTGTGGAAGCAATGATATGTGGCGCCCGTTCTTGACATCTTTAATGTTACTATAACTGTGAATGTTTTCAATTTAAGAATGTTTTGTATGATGTGGAATACTTGTTTATGATGTCACTGCTCGATAAATGTTCACATCTGGTGCAGGTAATATAATTTTTCCAAAAATGACTTTCTATATGTCTCGATGTGATTAACATCTTTGATTCAGCTTCACACACATGCACTCCACCATACTGGCAGCATTTCAAATAAGCACACTGTCATTGTGTAATACTCTGTGTGATCTGATGCTTTTGCTTCATCTGAGCAGCAGTTTTTCTTTGTTTTTCTCTAGCTAATCCACAATAAACAGCCATGTAAACAGACAAACGTAACAGAGGATGGGTCTAGAGCAGGGACTGACACAAAGGCACTGTGCCAGGGTAAATAAATGGCCTGAGATGTGGCGTGCTTTCTGACAGAAGGGTCAAATCACTTTATATGAAATGTGTCATCAGTCAGTCCTTTATTAAATGGTTGGATAATCACAGTGAATATTGAGCCATATGAGCTGTTGTCTTCACATGTACTATTGTAGATTTTGAGTCATATTATTGAATGCACTGAGATTATTCATTTAGTCTTAAAATGTTAACATAAAAAGTGTAATAGAAAAGTTCAGAATTTGCACAGAAAGTTTATGGTTTTCCAATACAAGGCTCACTGTAAAATGCATCTTTATTTTTGCAAAACTCTACCTACCTATACATTCAATTCACCAATAACTTTTATTCCTTTTAACACAAATTAAGATTAGAAGCAGATTCTTGATTAATAAAGACTTATTTTCATGTGGTTCTTGCACAATACTATGTTATGACCTCAAAACACTTTCACCATTGTGCATTATTTGTAAACTAATACATTTTGACATTTGCATCACATAACCAGCTCCATATGTATGGCTTTTCAGACATAGCAAACTTGCTCAGTAGCTCACCCGGTACAGCATTGAATTTGCAATGTGGAGCACTCAACTATGAGTCTCGTGAAATATGAGTCGCAACACTCATAGAATTGAAAAATCAAGCTAAACTTACAAGGTTGCTTCAGAAAATGTGTTATTTCACATTTGCTTTTAGCTAACTCTGTCGGTTAGGTATAGGGTAGGGTGTTGTGTAGGTGGTATGTGTCACTCACCAGATATTTCATTTCCAAACTGCTGCGATATTAACAACAATTCATGTAATAAAACATTGCCAGATTCACATTCTTCTGTTTCGAATAAAACTGAATAGACTTTTAGCGCCACTTACTTGACATTTTACTTGCAGAAATGTTGCCACAGGCACATTTTTTCCAACAAGATTTTTTCAGTTTTGGTTGTTGTTTATGCATTTAAAAAATTTACTCGTTACTTTTGAATGATAAACACTTTTAATAGAGTGTTTGTTTTGGATCTTAAAATAAATCCATCTGAGAACCAACAGGTAGCATATCTGTTTGATACATAGTTCTTGATACATGTTTAGTTGCGACTCTGTGTCTAAGCTAACACCTAGAGTCATAATGTTGAACATGTAACCACATCATACCGTTGAAGAGTTCTGCCCCTCGTACTATATGTCAGTTTTCTTCTTTCTCACAGATAAAAAAATCCTTTCAAAAGTTTTATAATGAGCCAGCTATGTCATTACATACCGTTAGCATTGCAGCTCAATCGTTATGCAAGAGATCTGATGAGATTTCTGAGGCAAATTAGAGAGAACGCCGCCTATGCTTGTCTTCTACAAAACCGATAGTAAAAATGTGGAAGACAAATGACAGTGTTTGAGAAAGAAAGAAACAAATGAAGAACTCTGCGGAAAGAAATCACCTCGGGGACAGCAGTAGTCAGCCGTTAAGAAACAGCCCCGTTTCCTGCATATACCCAGTGGACTAAGAGGACACGTCTGGGGTGGGACAACATATTCTCTCACACTGTTGCTTAACACAGCTGTCATGCTAAAGCATTGGACATATAGCCTTGACTGAATATCTGGGTTAATTTATGGTTTAAGCAATTTTTATGACTTGTCCTTGCATAGGCCAATAAGGCCCTTAAAATACTTTCATACTGCATTATTAGTGGTGCTTTAAGTGAAGCACCAGAAAGTTGTAACTGCACCTGTGAAAAAAAGCACACTTTAACATACTTGAAAATACAATTTACAAAAAAGAATAATGTATTATAAAGTGTGAACAGGATGTAATCTTTTCAGACACTTTAATGTGTGCTATTTATATTTGAATGAAAATTAAATTAAATATTAAATATTTAAAAACAATTACTTTATAGTTTCTAATTAGTAATTAGTTTAACTTATAAGAGTGTTTTTGACCTACTTAAGTAATAATTACTTCTTTTCAGTGTTGGGGAAAGTTACTTTTAAAAGTAATGCATTACAATATTGTGTTACTCCCTAAAAAAGTAACTAATTACGTTACTTAGTTACTTTTTATGGAAAGTAATGTGTTACTTTCGCATTACTTTTTAAATAAGAACAGGGCTTGATTGTTTTTAATACAAGAAGTTCTTTTTATAGCAAATGTAAAAGCCCTTTCACACCAAAAAGTGTAATGAATAGACCTCAGGCTGAAGGAAAAGTAAATTTAAGTTTGTACAGTAGAAGAAGGTTCAACACTCTTCCGCAATAAAAAACAATGAAGCACAATTTTTAGTTTATCTAAAGTAATTTTTGCTTATTAGTATGGTTGAACTGGGTCATCAAAAGTCAGCAGCAAAGACATCGGTTAATAAAATGGGATTTGTGTTATTTAACGTTTAATTATTGCAGGTTTACGTCAAATTCTGAGTTTGCATTTTACTGTTTTAATTAATTTTGATGAATACTAAATCTTTTTTTTTTGCGAGTGGGATGAATTAATGCACATTCACATTTAGTCTAGAACTACAGTAACATCATGTTCATACAGCGCACACAACTTCTGCACTTCCAATTTCTCCCAACATGGGGACAGTAGACTTGTCAGTCAATAAATGGGAAAACAAAGTAACTGGCGTTACTTTTTTGAAAAAGTAACTCAGATATTTTCTTGTAAAATAAAAAGTAATGCGTTACTTTACTAGTTACTTGAAAAAAGTAATCTGATTACGTAACTCGTGTTACTTGTAATGCGTTACCTCCAACACTGCTTCTTTTGCCTTTGCAAAATGGTTAAAGTGTACTTTTTTAAAATTATAATAATTATATTATTTATTATTTATTCTATTTTATTGATTATTTATTTTATTTATTATATTATAATACAATTGTATTATCTGCAAGTAGTTTTTTTAATTATATAATTTGAACATTTGATGAACGCTACAAGTGCACATTCAATACAGTTATGCACAATTCTTTTTAACAAGTTATTTTTAAATATTTTTTGAGTAAAATAAGTAAATATGTTGTCTTTCTTTGCAATTTCACTACAGTCAGAGCACATCACTATTTGAAATATTTCTAAATAATTCCTTATTGAGCTGACATCATAATATTTTTGCTTGAAAGATTTTAAGAATTTAAGGGGGTTTCATGTCAGTAATTTTGCTCTAGTTAGTATAAAGCAAGTAGTTTATAGGAAGTACTGTGTATAGTAATGTCTTGCATAGATTAATGTTGTCAAGCATGTCAACTGCATCCTGTTTGAAAAATGAATGAAGAGTTTTTTTGTTTTGTTTTTTTGCATTCGCCACAGGGTAGCACAACATTGTGATATAGTATCCCCAATGACAGAGCAAATAGGCTTACAAACGGTCTCAGAAGACTTGAGAAAACAACACTCATATATCAAACTCCCATTTGGGGGAGGATCAAACCATTTTGTCACGGAAAAAAAGTCAGCCTGCCTCCACTGCCCTGCGCACCCACCTCCACACAGAAGAAACCGTGGCCTGATGAATGGGGCTACTTTCACTACTGTAGCGGTCTAAGGTGGAACGAACACTCATCTTAGTACAATGACCAAACCCCATCAGAAACACAGAAAGTCACTTTGCCTGAGATAGATGCCACAGTTAGTCTTGCTACAAGCAGTTTCCACTTCACTGACTTAGTGCTCAGTCTGATGAATGTGAAGACAGTTTAAACTTCAGCTGTTTTCAAGGTGGAGAGGAGAGTATTTTCTCAAGCTTATTGTGTGAACTGAATGTAGGAAGTAGCTTGTAGAACTATGATTCGAATTTAAATGTAAGGAAATATAATTAAAATGAACTGAAATTCATATGATAGACTGATATATAGACAGAGCAATAGATAGAGCTAATGTTTGCAATACCACCTGTTAAAATTTGTATGTATGTATATGTATGTATGTATGCATCTCAACTTTTAAATTTAATATAAAAAAAAAAAAAACACTTTTGTAGTTGAGGGTAGAAGAACACTTATTTCACAGAATGCATTACCTGTGGTGAATTTCTCTGAAATACAATTCCAAAAATCCAGTTTAACTTCCTTTGGGGTGTGGCCAATTCACACTCATGAAATGAAAGCTTCACACAATGTTTCATGTTTCATATATAACAAAATTTGCATGTTCCTGCCATACATCAAAGATGCTGGGATGTAATTGCAACAATATAACATTTTCAACGCAAATAAAGTGGTTATATTGTGAATATACTGTAGATTTTACATGCAATTTAAGTAAATTGTTTGGAAAACTTGTTATTATATTTTAGGAACAAATTGTGTACCCCAACTTAATGTCTGTGATAGTTCCACAATGGATGTCGGCCTTCTAAGAAAAGGGGGAAGTCTGAATGTTGCTGGTCATGCTTGATCTGAGTGGTGCATGGTGACTACATTATTTCTTATTAATCTGCATACATTTTGCTCCATTTCTGGCAATTCATGTGTCACACTTTATTAGAGTTTTTGGTGTTACGCTGACAAATTTAAGGTACTTACAGTAATCTAAATTTCAATAAATGTAATATTAATATTTATGAAATGTCCCATGATATTGAAATTATCACAGTGCCCGTCCCAAATTTAGAAAAGTCTGCATTAAGGCTAATTTGTCTGTGGTGTTACTGTCTCTCTTGGCAGAAATATTGATAACACCACAGACATAAGAAGTTACTATCAATATTTGGCTAAAATTATTTTAAAATCAAAATGCCCTTAAAGGAATAGTTTGCCTTAAAAATGATAATTGGCTGAAAATTTACTCACTCTCAAGCCATTCAAGATGTAGATAAGTTTGTTTCTTCATCAGAAAGGATTTGAAGAAACTTAGTATTACATCACTCGTTCACCAATGGATCCTCTGCAGTGAATGGGTGCCGTCAGAATAAGAGTCCAAACAGCTGATAAAAACACCACAATAATCTACAAGTAACCCGCAAGATTCCAGCCCACCAGTGAATGTCTTGTGAAGTTTAGGAAACAAATCCATCATTAAGGTGTTTTAATTTTTAACCATTGCGTATGGCCAAAATACAAGTCCATAATCCATAATAACTCTTCCCTAGTGAAAAAGTCCATCCCCTGTTGTCCTCTCACATCAAAATCCACCGGCATATTTGTTTTGGATTGGTTATGTTTGTAAATAGTACATGATCAGTGCATATTTCTCTCCTGATTCAGATTATATTACTTTTTCACTGGAAAAAGCAATATTGTGAATAGAGGCCTCATATTTTATTTTAGCGGAAGCAATGTTGTAATTATACATTTGTTTATTAAACGCAGATTTTCATTAAAGAAGATTGATCGGTAGACTGGAGTCATATGGAATACTTGTGGGTTATTGGGATGTTTTTATCAGCTGTTTGGACTCTCGTTCAGACGGCACCCATTCACTGCATAAGATCCTTTGGTGAGCAAGTGATGTAATGCTACATTTCTCCAAATCTGTTCAGATGAAGAAACAAACTCATCTAAATCTTGAATGGCCTGAGGGTGAGTACAGTTTCAGCCAACTTTCAATTTTGGTTGACCTGCTTTAAACTTCCATTTTACTTAATTTAGCATATTAAACAAAATTTTAATTCATGGCAAAACATTTTATGATTTTATAAAAAGTCATTTTTACAACTTCTGTCTCTCAAGACTCTCAAATCTGTCTGGTGGATACTAGAAACCACCTAGAACAACCTAGCAACCACCCAGAACACCATAACAGCCACATGGCAACTCCACAGCAGCTATACTGAACATACTGAGAATTATTGAGCACACACAAACACCACTAATATCTTCAGTAAACTTAGCAATGTAGCTGAGTGTTATAGTTCCCCGCTGGAGCACAGGGCAAAAGGTTAACCACTTACTTCTGCTCTCAAAGGTTGACTTCCAAATGTATAATATGAATCTTTCTTTGTTTGAATTCCTTTGCATCCTTTTACATCTACTGTATCATTAGTCACACTTCACCTTTCATACAAAACAACCCGTTAATTTTAGGTAAATGTGCAAATGCTTAAAACATCTTAAAGGGCAAATTTTGACCTTTCATAGAAAGGATTTTGGCAGACACGTTTCATATCCCTATTTTGAGGTCTGTGGATTCCCCTAACAGACCTGAGCCTTTGTACTAAGATCTTCACCCCTGCAATAACCTCTAGAGTGAGATAGGCTCTGCCTATCTCACTTTCTCTCTTTTCATTTGAGTCTTATGGGGGAAAGAATATGCTTGTTCCACAATACTATTTTTACAGCTGTTTGTGTGCAGAGCTTCTGCATTGTGTGACATCAAATGAAAGAAGTGAAAACTCAGCACAAATAGTTGCAAATAGTTGTGAAACGATACAGTCTGGCTTCACAACCTTAAATTGTGTGCCTAATAAATAGAACACATGAAGACATGAAAATGTCATTACTTTAAAAGGCTAATTCTTGTTGTCTCCTAATACACATGAGCTGCCCTCTGATGCCTCATGACAGAATGTAACTGTATAGGACTATAAATGAGATTAATGTAAATGAATATTACATCTAAGATTTGTGTCCATTTATTTTTTAAAGATTTTTTTATTTTAATTAATAATGAGAAGGATTACGCCTGTCACACACTACCTAAAATGTATGAAGGTTTAAATATGAAAAGTTAATAATGAAATGTTTTTTTAAAGAAGACTACATTTGAATAAAATACAGTAAAAACAGTAATACTGCAAAAATATTATTACAATTTAAAATAACTTTTCTATTTAATATATTTTAAAATGCAAATTATTTCTTGTGTTTTTCTTGAATTGTTTCTTCTTATTCAGTGTCACACTTCAGAAATCATTCTAATATGCTGACTTTCAAAAACATTAAAAAATATTATTTATTATTCCTCTTTTTGACCAGTAGTGTCACGCGGTCGTGGTTGTAGTAAGAATGCACGAGGAAGGATTAAACGTAGAGATACTTTAATAAACATCAGCACACTTTGACCATTCAAGATAACATTAATCTGAGACAAAGAACACAGGAGAACACATGGCTTAAATGGAGTGGAGACAAAAGGGATAATGAAATATAACAGGTGAACAGAATGAACGATGATTAACTAATAATGACAACAGGAACCAAAACCAAATAAGGGCAAACAGGAACATACACGTGACATGTGGCCCCCCTCCTGGAAGGCGCGTCCCGTGCCGTAACAGTTCTACCAGGGCAGGGCAGGAACATGGAGGAGACAAGCAAGTCCTCCAAGGCAGATCAGGAAGTTCAGGGGGGGCATGGCAGATCAGGGGACTCGGGAGGTCATGGCGGATCAGGGGACTAGAGAGGCCATCGCCGATGGGCCTTCGTGGCCTTGTCCAAGGTCCCAGGCTCAGCCACTATGGCCATGGACAAATGCCCCCAACACCCCTCCACCTCCCCAAAACTTTCTTGGAGAAAGTTAGGGCCCTGCAGGCCAGGACGGGCTCTGGAGGAATGGAGCTGGCTATGACCAGCGGAGACAAAGGAGACTCAGGAGATGAGGGAGGGCTGGACGGGACCAGCAGAGATGCAGGAGACGAGGGAGGCGGAGGAAGGCTGGACGGGACCAGCGGAGATGAAGGAGACGAGGGAGGGCTTTCTTGAGCAGACTCTGGAGTGAGGATAGGCGCCGAGATCTCTGGGGGTAGCGCCACATACAGGAGCTCTAAGATGCATGCTGGAGCGGATTCTGGGGCTGATGCCGACACTTGAGAGAGCTCTGGGGCTGGAGCCGACAATGGAGCGAGCTCTGGGGCTGGAGCCGATTCAGAGGCAATGATGAGGGCTGCTAGCAGTCTTTTCCTCCTCATCCTCCTCTGTCAGTTGAGGGTGAATGAAACAGCTGGCGGGCTTGACGTTGCGGTGACCGGCGGGCTTGACTGGGGAACAGCTGATGGGCTGGACAGCGGGCCGGTTCTGGATCGGGACTGGACACTCTCCAGACACCGGAGGATCCCTTCCCTCCAGCTCAGTCCTGTGGGGTCTGGGAGGTCCATGGGGTGATAGTAATTGGCCCCGATCCAGAACAAAGAGTTCCAGAACATACAGCGTCGTACACACAGCGAGCCCACAGAACTCCCGAGCATACTCCACCAGCGGGAGATCTTGGTGGGCCAGGACGGAGAACCGAGTGGTGGTTTCCATAGCCGTGGAAGAGGGATGATTAACAAATAATGAGAACAGGAACCAAAACCAAATAAGGACAAACAGGAACTAAACAGGAGCATACACGTGACAAGTAGTGAGTTTATCTTTCAGTAATGAATGATGGCCTGTATGTTACGTCTTACAAAAAAAATAAATAAATAAAATTATTATGAAGACATACAGTAAACCGTTTTCTTTTTCTTTTTAAAGATTCAATTTCAATACAATATTCAATACAATAATTAGACAACATAAGATTAATAATTAGGTGTTCACTTACATATAATTTATAGCAATCACCATCCGATACTGGAAAGTGTTTTATAATGAGCCTTATGTAGAGAGATTGACAGATGGATGTTGCATTATAAACTAATTGCTCAAATGTTCAAAAAGTATTTCAAACCAGGCGCATGAGAAAAGCTGCTTTTGAATTTCATTCCAGTGAAAGTTCAAATGCAAGTCCTTGTTTTTAGGATGGTATTAATGTATCTCTTTAGCAAAGACAGGAAATGATTCATCACTTCAACCTTTTCTTCATAAGGTATTTGTGCCACTATTATTACTAATATTTCGTGCATAGTAAAGCCTCAGCATTTTGATTAGAGTCACGAAGCGTGGCCTGTTACATTGTCAGCTAACTGGTAAACATCCATTATTCCCTTCCACACACTCACACGCACTCACACACTCACAGGATCGACAGCTTTGTCAGAAGGAGGAAGTAAAATCTCACAAGCTGACATGTCACCGTACATCCTCCATTCCATCCCGAGAGTTTTCCCAACCTGGGCTATGACTACAAAGCAGGGAAATGCAAGGAATGCCTCTCAATGTCACGGAGGAATCAGCGGCTCTGAGCGCCTGTCACCTCCAGGAGCTCTGGATGGAAGGCCACTGGCGAGGGCAGCGTGCCCAGCAGACGTGAACCGCCAACTGGATGAGGTACCTCATACGAAGGGCCCGCTTCAATCTTGATCCTCAACAATAACAGGGGGACAGGACAAGGCCATCAGTCTCCATTACGGAGACACTGTTTTCTCTCAAATTACCCTCTCTGTCGTGTTCTCCGCAGCATCTATAGGAGCGGCTGTCTCGTGCATCATTTCGCTCACAAAGCTTGAAAGCCCCCTGGAGGGGAGAGAGAGCTCCTTCCTGCCCTGCCGGCCCCTCCTCGCATGTCCGTCCACCTTGACAGGGACAGTCTCTGCCGACAAGGGGGAAAATTAGCATAGCAATGGAGACCCTCTCAGGGCTGACAGGGGCGGACAGTGTAAGTGACTCTGTGGCCACCCACCCCCAGCCTCATTCCTACCCCAACGGCAACTGAGACCCTCTGAACAAGTGAAAGCGGGACTGCCGACTCACCTTAAAGACCTACCTATAGGCCACAAAAAGAGCAGGTGAGGTATCAGGTGACTGCCTGCATGCAGTGTTTGGAGACTGTGCATTTCCACATGTTTCACAATGAAAACAAACGCAAAGCAGAGTGAATCAGCAGCATCGCTTTGACGTAACTGACGCAGATGGATCAACACGTAGTCGAAAACATCCTATGGATGTTCTGACGCAGGTGCTTGGATTCAGTGTGTTTATATTTTGTCTAGCTCAGAGAGTCTCAATAGCTGCACTTTTCACTCATCCACCAAGAACAGCACTTCAGTGCATTTATAATAAGGAGATAATATTATCATCTCCAGATGAATGATCTCCTATGAATAATATCATGTTATTATATGCATTAATATCACAAAGCAATATACTTGAAATTGCCAACATGATAGAAGTACAAAAATGCAGTTGTTTTGAATTTATCATGTCGTTCTCTTTAAATGTATCATTATCATTAACTTTGAATAAAGCTTTGTTCAACAAAAATGTCATTTGGGACTGACAATTATGTGAGTTAAAATTTAAATCATTTCCATTATAGACTTAGAAAAACAAGTATATATTTGTCAAAAAAAAGACAAATGTGAACTAATTCTAGTACAAACTATACAAAAATCTGATACAAATATAATGCATATACAAATGCATATACAAATATGCATACATACATGAATGTTGCAATTGTTTGATCAAAAATACAGTAAAAAAAAAATCAAATGAAGAGGTTTTTTTTGCAAAAAGTTTTTTTTTTTTAATTTTCAATGTTTTTTTATTATGATATCTTGTTTTTATTGTGTTTTATTATTTTATTTATTTATTTTACCTTTATTTAACCAGAATGAGACTCAATGAGATTAAAAATCTCTTTTTCAAGAGTGTCCTGGCCAAGACAGGCAGCAGTACAACCATACATGCAAACATAAAATACACAAAAATTAATAACATAAAACAACTGAAATAGCAAACCCTTTAAAGTCAACCACAATCCTTAACACATCAGGCAAAACATCTACAGCCAGATGTGGCTGCCTCCAAGTCAGTTAACATCCTTTTAAAAACAACCAATGAGATCAACTTATTGAGTTTCATGGATTTCTGTAACTTGTTCCATGTAGAGGGAGCAGAATACTTAAACACCTTTTTTCCAAGCTCAGTTCTAACCTTTGGAACAGACAAAAGGAAAAAATCCTGGGAACGAAGATTGTAAGTCCCGATATTATTTACACTGATGTAGGTCAGAAGATAGGATGGAAGTAGACCTAAGATAGCCTTATATATGAAGATATACCAGTGTTGAAGTGTCCGTGTTGATAGAGCAGGCCATCCAACACGTTCATACAGTTCATAGTGGTGAGTGAGGACTTTAAAACCAGTGATGAACCTCAGAGCTCCATGGTATACAGTGTCCAGTGCCTGCAAACTTTGAGACGAAGCATGCATGTATAAGACATCACCATAGTCAAGTATAGACATAAAAGTAGCAGCAACCAGCCTTTTTTTAGATTCCAACGAAAGGCAGGATCTGATTCTGAAATAAAACCCTAGTTTAAGTTTTAATCTTTTTGTTAGTTGCTGAATATGAAAGGTAAAAGAAAGAGATTCATCTATTAAAATACCAAGATATCTGTATTTAGAAACACATTCAATCTTCATACCCAGGGAAGTGAGGATTGAAGGCAGATTTAATTTGGATTTCGAATTTGAAAAAAGCATAACTTTTGTTTTTTCAGGATTTAAAACAAGTTTTAAATCATAAAGATTCTGCTGAAGTGTGTTAAAATCAAGTTGTAACTGGGAGAGGGCCTGGTCTGCGGTGGGTGCTGAGCAATACAGTACAGTGTCATCTGAATAAAAATGAAATTTTCCTTTAGACACGTTACTATCAATGTTATTTATAAATAGGATAAAAAGCAATGGCCCCAAGACTGACCCCTGAGGCACGCCTTTTGTTATTTTGAGATAGCGAGAGGTCGCTTATTGTTGGTTATTTTTACCTAATCAAAATAACCCAACTGCAGTTTGACTGAGATGCATTGAAATGCACAATGATAAAACTTTTTTGTTTAAACTTGTTAAAAACTGAGTTATCTGTTCTTACAGATGAACTCTTCAAATATTATTACAATTTAAACAAACAGTTTTTTTAATTGAATATATTTTAAAATGTAATTTATTCCTGTGAGCAAAGCAGACATTACTCAAGTCTTCAGTGTCGCATGATCCTCCAGAAATTATTCTAATATGCTTAACCCTTATTATAAATGTGACGTCTGTGCTGCTAATTTTTTATTTTATTTATTTATTTTTTATTTTTTTGGAAACTGTGGTACATTTTTCAAGATTCTGAATAGAAAGTTAAATAGTTCAAAACCTTAAAGAACAGAATTTTTGTAACATTAATGTCTTTACTGTCACTTTGATCAATTTATTGCTTCCTTGCTGAACAAAAGTCTTAATTTCAAGACTGCCACAACAACAGCTCTGTTCACCCCTATAGCCCTTTGTGAGGGTGTAATATCTGCTATCAGTCTTATGATTGAACTGTGTAGAGGTAACTCTTCTTTATGTCATGTGGTCTCTGTATTAACCTCTCGATTAATGCCCTCTGTGTCTCTGAGCAAGACTTTCCCAATGGTTTCTCCTGTAGAAGCATCAGCTCAATGAAGCAGCAAGTCTTTGTTCACATCTTGTCTAGCAGAGCCCTCATCAGCCCTCATCCTTTCTACTTCAGAGTGTATCTGAGAACTGTCTCAATTCACAGACCAAGCGTGAAAGACAGCGAACGACTTTAGTGATAAAGTGTTTTATGTTATTGCCAGGACCAGTCCTGTTGCCCAAAACCCACAGTTTCTGCAAATAGTTCCATTTTAGACAATGACAGCATTAGTTGTAGTTGATGTCTGTTTTTTTAAGTGTTTTGTGTGTCCTCACAAAACATTTTTTACCCTTGCCTTTTTCTTTTTACAAAAAAAGGAAACACTTGCTAAGTAAGCAAGTTCATGTATATGCATCAGTACTGGATAGAGACTAGACGACTTTAGTCTTTGCAGGAATCACAGGACATAAATGAGGGATTGGAAAAACAATTGTTGATTTTTTTTTTTTTTTTCTCAGTTTAATAGTCAGAACTGTTTTTGTCATTATGAGTCAATGACCCTTGATCATCAGACAGCAGTGAACACAGTTACTGACCCTTGCCATTAAGGAAATTGTTTGCCATTGAGATATACAATAAAAAAGACAAGCTTAGCAGATGAATGTCCCAGATATGCAAATTGCACATATAAATTACTTTAAAGAACTTTGATATGTTGAAGGTTTTTCCCAGCCAGCAAAATGTTATAAAAACGTTCTGCTAACAATCCCACTGTTATGAAAGTTCCCTTTAAGTTATGAACACATTATTTTTGATTGTTCTCTGAATGTTCTGAAACAAGTAGTAACATTTAAAAAAAAAAAAAGTTCCATGAACAATGTCTATTCAAATCAAGTCACCTTTATGTGACAGACCTTTAAGTCTGTCTCAAAACAGCTTTACAGTGTTAAACAGGAAAATAATGTTTCAGTAATGCAATCAAAATTCAATTCTGCTGTGAAGCATCTTTAAAAAGAACAATAGTAACAGTCATTTTTCCTAGTTCATTTCAGCTCATTTCAGTGCTCATACTGTCTGTGTATAACTTTGCCAGAAAGTTCTGAGAGCGTCATTGTAAATGAGAACTGGTTCTCAACTGACTTACCTGGTTAAATAAAGGTTATTATTATTATTGTTATTAGGACGTTCCCTGTTAGCTGGGTTATTGGCTTTGGTGGTTTCATGAAGAAACATCCATGTTAACTTTCCACTGCACAAAAGTTCTTTATATTTGGAAAAAGGTTCTTGCTCACTGAAAGGTTCTTTAGGAAGACCAAAATGGTCCTTCTATATCACCACTGCAAAAAAAAACTCCTTTTGGGACATTTATTTTTAAGAGTGTATTGACAAAATACTGAGAACAATATGAAATGGAAATTTTTATTTTTTTTATTTTTTATCTACTACCATTTGCTAATAGACTATATATGCATGGCAAATGATTCCAACATGATGATTCCATGTTGCATTTGGGCTGGTGAAAATGTGACACACATGTGAAAACATGTTCTGCTTTTGATCCCGTGAATCAGCTGTGTAGCTGGAATCTTATTTAATAAGGCAATGACGAAGAATGCTTACGCACATGCTGCCTGCATGACAGCTCCTCATTCACAGAATACACACATAATCAAAGCAATGCATTAAACAGGAGTGATCCTTCTTCACATACAGAACAACAACATTTTCATTGGCCTTTGCCTCTTCACCATGCAGATATTTTCCAAACAGCCAAAACATGAATTTTTATGATCTGAGGGAATAGCTGGCATATCTAAAAACAGTAACTGCTTCAGTATCCTCAAGAAATCAATGGAGTCTCATTTGTGAAGGCATAAAAGACTCACCACTGACAAAGGCATGCATGTACCACCAATCATAACAGAACAGACGGCAGATTGAGCACAACAATGGGGACGTTCACCACAAGATGTCGGAGCAATTAGAAAGTCTTATTGTCCTCTGCTCTGCTCATTCAGGATTCTTGGCTGGAATTACCAGAGATGCATGAACTCCATTCTATCTGACCTCTGTGCAATGTTAGTCATGCACATTTTAAGCATCTGCGAATAATGTTGCCTTTATCTGCCCTGGACTTTAGCTGCTGAGAATGATTGCATCTTGCTTGGAAAAACTTGCTTATTCTTAGCTAATGTACACATACAAGTCGGCTGAATTATTTATAACAGTAAAGGGATTGTGAGAGAACTATGTAAGCCTTCTAACATGAGAGAGGTTTCTCTGCACAGTTTAAGAACTGAATTCATATCTCAAAGTTTTGTTGTTTCCTTCAACTTGGGGTGAGTTACAGTTTTGAAATGGACTTAAATGTTTTGACCTTTTGACCCAAATCACAAAAGTCCAAACCACATAACCGTTATCTAAATATTTATATTGGTAAATAAAACAAGTCTACAGTAACAAAAATCAGACAAAGAGAAATCAATGTACAGTATAGATTTCTGGCAAACTCAAAACGCAAAAACATGAATTTGCAAAAATATTGAACTCACTGTCATTCTGCAATGATGAAATAATATAACAGTGTTTTTTTATGCAATTTTCTAAATGTAATAAAGATCATTTGCCACAGGTCTGCAGGAGTAGTCCTTTACTGTGTGTTGAATTTCATAATGAGCTTGTGCAAATGACTTTGCTTTTGTTAAAAGTCACATTTAAAAATAAATTTGGAAGGTTTGAGAGACAAATAAGCTCAGATTTTAGGAAAGGAAGTCATGTGTCTCCCACCCACATTATTGAGTATTTTTGGTTTTATAAGTGAATCACTGACAATGGCCACATTAATATCAGAGGTAATGTTAAATGGTAATAATAGTGAAAATACATTTTTGCTTTGATTTGTTAAAAGGGGTCTGTGAGGCTAAAACTGTTGAGAAATTCTGGTATTTCTATGTGAAATAAAGGTGCAATTCAAATTTCACATCTTAAAATTAGAATTGTACTTGCACATAATATAGTTTTAATGAAATCAAAGGTCACTCATCTGTTAGATATAAGTGCACTTTGTAGGCTATGTCAAATTAAGCATTTATGTTTATGTTAATACATATTACTTAATTATAACTAAAACATAAACAGTTACATAAAGATGCACTTAAGTCCTACTTAGGTTGGTCGAAAAAGACATAATTGCATTTTATATAAATTTAAACTATAATAGATTTACAATTGCAAATACAATTTAGTGTCCAAAAACATTACACTGAGTTTGCACTGAAGTATATGCTCTTAGGGTGTATTATTTTTTTTGAAAAGTATGCTAAAATGTATTTATTTTTTTAAAGGGTACCGGCTACCATCCTCTCTGGGATTTAATTAAAGTCCTTGCCTCCAAGAGGGTGATGATGGAACGATCTCCATTACATGTCTGATCTTAATATCCTGGCAGTTGAGAGAGGATCTAATTGAATTACCCAAACGGAAGTGGTATTTGGATGTGCTTGCTCTCTGAGTAAATGAGCGAGCCTCATTATTTCTCAAGAGGATGGTCTTTGTGGTGCTCGTGCATAAAGGTACATGTCCTGAGTACACACTTCACTGGCTCAGTGCTGCTCTCCGTCCATGCACACTTCCGGTGCTATCATAGGTGTAAAGGTTTGAGATAAACTGTACCCTGAGAATAATGCACATAGACTATAGGACTATTATATTATCTCAAAAATTCAAACTTGGAATCAGCACATTAGAATGCTTTTAGAATCATGTGGTACTAAAGACTGTAGTTATTTCTGAATTACATTTGAAAATACATTCAAATAAAAATTATAATTCTATTATAATATATGTAAAATTTTAATATTATATATATGAAGAGTTTATTTGCAAAAACAGATAACTCATTATTTATTTTCAGAAAATAAACTCATTATGTTTTCTGAAAAAAATATATTTTTAATTTTTTATTGTGCATTCCAAGTAATATCAATCAAACTGCAGTTGGGTTGTTTTGATTAAGTAATAATATATTAAACAAATACAGGGAACTTACAAAATAATAGTTCTATACACACACACACACACACACACACATGTCAAACGATTGATCATGATTAATCACATCCAATTTAAAACTTTGGTAACACTTTATTTTAGGGTCTCTTAACTAGTTGCATATTAGCATGCATATTACTACACTCTAAAAAGTGATAAGTTGACTTAACTTAAAAAAATTGAGGAAACCAGTTGCCTTAAAATTTTTATGTAAATGATAATTTAAAAAAATAAGTTAATTGAATTGTCAAGTTCACTTCAGTTCAGTTTTTTTTAAATTATTATGTACTTAATAATTTGGTAACACTTTAGAATAGGGAACACTTATTCACTATTAACTACGACTTTTCCCTCAATAGATTCCTAATTTGCTGCTTATTAATAGTTTGTAAGGTAGTTGTTAAGTTTAGGTATTGGGTAGGATTAGGGATGTAGAATAAGGTCATGTAGAATAAGGCATTAATATGTGCTTAATTTGTACTAATAAATGGCTAATATTCTCGTAATATGCATGCTAATAAGCAACTAGTTAAGAGACCCTAAAATAAAGTGTTACCAATCATTTTAAGGCAACGGGTTTCCTCAATTTTTTTAAGTTAAGTAAACTTATCATTTTTTACAGTGTAGAATATTAGCCATTTATTAGTACTAATAAATCACATATTAATGCCTTATACTACATGACCCTATTCTACATCCCTAATCATACCCAATACCTAAACTTAACAACTACTGCACTAACTATTAATAAGCAGCAAATTAGGAATTTATTGAAGGAAAAGTCGTAGTTAATAGTGAATAAGCGTTCCCTATTCTAAAGTGTTACCAAAAGTTTTTGTTTACATTTACATTTAGTCATATAGCAGATGTTTTTTATCCAAAGAGACTTACAAATGAGGACAATGGAAGCAATCAAAATCAACAAAAGAGCCTAACGCAGCAAGGTTTTTTTTTTTTTTTTTTAATAATAAAGAAAAAGAAAACAGATAGAATAGAAAAAGAATAGGGCAAGCTGTTAAGGCTTTTTTCTTTTTCTCTTTTTAATAAAAAAAGAAAACAAATAGTTAGAATACAAAAAAAGAATAGGATGTTTGTTAGAAGCTAAAGTTAGTTTTTTGTGTTTTTTTTTTTTGTTGTTGTTGTTGTTTGTTTGTTTTTTAAAAACAAGGAGTTAGTAAATGAATAGAGTGCAAGTCAAAAGGGGGCAGTTTTTTTTTTTTTTTTTTTTTTAAGAATAGAATTAGAATTGAGAGTGCTAGAGTTAGGGGGTCAAGTAAAGATGGAAGAGATTCCATTTTAGCTGATTCTTGAAGATGGCTCAGCTGCTCGGATTGAGTTGGGCAGGTCATTTCACCAGGAGAGAACGTTTAATGGAAAAGTCCGGGAGAGTGATTTTGATAATATGTGTTATATAATGTAATATATGTGCGTGTACTGTGTATATAGAAATACACACATGCATGTTTAAGAAAAATGTTATGTTTATGTAGCAAATCTATTTCTATAATATAAATATATACATGTAAATGCCTTTTATTTTGAATATTTTCTTTTATTTCTTAATATAACAAACTGATACTTGTAGGCCAAGTTCTGAATTTTTTTTTAAAAAACATCTTGCATACACACTGTTTCACAAAGAGTTTACTCCAGAGATCAAGCCTGTGTGTGGATAATAAATGACATGCGATGATGATGTTGATAGGGTGGTGATGTGTTGTTGTGGTCCAGGGTGGCTGTGGGGGAAGGGACAGAGTTGAATGGCCCAACGGGCCTCCCACCCCTCGTACTCACTAGAGAGAGACAAAGTGTGGGAGTTGCTGGGTGTTGTAGTTCTATTGTTGAGCTAAAGCGTGCATTTATTAAAACTGACTCAGACTTGCGAAAACAAACATATTTACTTGAGTGTCAGAGTATATCGACAGAGCTCGTCTTAATCTGTTCGCATATTTATAGGTGATTATAAGAATTTATTTTCCATCCATACGCGCGAAAGAACTCCAAGTTCCAAATGCTTCCTATGTGTCTGCGCCTGCGCAGTAGGCGCGGACGTGTGGATCTGATAGCCATGAATGGGGTGGTGGAGACGCGGGTTTGTGGATTTTACCCAAATGCTAAAATTAACGTTTGCACCTCAATGGAGTTATTTTTATCATAACTTTCAACACAAATACACGCGACTGCTTTAAATGCTTCACGCGAGACAATCTCGTCCGGCGTAACAGCGCATTTGTGCTCATCGCGTGGCTAGAAGCAAATCACGGTTACGTTTGTTTTCTCCTATTAAACATGCCGAGGAACAACAAGACCTCGCTGATCCAGAAGATAGCGAGCCAGGCTTACGTGACCTTCTCTAACTGCTCTACCTCTGCCATTGGGGATAATAAGACGTTTATAGAGCAGCAGGCAGAGTTGGTAACCCTCCTATCCGACATCAGGGCTGCGGATCTGAGGATTGCGCCACCGAAGAAAGTCTCCATATCCTCCTCAGAGTCCTCAGCAGTTCCTCCAGTCACATACATGCACATCTGTGAGACTGATGTCTTCAGCATGGGAGTGTTTCTGCTTAAATCTGGGGCTTCCATCCCTCTGCATGACCATCCCGGGATGAATGGCATGCTGAAGGTCCTGTATGGCAAGGTCAATATAAGGTGTTATGACAAGTTGGATAAATCTGCTGGTGCCGAGAGTGACACTGAGAGGCAGTTTGATCCACCTCTGTTGCCTTTCCAGGGAGATGATGTGAGGAGAGCCATGCTCAGGTCCTCCGGACTGTTTTCTCATCAGAGTGGCCCTTGCATCTTGACCCCTCTCAAAGACAACCTTCATGAGATTGATGCAGTGGACGGGCCGGCTGCGTTTCTTGATATACTAGCACCACCATATGACCCTGACAACGGGAGAGATTGTCACTACTACAAAGTTTTACAAACTGCTGGCAAAAAGTCAGAGCAGAGCGATGAAGACGAAACCTGGCTTTTAGAGATCCCCCAGCCGGAAGATTTCTGGTGTGGGGGCGAGCCGTACCCCGGTCCTGAAGTTTCGGTGTAGAGAGATACACACTGGAATGGCCTGTGATCCGTCCTTATTTTAACTCAGATGTGTAAAAATTAGTTTTGTTTTTATTTCTCTTGGAACTGCAGATGTCACTACATGATTTTTAAATGTCCATTCCAAACCTATGTACATCAATTTGTGGCCTTGCTTGTGAATAATGAATGTATACATGCTTGAAAGGCATTTACTCTTGTATAAGTGCACACTATATATCTATATTAAATACTTGTATTTAATTTATTTAAAAAAAAAAAAAACTATACAAACACTAATTCTTATGTACTGTTTATATTTTTACCTTTAAAGTACAATTAAAATGTTCATAAATCATTTTTCAATTTGACTTTTTCTTGTATTAAAAAATCATTTTGTGTGCATCATTAGTTTTTTTATTTCTAAGCATTTATAAATATGTTCAAAAACTATATATAATAAGTTATGAATATGTAAGAATATATGTTTATAAAAACATTTGTTTTATATACTAATACAACATAAATATAAGGTATTTTTTATAGGTTCATACGTTTTTAACACTGCTATTGATTTTATGATTTATATTTAATGATTTACCCTTAAGCTGTTCTTATCCACTGCATATGAGAAACATTGAGGGGAGGAAAGGAAAGTGGGAAGCCAAAAATTCTTATTTTCTCATCTTTAAAGTGTGTATAATTTGCGTTTCTTAGTTTTGGTATCACTAACAATAACGATTCTGCTGATTTCTAATGGTCTGCGTCGCATACTGGAGTGAAATCTGTTGAAAAGTCAGACTTTCACTGTGAATGTTTACAGACATATCAACGTCTAATGTGGCGTCATGTTTCCCACACATTGGTAAATATATGTCTGTAACATTAATGTAGGAGGCAGCCTAAAAGTAATTACCTGATTTAATCAAAATGAATTCTTAGATATTTTTTAGACATTGTCCTTTCCAGTATCCCTTCAGGGTTTTTGTTTATAGAACCGAATGTGAGCTGAACAGAAAATACTTAGGTCCTCTGTTAAGCTCAGTTTATGTTCAGTGCTGATTTTTGTCTGTAAAGTTTAATTGATCAAATCTATGTATTTAGAGCTATAATCAGTCCGAAAGAGCACATAAACGATAGATAATTCTAAATTAAACATCCATCTCCCAATCTTAGTAAAGTAGTAAAATTATTAGTAATTCATTACTTTGCTTTCATTAATTCTTTTAATTATTTGCTATTGTTTATTTAGTTTTTAAGCCTCTTATCAAACTACATTTTTAGTTCCACTCCAAAAATGTATATGCCAAATTTATGTATTGCCTGATGTTAATATGGGGTTGTCCCATCTTTGAATGCGGGGGTTCGACCACACAAAACCACAAAGATTCATACAGTGTCAACAATTATTTGTCATTTTTTCAGTGTTGTTTCTCAATTTTCACACCGTAGACACTGTAAAGAGTGGTCATAGCAGTGCCAAATCAGTGAATTTATAATCACAAAGTGAGTCATTTTTGTTCACCTGAAAGTTTTAATAATTGTTCCCTTTACGCTAACCCTTCTTTGATTATTCATGATATTTCCCCTCAAACATTTTGCCCTACATTGAACATTACAGCCTGTGAATATTCGCACCCTTTTTGCATTTGTAAACAACACAGTGTGTGGGTTCTGGCCCTTATGAGACCATGAGTCAGAGCTCAGTGATGCCCAAACGGGAATGTCCCTTCAAGTCTACTTCACTTTTTCCTTTTATACTTTCTTTTTTTTTATATAATGAAAATCAGTTAAACAAACAGAAGTTCACAATCCATGTGTTGTTTATTATTTTCATGTTGACAAAGTAGGACATTATTGACCTGCGTTAGTCACTTCATAACAAATACATTTATATCAGTCAGAACAAACCACAGAACAAACGTCAAGTCGCTATGAGTTCGGCTAAATATACACAATCCTTGTTTTAAGCACAAATGCAACACTTTTGACACGAAACGGTTTGTACAAAAATATATCTTCAAAAACTTTCATATTAAAGGATAATGTACAATTTAATTCAAGCCTCCGGGTGTATGTACAAGATGAACGGACGAAAGGCACGACGATGGGAGAAAATAGTGACACATCTGAAAGTTTAGTCTGTTTAAATTAACTTTGTTAAGCGTAACCACTCCACTTTCCACCTTTTACCTAAGACACAAGTCTCCCACGTGCTATTTAAGGTTATTTTTTAATTAAATTAATCGGCCTAAAATATTCAAACAAAGTGCGTTTGGTCAGTCAGCATGCGACTGAGGCAAAAAGAAAACGAACATATCGCACCACCTTCAAAAGTGCGCGCCATAAAAGTGTCCATATACCATTTGGCACTGTGGTTTGATTTCACTTTCATCAGTCCACCCCGGTTTTAATATATCACGAATGGTGCATTATTATTGTCATCATATTGCCTACATAGTGTTGGATATTGCACGGTCCAGCTGAAAGTCTACTGGCTTGAACTGGACGAGCAGATGCCCGTGGCGACGCCGCGCTCCGAGCTGGACACTCCGGAGGACGACGAGGATGATTTCCTCTCCTTCTGTCGCAGGTGGATTTTGGTGTGTCTCTTTCTTTCGTCGCTCCGCGCGAACTTTCGCCCGCAAAAGTCGCAGGCGAACGGCTTCTCGCCGGTGTGCGTGCGGATGTGGGTCGTCAGGTGGTCGCTGCGACTAAAGTTCCTCATGCATATCCGACACTGGAAGGGTTTGTGGCCGGTGTGGATGCGGATGTGTCTGGTGAGCTCGTCGGACCGGGAGAAGCGCCTGTCGCAGCCCTCCGCCGGGCAGGGGTAGGGCCGCTCGTGCACGGGGGTCTTGCTGGGTCTGTTGGGGTATTTCCTCGGGCGCAGGATGGGCCTGAGGGGTAAGTTCTGCGGGCTGTAGGCTGTGGGTAGCCGGGGCCCGTCAGACATCGGTCCCCCCAGTGTGAAGTTCCTGATAGTGTTCAGGGGGGTCAACGGAGGCGGGACTCTGAACGAGTCTAGCGGGCACGAGAACGGTTTGCGGTCGGGCATCGACTGCATGTCCCTCTGGCACGGCGGCTGGAAAAAGCCGGCGTAGTCCGGGATGATGGGGAACAGCCCGGAGTCCGTGCTTGGCTTTGGGGAGGAGTAGGATGGTGGAGGATAGGAGATCGGACAGGTGGAGGTGGAGAGGAACGCGGACGGGTCTTGATACACCTCCCCGCATCCAGAGTAGGGCGGTGGGGAGGAGTAGATGTGCTCCATGTCCGCCTGGTTCTGCGCCATGGTGCAGCTGAGAGTGCTGGAGAAGTGGCTGGGGGAGACTGAGGAGGCAGGTGACGAGGATGCTGAGGACGGCTGGGTCATGCCCAGGATCCCCGCGCTCACGATGTTGATCACGCCCTCTGGGTTCCAGTTTCCTGGGTACTGGGAGTCGATGGAAAACTTTCCCATGTAGGTGAAAGTTTGGTTGCGAGGGCCAGCAGGTTGCGCGAAGCTGCTGGAATAGGCCAAGTCGAGGGAGCGCTTCTCCGTGCTCATATCCCCGCTAATCAAGCCATCTGCAAAAAAACAACAAAAACACACACACACACATAAAAACAAGGTTTAGACACACAGGATCTTTGATCAGGCTGCCTTATGGATCATGCAACTATTGGATGCAGCGCTCGTAGCTTTCACGCAAACTGTCCACTGTAAAACCATCGGTAGTTATAACATCAACATTAGGCAACTTCTTTTCTGAAGTAGTCAAAGAACTTTGGTTTCACTTTAAATACATAAGCAAACATGCGTTTACTGTTTTAGCAGGTTTGGTTTTTCTGCAAAGTATAGCCACACGTTTTCATTCCCACTGAAAACCCTCAGTTGCGAGCGATGTATAAACACAGAGCACGTGAGGATGGAAGCGCGCAGCATTCTTACCTCCCGAGTTTATCTGCTCGTAGTGTCCTCCTAAATCACCGTTTGGAAATATAGTCACAGAGGCTGGCAGTGATGTGGCAATCTCGTCCACTGAGTAGATGCTTTCTGAAAGAGGGTGCACGAAGCCACCAAGAGTTACAGGGGCTTTCTCCAAAGTTTTAGCTGTCATCGTGAAGTCCTAAGAAGCACTCGTTCAGATTTTCACAAAATGTTTTGTGCCAGTGCGAACGCTCGCTCAAAACGTTACATGTGGAAAGCTGTCAGTGAGTTTAGCGTTCACTATGATGCCATCTGACGGCTCTGTGTTGTTGAATGACAGACCCTTGTGGAGCTGCTAGTGGTAGTATGTATTTATGGCGAGTCTATCAATGTGCCGTTACGTCACTGACCATTTAAGGACTGGATGGCAAAAGAAAAGTAGCGCTGCGCGATCTGATTGGTCACAGACCTTGTGACGCGTCGAGGTAACACTTGTCAATGGAGAATCCTTTCTGTACAGCCGCACATGCATAAAAACCAATGTGCTGGGAGGAAAAAGAGCAACGTATATTGTTTGTTGTATGAAAATATTTTTAGATAACAGTAACAAAAAATGAAGGCATGTGTTTGTTAAAATATTTTGAAGCCAAAGAGGTGGAAAAATCTAACGTTTTGATACAACGCATCATTCTCAATCAGGAATTCCGGTTCATTATCACGCCATAAATGGTTTTATCCGGTAGACAACTACGCCCCTTCGTCCATTTATGGAGCATATTCCGGAAATTGAGTATCGGAAACTCGCGAGTGTTGCCGAGCAAAGAGACGCGCCTCAACCAGCATCAGAAAAACCACAATCAAATGAGAGACACAATCACGGAATTTCTACCTTTGCTTCAGTGGCACCGTCGGAAAGTGCGCTACCTCTATTTGAATAGACCCCATGTTTTTGGAAAGAGGGAAACGTTTTTAGTAACTGCGTTCTATAATTAGAATGTTGCTGGAAAGTAGATTTATTTATGATTCTAAAAGTTTAAACCTAAAATTATTTTATTTGACTTATTTTTGTTTTGTTATCTTCCGACGGTTTGTTGTGTTAATAATGCATTGATGGTGAAGAAGATAAAAAAAATTATAATAAAAACTTCATATAGCCGCACGTGAATTTCTGGCTCAGCAAAATTTGTTCACCGCTATTATTTTGTTTTTCATGTTATAGCCTAGACCTAAACAATTTAATGTAGGCTACTTCAATTAATTCGACTCTCCTCTTGCTCCAAAACTTGAGGGCAAGCAACTAAAACTTTCCAAATGTAAATGCCTGTATACGTAAATAGAAATGCTTTCCGCTGTGAGGTTTAAAGATGCGACGAAATAAAAAAGATGATAGAAGTGAATTCCCCTCGTGGGTTTAGAAACTGCTCTCAGTAAGACATATGGGGGAGGAGGGAGATGAGGTCGGAATTTGAGCCAATGATTTGAATCTATTACAGAATCAATTCATATTAAATAGGCAACATGTCCAAAAATGTACAGCTTTTATTTGAGTGATTGAGCTTCCTGTAATGCTATATAATTTAGCTAATGGAGAAATGATCTGTATTGTATTTATTTACCAGCCTTACATCTACAACGACCTTTAGAAGTCTACCATGACTTATTTGGGATCTGAGGTGCATTAAACAGATTGCCAGATATGGCACTCAATTATAGGCTAATTCATTTTATAATCTTCCTAGTTTAAGTTTGCACGCCTTGCTTTTGCCTTGAAGAAATCCACATAATATCAAAGCAGCAAAAAAAAGGAGAAATCACTTATTACACATTTTTTCAAAGTTCCATAGAAGTCGTTGACGCGCGCGCTCGACGATCTGAAGTCCTCGCGCGGAGTCCGTGTCTGTGTCTCAATCACACGCCAGTGGATAATAGCTGCTAGTCAAGTCACTACTCGACTTCTGTCTGAGTTATGACTGTTGGAATGATCGCTCGAGTCTATGTGTGTTTTCAGGGCATATATGTTCATCTCTGGAAAAACTCTTCCATTGAACTTCCGACATCCCACACATCATGCAGACGGCCGGTATGACTGTGCTTATGGTCGCATATAAGCATTTTGACAGCATTTACAGTATAAAACACTTCGGTATTATCTGAAGCAAGCCTCAATTCTCCAAAATTAAAAGGCAACTATTAGAACATATCCGTTTAGATTTCCTCACGTGCTTAATCCTGGTTGCGTTTTGTAAACATTTCAAAACCGAAATGCCTGATGGGATTACAAATGAATATAACGATGGAATTGTGCACTGCTGTTTCTCGGGAGATTTGAATAGGCCTGTAGCCTACGTAAATTAGTGAGGGAGTTGTATTGTGTAAATAAGTAGGCTACTTAAAAGAGTCTATTTAAAATGATATCAAGTAGCCTATATATTCATTTAAAATTTTGGTGAACTAATAAATAATAGCCGCTACTTATATATACAAATGCGCATAGATATACAGTTTTACGCGAGCTGCGTGGGTTATGTCATATCATTTGGACAGGGGGCAGTATATGTCCCTTTACCGCAGGCTGACACTTCAAACCGCTTTATTGAACTCTTTTACATTGTACTCTGTTAGATGAATAACTGATATGTATGCCAAATAATCTAATTAGCATATAGTTGTCTCTTCAATTATAGTAGGAAAAAAATCATAATGGACTCTGCAGGAATCTATAACTTGCCCATTCATCTTATAGGGAAAAATTCAATAAGTGTTGTTGTAAAAGCAAACAAGTTATATCAATTATTTTTTAATAAAGCAGTGTTAGTAGACAAAAAGATCCAAATTGTTTCACTATCCTGAAGTGTGATTTTGTACAGTATCATATTCTTTACATTTGCCATTTTCAATCATGCTAACATTGCAGAAGTCATTTTTTCCCCAGAAATTTGTCACATACTTTAACTATAAAGTCCATTGTATTCACACACTGCATTATTTGCGATCAGTTTTGCAATCCCCATTATAAAAGGAGAGCATTTCATTTTGCTATTGCTTCACACCAGAGATGGTTTAACACCAGTGATAATTGTAATATTAAAAAAAAAAAAAAAATGTTATTTAGGGTCAGAGCTTGTCCTCATTTTTTCAAATCCAGTCATTAGCAATTCAAAGAATTATTTTAGCATTATTTGTTCTTCAAGCTTGACAGTCGCTTGAATGGGAGTCTAAATCAGCCCGCACACAGGAAACCTCAGTACACACCCCCAGTTTTGATAGTACAATGAAAATCCCCAAAGCTTCCTGTTGTCCATCAATCACATATATTTTTATCGCCACCCATGCAAGCTCGGGTTATTTTTGAGAAGGTGTTGCTGTCATCATAAGCATGGCTTGGGAACAGTTTGTGATCTCAGAACACCATCAGAGTGTCATAATTACTGAATGAATTACAAATGGAGCCATCTGTTGCCACTGCATACGCTTATCACTGACTCTGTGGTGGATGGATAATATTACTGAGATGCTATAGTGTATAAACTTCAGAACACTCTTAAAAATAAAGGTTCTATAATGGCATCAATGGTTCTGTAAAGAACCTTTAAAATTCATGGAACTTTTTTAAATGCACAAAAGGTCCTTTATAGGAGAAAAAGGTTCTTTAGAATTTCAAAATCTTCATGAAACAAATGGTTCTTCAATGGCACAAAACAGAATAATGGCATAAAACCTTTTTGGAAGCTTTATTTTTAAGAGCGAAGCCTTTTTGAAATACTACTGTTGACCACTGAGAAATATGTAGAAAGCCAAAAGTCATCCCCCACGCCTGTCATGGGCCTAAACTGAGCGGACATTTTCAGGGTTGTTAATCGGCTTTGTGGGTAATGATTTAATAAGGGCCCCATGCATCCGTATCCTGTCTGAGATCCCCTCTAGTCCACACGGTCGGCTCTGAATCTTTTATCACCGCTGTCGCTCAAGCGGGCAATTAGTAAGAAGGTCGTGTCGTCATAATGACATCTCAGTAGATATTGACTGGAGTGCGTCCCCGCAAATCACCCTAAACGCTCAATAGCGAGTCAGGGCCAGCAACACGCCAGAGTTACATTATCACTCGCGGACGTTTAGTGCCGAACAGCTTTGCGCGCCGGTGCTTTTCTTGCCCCGTGAATAAAGACTACAGCGAGTAATGTGACAGACCGCAGCCAGACTGATTACAGGGACGTGTCAGTCGCTGTTAATGGGGGAAGCCCTTTAAATATTGTCTCGGTTCGGAGCCTGAACATCCATAATGAGGAGGTAATGAACCTGGTCTTGTTTCTGCTGGCTGTATTAATTGCAAAGAGCAGAAAACGTTGCAGTAGGACAAGAACTGGCTTTGAGATCAAGCTCTTGTAGATCAGTGGTGGATATGCATTTATTTGGTTTTACCTCGTGACCTTATTGACCTTTCGTATTTACAACCACACCAAGAAGACCATCAGCAACTGCTATGATATAAACTGGTTAATCGTGGTCGTATGACAGCTCAATAAAGAAGCCCAGCTCGACACAAAAGCGTTCAAGTCTGCACAGAACAGCGGCGATCTTTACCGCTGACTGTCGCATCTGAATGCTTCACATTTTCAGGGATTCTTGCATCCTCCCCCACAAACGAAAGAAGGAAACTTCTTCAGATGCATGTGTCTTTTGTTGTACGCCTACAGATGCAAAAATGTTTGCACACTGTGCAGAAGTGGCCCGCTTTGGCAGAGCGTGCCAGACCCGCCGAATGCCCATTGGCAGCTGGGATCTGGCTGTCCCTGCTGGGAACGATGGTCTCAATGTAATGGACACCCACACATGGCAGCCACTGAATTCAAGAGCTTTCTTTCTTGCATGTGCTCGGGGTCTCCCGGGGTCAAATGACTCCTGCACATTGAGAATACATAGAATGACATCTTTCTGCATCAGCCTTTGCTTTGTTTTTCAGGTCTGTTTCTTTGTTCTCTATTACTCATCAAATTGTCCATGAGATCAGCACACACAACAAAAGGATTTATGATATAACTGTACTCACAAATTGAGTAAATAGGCCAGTTCACTACTTCGCTAGTATTACTGTTTACTTTCTAGGCATAAGTATGATAACATCCGTGAAATTATGTTTCTTGTACAATTTCACTATCTATCTATCTATCTATCTATCTATCTATCTATCTATCTATCTATCTATCTATCTATCTATCTATCTATCTATCTATCTATCTATCTATCTATCTATCTATCTATCTATCTATCTATCTATCTATCTATCTATACCCTTAAAAATAAAGGTTCCAAAATAGTTTTCGCAGCAATGCCATAGAAGAACCATTTTTTGTTTCCCCAAAGAACCTTTCAGTGAACAGGTCTTTTTCTTTTTTTTTTAAATGTTAAGAACCCTTTTCCACAATATAGACAGAACCTTTTGTGGAATGGACAGATTCCATAAATGTTACATGTTCTTCTCATTCTATATCTTTGTTCTAAATATAATTTTATCATAAAATGTAATTTTAGTCCCAGTACCCAAAGTTAGCTCAAGTAAGAAAGAAATAAAAAGGGTCAGGAGCATTTCTGTAATTGTGTGTATTCGAAAAGGGAAAACATGACAATTTATAAATCCGCTCCAGGAACGGAATGTCTCTCCAAACTGGTCAGGCATATGACAATACACCATAAAGCAAGCTGTCAAGTTACGCCCACAAAATTCAGATGAGGTTTGTCGAAGAGGGGTGAATGGACACAAACCTGCTCTAGAGCCAGCTCGGATCTAAAGACTAGCCGTGGGAGACTCCGCACAACATGAATTGTTCTTTTTACCGAGTAGGAGGCCGTTTTTCTTAGTGAATTTGTGTAGGTGTTACTTTTCTATAGATCCTCACCTTCAAAGGACTTTTTCGTTTGTGCTAGTGGTATTGGCGAGCTAACAATTGTTCTTCTGTTTTTTTGGGGGGTTTTTTTGGTAATAATCTGTTTAAATTTCCTATTTATGTACAAGAGCCTGACTGAGGATTAATGGCGTGATATTCCACGGCCTTTAGAGAAAATCATTGTTTTTATCTGCAATATATTTGGAAGATGTAAATGCGTTTTTTACATGTTTTTTTTTTCTTATTCCTAATTCATAAATATTTGTTTTTATTTGTATCAACAAAAATAATCCGAAATACAAAAAAAAAAAAAGTCATTTTGTAATATTTAAAACAGTTATTCCAAAACTAAAAGCTTTCAATATGAATTTTCAACTCAAGTCTATTTGTCTAATTACATGCATTTTATTCTAATTTGACATTTTTTGAAGGACAACATTACATCAAGTCAATTTGAAACACTCAGATGACATAATTGCTCACAGAAACAGTCGAGAGCAATAATACCTTTCAGGAAAAAAAAGTTTCGCACCGGTATTTGATGTATTCTAATATCCCATTATCCACATTATCTAAATTAAGGTCCCTGCTCACAGAGACAAGTACTGTACACCCACAGGTTCAACATCATGCAGCATTACAGTACATTAAAGTGCACACACACACACACACACACACACACACGCACATGCTCAAACACATAAGGAAACATTGGTGATGGTGAACGCTATACTCACATTATCAGTGCAGCATGGAGAGTGGCTCTTTGTGACTTCCCATCATATGAGTGGGCTCCTCCAAGAGCTTCACACCGCTCCAATAGCAACACAGCGCTCCACACACACTCACACACTCCTGGGATAGCTGGTGCTCCTCATGCAAACTGATCTGGTTTCAAACTGATAGTCTATATTCTACCATGTGGCTATATGAGGTGCTGTCTAACTCTCTCGCGCTGTTTCATGGGGGTGTAACAAAGTGGAAGAAGGAAACTCAAGACAATGGTTGGACTTCATGTGTATCCTACATCTTTGACATTGAAATTGTCATGGTAATGTTAAGTCAGAGGTGCAAGAGCTGAAATGCTTTGACGGACAGAGTCGTGGGTTCTGGTGTCATTCAAGCATCTTTATTAGAGGGTGGACAGCTCAGCCATGCATGCAACGTGCACGTGTGCGCGATCTGTTCTAATGCGGTGAATCAGATGATCGTCTTCCTAATATTTACTTGCAAAACAGTGAATCATTATCTAAAATACTTTTGTTATTCCTGAAAGATTTGAACACACCTTTACCTTGATGCACTGTGCACTATTTGAGGACATATTGAAAAAGGAACCTGAGGCATATTTACGGATCCAGTATGATCTTATGAGAAAACAAGATTTCTTATGAAATCAAACAATGTGAAAATGTACACTATTTTTTATAAATAAGCGAGAATGAAGGTCAGTTTTCACTCAGAAATTGCTAGTAAATGTCACAAAGAATGACAAAGAAACAGCAACATATTGACTTAAATGTGAAATTTTGAGTTAAAAAGACTTTTTTGATTCATTTTCAATCTAAATCTTTTTTTACAGTGCAACCGTCAATGTGATGAAAATGTGAATGAGATCGCATGAATTAGCCACCAGTTCAGCAAAACGTAAATTGCCATCAGACTGTGTTTGAATAAAACTCTCTTGATTTGAATCAGTAAGCAACTTTGTATATAAAAAAAAATCAACTTTAAGCAGCTATTGTTAACTTAACTGCAACTGCAAGATATTTAGGCATGTCTTGTTATGCCGCAAAGTAATAATTACAGACAAACTGCACTCTGTGTCTCATATTGACACTGGTTCTGATCTGATCCGTTCTCAGAGCACCGTCCTACTGGGGCAGCAGGTCACGTCCCAACACAAGCTTCATTATTACTAATTACACCCAGTCCATCATTGACTTTTGCCTTCCCTATTAGCAACATCAGCCATTAACACTAATGTTTTGTTTAACACTGAAGACGCGAGACTTTTTCCTGCTCTCTGGGACTGACTGTAGCGTAATGGGTGAACACTCTGATCCTCTGTACTCTCAAATTCAGGCCAAATTCATATCCCTGGTATCCCATTAATATCAAAAGTTTTGACAAACTTCACAAGCTTTATGGTGAAAATGGCCATGAATTGCATGTTTGTAGAATGCAAAAAAAAAGACTGTAAGTTTAACGTAATCATAGTAAATTAATTCTTATTTAAATCAATGAAACTAATCTCATTCTCTGTTCTGCTTATTCAAACAAGCACACCACTTTCCAAAACAACTGGAATATTGTGAATATTTGATATTTGTGAATTACATTGAAGGGGATCATTAGTGAATATACCAGCCTGTTTCTCACACAAAAATATTGGACTACTTTTTTGTCATTTTGGAACTTGATAGATACGAACTATCATGGAAAACATCTATGTGAAGATTCTTCAGAATTTCTCCTGTGATAGATGGATTTAAAACAGTTAAAAAATTGTCATTTTTTGGCTTTAAAAACAGAAAGCATGGCACTTACAATCTGAATTAGCCAGAATAAAGAGATTTTGAAGAAATATCTGATTTTGTGATTTCTGTCTTTTGTAGATAAAAACGACTTTATGAACAACGCGGCCTAAAATATCGTAAAAGCATCGCAACTAAAACAAAAGCTTGCAGTCGAAAGTCAAAATGTGAGACGATACAAAGCGGCACCAGATTTTAGGTGTGTGTGGGGAGCAGCGCGAACGTATACAGCACAGAAAATTAAGCAAATGGCATCATTATAAGCGTTCATCTTGGCTTGCGAGGGGTGCGGGAGATGATGGGGTGTCTGTGTCTTCAGCGGTCTCAACAGACAGAGCTGCATGTCAGGCGCTGGTAACAAATGGTTCTGCTAAATCAATCTTTAATTTGATGCCAGCCTTTTGCTAATGGAGAGTCTTGTTAGAGTCTTAGCCTTTTGTCGGCTCAGTCAAAGTTTACCCATTATGCAGCAGATCCATCATTTCTAGATGTGGTCAGTAATGAATTGTGTGCATCAGCATCATTAGAGGTTTATGAACCAAAAGCTTCCACCTATTAAATGGAGCTATTAAAGACCCTCTTAATGTTCACCCTGTTTAATGGTGAGAAATAGACTAAAGCAGTCACGGGAGAAAAATTAGTTGATTTTGATTCATTAGATGCACGCTCATTTATGTGATCCTGAGTGATTGCTTTCTAATACACTGTTTCCCACCAAAACAACAAAAGGACGTAATGTCTTCATCAGGAAAATCATCTTATTTAAGAACTTGTTTGTGAGATTTCACAATGGACTAACAGCTTTGCACAAGTGCAAAATAAAATATTGCTTGACAGTGATGAATCCAGGGCCTTGCATATGTCTGTTAAAAGCCATAATTTGTTTATTCTGAAAAGTGTGTGATTTTGTCTCTTCTCTGATACACTCATGCATGTGTTTGTGTCATTTCCTTAAGTTAATCCTATTCCTAAACCTGGTGTTTTTAGGTTTAAATCAGACTTTATTTAGCATTAATCCATTAGCTGTCATTGCATCCACTATCCTGTTCTAAAAATGTTGCTAAAAATGTGTTATTACGTTATTGTATTTATTTTAAAATGGTTACCTCATTGATTTGTGTTCTTGTACACATTATTGTTGTACATTCTGTTGTTTTTATGCATCGTTAGTGCACTATTACAATTGTTCTTATTTAACCTTCCAGAGCCCAGAATATCATATAGACTTGAAGGTGGGCTCTTTTGATTTGTGCCAGTGAGGAACTACCTAGTTACTTCCAAGGAATCACTCTAAACTCTTTAGTGACAGCTTAGCAACACCCTAGAAACCACTCAGAACATTTCTGGCTTCAGCAAATACTGGGAAAGTTGTCAGGCCACCTCCAACATCTTGGCGGAGAGTTTTGCACATGCAAGCACCAGTCACGTTGTCTAGAGAAAATGTAAAAATCCCAAATCCTTCACCCCCCAATACAGAAACTCTTTGGCATTTTGCATAAGCCATTATTTAGACTGAATCTATAAGCTATTGTTGTTTTCAATGTCCTTTTCTTAAATAATTCTAATAATGTGGAAATTAGCAGTGATACGGCAAGAAATAGGGTACATAACCCTTTAGAACATGTTAGAATACATTTAAAAAGAACATCTCTTACAGGAATAATATGATAATAATATGAACTGAATATAATGTTTTTAGACACTTAATTGCATGTTATATGCAACTAAATCAAAATGTATTATCGTTAAATTTAATTTAAATGCATTACTTAAAAATGTCTTTTGACCCACTTAAATGGAACTTAACTATATTGTAAAGTAATTTCATATTGACTTTTATTTTTTTGGCAAGCACATATTGTAACTACACTGTTCTTTAATGTAATTCCTACTGATGTAATAGTGAATAAGACACTACAGTTTAATTTAGATTCAAGTATTTCACATGTGCTTTAGTATGCTAGACAACACATTAAAATAAATGCCCTTCTTTAAAGGACAAAAAAATATATTAAAATGGAAAGACTGAAAATGTATTTTAAAGTAAAACTTTTAATTTGACGTTATTGCGAACTGCACTTTTTTTAAAAGTGTCCAGTACTTAAAGGCATAGTTCTCCCAAAAAAAATGTTCTCACCCTCCAAACCTGTATGAATTTCTTTCTTCTTGGGAACACAAAAGAAGATATTTTGAAGAATGTTGGTAGCCAAACAGTTGTTGGTCTCCATTGGCTTGCATGGTAGGGAAAAACTATGGAAGTCAATAAGGACCAGAAACTGTTTGGTTACCAACATTCTTCAAAATATCTTCTTGTGTGTTAAACAGAAGAAAGAAATTCATGCAAGTTTGGAACTTACATGAGAGTGAGTAAATTATAACAATTAATATTAACATTAATATTATGTCATCTGCAAGTAGTCTTTTAAAAATATACGTTTACGATTTGAAGTACAATTAAGTGCACTTTTTTTTCACAATTTCACACTTGCAGACACGTCACGGCCTTTTTTTTTTTTATTTTAAGCAAGACAACATTTAGCTGCATTACTAAGCCATTTTCATGGTGGGGACCTGATTTCTGGTTTTACTATCACTTACTTTATTATTTTAGAACATATCACATATAGCTCTCTGTTGTTGCCTAATTTGAGTCAGTGTTTGGAATTTTTGAGAACATTTTTGGACTTGGCATGAAACTCAGTATGATCCAACACCATCCCAATGCAAGTCTCTCTCGGCGCTCTGGGAGCAAGGTAACGTCAGAGCAGCAGCGCGGTTGTCCAGGGGAGAAGAGACAAAGGCCCAGTGGCAGGTCCATTCTCCCCCAAAGCCGATACCACCTGCAGGGGCCGGCCCCTCTCCTGAGCGTCCCAGTACTGCTCTCCAAATGATGATTAATCACGGGGGGCCGAGGGGGGGCTCGGACCCTGACACGGCCATAATGCTGGTCACCAGAGTCTGGATTGGCCAGCAGCGATCAGTGGGTGGATGTCCACGGAAGATGGATGACCTCGGCGAGGGCTCGGACTCCTGTCATTAACAAGAGAAAAAAAAACAGACAACAAAAAGAAAGGCAGCTCGGTGTGAGGGAGACACGGTTTGTGTGGGAATAAATGAGAGTTTTGACATTAGCAAACATTTAAGACACCCAACTTTCCCAACGCAAAGTAGTCTGAGCCCTGACACTACATGACAGCCGTGAACTTCTGGAAGTTTGAGATCGTTTGCTCTCATCAGCGGAAAGAAGAGCCGCGGCGAACCGAGATTTTCTCTGACAGTTACAAATGAAGCCACGATTCATTATTTTCCAGGGAATTCGGTCTTCTGCAGACGAAGATGGAGATGCAGCCGTGGCGTCACTGCCCATTTGGATGGAGATGAATCAAGGCACTTTAGCCCAGACGCAGCACTGACAATCACATCAGTGAGGCTATCGGACTCCCCTCTACTCCTCGTGGACGGATCCGGTGTGGAGCGGAGCGGGTAATAAAGGCTCCTACTGAAACCCCATTAAGCCCAGTCTCCAAAGACCAGCTCATTAGCATAGCGGAATATTCCCCCCGTTTGTGTAATTCTATAAACTCTTATTGCTTCCACTATCCTATTCTTAAATGACGCTAATAATGTGGAAAGTTTAGCTGTATAAATGAGGGTGTTCTCGCGCTTTTGCAGCTTGTGTTCGTTTTAATCCGGGGTCTGGTTACCTCATTCACAATCCCCCTAATGACCCATCTTTGTTAATTAAGCAGACGAGGATTGGGGAAGGGGGAGGGAGGGAGGTGCAGATGCAAGAAGAGCCACGTTTCTCCTTTGTTGTCAAACTGACACGAGTGCCTGTTGTCTGTCAGGAATTAAGGACAGATTAGTTCATAACCGTGCTATATAGTGTTTATCACATGTTAAACAGCACATTATTAACAAATTAATGATCTTTTGACCTTTAAATGAGAAAAAAATCAAATGAAATTATTGTTTATTGTTATTGTTGAACAATTCATGGACTCTTTTGATTCCTCTGATGACATTCATTCTGAAAGTATGCAATCTGCCTGTTATTCAAACATTTAATCATGAGTGATAATTTCATCCAGGGGATGCATATGACTATACTGTATTTCTTTGAAAAGCGTGATTTTTGGAGCTGCGATTAAGCAACATATTTCTTTGGGCACGGGTCAAAATATGTTAACAGGAGACCATGTAAAAACTGAAGCTTTTGGTGGAAGAGATACAGCCATAAGAGGTGCATTTTACACTTTGCATATAGTAGTAGTTATTAACATTAGTGGGTAGTGGGAACAAAAGAGCAAACTGGTTACCTGTAGGCCTGCAGTCTATTTTAGAAACTCAGCATGAGCTCCTCCAGCATAGGATTTCAGTGGGTGTGGATCAAAGATCTGGAAGTAGATGAGAAAAATCTAGTTTAAAATGCATGTATAGTCTTCTGTATTTATTTAGCTCTCATGCATTTTTGAAAATTGTTTATTAAATTGATAGTTCTGGTATATCTAATACAACACGGTATTATATTCCATGATATAGAGAATTAACAGTTTTGACTTCTGCACAATAGTTCATTGTTTTTGTTACATAATAAAGAAAGGCAAAGACTATATTTAGTAGAAGAATAACAATTAATAGACTTGCTTAATAAAATAACTTTAAATTAAAGTCTGTGTCCTTTTTATTTTTATTAGGAGGTAACAATTTTATTATAATAATAAGGTATTAAGGTCACGCAAATGAAGGCCCTCTGGCTGATATTATTTCCATTTTCCTTTTATGGTATGATTTCCTGTTGATTCCAACAGGAAATAATATTTGGTCTCACTTTATATTAGGTGACTGCACGCACACACGCACACACACACACACACACACACAAAAGAAAAAAGAAAAAATTATTTTGTTCATATATTGTAAAAGACTTTGCTGCTATAAAGCTGGGATACGGTTAAAGTTAGGGACTGGTTTATGATATGGTTAGGTATTACAGATGTAATTATAATTTTAATTATATTCAGGGTTTTTTTGTTTGTTTGTTTTTTTGGTTACACTTTATTTTAAGGTGTCCTCATTACAGTGTAATTATACATTTCTGTACTGAGTAATATTAATTAATTGGTACTACATTAACTACTACTTACTATATGGTTAGGGTTAAGATTAGGATTGGGGTTTGGTTTAGGGTTACTTGCATGTAATTATGCATAATTAATTGTTTTTATAATAGTAAGTACATGTAACGTGTAACAGACACCTTAAAATATACCTTTTTTTTAAAATATGACTATAATAAAAAAAATGTTCTGCATTTACACAATGCATGCACTGTATTAAATTATTAATTAAAATGATAATACATAGTATTAAATACACTTTATATTAAGTGTGTCCTAATAATTTATTAAATATGTAATATTTATATAACATTAAATATTATATTTATATAATATAATAAAGATTTTTTTTCAGAACTTTCCATACAGTCCACAGTTCTACCAGATAGACATTTTGAACTCAACCTCTGCTTAATAAATAAATGATTAAATAAATTACACTATAATGTGTCATAGCTACATGTTACTAACCCTAAACCAAATCCTAAAATAATATGTATGTGTATATAATAAATATTAAATTAGTATTACTCAATACTTATTTGTTTAATTACACTGTAATGATTAATGTGTATAAATAAACAAACAAAAAAATAAATAAATAAACGAAAAAGAAGAGGTGCATTTGAGTACTTGTCTGTATAAAGTGCATATTTAATGTGTATTTGCATACCTTTTATAAAAGATAGTCACGTCATTGACCCAATGGCGGAGCTTCCCAGCACTTTCATTTGGTAATTTCTTAAGGTGTCAGCAGGACAGTGTACGTTCTTGCACTGTAGATTTTTCCTTTATCACACAACATCCTGGCTCTTCCTGTGATGCCCTCAGTTTCTCAGTGCATGAATGTCCTTAATACAGTAAAAGTACAGACAGGGCAATTTTCTCTGACATGCACTGCCATCTTGTTTTGCTCAGGCAGACAAAGAGGGACTGACTGATGGCTTTGTTAGGCCAGTCAAGCACTTGACAAGCGAGCTCCATATTCAAAGCATCTTCTTCCTGTTCCTCTGCATGGCTCAGGATATAGCGCCGCAGCCCTGCTTTAGCTCGTAGGTTAATGTTCAACCAGGTACAGGAACTGACGTTGTGCTTACGTAGTGGAAGTGTGCCCCCCCCACACTCACCGTCATCAGTCTCTCCTGACAGCTAGCTCCACTTAGCTTGTTCTCAGCTTGTAACGCGCCATGTCCAATTAGCTCTCAGGGTGCTTCGTCTTCATCCCTGAAGACTGGAGAAAGCAGCGGGCTGCTCACATCAACCATGATGGAGAAGGCCTTGATTGGACAACAAGATGTCCTGCAGCCACAATCCAGACTGAGTCAGCTAATCATCAACTTTGTGTCCACCGGTAGAAGTGAAAGTCTGTGGCCTGGACAGGAAGTCTCAAACTGGGCCCTCAGTGCCAGGCCGGGGAGGTGAGAGACGCTGCTATTGTCTCTAACGCCTTGTCGGTGAATTTCTGCTGATGAAGACATTGACTGTGTTTCAGCAGGAAATGGAGATGTTGAGCCGCCAATGAAACATGAGAGGCCTTCGTCAGAAGTACCGAGCACACAACAACACTATTATTGGTGATGCATTCTTAAAACAGTCTTTGAAACTTTTTCAAGCATGCATTTAATTTGAAACTAGCATGCAATAAGCATGCATCTGTCATTTTTGAGGTGTCATTTCCATGATGGTCACCTTTTTTTTAAGTTAGTGTACTAAAGTACGAGACATGTGATGTGTAAGTTAAACAAAAGAAAAACAAGATAAATCACTTTTAGGTAGAATGATTTTTACTGAGCGTCATTTCTAATCAAGCTGTAATTAATGAAAATATGTTTTAAAATAATGATACCTTAAAGTGTGAAATAATCATAAACTATTTTTTAAAAATTGGTTATACTTTATTATAAGGTGTCCTTGTTAAAGTGTAATTATACATTTAAGTACTGAGTAATATTAATATGTTACATGTACTTACTATATGGTTAGGGTTAGGATTAAGGTTTGGCTTAGGGTTACTTGCGTGTAATTATGCATAATTGCATGTAACGTGTAACAAGGACACCTTAAAACAAAGTGTTACAAAAAAATGATTTGTGTAAAAATCATTTGTATTAATTTTTGTGTGTCATTTCCACCATAATTTTTATTAAAAAAAATTTAATTAGTGTACTTGTTTTGCAAGGAAACAACAGTGTCATTTATATGAAATTTATATGTGTCATAGAATATGAAACGTGATGTACAAAGGAAACAAAAGAAAAATCAAGATAAATCATTTTTCAGTAGAATGCTTTTAGTGTGTGTGGTTTTCAATCAAGATGTAATTTATGCAACAACAACAACAAAAACATTTAAATCTGTGTATTTAGTATTTAAGTTACACTGAAAAAAATAAGTTAAATTTACTTAATTTTTATTTTGCAAGTTTTTGCACGCATATTTAAAAAAAAAAAAATCTAAATAAAGTTATCTAAAATTAGTAAAGGAAATAAGTAAATTTAACATGGCCAGGTAGAGTTTGATGAGTAATTTCTACTTAATTATTTATTTAGGTTTACCCTACAATACTCAAGTACATTTCACTCAGTCACGGTTTGTAAACTTTACTAAAATAACAGCATTGGAAAAAAAAAAACCTGCCTACACTGTAAAAAAAAAACCGTAAAAAATTTTAAGGCAACCAGCTTCAGCAGATTTTTGAGTTTGCTCAACTTATTTTTGTGGGAGATTCTCAAATTTTTGTTGTATAAACTTAAAACAACAAGTTGAGAAAACTCAAAAATCTGCTGAAGCTGGTTGCCTTAAAAATTTAAGTTGGCTCAACTTTTTTTTTTTTTTTACAGTGTATAAAGCTTGTGGTTAAGTTACAAGCACTTATGTAAGCAAGTAGACTGCTCATTATTCATTTTAAGGTTATTGACTCAGTATAGCTATTAAAGGAACACTCCACTTTTTTTGGAAATAGGCTCATTCTCCAACTCCCACAGAGTTAATAAGTTGAGTTTTACATTTTTTGAATCCATTCAGCCAATCTCCGGATCTGGCGATAGCACTTTTAGCATAGCTTAGCATAGATTATTGAATCCTATTAGACCAGTAGCATCGCGTTCAAAAACGTTTTCCTATTTAAAACTTGACTCTTCTGTAGTTATATCGTGTACTAAGACCGGCGGGAAATGAAAAGTTGCGATTTTCTAGTCCGATTTGGCTAGGAACTATACTCCCATTCCGGCGTAATAATCAAGGAACTTTGCTGCCGTAACATGGCCGCAGCAGGCGTAGTGATATTACGCAGCGCCTGAAAGTAGTCCCCAGCTATATTATAACTAGTTATCTAGCTGGGGACTACTTCGTTTTTGAACGAATATGCTAAGCTATGCTAAAAGTGCTATCGCCAGACCCGGAGATCGGCTGAATGGATTCAAAAACGGTAAAACTCAACTTATTAACTCTGAGGGAGTTGGAGAATGAGCCTATTTCCAAAAAAAGTGGAGTGTTCCTTTAACTGAATGAACACAGAGATCTGAATACTTGGCACATGATACACAATGACGGTGGCAATCAATGAATAGTGTTTGAGTATGAATGGGTTATTTTGAGTAAAAAGTGAACTCCAGATGTCACAAAACAGCAAGTTACTTAACCTAACAACAAAAGCAACCACAAAACAGTGTAAATACATCTCAAAAACAGCAAAAAAATAAATAAATAAACTTATTAATTATTCCTGCCCAAGTGCATGATGGGAACAACGGGATCATGACGTTGATATTTACTTATTTACTAATATTTGTAAAAATAACAAACAATTCCAAGTAAAATATACTTATAAATTCTACAAGCTTAAATTGAGTACTAATATTGAATTTACTCTATTATTTAAATTCTTGCCTGAACTAAATTATTTAATGTAGAAATTACATTAGTTTTTCTGTAGTATTTACTTCACCGCAAAATCATTTTTATCAGTGTATGTTATCTATGAAATGAGCATTAGCAAGTCGCCTATTACTTTAAGAGACTATATTATTTTGTACAGAGTTTAGGAGTTTATTTTCTAAAAGTTCACAAAGCGTCTATAGCTAAAAACACACAAATCAGGCATTAGCATTTTACCAACTTACCAAGATGTCAATGTCAACTTATATGACTTATTTAAAGGCAGTTTTAACAAACATCATGTTTTCGTTTTCATACGAAACTTCCCCGCATGCCTTTTTACATGCCTTTCAGTATGACTAGCAAATGTCAAAGAACAAAAACAGTCATGTTTTAAAATTTTGCCTCACAATTTTTTCCTTTTTCGAAATAAAAGACATTTGCAATAAAATATTTCCTCAGGCTGAACAATATCTCTTGAGAGCTATAATAAACGTGATTCGAGGTTCTTTTGGAGTGCTGCTTTCCGTTTTCTGGGAAATATACCCTGCTGAAGTTATTCTCAACCCACCCTGAACCTACAATCTCAACCAGCTTATAAAGGTTAAAAAACCAGAGAATGAATCTGACATCAGCGGTGCGGAAATCGAATACATTTACCACAGCTGAGCTATTAGAGAAAAAAAATTATTGCAGGATAGATTAACGTTCAAAAGTGATTATTGGATTGAGTCGAAATAGAATTACTGCTTTTGTCAGTATTGCAACATCTATAAAGATGTCAGTGATTTGGAAAGATCATTACAACCTTAAATTGTCTGCCAGGGATATGAGAATAGGCACTGGCTCATATATTACCCACAGTCCTCCTGTGGCGTGATTGAGCTGCGCCTGCTTTGCTTGTGAGAAAGCATTAATCCTGCTCTAGACGAGGGTAAATTCTTTACGTTTGCTAAGTGGATGGAAGCATTAAGATCAAGGTCTGTAATGAAAACCAAAGGTGACGTGTATGAAGAAGCCCGGGATGAAACTCTTTCAGAGTTCAAGGAATTTCACACAAGTTGCTTTGTTCTGCAGTTTGTTTGTTTGTTTAATATGCACAATTTGATTTAACCACAGCGCTTTCTTTCTTACCTTTGCGATTTTCACCATCTTTCTTATCTCTAGTTAAGGTGAACTTCTGTCTAAGAAGAACATGCCAAAACCCGTGAAATTCTCCTTCTCTCAAGTACAACGAGGCAATAAAAGAGGTAATAAAATCAGTAATGCCCTGATGTGGAAACATAGCCTGTAATGATGTTTTTGTATCTCAATCTTCCATTTCTCACCAATTAAAACAGTTCAAATGAGCTCACCCAGCTGCATCATATTTCTCCATGCAAATGATGGGAATTTGGTTTGTTCTCCAGTGACAGTAAATCTAATAAATACCTCAATTTTCTCTCTTTTTTCCTAAATGATGAAATGCAGGTGCGGAGTAATTGGTGTATTTATCCTTGAGGAAGTGATATGTCTGAAGAGAGAGAGAGAGAGACGGTGTGAAGGAAATAAGGCTGACGAAACTTGGTGATCAAAGACGGCCTGATATGTGAGATGTGCAGATCGACTCGCTGGAAAGAGTCCATGTGAAATTTTGGATGTGGAGAAATCTGCTTTATCTAATTTTCTGAAATAATTTCACAAAACCTTACCCGGCTTTGATGTGCAATCAGCAGATTGAACAAAATAAAGACTGATATCCTTTAAAGGAGTCTTAAATGCATATGTGCATATGAATGACGCACAAGTAGACTGCAAAATGTTTCATCAACATGGTAACATCAATATCAACTGCTTTTATTTGTCTAATTTTTTATTTAATGAATGAACTCTGTAACCTTTTATCTGCCAGGGACTGTTTGTTTGTTTGTTTATTTTATACTTTGAAATGCGGGAATGAAAAAATAATTTAATTGAGTTTTGGTTGGTTTGATGCTAACTCTTTTTTTTCTCGATAATATTATTACCATTTAAAATAACTATTTTCTATTTCAGTGTATTTTATATTTATATTTAAATGTATTGTAAATTTAATTTACAAAAAAGCTGAATTTTCAGTAGTCGTTATTCCATGCTTCCGTGTCACATGATCACATGAGAAATCATTATAATACCGTATGCTGATTTGTTGCTGAAGAAACATTTCTTATTATTAGCAATGTTGATTAGCAGATTACGTGATGAATAGTAAGTTTAAAAGAACAGCATTTATTTCAAATAAATAAATAAATGTCTTTACTATCACTTTTATTTTAATGCAGCCTTGTGGAGAAAACGTATTACTACTTTTACTAAGTATTATTATTAGTATTAGTTTATTTTAAAATAATAAATAAATAAATTAATTAATAAATAACTTTATACACACACAACACACATAGATAGACAGACAGACAGACAGATAGACAGATAGACAGATAGATAGATAGATAGATAGATAGATAGATAGATAGATAGATAGATAGATGATAGATAGATAGATAGATAGATAGATAGATAGATAGATAGATAGCACTATGGTGCCAAGTTTTACATGGGTAAACTCCACCACTGACATTATTAATTTTTATGTAGTTTTATATAATTATTATTATTTTTCTTTCTTTTTTTGGCCTGTCTGGTCATGGAAAACAAACTGTGAAGAGAATAATGATAAAATGATAAACTGCAATGCTAAACTGATATTGCTGAACAGTTTTAAATCTTACAAGATTACTCAAAGTCTAAGGAAGTCTCTTAGTCAGTTAGCATTTCTCAGTAAACTTCTGCGACAAACATACCTCGCTGCTGAGCAGGGCTTGTTTTTAACCAAAACAACTGATCGCCATTCAATTTAACCGATATTAGCAGCCAGGGACCAGAGTTGACTAATTTACTCCTACTCTGATGTACAAACATTAGCAACTCTTCTCTTTTTTTAGATTGGACCTGGTAATGTCTTCGCCTCCCACTCTTGTACAGCTAAATGAAAGGCTTCTGTGGCTAAATTTCCCCCTAGTTCCTCCCACTCAAGTCTAACATCATTAGATGTACTTTAGGGCAGATATTGTTTCCTATCAATTCTATTCAAACGAAACGCGAGCTCACAAGCATCGTTATGAGGCAGCTAATAAAATCATACAAGGTGTTTATGTATGCAGGATTCTCAGGAAAGGGTAATCGTGCAGCTTATTAAAAGTGAACTTGCGTACAGCCTTTCTGAGCAGGACCGAGACTGCAGCTTGTGTCACCGGTGAATCAGATGACAGCAGTCGAGCGGCCGAGTCAAAGGTCATGGCTTTGCTTGCATGTTTATGGAAATGGCATGCTTGAATTGAAGCTTTTTTACTTTATAGCTATAGTGTATTTTAACATGCTCATATGACCTAAAATGTTGGGATATGTTGAAAGAACATTGGGATAAGGAAATGATACTGGTGTTTGCTATTACTATTGCTTGCTCATACCGATCCCTTCACCCTCAACGCATTTAACACTTTTGTGCTGCATATATGAATGGGTTTGTGACTTGTTGAGCAGAGGTGTGCTATTACTTTTCTAAGTGATCAGACTGGGGGAAAAAATCACCGAAGAAGCTTGTATCTAGACACAAAATATCACTGAGACTTGGGCCAGCAAGCAACATCCATGCTGAACACCACAGCGACAACCTAGCAACAGCCTAGAAACCATTCAGAACTCCCTAACACATACATATCCAGTTCTTAGGGTGTAGTTTTATTCTAATTTACTAATAATATTTATATGCAACAAACATTTTCTTAACACTTATATATGTTACACATATGATTTATCAGCATATTATATAAGTGTATAAATCTGGAATAATTAAGATGTTTACAATGTTAAAAAAAAAACAGGTTTTTAATTGAATATATTTTAAAATGCAATGTATTCCTGTGATGGCGATGCTGAATTTTCAGCCACCGTTACTCCAGTATTCAGTGTCACATTTAGATTAAGATTAAGATTAGATTTAGATTAAGCACCAAGCATTGTTTTCAGCATTGATTATAATAAGAAATTGAGCAGCAAATCAGCATATTAGAATGGCTGTTCACAATTCAGACATCACAGGAATAAATGACATTTTAAAGTATATTCAAATAGAAAACAGTTCTTTTAAATTTTAGCAATATTTCACAATTTTACTGTATTTGTAATACTGCATTTATATGAGAGTTCTTGTAAAAGCATTAAAAAACTAAACTTAACTAAGTATCTGTTGCTAACTGCTATTTCGCATGCTGATTCTCAGGAAAATGTGACAGAAATTTCCTACAACAAACGCATATTTTAATATTAGTATGCATGACTGAAAATCAAACGATGCTGTGCCGTGCAGATTTTATTCAGTAATCTATTGCAGCATCAGGAAAATCCCATCAGTTGTGCTTGCTGAGGTCCACTGGCAGACTTCTCAGCAGTGACCGTGGGAGGCCGGCTAGTGTGGGGATTTCCTCCTGTCTCCCACTCGACCAGCAACTCTGTCTGTTTGTCTCTCTCTCTCTCTCTCTGTGTCTCCTTATCTGGCCTGCTTCTCCTCATCCTGCTCTGTGTGAACCACAACAAAGTTTCTAACGCCTGCTATTTCATCCGATTGCAACTGTATTGCTATCACAGATGTAGAAATGGACACGTTTCTTGAAATCAGGTCAACTGTGTCAGGAAACTTATCTCAGCATCTATTATTAGAGACGTCCCACAACGTCTTGAATCATAGAACCAAAACACAAACAAGAAAATATAGAATGTGATAACTAACTGTAAACACAATGATAATCTTTACTTTTCTGAAATTACAGACATGAAAGACAGAAACTGTTGAAGGTGCTCCAATACGGCCGTAGACGTAACATATATATATTTTTTAGAATAAATCAAGCTGGTCTCTTCATTTATTAATTTATTGTTGTTGCTACAGTGTGGACAAACACACACTGCATGCAAAGCTCAATAAAGCACAGAATATCCTCAGTGCAAGAGTAAAAGTGATGATTTACTTCACTCTTCCTAATGCTTAGACCCAGCTTAAACGAAACACATCCATCTATTCAGTCAATGAGATTTATTCCTGAGGAAAATTTTCATATTCATATTTCTAATATTTCATTATCACTGCAACAGTCGGTAGAGTTATGACTGCAATAATACCAATAGCTCTGCGAATGAATCTTTTTCAAGTGCAATATGAAAAAGCTGTTTATGGAGTCATTAACCTTATAAGTGATATTAAGTACAGGAAGAATTTTCCCCAGACAAAAAGAAAGACAGATAACGTAGACTGACAGGCTTTAAATATAATGATATTATTAATTCGCTAGGTTGAGGTTTGTGAAAATCGCAATTTGTCAAATTTCAGACTCTGTGACCCAGAGGAGAACTAAATGATTCATCTTGGTTGATTATCTCATATTGCCAAATAACTCACAAGTCAGTTAGGTCGGCCAATGAGAGTCACTGTGACAAACACTAGATGTTTCCATTGTTTAGATTTCGTAGTTTTTATGACCTTCTCTGGAAAGAAAATATAGTTTTGTGGAAACAAAAATGCAGTAACATAAACATTCAGTCGCTCAATGAGCAGTTTTTATACATTGACATTTAGAGGAGATTTTGATGATGGTTGTTTCATGAATTTGACGGTTAAATTATAATGATTGAAGATGACTGCTTAATAACATAATGTTATGACGATAAATTGGGTCCTTAATAGTTTTCATTATCCTATAAAATCAATAAAACACTTGAGGTCATGCTGTACTGTGGATCATGCTTTACAACGATTATGTTCACAACAGCACACACTTCTTTCATTGCTCTTATAAAAATAAAAAAATAAAAAAAATAATAATATGGCTCAATGGAGTTGTGTCAGGTCATTCATAACTGTCTGTCAGTCAGCACCCAAACAGACCCTATTAACCATCACCCCAGTGACCTCTGACATCAACACCTTCACACAGCTGTCCAGTGTTGTGTTATTATAATAACAGATTCATTCTGAGGATAAACATTTATTGTTTTTTCTGAAAAAAAAAAAAAAATCCTGAATTATCAATTTTGAGATTTTGGGATATTTTGTCTTTTTTCAGACAAGTGGAAAGAAAAATCCAAAATACACATTTATGTGTTTATTTCGTCTACTTGCGTCTGTAGATTTCAATAGCAATGCATGTCTTTAAAGAAATAGTTCACCCAAAAATAAAAATTCGCTGAACATTTTCTTACCCTCAGGACATCCAAGATGTAAATGATTTTGTTTCTTCATCAGAACAGATATGGAGAAATTTAGTATTACATTATGTAATACTAAATGTAATGTGGATGCTTTTTTCAGCTGTTTAGATGTCCGTTCTGACGGCACCCATTCAGTGCAGAGGATCCATTGGTGAGCAAGTGATGTAATGCTGCATTTCTCCAAATATGGTCTGATGAAGAAACAAACTCATTAGTATTTTGAATGGCCAGAGGGTAGAGAACATTTTCAGCAAATTTTCCTTTTTTTTGGCTGAATCATTCTTTAAAGGCCTATTCCGTTATGTTTTCTCCTGCACTCAGCCAGAAATCTCCACTTCAGTAGCACTTACATTCTAACTATATTCTGAAGGATTTTGCTGAGGGGTTTGTTGTTCTTATATCTTTACATTACATTTTATTTCTAATCATGGTGAACATTTTTTCTTGATGTTGAGAATATTTTCTAACATCCAACTTACATCCATCCACACAAAATGAAATGAAACAAGAATTTTGAACCTGGCTTTACCCAGTGTTTTGTTTTCTGTTCTGCGAATGTATGCGAATGTATGTATATTTAATTAAGTAGTGCCTTATTGGCATATTTAAACATAATGTTCCAGAAAACACCAATTGTCTTAATGTACTGTAATTTAGAGAGAATGTATGGTGATATCTATTAGTTTTACACTTTTACCCTATTCACCTGTAGTGTCAGCTTTGTCACTGGTGTTTTTCAAGACTTGATTCTCATCAACTGTAAATCCAGTTTGAACCATTTGAGAAAGTTGTGAGAAAGCTGAACACCTGATGGCGGTGAGAGCTGTCTGCTAGTTTAACATGTGTAAGAATATTTGTCAGGCACATTAGCTCACTGTGGGGTTCCCATTGTGTGTAAGGGGGCGGCCTTCAAAACCCCCATCACATTCCCTTTCTGTCTTTTAGGGCGCTCTGTGTAGGAGGCTATGTGGGATTCCCCATACAACAGCTCCAAAAGCACATAGGAACCTGCTTCTGCTCGTCGACAGAAAACCCGCTCTAAGCAGAATCCTTCATGTCAGGACAGAGGACAGCGCAGAGGACAAAGAGAGCGGCCGAGGAGCGGCATCAGTCAGTCAGACTCAGGGAGAGTGTGGGCTGCATTCTGCCTCCTGAGTAGCCGGGGGTCTTCTATGGCTTGGCTGGCTCATCATTACTTTTCAGGCCAAACTTCAGCCAGGTGAAAGAGGTGACGGGCCGTCCTCCTACACGCAGATTCCAGTGGACATTGGGCACGCTCTCTCACAGATGTCAGCTGTTGTGACGTGCTGACAGAAGAAGAGTGACAGGAAGTGCAGAGATCGCCACACACATAATAGAGCTTACTAGCTTACTACTTACTCAATACTGTACAGTATGCACTATATATTGCACTATATACTTGTGGTAGCACTTTATTCCCCACTATAGATATTACATTAACTTTAAGTATAACTTTGCAATTCCATGTCACCTGCCAGTCACTGTCTGCTTGATTTCTGCTTACACTTTATTTTGATGGTCCTCCAACACACATATTACTGACTATAAGTAACTTTGTAAGAACATATCAACTTATTGCACTAACCAAAACTCTAACCATAATCTAACAGTTTACTAATACTCTAAAGAGAGACAAAATGACAAATGTTTTAACAGGAGGCATTATCCCACAATAAATGATCCAAACAGTAGTATATTGCAGTGTTGTCACATGACCTCACTAGAGTAAGTTGATGAAACAATGTGTCAAGAAATGGTTGTTAACATTTAAGCTGATACTGGTCAAAAGTTTCGGGTTGGTATGATTTTTTAATTTCTTTCAAAACAGTCACCTATTCTTACCAAGGCTGAATTTATTTGATCAAAAATACAGTGTTTATTTTTTACAATTTAAACCGTTTTCTATTTTAATATATTTTCATTTCAAATAATTTATTTCTGTGAATTTTCTGCGGATCAGGATCCTTCAGAAATTATTCTAATATGCTGATTTAATTTTCAAAAACATTTCTTCTTATTATTATTATGTTGAAAACAATGCTGCTTAATATTTTTGTGTAAGTTATGATACATTTTTGTCAGGATTGTTTGATGACTTAAAAGTTCCAAAGAACAGCATTTATTTGAAAGGCTGTAATATTATACATTTCTTTACTGTCACATCTGATTAATTCAATGCAGTAGTAATTTCCTTTAAAAATTCTTAATGATCCCAAACTTTTGAACAGTAGTGTAAAATCAGGTTCATACCATACATCACATAGGAAATGGAAATTCAAGCGAAACACATCGCATTGTGGGAAACAGCACTGCATGCAGGCTGTGTTTGAAATTCTCTGAGTAGGTATTTCTTTTCAATAAGTAATTAGTCAAAGTCAAAAAATGTTATATAGTATGACTGTGTGCAATATGAATATAATCTGGATATTCTGTATTTGTAATTTTATTATTCATTGTCATGTGACCTACTAGCATCAGTTGTGTTGGTTCAATACTCCACAACTCCTCTCCCATGGCCTCACAGGTCAGCAAACTGTCCACTGGACCCACACTTAAGAATCTCACTGGAAACAGTAGGTCATCCAGGTTTTCTTTGTGTACTGATTTATGAATACTGTGAATTCAGAAATACTGCTCTGTTTACATGCTATTTTTTGCCTACTATATAGTAGAAAATGCATCTTATTGCTAGTTTTACCTGATCTTTGTGCTGTGTTGGACACTATACATTATGACATACTCACAGACCGATTACAGAACTATACTGGTAGTCAAGGGCAGGCTTTAAGATGGTTTAGATCCTACCTGTCTGATCGCTATTTTTTATTTGTCCATTTAAATGGGGAATCATCTCAATTAATGCCATTCAAGTATGGAGTGCCACAAGGATCTGTCCTAGGCCCTCTGCTATTTTCAATATACAATACATGTCGCCCCTTGGTAATATTATTAGAAAATACGGGATTAGTTACCATTGTTATGCTGATGATACTCAACTATATATTTCAACAAGACCAGATGAAACTCTAAATTATCTGAGCTAACAGAGTGTGTTAAAAATGCAAAAGACTGGATAACCAATAATTTTCTCCTATTAAATTTAGATAAGACAGAGATATTACTTATAACATATAAAAACAGTAAACAGAATCTCTTAGATTAAAATTAGCATCTAGACGGATGTAGTTTACAGTCAAAAATTTGGGTGTTATATTAGACAGCAAATTGTCTTTTGAAAATCATATTTACCATGTTACAAAAACAGCATTCTTCCATCTTAAAAACATTGCCAAGCTACGGAACATGCTATCTGTTTCTGATGCAGAAAAGCTAGTGTCATGCATTCCTGACCTCTAGACTGGATTATTGTAATGCACTGCTAAGTGGTTGTCCTGCAACTTCAATAAACAAGCTACAGGTAGTCCAAAATGCAGCTGCTAGAGTCCTTACCAGGTCAAGGAAAGATGATCATATTACACCAATTTTACAGTCTCTGCACTGGCTACCTATTAAGTTCTGTATCAGTAACAAAATATTACTTACTTACAAGGCCCTTAATGGTTTAGCTCATGCATTACATGTCATTAACTAACTGCATGATTTTTACTGTACATTTCTGCCATATGGACATCAGCTTAACCACTGATAAGCTACTGCTATAATGTAGAAAGTTGAATTTCCTGTGAAGCTGCTTTGCAACGATTTGAATTGTGAAAAGTGCTATACAAATAAACTTGAATCGAATTGACATGATTTGAATTGAAACACTAAGCATTCAGAAAAAGTTCAAACAATACAGAATGCACATACAATGTTTGAAGAAATAAGAGCAATATGATTAAATGCTCTTCTGAACATGAAACACCTAGCCGTGGTGCTTCAGAACATCACATAGCTAATATCCAGCTCAGAAGACATCATTCATGTGCTAAATAAAGGATCGGTCACACAAATGTCAAGTTAGCAGCATGTGAAACAGGTTCACAATGAATCCCACACATACACGGCAGTTAGGATCGCTTTGAAGGAGAAAAGCAGGCTAACTTTGCACCTCAGAGGCCAGAACAAAGGCAGCTCTGTTCCAGTGGCCTGCTGTACATGAACGGAGAGACTTTTTTTCAATGAGTTATGACTCGATTCACATTTGTCCGTTGTCTCGATGGACACCCACAGTGTTCCAGCGACTGCATTCTGATACAGTACACAAAACACAGAGAGAGCTTTGCAGCGTCCCTGCTAAATATGGGTTATTTACACTTATAATCAACATGCCCGACTTGTGAATCACAAACATTGCATTCGAAATATACATGTCTTATATTTTGCGGAAGAATTCCGTTTCAAATGTCTGTTGAAATGTCTCAAATGAGATCTCTTTAATATGCCGATTGCTTCTCTTGGATAGCAATGAGATTAAATGAAGAGCAAATGATTTTAGTCTCTGCTTTGTAGCCTCACGTCTCCTGTTGAGTTTCCGAAGAGACCCCAAAGGCGTCTCAAACTATGCTCAGTTTTGGCAAGATATTTCAATATGAACAAACATTTTTAAAATAAAATTCTTGCCAGACCAAATGATCTGAGCTACAGTATGCTATCAGCATTCACTGACTCATTGATTTGTGTCTTTTTTGTATTTCTCCTGAGGAAATTTTTGAGTTCAACGCTGAACTAAACTGAAGCGAATAATGACACTATTGTATTCTGTAGAGCTGCTGTACAAGTAAAACTGAAGTTGTTTAATAACTGTAGCAATTTCATAACAAATGTGGCAACATTGGCACTGTTATTTTCCTGTTTATTACCGAAGCTGCTTTGAAACACTTCGTATATAAATAAATGTCACTTAAATTAAAGTCACATGAGCTTTGCAGGAGTAACTTCTGAGCAAAATAAATTCAATGTAATGTCATTGAATGTAAAAACAATCAATCAGACAAATGCAGCAAAAGGCTGATCAAAGGAAATGTGCATTGCTCGGCCTTATATGGCCCTGAGTGCTGTGAGTGTACGGCAGGCCGATGTTTAGGCTGTGATTCATGAGGTTGTATCTGATCCTGTTCTGTTCTCTATTAGTAGTAATTGAAGAGCATTTGGATAAAGCAAGTGGCACTTGACAACAAAAACAAAGTACTTGAGCTGATGACGTCACCAGTTAATAAATGCACTCTTTGAATGGACAAAATATTATACTGTGCAAGGAATCTCCAACCACTGGACAGAAAAACACAGCATGTAATGTTGACTGTGTCTTTGATGTATGTGTATGATATAGATTCAGTGCTGTTCACATTGTTACACTGACCAAAGTGTCTGAGTGACACATAAAAAACATCCAGGGATATCAAATACCCCTTTAAATGTTATATTGGGACCCATTTTATATGAAAGGTTTAATAAACATTTAAATAAATCATTTGATACGATGTTCACATACATGTTTTTACATTGTAGTTACATTTAAAAAATGACCAAGTAATTACATCTATACAGTGTAAAAACAAACAAACTTTTTTTTTTTTTTTACTGCAATAACAAACAATAACAAATGGGGACATACTGTCCGCACATAAGAGTCAAATACAAAGGCATTGATGAAGAGATGCCATCAATTCCTTTGTATATTAAAATAAATACATTTTATATGTCAGGTCTATATTAATTTATATGTATTAAATAGCATTAATATTTACACTAAAATAGTAACATGCTACAGTTATAACAAGAACAAAGATATATGCAAAGAACAAGAACAAATAAATACTTTTATCTGTGTTGTTTTTTGTAGCCTACAATTACACAACATTGTAATGACATTAGAAAGAATGTCATTACAGAATACTGTTACAACATATTTATATGATACTCCAAGGTACTTTATATTACAGATACAAAAAAGAAAACACGGTGCATGTCTAAAAAAAAAAAAAAAAGTACACTGCTATGGTAGGCTACCAGGTCCAAGAAACACGGTAAACTTTTGTTTTGGTTGGCAATTATTGAATTTGTAGGACAAAAGCGCCCTCTAGTGGTGAGGCAACATCACAGCATTCCAGAACAGATTTTGAGCATTGTTTCGTCTAATGAGACACGTTCGAGAATAAAACATCTCACTTCTTATGAATGTGATATGATTTCGCGTGATTTATTGAGTAGAAATGCCAAAAAGAAAAGCGCGGTCACGTCACGCGCGTCGCTGTGGGGTGACGCGGCGGTGACGTCGCGGAGGGGAAGTTGTTGTTTTTGCTCGTCTGTTGTAGCAGTGGATCAGCAGCCGGTGAAACCAGAGTTTCTGGTCCCGGAATAAACACAATAATGTGCCAATGAGTCTCTCGTGCAGTTGAGGCTGTAGTTGATGAAGGAATGGAGGTGCTGGACAGTCCTCTCAATCTCGTAAGTGTCTGTTTACAAGTCACATTAGCATGCTAGCATCTGTTAGCCTAGCCGCATTTCATCTCTAAACAAATTAAAATAAAGCTGCGAAGAGGTTACACGGGTGTTTTAATAATTTAACCGTCATGTGAAGACTTCGTATAAACCTGGTGCTATTTTAATGTAACGTTAGTCGGTTTTAGTTAGCCTCCATATGTGTGTGTGTTTGTTTACTGCTGGCAGCTGATCACCTTTAAAAAGCGCACACAATGACTTATGACTCGAAATATGTGATTTATTATTTCCTGGAGTCTAATGACCGATGATAGTACGTTACTGTTGGCTGTTCGTTATATGATCCTGAAATTGAGAGCAGAAGGATCTGTTTACTGTGAAGTTATGATTAAATATAGGGTGTTTTATATAACTTTATCGATACATTTCAGTGATAGTGGGGTCCAAGGATCACTAAATTCTTCTATTTTGCACCCCCTCCCTTTTTTTAGTTTCTTAAAATTTTGTATTGCAAATTATATTATCGGCATAACAACAAAGCAGCAAAAATAACAGACAATCTTTTTTTGTTCTTTGGATCTCTCTCCCTCTCTCCCTTTGTTAACGCTATCGTAATATTATGTTGGTATAAATGGCAGTATAATTCCATGAACTGGAATTAATAAAAATAATGTAAAAACAACATTAATGAATATCATATTTAATATACTCTAATTTAAGCGAATAAGTATTCATAAGACCACTTTTGAAAAAGAAGTACACTTTAGCATACTTTTTAAAAGAGTACTTGATATACTTTTAATAATTGCCTATATTTTAGTGCAAACTGAATGTAATGTTATGAACACTTACTGCATGTAAGTTTTATATATATCATAGTTTAAATTTATATTAAATGCAAGTATTTAAACTTGACCCACTTGAGTAGTACATTTCTGTATGTATTTCATGATTCTGTTCTCTTCGAAATAGGTTTAATGTGTACTGCTAAATGTACCGTGTTTATGGGAAGCTAAATATAATTTCTGTTGAATCTTGTTTTTGTTTAGTAATGATGATGATGTAATTTAGTGCATTTAAAATATGTCTAATATTAATTTAATATATCTAATAATAATTTGAAAAGTAATATCAAATCACACGCTACAGCAAAAGTACCTTACATGTGTTTTAGTGTGTTAGTCACATCTAAATAATTCTTTAAAGCATGACAAAAAAGTTTGGTCCCACTTTATATTAGGTGGCCTTAACTACTATGTACTAACATCAAAAAATAAGTACAATGTACTTTTTGTGTTCATATTGTATTGCAAAACACTTCTGCTGCTATTAAGGTGGGATACAGGTAAGGTTAGGGACAGGTTAGGGTGGTCTGGGTAGATTTAAGGGTGGGTTAAGGTGTGAGGGATGGGTCAACAGTGCAACTATAAATGTAATTACAGAAATTAATTACAGATGTAATTACATATAGGTAGTTTTAAAAATGTAAGTACAATGCAAAAACATGTATGTACACAATAAGTGCATTGTACCAAATGATTAATTCAAATGTAAGTACATAGTAGTTAAGGCCACCTAATATAAAGTGGGACCAAAAGTTTTTTTAAAAATGTACTTTTATGATTTGAAAGAGACACATACAATTAAGTGCACTTCTTTTTCACAAGGGTCAATGGAAGCAAGAACACCTGGCTATCTGTAGAAAGAGTTCACATGATCAGTGTCAAAAATATATGTTTTTCCAAGATTGAATTAGATTTTCACTGTCAGATTTTTAGTGTGGTCTCAGACGCCACTGTAAACACTGGATACTTGTGCTTTGGGATAAATATGTAGATGTTGATGCTTGACTGGGTGTGTGATTAAAATCTGAGATCACATTTAGTCACTGAGTGAAATGAGGTCAGTGGAGGGTCTGAGCATGAGACTTGAGTTCCTAATGATCTCCTTGGACTGCTAGGTGAACTACAGCAAAATCGGAGCAGATCATAACATAGCTGGATGTGGAGTGGTGGAGGTATGACAGAAGCATTGTCACATCGGTTCATATACCCATCTATTGAGATTGAAAGGATAAGAATCTCATGTAGGTTTAGAGTTAATCAGGGGAAATACTGTAGCAGCAGGTAATGAGCTGTCACTGAGTATCTGTGCTGTGTTAATAAACTTGTAATGAAATAATGTCATCTCTTTCAGGCCCATCAACAGTGCAGGAAAGCAGACCGCTTGCTGGCTGCTGGGAAATTTGAAGATGCCATCTCCTGCCACAAAAAAGCTGCAGGTTGGTTTTGGTTGTAAGCTCTATTCGGACACTAATTGTTTCTCAGGGGGACATCTGTGAAAATAAATTTACACGACACCTCGGTGATAAAACTTCAGATTCGGATAGTGATTCATTTATTTAGTTCTGTGATCCTGCAAACCTGGCAATGTGGTCAGTCACATGATTGTCAGCTGTTAACAAAATGTGTAATTGCTTGGACAATTCATTCATTCATTCATATTTATTTTAATAGGAAAATAATATCCTATTTGTTTTTTAATTATTAAAATATCTAATTAAAAATAGAAATATTACTGCACTATATTTTAAATTGCTTTCTGTCCTGTATTTTATCTCTAAAAATGATGAATGTCATTTTAAAAAAGTGGAATTTAGCAGAAACAAACTCTTGACCGGGGTACTTGTTCGACTAGTAAAATAAATTTAATTTAATGAAGTAAAAAAAAAAAAATGTAAAGGAATTAAAACTACTTAATAGGGCTGGACAATAATTCGATATCAGTATATATTGCGATATAAGTTTTTTTCAATAATGGTGATATGATTTTTCGACGCATTTCCAATAATTCAATATACATTACCAGCGTTGACGCCGTTGAATAAACATGAGCACTGCATGTTTCAAAATCAAAATGTGGCATGGGCGTTTTATGTGTCATTCTACAGAAACGTCCACTTTTGGTAATGCAAAATGTCTTAAAATTTGTATTGCTTTTTTACATTTAAACTTAGACCACATTATTAGATTACCTTTTGACTTTATGAATACATATAAATAACAGCTTAATTATATATTTTTTAGCTTTTTTGTGCAATTGTTTCAAGACCACATGTATCATTTTTTTGTCACTGGTGTTACCTTCTTTAGCAATAATAAAAGTTATTATGAAAAATTATTTCTAAAAAAAAAAAAATTCAGCACATGTAGTCAGAGTTACAGAAAAATAATGAAAATGCAAGAAATAAGGAGATTATGTTTTATTTATTTAATGTGACAGACAAAAACAGTACAGTAACACCAGTGACATACATTAGACCTGATACACTGATCGTCACTGGTGCAGGAAAGTAACACCAGTGACAATTTTCATGAAAAATGCATTTTACAAAATGTCTGCTGCAAGGTATCAACCCACATGTTGTCAATCATGGTATACTCACTAAATTAAGTAGTTTAATCCATTTGTATTATAGTTTTTTTTACATTTCCCTAACAATAAATAGGTCACACCAGTGACATCAACTAAAAGCTTCATATGAAATCATGAGATAAACGAGAACATATATCAGAACTAAAAAGAAACAGTGGACTAAACATGGGCCTTTTTTCATAGATCTTTAGAAAATAGGAAGGAGGAAGTCGAGTGATGTCATCAGTGTGATTTTTTTTTTTTTTTTTTTTTTTTTATTCCAAAATAAAAGACTTTTGTTAAGCGGTAACACCAGTGACACAACTCCAGGGGACCACTGTTTTCATTATATATTTTATAATATTTTTTTGGCATTTTGTTTTATTATGCCATTTATATCATATGTTTGATAGTTATGAATAGACGTTTGTATTTTAAATGGTAGAAAATCCTGTTTTTGACCTCAAAATAAAGCACTTTCCTGCTGTACATTGCTGTGGGGACAAGCAGTTTTGTGGTACTTGGAATTCTATATAATTAATACAAAAATAATAATGCCACATTGATGGCTCAGGAAGGTGTAATTGTTCAAATAACATATTGTTTCATTTTAAAATATAAAAAAATTGTAACCCTAATGTGTATTTCAATTGTAAAATTTCTTTAAAGTCTAGGGACAGAATAGTGGACGTTTCTGTAGAATGACAATATGAATGTATGTTTGAAAGGAGCCGACTGTCTTCAGAAAAGTTTTGATGGCATTTTTATTTTATCTAAAGTAAAGTAGCGTTCATAGTGCAGCGCTGCTTTGTTTACAGCCGTTACTGGGGAAACCACTGTTTCTCGCGCCACAAAATCGCTCCCTGCTGGCAGAGAATGAATTAGCATTTTCTATAAGCCCTTCTCCAGCAACATTTTTGTTGTTACTCACTCTTTTTAATGTTTTATGCAGCAACTCTGAGCAATTTTAATATTCTTTATCTTGGATGAAGCACTTTTGTTTCAATCTATAAGGTGTGTCTGAGAGTCTTATGGCAAGTTTATTTATATAGCACATTTCATACACAATGGTAACTCAAAGAGCTTTACATAAAAGGAAGTAAAATAATCATTAAAAAAATATCACAAAAAAACAAAAACAAGGAATTTAAAAACTTTTAAAATTATTTAAAAAAAAAAGATTTAAAATGACTTAAAACAGTTAAGAATAGAAAATTATTATACATTAAAAACAGTGCAATCAGTTCAGATGTAGCACAGTGCTCTTTCAGTAAATGGTTGGAAGCTGGTTCCAACAGCAGGCGGCTTAATAGCTAAAAGCAGACTCCCATTGTTTTGTGTGAACCCTTGGTATTTCTAACTGACTCGATCCTAATGATCTGAGTGGTCTGTTAGGTTTATATTCAGTGAGCATATCTGCAATGTATCTAGGTCCTAGGCCATTGAGTGATTTATAAATGATTAAAAGTACTTTAAAATCAATCCTAAATGTAACTGGAAGCCAGTGTAAGGACCTGAGGACTGGTGTGATATGCTCAGATTTTCTGGTTCTAGTCAGAGTCCTGGCAGCAGCGTTCTGGATGAGCTGCAGCTGTCTAATGGTCTTCTTTGGAAGGCCGGTGAGGAGACCATTACAATAATCCGCCCTGCTGGTGATGAAGGCATGAACAAGTTTCTCCAAGTCTTGACTTTTTGAGATGATAGTATGCTGATTTAGTTACTGCTTTGACATGACTACTGAAACTAAGCTCTGACTCCAGAATCCCACCAAGATTCTTGACTTGATTTTTAGTTGTTTGACCCCTAGAGTCAAGGTATTCATTCACCTTGAGTACTTCATCTATGTTTCCAAATGCAATGACTTAAGTTTTCTCCTTGTTTAACTGAAGAAAGTTCTGGCACATCCAAATGTTAATTTCATCAATTTATTGGCTGAGGGAGTCAATGGGGCTATAGTCATTTGGAGATAAGGCTAGGTAAATCTGGGTATCATCAGCATAGCTGTGAATTTGGTTCTTTCTCATTAGTTGACTTAGTGGGAGCATATACAGGCTAAACAAGAGCGGTGCAAGAATTGAGCCTTGTGGGACTCATGTCATGGACGTTCATTTAGACTTATGCTCTCCTATACTCACATAATAACCTCTCCCTTCTAAGTATGACCTGAATTATTTGAGGACCATCCCAGAAAGCCCGACCCAGTTTTCCAGTCTCTCTAGAAGTATGTTGTGATTGACAGTGTTGAGCGCAGCTCTGAGAGAAAAGGTGAACATTAATTTATTTGTACCATTTTTATTTCTAAAATATTATATAGTTTTATAGGAGAAGGTTTCATAGACTTGGCAAACTGATTTTATTTTAGAAGTTTGTAGGTACAGGTACAGTTGTGGTTGTTCTTAACAGTTTTTCTGAGGCTTTTTTAAATATTGTTCATATCGATATCAGAATTTGAATATCATATTGACTGAAATTAAGAAATATATCGTGATATAAATTTTGGCCATATTATCCAGCCCTAATAGCTCATGGAGATTTTATATAAATATAAATATATATATACATATATAAATAAAAATCATTAGTTTACATTTTTATGTTCTAATTTTTGTTTTGTTTTTGCTAACAGTTCCCATTCCTTGTAGTGGAGCTGTAGTTTCCTCTTTTCATTAATCAAAGTGTCCATATTTAAAATGCGTTCACGTTACCATGAAATGCAAAATTTAGCGTACACTGCTCGGCAGTGGTTAAAAAGGATTTACAGAAAAATTGCATTGATCTCTTGTAAAATCACAGATGTCAGTATCGCACAACCTTGGTGTCAAAAAGCAGTAGGTCATTCGGTTGTAGATTTGTACACAGGTGGTGGGAGAAAAACAGACATTCTGGATTCGAACAGCAATAAAATCACAGACTAACCTGTGTAAATGCTGAATGCATCTTCATGAGAAACCGTTGTCTTGCGCGTAGGACTTTAGTCTCCTTAGGTTTGTCTCACAAAGAGCGCCAAAGCTCGGCAAGTCAAATTTGAGCCTAAACAATATTCTTGTACAATCTATGAGTAGAACTGGGCTCAACTTCAGATTGGAAGTGTGTGCTTAAATAACTTGCAATGTTTCCACAGAACTTCTCAAGGAGGCCATGAAGCTCACCGAGTGTGAACAGGTACATCTAGATGGTCCTCATTGTCCTGAATATTATTTATTGTAGATGAAATTAACTATGAGATGTTTCTTTCCTGCTAGGCTCGCTTGTCTCTGGAGCTTCAGAGGGACAGTCATGTCAAGCAGCAGAGGCTGATCGAGGAGCAATGGAAGCGAGCAAAGCGAGAGGACAAGCCCAGAACGCTCCAGCATGTTCCCACCTCAGACCAGAAGCCACGCCGTCACCTACAGCCGGCCGGAGCTTCCACAGACGTCTCCCAGCCCTCCGAACGTGAGTACGACACCTGGCTGTACCTCCTGAAGAACAAAGGCACTGTGCCAGAGCACTGCGCAGGCAGTAAAGCCCAGAAAGATGACAAAACCCGTCTAGAGGAGCAGCAAACCACCATCGACGACCTACGCAACCTGGTGGACCGACTGGTGTCAGAAAACGAGCAGCTGAAACGGGAGAACGAGCAGCTGCGGGCGGAGAACGTGCGGCTGAAGAAGGAACCCTACGCCGATGCTGACTTTGTGGAGCGGTCGGAGCTATGGGTGCTTCCGCAGACAGCCGAGGAGCGCAAGGCCAAGGACATTCCCATCCCCCAGCTTCCTCCGCTGGAGATGCCCACTCAGGAGATCCCTCTGGAAGACCTGCCCGGCCTGGAGCTTCCTGAGGACATTCAGCAGGAACTGCAGGATCTGCTGGACAGGGAGAAGCTGTGACCACTCGCACTCAAAACACGCACCAAAGGGACTTCGATCGCCGTCACGTGCCAGCAAACACGCAGAGAAAGCACATTCACGGTGAAGCAGCCCTGTGGCGTAAATGACGGTTCGCGCGGCCATCCAGTTCACGACTTCTCAGTGGTGCCCCGTAGCGATTGGATGTACAAAGAAAGAAAACAACTCTTTTTGAAGTACGTGTGCCTTTTTGAACATTTCTTATGCGTTTTTCTTTTTTTTGTTATGAAGTACAGTACGAGTGAAAAGGGATATCGGAGATTCTGTCGAACACTATGTTATCAGACTTTTTATCAGCAGGTGAATTTGCCTCTTGCAAAATCCCACTTTGAATCGAAAACTATTTCCTACACAGACACTGTGAACTACATGTGTGTGTGAGTGTGTGTGTGAGGGTTTTGTGCAGTATCTGTTGATCAGCACCATCGTTGTCGACATTGTGGTTATGCAGTTTCAGTCGTCTATCAACAGCGCAGATTTAGGACATAGAGGAAGCTGAGAGGCCTCGATGCAATTAGTTATGCATTCTGTTTCCGTACACTGATAACCAGCTTGCAGCACTTGTTTTGCCTTATTGCAATTAGTACGAAGCCCAGTCATGATGTCATCTCTGGACGATTTGTAGCAACCTATAAAACAAAAACAGCGTTGGATCATTTCTACAGGAGACTGAACATGAACGTGAAACTATTGCATTCGGAACTATAAGCAATAATCTGGTCAAGTGCTACACTCACTCATCACTCATTCATTTTGTTGTTTCTCATCTCCGCACACTTCTCCACTGTCTCATTCATCAGATGCAATGCAAACAGCATAGGAATGGACCTGTGTGAAATCTGGATGAGTTGAGGATGTTGTTTGTTTGTTTTGAGGCTTCATTTGTACTGTACTCATCAATCAAGGATTGTCTGGGTCACAGTGTTAATATTTTCAGGTAACTGATTGCACAATCATACCTTGCTCTAACAATAAACCAGGTTCACTCCTCACACTAATCAAAAGCTACCAACATGTGCCAGACGCGCCTGGGAAGAGCTGAATTTATGGCTTATATTTGTGTCATGAAGAGGGAACCAAATCCACATTTTGCTCTTTTTATTGTTATTTTGTTTTTAATTCAATGTTTAATTACTGGTTTATTGCAGTAATCAGGGTGCATCAGATTTTGTTATTTTACATTTTGTTTTGTGATGTAAAAATCAATGAAAATCATATGATGAAAGTGTTTTGATGCATGAATGGCTGTTCTACGGTAGCTGTACGTATATGATTAAGATATTGAAAACAAGAATTTATGTATAATTCTTTTGTGAGTTTACTTGTTCTGACAAGCATTAAAGATTTTAACAAGTGGCAGCATAAATCTGTTTTCAGTTATATTGAAAATAATATACTACTATAGTACAAACATTCCGTCCAGTCTGAGTACGAGCTCACAAATGGTGCATTCATCAAAATTATAAAACAATGTTTGTTTTGATGGAATATAGCATGTCAACTATGCAAACAGAGATGTAAATTGGTCACTGATTTTGAAAGGTATTAATGTAAAAACATTAATGAAACGGTAGCTACTCTGCAATTCAAACAAGTGTTCTTTTCACCGTTTCTAAATTCTCACAAAAGTTCAACAGCCTCCTCTGGTGTTCAATCTGTGAATAACATACAAAGACTATTGTGCAGAAAATCCAGAATTTGATTTGATCAATAAAACACTGGCTTGTAAAAACAGGGCATTAAATACTAAACAAGCACTAGAACTTACTGTCTGGCTACTGGTTAACATTCATTTCAGAGGCAAAGCAAATAATTACATTTTGATTACCAGAATATATATATATATATATAGGCCAAACATTGAACCTGTATCTTGAACTGCATATCTTCAATCCTCAGTCAAGAAGGCAAAAGGCAGGCAGATATTTGATAAATCCATTTTAATGGAAAATGTAAAACCCCTTTGAACTTCAATGTACAAAGCATGTAACACTTGCACTTTAAAATTTGAAATTGAAGCAAGCCATGTTTAAAAAAATACATCAGTGAATGTATATATGTATATATTTACACAGCATAGTACGATTTGCTTTTTCCATTGAACTTCAAAAGTTCGCCATAGTAAATCTGAACATAAAAAGGAGAAAGAAACGAGAGTTTTTCTTAAATAAATTACAACTTTTTTTTGTAAATGTCTCCATTTTACAGTGAATACTTCTTAATAAATGCTGAAGTGAGTTAAGTCTTTCTTTACATAATAGAACTTTACAATGTTTACAATTGTTTGGCAGTTCTTTTTCTCAAAAGATATGGCATGAGGACATGAGACGGCGGATCTCTCTCACAGTTACTCCAAGTCTCCAAAGTAGTGAGCGCCGTCAGAAATCCATTAGCAAACTGTACAAGTCACATTTACATTTGATCGAGAACAGAGCGCAGATCTCCTAAAAATAAATACGATTCTCCACTGAAACTATACAGTATGAAAGAACAAAAGGGGAACGAAACCAAACAGACAAACAAACACTCGATTCTTCAGATGTGTGGCGTGTCGATCACAGTCATCCTGATGCGCTATACTGCTGTGGTGTCAGTAACAAATAAATACAGTTTACTGGTGGTTTTTCTCTGCTTGGCACTAGAGGTTCGCGGTGTGAGCGTTAGTGTGCATATTTGTCGACGAGTGTCATGAGTTCGTCTCCTCCTCTTCCTCGGCGCAGCACCTCTTTAATGTTCCCACGGCATCCTTCACGCAGTGGTAAAAGATGTTCTTGACCTGAGAGAAACGACAGGCTGTTAGAATCACATGACAGATCGCATCCGGACTCTGACGAGAGACTTCTGAAATGGCATGCCGACTGATGACTGCAGTGCTGAGAAACATTCATCATAAAAATTGGATAAAACGAATACCGTATGTCCAAACCCATACTCTACATCTCAAGATGTACAATTTATCTGAAACTCTTCAACTGCAAGTTTACACTATTTAAGACACGTTGCACAAATTTTTTGAAATTGAACTAGGTACTAATATCTCGATAGATCGATTGATGGAAAGGGATTATTATGCCAATACTGGTAAAATCTATATACTGAAAGTGTTAAATACAGGGCTGTCAAGTGATTTTTACATGATGTTCTGATTAATGAAATTAACAGCAAATTAATTTATGTTTTTAAGCATAATACGGGGCTTTTATTTACAAACAAGCCCAAAATACACAGGACTCTTGCTTTACTACTTCCAGCTGCTCATTTAAAAAGATAAAGGAGATCAAATATGCACTTTTGCATCCATCTACAAAGTATTACAGTATAAAGACCATAAAGGAAATCAATGTCATAATTCATCAGCAGTGGATCATAAGCAATCTATTGTGCGGTATTCATCACTGGCAAACTGCTCTGAAACCTCAAAGGGAGTCCTGATATTTGTAGCTTTTATGCCATCTCATGTCTAACAATGCATCTGAAAATATGGAATGTGTTCTTTTTTCAGGAATCTATTTTGGAGAGTATTTGAGTTTATAGTGGCAGCAATCAGACTGCATGTGCACTGATACAAACAGTTATAAACCGTAATAAAAGAAAACAAACACTTCATTGTTAGTCGTTTGTAGAGCTTATCCTAATGAGCGACAAATCATAGAGACTCTGCGATCCAGTTCAGGCCTTAATATTCCAATAAATGTTGACATGCTGTGATATTTCCACTCTACCTGTAGCTTATCTTCATAGTTGATTTCCTCTTTGGAGGATCTGAGTTCCTGGGTTAAGTGGAACGAATGCACCACGTGCTCCGGAGAGACGAAGTCGTTGATCACCTGGACGCAGCTGTGCAGGTTTTGCACCTGTACGGATGAGAAACACAAATGTGAGTGTGCACTGATGTGACATAAAGATGGTGAGCTGGAACTTCAGCTGGTATTACACAATCTACTACATGCCTTCAGTCATCTGATTGACAGGTTATAATTTAACAAGTAAAAGGCCTTTTAGTATAATTGTTAAAACATTCCCTTCAGGTCGTGGTACACTTATCTTTTTGTAAGAATATTGTTAGTAATATCAGATCATTTACTGGACTGAAGCAAATTGAGTTTTCTTGATCATTCCTAATTTTTTTTTTTTTTTTTTTTTGGAAAAATCATGTTAAAATGCAATTATCAAATATGATACATCAGGCTTTTGAGGAATATTTATTTGTTGATCTCTCAATCATCATTCTATTGCATTATGTTTCGCCCCCACAATAAAAACTACAGAGCTTTGATCACAAATCTCAGCATTTAAATAACAGCTTACTCGAGAGTAACAACATATATTTATAAGCAGTTTATGTAAATAGTCTTTCATATTGTTATAAAGATCTCATTGATTTTTTTTACATTACAATCAGAATTTCATGTTACTTTTTGTCCATACGACTATCAGGAACTGCACCAAATTGCATGTTTTGCTCACATACATACATACACGTCTAATCCTTCAATAAACCATTTCATTTTGAATAAATAGATTTTTTCAACTACTACTTATTTCATATGCAAGGCTTCACAGGATTAAAGTAAAGTTAAAAGCATTTTTGATGTTTTGTTTTAAATAATTCAATGACATTCTGACAAAGTCTTGCTTAAGTGTCTGATCAATTTTTAGCAACATTCTGAAACAAAACAGTGAGCTTTGTGGGGGCTTTTGATCTGAATAATCAATGACAAAAATATGACCTGGAATATATACATATACATATATATATATATATATATATATATATATATATAAGTATATAAGTATATATCATGATTTGCTCATGTGGTATCTGTGGTTTGAGCAACTGCAGAAAAGGAAGGAGTGCAATGAGACCTGATGCAGAGCTCCAGCAGGGATCAGGACTGAATCACCCAGAAACTGCACCACAGTCCAGCCCTGAATGGCGTATTCATCCAGCAGCCGCTGACGCAGCTTACGGCTCAAGTACCAGCCTGGCTCACGGATCGGGTCATGATCCTCTGGGATCTCCACGCCCTGCTCTTTAGCCACCTGTCATGTCCAAACACACACCAACACTGAGTTCAGACACAGCAGCACATGCACTAAAGATCTGCACATTCATTTGAAATCAATTCTCTATAACTTCCATGTGCTTCCATGTGTTTTATGAGGACACACACTCAGTGGTAGAGACAGAGAGAGAGAGAGAGAGAGTGTGTGAGTGACACTGCCATGATCCACTGTATTATTTCAAGATCAGTGGAGAAATCAAATCAAAATAACCTTGTGCAGGAACTCTTTAATCTTCTCGCCGTCTTTGCTCGTGTAGATGTGCCACAAGGCTCCGGGAGTCTCGCTTGAGTCCTTTAATCTTTTCTTCACGTTGTCATCCAGATCTTCCTCCTCCAACCTCTTTAGCACTCCTGTGTGTTTGGCACAAACACATTCATGCGGTTACACAGCAAACGAATCACACAGTCAGCTTAATTTATTATAAAGGCAGGGAGCGCCGTCCTCTTTTGAAGACAGAGTGATGTTTAAAAATTAATGGTGAGGAGTGTGCGTGGGAGTCTGGCTTTTATATATTCTCCTCATGTCTGCCCATGAGACAGCGGATAAAAATAGAAAGGCCATCGCAGTAGGGAGGAGGGAAGAGGGAGGAGCAGCTGTTGGCATGAGACACGATGCAAGAATTAAAAAATTACTTATTTTTTGCAACTAAACTTGCAGTTGCAGTTTTTTGACTGATCACATTACCACATTTACGTCAACATCACTGTAATCATTTACATACTGTATCTTAGAGGTACAGTAGCAATACCAAGGTTCAGTACAGTAACTACCAAATTTGTTCTGAATTACACAACAGATGATAAAGTCTTTTGTCAGCCATGTTAAATGCATGTTGTCAAAGACTTTACTGGTAATCACCTATGGCAGTGCTTCTCAAACCAGGGGGCCGGGGCCCACTGGGGGCCTCAGCTAACATCAAAGGTGACATAAATTATGTTAAACAAGCATTAAAATAGGCCTTTAAAAAAAAAAATCAAGACATTTTTTTAATCTTTTTTTTCAAAGCTAAGGACAGTATTTCGATTGGATAGAAAGTGTGGGGGACGGGATCAGAAAGGACTACTAGGGCCACCCCTCCTACTGCGGCTCCAACAAGATATTTCTTGTTTTTAGTCATCCCCTCAATTACTGTTTTTCTTTTTTTCCTTTGAAGAACCAAGTTTCCCACTGTCTTGGAAAACCTGGATATATGAGGAAGCCTAATTTTAAAAGTGTGATTTCTACACCTGGAAAAGTCATGTAAATTCATAAAGTCTTAAAACACCATGGGTATATTTATAATGAATATACGTTACTCTACTTTTGCCAAAATCTACATTTTTTTGAATCGTTGCTAGGTGCTGAGGACAGATGCCGAATGGTGCCGCCGGTGTGTGTACACTCATAGAAAATCTGTTTGAATTTTAAAGACGTAGCGCTACGCTGCTCTTCTCGTCCAGTGTGCGACCAGCTTCAGTCATGTACTGTAATGTAACAGGCAACAGTGGCAATCGTTATTTGTTTTCCTTGCCTTTCTGAATACAGATTTACACTTCGGGCACACCCCCTAACTCCACCCCCCGCCCCGCCCCCAATGTCATCGTCCATCGCGATGTTTCACTGTAGACATCGTCCGATGCCAATTTTGTAGACATCGCCCAACCCTAGTAAAAATAAATCCAAAATAATTTTAAAAATAATAATAAAAAAATCATTATCCTTAATCATTTTCCAGTAAATCATGAACAAAGGGAAAAGTCATTGGGCCTTTGAACATTGTTGAAGACAACTGGAATAAATTTTTTTTAAAAAGGCACTTGACCTATGTTTCTTTAGATGCAACATCACACCCAAACGGCTTTTAGAGATCTATCTACTGAAGTAGAAATCCATTAGAGGATCAGAGACAGCTCAGTGGTCATGTAAAATTACAAATGGTTTTTAGTTAATACCATAATAATTCATCATATGTGAAACTCCTCCATGTTTCATGCTCATGAGTGCAGATAAAAGCTCTTTTTAGTGCTGCTATGGCCATGTACTGGCAGAGAAAAATCCTTCCAGATGCATCTCTTATATTTCATTGTTTCCAGGGTGGAAACCATGTTCTGTGTTTTTTTTCCCTCTAAGCTCAAGGGTTTGTGGAACATTTCTGCTCTAGCAGAAGGCTTTTCCCTCTCCGTCTCTTTCACTAACACTGCTGACCAAGTAAACGGACAGGCTGTTGACAGCTGTGGCCAGCGGGCCTCAGGCTTACCCGTTTTGGAGAGGACACCATTCCCTTTGGCCACTCCTACATAAACCAACACGCTGATGATGTCCGACACCTCCATATGCAGGTTAGCAGTGCCAAAGTCCTGCTCCTGAGATGCCGCCACACCTGAGATATGGATCATACATCATTCAGTTCACCAAAATAGGCTACAGTTATTAATTTTTTTACTTTATTTTAAATTAGACATAATAAAAGGTAATACAACATATACTTTTTTTGCATTACAGTAATGTTACACTAATGAGAATGTGGGGAAATTTTCATCGTTATATGCTATGAAAAGTATGCCACAATACAAAAAAGTAAACTTAGAAACATAAATTATAACTCATTTTCTTTTTGCAAAACGTTTTTGTATTTTCTTTTGGGGTGAAATATGACAGGTTTTATGAGATCCCTCCACTAATTTAATACAATTTTTGTTAAAACTATTGAATTTTTTTACAGTAAAACCATGAATAAAACATAGCAAGCCACTAATAAAATGAAAACTAAAAATACGTGTGAGAGAGACAGAGGGAGCTGCAGTACCGTAAGCGCAGCAGAGGCGCGGGCCCAGGTCTGGCCGCACAAAGAAGGAGGGCAGATGGGATGCCAGGTTGAGGTTCCCCTCGGGGTCTGAATACTCAGGCATTGGGAGGTTTTTCATGAGATCATCATACCTACACATTGAGATGAAGCACATGCTAAAACAACTAAACCAGAGCTATGCTTGATCAGAATGTACAAATTAAATATGCAAGGTCACCATGAAACCGCATTCACAATCCTTAAAACAGTGTCTAAATGGATGCTTAGCATGTCTACTGGCACTTTTCCACTGCATGGTATGGCATGGTACGGTTCAGTATGGCTCACTTTGGGAGGTTTTTCACTTTTTTTAGTACCACCTCAGCCGAGGTTCCAAGCGAACCATACCGTTACCAAAACATGACATGTAAACTCTGCTGATCACTGATTGGCCAGAGAGAATCGTCACTGCCTGCGTCATTGAACTTGCGGCACAAGACACAACAGACCCGCTAGATTTAAATCAGCACAGCCAGCGAAGGATCGAACGCAACTGTTTTGAATGAGTGCACTTTTCTTTTATAAACCAAAAAATGGTTGTTTCGTTGTCTGTTGAGGAAGTACAGACTGTCCTCTCATTGATAGCCGAGGAGCGGATTCAGTGAGAGGTTGATGGAGCGATGCGGAATTAAAAAGTTTTTCAGGAGTCACGGCAGTAGAGGTGGTGCAACTATAACGATCACGTGAATAATCCCGCCCACTCTAGAGCGGTACTAAACTGCAGTGGAAACGCAAACCGAGCCGAACTGAGCCGTGCCGTGCCAATTCGTACCACTTAGTGGAAAAGCGCCATATATGTGGTGTTCCTGTGTTTCTGAGGTACCTGGAGGGCATCAAAGCCATAAACTCTTCCCCTGAAGGCCAGTCTTTCAGTCGATACACCACAGTTTCTCCATCTTTAGACTTGGGCCGCTCTGTAGGAAGAGCATGATCAGCATAAACAGAAACAGGCTGATTAATAAGATAACTGCTCATTTGTTTACTTCAGGTGGCACTCACTCGTGAGATCTTCAAAGCCGTCCCAGAATTCTTTGACGCCTGAGTTGGACATTACTCCATCCTTGCAGTTCAAGAGGTCTCCCTGGTGGTCAGCAAACTCTTGGTTGAAGGATTCTGCCTTCCACAAGCTGGCGTTGAGCTTCTTGTGCACCCCAGAGACCAGCACTGGCTGCAAATACACCACACAGGAAATGGCCTTTTAATGACAGCTGAGATCACAACCACTACTAAGACTTGCTTTTTGAAGAGTGGAAAAATTTGAAGTCTGGTTAAAAAAGAAATTGCAAGATGGATTACTCTAAAGACTAAAAACAATAATTACATTTATTGAAAAGCCTAAATCCGTGAGTATATTATAAACTGAGTTCCAAACTAGCTTCTGCAAAAGTGCAGAGCTCGATAATAATGATGCGAGTGTTTTGGTGTTGCCAAACACCATGATTTATTACCACTGCAAATAAATTTGAAGCATAAATATGAATCTATGTAAGCACATTATAGCAATTACATTTTCAGGTTATCTTCCATTTATTTCCAAATTTTCTTTTTGTAAAAATATTTTGGTGAATAAAAAAGTTGTATGGGTTAAAATAAAAACTGATCATTCATCTGTGTTAAATCTGCTGGTTGGGACAGCTAAAAAAATCTTACTGGTGAACCATTTAGTATCAAGTCTTATTCTCAAAAGCCTAAAAAGAAACAGTTGAATGCAACAGATCAGCCTAAAAACCTCTGCATGCAAGGCTGGCACTAGCATATCCTTAAAAGAATGTGCACTACATAGGCACTTGAACATATACTAAATCTCAAACAAAATCAATGTTTTCATGTCATCTGCTATCTTGAATAGACATTTTCACCCAACTCATTGCAATGTATTATGAGACTGCATTCTCTGTGTGAAATTTTAAAAAGCAGTATAATAACAGTAACTACCCTTTAGAACAATCTTTGCATTGGGAACCTTAAAATGCTGCTTACACAGGCAGCTTACAAGGTTTTGGAAGAAAATCAATATGTTGGAAGAGCCACATTTTATGATGTCAGTTTACTTCCTGCAGAGCCGTAAAGTCATGGTCCACTGAGCACAAGTCAATAAATGTAATTTCAGAACAGGAACAGACAGAGGCTGTGTCCAAAAATGCCCCTTACACTCTTTTTTAGTGCACTATACAGCCATTTGAAGTGGTGTCTGAAACCATAGGGGACATTATTGAGTGCACTTATTCAGTCCCATCATGCATCTTAATGATGAGTGTAAAGCCAATGCACACTCAAAAGTCAACACTCAACTGCACTAGCAGGGTCTTAGTGAATAGATTCACGCATTTCGCCGGAATTTGACATCTATGGCCCTTATGGCCCAATCAATGTCCGAATTCCATTATTTGTTTTCATTCAAACCTTCAAGGGGACCATATTAGTGGAGTAATGGGTACAGGGGTCGATTTTGGATACACCCAGAGGCTCTCTGAATAAATGCAATGACTAGAGGAAAAGGATGTATGCTTGAGGATTTCAACCTCACACCTCTTCAGTATCCTCCTGTCCATTAGTGAAAATCAGATTTCATTGTAAAGGATCTATATGCTCACTTGAAATGTCCTGCATTAGTGCGGCACACGTGAAGAGGTGCTACCTATGAAAGAATCAAACCACTTAAAGTCTATAATGGCCTATGTGAAGTACATGCTGAATAAATGGACTAATGTATGGCGCCTTTCTCTCTGGACACCCACTGCACATGTAATGCAGACTGATGTGACAGATGAACCAGACAACTGCTGTCCGCTGAGAGAAGACACCAGCCAGCAGAGGCAGAGATCGCATTGACTAACATTTTGGATCATTTACCAAATGTTACTCAAATACTCATATATAAAATAATGTATAATGTATTTATAATATAACAGGCATGTGATCATCGAAGATGGAAAAAAGGAAAACCTGTATATAGTATAGACATATCATATAGCCGTTTTACTCAGTGCCATTTTATATGGCATTTTGCAGTTTAAGGTTATTTTCGCAATTCACATGGGTTGTACTCCTCAAGCTGGAAAATATGGAAATCTGTATAAATACTGAAAAATCACATCCCTGTATATAATCAGGGAAATGAGAATAAGTGTAAACGGATGATGATTATTTGTAGCCCAACCTGTAATCGGTACACAGGATTATTAGGATTATCCTGACTACAAGGATATCAATTGGATGGCAATTCTGGACAGGGCTCCAGGAGAAGTGACTCAAAACACTACATGAGAATAGGGATTTTTGCCAATTTTACAGAGCTATATTTTAAAGAAGCAAGAGAAAAGATGGGAAGAGGGAACATCAGGATCAAGGAAATGTTGAGCTGAACTAATATTGGCTTCGAAAGAACCACAGCTCCAGCAGAACAGAAAGTAATGTAAGATTCAGTATTTAGTGGGCTTGTTTCACAGACCTGTCCTTGTCTCCAGCACTCTCTGAAGAGTTTCCAGTTGTTGTTGTTGCGGTGGTCTTTGAGCCAGAGCAGCCTGCGCTCGTAAAGCCAGCAGTGCGGGATGTCAGCATATAGTTTGGGAGGTTCTTCCACTGCTTTCTTTCTCTCAGCTTTGGGCTCCTCCAGAGACTCGTGCTTCAGGTTCAGCTTGGTGCCACGGCCCGCCGGGATCTTGTTTTCCACCACAGAGGCGATGATGTCATCCAGGATATTGGGCATGCTGCGGCCACTCTTGACAATCTGTGGTAGGAAGACCACAAATTAAGCCATAAGCTATTTTAGGACAACAAACATTTTTTCTTTAGAGTGATACAGGCTCTATGTCACAGGGGTCCTCAAATAGCTAACTGCGGTCCAATTCTAGACCCCAGCTTGTATGCACAATTTTACAGTTTCTACAGTTTAAAGTGAGCAGAGAGTGGAGCTGTACACAAGCACTGAGGGTAGTTTATGGTAATGATCTTTCGGTGCTATATCCTCTAATATATTTAGCTAGAGCCAAACATGCTTCATTCAAGCTCTTTTCACTCCGTGTGCATTCTAAAAAGCAAAATCTAAAAATTTAGACTTCAAGAGGAAAACCCTGAACCTTTATACAGTGTCTTCTCTGTCACATGGTCTTCCATCATATAAATATATAAAAAAAAAAAAAAAAAATCTGTTTACCTTTAATATTCATATCCAGTTGGGCTCAACTAAATATTTTAATTTTTTTATAGAAAAATTCTCAGACACCGCTACAGACACGGCTTTGACATCCTCATCTTTTATGAGGATGTCATACCATTTACTACTATTCCAAAAAAATACTGTCCGGGCCTCCACTGGGAAGGAAACATGGGCTACGTTCACACTGTCAGTTTTTGGGATTGACAACCGCAGCTTACAGTTGTGTTTAGAATACTGTCTGTATGAACGTGCAACTGGAGTCAAGCCCGTATTCCTTACTAGTAACCATAGAGACAGTGACCAAAGTAAAATCAAAGATGGCGACATCCATAAAACTGAAAGTCTTATCACTTTCTGACACGATAAGAGTCCAATCGAGCCGCGAGTTCTTTTGTCAAATCTTCATTATCAGCAGCTTTTAAATTTGGGTGGAGAGTGGAGTATTTAAGTCACGCGCAGAACACAAAACTGATGGAGCAGCTCCAGTGGAAAACTGACGGGATCTAAAACTTTAAGATGACAAGCAGCTCAATCCTCCGTCACTGTAAGTTACCGAAATCACACATGAAAACACCCACCACACGGTAGATGTGTGTTTGTGCGGCAGAGCGGCTCTCTCGCACTGTATGACGTGACAGACAACTAGTTGTCCAATCCGGTTCCGTTCACACAGCGCGTGCGTTCCGAGAATGCGGTTGTGAGTCCTGAAAATTTACAGGTGTGAGTTCGGTTACAGAACGCAGAATACAGAATGTTCAGTTGTCACGCCCATAAATAACCGAACTGTGTGTGAAAGTAACCGTATTAAAGGGTTACTCAACCCCAAAATGAAAATTTTGTCATTAATCACTTACCCCCATGTTGTTCCAAACCCGTAAAAGCTTCGTTCGTCTTCGGAACACAATTTAAGATATTTTAGATGAAAACCGGGAGGTTTATGACTGTCCCATTGACTGCCAAATAATTAATCACACACAGAACGCTGCTTGCGTCCAGCATAAATTCTCCAAAATGGCACTACACTGAAGCAGAGGAGACGAATTGATGAATTAAAGTTGTTTTTGTTTTCTTTGCACAGAAAAATTGTTCTCGTCGCTTCATTAAATTCAGATTGAACCACTGATGGCAGATGGACTATTCTGTCGATGCTTTTCATACTTTTCTGGGCCCTGACAGTGTTAATTGTTTGGCAGTCAATGGGACAATGGCCATAGAGACCAGCCCTTAATTGAATACCCATGGCTCTTTATGCTAGCATGGCCATATTTTTAGTAAACTGCCATCTATGTGATGACTAATTTCTATGATATTTACATCAGTTTTTTCATAATGATATTGTCTACCACTAAAAAGTATGGAAACAGCAACTTGACTATAATTACTACTTTTCTGTATATGCAATATTTGTACAAAACTAATTTCAAGAATAAATCTTTAGATCAAAACTTTTTAAAGTATGTGCAAACTTTTCATTGGTTGTGTATGTTGCCACTTCTGTATGCTAGTTCAGTCTCTCAGTTTGAGTGTGATCAGTTTTCTGACCTGCGAGGCAGTGGAGTACACAGGAGCGAACGCGATGCCGGCATCAGTGGAGCCCAGGCGCAGCTTGCCTGCGGTGGTGGTGAGGAGGTCTCGTAGGGTTGATCCCTGCTCCAGGGAAGATGTTTTACTGTGCAGAGACTCCAAAGCATCTGACTGATCCTTCTCCTCCTTTATCTTTCCAACACCTGACTCCTTATTTTCTGCAGGAGAGAAGAACAGGCTGTTCAAACCTCAGATGTCAATCTCTTTCACATCACATGAAATTCAAAAGTAAAAGGAATAGTAGAATTTCTGGTTTACTTTTATTATATGATACATTCCCATAATAATTAGAGGGAGATTTGAGGTGGGACTTTTTATTAGAATTTTAAAGTCATGATAAAACAGAGGTAGCGACAGATCTTTTCTTCCATACTGCGACAGGTATTTGAGTGTAACAAACTATCGGAAAAATAAATAATGTAGGGAGGACTTGGTTCTATGCATTGCTTGCTAATTGGATTTAAGATGTGGACATGGCACTCAAAAGTGAGGCAGATAAATGCGAGTTTCCAGGTGTTATGACATTTTGAATCAAAATTACAAGGTCAAATGTTCACAGTATGATTTCTAACATGCTTTTTAGAAAATAGCAGAGTTTAAACTGATCAGTTTCAAAAACAACTCTGAAGACCTTGATTAGCTTGCTCAGGTGTCTGATTGGGATTGGAGCTAAACTTTTCAGGGCAATGGCATTTCGAGGGCCGAATTTGAGGACTCCTGCACACATTACATTTACAAGTTTTCAGATGTACAATTTTCATTTGGGCGGAGAATAAAAAGGGGTTAAAAATCCCACTGATTTAGACATGAAAGGATGAGAGACATTTCTGGAGAACAAAATATCACAGAGACTTGAGATTGGGCTTTTTGCAAGTACCTAGAACGCCCTCACAATTACCAAGCAACTGCAATGTACTAAAAAACTGCTGTTCAAAACACCAGCAACGCACATTACAATATGCCATAGCATGAACTATATACTCTGTTGTTATATTTTAAGAGCTGACATGAAACAACAAAAATGCAGACTTGTCAAAAAGTGCAATTTAAGCACCGCTGCTAAATGAAGAAAGTTCTATACGCCGCACTGGGCAACAAACTGAACTGAACGTGTGCCAACAACCACAGGGCAGATGGTCTTTTAAGTGCAGTTCATTTGGAGAGAGCGGCGTGTTCGGCATGTGAGAGCAGCTGAAGAACTGGATAAACATGTGGTTAGGTGAACTCTTTAGACTGTGGGAGCTCACAACTGAGAAGGCCTGTAACGTACACCACTAAATGTGAGGATTGTGGAATGCTGGCGGCCAGTCAAGCACGCACACGCCTGCAGAGAAAGGAAAAACACGGGGGCAGCTGGCAGACCTCCGGCCCCTGGCTACCAGTAACTTCAACCGTACCTTAAGTTTTATTGTTTCTGTACCCACCCTTTTTTTCCTCACGGGATTTCTGCTCAGCCAGATCGGCCAGGAAGTGCAGAGGTGATTGGGACTCGGGTGGGGTGAACTTGCTGTCGGTGCTGGTGTCGCTGGCGGGACTGCTCCCTCCGTTGGCCTCTACCTTCAGAGAGGGATTTTGCTGGCCTCCCTCAGGCTTACACAGAGAGATCTTGTTGCTGTGATTTAGCACGTTTTGTAACACCTGTGAAAAGTAAGAGTGTGTCAGAGACAGCTCAGCAGATTGAGGAGAGTGAAGGGAAATATTGTGGACTTTTAGTGGTTGAGAGATGAAGCAGGACTTATTCAACATTCCAGCGCAGAACAAAATATGAAAATCTGTGTGTGATTGAAAGAGTGTCAGAATTTGTGTTTACAGTGAGAGCACGCACGCTCTGGTCAAGGCTAATGCTCCATTTAATTTCATGTGAATGGAAATGTGACTGAGAGGGATAGATGTACAGTTTGTTCAATGGGATATATTGTCTCAAGGCCTTAAATCAGGTCTGTGTTTTTTTTTTTTTTTTTGTCAAGATGTATTAATGTTTTTCCAGCTGAACAATCTATCTGTACAAGCTATTTAAAAGAACTGGGTCGATCCAGAGTTGTCCAGGTCATTGCTCAAAATAGCAAACTGACAGTTTTGACACATGGAATTCAGGTTTTTTTTCACACTGGTAAGGATGAACCAATCATGTGATTACTGGATTTGAATAATTCTGCAGAAATTGCTGAAGCAGATTTCCAGACAAAAAAAAAGATAATCTATAATCAATAATAATGTATATAATGTCTATATTCAATCCTTGAAATGAATAGATTTAAATGAATTTACTATTATACTGTTTTTCTTTCTCAGTGTTTTTATCTTGTTTTTCAGAACAAATATCTAAACATTTTTAAATCAAGATGCATTTACTTGAGATTAGGGGTGTCAACGTTAATGTGTTAACGCATGTGATTAATCAAAAAATTTTAACACGTTAATATTTTTTTAAATGCAGATTAATCGTTTGATAAGGTTTGACCCCAACTTCTTCCCATCATCGCAGCGTGGAAGGTTATCTATCATTGTGTGATGAGGGTAAAGCGAACCAGTGTTGCCAGGGTAATGGCACAAGTGGGCTATTTTGAAAATATAGTCGCGGGAAAAAATTACAAAGTCAGTTGTGTTTTTTTTGGGCTACTTTTTTTAATGTACCGCGGCCGTCCAAAGTGTATATAGACAAATAAAAATTAAAATAGATCCTTTTACTAATGTGTATTATGTCTCATACCTGGCGGAAGTGTGAAAGGTTCTGTTTCCTTAAACTAGTTTGTCATGCATTTCTTTTTCAACACACTTACAGGTAAATCCTAGTATTTTAAATTTGCGTTTAATCATGATTAATCACAGTCCATGACTGTGATTAATGCGATTAAATTTTTGAATTGATTGACAGCACTGCTTGAGATACAAAATGGCATAGGATTCTTGTTTTCTGAAAATTCTATGCAGAGCCCCACACATCACACATGGACAAAAATATATTTATATTGGCCATCAATTAAGAATTATTTCCCACAACTATATTATCTAATCTATATAATCAAATTCTTATTAGCTACATTTTTTCCACATGTCATGTGTAGGGTTCTGTTTATATTTAAGTTTATGCTTAAAACAAGAAAAGATATCTGCCATTGGAATCAAAAAAACAAACAAAAAAAAACTTCTTTTCCCTTTGAATTGAGTGTATCTTGATTTAAGAATCTTTAGATATTTGTACTGGATATAAGAAAAATTCTATATAGGAAAGTCATTTTTGCAGTGTACTGACATCAAACACTTAGCATACAGTACCACAACTGTACATCCCTCACAGCTTGTTTGATTTGTGTAAAATTAAAAAATGTCATCTAGCCCACCCAATGACACATTCACATACCTGGGAGACGCCATTGGTGGACGGCAGCTTGTTGTACAGGGTGTTCTGCTTCCAAGCACAGGAGCAGTGTGATTTAATGCTGTACTTCTCCCTGAGCATGTGCATAGCATTCACCAAGTCCGTTAGAACTAAAACACACAGACAAAACAAATAAGTCAAAAGATACAGTTGCCTCTTTCTCTATCTCCAGCTAAAGGCGTAACTACAAGCAATCTGGGATCATTCCAGAATGAAAGTGTCTCTTTCCATACCAGTTCCTGGAATGATCTGTGTTGGCATCAGGTGCTTGTGATCATGAGGCTGTCCCTTGACACACTTCAACCAGGCGTACAGCTCTTTATCTGCGAAATAAGAAAAAGGTGGATTACTCACAGAGACTGAGAGTGACAACACACACAGAGAAGGGCGCTGTCACTGGCCCGTTTTCCCGTAGAGGAGTCAGAGTGTTTATGCTTTAAAGTAAATAAGGAGCTCTGAGCCTTGTCAGAAAAGATACACAGATGTAATTCAGCAGAAATGACACTTCTAGAGCTGGAGGGGTTTAATGCCTTGCGGCAGAATTCAAGCCTAAAGAAGACAGGAAGAGCTGCTGCAGGAAGGGGAGACTTAAATGAGGAGAACACAGAAGAGGAAGACAGAGACAGAGGCGCATCTCAAACCCCTGGGACAGCTGAGCTAGACAGTCCTAGAAAAACTGCCACATCCTAGAGCACACGCGCACACACACGCCATTCAAACTAAACCACAACAGAAACTATACTCTTATTTCTGCCAGGGTTATTAATAACATTTTATGTAATATTAAAAGCAACAGAAAATACAAAAAATAAAAACTTGCTCAAACTATTATTAAAAACTATATTAGCCTCACAATGATACTAAAATAACACTGACTCCTGCATTGCTTTATCAAGAGGACATCTAGCACTTTTTTGTTTTATGATATTTCTGTAACTTTTTGCTGGTATTTTACCTGTATCTTTTGTTTACTTAAAATAAAAAAAAACTGTGTTTTTGTCAAATAATGCTAATGATATATAAACAAAAAAATTTCCCCTCACATTTTAAATGTCTGGGGCATTTTTCCAGTTTTTAAGCCTACCACATATCAACAGAAAGAGTATACAAGCAAAGGTGAATATGAAAATGACAACTGACCTTTGGAGCTTTTCCTCTCCTTGGCCTTGTAACAGTCCAAACACACCACAAATCCACATTTTTGGCAGACCCAGTGAATGTTAAACAATGTGGCTTCACATGCGTCGCAGCTCTCTCTCACTCCACGCACTGCTCTCTTCCAGGCGATCTTGGCTGCGGAGCAAAGCAAACAGGAGACGGATGATACAGAGAGCTCACTCACTTTTTTCATTTTCCTTTCTCACTCTCATTTCAGACTGACAGGCTGCTGTAAATATAACGGTACACTTGTAACAATGTTTTAGGAGATCATATATGACGCACCAAAAAACGAGCAGTGTAGCTCACCATCTTTCTTTATCCATGTAGTTGCTGTATTCTCAGTCATAACCAGTTGACAGAATTTGTCTCCAATGTAGCTGAGGATGTATTTTGAAGTCTCCAGGTCCAGGTTGTTTTCTTCATAACCCTCTGGGGCCCAGAGACTGAGTGCCTCTTCATCATATTGATCAGGAGCGGAGAAGCCATCAATCCGGATCACTCCGTTCTTACTGTACGAGAGGCTGGAGATGAGGAAGAAAAAGAGTGTGCAATTAGAGTTTATTTCCTTCCCTAAGAGCAATTCTGTAACAACATAATGAGAGAGAGGAGAAAACTACACAGAAGACAGGGCAGAAAAAAGCACATGCACTTAATACTTGAACATGCCATGAAACAACGTCAGACTGGTTCCAAAAAGCAATCAAGATGCATCTAATGATGGCCAATTTTAAATGGGAAGAAAAATTAAAGACAACCACCAAGGCACCTAGCAACTATTTATCAAAAAAATCTATATGTCAAAAATGGTTAGAATCCATGTCCCAAGCTTGACCACTGGAAACATTGCTCTACATTTACTTTGTGCCCACAGACAAGACTTCTACTAATCTCTAAATACAATTAATTGTGGGATGGCTACAGGTTAACTAGGTTAACTTCAAAAGACAGCTCAAGGAAATGTTGTTTACTTACTGTGAAACAAATAAAGATGCAATTATTTTACCATAACCATGTAATACACATTTTGCAATAGGTAGTTTTGTAATTTCTTAAACCTAAATACAACCATTTTCTATTGTTCTTGGCATGTTCTATATTTTGTATTGTCTGTATATTGTTTATGTCTATAGTAGTAGTAGTAGTAGTAGTATATTTTTATTTAATAAGCATCTTAGGCTATTTTCACTTGTAAAAAATACAAGCAAACAAACAAACACAAGTTATATTACACAAGATTTTTTTACTTATTGTCTAATGTACTGTTTGACTATTTCTGCTGCAGCAACAACCCTCCCTATTTACTACACTACACAAATAATCAGTCTTACCATGTAGCCTGATGAGTGCAATGCACTCATGGTTCCTCATTTTGTACTCACCGGCGGAAGTGGTAGAAGCGGCAGAAGACGGGTGAATGGGCAGACTCCTCTCCTTTCTTGGTGCGGATGGAGCGGCACTCCCTGCACTTCTGTAAGTTGGGCCCAATTTCAGAGCACGAGTCGTCCTGCAGGAAGGACTCACCCGTCTGCTTTAGTTTCTTTACCTTCCTCCAGTCTTTCAGTACTGATCGGGGAATGCCATCTATAAACACACCACACATTCCATTACTTGATGCATTAGGAAACATATTCCATTAAAACTCTACATTTATTAAACATTAACTGAATAATAAAGACAGGAATAATTATTAGCCTGACCCAGATGTATCAGTCTATCACCATGTGGGGATGATGAGAAAAGTGTGCAGGGTTTGAAGAGTTAATGTTTACGTTGTAACCACAAGCAATCATAACATTTATGAAACATGACAGTTGTGACCTACTGTACTGTTACAGTGACCTACAGCTTTAGAAGCTATGCAATTACAAAGAGGCACCATTTTGCTACACAGCAATCATCAGAAAGTGCTAATAAAAGCCCAAGTGCTCTTGGAGATGTTTTCCACATAAATGTGAGCATTCTAGTAGAAGCCATTTGCACAGCTGCCGTCCAGATGTTCACCAAACACACCTCGCTCTCTTTCTCACACACTGCAAACCTTCCAATAACCCCAAAGTTCAAGTCAACATGAAACAGCCATTCACAGCCCATTTTACTTGTGAAATGTTGACTCTATTTAATCTGATGAAAACAAAATATTCAATAAGAACTTGATTTCCTTAATCAGGAATGAATTGCAGGGTAAAAATGTATTGCAGTGGATTGTGGAGGTATGGTACATGTACTAGCATATTCATTTTATCATACGTCATCGTGTGCATAACGAAACAAAAAAAAATCATAAAAAAGACCTTTGGAGAGAGGGAAAGCTTGAAGACTTTGTAGTGTATTAAATGAACATTCAATCTGTGATGTAGACTGTGGTGCACTTACTGGTACTGGCCAGCTTGAGTTTGGTTTTTTCCTTAGCACTCCGGAAAATACCATTTGGCTTTACCTCATCCTCCTCCTTCTCATTGTCTCCTTTCCTTTTCTGCATGTCATTCTGCTTCTTTTTGTAAGTGGGCTTGGGTTGCCTTTTAGTCCTTTGTTCAAGCTTGCTCTCGCTAGAGTCTGAGTCATCGCCGCTCTCAGAGCCCGATTCATATGGGCGCTTGGGGGTACGGCGCGTCTTTCTGTCCTCCTGGGACAGCTTGTCCTCTTGTCCTTTGCTATCCTTGCCCACATCCACATCACTAGATGCAGGGGCAATCAGGTTGACGGAGCATGGTTTAATTAGCTCAGAAATGGCATTCCCGCATTTTTCAGGTTTGTTTGTGTTTTTGTCCTCCTCCGAGTGTCGCGTGAGCCAGGCTTTCTTGAGCTTGTGATAGTTAGACTGGCACACCTGCGCTGGCTGTCCATTGGGCACGGGGCTGGCTTTGCTGGCAGGATTGCTGGGTGTGGAATTATCCTGGGCGATGGTGGGCGAGTCCTGAGAGGATCTGACGCTACCGCTTTCACTCTCTGAGGCGCTACTGGAACCACGAGACTGAGCCGCAGCCAGAGCTGCTTTGGCCTTCTTCAGGTGAACAAAGTTCCTCGAGTAGGCCTGTGTGGGGCCAGCAGAGCCGACCAGAGGGAGCGCACTAGGGGAGGTGGTTCTTGCGCCTCCCTCCTGCGACTCAACAACAGTGGGAGGGCGGCTTTTGGAAGCAGAGCTTTCCAGTCTGCTACTACCACTAGCGCCAGAGATGGAGAATGACAGATCTGCTCCATTGTGGCTCTGCGTGCTAAACGTGCTGCTGGCAGTAGCAATGGCTTCATTAGTCCTAGTGTTGCACACAGAATTGGCAACAACTGCCACTGAGCTGGGAATGACACCCGGTGACGCTCTAATCAGGTTTTTGTTGTACTGATCACTGGGATCTTCCAAATTCGTGTTTGGTAGGATGACTCTCCCAGATTCCCTACTCTCGGCCATTTTCAGGCAATCTGCCTGAGTGCGGCCAGCAAACAATCTGCTACCGAGCTGCTCTTTGGAGGCCATCTTGGGACCTGGCAAGCCATCATATTTTATGCAAGTAGAAGGGCGGACAATAACAGATGCCATGGCTGCCTGTGGCTTCCCTTGGCTATTCTCTGAATGCCAGGCCACTTTCTCGTGGCTCTTTGCTTCCCCGCCAGGCCGGCAGGATTCGGCCGAGCCCAGCTCGGCTCCGCTTTTCTCATCCCTGAGCTCTGGGAGCAGGGTGGGCGGCTTCTGCTGTTCAGACACCTTCCCCGCTGAGCTGACGGGCTGGATGGGGGTGAGCGTAGGTGGGGAAAGGCGACCGTAGGCCCCCTCCTTGCGGTCAAGCGCCTGCTGGGTGGGCGGGTGAAAGACCGGCGCTCTACGCAAGGCTGGCATGCCCTTGGGCTGACCGGAGGGAGAGATAGCCGGGCTGCAGCGTTCACTGACCGTCACCACTGAGGTACTGAGTGAGTGTATGGGTGCTTGTTGACTGAGCTGTTCGGTAATCTTGCCCACCAGTCCCTCTCCCTCTGGCTGGTGCTTAATGAGAGGGGGAGGCTTGGACAAAGACTTGGTGTGACTAGAGTTGTACGAGCCCAAGGACAAAGGGCTAGAGACTGCGATTGCTTTGTCAAAGTACGGATTGAGATCTTTGGATTGGAAAAGTCGTGGTGGCTCGTTTACAACACTATTTGACAGAGTGGTGAAGTAGTTGGTTTGAGGGAGGGACTGAGATACAGAGTGTTTGTACTTGTACAGATCAGCCACAGAGTGCTCTACCTCTTTCTCATGGCTTTTGGGCTGGGATGAAATTCGGGGGTAGGATTCACGCTCGGTCTCTCCGGCACAGATCTTGGCAGTGAAGGGGGCCATTTCAATGCTCTCTCTAAGAATGCGGCGGTTTTCTTCCTTATATTTGCTGGTACGGTCTGGTCCCCCTTGAGGCATGCGTGGTGGTAGTTGCTGCTTGCTGTGGGGGGGCTCCATGTAGAAACGGTGTAGCTCCTTGTTGGTAGGCGTCCGGCTGCGGTCCGACTCTTGCTTCTGGTGGGCATTTGCCAAGCTACGTATAGGGTCCACAAACACATTCTTCTCCTGATCTCTGAAAAAATGATAAAAAAAAAAAAATCAATCAGCATCACAAAAAAAAATTCTGCCAGCATGATCTATATAATTCCTTCTAAATTGGTGATTCTAAAGTGGTAATCTAAAAAAGTTCTGATATACCTGCATATCTGAAAACATCAAACTCATTAAGTATTTTGAGGTTTTTGTTCAATAGTTACAATAATGCTGGACCAATATGCAAGTGCAAGGGTTAGTGCTACAGTATGGTCCTTCTCAGATGTTAGGTAACTGCGCTGGAGGTGGTTCAAATGAGTACAGACATCCAGCAGGCTATAATAGAATAGTTTAATTATGCGCACAGTCACTGAATGAGCGTACAGTGCTTCTATCACATGGCATTTGTTCCACCTCGGGTCACAAGGTATTTAACAGCTAGCCACAGTTCCAGGCACTGCAGGACTGTGGGAATGGATTAACCACGTGTGTTAATGACAGACAGAGAAAGACACAAGTGTGTGCCTGCTCACTCTTTGTGGAGCTCTCCAGGGGTTTTAGAGAGCGGTGGGCTGGAGTGTGAGCTGATCTTGATGGGTCGATGAGGATCTGCACTGGCTGGTCTGCCCGGGACATGGCTCAAAATCCCCATGCTGTCTGCTGAGGTTACAGGGGTGGACTGGTGCAGCCAGGGGCTGGAAGTGTTCTGCTTCGCACACACACAAACAAACAAACAGAAGGTCATAATGCACTCAAAGCCACACACACTTCTCTCTCGACAAGTCATAGCACACAAACTGTGCATAAGAACTGGCTGTCTCCCATTATGTCATATTTTCCGACTCACTCACAAATGCTTATAATGAACGATGTGAAAAAGTGATTCCAGTTGAGTTATATTATCTTTAGTGCTGTCAAACGATTAATCGCATCCAAAATGAATGTTTTTTTTTTAATGTAATATATGTGTACACACATTATGTGTACACATATTATGTAAACAAAAACGTTTATTTTGAATGCAATTAATTGTGATTAATCGTTTGACAGCACTAATTATCTTGCAATATTCTGGGTTGACAGACATGCAGGAAGTCTTTAGAGCAACTACTGTATTATTTTCTGTGTAACAAACCCTTCATGCCACTGATGCTGTCAATAGTTTTAAATTAGTTTGAGACATGCACACATTATGCTTTATTACTGTAGGGTAGTTTGTTTCAGGCTAAGATCTAAATAAAAAAATCCCTGACAAAAGCAAGAGAGGGGCCGAGTATACGTCCTTCCTCTAAGGGATCTTCTTACAATAACCTCAACTGAACAATGTGCATTTCAATTCACAACACACACAGCTGCAAATTACAGTCTATATAAATTATAACAACAAGGGCTAGACAGGCGCACACACATACCCTCCGTAGGCTGGAGTCTGAATTGACAGCATTTTCCGGATGTACCCACTTGTATCCAGGTGGGTAGGAGTGGGTACCGTTTGGGTATTGCCAGATGATGGGGTAGAGACCAAGCTGATTATATGAGGCACCTCCATGCGTTTGGGCCAGCAGGGATGGGGATGGCTGCTGCTGGAGGAACTGCTGCTGTTGGTGGGAATGGTGGTGGGCCAAAGCCAAGTGCCCGAGTCCAGGGGAGTCCAGCCGTGAATGGCTGCCCAGAAGAGACCCTGGTGGAATTGTGGGCAGTACCGTGGGCAGAAGGTGTGGGTGGTGCACAGAGTGGCTCATGGAGGAAGAAGGGAGGAGGTGGGATGGGTGATGCGAGCTGGGCGTGAGACACGTGGCATGAGAAGAACCATGTAGTGGATGCAGGTGTGGGTGCAGGTAAGTCATGTGGTTGCTATCTGATTCAGGACGCATCAACGCAGGGTCTCGGTACACCGTAAAAGGCTCATTTTTGTCGACAAGTGGGCTTTTCCTTGATTCTGATGGCCCCCCTCGGGCTGGCACAGGCTTAAAACTAGAGCGGGGTATGTCTGGCTCGGGTTTGAGTGGCAAGCGGCCTGTTGTAGGTGGGTTTTCAGGGTGACGTGGTTTATGTTTGGACACCTCAGGAGATGTATTTGGTTTGGGCTTGGAGGATTCATGAACACTCTGGGTTTTTGACTTGATGATGTCAGGTGAAGGATTGCACTTGGGCTTGAGAATGTCAGGGGATGAGTTGGACTTAGGTTTGGGCAGGTCAGGGGAAGGACTGAGTTTATGGGTTTTCTTAATGTCCTCGGTTAACAAGGCATTTTTAATAACCATAGATGTGAACTGCTGCTGGAGCTTCCCTCTCTCGCCCAGGGCTGCTGACTCACTCACTGATGTCACTGGCCTTATGACCTCAGAGTGGGTGAATTCGATTTTACCGCCTATGATGCGAGCATTCTGCTGCTGCTCGCCATCCGGCCTCCTGCACTCTGAGTGGGAGGTGTTTAGCACCAAATGTCTGGATTCAGGGACATAAGCATCACACTTCTGTGATGCCAGCAGGGCCGATACAGCCTCAGAGTTCTCTCTGGAACTAGACTGAGTGTTGGCATCCTCTGTGATATCAATCACGCACTTGGGCGTGTGCGTCCGAGGTGTTCCGGTGCCATAATGGTCCTTGGGGAGGGTTTTCACAGTGCTTTTCATCTCAACAATGCAGCTTTGGACCTCTGTCGGTCCAGAGGCTTGGTTTTGTGTACAGGAGGCCGGAGGAGTCAGGGGAGATCTCCTTTCTCCTGACCTCTCGCTCTCTGCCAGCTGAGCCACCTCCATGGTCACCGGCTTGCTGCTTTTATCCTGCATCTCATCCCAGGGAGACAGCCTGTTGATTACACTCAACTCATCCACAGGCTTGGATCCCTGGGACTTCTCCTCCTCCTCCTCCTCCTCTGGAACTTTTGAAGTCCTCTTGCATTTGAGCTCATTCTCTGAACTGGGCTCCGATGAGGAGTCTATGCTCCGCTTATTAGAGTTCTCAGAGTCGCTGCTCTCAGAGAGGTCAGACGTCTCTGTTTTGAGCCGCTTAAGACCGCTCTTCTTGTCCTCTTCATCTGCTTTCCTCCTCTTGTTTGTCTGCTTGCTTTTGTTTTTAGAAGAATCTAGACAGAAAAAGAGACCAACTCTGTCAGGAAGAACTTTCAACACAGGCACAAAACGTGCCACCAGCAAACATTTCCATGCAAGCTGAGTGCACAGGAAACTCAATCCAATTGATTACTCAAGCACGGATCAGGATGATGTCATTTTGTACTTAGGTTAAAGGCTGATTGAATCTTAAGTGCTGCATTAGAAGTGTGATGGATGGGACTCTGGTAGAATTTATGCACACTTAAAATGTCCATTTCACTGCAGTGGCTGCACTCACCTCATCTCTCAAAGACCCAACACCCTGACCAGCTCTGTACTGCAGGAATTATGATGGAAGAATCTAAATTATCTTTTACCAGATGGCCATCCGGCCAAAAAGCTAGCACTGAACCTATCCAGTAGAAGGTTTCGTCAGCTTAAATATACAGCAATAGACCATGCCAAACATAATAGGCTCTGTATAATATGAAGCCATAATAGGGGAAAATCCAATCAATCTAGAAGAGATTCATTATGTTTTAATTCCTCAGAGTGGGGTACAGCAATTACCGTTTCATTTCCCATCAAATTCCAAACATGACTGAATCAAAGCAATTCAGTCACAGACCTTTAATCCTTAAAGCATTATTTATGAAAACATTTAGCATAAGTAATAGAAAACTCTGCTATATTCATGTTTTTTTTCTTCATGACTCACAGACCTACTTGCCAACTTTCCTTGTTAGAAACACAAATGCATACTTAAAGCAAAAGCACCATAAAGATATTTACATTTACATTCGATCAGTGTTTTACCTTTTCCTCCACTGTCCGTTTTTTCATCTTTGATCTTCTCATCATCTGGAACACTACTGTCGGAGCCTTTCCGACGTGAAGATCGCGAGCCACGCTGTTGACCTGGTGAGGACTGCTGCTGCTGCTGGTGTTGCTGAGATAGCTGCTGCTGAGCATGCTGAGATTGTTGCTGCTGCTGCTGAGCCTGAGAGGCCTGTTTGGGGGTGGAGCCAGAGGAATTCATCACGGGTCTGGGGCTATTGGCCTGGGCACGCGTGTAATGACCCTGAAAAAAAAACACAAAAGGATATACAAACACAAGCATGAGAGGGCTTGTAATGGCTTTAGGTTATAGAGAGTGATAGAGAACTTTTAAGTTCAAACCACCAATATAAAAAAACACTTCCTTGTCAGCAATGACTGCACTACACACGTCTGTAAAAAACTGGTCACAGAGCTAGGCTTAAAGAAGAGTTCCTATGGCTCTTAAAAAACTTTCCAACCTGTATATCAAAGAAATATTTTACACCCCAAGTCCATTTAATTCATGCAAGCACAGCGTGTGAAACGGTAATAGGGGTAAGCATTTGTTGGAAAATTAGTACTTGTAATAAATTATGCTAAATAATTATAATAGACAGGGATATGCAGATGGTATAACAGCAGCTCTTAATCTATGGAGAGAGGGAGGTGCGGCCCGGTACCTGAGTGATTCCTGTAGAGCCGCTTGGTCTCCCTCCTGTGGTCTGCTTGCATATCCCCCAATTAATGTTTAAAACAGGGAAACAGAGAAGAAAAACAAACAAAAACAAAAAAAAAAAACAAGGTGGAACAGAGAATTCTTGTTAATGATGAAGGGAGCAATGATGTGTTTCTACAAGGCTCTAGGTTTCTTAAAAAAGATTGTAAAAAAGCACATAGGAACTTTACTTCAAAGCTAGCTACAGACACGACGTCCAGTAATAAGCACAAACAGACACTGGAACAGACATGCACAAAACAGAAATACAAGTTGGCATATAACAATGAACACAATGTTGTTCCAGGAAGGCAGGTGCACTGATCATCTAGCAACATAAGCACATATAGGCATGTGAGATATTTGTGAGCTCTTTTAGATTACACTCACGTGGGCAGTGTTGCTGTTCTGGCTAGAGCGAGACCTGCGTCGTGACGTGATACCGATGTTCTCTCCTTTTAGTAAAGAATGGACCACATCATCCAGAAAGGTCATCTGTACCATGGAGGGGTCAACGTTCTGAGGCTCTAGTACCTGTGCACAGAGTCAGTAAAATTATAACAAATCAACACATTCATTTTCAGTTTTATGATAAATATTATAAACAATTAAAATATTGATTGTGGATTTGTTTAAAGTAATGTTTTAATGGCGAATAATAATAATGCATTTGCTTAATAAAATCATATTTTCAAAATACAATGATTTAATAAAACATCATAATAAAATAATAATTTGTGTTCTTTTTTATTATGTAGTTACCACTTCATAAAAGCAGTAAAGGCCGGGACACACCAAGCCGACGGTCAGGCTAGTTTGTTTGGTGTGTTCTACTCGCCGGCTCTCGTCGGGCTCACATCAGTGGCAGCTTGCCCGATTCAACATGTTGAATCAGCGTTTGATATTCAAAATGGTAAGCAAGCGCTGCTTTGTTTACGCTTCGTATATCTGCGTTTATCTTGTATATCTTTGTTTCGGTCTCTCCTTTTGAATGACGAATATATATTAGTCACAGCTGCAGTTAACTCCTCTGACGCATGTGCAGAATGTACGCGTTAATTTGCCATCGGCTGTAGTCTGTGCGGTGTTCGAGCGCAGCTTTTTGGTCCGACGCTGCCGATGCGAGGCGATAACAACGTCGGCTTTTGTCACCACTAGTTCTTTGAAGTCGGCCTTAAGACACTTGAAAAAGCTGAACATTTTTCAGAACTAAAACACGAAATCAGGTGTGATACCTGGTCATTCATGACAACCATAGTGCGGCTGAAGAGATCGTGGTGGGTGATGATGCCCGTGAACCACTGGGTGGCTGAGTCCTGTCTGTAAACTCGTACACGGTAGCCATTCAACGAATAGGGACCTGAAGATATCAAGAACCAGAAACACTTTCAAAAACGCACATCCAATAAAACTACACACAGCATTAATTACAGGCTAAGATAGAATGCAGAGTGCCTTATTTCCAATGTGGCATATCAAACTTAGCATAATATTTTTCATTCATTTTCAATTTATTTATAGAGAGCAGGAGTAATTTTTTTCTCAACAGCACTTGGTCACTGTCTACTGTGTGAGCATACAATGTGAGCATTCTACAAACTTTCCTTTTGTTCATTCTGGGTGAACTTTACCTCAGGGAATGACACATCGATCCTTGTATCTGTGATATGCTGTTAGCCGCAGTGAACGCTGGCAGGTGTCCAAACTGACTGGAGCTCATTAGTGCAGGGCAGGTCATTCCCATTAATTACTCCTGAACACACTGCTCATATGCCCTGCTAGAGCAGCTAACCCCTCACTGTCCTTGTGCCTACAACAACCCAAAATGCATGTCCCTCACACATGTTTGCACATGCACATAAACCATGGGGCGACGTCTGCATAAAACCACAGACAGTTTTTTTTTCCCTTTTTGTTCTCTGTTTCCCCACCAAAACCTTTGGCTTTGAGATACTTTCCATTCTGCCCTTGTCAACTGCCAAGTTCAACAATTATCACTAATTGTGGGCCTGGAATTTTGTTATGGACTTTGTAAACAAGACCTTCTGCCAAGACCACAACAACACTCTCTGCCTGAACCAGCCAGGTACAGCGAGCGGTATTCCATTTTTGCAAACCACATCAGGTTTTGTTGTTGGTGGGGTTTTTTTCAGCACTCATTACTTCTGTAATGTCACACATTTCCAAGTGAAAAGGAAGGGACTTTTCTGTTTTGGATCCTAAGAACTGGGCATTCCATACCAGAAAGGAGCTAGAACTGAATGTGAGCTGGCAGCCGGTTTGGGAAAAACTACTCTCCTCCTTAAACACTCTGACCAGGAAATGGAGGCTGAAGGTCAAGCCAACATCACACTGTTAACTTTACTTTTTTAATTCTATTGTTCTTTGTCATTGTTGCCATAACCATTATTACATGAACATTAGCACACAACTACCAATGAAAACATAAAATCATTGTTAAATTTTTTTGTAGGTGAATCATTTAATCTTACAGGACATAACATGAGATCACTTTAAGCAAGTAAAAAGGGTAATTTTTTTATTTGACTTTTCAACATAAAAAGCAGGAGGGTGGGCTCAAATTACTGATCCTTTAGTTACAACTGCCTGTTTAGAATAACTGATGAACCACCTTACCTTGCATAAAAATTTCCTGAACTTTTTGGTCTTTCACCCACGCTTTCACTTCTTCATGGAGATGTGGATAGTCCCTAAAAACAGGACTTAAACTGTCCAACTCATCCTGCAGAAAACAAAACAAACACAACACGTCAGCATATAACTTCCAAAATTACAAGGACATAAAAAAAAACCTATGCCACAATTTATTTAAAATACATTTCATACCTATTTCATAAGTATACTTCAAATCATAATTATTGACATAAAAAATAATTATTATTAATTAATTAATTAATTAATTAATTATTACATACATATATTATTTCTTTATTGCACAATGCACATTTCTTGATATTATGCCTAAAATGTGTTTTAATATCACTATTAATAAGAACGGTATGATCTCTGGATAATATAATAAAATATACTTCAGTATATCTTTAGTTGGACCTCAGCACAATTATAGTGCGTTAAGCACAAAATTAGTTGTTCCAATTTAGCAGACTTTAAGTATACCAGTTTAGTATACCAAAAGTACAACTGCAGGGTATTTTTATTAAGCACATAAATATTTAAATGTATTTATAGTATACTTGGCACAAAATAAATGTATTTCATAAACATTTTAGTATTTTTTCTCACTAGGGATATCACTACTGGAGGTAATAATAAACCCCAATAGTCGGTCATGCAAATTCACCACGTTGACCAGCATGAAGCTACTTTGTTTTTATAGTGACCTCTGTGTGAGCGATGCTATTAACAATGGACCTGCAAAATTTCACCCACATTTAGCAAATGTGACCATTATGAGAACAAATAGTAAGAACAAATCCTTCTATCGTAAGTTTGAGGTTAATCTTAAGTCTAAATGCTTACAGTGATAACCATTCCTGATTTGAGGTGTTGAGGTTTGTGGCACAAACGGTGCAGGGCAAGATATGCCACAAAGCGTTATACATAGGGTTAGTGGTCTAAACAAACCCCTAAGCCTTAGTAATAGCAATAGGCCTTAGCAATAGCAATAGGCTTTGCAATCACCACTAAAACGTTTCCAGTCACAGAGAGATTTGTACAATCTGATGAAGGCCAGTGACCCATAGAATTCGAAACAAGCACAGGAAAGCCCTCACACCTCCTCATGCACAGCAACCCTACATTTCCGCTTCGCAGGAGCACAGCAGTCAAGCAGATGTGTGTGTGTGTGTGTGTGTGTGTGTGTGTGTGTGTGTGTGTGTGTGTGTGTGTGTGTGTGTGTGTGTGTGTGTGTGTGTGTGTGTGTGTGTGTGTGTGTGCGTGTCAGGGTCTGGCAGGGTGAGAGGGATATCCGCCCTGCACTTCCATTAATTGTTGATGGTGATGAGGAGTGGAGAGAGAGCGGGGTGGGGTGGGGGGGGGGGGGGATTGACAGGATCTCCAGTTATTTACACAATCACACAGCAGGCCTGATGAACACATGAACTGAGCCCTGGAAATACCCCGCTGCTGACACACACACAGTGTAAACAAAAGCCCACACTGCTGCCATGTGATTGCTGTCTAGGGTGAATGACAACACATCTTAGATAAGAAACACAGGTACGTCGATAGAGCTATTTTCAACCAATGAGTAGGATTTTACTTTTAGGCCATTTATAATGTTAGTTAAGATTTCTTGCACGAAAAAACCCATAATTTTTCCTTCATGAGCATTTTCCCTCTCCACTTCTCGACCCTTAAAGTACAGTCAGATCAGCATAATTGTCTACTGTCAATAATGTAGCAATGTATGAATCACAGCTTGCATATTCAAAATAAGCTGATTTCTGTTAGTCAATTCATCTAATTCTCATAACAAAGTTGAACATGAGCAAAATCGCTCTCACGTGGAATTACAGATCACTTGGATTCCTTTTGGAATGACTGGATTTTGATGTGAAATTTCACAAAAAAAAAAGGTAAATATGACTGCACCTAACGGATTAAATCAGCAGTTTCTGATAGCACTGTTCAATATAATTAGAGTTCTCTGTTTAAATTAACTTAGTTTTGATTGGCTAATTTCTGTGTACCAGTATAATGTTCACAATGAAGTTCATCAGGGAATGTCAATACTGACGGTCAAATGTAAATGTGTTCAAGGTTGCAATGTCATATCCCTGATGTTTTTGTTTGATTTTGCCGTGAAATACGCCAGCCCATCCATGATGCCTTGCACTGTTGCTCATAACAAATGTCAAATCAGATCTGTAATTTAGAAGTGGAACTAGAAAAATGAGCCAATGAAGTAACATCTTTGCATCTGATCGAGATTACATGCAATTTGGGAACTGAGAGGTGCTGTGGTTTGTCGTAAAAAGACAGTGTTACATGGCCAGTGTGCCTAATTCTAGGCAAAAGTAAACTGTCATGTCCTCTTCTCCCTAGTAACAACCATTGCATTACTCGCACACACACACACACACACACACACATGCCTTTATTCTAGTTTCTATTTTAAAACAAGAGCACTGCAGGACACGTGATTTATTTATTGGCCTGGAGGTTAAACAGGGCACTTTCTCTCATGGTGGCTTCCAAGAACAGAAGCCGGTTTCCCCAAAGCTCTTCTACTCAACGACAGAAAGAGAAGTATCCAAATAAAATGAATATATTCCATGTCCAAATGTTTCCTATCAGAGCAACGCATGCTTCCAGGAATGCAAAGCTGCTCACCATCAAACAAATGACGAATGTTGTGAATAAGGACAATGAAATTTAAATCGCCGAGAGAGACATGATCTCATTCCTACAGTCTGGTCGAGTACCTTCAGCAGGACTTCGGCTGTAATCTCATCTTCTCCTCCTCCTATGCACACACACCCTCGTGAAGGACAGAGCAGATGCACTTTTCTTTCCATCCCCCACCTCATTCCGCACTGGGCTGCCATCCATCACTTTAACAGCAATATGTTCCAGGATTTTCCACATGGCACTGCGGTGGAAGACACTGCGAAAGCAGGGTGGTGCTCGGCACTGGGGGAATAGGAAAGTGCTTCCAGATCCAAACTCTGACCCAGATAAAAACAGCTTCCTTCCCCTTTCTTGCTCTCTGTCCAGCGGGCTGGAGATTGGGAACAAGGCTGGGCGTGGTGCTCGCACTCTTTCTCTAGCCCGTCTCCATGTTTCCGAAAAACAGCCTCTCGCCGTCCAACAGCTGCTCAGAAGTGTTCCGTACTGTTCCCTGGCTCTCCGAAGCAATCACGTTTCAGAGACATCTTGTTCAGATTGTCCATGTGACATGCTTCATTCATATTTGCTGTCCTAGACAGGCATAAGCCACAGAAGTGTCAGCCACTGAATAACGGTCACTCTTCACCACGGTTCGGTGCCGTGTAGATATGTAAGAACGTGCTCTAGGGTGCTGCCCGTAAAGCGACACCGCGGTTCCTAATTAGGTCCAGAAGTCATGTCTGTGCAGCATCTGTGCTTGTTGACGAGCTGATGCTGATCAGATGAGACTGAGATTTCACATGGACTAGAGACATAGGTAGTACAAACACAACTATAAAATGTTTCCTTCCATCTGCCTGAATGACAACATAAACAAGAGATCATTCGCCATGACTTATGAAAGATTAATAAACACACATTGTGCAACTTGACTGCAGTGTAAATGTGTTACAAAGTTTCAGTAACAAATCTGTAAATGCAGCGTTTAAACTTGACCAATCAGTGGCAAAATTTGTTTAGAGAAATCTTTTGCTATCATGTAAAAGTCCAGATTGCGTGGATTCCTATTAAGATTATTGGACTTCACAAAACATTGCTGAACAATTGGTAAATATGAATGTTTTTTGTTTCTTTCTGCAGCAGGATGCTAAATAGCTTCTCCCAAAGTAAAATCCTATTGGTCCAAAATCGTGGACTGCAATACTGTGTAATAAACAGCAAATGTTTAACGTGTTTAGATTCAACTTAACCACAAGTAATCAATAAAACCACATGCAAAACTCTTACGCTGTCAGAAAAGCAGGTTTAAAATGAAGATGTATGTGACGTTATAAAAAACGGTCTCTAATGTGCCAAATTCAAATCAATATCTAGTCTAGTCATCATGCAGGGTGCAGCTCAGGCCGTTACTGTACGTCAGTGAAATTAACAATGTGTTCATTAAGAATGAATGAAGTCCCATTACCGCCCCGCTCCACATGACTGAGTGCTCCTATTAGCATTCATCTGCTTCCTTCACTTGACTCTCTCTCCGTCGCTCTTTTCCTCTGTCTTTGTGCACACAAAGGGCAGACGTGTTCCTGATCTGTCCCTCTCTGAAGAGCACAGCTCCTGCGTTAATGTCGTCCTGTCCTCTGAAGATTCACGACCCGAGTCCAGGGCACGTGTCAAGGTGAGACAGGCCAAATTTACTGAACCATGTATAACAAAAAGGCCTGTCCACACCTGTAGTCTATTAAAATTTAGAACAATCATATCATACTGATGTATAGTTTCAATGTGGGAAACGTGCACAGAATTGCGGAATTCGGTCATAAAATGGAATTTACTGTATAACGCGGAATGTCACAGAATTTGCCAAATTTTGGATGAATAAATCAAAAGTAGGTCAGTGCACTTAAATCATAACGTGATATGGACTATGTCTGTGAATATTAAGCCGCAAAATACTATTAAATATGAATCCTGCATGTTCTGCAGGTCTCTGTGTGAATGAATGGTGATGTGCAGTTTCGTTTACTACACACATACTGAAGCGTGCATGATGCCTGTAGTGTTTTCAGCTTTAGCCGCCTCAGTATATGAGTACATGTGACACATATAAACAATCTCCAGAACTGCTCTGAGAGTCACTTCATGAGCATTTTGTGTTTTTTTTATTTGTTTTTTTTTAAGAAAAACTAAACTATTGTCATGTCATATAAATAGAGAAAATTAAAACTCTTCACCACAACCTGTCAAAATAAAAGTTTGGTTTAATGTGAAGAGACTGTGACAGAAATAAATTGCTAGTACTACTACGACTAATCAAATGATTATTATTAAAACTTTATTTTTAAGGAATATTTACCAGATTTTTTTTTTTTTTTAACCAGAAAAATGTAAATACCCAACACAGTAGACTACTTCTGGAAAAAAAAAAAAAAAAAAAAAATTATATATATATATAATTATTTTATTTATAGATGCTTTTGATTATTAAAATTTAATGAAACCATTAAAATGGAATCCCGAAAATTAACGGAAACATAATTTGGTAAATCATAAAACTAAATTCGAGAAAAAAACATAGGGCTTTAAAAATTTTATTTTTGTTAAACTTTTAATAAATTGCAGATCAATTGTGTACATTTCATGATTTCAATTAATTAGATATGGTTTTTGATTAATAAAATAAATTTTAACCATTAAAACACAATTTGGGAAAAAATAAAACAGATTTTATAGGGCCCTACACTTTCTTTCACCAACAGATGCTGGTACATTTGCAGTTTTGCCTCCAAAAATATCGTTTTAAGACAAGAAATGAAGTACTCTAATAGGTACTTTTAAATCCTGTTTATGATGTTTGAAATGGTCAAGACACGTATGGTTAGCTACGAATACACCTCATTATCCTGTCTGGCAGAAAAGGCGCTGCTTGAAATCACAAACACGTTTTGATAGAGATAATGATGCTGCATATCTCTGGGTGCATATGAGGATGGACCGATGTTTAAAAAAGTATGTTGTTCGGATGGGAGATGGGAAAGGGAACATGCAGTCGGAGTGTTGCCATGGCAGTGGGCAGCGTGGGGAGCTGACACAATACTTGCATCAGTCAGAGGTGTAAACAGCGAAGGGGCGCACAGAGACAGGATGTTCCTTCCAGCGCTCTACAAATGCTTTTCACATGACGCATACAGGGGATGATTCATTGTGTGGAAAGCTGGAATGACATGAAGAAAGATACCATAATAACACTATTATAGCATTAATGGTGACGTCTCCTAACATCGGCATAAATATCAGCGCAATTAACTGCTGCGGCGGTGGGAAAAGCCAAAAAACGAGTGCAGAAACAGCCCAGCGGCACGTAAAAGCTTTTGTTGAGGAGTGGACGACGTGTGCGCTCCTGTTGCTATGGCAATACTACATACGTGACGTGTGTGAAAAAAGCTTGTTGCTGGGGTAATACAAGTGTGTGCGCTGATTGTGTCTTTCATATAGGTTTGTGTCATTTCAAGTGGTGTGTTGTTGAGGTTATTTATTAAGCGCAGTTACAGTGAGTAATTCGATACTTTGTGGATTAAATCATTCAGGGAGTTCCGTGTATAAATGCGCATGCTAAAACGGTAGCTGTCTGCGTGTGAAAGTGTGTAAGTGTATGGGGGAGGGTGGCTGAGCCGTGTGTATCTGTGTGATATATGTTTCTTCATTAAATCAATACACCAGTATGATGTATGCTCTGTTTTGTCAAATAGTATCTGTGAACGCAATTTCTCACACACGTTACAGCATTATGGGGTGCTGGGATATTGTGATAGGCATCCATGCATGCTTCATATGCAGAGTGTAAAAGCAATCTCACCACTCAACACAGAGGGCGTCACACTAAAGGGCTGTTCACACTGACAGAAATTTGCAGCCATAAAGTAACTAGAAGTCATTTGTTTTAAATGAAAGTTGGTGATCTGAGGTGAAATAAGGAACTGGTCATCAAGCATAGAACCTAATGCCACCTGTTCATTTATTGAAGACTCAAGGGTGCTCCTGGTTCACAGTCTTTATTAGTTTCATGTGTTTGTTTAACAGTTCCATCTAATAATTGATGAGCATAACATAATACTGTTTTCACACAGTGTTAGCATTAAGCTAACACAAATATGCAATCTAAACATTTGGATAAACATTTATCCAAATCTCACAAACGTTCAGCAAATCCAACTAGTGCATAAATTGTGCATGTGTAATCTATAATACTGGTCATCTGACTTTTTCCGTGTTTAAGTGCTATAATCGGGCCCCCGGTGCATCTACCGACCCAGAAAACGTGAAAAAGAACAACCCAGTAATTACATTTTTTGGTAAGCCTTTCTCTGCAAGCTTGTGAAAAAACACACAGCTCCTCCCGTGACATAAAAAGGGGATTTGATTATAATTTTACCTCTGCTTAATCTGCAAGTTTCCACCCACGGTGCCACCGGTGAGTTTTCGCAAGTAACAACGGTAGGCCTATACCAGTTCTAATGCCATCGAGCAAAGTATGCTAACTGTTCGGTCTTTGGCTGCACTGACGAGCACAGAACACTGTTTAGAGTCCCAGCCTCAGAGGAGACAAGAGAGCAGTGGATTTATTGATTTATTTACTGTATATTACAATGCTGTCACACAGATCTAATATAAACACGCCATTTTTTTTCCAGTTCACAGACATAACTGACTGTTTTTGTAACTCACGTTGTGTTTTTAACAAACTTGTGTGTATCTGACAATTTAAGCGCAATAAGATACGAAAGATAAAGAGTTTAGTACTCACATGCCATGTGACAGCCGCTTTTTTGTGTGCATGCTTCGGATGTGTGTAAGTTTAAACTAATATGGTTTAAAACACATGATTTCAGCGCAACAGACATGATAATCAAAACCAAACATGTTTTTTAGCAAAGTATCTGAGGAAAGAGCTGTAAAGGCACATCCCTATTCTAAAAATGGGCATTTTCAAAATGATAATGACATAATAAATGATCTGTGGGATATTTTGAGCTGAAACTTCACAGACACATTCTGGGGACACATATTACATATTGTAAAAAGGGGCATAACAAGTCTCATTTAATACTATAAAATGATGATGTTATTATGTCCATTTCTGCAGAATTTGTCACAAAAGCAGCTCAGAAATTGTGGATCAACATCCAGAGAATCCATCTAGTACTGATAAGGTTAGATACAGCTACTAGAAACCAACAGCACAGCGACTTGGTGACCTCCAGCAATTTTATGGCTGTCAGCGTGAATGTACCTTAACTGCCATGACAGTAAACAAGAGCATGTTTCATTGTTACAGAGTTCTCAAGTCCTCTATGCGGTCACAATGAGGTCAGAGGTCATATTCCTCCTCTTCTATCCCACTCCAGGATAAACGAATGCAAATGCATGCCCAGACCCAATCCCGCTCAGTAATGTAGCCCACAGAGAATAATGAGTGCAAGTCACAGGCGTGTAGATGTCTCTTCCAGTAATGCACACCATAACAGCACTCCTGTTTTCTGTTTCTCTCTCACTCTTGCCGACTGGCCTCGCACACAGAGCCTCAATTGTTGTGATTATGCCAAACAGATTCCTGGGCTCCAGCCCCTCCTCGTCCATCCCTGGATCGGGCTGCACTGTGGAAAAAATCCGTGAAGGAGAAAAGAGGCCAAGACAGGATGTGAGCAAGCCAGCTCATCACACTCCAGCAAGCAAACAAGTTTCCAAGCACTTCGGAGGTCAGACTTTGGATTTTTGAAAGGGGGCAGGCTTTTTGTTTTCACAACGTGATGATGTGTTGGAATGTGTCAGGGTCCCGTGAGAGTCACAGACGCAGGGATTGAGGAATACTCCTTTCGAGGACATTTCTTGGCTCTGAGTGGCGCTGTGGAGATGAAGAAATACCTGCCTGCTTCCTCTCGACATGCTGTGAGTGTGAGAGTGTCCTGTCCGTGACTGTAGCGCAGTATATTAACTTCACTTTCACCTGAGAGTGAAACACACTGATGCTCTGTACTGAGTAGGGCTGGGTATCGAGTTCAATACTTTTTAGGCACAGATCAAACTGCGTTGATACCATCGAATATCGGAAAACGTCGTTGTTCCGTACCAAACTTCGAAACCTAAGGGGTTAATCTCATCAACGTCAGTAAACCAATAAGCTTCCAGCACTAGGTGTTTTTGACTAGAAGCAGTGCGGCGCAGATCGTGTTTGACATCCGCAAGAGCAATTCGAAAGCGTTCAGAGCAGTCTGCTTTCTATATCTCTCTCGGTCCAGCGCAGCGTCACGTCAAGTCGAACACACCTACTAATTTAGACCGGTTACACTCAGAGATGTGGCTCACACGTGAGGCTGTAGCTTGAAAGTGTCCAAACCTCCTTAAATGTAAGCCTACCTTTACACTGGTGCGTTTTTGTTTAAAAATGAAAACGATCCTCATCCATACTGGCATTTCAGAAAAGATCTCCGTCCATACGACACAACTGAAAGTCTTAAAAATACTATACAAGAAGCTCACATAGCATTGAGATTTTAGTGGAAATATGTAGGCAGTCTGCATGCATGGAGTTATGTTAAACTGTAGCATATTTTTTTCCACCTACTAGAACAATCTTTGCATCACAAGCTCAGCGCCATGTGCCTACAAACATTTGGGAACAGATCAGGCTTCTGATTCAGTCATATAATTGATATTAGAGGTCGACCGATAGTGGATTTTACCTATACCGATAGCTAGGTTGGACCGCACTGGCCGATACCGATTAATCAACCGATAGTTTTCAAAATGGATACTGAAAGAGAGCTAGTGCTTTACTATTTAAAAAAAAAAAAGCAGCAACAGTACTGAACCATACTTTGTAAATGAATACAAATATTAATATTATTTACTATATTGATCATTAAAGTTATTTCATAGTTTGCTAAGGTTAAAAGAAGAAACTTTAAAATTTTAAAATGTAGCCTATTAGTAGCTAATAGTGAATGTTGAAATGAAAAAACTAACAAGGAACAATACTTCTACAGTTTTCATTAATGCTAGGAATGGACTCTTGCTGTTAAGTATTACCATTTAATTTCAACAGTCATGCTTAAAGATGACCATCTTTAAATACCTACACAAGGCCATAGCATTAAAATTACATACATATGGATATTGTATGTGTACTCACACACTTTATTTTTTAACACTTGATAATTATCTAATCAAGAAAAAAAAGTTAGTCACACACTAAAGCGCAGCGCTGCGTCTAGGAGACTACCAAACGGACATAAGTTTGCTTCAAGAATGAACAATGTGGCATAAATGAGTTTGAAGTTCGGTGTTTAAAAAAAAAAAAAAAAAAACAGCAAGCGGAAAGAGAACGCGCGATCTGTATTACAGCTCTCTACATGAAGCATACAGACTTTATTAGAGCCACAGAAAGACAAACCTTTTACTGAAAAATGCACAATACATCATTTATAGCCTAGGGTGAAGTCATTATGTACATTCACCACGATTTGGGACAAATATAATGTAATTTAATAGAAAACTATGTGAGTGGCGCTCTGTTCCGCGGCAGGTTTTTCTGTCAGCTGTATTTAAATGCGAGTCTGGAGTTTCCCGCTCTGTGCAGCGCGCAGTGTCACGTGTCAAAATAAACAACACGTGCTGTCAGTGATTTCCGCCTCTAGAGGCCGCTCTTGTACTGTATAATTCCAGTCCTGTATAATTTCTTGTACTGGACCCTTCTCAGCCACTCCAGCAATGGTTGCAAACCGGAAAACTATCGGCATGGATTTGTGCCGATAACCGATAGTTGTGGCAAGCACCGATGAATCTGCAAAACCGATGAATCGGTCGACCTCTAATTGATATATTTGCTACATTTACTGCAAACCAAAAACACAGCATTTATTTTCTTTTTTTCTACTTCCTACAGAGAAGTACCACTAGCATCCCCACAGATATAAACTAGATTAGTCCACATCACCTACGGAAAATGTGAACACAGGCGTTCCAATGAAACGAAGGCACATTCACAGTAAACCACACCACTGCAGCAGACACAAAACAAGGACTTGCTTTTAAATTTATCACAATTTCCCCACATGCTACACCCAGGTTTGGGTTCAGGGGGAGAGAGCGTTCGATAATTTGCTGGCAGATGGCTTTTCATTATCCGCCATGCAGGATGGAGGTGAGCCCGCAACACTGGGGATAAAACATGTCGTGAATATGAATCCAGCAGTGGAGAGCATCTCCTCCCATCTGTCATGTGTGTTTGTTTTCAGAGCCTCTCTCTCTGCCACTGTGTGTTTTATCTAAGCTAGATTAATTAAGCTGTTTATGAGAGTGGCTTAGCACAGAACAATAGAAGAGGCTGTTTGTTGTCCTTATTAGTGCTCTGAGCATGAAGCACTCACAGAGGCAAACTCATGTAGCTGACCAGCTTGTATACCCATCCACCCAGCAGGATGTTGAAGCTAGAGGGAACACATTCAGATGGCGGGGGAATACTAGCAATGGATTTCGAGGAACGCACGTTAACCTGAGGGTTTTCAACCAGAAGATCCATCTTGGAAGCCAAAATTTGTAAACGGACAGGGCCACACGGGCAGAGATGTGAGATGGGTCACCTTTTAGCTTAGTGTAAACGCAGCCTAATGTAACTCCAAAATACTGCAAGCAAATGAGACAAAGAGGCTCTTACCTGATACGGCTGACAGGCTCCTTCATCTGTTAGGAAGTCCAGGTGTCTGTCAGAGAAGAACTCGATGGCTGTGATGGACCCTAACACTGTCTTCCCTACCAGAGGCTTGAACGTCTGTAAGGACAGAAAACACTCTGGTTAGTCAATGATCTGGGCGTCGGAAGATAAAACAAACAAGTGTGTCATGCTTGACAGCTCAAATAGAACACAAATAAGTTTGATGCATCCCTTTTCACATCCATCCAACCTAAACAGCACATAAACATATGCAAACATGCTCCATGTGACTGACTATAAAAGGCCTTCACACTGAGTTTTATGCTGGGTAAAATAACACTTCATGCTATTTTGAATGGGGGTCAGCACTGAATTATCATTGGGGTTACTGCTGTTAATTTGCTAGAATATAACAGAACTGTTTAGCAACATGCCACTAATCATACACTACCTCAGTGCAAACCTTACTGAATATTTACATGATTTATACTGTCACAGAAACTTTCATGTGCTGTATTTAGTTTCAGCATCTGAGGAAACGGCTAAAAATGAGGAACCGTGACTGAAAACACACCTACGGGTTTCTCTCTCTTTTTTTTGTGTGTGATTTGAACGATGTTATTATAGCAACTTTGTACATATGCAAAAAAAAAAGTACACTTTGAGTTCTTGAAACTTCAGTACTCAGAATGAACTGCTAACCCAGGTAAAGTATGAACAGGATGAACTAAGATAACCAATGATTATGTAAACCCAAGGTTAAACAATTTCAAGCGAGAAAACCCATTTGTTTTTCTGATAGCTGTTCTTCCTGCCAATGAACCAATTAAAAGGGTATCTGCAGGATTCAAAAATCCAATTTAAGACATTAAGACCTTTTTAAAATGAATACCGTATGTCCATACCAAACAAACTCATACAATCTCAGAATAAATCCTGTATCTCAGACTCTTCTACTTAATTAAACAAGCTAGGGCTCACATTCAACTGCAAAACGGGGTAAATGCATAACACTGAATGTGTTAAATGAAGTTCTTAGTCCTTCCTGTGATGACAAGGCAGCCCAGAGAAAAGGTATAAGAGTTTACGTTAAATTAAATGACAAAATTCATCATCTGTAGATCATAAGCAATTGCTTGGCATAAATGTGCTCTATTCACTGATTATGAATGCAAAAAAACCATGAGCATATAGAATGTGCAGCACTCACATTTACTAAGTCAAATCAATGTGTTTTAATGTTTTTAAAAAAAGACTTTTTAGGGACCTGTAGGCACCCTAAATTAAAGGACGCAACTCTACACATGCAATAGATGCATTTATGACCATGCGCCTGTGTGTGAACTAAACACAGTTTGGGCTCTGAGAGTACTTTCTCACGGCACAGTAAACATCTGCAGCTTCACCTTAGATCAGAGGTCTTTCCTGAGACTCTAATTGAATCAGAAGGTTAAATTGGCACTAGTATGACTACACAAGAGCTGGACTGAGAGGACAGTAATTGGATTCATTACAAGCCCGGCCTAACACTAGAGTACAAAACTGCAGCTGAACTTAGTATGTGTGTGCGTGAGTGAAAATGGCATGCCATCTGGTCACTGGGATGAAAGCAGGCTTCATGCTACACGCAGACATGGCAGTCATGGGACTAGCTGCACATGATCGCCATCACAATCTACTCTTCATGTCTGCTAGCAGGGAACACATCTACAACTGTGCTGTGCTACCCTAAATGCCGTGTACCAGGGGCTTATGGATTTAGATGTCATTTCAGTTTCTCATTTTCAACATTCCCATAATTCCTACAAGCAGAACTGGAGGTCATTAAGAAGTTAAGACTGTATTTATATTTAAAGAAAAAAGCTTGTGACATCTTAGACTTAAAGCGAGTGTTTTGAGATTTTTGTTGCAGTTGCGATCATTGTACACAATAAAAAAGTTTTTTTAAGCTGTAAATAAAACAGATTGCTTCTGAGTGAAAATAGTTTTAATGTAAATCCTACACTTTTTTGTTTCCAAATACTTTTTTTAGGAAGAAGAAGGTTATTCCTAGTTATTAAACAAATAACACCTTAATAATTGACAGTAGGCCTATTTTTTAAAAAGAGAGAGATCAAAAAAAAAGAAAAAAGACTGAATTTCATACAAGTGTGTGCATGTGATCTTAATCTGCGCTGGACTTTTGGCCGCACAACCTACCATTTCTATTTCTATCAACAGAGGTCAGATAGACATGCCCATGTCTGGATGCCTCTAAAACAGCCCTTGAAAGTGAAACGCAACCACACTGACCAACAGGAAGAGTTTTTATACCAGTAAACAGTGTAAGCGTCTAACCACCAATCTCTGTGATAGCACAGTCTAGCTGAATATTTCTGATTGTTGAGATGTGAGCTCAGACGATCTGTATTGACTGTCTTTCTGCCTGCATGTCACTCTCTGAACCTGATCCCGCAGCAGCAGGGGAAAGACTAGCTGTGGATTTACACTTCTAAAATAAACCTTTCATCAGCCTCGCCAGCAGTCAAGTGAGCTGCTACTGAATTTGACTTCTATATAGAGTACTGACCTATTATTAAAACAGAGTTACTATTAAAAAAAAAAGATTTGCTACACATAGTTCCAGTTCTGGATACTGATTGGTTAATACAACATTCAAGGGATGCTAAAATATGTTATATATTAGTACCAACTATAAAGTGAATTTGTTTATGTAACTGCACAGGTCAAGGGACTATATCTTTAAGTTGAATGATGGCAAATAGTGAATTTGCTTAAAATATAATACAAAATATTGCTATATAAAATATTATTCAGAAAATATTTTAAATAAAATATTCATTAACCATTTTAACAATGCAATACAACCATTTTAGCAACAAAGCACTCAATGCTGTAACTGTGTCAATACCATCACACACTTAAATAATCGTAATTCTTTTTCCTCATGACGTTGCATCAATAATTTAGAACTTAGCATGAATATTTAATATATTTGTGTGCATAATCATATAATTTCCTACAGTTTAATTAAAAACTGCATTTCTATGAGATGCCAGACTGGACATGAAGCAAAAAAGAGATTCAAACCGAACTCACAGTTGAATCATGGTATATGCATGACACTAGATATATTTACATGCAACCCAGTAATCTGTTTATAATCAGATTGATGACTCAATCAGACTGAATGCCTTCGTGTAAACACCTCAATCCAGCTGAAATTGATCCAAATGAAATTTACATCCGATTGAATGAGCAATGTAAACCTTTCAATCTGACTGACTACTCTTAATCAGATAAAAAAAACTTATACATATACATATGTTTCTTTACTTCTTACAAACTGGCCAGTGTGCGTGACTGAATATTTTCTACATTTTAAAAAAAGGCTTTTTCTGACATTTTTTTTTAGAAATGTCAAAACAAAAACAGCAATTTCTCAGTTTCTCCTGTATATGCGCTACAAGTTTGTTCAGAATATACGTAATGCATGTGTACAGTGAATGAATATGTGAATCAGACTGCAAAGTTTAAGGTACAGCTTCAAGGGGTTGCAGTCACGCCACTGTGTCATTCATAAAACAGCATGGTCTAGATTGACTTATTTCTTAAAAAGACATGTTTTAAAAGTCACAGAAACATTCTGATCGATATGAATGACAACTGTGACATTCAACATTAAAATGAACAGTGCAGAGACATCTAACAAAGAGTATCTCAATCTAATTTTGTGAATCTGTGTGATTATTATTTACTAGAAGCAGCATGAATTTATTAGACTAGTTCCTCTTTGGCGTATAGGGAGTTGAATCAAGGCTACAGACACTCGAGCCGTTTCTAGGACAGATAAATATAGCAACAGCAGATCCACGTCTCTTAAAGGAAAACCAGGCTTTGTTGTTCTAATAAAAACATCCACACAACACAGAGCTCAGGAAGATGCATACTTGATGCAGCTGTGAGGAGGAAAATAAAAACAGACAAAAGAGAGGAAAATACAGTCCTCTGAGCAGCTCTGCAGGTGCAACCGATGATGTTTTACTCAATGATTCCTCAATTTAAAACCTGGTCACAATCGGTCTATAGTCAAAATTAAGCAATAAAGCAAAATTAAACATTAAACACTACCACAAATGCAGAGGATTTCATCACAAACGAGATATCACCCCTGTGACAACTTCACACGCAAACACAGACAAACAGAAAGATGCAGAAGCTCTTCCTTGAGTGACTGCAACTGGGTCACATCTGCCACTTGTCATTAGGGAGTTACCTCTTATCACAATCATGCTGCCAAACAGACAGCACAATAATTGCTGAGCGTCTCCAGAATACAGAATACACCTGAGTGGATCCACGATGCACGCACATGACGGCAGCAGCACACACGGAAACACACAACACATGTATCTCATTCCCTCTGCAAGAACAAAAAGAGGCCAATGAAAGGAGGAGCTCTTTCAGAGAAAGCACAGGGAGGCTGGCTGTGTGCAGACAAAGCATCTCCAAAATACAGTCCTCGGCTGGGCGCTGCGCAGCGGGCCATAATTCAGCTATAAATATTTGATAAGGCTGAGTGCACTGGAATGTGCGGCAGGGCCGTGAGGGGGGTTCATGCATAGCCAAGTGTGCTGGAGGCTGGGACGCTCCAGGATGACACTATCTGATGAAGGTCACGGAGGAACGCCGACTGCGCTTTACACATACGCGTGCAGGATCTCACAGCGGAGCAGTCATTAGCAGTAATGGACAGTCGCTCGGTCTTTCTTTGAAGAAATAAATACATCTCTCTGTTGTCTCTTTTGTACATACACTCAAGTCCTGAGCAATCAACAAAATCAATGGGCTGCATGCTACAATCACAATTATTAACAAGTGTTATTAATTTGGTTCTTGTATGTTGAAAATGCAAGTGTGCTGCTTACTGCGCAGTATCTTATGTATACTGCCTACTATTTTGCGCCTACTAAAAGTGTTACAGGATCTCGCTATGTAGCATGTTTACTTTACTATGTGGCATACAAAAGGTATTTTTATATAGGTATATTTCATATTTTATATTGCCAAGGACGATATATATTTGGTATTTTTCAAATACTGGCATCGGCGATAAGTTTTTCTGTTTGGCAGACACGTTCGAGGTGGGACTTTTATTTTGACGGCGATGAGAGCAGCAGCACATTCTCCCTCTTGTTCGCTATTAAAAATGTATGCAAAAAAGTCTTATAACGATTGCTTTTATATTATTAGTAATTATAATACTTATATTATAATACTTTCTCGTTTGCTGTTAGCATTCAGCAAATATGCATTTATATCATTTAAACAAATCTTTGAATGACTAATGAACTTCCCAGAATACCAAGTGCCCTGTTGGTTACAGTGTATACTTTCTTTAATTATATTTTTATTAAATATTTATTTATTTGTGAAAAATTATTTGTTATCTCTTTACACATTTATTTTTTTAATCCATTTTCAAATGATTAAAAAAATTCTTAAATATTAATTAAAATAAATAAAATTATAACGGCTTTATATTGGTCATCGAGCACCCTGCTTTCCAAGATATCGGCAGTCAAAAAAATCATTATCGGTCGACCACTAATTCCAATGTAAATTACTTCAAAATAAAGTATAAAGTATATTCACTGCCAATTTCAACTAGAAATGCAATTTTTTTCAAATGCAAAAGCAGTCACAGGAGACAGAAGTTATTCGGTAGGCTGCTTAAATCACTACAAGCACTCTTCGCGATAGCGTTATGACCACAAATAGCATCACATTCCCAATTTGTAAATGAGCAGGCCAGAGCTTGCATGAAACACCCATTGTGGCTTGTTGGTAACATTTGGGCAACTCAGCATAATGACATCATACTGAGAACTGAGACCTTTAGTGAAGTTAGCTGTCAGTCATGTCCTGAGGCGTCAGTAACCCCTCATCTGCTCAGAGAGCAGGAGACTGCTCCCATTATCGATGACTAAGCTGCCTACACTGCAAGTGTGAGATGAACACATTGACACTGATCTGTTGCATCATATAGCTCGCAGACAGTGTTGTTGTTTCTCCAGCAGAGTTCATGCTGTGGAAGAAGACGCCATATCCAATGTTCCATAAACACCCGGAGTGTTTGCAGGGAAACGTCTCAATCACAACTGTTACTAATTCAGTTCTCAGGCTATGTTCAAAATGCACTGCAAGCGTGCTGGTTCTGTGCCTAATAAAGTGCCACGACTTTGCTAGTTCATTTTACTATGTGGCACTCAAAGTTATTGTGTATTGACATTAACATGGTTCAGCATGATCATCAGAACAAAACAAAGTAAAATTGTGACTGATATCCCTCCTGCTTCATTTGTCAGACTGTAAATGGAAGGTTCCTTTTTACTGCACATTTTGGTATTTCATGCATACATGTTTGATACTGTGATGCATGCTGCTACGAGTACTACTGCAGTATGACATTGCAAACATGCCCAGAGACAGCAAGCGAGCTGTATTCCAAGTAATTTTGCAGTACACAAGATTTATAACCTCACCGCAGAACTTCATCCCACATAAAACAGTGAAACTGAGCAGAAGGTTGGGACACCCGGCCAAGCTGGCTCTAACGAGGAACTTTAGTTCAATGGCCACTTCCTGTCTACTGTGTTTCTAAGTAGAGGCACAAAGCTGGCAGTATGTGTGTGTCCTGCTCCAAAGAAAGCGGCACATTCCCTCTGCAGTCCTGAGAAAAGCCAGACTCATGAGAAACCACCACACACTGCAGAGAAAAACACATCCCAACAGGAGGAACGGTACTTTCCCACTTTCCCTGACACATCCCACTTCACACACACAATAACTGAAACCCAACCAACATTCCCATATAACATCCAATAACACAGAAACAACATTAAATCATTTCAACCGATCTGAATAACAGTAACCTGATCAAAACAAAGATATACAGCAATAATATACAGGAAATACAAGAATAATTCATTCCAAAGCTGTGCCTTCATTTACTCACCCTCATATTGTTCCAAACCGATATGACTTTTTGATTTAAACAATGTTTAAAAAGACATTTTGAAGAAAGGATATGGAACAACGTTTAAGCTGCTCTTTTCCATACAACAACAAAAAAAGAAAGAATACTAACAATGAAATTCTAGTTTTATTAACTAGCTTTAATAAAGATTAATAAATTATGGAACAAATGTATTGCTCGTTGTTAGTTCTTGCATTAACGTATGCTAACTAATGGAACCTTATTGTCACATGTTAAATTATCATAAAAGTAGTTCTTCTGAAGCCATATGTTATCCTTATGTAGGAAAAGACTGAATGGGCCACTTTATGGTGCATTTGCCCTACTTGTGGCTTGACATTTCCTTTCTACCTTCCTCGTAGGGAAAGGAGCACTCAGTAGATTTCTCAAAACATTGTCTTTTTTTTGTTCTAAATGGTTCATAGAGGTTTGGAACAAAATGTTGTCAGATAAATGATGACCAATTCCGCTTTTTGGGTGAACTATCCCTCTACAATGACTGTTCTACAAAAGGATTGTCTGTCATCACTGTTTTCCATGTCTTTTGCTACCTTTATGTAGGAACAGCCTGAAATTAAAGTTGTGTGGGTCACTTTTATGGTGCATTTTGCCCTACTTGTGGCTTACCAGCCTCCCTTTACATTCCTTGTATGGAAAAAGAGCATTCAGGATACTCCTTAAGACACTGCTTTTTGTGTTCCACAGAAGAAATACAGTCATACAGGTCTGGCACAAAATAATGTCGAGTAAACGATGACCATTTTCATTTTTCAGTGAACTAACCCTCTAAAATGATCGTTCTGCAACTAGACCGTCTCTCGCCCTCTCTCTCTCACTCTGTCTTGGATACAAGAGGCATAATTAGAAACAGCCGCACTATGCACAGTGCTGCATTGAAGGAGCTGTTTGCTAAATGGGTCATAGTGCAACCCTGCCCTTCCTCCCTCAAACACACACATGCATACACCGTTTCAGGCAATACACTTCTCAGTGGATCAAGCAGATTAAATGCCCCTCCAGACTTCGCTCCACAGAGAGAGAACATGACGATATAATCAGATTACTTCGCTGGAATGAACGGACAGGCCTGTCAAAACACAAGACACCTCTGCCTGCTATCACCCTAACTGACACTAGACGACCCCTGTTCCAACACCCACCCAAAAACAGGCACACCATCCATTCCTGTCTCAAATAAGCAGGGGCTTTCCGCACAGCTGCAGTTCTGTCCGACACCCACTGTCTGTCTGGGCCACTCACATGTCATCCGTGCCACTGATTTAATAAGCGAACACACAGGAAAAATCCTCAGCAACTTTAAATCTCAGTTTCGCCAGCCAAATGTATGCACGGGTCTGTCCTTGATAGTTTTTTGCACGCTCGTGGCTTTCGCGGGGCTCCAAAAAGCACTCGTGCTTTCAACCAGTTAAGCTAGCACCCTGTAGCTGTAGACACAATAACACGACTGACTGCACCACACAAGCAGAGGGTTGATAAACATCCTGTTAGACGAAGACGTGAACAGTCCAACCCGCCCTCACGTAACCGGCTCAGCATGAGACATCTACCTCTATGTCTTTAGCTTGTACGATCTCAAAGTTGTAAACCATGGCATATTTATGGAAAACAAGATATTGTTTACCTCTTCGCTGTTCTTGAAGATAGACCCAAGCCAAAGGTGGAGCCCAGTCGGTGGACACGCGCTGCTCAAGTTAAAGAAACTCGAGTGGGATGCAGATAAGCGAGAGAAAAAGAGGAAGAAAAACAAAACAAACAAGCACAAGTTTCTCTCAAAGGCGTATCGTGGTCTTTAAAAGAAGAGGCGTGCTTTGAAAAGAGACCTTCCCTTCTTAGACGCTGGCCACATGTCAGACATTTTATGTGGCTGACAGGAAACACAGAATGAGAGAAAAGCCTCCGCTGCCGCAGAGCTCAAAGAAACGGGGCGAGGAGGACAAAAAAGTGAGGCGGACCGTCTGTTCGCTCGCTCGCTCCCTCTTCTGCTCGTCTCTCTGTATCCGAGCGTCAGAATGTTAGCGAGTCTGTGATCAGCGGTGCCAGAGAACAAGTCCGATCTGTCCGATAAGCGATGTCTCTCGGCCTGCCTGAGTCTGGAACTGGGTCAGGCTGCCTGCTTCCTCCACAGCCCAGTTACACAAACGGTTACACATACACACACTCCGCCACTGCAGCGATCAGGAAGCTCCTGAGAGCCACGTACTGAAAGAACAAGCTCGCACAGGCTGCTATTGTATTTTCCCCCTCGTCATGGTTTTTTTGGTTTGCTGTTGCGCAGTTTTTCAGTGGCTGTTTGTGTGGTGAGCAAATCAGTGTGGCACGGTTGAGAGTGAAATGAAAGAATCTGAGAGAGAGAGAGAGAGAGAGAGAGAGAGGGTGAGAGAGGAAAAGAACAGAGGGGGGGGGGTGCCATGGAGGCGAGTATAAACCATGAAAAGGGCGTTGCTATGTACAGTGTAACTAATCTCCCACCATCACAGGTGGCAGAGCCGCCCCACAGTATGACTCACCCTGATGAGCAGGCCGCTTGGTACGCACACACACAAAGAATTAAAGGGATAGCTCACCCAAAAATTTTCATTCAGTCACCTTTACTCATCTTCATGTCTTACCAAAGCCATAAGAATTGTGTGTGAATCTTTGAAACACAAATTTAGATTTTTTTTTTTTTTAAAAACCTTGAGAGCTTTCTATCACACATGCACAGGGATCATCAAATTTGGTAAACACAGAAGCAAAAATGTGCATGTGTGTTTCGCGGGAACCAAGTAGTTCTAGTAAATGGCATATACATGAGCTTCCATGTTTACCGTCTGTGACGCACTCCATGTATGTGTGTCAATCATTGTTTACGTATCTAAACAGAAGTCTAAATTAAATCTGTTCATCATTTTGGATGAACTATCTTTTTAAAAATGAAAATTTTATCACTGCTTAATAACCTTCATGTCATTCCAAACCCTATGACTTTCTGTGGAATACAAAAGCAGATCTTTTGTTAGAACTCTTGCCGTTTGTTGAAAGCCATGATCTTTTTTGCCATAATAGAAATTAACAAAAAAAAAATACAAAAAACATAACATCTTCTAAATTCATCCAATAGTTTCATGTAAGGAAAACACTGAAATGTAATGTCATTATTTGCTTCATATTTAGCCCTCAAATGAAATATGCACTTATATATTTAAACTTTCTGAATCTCAGTAAGTCATGCAAAAACCAAAGAAATTTGGCATCACTGACATCAAATCGGGAAGATTTTAAAACAAGCGGTTACTTTATTAATTTGTATAACCTTACTTTTACGCTGTGTTAAAGACAAACAGAAGACAAAGAGGAAAACGCTAAAAGGGGCAGAGCTACATAAGGTCTATGTAAGAATTCATATGAACATAAATGAGTTTTGATAAGTTTCAGTCCATTACACAAAAATACAGCATGAAAGTAGACTGGAAACATAGCACACAACGTACATGGACTACTGCGATAGAGTGTTGCTATATATTTAGCATCTATTCTCATTCTGCCAGGAAATTCAGTGTGTTCCCCAGCAAGTCAAATACTGGTTTGGAATGGCATGAGGCTGAGCAAATGTCAGTTTTCATTTCTGGGTGAACTGTCCCTTTAAAAAGCATATAAAGCTTTAGTAAGCAAGGCCATGGACATGTTTCCTCTTCACGGGTCCAGGCGACTTTCTCAGCAGCTCTGTATTCAAACGGCCATGCTGGGCAGAAATACAAGCCTGCTGAAACCCATTAGTCACCGGACGCACTTGCAGAGAGGACACAATAATCCACATAAATTAAAATGAAGGGACAGGCGTTTGGCTCGCAGGTAGGTTGTCCTTGGCTCAGACATGGTGTGTAATACAGTAGAGGATTAAAGGGAAGTGTGTGTGCCCACTGGAGCGATCAGGACACAGACAGAGAGGCAGGAGTGAGGGTGGGCTTCCTCACACTCCAGTGGCTGTGCCCACCTCAAGGGCAGGACACCATGTTCAGTCTCCTGAAGCGAAGACAGAAACTATGAGAAAATAGCACAGCTCTGTTTGCCTCACATATACAGGCACAATGATTAAGACCAAACTAACGAAGAGATCAGCTTTTAAAGACAACAATGTCCAATTTCCCTGTTTGCTCTATTAATAAATGTATCAGGCCTTTTTGCATGATTCATCAGTGCACATTATTCTAAAGCAAAAAAAGACAATATTATCTGCCACTAAAACACTTTTCTGCTGATGTAACCAGGACTGTGGAAAATTATATTAACCAAGCCTATGGGAAATTTTAGCCCCAGACAACAATCCAATTGCTTAGAAATAGTATAATCCTTCAAAAGCAACATGATTTGAATACTTAAATATTGGCAATCGGCACCAATACTATTAGACACACTCTTTTCACCAGCAGATCAATTAGAATTGCATTTATATGGAAAATTCACTCAACTATTTCAATTGTATTGTACAATTATACAAATATGTATTTCCTCTATGGAACATTAAAGTTTTTTTTTAAGAATGTTGGTAACCAAACAGTTCTGGAAACTATTGACTTCCGCTCATGGATAAAAAAAAAATAAAAAATAAAAATAAATTCTCAAAATATCTTCATTATCAAAATATCTATTCTTTTGTGTTCCAGAGATGAAAGAAAGTCATACAGGTTGAACTATCCCTATAATAATATCTGTAAATGCTTAGCAATTAAGTCATTATAAATGTCTTCATAAAAGGCACAAGGACAGACATGTGCTACATAAACAGAACAAAGGCACACACACACACACACACACACACACACACACACATCAGGAATGAAGAGTCAGTGAAGATAACAGCATGACATTTGAAGCTGCCCGTGCTGAAAAGCAGGAAGTGGCAGGAAATGAGTATGGGTGCGTGAGTGTTCCCTCTCTCTCAGACAGCATGATAAAAGCCTGCTGGAGTCCAGAGCGTCTATGCCGCAGTGTGTTCTTGGCACCCGAGCTGTCATGCTCAAAAGACCCAAAGCGCTCCACCATGATCAAAGACCATTTTCACACGCAGAAACCCAATCCCACGTCTCGCGCTCATTCCTTCCCTCAGTATGCTGCCAGCGCGCAGTCAAACACAGCATCACTTTAAAAAATTACAGATATGCTGCTGTTATTTCCCAGAAGTCTTTTATTAGTAAATGCATTACATTCTCTCAGATTGTTAGTTCTTACTCCATTCTTTTTCTGTGCTGATTTTGAAAATCTGTGGTATTCTCTGGAATTAGGGTGAACATACATCCACTTTTTCCCAGACATGTCCTTTTTTTAGGCCAGGAATTCTAAATTGCCCAAAATATCCAAGTCTTGGCTTTGTTATACTATTGATGTGCTCCACAGTCCTCATATCTTTTAGATATGCCCAGGTGCATTGCTTTGACATTTTGTGTGCCACAGTTGGTTGATTAGGTACAATGTACAAATCCCCACATGGTTTTGGTCAAACTACTTCAATCATTACCTTCAGCAAGCGTAAAGCCGGATTCACATATCACATACACTCCATCAACAGATCACAGCATTCAAACAGGCAGCATGAGCTATGTGGTGTTGAGTCTCAGAATTCATCCTATTTACCAATCTGAAAAGCTTTTTTGTACCTTCAGGAACAATAACATATGGCTGACTCCATCTACATACCCAAATGAAAATCTAAATTAACGAAAGAATTGCACAGAAAACTCTGCACTTTTATCTCGGTAGGGATCACATTAACCAAAGGAGTGAGTTTGTGAGCTAAATTAACTGCATTAAACATTTTACAACAAGACTTGTTAACATTAGTCACTGCAGTAGGTGTCATGAACCAACAATGAACAATACTTCACAAGTTTAGATTAATGATTCCTAACACATTAACCTAATGTTAATGCTCTTTTTATTTATTTATTTATTTATATTTATAAGTACAATACGGTCACCTTATCTGAAATGGATTTAAATGTAAAAAAAAATATATATATATATATTAAATTAATAAATTATGCTGAACGCACTTTTTTGCAGCTGAAAGAACAATCAAATGAGCCAAAATATTTTGCAAATGGATACACAAAGGACGGGGCATATTTAGAGCTTTATGATGCATGGATCTAAGATCAGTAAAGATCCTAGTCTAAACTACTGTGTTGAAAACATAGAAACAGCCATAATAGACTCAGGGAATGAAGTGAACCGTAAAGCAGGTAAAACTCGTAAAGGTAACAGCACAGGTTTTGTTTGACTGGGGAAATTGTGAAACTTATCTAGATCAGCCAGTAACAGGATTTTCTCATCACATCAACAGAAACTAGCTTGTTTTTGAAGAATGTGAAGTTTGTGAAGCAGACATGCTTTAGCCAGCAGAACAGAAGTGATTTAACAGGTTACACAGATATGCAGGACATGAGTTAATACACTCGAAGAGCCAAATTTAGAAATGTTAATGACTCACATCACAATTTCTGAATGAGACTTTAATAACACGTGTCACGTCATCAGATTTCTCAGCCAGTCACGTGCACTTGTTAGCTCTGTACATTACCTAATGCTACATGTGCTTTTTGTTAAAAAAAGAAATTTATATGGGGAAATAATAGTAATTCTTTCATTTAGCAAGGATGCATCAACTTTTTTGTCAGAGAAAATTGTTTATTTCAAAAATAAATGATTTTTTATTTTATTTTGAATTTTCAATTGATTGAAGAATCCTGAAAAAGAATAAGCTTCAACATTGACTTTTCTTTTAATAAATGTACTGATACCAAACTTTTGAATGATGGTGTGTGAATACACACACATGCGCACGCGCGTACATGAACAAAACATCATTCCAGGCTTTATGGGTTTTGATCATTTTTGCCTATTTTCTCCAATGCAAAACGGAAGCTCCAGACACTGTGACATTTCATTTAATCGAGCGTTCCTCTTCTGTTCTGCCTGTTTTGCATAATAACTTTCACCATTCAAATTGCTCCGCTCTGATAGGGTCAGGTAGCAGCTCGGCAGCTGTGATCGCATTCGTGCAATTAACGTTCCAGCAAACGCTCTGGCATAAACCTCAGCAAACGCCACCTTATCTCCTGCTTTTAAGGTCATGAAGATGAAATATGGTGCCAATTATGCGTCAGCCGTGTGCCAAGGAGGAAGAATTTCACCGTGAAGATTTTAATCAGCAAGCTCATATGATTCCCGATCAATAAGAGAGCGTAATCTCCAGCGCAGTGAGAGCAGCTTGTGTGGATCAGGTTTAGGGACGGACGGGTGAACGTTCCAGGAATATCCCTTTTACTGCAGGGCCTGTTAATCTGTCTGCCAGCCTCGGCAGCATTTCACTGGCTGAAGTGCTGAGTGATATTGAGCTTCTCTCTCTTGATTTATCTAACCTCTCTGCTCTTTTTTTATTTAGAAATGTTACCACAAATGATTTCAGAAAATGAATGGTAGCATAAATCTAATCTACAATCTTCAGTGGTTCCTGTAGTGGTATATGTGTTTATTAGTGATATCTCAAACACTGGTTCGGGGTAAAGTAGGTGGCCACAGGGGTTGTTCAGTGTTTGACCCAGGAATTAGAGCCCTGCGCGGGACTATTTTCTTAAACCCGCACCCGCGCGCTCCCGCTGAATTTCTGACCAGGACCGCCCGCTCCCGCAACCTGCGTGTTTCACTCCCACCCGTGCCCGTAGACTTTCTCTCAGAGCTTGTAAAAAATGTTGGCTACATAAATACTCAAATATTCGTTCAACTTAGCATCCAGAATAGCAGGCTTTAATCATGATTGCGTTTAAATAAGATGAAGTAATGCTAAACCAAAGCATCACACCTGACAAAAACATTGGGTATTTTTTTTTATTATCGTTATAAAACATTAACCGTTAAAACAAAAGCACAAATAGCAGCACCTCAGTTTTTAAAAGTAGCCTACTGCTTGATACTGCACCAAAGGATTTACTTAACAAAAAGTTTAAAGGTCATTTCACACCCAGTCAAAAATTTTTGCACGTTAAAAAATAAATACAACCTCACGTTATGTCAATCATGTTTACACACCGCCTCCGAAACTTTCGTCCGTCATGAAAAAAATGTTATAAAAAAAAAAAAAAAAAAAAAAAATCGAATCAGGTTCGAGTGTCTGCGTTTTCGCATCCGTAGCATGCATTTTGATAGGAAAGGATGAGAAATACGAAAAATCGGAAAAACGCACACGAAAATTCCGGATTCAGTGTGCAATGACCTTAACTGTTAACAAACAGTTTAAGTAGGCTAAATAAGCCAAAGCAAAATATGAAATAACTTTAACTTAAGTAAATAAACACATAGAACTTAGAAAATAAGTATGTCGCCTCAGGGCAGAGGTGCCAGATTTATGTCCTTGTGCATATTTATCACAACTTACAAAGTTTAACTCTTTTCCATTTTTTTCAGTGACAATTGAGAATTGCTTCCAGATGTCTGACTTGCCTTGCCTTGCTTTGCTTTTGTCAAGTGAACAGCCGCTTTAATTTACTTCTCAACGTAATGTGTTGACTCCATTTCTATTACACACCAAATCCCACCATTCCCTGCGGGTCTCCCACGAAATTTTCTGACCGCCCACTCCCATCCGCAGCAAAGGTAAAACCGCCCGCTCCCGCAGGAGCCCAAACCCAATGCAGTCCTCTAGTAGAGATGGGAAGTTTCGGATCATTTTACTGACTCAGACCTTTGAGTCTTTTTCAGCAAAATGAACAAATCTTTTTTTGAATCATTTTTGTTCATTTTAGCAAAATATAATTAAAATGTTACGTGCTACTTCCCTAACACATCTACTACTTATGCAAACGTTGATCACAGTACAAACAATATAAAACTATAAGAAACAGAAAAAAATTCATTCATTGTTTACCTGGGTCTTGAGTCTATGAATAGCTCACCTCACCTCTTATCTGACAAGTCTTCGGGTTTGAGTCGTTCATTCATCACGTGAGAGCCCCATAAGCTAAACCTATGCAGTCAGAGCTGGAAAGAGAATTGATTAGTTCATCTCCCGAGTCTTCAGGTTTGAGTCGTTCGTTCATCACGTGACAGCCCCATAAAGCTAAATCTATGCGGTCAGAGGGAAAAAGACTTAATACTAATAATAATAATAATAACCAACTCAACTTTAGTTTATTACCTTTGTTACCACATTCAGTGTTATGGAAAAGAACCATCATGACAGAAATTTACATTTATAAACTGTAAGAAATAAAAAGCTACAATAAGAGACCAGAAACGTATCACATAACTGTAAGAGTAAATAATAATAATAATAATAATAATAATAACAATAATAATAATAATAACTATGCAGCCGTTTGTAAGGAAGGTTGTAAATTTCTCTATCACGTCACGTGACAAAAGAACGAACGACTCGAAAGACTCAGGAGATGAACTAATCAATTCTCTTTCTGGCTCGGATTGCATAGGTTATGCGTATGAGGCTGTCACGTGATGAACGAATGACTCAAACCCGAAGACTCAAAACAGGTGAACTAATTCAGTGCAGAACCTATAGGATGTTGCGCATGCACGACTGAATGAATCAATCCCCGAGACGACTCGTTCTTCCCGAGTCACATTAAAGATTCGTTCAAAATGAACAAATCGTTCAAGAACGACCCATCACTACCCTCTACCAGGAATCCCCCATCAGCGGTCTGCTGTAATACAACAGGCTCCATTTGCCACCGCCTCTGATTAACATGGCAGACCTTAAGAGAACATCAGGCTGCTCAGACAAACAGGAAGTAGAGTCGGTGAGCAGCCAACAAACAGCTATAGGTAGCCTGAGAGACCAAATGAAATCAAATGTCTCTTAGCTTTTAGGCAGACATCTCCCAGACATGCTCCCAGGCACCAAATTTCGATGTAAAATATCTGATATATCCAGTAAAGGAATTTTTACAAAAGAGATTTCAGTTTGAAACCGATTTGTGTGTTTTCTGTTCATCTTTGTTCTTGGGTCAATTGCATATTGAAATTATTCATCTTAATAAGCTTATATCTTGATGTAAATGTGCAATAAAAAAAAAAAACTGATCCATATGCTAGTGTACTTCCAAATAAACTTCTTTTCTCAATCATAAAGTAGCTCTTGCAATCTGTCTGCCTGCTGCTGGCGTTGAGAGGCTCATATCTGTGAATGGTAGCGCTGGAAGCTTTGGTTGGTTTGTGAGATTCATCTAACATTCATCTGACCGTCAATAGTCCTTTGTTTTCCTTCTGTCTCTCTCTCTCTTTCAGCACATCACCTGCACTGCAAATCATAACACAAATCACACAAACGTCACCACAGACAAATGACCATGTGAAGGAAATGCAAGGCATGAGTGTCCACACAAGAGATCTGAAAACACTGCATCATTGTGTATGAAACATTTAAACTCAAATATGCTGATTTACAAATCAACAAATACATCTTCATATTATAGTACATTTGTCCAAATGCCAATAGACCAGTGTTTCTTGCACTGTTACTCAAGCAATGTAATGCTAGCAATGTAATGAGATGAAAAGCCTGGGTTCTGTAATATAATAAAACATCAATAAATAGACAATATGTCTTTAGATATTTAATTAAGTTGCTCAGCTGCTTGGTTCTTCACACTTTTGCTTTGTCATTGACAGTGCTTCATAAACTATATTTCAGGCCTCAAAATCTTTGTTCTAATGCCACACAAACAAATCTATTTCTCTGAGTGTGTTGATCTTGATCAGCAGTGAACAAGGGCTCTGCAGAATACACTCAACTAACAGACAAGCACAAGTCAACATCAATTAATGTAGCCAACAGAATCCAAATATGAGCAAAAGCATGGTCTATTAATAACTTTCACTACAGCAACATCAAATATGTTGTGATGAGTGCATGTCTATGAATATTAGTGTTACATAATCAGCATGCAGTGAATCCAGAAGTTTTTAAAGGAGCTTTTTGATTGTGAGACAGGCAGTCACTACACGTACAGCAGAGATGGCAGGACACACACTAAATTGCTTTCATGTGGTTGCTGAGAAGATATAGGCACAAATAACAGCCAATGAGCCATCTCAGTCTGTCACTGTGCACTGCTTCTAAAATAAGACACAAAGACACTGTTTACACACTTGCTGCTGCTGTGACACTCCAGTGACTTATTACACAATTCACACGCTCTACATCTATTGATTGGCCTTAGAGATTTGCTCCTCATTAAAAAAGTTTTACACAAAGAAATGAATGATGCTGTTGAAAAATGTGTTTAACATAATATTGTTATTCACATGAGATACCATCAATTACAAATCCAAAAATATCTGTGGTTTATCTGACATGGAGTAGCTTAGCATTGACCAACACATCATTCATGAATGCTTTTGAGGAACACATGTAGATTAGATGTAGATTTGTCTTAATGGGAAGTCTCTTGGAAAAGAGGACTGCTGTGTTGAAACAGTCTGATATAGAGCTGTAATCGGGTCTTAAAAGTTAGGCCCGACAAGTACATTTTGATTGACAGCTTTTTAAAAGCCCGAACCCGTTTACAGCCCGACATTATTCAAATGTGCGCACGCACACAGCTCTTCTTTTCCACACCTCAGACTTTGCTTTAGTTGCTGATGCAACCAAAACGTAATCGCCAGAGGCAAGCCTCCGTTTCACCTCCTCAGCATCCATTTTTGCATCTTTCTTGCACTAATCGAAATGTATCAAATGACCGCTCATTTACCGCGCAAGCCCGAGCCTGGCCCGAGCCCGTGTAAAATGATATAAATTAAGCCCGTCGGGTTCGGGCAAAGATCTTCAGCTCTAGTCTGATGTACTGTGTACATATACTCCCAAGGCACATTTATGGACACTAAGGAGAAACATTAACAAAGCAGTTAAGGACAGTTCAACACCCCAAAAATGAAACATCTGTCATCATTTACTCATAGTGGAAGTCAATGGTCACCAAAACTGTTTGTTTATTAACATTGTTTAAAATGTTAATAAATAATAATAGCCACAAATAATAGCTAAAAATAACACACAAATGTATTTTAACTTAAAGGGATAGTTCGCCCCAAAAAATTTAAATCTTGTTAACTTTTACTAGTGATGCACTGAAATCATTTTTTTTTACCAAAACCTTCCATGGATCACTAGTAAATGTTAACGATTTACATTTTTTGGGGCGAACTATCCCTTTAAGTTAAAATACATTTGTGTGTTATTTTTAGCTATTATTTGTGGCTGCAAGAATAATTGAATTGCATTATCAATATATGCATATACATCATAGCACATACATCATGAGCTGAATGACAGAGCAGTGTTTTCACAGAACAACTCTCTAAAAGGTAGCAGCAGCTCTGTTCTGGAGCTCAGAGGAAGACACTGGGGCCAGACAGTCATCCCTTTGTTTCCCTGTCAACAGGCCCACTTGTTGCTCTCAGGGATTGGACAGATAAAAGGGAGATTGTGGTCGACTTGCCTCATGATATCAATTTGTGCGTGTTCTTTCAAGCAGGGCTTGTAAAAATAGCGGCGCCTTTGTGAAAACCAGCGAAGCGTTATGGATGGCTCTAATGTGAACGGGGATGTCCGGAACTTCTAGGATTTGAACCGCAAGGCTTTTAAAAGTAGTAAACTAACCGTTCTGTGAGTCACCCACCGGGACTTCAACACTTGTGTTTGTGGTGATTTTTAAATTCACTTCACCTCCTCCGCAGCTTGTAGCCATTTATTTTATGTAAAGTAAGATGTGTAAAGAAGAACTAGTACAAAGGTTTAAATCCATCAAACACTGCTCCGATCTTCCACACAGTGTGAATGTCTTGGGTGGAGAGCTTGATCTCCTGAGAGCCTCCGGCTACGGACAATCTCTCCACAAACTATGATGGATAATTATATCATCAACTATTGTCAAAGAGCCCTTGGAGGATCGCCTACGAAATACTCAAACAATTAACGGCTCATTTTATCGATAGCTGGATTTTTAAAGCAATTAAGCTTCAAAAATTCCTTTGCGAATTAATCAAAATCCCACTTACAACATTGGATTTGAGGGAAGAGAGGTATTTCAGCACCAGAGAGAGAGCGAGAGATAGAGCTGTGGCTTTAAAATCAAAGCCAGCTGGAATATGCAAATGACAGTTTTATTATCAGCAGTGCCGTGGTGCTGATAGGGTTTCGCTGAGTGTACAATCGCAGCCGAACAAACTTCCTGAGGGAATGCTGTCCCCTCCACCAAACAACAGCCGGTTTCTCTAGTCTCAGACTGGGAGCAGTTTATTGCATGAATATTTCAAAAAGCCCATTTCTATTCTTGGCAAGTTGCGACCTCGTTCTAACATTATACAGAGCCTTCAAGTTATCGCAAACTAGTACGAAATGAGATATAGATTATCGTAGGAGTATTCTAGGTTTGATGTATCACATTTCTTGTAGTGTACACTGAAAAAAATATATTTTTGCTGCTTGTTCAGTTTAATCAACACAATTGCTAGACATCTTGTCCTAACTTAATTTAATTGTGATGAATGCACTTAAATATATGTAAAATTGAAGCCATTTATGTTGAGACTCATGACGTGAATTATTTTTGTTGCATTAACTGAAACTGGGAAGTGGATTTTTAGTTCACAGCATGCTTTGCAACTGGCAGAATCAGAGGAGTAAATGTTGAAATCAAGTGTTATTTCATGTTTGTGAGTGGAAGGAAAGCACTGTTGATGTTTAGTTTCTGTTTATGCTGAAGTTTTTATGGTTACCACTGTGTTGAAAAGTAGTGCTTATGGTTGGCTGTATTAAAACTGAAATACATGTTTAACTAAGGATTAGTTCAATTTAAGATTAAGTTCAACTAAAAACTAAAAATCTAAAATTAAGATAAATTGTGTGTAATCACTTGCATTAAAAATCCAAAAGCCATTTTTTCAGTGTTGATTACACAGAAGTATCTGGGTCAGCTAGAAAACTCTGGACTAGTCTCCTGTGATGGCACATTACTGGACCACGAACAGTCAACTCAATGACTATATAATGCTTATATTACTTCATCTGTAATCCAATTGGCTGGTGCATGGAAACACAATAGTGTTTACAAGTTATTCTAACTGTCTATATATATAGTATAGTGCTCCATACAGTGCTGTATATCAGGACCAGTATTTGCGCTGTCAGTCACATCTGGCTATAGGACACTCCTTGCACATTTTCGCATGCGTTTTTTCGTATTCGTCATCCTAAAAATACATCACGCACAGAAACCTTGCACACTGAGTCTGATGCGTATTAATTAATCCGTTGCGAATTAATCAAGCAGTGAGGATGCTTTTGCTGTCATCTCTCGTCTTAAAAAGAGAAAAAGAAAGAGGAAATATTGTGTCCATCCACCGCTGATATAGCGTAGAGAGGAAGAAGAGTTCCACCTCCTTATTAAGGAGCTGCAGGATTATCCCGGGCGATTCAAAGTTTACTTCAGGATGTCAGTGGATCATTTTGATGGTTTGCTAGTGATACTGGAGTCATATATTAAAAATAAGACCACCAATTTTGAACTCAGTGTGCAAGGACCTATACAGTACTTTGTGCTGCGAGACAGTGGATCAGCTTGTATGGTGGCTCTGAATTGTCAAAACACCTCTCAAAATGCTTGCTACAGATGCTAAAAATACAGAAAATGGAACCCAATCTGAATTTTTATTATGACAAAAAATTTTGGAGGCAGTGTGTAAACATGATTGACACAACGTGAGGTCACAATTATTTTTTAATGTGCGAAAATTCCAGACTCGGTGTGCAAAGACTTTAACTCTGGTGTTGTGAATAATGGGGCTTTACAAAAACGACAGAAGCCAAGCCATGCATTCAGTCCTATCACAGTCCTGTTTTACTCCCATTGGCTGAGGAAAAGGCTGTGTCTGTACCGCTCTCTCTCTCTCTCTCTCTCTCTCTCTCTCTTTCGTGCTGCGGTCGCTGTCAAACCCAACATCCCCAACCTCCTCCCGCCGAAAATGAGGTCACACGGAAAAAACGAAAAGTAAAGCTATAAATAATACACAGCTACCGCAGTGAGTGCATTCTGAGAACAAGATATTTTCAGGGCACCATCTCTGCACAGAAATAAAATTCTTCAGGCAGATGAAAACATCTGTTCTGTGTTCCAAAAGCATTTTAGATTTTCTGTGCATCTGCTGTTGCATAAGACAACAAAATCTAAAGCTTCAGAGAAGCTATTTAGGTATGAACAGAAACAAATCAAATATCAAATCAAAATTAAACTTTTTGACATTCTTAACACCCATTCCTGGACTTATCATGCCAGATTCATCAGTGCACAATAAAACTGTCTTGTGTTTTCATAAATAACCTCTGAAAACAACCTTTCCACTGACTTCACCTAAAGTACATACAGTATATATAGACTAAGACTTTTTCATCACACTTGCTTTCAGGTCTGGCTTGATTCTAGCATGAAATGGGGACTTTTCACATTTCAATCAATTTCTGATGTATAAAATTACTTTTTTTTTCTTTGAACATCCTGTTTCACTGAAAAATGTGTCACGTTACAGACATTGATTGTGAATGTGGTTTCATATTGATGCACTGATGCAAAGGAAACAATGTACACTTAAGGCAAAGCCTGCAAATGTTTAAGAACACATAAAACAGAATAATCAAGCGATACAGCAGTACATGATTTTTTCCATCAAGAATTGATTGAATGGCAAAATTGGGAACTGCATACCAGAATGGAGCCAGACCTTATGTGGGTTTGCTAAAACAAATGCCTAAAAAGGTATTTGACTATTGGGTAACATTAGCCAGTAGCTAGGTGATGGCAGAGGATAAAGAAAGGCAGATGAAATATTGATGAAAGATTACGAACACAAACATTGTTTTCTTTGGAATAACATGCATTGATGAATCATACACAATAGGACCAGGAACGTGTAATAAGAGAATAAATAAAGTCCATTTTGATTTCATGTTGACTTCAAATACTGTGTTAACAAAACCAGAAAGAAAACACTTTATTTCACATATTAAAACCAAAATAAGACAGGAGATAATCACAACACACTATTTTCTACAGAAATAAGCCCTTTAATTTGAAAGTCTCATTGATTTCAGCTTGTTTTTCCACTCTCTCTCTCTTTCAAAGCAGCTCAGCTCTAACATGAAAGGCTCAGAATGAGGACAGAACAGCCTGCCAAATAACATTTTTCTGAAGCTGGAGGCAAGCAGCCAAAAAGAAATCTGTAAAGAAAGAGGAAGGGCAAGCGTGCATTACATTTATTATAAGACGGGCACTCTGCTCTCTCTCTCTCTGAACACGGGCCGGCAGTATTAATTCATGTCTTTAGATTGGAGGCGCAGTGGTCTGGGTGCACTGCAGTCTGATCAAATGAACAGGGGGAGGACTTGACCTTCATCGGGTCAGTTGGCCCACAGATCTAGCAGCTTCAGCCTGTATGATGTAATATCTGGCAGAAAGACAAAATAAACGACCCCTAACCCAGAAAGCAGTGTTGTTTACAGGCTAACGTGCAGCTGTAGTGTTCACTGGTCTTTCGCTGTTTACATTACCTTAGCTTTATTCAGATCTAGGTGAATCTATGCCACGAGCAAAAGCAAGCCTTTAAAGTCAACATGAATTCAAAATTGACCCGATTTACTTTTTATTTACTTGCATTTGTTTGCATTTATAATCCTTCATTCAAATGTAACTACATACTACAACTTTTCATTTCTGATGTCACTTAGGCCACACATACTACTGCATTCCTTGTTGATTAAATAAATTTCTTCTTCTTGTATATCCAGTTACACACAGAAACCTGATTGACATATACAGTGCATGTTACTCTGACTCTCTATTTAAATTGACTCACCTTGTTGCATAGAGCACTGATCCTGCAGTATCCTGACTCACAGATGCACCAACTTTACACCATGGCCTCTCTTATTTCCTGATCCCAGCATGTAGGTAGAGCACAGCGCTAATTTGTTGCATTTTCAGGAGAAATCTGTAACTCTGAAGTCACCTGTGCCGTGCACTCACCAGGCATGTGTCTGGACAACAAAGTCCCACTTCATTAGATGAAAGAACAAGAAAGCTGTGATGTAATATCGCTGGTTACATCACTGGCTTCCACTTGCATAATAGGTGCCACAACAGTGCAGAGTGGCCTTGATCTAATGCTGACCCAAACACCTGCGTACCAGTGAACTTACTTAAGAACATGCTTATCACCTGACCGCCTGCCCGCGTAGAAATAGCAAAGTCGACGAACTCCAGTAAGACTGCAACCTCAGCTGATAAGCTTCTAATGTGCTATTCTTTATCTTAATGAACACGAAAAACAACTCACTACAAGGCCTAACCAAAGCACTAATAATAAATAACAAATTCATCTATAAATGACATTTCTGCCATTATCAATTCATTTTCATTCTGTTCCAAAAAAGTTTGATTTCATTTCTTCTGGAGCACAAAAAGAAAGCAAACTGGTCATGCTGCTCTTTTCCATACAATAAAAAGTATGTTAATAAATGTTATTGGTTTTTTTAGCATGTTTCATAACCGATTGTCAGCTACAGTGGCAAAGATTATCAGCCAATTACTTCTTTTTCACTTAATTTTGGTCTATTCCTCACACACTACACTACAGCTTGGAAATGGACTACAGTGAACAAAAATTTGGTGAAAACTATTTTCACTCAAAAATTGCTAGTAAATTTCACAATTATTTAAAAAGAATCAGCAAGTAACACTGAAATAACTGAAATTTTGAAGTATAACGACTTAAGTATTATTTTGACAAAACATACTTAATGTTCATTTAAAACAAAAACATTTTTTACAGTGTACTTTATGATTTTTTAATGATGCATTTGTCATCATAGTCAGAGATTGACAGTCCCTGTTCACCATTCATTTTCTTTGTACCGGAACAAAAGAAAGAAACCTGAAATTCATTTTGTGACAACACGTGGATGAGTACATGATGACAGAATTGTCTTTTTTATCTAAACTACCCCTTTAAACAGTTGCGTAGGACACGTGAGGTGGCACATGCAAGCGTTTTTTGGGTCGCAGCAGTGCGATGCGGCCCGTTTTTGAGCAGGTGTGTGAGCGTATTTATTTCCCTGCCTCGTCTGTCATCGGCTACGTCTTTCTCGTCCGATAATCCTCTCTTCCCATTTCCCTCCGCACTGAGAGCGTGCTGCACAAATTTGAAGCGTGTGACATTAATAAGAAAGTCTCTTTTTCATAAAAGGACTCCAGCAGAGATGAGCTCGTGGGGCTTAGCAGAGGCGTGTGTACGGCACATGTGCCCAAGAGACAGAATAAGCAGCAGGGACAGGCAGAGAATGCTAGAGCCCTGCTATGAACGTCTGTCAGTCAGTGACCTTCTATAGGGCAGGTGCGTGTAATCATAGCCTGAAGACTTCAACACACTCAGTCATGAGCTGCATATCTGTTGCATCTGTAGTGATGCTAATGTGATCTATTAACTGTGTGGTTCATTTTCACAAGCAGCATTACACTGTGTCCTAATCAGGCGCAATGTGATAAGATTTCAACAACAAGCAATTTGTCTGTTCACACCGAACATAAAAATACAACGTGATGAGACACAATCAATCAAAAACTACAGGCAATAAGAACTATTATATATCTGACTGCTTCATCATTTATTTTTCCTGTGGAATTTAATGGATTTGACATATATTATCTAATATTTCACAACTTTCTAGTCCATGATTATTAACATGCATTAGGAGCATTATTTTAAATCAAAAGTAAAACAACCTTACACAATGTTTCTGAATCCAAACAACCAATAATATGCGAGTAATGCACAATGAACAAAAAAGAAATGTGAGAAACATGGAAGAGATGTTTTGTGTCATGTTGTGGCAAACTATTTTCCCACATATTCATGTTTCATAGAGACTTGGACAGTAAGTTCTCTTCAGCACAGTGGATGTACTGAACTTTGCTATCCCAGTCCTGGAAATCAGTCGGAGCTGCACACTGCTGTCAGCACTGTGATAGAGGAATGAGGTAGCAAAAGGAGAGAACAAGCTCTGCCCTAAAGCCGAGTGCACTGTCCGCCACTAAATGACAGACAGAAGAGAGGGAGGATGCACTTGTTAGAATGGAGTTGCACCAGCCAAGCAGATAAAAGAGTATTGCTGAATTATTAAATATGCATTCTGAATAAACTATGTTGAATAAACTTTCATTGCAATATGCATGACTATTTAAATTACAGTTCTACAAATGCATGGCATCTCTGTACAATAAATATTGACCATCTATAATCTGTCTGAACTGCCTCACAGTTTGCATAATGTTGTATACTATTCAATACTGCATCTTGTACTGCACTGTATGGAGTGTATTTCACACAGTGTCCCATGTATTTTTGCATAGATATACTTAAAACAATTTGACAAATAAAATCATCTATTCGATTCAATTCTATTTGGATTCCATTATTTTTCTTACAGTCTGTTTCAATAATCATTTTTCAGTAAAACGTCATGTATCATGATCGATTTATTCTTCAGAAAATAATCCAGAGTTCTGCAGAAAGGATTTTTTTTTACCCTCTCTGTTTTCATTTAGTGAGAGGTTGTGAAACCTACTCACACAATGCGTTTTGTTTTTTTATTATGTTTGTCCCTTTTTTATGATTCCATTTTTTTGTCTCTACTAAATCCAACACAATGGTTACAATGTTTTTTTCTCAGTATCCAACAAAATAAAATTTTTCAGTTAACATGTAAATGAACTTGAAAGATTTACATTCAAGCCTTCTGGAACTGTATATGCATCTATGAATCTGCCACCCAACATAATAAACATACTTTGTATGAGAAGCGTGTACTATGACGCCTAGTTTTTGAAGAGGCTTGGCTAGTACTATCAGTGTTACAAAAGTTCAGCCCTTCATGTCCTATGGACCTTACGGTATGTAAACACTACTATCTGTGACCTTTACACTGCTTATTCCCACACACAACACATTTCCATCAATCATGTAAAGCACTAGACTGGTTCTTGAGCGAAAACACTGTGAGCATAGGTAGAGACACATTTGAGCATACAGGAACACAATGGCAACATAACTCTATATTGCAAAACTGCTTGACTGTTTATAGCATTGCAAAATGTAAACTATATTATCATCCAGATTTTTATTTAAAGTTGGATGTATAAGCATATATAAAATAAAATTAGCTTAAAACACTACTAAAAACACTTTTTGTGATCCCTGCTGCATTCAGTCATGCTCCATCTAGCTAAAACGTCCTGTGTGAACAGCCCCATGCACTACCGCTGGATGAACTGTCTAAAAGGCTTCAAGCAAGTCTGTTTTGTGTAAACGGAAGTCTCTCTATAAATAAACCCTAATGGGAGAAGATGTTTTAGAGACCCACCGCAAAACTGCACCTCCCACTGTGAAGATGCAGGCCTGACCCCACATACTGAATCCTCTCATTAATATCCTTCCTGCACTCACTACCAGCAGGTCTGATAAAAAGAGGAGAGCATTATGCAACGTGCCCTCAGAATGACACATTATACGACACACATGCACACACAGGAGAGTAGAGATAACACACAGGTAAGCCACAGAGGTCTCACTTCCTGCCACACAGCTGCTGCTGATGCGGGGGTGCTTCCTCTGGCATCACAAGAAAGACAACAAAGAGAGAAACAGTACTATTATGACAGGAAGCAGCCCTTGGGGTGACAGACAGGGTTTTTTTTCCGTGTTGTTCTTTTTAAAGGGGAGTCTCAGTGAAGGGTCATTGTACAGCGTTCAACAATATTTTTATTTTTTTTCTTTCTGCTGGCTCAGACAGGCCAGGAGTTTAGATGTTACCCTGACGAAATTTAAATGGATACAACGCTATTTTTTTAATCACAGTATTTCCATGTGCCAGAATGTTTCTGTGAGAAAAAAAAAAAATCAATCTTTATATTCTAGTAATAGCTAGGTGTTGTACAGCTATAATGTAGCTGTACAACAGACTATAAATTTTATAAAAAATTGCACTCTATAAACACATTTTTGGAAAATGAGGTCATGTGATGCAAAATAAACAAAATGTTAAAGCCTGCACGGCATAAAAAACCCAACATCAAGTGATTATTCTTAAAACTCACACTACTGTTCAAAAGTTTGGGGTCAGTGAGATTTTTATTTGTTTATTTTTTTAACGTTTATTCAGCAAGAGTACATTAAATTGATCAAAAGACATATAATGTTACAAAAGTTTTTAATTTAATAAATGTTCTTTTTAATTAATTAATTTTAATTTTGAAGAATCTTTAAAAAAATAGCACTCTTTCCACAAAAATATTGATGGAACACTGATAATAAGAAATATTTATTGAGCACAAAATAGCATATTAGAAATATTTTCTGGAAAAATGCAACAAGGATCATGTGAACTTGAAAACTACTGGCTGCTGAAAATTCTGCTTTACATCACAGGGATAAATTACATTTTACAATATACTAAACCAGAAAACACTCATTATAAATTTTAATAATATTTCACAATATTACCATTTAGTACTGTATTTTAGATTAAATAAATAATAATTAAAATTAAATAAATGCATTGTTAGTGAGAGTTAGTGACTTCAAAATCATTAAAAATAATATTATCAAACCCACTTTTGAACAGTAGTGTACATATCAGAGAGCCTATTTATGAAATGCATACATCTATACACGTTTGATTTTAACCACACAAAAAGTTACACACTATTCACACTCTACACTAACCATTTAGATGTTCATACAGCAGCAGAATATGGTTGTCAGTCCTGTTTAGAGTGCTAAATACAGTTACGTTCATACATATCTGGAATTTTCAAGAGTCACAGAATTTTTGAGGTGAAGTTCCACATGACCGAAATACGTATACAAGCTCAAGCCTCATAGTTTATACTGTATGTTGCTGTTAGTGTGGGAACCCAGTATATTACTGATTAGGGGTGTTCGATATGATGATTTTTGATCGTGGACGATAAAAATCTCTCCACAATCTGCTTTTGAAGAAATATCGTAGTATCGTGCTACAGCGCACATTCTATCAATTACAGTTTCAGCGCGTCCGTCTCTATATAATGTACAACACGACATACAGCGGTAGAGTTACTCTGACAGGACACTGCACTTATTCGCGATCATAAAAATACATTATTTGCATACAAGCCTTGCTAATTAAATGTTTCGTTCGCGCGCTGGTCAGACGTGCGCTTTTAACCCTCTGGGGTCGACAAACGCATATATGCGGTTTGAGGCAGATTTTCCTGATAAGGCCGAAATGAGCTTGAATTACTCACGATGTTCAATCTTTCCCGTCTGACTCATTATCTCTAATGCGATCCCGCCCTCGCGCAGCTTGCACTGTTCATATGTAAATAGCCGCGTGGGACGTGCGCACGTGCAAACGCCCAACACAAACAAAGAAGAGATACTCATCGCGGCTACTGTTCGTTTCTGGAAGACGCACCGAGTGAAAGCAGGATTTCCCTCGAAAGAAGAACACGATTTCATCCAGCAGAGGAGATGAGCAAATAATGTTTCTTTTTTGCGTTAGTTAACGTTTTATTGTGACATAAACTTGAACAGATTTACTAACAGTTAGTTGCGTTTTTTCCAAACTACAACATGATGAATGCTACGCGTCTAAGAATGTTTAGACCATGTTTATTATTAATACTCTGTTCACAAATAGATTTTAATAGCGTGCTAAACAATAATAATTAGTTTCTCAGATATAAAATATCATTTTTTATAGTACAATGTACATCCTTTTATAGTACAAAACATGCTTGAGTCTGTGGCTACAGAATCATGTCATAGGCTACTATAAAATCATACATACTAGACTATATGACAATAAAATCATAGTCGGGTTTTTCCCAAACTATAATTCCTAACTACAGTGTCTGAAATCGTGTAAAACATTTTTAATATGAGGGGCAATTCAAAACAATAAAAGTAATGAGTGTACACTGTAACATAATGAATGCTACGAGTCTAAGTATGTTTAGTACATGTTTATTATTAATAGCCTACTCTGTTCAGAAATAGATTTTAATAACGTGCTAAACAATAATAATTAGTTTCTCAGATATAAGATTTCTTTCTCTTTTTTATGATAGTACAAAGCATGTGTGAGTCTATGGCTACAAAACATATATATTATATATATATATATACAGATGTTCCTGATATTAACATGCTCACAAATGTTTTTTTGTTTGTATTTTATTGAATCAGATACCAGCACCAGATGTATCCTGATGTCTCTTCAAACTGTTTTCCTCTGAGAGGGCTGTACCAACGTCAGATGTTCAACTACACTGATATTCTATGTTAAAACAAGCTCCTTTTCTACTGATTATGTTTTTTTCTTCTTGAATCCATGGAAAGAAGTAGAAACACTTAAATAACACACGTAAATATCAGGTATGATTTACTTGTTTCACTTGTTAGACAGAATTTGTTGCAGGAATGACTCAAAGTCTGTTCACATCTCTGTGGTTAGATCAGTGTGCACAATAATGTGTCTTTGACCTTCATTATTTATGTTTTGATTATACTGTGTTGTAAATAAAATACAAATAATTTAAAAAACCCTTTTTTTCCAATCTCCTCACATTCTCTCTTACCTGCCTCACAATCACAGTCACACTGATGGGCCATTAGGGGCCATTAAGGGAGGGCCCTTTGTCTCTCAGGTGAGACTCAATATTCATGGCCATTACCACTCCCTCGCATATAGACCCTCGATCACAAAACATGTCTTGAAAATTTTAAATCAATATATTGTTTTCTGTGAATGAGTAAGCAGAATGATTTTCACATAATTTTAAAGTAAATATTCTAGCCTACAAGTCTGATTACTGAAAAGTCTTGTTCAGGACTATTTAGTGTGGGTTTTAAAGAGCGCATACACCAGAAGCACGCACGCTAAAAAGCCTAACAGCGCCTGATTACTGAACTAAGTTATCTCTTGCGCTAATACTGTCAAAACACACAAGGTTTACAGTTGGTTATGTCTAAAATTAAAGTAAACAGACTATAGAGAAAAGGATGCGTGCCTGTATATTAGATGCGTTCAGGGTCTTAAAGGGACAGCCGACTGTCATTAAAGGGATAGTTCACCCTAAAATTCAATTTCTGTCATTATTTACTCACTCACATGTTGTCCCAAACCTGTATTAATTTCTTTCTTGTGCTGAACACAAAAGAAGATATTTTGAAGAATGTGGTTAACCAGCCTGTTGCTGGTCCACATTGACTTTGATAGTAGGAAAAAAATCATATGTAAGTCACTGTGGACCAGCAACTGTTTGGTTTTCCCACGTTCTTCAAAATAGCATTTATGTTCAGCAGAAGAAAGAAACTCACTCAGGTTTAAAACTAATTTTGAGTAAATGATGGTATAAAAATAAAACACTTTGACAGAATTGACAGACAGATGACAGAATTGTTATTTTTGGGTGAACTATTCCTTTAACGTTAATAAAACAACAAAACACAAAGAGAAAAATCACTCACTACTCCTGACTGAAAAACTTTAATACAGTTGCTTTAGGAATCAGTCTATATAGTGTTTTATATTATATTTGTTCATTCATGCTAAATACACCTATTGTACCTGAAAATAAAGCACTGTTTGTTTTATTTGTATTGTATGTGTATTTGTAATGTGTATCTTTGTTCTTATTTTTTTTAATAAGAAAGATAAAATAATGACAAAGATTTTTATCTTCACCCACTTTGGCCTAAATATCTACCATTCTTTTTTTTCTTCTTTCTTCTTTTTTTTGTTACCTTGAAAGGCTTTGTCTTTATAATAGGGAAATTAGTTTGGCTGTAATGCTCAGATAACTTGCAACAGTAAAACCAACATGACAAAGAATCGTGATAAAATCGTGAATCGTGATATTTCTAAAAAAAATCGTGATATGATATTTTTTCCATATCACCCACCCCTATTACTGATAAACTGATAGCACTGCATACAATTATTACAGCAGTGTGAAGAAAAGACAAAGGACAAATCACAATCAAACATTGTCTTGTTTTACAGTATATAGGTCGACAGACTCATTTTCCTTGACTCTAGAATTCTTCAGGCTGAGGAGCCGACTGAGAAACCCGAATCACAAGAGAGCACCAACACAAATCAAAGCCAAATGTGCAGAGGGGGGTTTTGGTGAAGTCATGTCCCACGCCCACCCATCAGCCGGGCTTCATTACTCACAGAGACAGTCCTTTCAGTGCAGGCAGGGTAGAGCCGCCCCAGGCCATGCCTGTATACGCTGCTGTTTATGATTGCTGCCATTAAGCAGCCAGCTGTGCTGCTGGCAGTGAAAGATCATCTGTGTACTGCTCTGTCTCAATGTACCACAAGTACATACCTCTTCTCTCACACCGTCTATACACAAAAGACACATGGATGACACTTTGCCCTCTGCATTTCCAACATACAATCTGACAGGGCTGGCAGACACAGTGTCCTGAAAACGTCATTTGACACAGACAGACAGACAGACAGACATTCGATACTAGAGCAAGAGAGAGAGAGTATTTTCCCCTCAGGCTTATTTTTATAGCGAGTCAAAAAGCAACCAGAAGCAAAGGTCACAAGATGTGAAGCATCTTTAACCAATAGCACCACATGAATACAGACAGGAACTAGACAAACAGAAAACATTGTGGTTTCAGACAGAGAAATTAATTTCTAGTCGTGTTTCTAGCCCACGGGATTTTGAACCTCAGACCTTCCGTGAAAGGAAATTTTGTACAATTTAAAGTTAATAATATTATTTCTAAACTATTTTTCCCCCTGTAGTGAAAATCAAGTTTTTTATGTTGTTTATTTGTCTAGTGTTTTTGTGTAGTGTTTTTAATTTGCTTTTAGACAAACCATGTGCCAATCCATTAATCAACACCATTGCTGAGTATTTTCACCTTAAAACTGTAGTTTCCCAAAAGTTGACCCAGAAATGCCATTTGAAACAGCCCTCGGTTTGCTACGTCACAAAACTCAATAACCAATCACGTCAAGGGATAGATTCCTAGCATATCCCTCTCTCCATTTACACAAACGTGGTGCGCATAGAGATTGCATGCAAAATATACCAATAGGATTAGCAGCACAAAACCAAAAATAAAATAGAGCAAAAAACCCATGAAGCTGTGGTTTAACGTGAATTTAGAACCGCTAACTTGAATAATAACCCATGGCAACAGTGTAAAAGTAGCCCGGAGCCAGACACACCTCTCCCGCATCGGCGTCTGCACTTCACACGTGTATGCTTGTGGGCGTGAAATAAGAATCACAAACTTGGCTGCATTCGAGTCTCCAAGGCATGTTGAGGACAAAATATCAGTAAGTAACTTTAATGACTGTTACAGTATCCAGTGTAGTTGTCCGCTACTAAAAACACACTTTTATCCATCATTATCCATGGATCAAGAGGCCCTGGCTAGTGTGACTGAGTGGAGGCGGGGCTAATTTGCATATTCATAGATCCACTTATAGTAAATGAGGCAAGAGTGTAGAGTTACATTCAAGCTATTTTAAAGTATGAGAAAATTATTTTCACAAGAAAAAAACATTCAAAATATGTATTAACGTGAATTTAGAACCGCTAACTTGAATAATAACCCGTGGCTTTCTGACTATATATACAATAATATGTATGTTATAACAATAATACTTTTTATATTATTGTATTATCATTATTATTATTATAATTCTGTCTTACAAATGCTGACGATAATAAAAATAATAATACCCCCAACGGCACCCCCCGCCCCCTTGAAGGCCAAGTTGATTTTATTTAATTGTATTTTCTCTATAGCGCCAGATCAAAACAGAAGCCATTTAAAGTTACCTTTCCTATAGAACAGGCCAATACCTTGTTCTTTTATTAAACAAACTAAATAGCCTTATGTTATTTATCTTATTTACACGACGGCATGTCAATTTGATCTCTACAGTACATAGTTGTGCTCTCTGTATCGCACACAGCAGGGCTCCGCCCCGATGCGCACACACAAGTGAGCACACTCCCACTCATATTTGTAAATATTAAGCTGCAAAAAGACTATTTAAATATGACTTCTGCATGTCTCTGTGTTATGAATGGCGCACACACGTGGTTTTGTTTACTACTTGTACTGAAGCACGCGTGACACTTCCGGTGATATTAGCGTCTGTCGTCTCACTAATGAGGACATAAATACATGAACAACATCTCCAGAACTGCTCTGAGAGTAACTTCATGAGCATTTGACCGTTTCATTTAAGTAAAACTATCCTCATCGTATCATATACACCAGTGGTGAGCGGTGACTTTTTTTAACAGGGTATGCTGAGTGCTAAGATTAAGACCCCCCCCCCCTCCTTCTCATTGCTTTTAGGACACACTCAAAGAGGAAAACACCGTGGCAGGTGTCGATTTAAAAGTATGCACATTCCTAGCTTATAGGCTACTTGTAAATGAAATGCATCTCCAATCCTTCTTCTATCGTTTCAGGTTTATCCATAGTTATTCGAATGCTAGAAAACAGCTGATTTTCCAAGCAAAAACAGCCAAATAACGTTTACACGTAGTTACGTTATGATACTTAATAATCAGAGCATGGGGATTTCCCCGGTGTACGTCTCTTCATCAACTGAATGAATGTTTTGTTTTTGTTTTGGTTTTTTTTCCATTTATTTTTTATTCCCAGTGAATAGGAGTTAAAACTCCCACCCAGATGACAATAATAGACCATGCAAAATACCAAAAAAAGAAAGAAAGAAAGAAAAAAATAAATAAATAAATAAAATAAAATAATAATAATAATAATATCTTTAAAATATTGCCAAGTAACACTGCAAACAACAATAAAATCACAGAAGGACTTTAACTGTAAGCAACAGAAGGATACGGAAAACAAAGGTATTGTTTCCTATTTTTTCCTGATGTTTGTTATTATTTCAAATATTATACATTTTTCTAAACTTTTTTTTTATTATTATTTACTACTTAGGCATGTTGACAATAACGTCTTCATCATTGTCTACGACCAGATATGTTTTTAGTGGACTTTCAAAATTTGCTTTGCTTGAGAAAGCATGAAAATATACAGTTATGATGTTTTTTGTTTTTTTTATATGATTTTGTCGAGTTAGCTTTGCATCAAACACAACAAAATTCAGGATAAGAGCCCATTGCAACATGTTTGTGATGATACTGGATTTTAATCAGTGTGAAATTGTTTTTAAGTTAAAAATCACACTTGATCAATTCATGATCAATCACTGCTGAAAACGTGTGCTCATTCATAGTCTTATTCAAACTAAAAGTGAAATGCTAATAAAAGGCACAATGCAAAAATTCTCTGAAAAAAAAAAACACTTTTTATAGAAAAAATAAGCAGTAAAGACTATAGTGAGCACATGGTATATGTTCTCGGGTGTTTGCTGATCTGTTGCTGTGCCACATGAGAAATACTAAACCAATCACTACGTGTTATCAACACAACAGCTGTTCGGCAAGATCACAAAAACCTAAAAATAACAACATGCGTGTTATACAACATTCATTTCACTGTCCGAGCTACCAAACCTTTGTGCTTTAATCAGCATTTACAGTCAAGATTATCTGGAGAAATCACATTACTCAGAAAGGGAAGAAAAGCTTTTTCCTTTTGCTTCTGTGGCGTAAGGCATCTAACATACTCTTTTCACATCATAGTAATCAAGCCAAAATATTGTAGCCAAACCGTTTATTAAAGTCACTCATGTGGGCTGATGAAATTAATGGGTTTGAAGATTATAATCCACAGCATTGTTCCTTCTGCGGAGTGACTTCATCCTTCGTACGCAATGAACGCAGACAGCTTCCACTAAACAAGACAGCCCGGCAGGGATCTGTGTGTTTATCAGCAGTAAAGATCACCCGAGAGACTACGGGTCAAGCAGGGCTAAACACAATTAAGCCATCAGAGAGTTGGCCACATCAGCGTGGATGCGTCAAATACAGCGCTGAACAAAGGAGATTTACAGGATGTCGTAAATGCATGACGGCCTTGCAGAGCATGTGCAGGAGGAGCTGTGGTTGTGGAAGAACGAACATCCACAGTCATCGCTGATAATCAGACAGGAAGATTGACAGTTGCAAACAAGCTGCACCACATCTGTCGCAATATGACTCATCACAAACTGACAACCAACAGGCACACAAAGCAAGTGCTGAGCGTTTAAAATATGGAATAATTATCATTTTAAATTTGTATGCTGTAAAAATGTTACTTTTATGAAAGAAGTCTTTTATAATCACTAAGACTGTTAGCCTGGTGATACCAAACGCTGCTACTTCGCTTTGCTTCGTAGACAGAGTCTGGAAGGGCATAATTGACAAGCATTTACTTTCTCGTGGGCAGGCACTTGTCTGAAGTTTAAAATCATTGGTGTACCCGTAAGCCAATCACATAACGGTTGGTTATGATGCATGTTATTCGCCGGCTCAGCCGCTACGAACTTCCGCTGTAAACACAGGTATGCGGCGAAAACAAAACCATCGAGCAAAATACCGGAATGAAGATGGCTGTGAACGACTTTTGCAGATTATGTGAAGTAAACCTACGCATCCACAATTATCGCCCTGCCGAACTTTGGCCTCCCCAGTTTCTCGCTGACGATCGTTAACAGTTAAATTAAACTTTTCCTAAAACCTGTTGGGAGTAGGGCCACAACATCACCTCTATTCAAAATGTGAACCAAACACTCTTCTTGTTCGGGCCTCAGTTGGCAAATGCCGGGAATATTCTCCACAACAGAGCGAAAAGCATCCCGTATCTCCATGGCCGCTGTCGTTTTAGATTTCCCTCACCTAAACTACAATCTTAAATTCGGCACTTAACGTCTACGTCACGGCTCTCAGCCCACCCTCTGTTCGTTGGTTGGCCCGGCTCTGCAAACTGGGAGATGGTTTGCTATATCAGACTGAGTACAGAAGCGAAATGAAATTGAGCAGAAGTACGAAGTCTGACATAGTCAGGCTATAAGACTGTATTAATTTAATCAAAAATACAGTAAAAACTGTAATATTGTTAAATATTATTACAAATTTTAAAATAACTATTTTTTATGTTAATACATTTTAAAATGTAATTTATTCCTGTGATGCAAAGCTGAATTTTCAGCATCATTACTCCAGTCATCAGTGTCAGATAATTCTTCAGAAATCATTCTAATATGCCGATTTGCTGCTTGAAAAACACTTATCAATGTGCTGCCTAATATTCATCTTTGATGAACAGACAGCTTAAAAGCCCAGCATTTATTTGAAACAGAAATCTTTTGTATCATTTATGTCTTTACTGTCAATTTTAATCAACTTAATACATCCTTGCTGAATAAAAGCATTTATTTCTTTAAAAAATATTTTGAATGGTAGTGGATATATTAGTTTTTTTGCAACTGAGAAAACAATTGTCATTTGAACATCCATTCATACATGATACAGTAGGGGTGTAACGTTTCTCGGTAAAAATCAAACCGTACCATTCTCCACACACGGTTCGACACACACTAGGACGGTGGTTCAACTTAAATCTGACAACGAATCTGTAATATGGTTTGTTATAAATAACAACACGTAAAACAAACAGGGTTCAGCTAATATGTGTTAATGGATACGCATTCTGGATTCCAATACATTAATATCAAATATCCTATCATAATCGTGTTTATTATCTTATATAATCTATAGTGGCTGTTGTCATGTTTATTTCTGCTGTGTAAAAGCCTTAACATGTGCTCCGGCTGAAACTCACGTTGTTTGTGATGTTACAACCGCCTCTCCGTTGTTAAGTTGCCAGGGATACATTCCAAGTATAATACACATTAGTAAAAGGATCTATTTTCATTTTTATTTGACTATATAAACTTTGGGCGGCCGTGGTACATTATAAAAGTAGCCCCAAAAAACCGCAACCCAAAATTTTTAGATTAATCGCATGCGTTACCGCGTTAACGCTGACACCCCTAGTTTAAACTAAACTCATTTAAGCTTTGTCAGTTTAAACATTTAAGAGCCAAATGATGCGAGCAGTGAGAAGATTTGTGTGCGCTCATCCGAACGTGAAACCCACGCAAATTTGAAGCTCTAATGGAAGTATTGTTTGAATGGACAAATTCACACAAAAATGATGTCAAAATGCCTATCTTGGTAAGTATCCTAGCAGACATAGCCAGCAGAACGTACAGTTTCAGTGCACTGGATCAGTGCATTCTCTTAAAGTGGCAGTACTTTCTTAAAATTAATCAGACACCAACCATCAAGGAAATCACTCACTGCTCTTAACTCTTCCGAGTCGCCGATCACGCCGGCGTGATCAAGACACATGACCAGTTTAAGACGGTGAAGCATAAAAACAGTCACGTTGAGCGCTTCTATCGAAAGTGCTGGCTTGAAACTCTATACTATTTTTTGTTTTGTGTTGATAGACCAAGTAAAAACGGAGATATGATCATTTAAAATTTATATAAAAAAAATATTGAAAATATTGACGAGTTCGTAAAAAAGAACGCAAGATGGGATGCGACAGGCGTTGCATTTATTCTAATAACTTCGTCGGTTTTTATCATAAAACAAAACGGAGAAAAATGTGTGAATCTGCTGACTCTGCTCTTCAGACTGCACATTTCAGGGAGTGGAGGAGGAGCCAACTGAGCAAAGAAGCGAAATTGAAAGGCGCCGGCGGGAGATTGATGGAGTAGACGGAGAGACACACACATATTAGAGAGAGAGATATTATTGCTAGTTTTTGGAAGAGTTTGAGTAGATTTTGAGAATAGTTTAGGAGTAGTTTAGATAGTTTAGGTAGCCCTGTAATGTAGCTGTCTGTGTAATTGTACATGAAGTGTTTTGTAGAGTTTATAAGCAAAAAAGAAAAGAAAAAAAACGCCTATTGCCACACCTGGTTTTTGCTGTATATAGTTAGATTTTATCTCAATTTTACCTTTTTTATGTTGTATTTGCACTATTTGGGAACCCTAATATTCTGGGAATGCAAGGCCTTAAATATAGCTCTCTGTATAATTTTGTGCATGAACCGTTTTAAAAAGTGGCAAAGCTAAAAAGAAAAAAAAAACCCTATGGCTACACCCGCGTTTTTTTTAAATCATTTTTTTTTGTATATAGCTTGATTATATCTGAATTGTACCTGTATATGTTGACACTTACAACTTGTGTTTACATTTTAAACCTTTTAAAATGCTTCACTGAGCATGTTTGTGTTTTTTGTAGTAAAAAAAACGGATTTTGTATTTTTTGTGTGATTTTGGGTCCAGTATCTTGATACAGTACATCAAAGTGAAAAAATAATTGTCTGTTCATATAGGTGATGTTGGTATGGTATAAATTTGTTTATGTCGCAAAATAAAAAAATAAAAAAGTACTCAAAAACGGCCAAAATAGCCCAAGACTCCGAAGAGTTAACTGAATGGCTTTTGTAACTTTAATAAAGATTGATCTTTAATTTATACTGTCAAATATGCAATGTTATTTTACATTTGATTACTTTATTCAATTTCTGTATACCTAAAAATTAATGTTAGACCTACCTAAACAACCTTTTGGCTGAAGAACCACAAATTATTTACAAATGGGACTATGCTGGATGTTTGTTGTTGCATTCAACTGGGAATAACTACACAATCCAAAAATGGGCTGGAAACACTGAAAAAAACATGCTCAGGTCACATTCAGCCAAAAGATCCAGTGCTCCAATCTGAACAAAGGAGAAAACAATCAGCTAGCTCAGGCTGGGGCACATATATCAACAGTCCTACAGAGAAAGGCCAAAACACACACAGAGAGAGAGAGAGAGAGAGAAAGAGAGAGAGGCAGTGCTGAGTAAGGGGATCTGGTGGCAGTAAACTCTCCTCCAATGGCAGCCATAAATAATGGAGCTGTGAAGGCAATTGTGTGCGAGCGAGAGACACAGGAAACTTAAAAGAGGGAAAGATGATGGCAAAATAACAGCTTTCAAAGAAGACCAGAGAACAGCACAATCACGTGAGGCTTGTGGGAAAATTGCTGTTTGGTCAGGCGTTGAGTAAAGTAATTAGGTTATTATTAAGTTGTTTGACAACTATAAAAACTCATCAGAGTCAGAAGAGTGTAAAGTGTAAAGTGTAAAGTGTAAAGTGTAAGGGGGGGGGGGGGGGGGACGATAAATAAAAAATATTTCCTGGTTTTAATAAGCAACACAAAAAGCATGAACAATTCTAATTCACAATAATAGTGCATGCTTTCGCTGAACATTATCAGGCATTGTCAACAGTCTACTGACAACAACATTATCTCTTCTCCAGTTAAATCACTCAGAAAACAAAACTAGAATCACAGATTTTGACTATCCCATCCAAAGACAGCAGATAATTACACTCCTGAATGCAGATTTGTAAATATGCTGTTACAGCCATTCTAAACTAAACAATATGGTAAGAGCTATGACCTAGTTTACCTAGACACTGTGTACTGATCAATGTTTGGAATCATTAAGACCTTTTAATGTTTTTGAAAAAAGTTTCTTATGCTCATTAAGGCTGCATTTATTTGATCGAAAATACAATATATTCCATTATTTTAAAAAAATAAAAATAATTAAATAACTTTTTCAATATAATTATATATGTTAAAATTTAATTTAATTTATTTTTTATGATGGCAAAGCAAAATATTCAGCATCTTTACTCCAGTCTTCAGTGTCACATGATCCATCAGAAATCATTCTAATATGCTGATTTGCTGCTCAATTATTATCAGTTATTACTGGTGCTCAATTTTTAATAATGGTTCTTATTATTAATGTTGAATATTGTTTTTGCTGCTTAATATTTTTTGGAAATCTGTGACACACTACAGCTTTCCACTTAGTTCAGTTGCTACCTTATATTTTTAGGTATAATCAATTAAAGCCAAGTTCACACTACACGACTTTACACGTCGGCAGATCGCTGTGCTGCTCAGACTACATGACTTGATTGTCTGTCTTTAAATCGTTGTGGTGTTCACACTACGTGACTATGTAAATGTTCCGCAACCAGGGGTTACACACTACACAAGCTGACAATAACTCTGCCACCCAACGACTCGAGCCGGTCCCTAAACCACGTTTTGTCATGAAAACATGTGAGAACTGACCAATCACAAAGAGCCTGATTGACATGCGATCTGACCAATCAGAACACATATATTATGTGCTGTTGCTGCTACCCGCCATCTTGCCCGACAGCTATGGCCAGTTTTCATAGAAATACACGTTAAAACGGGGTAAAAAAGATCGACTGAATTGAAACTTTTTCAATATAACTAAATATAAATATGTGTGGAGGGTTAAGCTGTGCTGTTGTTGGCTGCCACGGTAACGCCAATAAGCTAAGGTATTCCTTTAAAGTACCTGTTTTGCATACCAGAAAATCTGTCATGTCCGGCGCTGAATGCATGAATGCAGCACTTAAGTTAAAATACTGAGTCAGAAATAATAAAATAATGTGTTTAAACGTGTGTTCTTATCATTCTGTGGACAAAATCCTGTGAACTTCGCCCCGAATGTGATTCGCGGATTCACTGTTAAATTCAACCAGTATAGACTGAAAGTTATCATTTGCACGCGTTTACCAATTTACACATTCAAGCAATTTCAGACCATTGAGATGAAGGAGAAATCGAATCGCGCACTGTTTTCTGCGCTCAGCCACAGCCGCACACACCCAAAGAAATTCACAGAGAGAGAGAGAGAGCGGCACAATTCAGAAACCACGTTTCAGACAACGGATGGATACATTAGGGCTGCAACAAACGATTATTTTGATAATCGATTAATCTAACGGTTATTAGAACGATTAATCGACTAATCATCAATTATTCCACTGATTAATCAGTAGAGTTTGATTGATTATTCAGCTTTTGCAATTGGTTACAATATTAAGTTATACATATTCTAACATAAAATTAAATTCAGATTTAGAAAAGCATATTATGTAATTACAATTATTATACAATTAATTGGTAACACTTCACAATAAGGTTCATTGGTTAACATTAGTTAACATGAACTAAGAATGAACAATACTTCTACAGCATTTATTAATCTTGGTTAATGTGAATTTCAGCATTTACTAATGCATTTATAAAAATCACAAGTTGTGTTTTTAACATTGGTAAATGCACTGTGAACTAACATGAACAAACAATGAATAACTGGATTTTTATTAACCAACATTAGCAAAGATTAATACATGAATTTAATAAATGTATTGTTCATTTTTCATTCATGTTAATTAATACATTACAATAAGGTATCATTTGTTAACATTACTTAAAGTGTAACCAATTCATTATACAAATAGATGTATTTGGCACACAAAATGAGATGACAGACAGAGACCTCTCTCACCGTTTAATTAGCTACATGGAAAAGGAACACATCATTCTGCCTAACATCTCATTTTGTAAGTGATAAGAATCAAAATAAAGGTAAGTGATGAGATGCTTTGGATAAACTATTTTATTCAAAACATAATGTCTTAAAATAGCCTATCGTATAGGGTTATGATAATGATTTCTGTAAAACAAACTATCACTTTAATTAAATATTTTTTTCCCCACTAATAAAAACATTTTATCATCAGCTAGCTCCACACTGGAGAGCTGCTTTACAGAAAATCAAGTTGTAATTCTAACTGAAAGCGACACTGACTCTGGGTTTTCATGTTTGAAACTGTAAAGCTGCTTGATTTAAGGCTATCTATTGCATAAAGTACTATATAAATAAACATGATGTGAACGGACTTTACTTGAGTACTGAACTGCAGAGCTCATGCAAATATCCACATCGTTGTAATCAGATGCATTTTTAACCGCTGCTTTCACACTGCTGTCAGTTTTTGTTGTGTTTATTTTGTTACTGAGAGGAAAGCGCGCAATATATATTTACATATTCATCAAACGCTGCTCAGGGTCGGGTGTGTCTACTTCTCTTGAATTGCACCCAGGAGGGCTGAATTACATTCTTGCGCTACAGCGCCACACTGGTCGAACCGCAGTATTGCAGGCTCTTACATTAGGTCACGTGAGATCAAACGATTACTCGACAACAAAAATATTTGTCGACAATTTTTTGTTGTCGATAATGTCGACTAATCGTTGCAGCCCTAGGATACATACACACAAAGCTATATGAAAATACCCGTTTTGGCAAGTATTCTGGTAAACATAGTAGGTTATGTCCATATCTTAAGTTAACGTATACAGCTGACTAAGAAAAAACTGAATGTGTGTCAGTATTTAGGTCTGTGCATTTAATATTAAAGAGACAGCAGCCTAGAAATACCTACTTCTGTCTTGTCTGCTAATCAAACAACACCACAGCTTTAACAAAGATTAATCTGTATTTAACTTATGCAGTAAGCATTATTGTGTTGTTTTACACTTAATGATTACATTTCTGCACTTGAATACTACTGTCACTGTCTTTATATAGCCTATAATTTTATGTTGTAGGCTGTACATTTATGCTTGGAATTTGTGCAATTGTTCTTGTTGTATTACTTAGGGCTGGGAATCGATTCCATCAAGAGGAACTCCTTATTCAGAGCCTTTTTCAGTTCAACAAAGCTTATCTATAGGTGCCTCTCAAACGGAAGGCTGCACACATTTAAATTCATGAAAATAAACTGAAAGAAAAGAGTCAGTACTGAGATCATCTGAATTTCAGGATGCAGCCTTCTGTTTGAGAAGCACCACTCGCCTCCCTCATGCTCGATAAAATCCGTAATTACGAGAGTTGTGAGATAAAAGATCATTCTTTTTTATATATAAAAGATCTATTTCATTTTTATATTTTTATTGCCCTTCGCCTCATGCTCGCTAAAAGTGATTAGAAGTCTGATTCGTTTCCATGAAAAGATTCTTTCGGATAGATAGTTTTAATGAGTCAGTTAAAAAAAAAACGATTCATAGGTTATTTTACGGTGGATCTGGCTTATGTTGTCCACATTTTTAAGCGCTGCACGACAGAATGGATCATGACGTGATCAAGAGTCTTGATCATATTTCCATCAAAAATACTATTTTTTATTTCTATCAGCCAATGATAATTCTAAAAGAAAACGTCACGAGCATATCAGTGGCCGAGAGCGCATCTGATTGACAGATAAACCACAAGCTCTTTCAGTGTTAATGTTAATGTTCTGGTTATTTAGTTTGTTAATTCTGTTCAAAGCATACAGTCAAAGTAAACTTCATCATTCAGCTGAACTGTGCACATTTATTTTAGACACCTCATGTCTTGTTCAATTCATGCAATAAACAGGGACATGCTGAGCAGTGAGCTAAGACTAATTTCACGGGCAACGCAGACAAAATTACAATTTAAAAATCAATCAGAGCTATAGAAATGTATCGTCATTTTTTTACAAATAAAGCTTCATATTAAGAGAAGGATGCTTTCTACGACCTTTATATCCTGCAGCATGTTGAGATTAGGTTCTTTCAATCTAAAAAAAAACAAGAATCGAAAAAGAATTGAAAACAAAGGAATCGAGGGCTCAGACTCGGACTCGGACTCGGACTCGATTCCAAAAATTTCGGAATCGAACAGCCCTAGCTAGTAGTTTCTGCTGGGGTATAGAAGTACTTAAATTAAGCTTTTAGTAACAAATGAAAAGCAAACTTTTTTTCTTTTTTTGCTGATCCGAAAAATGATACGATCCGTGACTCAAAATCCGTAGTATGATCCGAACCGTGACTTTTGTGATCCGCTGCACCACTAGTTTTCAATGCAGGTTAACCACGACGCTTCATGTCATCTTCCCACTCATTAAACCATGACAGGTCCTTTACTGCAAAAAGACAGTCACTGCGACACTCTAAAGTGATGAAACTACGACGCCATGTGCTTTTTAAAACCATTTTTATAGGTTTCACGTTATATTCTTGGCTCAGAAAATATGTAAATGCGCATGCCCAGTTAAGTAGCCGCAGCTTCTTCAGCCTTAACCACAAATCAGACAGAAGAGCAGATTAATGTCGGTGGACTTAAACTTGAAAAATGGTGTGTTTCGCAGTTGAAATAAAACACTTTCTGATGTTTATTCATGTTCACTTCATGAATTAAGTAAATATGAAAAGACGATCGGTTCACGTGTTTAAACTGAGGCAATACAGTGATCTGTCACGACACATTGAAGAGCCACGAAACGGTATTTATTGTTTGAATTTCTTTAAAAATAACAATTTAAAAGCTGAGTCCTGAGATCTTGTTTCATATCAGAAGTAACCTGCTCTGTCTTCTCTGTCAGTGTGTTGTTAGTTTCCTCTGCGACGTATTTTTCTCTGCGTGAGAACAAGGCTGTTTCTCAATATGCGTTCTTCAGCGATCTCGTCCTTGTGTTCTCGCTCTACGTCATCATTAACCGTCGAAGTTCAATTCCAATTCCCAAGAACGCAAGAACAGAGGACACATGAAAATACCCGGATGTGTTCTTGATATCGAGGATGCATTGAGTGCAGACTTGAGAGAATCGAGCCGTTAGAAATCCCAGAAGGCACTGCGGGCGGCCGGTGTACAGAAGCCTGTAAGCTTTAACTCACTCTTGCAAATACTTGATGGCTCTTGAAAGTAAACATTTATCGTTTTGCTTAATTTTAATAAAGATATAAGACCCTGAGAAAGTCTGCAGTGTTTTTTAATTGGCATATTAAAATGAAACTTAACATAATCGTAGTTAAACATATAACGCTGTAAAATAAAACGAATTACGCAATATGAAAATAATATCTATAATAGAAATGTTTTAATAAGTTATGACATTTTTTTGTAATGTTAAGTTATATGTTAAGTTATATTTATTGTTCATTGGCCGCTGCTTATGCTGAGACTTAAGCAAGAACGCAGTACATCTCAATTCTCACAAGGATGCGTTCTGTGTCCTTGCGTCCTTCCGAGTTCGTACTTTCGAAGAAGTTTGGCAAGACCGGTCTCCACAAGAACACAAGTCCATTCTTTGCGTTCTTGGAATTGAGAAACAGCCTATGTGTAGTGTGAGAGCGGCATTGTTTGTCGGTCATGGCAACAGTAACTAGGGTGGGCGGGTTTTGCAAATGGTCAATTGGAACGGTAGGCCTTGCTCTTTCATTGGCTGTAGCTCGTCACGACACCTGACACCACGCGATTTTGAGTCGGCCGACTGGTCCAGATATTTGGCATGCTAGATATTTGTTTGGTGTCGGCGACGCATCAGCGAATGCTCGTTGTGTAGTTCACACATAAAGATTGCGGAGCGTCGATCACCCATTGATTTTCCCCAGATTACAGCCCGACCTGTCGGCGAGCTCGTTAACTTGCAAATCGGACTTAAATCAGGCTTAAAATCCTGTAGTGTGAACTAGCCTTAAATTGTGTAAGTCGCTTCATTTTAAATTACACTAAACTGACATAAAAATCAAGTTTAATTTCATATAAAAAGTACAACGAATTCTTTTAGAAATAGAAAGTTAAAAATGAACAGCATTTATTTAAAGTAGAAATCTTGTTACAATATAAAGGTATAAATAAAGAAAAAAATTAAGCTATAAACGTTTTCAAAACTGATAATAAAGAATATTTTTTGAACACTAAATCAGCATATCTGAATAATTTCTGAAGGATCATGTGTCATTAAAGACGTAATAACGGCTCATTAACTCAGCTTTGCCATTACACCAATAGATTACATTTTAAAATATATTCAAATAGAAAACATTTCTTTTCATTTGTTATCATTTTTCACAATATTACTGTTTTAACTGATCAAATAAATGCAGCCTTTGTGAGCATAAGAAACTTCTTTCAAAACATTTATCTAAATGATCTAAATCTAAATGATTCCAGTGTATATCCCTGCACAGCATGTGTAAAGGCCAACTAGTAACCTTAAATTGCATGTTTCTCACACATTTACAAAACAAAATAATGTTTTAATGAAAATATGTGTCCTTAATATTGTTATTATCAAGTTGCCACTTCAACTGTATTGCAAATATAGTTATGCTGCTGTCTGTCATGCCTAATAATGCGTTTTAGCTTGGGCTAAACTCACAATACAATACAACCTCTTGTACCTTAGCTTAATCAAAGTAAAATTCACTTTAAAAACAGCAGGAATAGAATATACGTCTATGTAGTTAAAACACAATAGGGAAAAAGATTAAAAAATATATATACATACATTCACACAAGCCTAGCAAATGTCATGCATATGAAAAACTTCCAGGTTGCTCAGCAAGAGGCTTAGGTGCCGCTCACGATTTCTCAGTGTGGATAAGTGCACCATGACACATGCTGGGTCGTCGGCCTGTGCATGTGTGGGCGCTATGACAACCGTCCCGTGTGCCATACTAGGATTTCTCTTTGAACTCTTTTATCGTGTGAGCCTGGCCCAGATGGCGCTATGCTGCTTGCTCATGTTACATAATCAAAACAGTCAGAGCCGTGAAACATTTACAATCTCTTGCTCACTGCCTTTCCGTCTCTTTTAAAGGACGTCAAATCCTCTGTTATTTTTCCGTCTTTTCAGCAAGCCTTCTAAACAAATAATGATCTTATTGTCAGACATGAGCCATTGATCTGAGAGACATCAAAACCCCAAATCATCCCAGCAACATAAAGGATCCCGTCGTATTGCCTCCGCAGAGCTATTGTTCCATTTTTAATACACCGCAGCTGCAGCTCAACGCACAGCGCATCTCCGACTCAAAGATCTTGGGAAGAATGACTCACCAGAGCTGGCCACTGGATCTGCTTGGCTTTTGTTCCCTGTAGCTGGGCACCCTCCTTCCTTTTGGCCCAAACCAGCTGATGTTCCAGCAGAAAGATCTGGAAATCTTCGTACACCTTGACCCACTCCCGCTTATCCCACTCGAGGTCGTCAAACTCAACGTACACCTGCAGGAAGAGCAAAGAGAAGGGGTCACACTGAGCACTCATCCTGCATGGCCTATGTTAACCTAATGGTGTAAAAGGCATACAAGCGGTGTGGGAACAGCATTGATATGGAACATTAAGGACTTTCACATGATTCACATCAAATTTATCCACTGCATTGAACTCTAATGAGTGAAGCATCAAGATCTAGCATTAGCCCCTGGCAAGTGTCTCTGCACCATGTTGTAATTGCCATACAATTTCAACTTTGATGTTGTTTGCTGCTGACATTTTGAAGCACAACCAATATTTACCAGACAAGCTGCGTGATGTACTATTATACAAGTGGTTCCAGTGCAAAATCAAAACAAAATGAAAAAGAGTCTAACACTCTTTGTAATGTTAAGTTATATTTATTGTTGCTATCTACATTTTTACTTGCCCAGACAAAAATTTCAATGGCCCTGCCATAAAAAAAAAGTTTTTTTTTTCTCCGTTGTTTTTGACCCATGTAACCTTGTATGCTAATAAATAAGGTTGTTACAACACCAAAATTTTAGATAGCAGTGAAATTTCTTCCAACTGTTTACGATTACTTAAGACATAATTGACTGTGTTTATGAGGACATTTGTTTACATTAGCGTAGTGCAGAGTTTCCCAAACGGGACATAAAAAGGTAACTGCTGGGGGTTTGTGAGTTGATAAAAACCTAATTAAATAATTATATTGAATGTCAAATAAAATAAATAAATGGAGGTGTGAGATAATTGAGATATAGTGTAGCTTAGTGTGATTATAAAATCAAAGGCTGCAATTTAATTAAATAACTGTATAGCCTGATGCACTGTGTGTTTTAGAGTGAAGTGCAGCACTGTGCTCATTTACACAAACAGCTTTATTATCCAGTGTTTTCAGCATCTCAGTGTGACACCGTTCACAGAAAATGCAGTGAATTCCATATCTGCATGTGCTGAGAATTTAATGTGCAACACGGGCTGGGTTTACTGTATTTACATAATCGCATAATTTTTTGTTGCTTTTTTATAATTAAAACATCATAAAATAATTATTATTAAATTTAACTGGCTTTCTAAAACTCCAGTATAAAAGTAATGTGATTGAGTCCACTTTAAAATCTAGCTATAAAAAAAAATGAAAATCTAAATAAACCACTTCCCAAAAACTATTTAATTTTTTTATCTATTAACTTGCATTTGATTTGACCATTAACCAACATCAGTTAACCGTGAATATGTGAATGTGTCATTCAATTCTTGAAATATTAACTGTCAATCTCAGGGTGACTTAAGTAAATATTTTACATATAAAGGGTTCAGATGACAAAACAGTTTGTGAACTCCTGGCATAGTGTTTTAATATAAGCATCTGTCAAACAACAACTTACTGTTACAGAAAACAGTTCAATAACTTTCAGTGTAATTTCACAACCATAAAACTCAGTGGCCTTAAATGACCTCATTTTGGTTTGATTTCATCGACAGACGTGGCCACTGCAGACTCACTGAATGTCCAGCCTTCCTCACAGTCACGGTGCTAAAACCACGTCTCAGTCCCGCTGTTGTCCTCAACTGTGAAACAACCCACAGTCATTTGATTCAAAGCGGAGCTGGTGCGCAGAACGTTTATGTGTTTGTGAGACACTGAGACAAGAGGGAGAACATGTGTTTGAGCTGCTGGATGTTTTCAACATATGCAGTGTGTCGTAACGACAGCATGTTTCTGGCCTGTCAAAGTCTCTTCTTTCACCGCATGTGTGCGTAAGGCGGGCGTAGCGTGATAGGCTGGAGAACTGGTTTCCAAAAAACAAGCCGCACTGAGGGTTTGGCACTATTTTTGAACCTGTTTTCCAACTGGAAAAACAGTTCCTGCCCTGGACAACGTCCATCTGTTGACTAAAACAATCCTGCGCACAACACTTTTAAAGTGTGTAAAGAAAGCGCCTAGCTAATGATTTGAAACGCACAGATCTGGTGCTGAGAGCTGTGGGAATCATCAGCGTGAGTGAGTCAGCCAGAGCACATTGCACAACCCCAATGCTGAGCAACGTGCAGTAACAGGAGCGGGTTTCATAATGTGGATTCATACCAGAAATGATTCACTGACTCTGCCTCTTGTGGTTTTCTCACCATGACTGAGGTTGTGAGGCTCTAATGAGTGTGTTTGGAGGGGAAGGAGTGAAGAACAGACCTGCCAGGACAGATTTCACATCTGGACCCCCCTGTTATATGCAGGCTAAGCTAAAGTAAAAAGCCAATGCTAACGCATTGCTTGAAGCAACATCCTATTCCATTACCCCTATCAACAGTAATCTAACAGGGCTGTTTTATAGGGATGCTGTCCTTAAAGTAACCCAATGACCAATGAATGAATACAAATAAAACAATTTAACACCAAAACAAAGTGCCCAAGTAGTTTGGCACTCAGATATTTCAAGGGCCCTATTCACACTAAAAATAACTAGGACATTAACTATATTAGCATCCACATCAACACATAATACCTTTCTGTTTATTATAAGCGCATGCTGCAGTTTTGTGGTCTGCCACTTTTATAGTCATAAAGAGAAAATGTTTTATAGTTATAGTTATCGTCCTTGGTGTAAACATCCTTTTATTGGCCCCAAGTCAAAGACGCCCTCCTTTTATGCAAGTCTATGGAATTTTGCATCTGTTATAATCCAAATCATTAGTCTGACCATTTGAAAATGTTCATCATAAAATTATAATGAACAGTTAGAAAATAAAATTGATTTTGAGATTAATATGAGTGAATTTGTATTTAATATGATAACAAATTAATAGAAACATCGTAAGTTACTAATTATAATGCTTACTTTCCTCAGTTATTAAAAAAACAGCTACTGCACTTTAAAAATACTCCCGTTATAATCAGTGTCTCTTACACTTACATCGCACATACATCTGCACTTGTTGTTTATGATGAGAGAACTGGCGAGTCAGAATTCAGTCAGCGCGCACTGAACAACAGAACTCCGCTGTTCCAACGATGGCTCATCTGAATGCCTCTGATTGGCCATTGCATTCATAAACTCAGTATAATCATGTGATTGGTTATAATGCACAACACTGTAAAAACGTGGAAAAAGAAATATAATGCAACAAAGAAGCCCTAATAATAATTAGATAGTATTACTAGCCTGATAATAATAATAATAATAATAATAATAATAATAATAATAATGATGATGATGATAATAATAATAATAATAATAATAATAATCTTCAATAATTGCTATCGTCAAAGGCATCATCCACAGGTGATATCTCTGACTGTCTCTGAACATCACGATACAATCATCTATTGGCACAACCCTATTATGGATTTAGACATTTTAGACAGTTTTCTGGGTACAATAAAAATTTATACTGCTGGCATGCAAATTCCCATCCCAGCTTTTCTTTTCCACCATTTCTATCGCTTTGGTTGATCATATGAACTCATGTGATGCACACATCCTTTCAGAGCACAGCACATGACCCTCCATAACACACATTAACAACAGACACTCCCACCTCAGTATCTCTACATCTGGATCAGAATATGAAATGACAGATGTTCTACCTTCTTAAAAATAATGGTTCTTTATTGGCATCTATGGTTCCATGAAGAACCTTTAACATCCAAGGAAACTTATTCTATAGTGCAAAACCAAAAATGGCTTTTCTATGGCGTCGCTGTGAAAAAAACCCTTTTGCCACATTTCCGAATCTGTAACTTAAATGCAAACATCGGATGCAAAATTCAATTAACAAGTTGTTTGAACATAAATGTGTGTTGGAAGTGTGTGTACACATCCATCCTATGATGATAAAAATCCAAACAGTTTTTTTTTTTTAATTTTACAATCCCCTTTCTCAAATGAGGCTGTTCTAAGATCCCTGTCAGAATGACGTAGTTCTACACAGGCCACTCCCACGATAGTTGACTAACAAGGCCGTCTTACCTTAGACCCGCCCTGAGTGATCTGTGAGCTATCCGCCATTGTGTCGACTCCAGTGCAGGAGAAGACAAAAATGTCTCCAATTAAGCGATTGAGGTGTTTAGTTGTTGGATGGAATAATGAATATAGCAGTCGTCATTTACTCCTGACAACTGCCTAAATGCGTCTATGTTCAGTCGAATATAAGTATAAGGGTTTTTCCTAACAATGTGCTAGTTAGCCAGTTCCGCGGCTGAAGTTTACAGTCTGCTCGTCACCCCACGGAAGAGAGGAGCAGGGTCAGCACAGCTCATTAGCATTTAAAGCGACATGGACTAAAAACAGCTTGCTGAAAACAGAGCTGATTTTGACATAGTAAAAAGGGTGTTTTTACAATTTTAACCAAAGTATGTTATAGACTTTTCGGTAGCACTTTATTTTACAGTCCTTTTCCTTGTGTACATACTATGTACTTATTGTAGTAATTACAATAACTAGGTACTAACCCTGAACCTACCCCTAAAACTAACCCTACCCCAAGTAGTTACCTTATATTAACACTACTTTCTTGGGTAAGTACACTGTAAGTACATTGTAAGTACATGTACTTAGGGCTGTCGCGGTAACCGCAATTTCGCAATACCGCGCTATTGACGAGCATAACCGCAGAGGAGTGCAACAACCGCAGCAACCGCGATATTTCAGTGTTTTCATTTTCGTAAGGTTACGCCCTTCTTGTTTTACACTTCGTGCATGTGTACTGAATATTAGTAATGATAACAATGCGTACTATGCTGATTTGCACAGGGGCTCAGTCAATTTGCACTTAACAAGCCTAAAAAGACAGCGAATGAGAGAGAGATCAACTGAGCGCGTGCGATTACCTGCGTCTCTCCTTCAGGCTGTCATGTATATATTTGTGAAAACAGGTTGTCATGCGCAAGGAAAGAGAAATAGCATCGACGCTCTGCTGGTCAGCTGAGCCTTTAAAAGTGGCGCTCAAAGTTAAAATGATTTAAACAGCGTGTTTCATTACAAATCTCTGGATGAATCAGCGCTTTTGAACGTGTTGTTGAATGAACGGTTTAAAGACTCACTCAAAGACAGTATCTTGTGTGAAACAATGAAACTGCACTGACTGACAGCCCGTCTAGAACACGCAGGTGAAATATCAACAGAAAAAGTATCTTGTCAGTCAGATTCGAGGATCAGAACTAACTGTATGTATATAGGCTAACAATATACTAATGATCTTATTGTCAGGTTTATGTTTTGTTAAGTGGACCGTTATTTTGTCATTCTCTTCTGTTTACTTCACTTCCTGTTTCAACGCGATTTAGTTTCGGTTTGATTGGTTTCTGAATATGACCTCCTTACATCGTAACACATACACACACAGATTACATATACATATATACATATATATATATATATATATATATATATATATATATATATATATATATATATATATATATATATATATATATATATATATATATATATATATATATATATATATGCGCGGTAATACCGCATACCGCGCTATTGAGACACTCAAAATTACCGCAAGGGAAATTCCTTAACCGCGACAGCCCTACATGTACTGTAAAATAAAGTGCAACCGACTTTTCATTAAGACCCTAAAGAATCATATCAACTTGTGGAAAATGTGCATCCGATGACCCCTTTAAACATATTTTTTGTTAATCAGTTTCATAGCTTATATAAACATATTTATTGAATGTCAGATATCCTTTTATGCATGATATATCAATGCATGCAATTTCAATAAAAAGTGTTCTGCCCAGCTCCAAAATTACCAATATAAACATGTGAAACAGTATGTGATGCCCAAAAATTTTAAGTAGTCAGCTTACTACATTTTGATACACCACCTCCATGTGTGTGTACAGGCATGTAAAGTCCAGCCTTCATTCCTGTAGTGACACACGTGACCGACAGCTTCTGCTCAACCCTCCACCCATCCTGCTGACCCCTCCCTCCCGCAATCCCCTTCACAGCAGGGATCATGGAGGACGGCTTCCCTCATTCGCCCTTTCTCTGTCTTAGAATGAAACATTAACTTCATATTGTGTTTCTGCTGAACCCACCCTCCTAGTTGATTCTCCGCTGCTGGCTAGATGAAAAATTCCCTCTCATTAAAAATTGACATGGGGCAGAAGGCCAAAATGAGTGTGTGTGTGTGTGTGTGTGTGTGTGTGTGTGTAAGGCACAGTTACTTCTTATGCTGGTTATTCAGGCAGTGACCTGTAGGCCTGAGGATCTGGTATTAGAGAGAGGCTGGCGTACACCACTGCCTCAAATAGTACTTCAGTAATTACGGTTGCATATTTCATTGCAATAAAACTGAAATCACAATATATATATGGTTAGTGCAAGTATCAAATCAAAAAGCAAAGGCTGCAATTTAATTAAATAATCACACACTGTGTTTCAGAGTAATGTGGTACACAAACTCATCTATGCATGTACTATGAGTTTGGATTAGAAATTATGTGCATGTGGGAATGCAACACATGCTAACCATCTTTTCAAACTTGCAATGAGACGTGATTATATACCGGCTGTTGTCAAGAAAAAGAGAAGCTTTAAAGGCTAAGCTGATATGTCAATATAGCTAAAACAAGTAGGCCTGTATTTGATATTTTTCCTCTATTTGATTATATTCCGTATATATATCTTAATATTTACATATAAACAGCTTAAAATTGTTATTTATTGACCTGAGGAATCATAATTTCTACTATACTGCCATTATAGTCTATTTACAGATTTATGATTTATATCGTCATCCATATTCACTATACAATATCAGACATAATCCAAAGACAAACTAAAGGGATGCAGCAGATGATTGCTAGAATCCAGCTGAAAATAAGCAGAGGGAGGTGGGAAGGCTGCTGGACAGAAGTACAGTACACAGACAGATGGTACAGTTCTGCCCCTCCTGCAGGGTGGAAGCCGCCTCAATAACAGGGACTGAGCAGCTCAGATTGATTACCAACCTGAACGGAAAGGAAGCCACTCACACAAGATTAAAGAACAAATCAAACCTTCTTGCATGGAAGACTAGACTACTACTACAAATCTCATCATGCCATGCTAATATTGTGAAAGAGTGTGAGTGTGTGTGAGTGTGAGTGTGAGTGTATATATATATATATATATATATATATATATATATATATATATATATATATATATATATATATATATATATATATATATATATATATATATATATATATATATATATATATATATGTGTGTGTATGTGTGTGTATGTATGTATGTATGTACGTACGTACATACATGTGAATGTTTGTGTAGCAGGTTATTCTGTCCTGTCTCCATAAATCTCCATAAATTCCTGTTCCATTTCTCGCTCTGTGGTCATGTTTGCACAGATGCTTCCATGCCTAAATAAACTGACTATACAGCTGTTTTACAGTATCACTTCAACAGAGAAACTTGAGTTCATATTTATTAAAAATAAAACAAAAAAAGTAAAAAATATTTTTCTTTCTTTACAATGCTAATAAATATGGTTTACATTGTCAAGCTCCAAAAGTAACAAAAAAGCACCATTAAAAAGTTGTACTCAATATTCCAAGTCTTCTGAAGCCATATAATAAATTTAAGTCAGTTGCTCACTAATCTCGATCACACTTCTAAAATATTTGAAAAGAAATACCAGGTTTGATGAAAAGAAAACCCAACTGAACAGCATGCAGCAAGTTTGAATAAATACGGAAGCACAAATGAGATTTGAGAGTAAACAATTTTCAGTCTGGTAAGGGTCATAATATAGGATGGCATGGTCATAAGTAACTACTTCTTTCATTTCAATTCCAGGAAGGGAACAGTTTTAGGCCGACAAACACATGATTGCACCATCTCTGTGGTGCAACAAATCCTGCAAGATGCCAGAGCTTTTTTACGTTCCACCCCATCTGTTTAACTACAGATGAAAAGGGGCAGTGTAAAGCTGAAAGCAAAAGGATAACCACAGTGAAAATCTGATGCGGGATCAGATTTGACCTGGGATCAGGTTTACCCAGCTTACTTATCTGTGCAAAACTAATGATTTGCTGTTTACAAGAGAAGCGTGAGGAAGAGCACACACACTATATAGACTGATCAAAACATATATGATGGCACACTAAAGCAATACGCTCATTAAAATTCCCGTGCACAGTCTATGAAAGCAGGATGGGTTAACCCGAGATAACATGCAGAACAAAAGCAGGAAGGGTCTGGAAACGCTGAACACAGATGACACCTTCCCGTCTCGTATCCAGATGGAGGAAGCCACCACACGTGCCTCTGCCATGGCCTACAGAACCGATCGGAGGCCAGGCTCCACGTTTAATCTGATTATGGATTTGGTGCCAGCTGTACACAGCAGAGCAGGGATAACGGAGGGTTAACTCAGTATGCAGAGCTCACAGACAACACAGACAGAGCAAGACGAGATAGAGAGAGAGAGAGAGAGAGAGAGAATGTTTTTAATGGGAACAGTTAGAGGGTCAGCTCTGGTCTGACTGGCCATGCATAAGGGATGAGGCTTGTACTGACTCCAAAATCATGCAGGCAGCAGGGGTGTTATATAACTGCGTTCAGTCAGACGCTCGGGGAGATGAGAGCTGCCTGCCTGGTTGTTGAACCCTGCACAACTAGATTAGGGTCTGGAAAAGCAGTTAGGCTGGGCCAGGCACGTCCAGGATTTGACCGGTTTATGTAAGACTATGGAAATGCCCGAAAATGGAAAATAAGGAGGCTGCAAAATTCCTTGTTGCTAAACAAGTGCTGGAATGTAGCCATCGGAGTCGTTGAGAGTGCTGTGTAGCACAAGCAAACCCCTGGTGAATAAATCTACTGTATTTTCTGGAAAACAAGTCGCATCTGACTATAAAAGTCACAATGGGTCAAAATTGTAATGCTGAGTGAAAAAACACAGATACAAGTCACATTTTATTATTACATTCAGTCATAATGTAAAATACTGGAAAATAAAACATTTACAAACACTTATTAACATTTCAGTTCCCCTCACTCCAAAAAAAAAAAACAATTAATTGCATACATAGGCTGCTGTCAAGCCCGGAATGGCCATCGGGAGCACCGGGAGAATTTCCGGTGGCCTGGCGGATGATTTGGCCCGCTGCCCTGTGTTTTGTTTTTTGCTTTTGTTTTTGTTTAGTTAGGCTATTATTATTATTATTATTAATAATAATAATAATAATTTATATTTATGTCTTCTCAATGTACCAAAGTGATCATTTCCGATTTTTGCATTCTATAATAAATCGATAATAAATCATAAATCAGTTAGTCTTGACTGGCAGCACTACACTAATCTGCGCTTCCATCAAACGGTTCCGAACAGAACCGATGCGCTGGACTCGATGAAAGAGATTAAATGGACAGAAGAAGCAGTGAAATGTAGCAACATCACTGACCTGTTCAGGGCTTCTAGTGCAGGTCAGTTTCATCTGTAAATACGCTAGATAGTTTTGTCTTTATTAACGTAGTTGATTATTAAACTGCCAGTATCTGTTAGGCTATCAGTAGCACCCCATTATTATCATCATTCAGAATACTGTGCTAAAGGACATCAATATCGATTGTAAAGATACATTAAGCAGACATCAACACAAAAATAATGAGTCATAGCCTAATAATTCAACAGTGTGTTCAATATTAGAATTTTTCAACAAATATATTGTACTAATTTTGACATTTAGGCACTTTAGAAAATGTGTTTTAATACACTCCCAGTTAAAAGGTTTTGATCAGTAAGATTTTTAATGTTTTTTTAAAGAACTCTCTTCTGCTCTCCAAGCCTGCATTTATTTGATCCAAAATACAGCAAAAATAGTAATATTGTGAAATATTTTTATTATTAAATATAACTGATTTTTATTTGAATATATTTTAAAATGTAATTTATTCCTTTGATTGCAAAGCTGAATTTTCAGCATCACTTCACATAATCCTTCAGAAATCATTCCAATATGGTGATTTGCTGCTCAAAAAACATTCATTATTATTATGTTGAAAATTATACTGACTCCAAGCTTTTGGTATAGTGTATATAGTGTGTTATAATGTTACAAAAGCTTTTTATTTCAGCTATTATTCAGCATATTAAAATGATTTCTGAAGGATCATGTGACACTGAAGATGGGAGTAATAATGATGAAAATTCAGCTTTGATCACAGAAATAAATTATAGGTTATAATATATTCAAATCAAAAGCAGTAATTTAAGGGTACGAATTACTACTCTATGTACCTATTAGGGGTAAAAAAAAAGGTACAAAGATGTCTTTTTAAGAGTACAGCTCCAGTGACAAGCCCCTTTTTTTCTGTGTGGCCTGGATGAGTGTGAGATTTCCCGTCCCAGTCCAGCTCTGGCTGCTCTGGAATATAAGTCACAGCATGCTTTAGGAGAAGGGATAGATCAGAACTAGTTGTCTGACAACAAAAAGTCTGTTTAAGTTGTTTTTAGTTGCAGTGCAAGTTTAATATCAACAGATGTTTTTTTTTAAACATCAGAAACCATCACTTCAAATGCTGATGTGTGAAAAATGATCTTAATATTATGCATAATCCATAGGTCCCCATGATAGTTTTGTAGAATGAAAGGCTATATTATGAGTGCAAATTGGGAAACTTTATCAGAACTGAATTATTTCTAACATTCAGTTCTATTAATAGTTGGAACATCTGTTTTCCTCTGCTGATGTGGACAGAACATTGCACTGAAATATGCAGTACATATATCAGAGCCACCTGAAACTCTGCCGTTGTCATGACAATCAATGCATGTTCAATTTTCTGTCTGCTGCGCATGAGAATCAACAAACAGCTTAAGCATGTGACTCATCACCTTATGCATAATACAGCTTTTTTTTTTTATTACATTTCTTTTGTCTGAAATCTAAAATGATGTCATTTCACAATGTTGCAGAGGATGAATGCAATAATTAGTGTTTTATAACCACTATCCATACTTTCTTCCTTAACATTAAGCTAATGGAATTCATTGATTGCAAACTGCATTGAAACCGCAAGCCTGTGGAATGCACAACAGGGCCACATCTTGACTCTGAAACATGTAGCAATTACATTTATTAAATTAAATCACCGCTTTTTGAAATTTAATAAATCACATTTGACTGTATTGCAATTACTGTTTTTCATAATTAAGACTTTATCACCCTAAACATAATCAAACTGAATTTAAGACAAGAACCCCGGGAACCCTGAACGTATGGTCCACATCCTTTGTTTTTACCATCCATTAATTGCTAAGCAATGTGTCTGATGACGTCAGGTGTACTTGACCCTGAACCAGCCAATTATACTGAGTGATCAGACAATCCAGCAACAATCAAACATGTAGTTTTACACCTTATTTGTGGAGCCGTTTTGGGAAAATAAATACATGTAATAAAGAAGAGAAAAAAAATCACTACACCTTAAAATCAGCCCAGAGGAAAAGTCATTCTCCTGGATTGAAGAATGAAGTGAACATGCTGAAGAGCACACATGGATCTCTAAGGCGACTGCTCGCAGGCATACAAAAAAACACGAATGTGCAGACATTACGATATGTAAGAGCTGGTTGCTATGCAACTAACCGCACATAGGCCAGAACGCTCAGTCTTTATCTTTCTCTCCATTCTGGCTTTCTTTCAAAAGGACAATGTCTGCTCTGAACGCCTGGGGAACGTGGCGAGCTGCTGGACTCACTGTGGGTCAGTGAATTTACTGGACTCATCAGAGAGCAGAGCGGAGCGGGTGGATTATAAAACAACTGAACTGAAGTGACCCTGTCTAACAGTCACTGATTCACCTTGTGCATAAGAATCAAGACTGGGACACTTCGCATGGAACACTTAAAAGGATAGCTCAGCCAAAAATCACAACTGTATTTCATATATTCACGCTCTTGTAGAACATTTAAGAGAAAGAAATGTAGCCAAATGTTGACCCTGTTCTTTTCACACTAAAAATCCTTTCTCTGCTGCAGCAGCTTTCATATTTTATTTGTACTTTCAAATATTCATACTGGGGAAAAAGTTATGAGACACACAGGAGTCGAATCATTGACATCAAAACTGTTTAAGTTTAAATTTAGACATCCATTAATAGTTAGTCATTTCCAGAATAGAAGAGTAACTTAACTCTCAAATAACTTAAATTTCAGTCTATTTCAGTCGCTTCAGTCTAAATTTCAGTTATTATATGGCTTCTGAAAGCACAGAGCCATTTTTATTTTTAATGAAGCCTGAGAGATTTCTGTCCCTCCACTGAACGTTCATTCCACCAGAATGTTGAAGTCACAAGTAATCTATTAGAATCGAGCAGTTTGACCAAAGTGTTTTATGTGATGAACATATTCAATTTCGGCTACTCAATGCAAATACATAGAGCTCATCAAATATGGTGAACGGAAGCTCAAAAGTACTTACTTGATGCACAAGAGACAAAGTTTGTTCTTGCGTGTGATGCAAACACATTTCAGCCTGCACAAGAACAAGTGAGGTTTGTTCTTGTGCATCAAGCAAGTACGATTGAAGTTCTGATTTGATGCGCTCCACATATTTGCATCTGTTTATCATAGAAAGTGATTGTGTTTCTTCAGAAGACTTGGGTTAAAATGCCCAATTCATATGGAAATATTGCATGAATAAGTCTTATGGATTTAGAATAGACAAAAATGACTAATTGATCTTTTTTTTCTCTAAAAGAACTAACATTATAATGCACTTTTTGATAACCAATTAAATGATATAAAGAATCACCTATGCTTTAATAATATATGTCAATGTGTAGATTAGGTAAGCATACACACAAAAGAACAAAGAAAATGTGAAAAACAAGCTCATAACAAGCCCAGTGACATTTCAGAGAGCTCACAGAAAGACGCTTTCATCAATAAATGACTTCTAAAAGCACGTCTGCACGTCCTCCCCGCCGTTTCAGACAGTAGAGTGATTATCATTCACCGCGCCGTGTTAGTGTGTACGCTGGAAAATCTGCCCATCACTAACAGCAGCAGGACTTCCCTGACTGGCTGGGCCCGGACCACTGCAGTCCAATCACTGCGGGCCCAGACGCCGCTCTGCTAGCGCTGATCGCTAGCCTCGCAAAACCAGAAATCTGCCTTTCAAATCACTGGAGCAGAGAGAGAGAGTGCGCTGGAGTGAGGCGGATTTAGTAATATTTTCAGGGGTTTTTCTTTTATCAGATTAACGTGGAGGAAAGCTTCTTTTGCGGCATGGAGTGCAGAAGCACCAGCAGCTTTCGTCTTGTAGGCGGCATCCTCGTGGTGAGAAGAGAACAATACGAAGCGACAGAGATGATGAAATGAGATGTTAATGTCACTCACACTATAGCCTGTGGGGACTATCCCCCTGGTGTTGATCCCTTTAAACATAAAAGAGACAAAAATAACAATGTACACGTTGAGCAAACCTGCGCTGCTGCAGATATCACAGTGTCCTCATTTCCCCTGCCTGTCATGGACCGCCACGTCTTTTCTACATCTGTCACTTTCATGCACGCACACACACTCTCATGGGCCAGACAGAATCCTGTGTTCCTCAGAGCCCGGGGGAAAGAGACAGGACAGTTTCTTGTTTACGCTGCTGTTTCATCATACGGCATCAGCGATCCAGCCTTGGGGCTCAATGCTATTGAACAGCTCTAAATATTACGGACAGCATTTGTTGAAAAGGCTATGGCTGCATTTACACTGCGGGGCTTAATGCACAGATCTGATCTTTTGTCTACTGCATATCCTTTTTTGTCCTGCCTGTTGTGTTTAATTCAGTTTTACTTGCAGATATTTTGTAAATAATTGTAAAATTTACTAGCAATTTCTAGTAGAAACACCAATTTTGTCAGTGTATATATAGTTTCCTCCTCAATAAAAAAGCTGTGAGTTTGTGCAAGCTCATACAAGCACATCTGCTTCATAATACAACATCAAGAAAAGCTATATTTGGAGACAAACTTGTCATCCTCACCTTGTGGTGGCTTGGCATTTCAATGTAAATTGTATATGTTTTGAGATGGTGATCATATATCGGATATATATCTGATTTAACACCACATATAGAAGTGGTAAATTTAGTATTTTGGGTTGTATCCAATGTGAGTAAAAAAAAAAGTGTGAAAATTAGATCTTGTGTCAATATACAATGTATATTATATAAAAATTCAAAATTTGTATGTTTGTTGAAATCTACAGTCTTCCTCTTCCAAGTCTTTCATACATACCAAAAAGCATTAATGACTCATCTGGAACTCAGTGACAGAGTTTTATACCTCTCCAAATACCACATACCACTGGTCATTGCTGATCATTAGCAATAGAAATGAGCACATCATGATTCATGACTGAAATGTAAACAAAAAATTTTATTATTATTATTAAAACAATAAGAACAACATCAACATGAGGCAGAAAACTGCATTTACCAAATTTGGGGGTTTCTAACATCACTAATAGCCACCTCTACATAACTGATACAAGACTCCATTGGAATTGTTCAACAATCACTGGCAGTTAAATGGACATGTACATGTGTTAGCATCTGAGCTAACAATAGAAAGCTTACGGAAAACTGCTTGTTGTGCAAGACTGCTAACCACATGAGAGCTCTTTTAAGTGTAACAGATTTTTCTGGTTTCATTTTAGGGTTTTTTCCTAAACTAAAACAGCTCAAGATATAAACAGGACGTGCATACATAATTTCACCATATTAATTCCCATCTGGCGTATTAGCATGCAAACCAGGAACTGAACGGTTTACGAGCTGCGTGCTCTATTCAGACTCCACGGTGAAACCACATCACACACAAATCTCTTCAGCTGTAAGATTTTATCTAACAAACCTCAACTCACTGTACTTCCTGTCTACAAACCCGCTGACAAAGACACAGCGCAACAAAAATAACAACAAACACAGCTATGTGTGGAGAGAAAACGGCGCTCTGCCGTGACCCAAGGGAACATCTGCAGCGAGAGCACGCTCCGTACTTTCTCCAGATTAAAACAATGCCTTTGTTTACCACCTTTCCGCTAAAGCCCCGCCTCACACACGCTTTCTTCCTACCACATGAAAACGGAGATTGGTCAACACTGCGGCGCTGCTGAGCTCAGCTGCAAACGAGACACTGTGGGCCAAATGCTGCCAGATGTCCTTCAGAAGAAGAAACAGACCCTCTCAAACACACAACGTTATGATGACAGTCATATGTAATATGTGAAAGCAAAAAAACCTTGGAAGGGAGGTAAAATCACAACATAAAGATGCTACAAGACATTAATGTTTAATACAGATTTGCATTTCTACAAACCAAGGCAGCAAAAGAATAGCACTAGTTTTAAGCCCACAGAAATTCCCAATTCACTATGAGGTCATTGTTTTCAAACATTTAAATATATATTAGGGCTGCACGATATACTGCATGCGATTGTCATGCACATCTCGTCAGTAAAGCTGGTTCTGTGATTATTAATAAACCTCCATCACCTGTTTTCAAATGGAGCGGCATTTCACACACAGAGCCGTAGTTCACTGACAAGCTACGCAATTCACGCTCAGAATCGCAGATGAATCGCCTGCAATAATGAATGTGAGATTGCGTAGCTTGTCGGTGCTGGCTTTACTGACGAGATGCGCATGGCAATCGCATGCGATATATCGAGCAGCGCTAATATATACATATACATCTGCACAAAAAAATAAAATAAAATCGATAAAACATCGAAAACCACAATAATTCTTTCTTCGAGTAAAAGGTCATTTACTTTAGGCTTTTTACAGTTGCCAAGCAATGTAGTGTAATAATATTGGTAATATTTGCATTTGGTGAATTCAATGGCAACAAATGAGATTTCAGAGCCATAAAATAAAATACATTACCAAACTCTTTGTCCAGATGTCACTTTCACACAGAATAAATAATCTCAGGCCTCTCATCCATAAAACATTATTACTGAATAACAAGCTATCAAAATGATCTTTCATCTGATGGACCGAGCCCATGCAACAAAAACAAACACCACATGAAACAGCTGAGGACATTGTCCCACATGTCACCCGAAACATGTCTCGCTGTAGACAAACAGTGACCAGAGAAACAGGGAGCGTCCCAAAATAAACAAACAAAAGTAGGTCAAGTCTGTTGGGCTTATCTATCAGCCATAGAGCTCAAAGTTCCTAGACCGCAGCAAACACAGCCATAAAGAGACACATCCTCACCATCTCACTGATACTACACAGATAATGCTGCACTTACATAAGAGAAGAGCATGTCACACTCTCACTAGAGCATGTGCTTTGACATCAACTGAGATTAACAGCACCTTGAGCAGAAATGCAGACAGAGACAAGGAATAAACTGTCACTGAAGAGACAGACACACGTTCATCTTCTTTCTTTATTTTTGTAAGCACTCTGTATGATTTTACTCACTGAAAAGCAAGAGAATGTGGTGAGGCACAAAGATGAAAGACAGCATTAGGAGGAAAAAAACAATATATCATAAAGCAGAGCACCTAAAGAAATTTTAAAGAAAATGTAGATGTTCCCTGCAAAAGTCGATACCACAATGTGAGGGTTTTGTCATCCGCTAAGCAAAAATTGCAAACCGATTCATTTAGAAAAACAATAACACATCTCTGCTCAACAAGTGTTTATGTAGTTCACTAAACCATAGTATAAGCAATTGTACCAGTGATACTGGACTTCCACACTAAATAATTAAAGTCATTAAAACTCAAATCAGTAGTAATTGGTGTTTAAAAACAAGCCAATTTTCCTGTGAAAAACTTCATTACCCATAATCCTGAAGAGAGATTCACTAATCAGAGACTTCACTGTTACCATAGAAACAAAAACTTCAGCTCAGCAGACTGCTGCCTCCATTCAGTGCTTACACACAGAATAATGTCAAAATTACTGTCTTGGCAAGTAATCACATGGACACTGCATCCGTTTATTAGGTCTTAAAGTGATGGCAACCTACTATACTGATGTATTTGCCATTGATCTTAACAAAAATTTGTCTTTGATCTTATGTCTTTGACAAAATAAAACAAAAATATCTATATTGTGAGATATATATATAGTTATTGGGAAATTAAATGAATTGTGAAATAAGATTTTGATCATATCAACCACCTCTAGTCCACCATTGCACAGTCATTGTGGTTAAGTCATTCACAATGTTTTATTGGATGGAATGAGTATTTCATTCTCTCATATTAGAACAAAAATAAATAAAGAGACCTGAAAATGTAAATTCTGTGATTATTCATTCACCCTTGTATTGTTCCAAATCATTCTTCTGCAGAACATAAAATATATTTAGAGAAAAGTCTCAGTGTTCATTGATTTGTACAATGGAAGTCAAATAGTCAACAAAGCTGTCTGATTACCAACATTCTTTAAAATATCTTATTTAATATTAACCCAACAGGTTTAAAAAATCATTGGAACATCAAGAGTACTTGATAACATTTATTAATTTCAAACAGTCTTTAGTCTTTTTTCTTGCTTTAAAACAACTGCTTATTGGTTCCATACCGATAAAATGAATGAGAAAAAAAGAGCTCCAGAACCAAGGCCACTAAAACAAGTGCACTATTAAAAAAAAAATAATAAATAATAAAAATAAAAAACACAAAAAATAAGTTGAGCAAACTTAAAATTTTAAGGCAACCAGCTTCAGGAGATTTTTGAGTTCTCACAACTTATTTTTGTAGGAGATTTTTGAGTTCTCTATACTTTTTGTCATATAAACTTAAAACAAGTTGAGAAAACTCAAAAATCTGCTGAAGGTGGTTGCCTTAAACGTTTAAGTTCTCTAAACTTTTGATTTTTTACAGCACTGTAAAACAAAAATAATAAAAAGGTGAGCAAACTTAAAAAGTTTAAGGAAACCAGAACTCAAAAATGTCCTAAAAAATAAGTTGAGTAAACTCAAAAAACTGCGTTAAAAAATTAAGTTTACTCAACTTTTTTCTTTTTTTTTTTTTTACAGTGTGGGCGTTCCCTGTTGTTCTCTATTTATGGCTCCAGGTGTGAGAGCTCAGACTTAACAGGCTCCGTTTCCTACATGTCCTTTCCTTAAGAATAAATGAGAGAGAAAGCAAGAGAACAGAAGCGAATTCACATGAACAGAAAAAGAAAGGAGGGGAGGGGGAGTATTTGTGAGTGGTGGAAACTGAAGGAATGTGTGACTCTGTCTGTGTGTGTGTGTGTGTGTGTGTGTGTGTGTGTGTCTGCACACTAATGCAACTCACATGAGCAGGCGTGAGAGAAAGCAGCGCTCATGTGCTGTGCTCCAGCTAAAGGAAGGGGATTTCCACAGGCCCCTAATAAAGCCATCCATCCCCGTCTCCCTCTGATGACCTCAGCACTTATTAACCCCCACACCTCCACACATGCTTGTGTGTTCCTGCAGACCGTTTCTATTTTACTCACATGAATAATAGGTGAGACGCTTACAGCATGGCCCTCCTGCCCAAATTTAATCTGATTTACTCAATCTGACTGAGCTGCAAAACAACATGTCCATCACTAAAATGTTACATTATCATAAAAGAAGAAAACAGACAGAACGAGCGAAAGGGAGATATGCAAAAAGAACGAGAAACAATCTGCAAACCATCCAAAATCAGCACAAAGCTTTTCAGTAAGAGAAAATGTGCCAGTAGAGACAGGAAGTGAATTGTAAGTTTAATAGCGTGCATTAGTGCCTGTGTGCTTTTTCAGTGGCCTTGGTATTGAAAGTACTGTTCCCTATTCATTTTTCAGGAATTTAAAAAATTGTCCGTCATTGTTTAAGTGTTATAAACCATGAATCAAACCAACCAGCTACAAAATGAATCACAACATTACAAACTTTGATATGAAACAAAAAATTAATGACTTTAATGAGAGAAAGAATTACACATTCATGAAGTACTGCAGCTAGCATAACCAAATTTTCAAAAATCAATTACCCTATAGAAAAACAACAACAACAAAACAATGAATGGGTTTCTACTTTCAGAACTCAGCTGTTGCACTCTATATAAGTTCAATAATTATAGCTCATGATATTGTAACAAAACACTCATAACTGCAGGTTAATCTATAATTAGTGCCAAGTGTTATGCAAAGGACCACTATTGCTACTACTCAGACTGTATTGCCTGTTTGTACTACACACATTAAAATATTATTATTCAAATCAGGTGGAATGTTATTAAAGTATTAAAGTGGGACTCTTTTAGACTTGATGGTGGACTTGCTTCAGTAAGCCACCTAGCAGCCACACACACACACACACATAATACCCCAAAAAACATATTGTATCACATTAAAAACCAATCAGAACACCTTAGCAACCACCTATCAACGACTTTCAATTAATCCTTGCACTCACTCAAAACACCCCAGCGCCATTCATATTTTCTTCTACCAAATGTTCAAATGTAGTTAGGATTATAGTCACATTGATCAAATTCATAGGAACAGCTCTGGCATCCGGGGTGTTATTGAAAGTAAAGCTCTGTGACTGTGTGTGTGTGTGTGTGTGTGTGTGTGTGTGTGTGTGTGTGTGTGTGTGTGTGTGTGTGTGTGTGTGTGTGTGGGCTGGTCTGTGGGTGGTCAGAGGAGAGCGAGTGACAGGGAAGGGCACCTACACGCACACGCACACACACACAGAGAGAGGTCTGTTTGTACCGAGCTCCAATCGCCCCGCTCAGTAGCCATAATAAAAACAATGCCAACAATCAGTGAGCATGTGTGTTACCGAGTGTGTGTTTACATCAGGGAGGTCCACTGCTGCAACAAAATAGAAATACGGTCTCGCTGACAGCCAGTTTGACACTAAAACCAGATTAAAGTGGCCCATCATAATATTGAGAACATATCAAAAGGACTTTGACATGCATCTCACATTACGACTTCTAATTGCCCATATCATTAGTCGTTTTATTGCCACAGCTTCTACGAGACGCTAGAAGACTATGATATCAGAATGTGTCAAATGGACAGCCACATTAAAACAAACTATTTCTCAATCCTCACTAACAGGATTGAGAAATATTGGCACTAAAAGCACTAAACAGAAGCATGAGCAGGCTGTCAACATGAAGAGCTCCTTTTTGAGACATTCTGCTTAGCTTAACAGTCCTCAAATAAATCAGAGATTACAACAAATTATGCAAGCAGGCAATGTCCCTCTGAAGAGAGAAGAGATGAGCCTCATATACAGAACATTAAGAAAACATGCTAACAGACTGGACAAAAATCTCACATGAATATAATAGAGCACATACACACTCCAAACTGGTGTTTGAATTTGTGGGAATGAATCTTTTTTGTAAGGAATAAAGAAGCACTCCTACTACCCTGATTTTGTGATGGTTGTCATGGCGATAGCAATTGCACCATCTTGGCATCTCATAACTGTAAACAAGAAACATGGATGCCAACAGTTTAACCCATTTGGTGGTTTCTATTTAGATTAAACTAATGTTTGGAAGCAGAGAGAAGTTATATGTATGGTTTATATATAAATAAAAAAAATTATTTACACAGTTTCTATAATGAACATGCCACAAGCCATTTTGTTTTTTTAAGTGATAAAAAAAATAAAATAAATAATAATAATAATAATAATAATAACAATAACAATAATAAAACAGAGGGAAAAACCTCTTCAGATCCTCATGACTGAGATTCAGGGACAGGAAGATTTTTTAAATATATATTATATAAGAGATATTTGAAGCATACATGGCATTTTAATGCATTACTTGTAATTATTATCATAACTTTTGTAGACCATTTAATTTTTGTATTTTTCCAATAGTTAATTAAAATAGTTTAATAGTTTCTGCTATGAAATGACTACTGAACTACAACTACCGAAAATGACAAAACTGACTATAAAAATAAACTAAAGACATACGACAGATAAATTATATTATTATTAAATCAGAATATTAGTTTATTAATAAAGCCAGTGTTTCCCCTACCATTATTTTAGGCACCCAACAGCACCCCCCGCCCCACTTGAAAGTCAAGTTAATTTTATTTTCTCTATAGCGCCAGACCACAAAAGAAGTCATTCAATGTTACCTTCCCTATAGAACAGGTCTATACCTTGTTCTTTTATTAAACAAACTAAATAGCCTTATGTTATTTATCTTATTTGCACAACGTCATGTCATTTCTGTCTCTACATTACATGGTCGCGCTCTCTGTATCGCGCGCACAGCAGAGTTCCGCCCGGTTCGCGCACACATACACACACACACACACACACACACAAAAGCAAGCGCACACACACAAGTGAGCGCACTCCCACTCCTATTTGTAAATATTAAGCCGCAAAACAACTATTTAAATATGACTTCTGCCTGTCTCTGTGCTAATGTATGGCGCAGACGCGCGGATTTGTTCACTACTCATACAGAAGCCCTCGTGACGCTTGCGGCAATATTAACGTCTGCCGCCTCACTAAATGAGGACATAAATACATGAACAACATCTCCAGAACTGCTCTGAGAGTCACTTCATGAGCACGTATCATATACAGACAGAAATGTAAAGGTATTCACGGCAACCCATCAAAATAAAAGTTCGGTTTCACTTGAAGACATTGGGCAGAATGTAATAGACTACTACTACTAAAACTATTAAAACCTTATCTTTAAGGAATAATCATACAATGTCTTCAATGTTATTATCAATATTAGATCCCCTTTATTTTCCAAAAAATAAGATTTGTTTAATTTTTATTCATTAAAATATAAATTAAAGGAATGTTTTTATGTCGGGAAAAAAACGGAACACCACCCCAAGTCACCAAACTTACTCGTGTAACTACTCATGTAACCATCTTTAAATAGGGAAATCATGGAAGTGTTTGGTGGCTTCTAAATTCATCCCTGTTTGGATCCTAAGGAATGAATGGTGCTAAGCTAAACGCTAGCATAGTTGCGCCGTGCGCTAGAGCGATTAAGTGCACGCACTGAGACGGGAGAGGTACGCATCAACACGTCTAAGTTGAGGGAAGAACATATTAGAATATGGAAAACCGGTGGCGTTTTCCTTTAAACATTAATTTTGCCTTAATAGTTTTGCCCCAGAAATGCATAACTTCAATTCAGAAGACAAGAAGTCATGTTATAGTTATAGTAATTACAACATTGTGTAAATGCAGCATTCCTTCATGCTAAACACAGTAAACATAAGCAAATATCTTAATATATTACATTCTGGGGAGTAAATTTAGCTGTAAAATGCAGTTGTCACTCCTGTAAATGACCAAACTCTCTGTGTACACATTACAATCAAACACTCTGAAGAGTGACAACCATGTTTAACTGCAGTGTGTATGTATGTGTCCATAGACTGCCGATCATTCACCAGTATAATGAGGATCCCCAGGATGGACAGGACTCATCTTTGAGACAATTCGTTAAAAAGTCAGATTTCCTGTTTTCAGGATACTATTGCAAACTATATGTGGAAATTAATGAGCAAAATTTAATAGGGTTTGTTAGAGTCGATGGAGTCAATGTGTGTATCAGAGGGGGAGAGAGAGAAATAAAAAGACAGAAGAATTTCTGCCGAATCCAATTAAATACTTTTTCGCTGCACCTCTGGAGCCGTGTCATTCCCAAAAGGCACTCCTCCTCTTGCCTGGCGATGAGACACACCAATTAACTCTGTCTCTCTCACATATACACACACAAATCTGTGTTCTCAACGTGACTGCAGCTGCCAGCACCATTAAAAACGAATAAAAGAGCAAGACCACACCGCTTTGCCTTTGGTCCCATCACAGCCATCATTTAACAAACAATTAAAACAATTAATGAGACTAGCTTCCCTTTGCGCGCTAGCGAAGGTCATTCAATTGTCGCTTCAATCATGACCGCTGTCTGAACGGTGACCGTGTGTTGAGCAGGTAAGCATGTCGTGTGCATGGCAACTAGACTGGGACACAGATCTCTGGTGTACACGTGGCGCATACAAATGACAAGTACGTCTCGCCACAGGAGGTACGGATCGCTTTACTGGTCAGTGGGAAACCATTGTTCTCAATTATGAGGAGAATATGGATAAAATGTTATCGTGCGACTCTGATCCACATGAACAGATGAACAAATCGTTGAATAAGCTCAGTGAAAAGTAGAATACGCTTGTTTTTGGCGATTGCTACTGTTTGTGTGGCAGCGGGCTGCAGTGCAGACCCATTGTGTCTGAGCGTTTCCTGCTTGGCGGAGACAGTGCTGGCGAGATTGGCGGCAGGCAGGTCGCTCTGCTGTACATCGACACTGCATATAAACTAATGCAGTTCAGCCAGCTGTAGCCAATGGGCTTTAAAACACAGGTCTTATTACGTTAATAATGACACCACATCCTGTATGAAACTAATCCATGTGTCTCTACACACACCGCTCTCCAGTATCAGCCATTAACAAGCAACCGCTGATAAACAATACGGCTAACTTTGAGAGTTACGGGTTATAATGGTGGAAGAATGCAAGATTGGACTACAGAACATACAAAAAGGTGTGTAACTGTAATAATTTTACAATCTCCTTGAGATGATTTAATGAATTGTTGTGTTTTACCTCACTTATAAGCTGGATAAAGGCGTGAGGTAAATGAAAGGTAGATGTTATGCTGCCTATTCAGTTAAAATGTAAATGCCGTCATCATTTATTAATTCATGTTGTTCCAGGCCAGTACAACTTTCTTCTGTAGAACATAAAAGATGATCTTTTAAAGATTTAGAAAAGTCAGTATGACCCAAAACAACATTGGAAGCCTCTAACCTTCCTTTAAAAATAAATTTATTTTTATAAAAATATATATTTTTTAATTATTCAGTCTAGTGAATAATCAGCATTTCAGTTAATGCTTTAGGCCGACTGCACACTTACTTTACACTGCATAAGAGGACATGACAACAGGAAAACCACAAGTGTTTGCAAAAGTATACCATAAGTTGAGAAACTGTAACTTTAATGCATTTCTGTTTTATTTCAATGCGACAATGTCAAAACCGATTTGCTATCCATCTACTGGTCCAGAGCATCTTCAAAATCATTACTGTAAAAGGCTGGATTCACAGTGCAGACGTCACTTGTGGACTTGAAGACAAAACTCTCCAGCGTATTTCAATAATGATGGAGAGCAGCAAAGGAGCTAAAGATATCTCAAAGCATTTCATTAACATAATCCATTTCATTCTGAGTTAGCATATGGCTATAGTGACAGACGAGTCAGTAGGCCATGGCTGAGAAATTAGAGATACATATGTAATGACACAGAGGAAGATGAGTGCATTTGACTGTCTTGTAATGAGGGCTGCGGCACACTATTCATCCCGATAATAAAAATCGATGAGAAGACAGCACTGAGAGCAGGATTTTCTTACACCGTTCAGCCCTACCTCCTGGCACTTCACTTCTGAGAGATCTTAACTATGAGCATGCAACAATATCCTCATTGCAGGTAAAAGACGACACAACTTAAAAAGGCATCTTAAATGAAGCTCTTTAAAGCAATGAGAACTCTGAATCTCATTTGAGATATTTAAGGACACAAAAGGTCATCAGAAAAAAAAAACAGATGTAGTGATGTTCTGGCTAAAACAAACCAAAAAAAAAAAAAAAAAAAAAAAAAAAAAAAGAAAGGAAACATATTTGCAGTGGATTTAGAAAAATGGCAGCAAAAGCATTTCTGGATGACATGCCTGGCACACAGACTGAAGAAATGCTTTACGACAGCTTCAAGAAGCATCCATTTAGCATCAAGGTCAGACGTGGCAGCCAATCTCAGAAAACTCAGAGAGAGACAAACAGAGCCATGAGTTGTGTTGTTAGAGCCGGTAAACCTCAGGGGAAGATCTCCAAAGAAACACCCTTGATTCTGTAGCTTTGAAGCTCAAGACAGGGTGCAAAAGGAGCTTCTGTTATTATAAAGTCTCACTGATTCCCTTGATTCCACTGATGTAAGCCTTGATTCATTATAGCTCTGTAAGTCTGCTTTCATGCAGATCTTGTATAATCTAATGTAGAACCCAAACATGTACAATGAATATCTGGGCTACAGCATAAATAAGCAAAAATATAATCCACATAATTTCAGAAATGCGGCAGACAGTGCCCAGAATTACTCACCTGGAATTGAAATATAACATTGTTTTAATTGAGTCACTCGCTCTGTACTGATTTTAACTGATGCAGTGACACAAACAATTTAAACCAAGATATGTAGGTCTTCACATAAAAATGATTAGAGTTGGTAGGGTTACACTGGGCTAGGGCTACAATTACTCAATTTCATAACTAGTTACAAAAAAAAACAAGTAACATTGAATTAAACAACATTTACTAATTGAATTAGTAGTTCAATTTACTAATTCAACTTTAATTTTGAACAAAAATAAAAATAAAACAAAAATAGTAGACAATTATTCCAATAATCTTTGAAAATTAACAGTGAAAAAAAATATTTACAGTGTAATAATGTATTCTGGAACCTGGTATGGAACAAATCCAAAGATCAATGTTTTATTTTTTGGAATCTTTGTTCCATCATTATTTGTTTAGCATCAAAATTTGTTGTGTTTTTATATTACTGACATTACTTTGCCCCCTAATGGTGACAAATCTGGCAGATGAGTGGAAAGGTTATGTGACTTAATCAGATATATACAATGCATACACTTTTTTTTTTTTTGCACCAGAATTACATGTGGCGAGACAAATGTAGAAAATTGCTCACAGTAAGCCACCAGTATGAGAAACAATGACACCCTTTCATGGTTTACATGACAGGTGCAGTTTCACCAAGAGACTGGCTCATCTCATTGGCAATATGATACTGTCAGTGACACAATGACCTGCATCACAAGAAATATGCAAGGTGAAAAATCAGTTAATAAATTCTATTATCATAGAGAGAAAAAGTATGTATAATAATGTGACTAATACAAAACAGCTGCATGGCCAGTAAGAAATATAGTCACACTTTAGTTCGGGGACCAATTCTCACTATTAACTAACTATTAACTATGACTTTTGCCTCAATAAACTCCTATTTTGCGTTTAGGTATGAGGTAGGATTAAGAGATCTAAAATATGGTAATGAAGAACAAGGCACTAATATGTTTTGTAAGCACTAATAAACATCCAATATAATACAAATATTCATGCTAATAATCAACTAGCTAACAGTGAGAATTGGTCCCTAAAACTAAAGTGTTACCAAAAATATTTATGTGAGTAAATACCAACAATGACAGGTGATATAATGTAAATTCTGGAGCCTGTCAGCAGAGCACGGGTCTTTTGTTTAGATATTGCATTATTTACACATTTACATCATCTGTCAACAAAACAAAAAGCTCTGCACGGATGCCGTTCATTGGTCTGATATGTCCTTTATTCTATGAACAAAGTGTTCTAAAAATAGTCGTCTGTATATCCAGATGAGATGCTGCTGAAATCTAGGACGCTCTCAACATAACATGGGAAAATATTGTCCTCCTCCACACCAGGACGCTTTTGTTTTGGTTTGGCAACAAGACAAAAAGCTCATTCTTAATGTAAAACTGCCCCTTCAAAACAGGTTGTGGACTACATGTAATTCATAGTCAACTTCCTCAGGATCAAAGAGAGTGAGTTAGTTAGCACTCACTCCACAGGAAGATGGCCATTATCCTGGCCAGCTGATAAGAGGCAAATGTAAACTAACTGGCCACACAAGCTCATCTCATTACAGTCTGTCTGCTGTACACATACATTCCCCCACAAGGCAACAGCTTTCTAACAGTGCCTTGTAGAGGGAAATCATTTAAGTATTCTGCTGTTAATTAAAGACCTTTAATACTTAAAGGTATTGAGACAAGTTCAATGTGACATTCATAACATTCAAGAGTTGATTTTTTATTTGTCCAAAACTATGGTCAAAAGCTTTATCCAAAAATATATTTTGATACAAAAGTATATGCATTATACATAAGGATGCAAGATACATATAATTCACTGGAATCCAGTCAAGCAAGCTTGAGAATGGCACAAGCAGTACTCAGCTGTACTGGATTACATTATTCATGGGCCTTTCCCATACACCCGTTTAGATGACTCTTCAGGAAGAACCTGTCAGAGGCAGACTGAAAACAAGATGCTGCTTCCTACCAAGTCTGGACAAAAATTTACAATTTAAGAATTGGCTTCTTTTTAATACATGAAGTGGAATTTGAATTGGCATGACAGGGAGAGGAATTTACTGAATTTAGAGAACACAGACGCATTTTAACATGTTTTGAGACATAATTTCTCATTTTGATTTAGACTTGTTTGTGAATCTTTTTGAATAATTCATTAAAGCATTCCAACTGCTGAAGTGACTGATTAAGGAATCAGATACGATTAGCGCTTCATGCTTGTTGTTGTGTGCAACCAGCAAGGACAATGCAACAGAGTTGAGTATGTGCATTTATCACTGTATGGCAGCTAGGCTTTCTGTTTCACCACATACATTTCAAACTGGAAGCCCACAATTCAATCAAAGCACAAAACAGCTGTGCCATGTGAGGCTGTAGATCTGGCAACAGGGCATTGCATAATAGTATAAGACAAACAAGAGAACATCAGGTTCTTCACATACAAAAATATCCCAGCTGTCGGCTGACTGGAAGGACCTGGAGAGAGAGTATTTACTAGGAGGAAATGACTGCTGTTATCTAGGCGAGACTTGTGTGATCACCATTATTTACTAATCACCATTTAGCAGCACAGCACCAGAACACACACCCCGCAGAATCAGTCTGTTTACCTTTACTTGAGGTAAATCGCTACTGTACAATACATCAAAGCCGATCATAACCCCAACTCCATTTCATAAAATACTTCCATATACTAAAGGCAAAGCAGCCAAATGTCTGAAAACTGAAAATTTCTAAGATCCATCTGGAGTATGTGTAGAACACATGTGGAACATTAACAGTGTGTCCTAACCAGGTGCGACATGACAGTTAAACAATAAATCACATCTATTCCATGATAATCAGGCTGTCAACAATGTCACACAAGACATGCTGCCGATTTCATGGTTTCTATTTCTAATGCAAAATAAAAAAATCCTAAAAATCCTGGTCCACATAACTGTTATTTAAATATAAAATATGCTCTGAATTACAGCATTTTCTCAATTTATGCCACTATTTGAAATCTAAAAGGTAGGTTGGTTGTGGGGTGTGATTTAAGGCAGTACTGGGCAGGTTATTAATCACGGCTTGGCAATGGATGAAGTGGTGCCTGTTTATGATGTCCACTCCACTCACAACTCATGTGAAGCTGCCATCAACTTTCCCTAATAACCTTGACCCCTAGCGCACACACACATGCAGGTGTTTTTACAACAGGTCCTCTCTCTCTCGTATGAACAGATGTCTCTTCTGCACAACTCTAAGCGAGTTCGACCTGTCCTGTCATGCGTGAGCGCAATGGAATGGGTGTTGAAGAGGTGCCTCTGACTCTCTGGACAAGAATTCCCAAACATCAGCCCATGAAAGTCCTCGATGAGCTTCTACAGTACATCAAGTATGGCAGACATATGGATTTTACAAGACGTGCTATGCTCAAATTAAAAAAAAAAAAAAAAAAAAAAAAAGACATACAGTCATCTTCCACTTTGATCTTTCTAAAAAAAAAAAAAAAAAAAGTTTAAAAATACTATCTGAAGCAACTCAAAATGCATTCAAGGTATACATTTTTTATGAGAATGCATTTCCTGAGAATCTTGAATTTGGTGTTGCTAGTGCCATGATCTACTGTTTAAGTTACAGGAAAATAACGGCACTAAAAAAAACTACACATGGGGGGGGGGGGGGGGGGCAATGATTTTCCACATGGTGCAATGAACAAAGAGGGCCTCTGTTTCTCATTACACATGTGCTCGCTGAAGGAGTGTATTAGGTTAGTGTTTCTTTAAGCGACCGGCACATTTTTCAGGCGCCTTCCAATGTTTGGCTTTCAAACCGGGGCTGAAGAAAGATGATCCCCTGACAGCGCCGCTTCATTATGGAACAGGCTGGTACAAGTGGAGGGAGTGGCCGACCTGTTTTCCCGCACCCAGCCCCCTGGCTGCCACACCGCTGTCTCACCATGCCTGTGCACACACACATGAAAGCAGGACCTCACTGAGGAATTAAAAAACATATAAAAGTGTGCCGTCTTCTAGCAACAGCCCTAACCTCCACCTCCTGCCCCTCTTCCTAGCCTGGGAAAACAGATTCCTGTGTTATGGCTGTGAACAACTTCGCCTCGAGTCGAGCACAACCAGTTTCCTGGGTTGCCGTACAGGTCGTGTTAATTACACCCAATGCCAAGAGCTCAAATCTCCACATGGAGATGGGTGTAGAGTTGCTATAACACAAGAGAGGAGACCTTAACCGAGAGCCAAGATACGGCAGTTGGAGCAAGAGCACAAAAGGACGGAAACATGAAAGCAGTGTGAAGAAATGGCCTTGTGCTTTTAAAGTTGGGAGTTGTTCATTGCACGTGATCTCAGAAAGCAGCCAAGCGTATTGATCAGGCCCAGTGGTTCTGCTGTTGAGATGAAGGCGTTCATAAATAATGGACAATGCACTGGCTCAAAGGTTCATCTCATTATTGCAAATGGCTTGATGTTCATCCTCCACCTCATCAGGCTGAATTGAAAGACGTCGGCCCCCATGAAGACTGTGAATGACAGATGACATCACTCTTGTTACCCAGCACCCATTAGCATCACATTACATGAGGCCCAGCACAAGACACCAGTAAAAACAGACCTTGATGAGCCAGTAGGACAGATAAAAATGTGTGTGGCAGTACAGAAGGCTGAAATAACACGATCAAGATTTTTGTAGAATACTGGAGCTAGTGGTTAACTGAAAAACAGTCTATCACTAACTGAAACAAATTTGCATCACTTGAATGCAACATGCTCAACTCACAGTCATCCGTGCATTCAATGGTAAAAGAGAGCCTACATTTCATTTTGAACAACAAGCTAGCTGTTGTACAAGACGATTTTTCCAATAGACAGGGATAAACATGCCCGCTCCAATCGCCATCCCTCCCGCAAGGCTTTTGTAATTTGTAGGTTATGTGGGTTTGCATCTAGCATGCCAGCTCCAGCGTAGTATTGACTGATCATCACGCACAGCCCCTGTGAGCAAGCAAACAAAGCAGCCAGACTAATGATGTTGATTTATTCACATAAGCCTTTACTCGCAGAGCAGATAAATATAATAGCCAGAGAGCAGCTTGTATGGGTGGAATTTGCCCAACCACAGATGATCAAGATGTGTTTTGATTACAGAAGACTATCAATACAGCGAGCCATTTGCATCAAAGAAAGGCATAAACAGTTTATTAAATCACTGTCAAGCATAACAAAAGATTCTAATTAGTAGTCGACTGATATGGGTTTTTTTAGTGGCCAATGCAGATGCTGACAACAGGATCCAAGTGGCTGATGGCCGGTATAATTATTTAATGAGATCTACATTAAACAAAAAAAAACTGAATTCAACTGAACACTTACTTTACACAATATTTAAAATCACAAAATGTGCCCAAGGTTCCACAGAAAATCTATTGACAAGGTTAGATTTTGGCCTGTTATCAAAATGGCCAATCTCTGAATTGCCAAATGTCTACTGACTGCACTACATTCAAAGAGATAACATTTACATTTACGCATTTATCCAAAGTGACTTACAGTGCATTCAGGCTACACATTTACATTTTTTATCAGTATGTGTGTCCCCTGGGAATTGAACCCACAACCTTTTGCGCTGCTAACGCAATGCTCTACCACTGAGCCACAGGATAAGTTAAAAAAAAAATACATCCTACAAACTGATGGTTTCAACCAAAGCATAGTCCACTGAATAACAACCTTGGAGTTCAAAACAAGTCTCTCTTCAAAAGGTTGATCATTAAAAATCTAATTTCCCTATGGAGACAACAAATGGGATTTTTACTTTTGAAAGTATTGTTACACACTCTATAGTACTGTTACAACCTTAGTGTGCTAATGCACCCCTGCGGCTCTGCTTATCCTTCCAGAGATTTCCAAATGCTCGGTGGTGCTTTGAGATGTTGCACAACTCCAGCCTTGTCAAAAGAAATCGATTGAGAAAAACAAATCTGCACAGAGCTTCAATGGGTGTGATGTTTGAAATTGAAAGAGAGCAAAGATAGCATTCTCTCTCTCCTCTGCTGTTTGAACATCTGCTGATAAAATGGAGTTTGCCACCTATAAAAGATGGGAACGGCCGAGCAGAAGGAGAGATGTTCGCCTAAATACAAGGTCATAAAACGCCACCCTTACTACATCTGTTAGAATGCAAAGCACAGGACCAGATGTTTCCATCGCAAGCGCAGTTTAATTTTGGCACGGGGAAGCAGGATTAGTTCATCCGTCTATAGCTCAGTCTTATAGCCTGTGATAAATAATTCAGAGAGCCCACGAGAGACCAGGCTGTATTACAGCACAGCTGATGGGAGCCGAACACAACTGCAGAGGCCTGGCGAATCACAAGAGGTGACGTGAGAACAATGATAATGTGGACTCGAGAGCTCTGGAGTAGATATGGAGTAGTTGTGAGCTCTTGAAAGATGGCGGTCTGAGTTATTGAAGACGGAAATGAGCACAAGGAGGTGAGATGGAGTCCGAGTGAGATCACGGCCTTCCACTTGAGGAAAAACACAGCAGTGGGTCTGCTTCAGGTTACCTGATTAACTGGACGTTTCAATAAGTCCATTGAAGGCGGTGTACGGCTGGATTATACAGGGGAAAAAAACATCTGCTTTGAGGTTAATCTTGTGATAAGGTTCTCTTCCATCGCTAGGTAAATTGCATGGAAAACCCTGAACAAACATTAGCATTCTGTGGGAAAGTTTACCGGCGCCGTGGGCAATCTTGACAGGCATTATTGCTGGAAATGTATGCATCATGTATGACATTTGGCAATGTCAAAATTCTGAAAATTCCTCATGACAATGAATACATATTCATAATTATAATGTGCCTCTTTCCAAAAGTTACTTTAGAATCAATGACGTTCTGAGTCTGAGAGTAGGCTAGTTAAACCAGCGCTTTCTGAAAGCAGATAAGCTTGTTTCTCTAAACAGATGCAACAGATGATCTCCATACTGTGGAACATCACTGAAAAATATAAAGATCTAAATTCACAAATATCAGTGGGATACTATAAACTTTCTCTCAACATAACAATAATGAGATACTTGATTACTTTTCTTTAATTATTTGGAATTTCGACAAGTTCAGGGGTCAGATTCACAAAACTGGAAGAATTAAATTCGATTTAATTCGATTTAAATTCAGGTTTTGGTCACACTTTATATTAGGTGGCCTTAACTACTATGTACTTGCATCAAAAAATAAGTACAATGCACTTATTGTGTTCATGTTGTATTGCAAAACACTTTTGCTGCTATTGAGGTAGTATATGGGTAAGGTTAGGGACAGGTTTGGTGGTATGGTTAAGTTTAAGGGTGGGTTAAGGTGTGAGGGATGGGTCAACAGTGTAATTATAAATGTAATTACAGAAATTAATTACGGATGTAACTACATATAGGTATTTTTAAAAATATAAGTACAATGTAAAAACATGTATGTGCACAATAAGTGCATTGTACCAAATGATTAATTTAAATGTAAGTACATAGTAGTTAAGGCCACCTAATATAAAGTGGGACCCAGGTTTTTTATACAATCTCACAACTGCCTCACAAAATTTGGATTTAACTTAAAACATTTCTTAACTTCTGATTATATGAAACACAGAAGCAGCTGAAAAATAGCCAATACAGATACACACGACCACACATCAGTCCTGCTCTATATTTTACCATTACTTCATGTTGTTTCTTCTGTGTCATGTGTAAATAACGTGAAGCAGTCCTGCCTAATTATAGCTGTGTAAACATCCCTACCACAGTATAAACAGAACAGCAAAACCTCTACAGGTTGACACATTTTGACCATTGCACGGTATATGCTGTCATACTGCCCAAGCCCTAGTTCCCAATGTTTTGACATGTAAGATGCCGGAATGTCATTTGGGAATGCTATCAGCTGTGGCCAGTCTCTTGTAAGCAGAAGACACTCAGACCTTATTCGACACCAGAGAAAGCAGGTCAGCTGCATTCCTTCATAATTGGGTGTTCAAACAGTTATCTAACCACATCTAGCAGTTATGCATGAACACATGCAAGCACACAAAGAAACTAAGAGTGACCTAATACAGGCTTATTAACACTGAGCTATTTTGTTCTGCTTTGGTACTGCAATGATATTGCAGTGATCAGTGGTGTCATTCTGTTAAAAAAAAAAGAGAGCATGATGGAAGGAAAAAAAGAGGAATGGAACGAGACAGCCATCTGTCCACAGCAGCAGCATTTAGCTGAGCATTAGTACCACATGTGCACTCTGCATAACACACCACTGCCTTCTTTTTCCTCACGACATGCCAGACGGAAAAACAGACAACAAACAAAAAAAAAGGCTGTGAATTAGCACATGCTGCCTCAGTAGGACAGGGAAATGTCATTGCAGAAATCCCTTTTCAACATGCTGTAGTCAAACATAATGGAGCACTGTATGCCTGCCCACTAGAGACCCAATAATAACAACACCCAAAAATGATAAAAGAACAGTTTGATATTGTTCAGTTGACTGGAGAATGCTTTGATTTAAAGTACAGACAACAATAAAACATTATTGTAAAAATAAAAAAATTTAAATTAAATGAGAGAAATTTAAAACAGAAAGTACTACAGAAATAAAGATGACTAAACAGATAATGCTACAGCATTTAAATAAGCAGAATTTGCAACAAATTATGCATTAAAAACGTTTGTAAGGAATAAACACAAAAAGTGAAAAATAATTTCAACATTTGAATGTCTGTATTTCTTCACAATTTTAAACATGTACATTATAAAACTGAAAGCACTGCACACTCTTCGTGTCTCAGCATAATTGGGAAGTTATCTTCAGTGAGACAGCAAGGGAAGACTGTGACAGACCCTGTGCAATATCATCATTCTCGGCCTCCTCCTACACAATCATTACAAATCTGAAACTGAATTACAGCTCTGTTGCAAAACCCATCGAGCTGCCTACCTAGACAGAAGTTTTGGCATCATAAGCAGGCTCTTGACACCAAGGCTTTTCCAAAAGTTTAACAGCAATATCACGCTGCCTTCCAAGAGTGTGTTCACACTTATTCGGAAGTCTTTGTTTATTTGTTCCAGACCAAAGCAGCAAATTTAGGACAATTTTCAAAACGGTTTTTGATGGAACTTACGCCTGTACCTAACTGTAATGGGTAATACCATAGCTCAGAAGAACGAGGTATGATTCACCATTACATCTTATTTTTGGTTTAGATGTTTAGATGTCTTTGGTCTGTGTTGCATTCCACACCAGAGTTTGTTTGGAAGCAGGCTGAAAAGAGGTAATATCTCATCTCAGTCTGCTTGTTTGGTATGAAGCAACAATATTTATTCAAATGAACCGAACTAACATTAATTTTCATTAAAAGACATTTTAAAAAATAGTAAATCAAAATACCAACAATTCACATTGAGTATTTTATAATTCAATTCTCAATGGAATCACCTGTGAATTTGCAAGGTATCATGCAATGCAGACTGTGTAACACCTACTATACACTGCAAGTGACACAACAAAACTACAATGCTTCCTTTATAATCAACAAGACGTAGACAGAGTGTAAATGAGAGATTTCTTTTCCAGTGAAGACAGTTTTGTTGATTATAACCAGAGTGTTTGTGAGTGCTCACAATGAGCTCATGCTGAACCACAGCGCTTTGCATTTTAATGTCAAATCTATTCATCGAAACAGTCATGGGAAATAATCGACTGATTTCGGTCATAATCATGCACTGCTCACAGTTCAGTGTGTTTGTTGATGACGGGACATTGGGTGACCTTTATCTGGGTGCGTGGAGGGAGGGGATCTGAAACAGGGCTCAGGTTTAACATGCCCTTAATGTCTTTCAGCTGTGTGCAGAAATTTGAATTCCTGCAGCTATCACATAAATCTCCACAAACTCAACCCAGTTCACATGCTCTCTGGTTCTTTTCCTTTCTCTGCACTTTTTCCTGCCGTGGGGTGCTGAGCTTCTGCTATGTTCTTGTGGTTACCATAGAAAACAGGATGTGATACAGGAAAGGGCCTGCTGGATGGACAGTTGTAATATTTTTTCAAAATTACAGGCAGCGCAACTTTATGACACAAGCATGTGCTTGTCAAGCAGGTCGGGTGAACCCTGAAACAGGAAACATGATTACTGGGACAAGATGTGCACACACACACCAACAAACTATTTTAGTTCATTTCAGGGCTGGGGCTTGACATCATGGAAAAAAAAACCTTTCCATTTTTCACAATCATTACTGGCATTGTCTGTGTTTCCTGTCGAGAGGCCACTATATTTCTCAACAAGCAGCTCACATTCTGAGGGGCCGACTGCGTAAATCATGCTAAATGAATTTCAGCTGTTTAACCAAAGAGTTGCAGACTCTAGTGCATGTTAGTCGCCTGATTTTGCTAATCACTCAAGTTAATGATATTAAGTGCATCACGCACACACTTATTGAACAGAACAAATCAATATGTGGCAGTATGTTTGGACGCACACAGACCACATTTAGCTGGTATGAAAGAAAAAGAAAACTAACCACACACCCCATCTGAAAATACACATGCCTATAAATGTCTCAAGACATTACAAATATATTACTATATATTTCAAATATAATATTAAAAGAAACAGTTTGCCCCAAAAAAGAAAATTTGCTGAAAATTTACTCACCCTGGGAAAAGCAATAATATGGACAAATTACTCGTATTTTACCCCGATGCAGGGTTTTGACATTACAAACAGCATAATAATAGATTGTTTCTTATACAAACACACAGCTTTTCACTTCACAAAACATTACTTGATGGACCAGAGTTGTGTGGATCACTTGTGGATTATTGTTATGCTTTTATCAGCTTTTCATTATCAGTAAATTCCTCTAAATCTGTTTCATTAAAGAAACAAACCCATCAACATTGTGAATGGCCCGAGGGTGAGTAGGCTAAATTTTGTAGTAAATTACTCCTTTAATAGTATTATAATAATAATAATATTTGTGTTATGTGGCACCTTAAAGCAGTTTAAATGTGCTATTCACTGTCTGGACTAAATAAAACAGAGGCAAAGCATCCCTCAAACTGTATTTAGTCAATAAGTAACATGAGATGTAGAGTTCACAGAACACTTAAGGTAAAACTTCAGACTATGCAGGCCAGTTTGTTCTTGCACACTTAACTATGTTTATCATCTGTAGTCTACCGCTGGGCAACAGGATGCAGGCGATATCCAAAGATAAACATCATAACAGCAGAATGCGAAAAGTGCAAAAATGCAAAGTCATGAAAATAGCCTGTGACCCCGTGCAGGACAGCATTTGAATTTTTAATTGAAAACACTCACCAAAATCTGCATCAATTGCTTGCAGACATGTTACTCAATAAACAGGCAAACACCAGCCAAGCAATTTCAAAATGCTGAAGATGATGTATACATCCTGATGCCAAGAGTAGAAACACAGCGGGGTATTTCAGCCTCCTAATGGAAGACAGACGTCTGGCCACAGGACTCCCGCCAAATTGCAGCGAAGACAAACAACTGCACCACGGAATGGAAACTTCATTTCCACTCTTTTTCCTCTTGGCCTCTCTGTCTCTCTCTCTCTCTCTCTCTTTAATAAACAAAAGCTAGCCTAGTCATAGAACTAAATTCCCGCATTTGATCAGGGCCCATTATGTTAAACTGCAACATGATTGCTGTACAGGCTTGTCTTGTTATTTTCACTCACTTACACACCTGTAATTACAGTGGCTTTAGCTGCTTGGTGATAAAGAGGTGTTTGGAGTCAGTAACAATGACTCTATCAGCAAAGAATGTTTGGGTCCAATCCAAAACAGTCTTTAACATCTGAAGTTAATGTAGCTTATTATTACGAGCTCTACATTTCACGATTGACATGTCAAAGCATTTGCATCTTACTGTTACTTGAGCAGTTGCTGCGTCTCGCACAGATACATGGGGTATATATAAAGAGCCCAGGTGGCAGTAGTCCAGACACTGTCTGGTATTAAGACGCCTTCTGTCACTGCATTTATCTCAGGCCCGGCCGGATTCTCACAGATGGGATTTTCCAGCAAAGCACTGCAAATGAGTACAGCCCAAGAAACTCACATTCCATTATCACATTCCATGAGGACACGGCCAAAACCACAAGTGAACATTCATACATTTCACCAGCACGACAGGAACAGTCTCTGACTTTCCATTGTGTTTGGAGAATAAAATTATGTAGGGCCAAACTTTTCACTATCAGCAGTAAGTCTGGTCCACTCACTCATTTACAAACACACACTTGAAGGCCGTGACACACCAATCCGTTATCAAAAAACTAAAGCCATTTGTGTTGCTGCCTCACATCCCCTGCGTCGGGGCCAAAAAGTTGCACTTGAACATGCCACGAAGGCAGCCAACTTACGGCAGCACATACGTTCTGCGTCTGCATGAGAGCAAATAACTGCCTATACCAGTAGGCTGCAGTAGTCTATATTTATTAGGGCTGCCACTAACGACAATTTTTATTTAGATTAATCTATCAACTAATTTATCGATTAATCATTTAATCTAAGCAATTAATTTCCCACACCAAAAAAAAAAAAAAAAAATCAACAATTTTACTTAAGAATATTTTATTAAACCAAACGAAATCCAAATTTCTATTAAATCATTTTTTAAAGCAAAATTGAAGTGCAATAGATTGCAAGAAGCAAGTGGCCATCTTATAGTCCAAATCACTGAAATCAAAGTTCAGTATTATAGTGTAAGAATGACAACATATCCACGTGTTCTAGTCTACTACTAATAAAATTATAATCAAAAAATACTTTTTAAAGGAGTATTTACCCGAAATATTATTTACCAGAATTTATTTAGGTGAAAAATATAAATGTGCAGTATTTCTGAAAAAGAAAAAAAAATACTTTTTTAATATAAAATCAATTAATTGGAGATGCTTTTGATTATTAAAAGAAAGAGTATAGAAAAATGAAAATGGAAAAAAACAGAATTTGGAAATAAAACGGATTTCATAGGGCCATATAATTATAATTGTTTTGTGGTAATAAAAATAGATTTAAGTGAACAATAGCTTTTAAAATGACTTCAAATACATATATAATAGCAATGATGCAATAATAATTAGTTCAAATAAAGTATTAAAAGCAAGAAATCATATGGTTTTATTGAACAAAACTGTTAAAATACATAAAGTATTATAAACAATAGAGCTAATGTACATTACGCATAACAACAAAGGCCTGCAGGGGGCAACGACGGCCTGATGACTATTTTTACACATTACTGCGCGATCTAATCCTTGATTAATGTTGACCAAGAACCATTTAATTTAAATCTCCACTTAATCTTTAATATTTGGCCATTTCTTTAGGACAGAAATGCTATAGCCACTGTAATTAAATGAATATGTGGACATCAAAACCTGTAAACTCAGAGTAAGGGTTTGAGCTTTTATTTTGAAATCGCAATGTATTCTCCTGTGTTTGTGTGGATTTATAAAATGATTTACCTTACAAATATGATGAAATGGCGCACGTTGCGTTCCCAGATGAACGTTATAATAAACCCAAACTCACAACAACATGCAGAGATTGAGATAGCTTAATTATGATTTTTAAATGGGTTTAATATATTATGCAGCCTTGGAAAATAGTCTAAAAATGTGTTTTATGGATTCTCGTCCGTGAAATGCGCCACTTCCGGTATTTTGCCAGTTAGTCACTGCAAGCAAAATGAAGTTGATTATTTTTAAAAATCGACGAATCGCAACAGCCCTAATATTTATCGTTCAAAATCAGGGCTAGACATGCTCAATCGGCCAAAAAGCCACTGATGGGGTCCTACTAATGATCCAGAAAACACTGCGAAAACAGACACAACCTGACTTTGAGCGATGCCCAACCTTAAGGTGCAGTATTTCTGTGAAATTTCAGGGGTAAAAAAAGTCTACGGAGCACAGCTCAAAAAAAAAAAAAAAAAAAAAAAAAAAAAAAAAAAACATATGAGCTTTCGGTAACACTTTAGAATAGGGAACACTTATTCACTATTAACTACAACTTTTCCCTCAATGAATTCCTAATTTGATACTTATTAATAGTTAGTGCGGTAGTTGTTAAATTTAGGTATTGGGTAGGATTAGGGATGTAGAATAAGGTCATGTAGAATAAGGCATCAATATGTGCTTAATTACTACTAATAAATGGCTAATATTCCAATAACATGCATGCTAATAAGTAACTAGTTAAGAGACCCTAAAATAAAGTGTTACCGAGCTTTCTGTTGGTCATTGTGGCGTATCTGCACGACCAACTTCAACAAGCAAAATTTGTGCAGATTCCTATTTAAATTACTAGATATCACCCGTGAAATTTCACTGAACAACAATAAGTGTGACCTTTTTAGCAGGAAGAGACCATCTGACTTGCATGTAAAGTGAACAGAGCTGCATGTTTTTCAGTGTCATGTAGCTCTGAGAAACATCACTAGATAATAAATTGCCACTGAGAAAAAGAAATCATTCAGACTACTGTGCAACAGTCTTCATGTAAAACTCTGAAAATATGGCACAGGAAATCAGAACAGACACTATTGCTTGCAGATATCTAGTTTACTTTCTTCTAAATGCATCTCTCAAAGATCTGAAGTCTCAAACCTCACAAATGTTTTCAATTCCAGTGTTTAAGTTCCTCCTCAGAAGCTTTTAAATATGATTTTGTGTACTGGCAGACTGATATAAACCCATTCACAGCGACTTCCAGCAGCTGCAGAGCAGTCAAGCAATATGATAGGAGCTTGTGATTTTCACAAGCGCTTTCCAGTTTTGTGCACACATGCATCAAACAGTCAGAGAACCAAATGTGGGCGGCCCGTGGGCATGACGTCTGAGGCTGAGCCTAGTATATTAAAGTTGTGACAGTAACAGTGGAGGAGTTCAGCTCAGGTGAAAACTGCAGGCGGCAGTGTTCACACAATCCAACACAGAGGCATTAAACAGTATTTAAAAAGATCATTACTGGTTTAAATGGCACAGAACTTTGTTTCAAAAGCAAAGTGAGACTTTATCAGAACGTGATTACAAACCACTGGTGATTAGACACCATGGCCACATCTGGAGGAAGGACTTCAAAAAATGCTATATATACATTCAAGAAAAACAAAAGCCACAGATGAAGAACCTTGAGGGCCAGGAGTGCCAAAAAAAGAGGTGGGAAGAGTGTGGGCGGAACAGGGGCCCCCTGGGAAGCCTGAGCTACGGCCAGAGCGAGACTACCGAGACCTCCTGCCTCTGTGTGTGAACTCAGAGATGTCTCCCCATAGCACCCTTAAATTACCGCCTAGTCCCACGCATCTACAGGAAACATCCCCAGACAGAAAAAAAAAACATAAATTACCATGTCTTCTGCTTCCTTTATACAGCAATATATATGACGCAGAGTAGAGAAATAAAAACAACGCCGACTGCTACACTAGTACAAGTTAAGCATGGTCTCCCGCCATTTTCTCAAGGATGTGAGTGTTTAATGAGAGCACGGGACTCGCCACTGTCTGCGTTCCAGCGTGAGGCCGCAGCACAACGGGCCTTTTCAGCGTGTCGCCCACGCTCGGATGAAACCGCATTCTGACATACTCTGAGCAGGCCCCTGGTTTCAGGCCCCCAGGGGAGCGGCCAGCAGAGGACTGGGTATTGCAAAAGCAAACAAAGTTCCAGATGAGGCACACAGGCAGGATGTCAACCCGGGTCTAAAGAAATTCCATCCCACTGCTACACGCAACCCAAGAAAATAATTCACAACCACTCCCAAAGACAATAGATTTCGGCAGAAAATCTCCCAACAAGGACCAAATAGGTTGTGCATGGCTTCAGCAATTCAAAGTGTTATTTAAAGGTGCGTTAGCATCACTGTTATTATAAGTACAGATACCAAAATTGTGTTAGACGCTGCAGTGCCATCTATTGACATGGATCAACTCTGAGTATTACATTAATTATGCTTACACTAGTGAGTTTTACAGAGCAGCCTACACAATAATTAAGGGAACACCGACAACACAGCTGAACAGGGTAAAAAATGTAACTAATAAATATCACCATACTTTGAGTAATGACAGCATTAAGGCAACTGTTTTGTATAACAACTTTACTGAAATGTTATGTTTAAATATGCAAATGATGCATTAAGTAATTAAATATGCACCAATTTGCATACATTTCCACAGCCTTTAAAGATATGTATTATAATTAAAATACTCTGAGGGGGCAAAATACAGCATGTATAACTATATTTAATGTGTGTACACACCAAACAAATGACACTTCTCAAAAACAATTTATGACTTCATGTGTAGAACTTTTTACTACTGAATGTATATGAGCTGTTATTAAATTAAATATACTGAATTCATCACCAAGACTAAATAATATCATTCTTGAGGGCTTTCCGGTAGAGATATAACCCAATCCATGAGGATTTTGAGATTTGAGTTCAGTACCGGCAGGAATGTTACATGCTTTTCCTGAAGCGAAATCCTTGGTGTAGCATGTAACAGAGGAGTCATATTTCACATAATAAAACATAGAAACCCAGAAAATGTAGTAAAGGACAGGTAAACAATTCATTTATCTCTTTTGACTATGACAAAGTTCATTTGTATCAGAAAATAAAATGTGTTGCCTTGAGGTTTAAAGCAATAGCAGCAAGTCAGTCATTTACTTTGTCTCGGTTAAGTGAATTTATTCTGTATTAAAGAGACACGATTCATCACCTGTGTAGGACTAGACCTACACTGACAATGAATTGCATAACAACTGACTATCAAAGACTGGTGCTTCTTCTTTAGCACACAACTTGCCTGAGGGATTTTGTTTTGTCTAATATTTAAGAGCACAAATCCCACTCTCAGATGTTCTGTTTCTTAAGGGCTCTATTTTTCTCACTAAACGTTCCCATTTTCCAGTTCTTCAAAGCCTCTAGTAGCAGACAAACTGACAATAGAGCACAGCACAAAACATGTCTTATTACCAATGGAACAATGGGGCCCATTTTTCATTCCATATTTTCACAGCATTCCTTTCTTTTTCTTCATGCCTGACATGGAGTGCCCTACTGCCAACAACCACCTGCAGGAAAGAAAATTCACATCCAGACCATTTTCCTGCATGCACACACATGCTCGTGCACACACACACACACACACACACACATACGCACATAGACCCGGTGCTTTCCTGCGGTTCTGCAGCCGAGCTGGGATGAAGCAAGCTTGAGGAAAACAGTGCTCACACTGTTCATTCCTAAATCCCTCTACAGGGCAGCCGTGTCTGCTCCCATCCCATTAAGCCAGCCTTTAGGGAGCTGTGCTCACATCAAATTCACAACATCCTGCACACTGACTCTCTGCTCACGCTGCCAGACTTCCAAATGGCACGTCATAAGCAAGTCTGTTTGATTATCTGCTTTCCTCGGCAAACAAGATCCGCACAGAGAATGAAAATGAATTTTGGGTTATGAAACAGAGATGCAAGGAGCTGGGAGAAAGATGGCAAATCCTTATCTCTGTGGTCTCTGCTTTGTGCCGTTATTTGGCGGCTCATCCACGACATGCACAGAGAAAATCCAAGAGAAAACAGAATAATCCGCAGATGTGACTCATTTGGTGCGAGAAGAGAACCCATAATCCAGATGGTGATATTCCTGTGGCTCATCATTTTATGTAATCTGCCACGCAAATGACAAACGATCAGACTTGAAGACTCTGAAGAAGGTGAAGCGCAAACAGCGTCATTCTTTGTGCGAGTGGATCTTCTGCCATTCTAATGACTCCAGATTCATTCGCGTTCATGGGACGGGTTCACGGTTACCCCTGAAATGTGTGAAATTTGCCACTGTGGTGAAACACTACACAGGCTGCTAAAGCGCCACGGCAAACATCAGCACCCGTTTATCATGAGCTGGGTACTTAATAAGAAATCCACATGTGAATTTCCCCAGCATTATTTCCCCTCTGATGAAGCATTAATTTAGCCTAATTAGATTTAATACTAAGTTATTGTGTTGTAAGCATCTTTGCCCAGTGGAAGTGGTCCTCTTGCTAGGCTTAAGGGGCCAAACGCTTTGTGTATCTGAAAAGCTTCCTTTAATCACACTGTAGCCCATATCACCAGATTTAACCCAATTATTACAGCTTATTTTCACCCTCAAGATGGTTTTAATTCCTAATCACAAATAAAAGGGGGGCATTTGCATACAGAGATGAAGGAAAGGAAACAAAGCAATTAATTATATGGGTGTGTTCAAATTTTAGCACTAAAGCATCCTAGGTTTACATTTACTTTAAAAGCATGTGGACAGCCACAACACTCATTAATATACTGAATACTCCCTACTATATTGTTTTTATTATTTGAAACAGTAGGCATTATTCAAGATATACATTAGTATGCTTCAACTGTGTTGAACGTTATTGGCCTACAATTGTCATTTCAGAAGGAAATAATGGTTATTTTACATTTTTTATTCAAATAAAAATAAAGTTAAAAAAAACTTCGGGTTTTTGGTGCAACATGCACCAACCATCGTTAAATACTTGTAACGAAAAGCACTTATGAACAAAGCAAAAAATATATATATATATTTAAAATAGAATAAAAAAAAATACAATTCGATTTATTTAAATTGTATGGTCCTATGCATTTTAACATTAGAGTGCAATTAGTATTATATTATTATTTTAAGAAAACTGTGTTAGTGTACTATTCAGAATACATAAAATTCATAATTTGTGCTCACTGTAGGATGGAGGACACATTTTATTAAGCAGAGAATCTCCAGATATATTTCCTCCAATCTACATGCTAGCACAAACCATTAAGATCTGGCATCATTTTAATCAAACATAGGATTTGTCTGAGAACATCAGAGATGTATTCAGGTCATCAGTCACGTTCATTACAGATCACCACCTCTGAACCCTGTGATGATTGAATGACTGCCTCATGTAAATACATCAATGGTTCAATTTTTTGTATCTTGTCAGAGATAAGCACCCCTTGGTCTACATAACAAGGAGAAAGCTGTCTAGATTGGGGATCACACTGAGTCGTGGCAGGACCTCAAACATCTGCTAAAGGTCAGGTTTCCACTGTATGGAACCAATCAATGAAGCCCACAGAGCTTCCAAACAAAGAATAGTGTTTCACACTACAGAAGAACCTTGCCCTTCATTTAAAGGACACTGATTTTATGCACTCAGTAATCCCCTCTAGGCAAGACAACCCACAATCCATTGGACACCAACAAAAAGACATATGTGAAACTTGACAAGCTGAATGTGACTGATCATTCTCATTGCACCACATCTATTGCTTCTTCTGAAACTGACATAATGAACTTTGTTGTTTTTAAAGCAAGTAACACAAATGTGAAAAAGTGATCTTTTAAATGTTTTTAGAAGCACCTAAATAATCATTGAAGTGTAGAATATTTTATTATATTCACAGTATACTATGGGCAGTATGACCACAATTTCATATCATTTTTGCCTATTACTTTTCTATATATAATATAACTTTTTCACAGAAAAAACTACAAATAAGTGGTTTTATATTTTAATAACCAGATGGTAATGCCTATTTTTGGACAATTTAGCAAATGACATTTTCTCTTTGCAAATCGCATTTTGTCTTTCTGTTAGGAACTTGAATGCATATGAATGCCAAGAGTTTGGCATCAGTGGAAAAGTAGCTTTACAACTAAAATAATTAATTTTATAAAACAGACAGTCCTGACTCTCAATTCTGATTGGATGAACCAGATCTACAGTCTCAGATCCCATTTACCTGGCATTAACATCTCAGATCACAAGTGGTCACACACCGGAGTACTCCACATCATATTTTACATTTATATGCAAGTTATGGTGTTGCTTGAATGCCATAAACAACTAAATGCTTTACGTTGTGCCTAACACCCCTTAATAGCTGTATCCTCTACCAGCTGATACATTTCTATCACTGCACGACATACACTGTCATACAAAAACCAGAGGTAATTTACTGTGGGATATTCAGCCACTACAAAGAACAATGCTGGGCTCAAAAATGTAAAAACTGGCACATGTTTGCATCAGAGGTTTCTCGAGAGCAGCAGACACAGTTCCACCACATGATGAATAGACCAGATTTCAGCATTGTTCCTGGACGATCCTTTGCTCACTGTAATTGCACTCAAATTTCCCTGGAGATTTTCACTAAATCTAAAGAGCAACAGCCACATGCTGTGCCTTACATGCCAAAGGTATGTGTAGATATATGTATGTGTGTGTGTGTGTGTGTGTGTGTGTGTGTGTGTGTGTATCTCAAAGGCTGTCGCGGCTCCAGGCGTGTACACACCTCCCACTGGGCCTCTCTTTAAAGGTGTGTCATGCTGCACAATGCCGCCTCCAGCTTGTGGGTGTTGCTTTTTAGCCCCAGGCACAACAAAACTAAATAAATGTGGGCTCTCAGCAACCTCCTTCATATCTTGCCAAGCTGCCACAAGAGTCATGACATTGAGACAAACTGAGACAAAACAACCACTTAAACTCAGATGTATATTTTCATCCTAAGCTGGAGTTAGGTACAAAGCATGTGCATCTGAGTAAAAACTCTTTCTACAACATCAAGCTGCATTGCGCCACTTTCTCTGTCTTCTGCTTTCCTGTGTCCAAGCAGCACTTCCACATGCATCATTGGCCAATAACTTATGTGACTATTCAAAGCGAGAAGTTGAAATATTGCTCTCTAATATTGCTATCCGGAAGTGGGGCAGTATTTCTCAAAGCAAATCACTCATACTGGAATCATCTGTGCCACAGTCGTGTTACCAACAAGAGTTCACTTGTTTAAAACAAATTTAATTAAGAGCACATTCCAGTAGGCTTGTCAAATTGCATGACTGCCACCTCAGATGGAAGTGCTAAAAAAAAAAGCGGAGCCCTTAGTGTAACAGTCCATTTATTTGATTTGTGAAAGTATGCGCTGAAAACGAATATACAGTACAGTCTAAACGGCAGACATCTGGTTTCGCTTAAGAGCACATTCAACAAAAGCAGAGAAGGATCAGCACAAGGAGATAGGGCTGGAAGCCTGCGTTGGCTCAGCCAACCATTCCCGCCTACAGAAAGCCTTGTTTGTGTTTCATTTCTGACCATTTGCTGTCTTAGCTCGAGCTAAAAAGACTCTACCATCACAGAAACCAACATTAACACTTCCAGAGTATCAGAAATTACAGGAAGCCCCACATAAATTGAGCAAGAGAAATAAATTTCCCTGCTTTCTAATGCAAGTGTGATTCAGAAATAGTGGAATAGGCTTTGTGTGTGTCACTACTGAACATAACAGGATATACGACACTACTTACTCATTGCATCACCCCAGAGCTATTCAGACCTCCATCGCTAATGTGTCCGTTCACACAGAGAGAGGTCAGCCAGTGCGGCTCCAATAAATGCACTAACATACTTTGATGTGTGACTGTACTGATATCCTAAATGATTTCACCTGTGTATGTTTACCTCAATTAAATGCTCAAGTATGCACTCAACCGTTCTGAAGTGCAGCCATTTCACAGCAAGACACAGGCGCTGTTCCAAAACCTAGTGAGCTGCCTTGCTGTCTGCTTCCTACATGGACAGCAACCTAACTGCACAAGTGACCGACTGCGTCATAAAATGATACGACCCAGCATGTCATAAAAATGCACTTTTGATAAGCTAACCTCACAATACTCTAACAAGCATAAAAATATAGACTGTACATACAAATATTGGTAAAATAGTTTTTATTTTTATTCAACTGAACAATTTCTTTTTATACGTTTTTGTATTGAATTATATTCATAAATGACATTCTCTTGTTTTGTCCACTAACTTGAATGATTTTTTTATTTTTTACATCAAAAGCATGCCTATGATGCCTTAAAGCACCATATTTGCTATTAGAATAATTAACTGATTTAGTTTCATATCAAAAATCAACTGATTGTGCAAATGTTATGACACATTTGATCCTCGTTAACATTATGCGTGTGCCAATTTGCATACTTGTACACTATTCTATTCCATTGTTTGTAGAAATAGTGCGAGTAGTGATGAAGTGTGTGTTGATGAACACTTCATGCACTCGATGGTCACAGCTTTTCTTTCGCAGTGAAAGGGCTATCAGACTCCGATGCTGGATGACAAAATAACCTTATAAAATACATAAACTAGATGGTAGAGTACATAGTACATTGTATAAGTGCATAGTGCATCATCTGGAGCACAACTATTCCCATTACTGTCACATCAAATGACATGTGGCCTACACATACACTGCAGATAATAAAATCTGTCTGTTTCCGCATTTGAAGAGTTAAGCGCAAACCTGCACGGTGATTCACACCACTGGGCCGTTGTTGCTATGGGATACAGTCCAATCACAGGACTGAGATGTCACTTCAACTGTGTATTAAAAAAAACAACAACCGCAGGACTAAATTGTATGAAGTGACAAACTTCACGATCAAGGAAGTCATCACAAGACTGTACGTATTATTATAACTAGTCCAGTTGAAACAACAGAACATACTAAGGCAGAATACAAACAAAAATCAATTCCATAGTGCATATTATTGCTCAAACAATGAAATGGTGCTGAGTAAACATCATCATGTAATTCTCGCAATAGAGGAGCTCAGTACCATTTGTATGGAGGGTAGTTTTTTTCCAGAGAGGTCTGGCTGGTACAGGACAGAGGTCAGTCCAGGTTAAACAGGCAGATTCTGAGAAGAGCACATGCGTCACATTCTGCAGGCTAAAAGCAGTGTAACATTATGATCTTCATTAAAGAACTATTTTAGAAGAAAGTCAAACTTTTTGTAAGTGGAAAAATGTGAAAATGTAAAGGTTTAACATTTAAATCTATAAGATTAAATGCCAAACACACAGAAGAAGTGAAAAGTGATCAAAATGCACGTTTGACTTGGAATATACTGGGTACGATTACAAAAGCATGTAATATACAGTACAGTATGCACACTGTGAGTATTCTGCTATTGTTTTTCTATGCACTAATGTGCAATGCAAACCACATACCGTATACCACAATGCAATCAACTCTGCCTTCATAATTAGACTAAAGGTGAAGGATGTAATTTTACCAAACCAAGGCCCTAATAAATCGGTTTTATTATTTCACCAGCTTTTTTCCATTTTTATGACTGGATTCCACAATTTTGTTCATGTTTTCCAAATTGCGGGCAACCATAGGGTCCTACCAAACAGCTGCAGAAAACAAATAGCTTTCCTGAATATGAACAAACAGAAACAGACAGTATTCTGCAAGTAGTATGCTAGTATTTCATTTAAATATTTATACAACCATAGACTGTCCACTACAAGGTTCAGTCTTTAAAATCCAGAGTTTAAATGGAAGGCTGTTACTTTATATATCTAACCCAATAATAGAGTACAAAAGTTCAATGTTTTTCCACCTCATTGCATTCACTTATGCGGCGTCCTTCAACACTCCTGGCAAACTACTGTCGCAATCCGCCCCCGAAAGGGAACACGCTAGAATGCTCTGCATTCAGGTTAATGCTCCCATCCACCTTTAATGTTTAAACTCCAGGCCTGTCAGCCATAAACCTCTCCCGCCGATAAGTGTCATATCTCTCGTTTTGAACCACTATTTTACAACTGCAAAAGATTACAAGACAGTTTCTTTATATTATATAAGTCTAATCCACCGACAATTAAGATAGGAAATGTGTCATTGCCTGGGATCAGACAGAACTGTTGTCATTCCCAGAGTAAAGGTGCACAAAAGAAGATTGCTCAATAAATCTTTTTAGAGAAGATATGAAAACGGAGGCTCACTGTCAAAGGAAAACAGTGTAGGGTTATAGTGTCAGTCAGACCGAACAAAGAGCAATCTCTCTGTAGGTTAACTCTGGTTCAGGGGAACGGCTGAACATAGCGGCCTTTATGCTGTGCTGCAGTGGGGGAGGGCAATGAACGACCACCGGTCTCATGTTACGAGCTGTTTTCTTAAGCCACAAATCACATGGCCACTTCCAGCTCTTTACAGCCAGTTGTTGCCAATGTGATTGAGGGCTGTAAATGAAAGCTGCATTGGTATTTTTTGCAATCAGAGATTTTTCCATCATCGTCATCATCCCTGGTATCTTAGCGGTACGATGTCACGGGGAAAAAAAGGCTGAAGAATTTCACAACTAAACGATATGTGATTTTAAGCCATTGAAAATGCCTACTATATATACTGCACATACAAGGTTGTAGAAAAGTCTGCTATTTCATGAAAAACGCTTTTTAAAATATTCTACTTCAGACTTGGACTATAAATCAAGCAAAACAATGCAATTTTTTTTTTTAAATGACTACGTTTCCATGTTACCATATTCTATTTTTATTTCCATGCAACATACAGGAGCCCGACCAGATTACAAGCTTAATTCTTACTTTTAAAAAAGGCAAAGAAACAAAAGCATTTAAAGCTTGAACTTCCAGCTGCAGGGCAGCTATTGAGTGCGGAAAGTTCTGTGTGCTGATTAGCAGCGGTACAGTTGGTGACCTCAGGACACAGCCCTGAAAACAAACGGCTAGCATACTGTACACACTTTCTCTATACACACAATGACAGGAGCCGCTCCATTCATCTCCACCGCATGAGAGCTGTCTTGCTGATCAAAGACCAAGCTAGATTTTGCTTCAAATACATAAGAAAATAATATAAAGGTCTACATTTGAAATATTTTCTACTTTATACCTTTAATTTAAAATATATAAATTGCTTACATTTTACGTAATATTATTATTAATTATATTACACAATATTTTATAATTTAGGATTTATATATTAGTGGGGAGGTATTTGAGACACATGAAAATACAACATTAGAAATTGCTTATTCAATACAATTGTTAAAATATGTGAATGTAATTATATATATATATATATATATATATATATATATATATATATATATATATATATATATATATATATATATATAAGGGGCACATAATAAACTGTACAAACTGTAACGACAAAAAAACAGAAATAGTACTTTTAAATGTCTTTAAACTAAAATTGAATTCAAATGCAAATACTGGAAATAAATCTAAAGACCTTTAACAACGACAAACGCTACAACATTTTCATGAGGGGGTTGGGTAGATTTATTTATGTGTTATTACGTTTTACCACTGACGAAATAAAAACTCTAAATTATCTATAAACATCACGGAGGGCCCGGGAAGTTATTTACTATGCATTCATGAATGAAAATAGGTCAGAATTGTTTTATGGCCCTGACCATTTACACAGATGTGTTACATTTGGTCCATCTGTTTGCAAAATACTAGATTGCAAAATGTACTATCATGCCAACGCTGAGGTCTAATGAAAACAATGCAGCAAACAAGCTTATGTCTGACAGGGAAAATTACTATAAATCAGTATTTCAAATATTTCACTGAGAATTTTTGGAGCAAAACATTTAAACATTATCTCGTTAACGTTGCTTGTCACTTGTCAGCGTTCAACAAAACATGTCACATACAAAGAGCAGGTTTTTTTAATCGGAGTGCAAAAGGGACAAAAGTCACAAGCTGACAACTAATATTACAATCCACCAACGTTAACTGATATCCAAATAGAGCTCTACTACACGACTCCATTGCCTGACTGACTTCCAAGCCTGTTTCCATGAACCAAGCGATTAAACCTAGAATAAGCTGACGTTTAACAGGCTGTTTCAAAACGCCATATCCTCACTGAAATCTCCCGCTCGTGAAATGTATTTTTCGCAGCATGTTTGCAGTTGACTTACCGTCAGTTCGGGATTGTCGTGGTCGCGGTGAGTGACGGCTCGGATGACTCCGGCTCGCCATGACCAGCTCGCGATGTGCGCGGGCTCCAGCGGCTCCTCTCCGCTCACGCACAGGAACCGCTTCCCGACCACCATGGCGAAAAACCCTCGAAAACTTCAACACTCGCACCCTACCGACCGCACATTTACACCGTCAAACTGCGTTCTGAACAAAAAGAAAGAAAGAACCGTGATTTTTTCGCCTTTTTGCGTGTCGACCGCAACCCGGGGGATTTAAATTTCTCTCAGCCTCCACCCGCGAATGGTCGCTCTCGCGCTCTGTGAAACTGAACACTGGACCGGATCACTGCGAACGTAAAACTTGGTATCCCTCCGCCACACAATTCACAAGTCCATGCAAAACCGCAGCAGGGAGATTTCTACGTCCGCCAGACTGATTCATTCTCAATGGGAGACTAGCTGCTTTCACACTACTCGCCAGTGTGAGGAAAATAGTGCTTAGTTGTTGTTGTTGTTGTTGTATTTGGTTCATTAGGAATAAAGAACATAAAAACAATCAATAATAATAAATAAATCAATAAATTCGGTTTTATTAAAAAAGGATTTATTAATTTAATGAGACAATCATTATACTTCTGTATAACTATAATAAAATATAAATTAATAAATAATTATAAACTATACACCTAATAATTAAAATATGATTAATAATAATTATAAAAATATTGTTTTGATATGTATAATTCTATAATACACAGAATGTTATTTCTTTCCATTCTGTCATATAACCATACAGATGAAAATCGTTTTACCTTTTGTGTCCAATTGTGTTTCACGCTTTTGCAAGTATATAGCTACTCCAATAGCTGACCTGTGGGCTGTTCGTTGATGAGCACAAGAGGAGCGCTGATATATGGGGAGCATATCACCTGGATACAATCAGTCTGTGTCACCTTTAGGTCAGAGCAGAAGATGGAGACAGATATCTTCACGGCTGATAGAATCACAAATCATAGAGTGCCGCTGAGATTGTTGGTCCTGCAGACACTCTGTTGAAAGCAGGCTAATCTGTGCCTGCCAAAAATGAACATCAATGTTTAGAACATCTTCTTGAACATCAATGATTAGGAGCAGCAGAGGAGAGAACACCACAAAATGTACACAACAGAAATACATTTTTCATTTTCTTCACATGCAGTGTGTATGTAATATGTAATTGCAACATGTACTGTGACTGTATAGTTGAATTTATTGTATAATAGGTCTTCACTGTAGCAGAGACATTATTATGTGAACATTAAACATATTACAAATGAAAGAAAGGATAAAGTTGAAAGACATAATTACCTTCTGCTAAGTGCCATTATATTACCTCAATATGTACTTAATTCACAAAGAGACAATTAGATGCTTAACACCTCAGATGTTTAATTACATGAAGCTGCAAGACATAGAATAGCTCTCTTATAGGAATATTCATGAATTTCAACAAGATTGTCAAGAGAGACCACAATGCACAGATGTCATCTGTTGCTGGATGTCTTCCGCTACCTGAGATGGTTATGCTTGATGTACTATTTCAATCAGTTAGAAAGCATCACCACCATTCTTCCTCTGACAGAGAGAGATTGCTATCACATATTCACAGATATATTGTTGTAATAATAGTGCATGTATTGCTTAATATGAAAAAGGGAAATACAAATAAGGGAAATTACAATTTTTTACAACTGTGATTCAGGAATTATTTGCATTTTCCCACTGTAGTCTAAAAATGACATTTTGGTTACACTTTCCATCATATATATAGCAGCTGTGTATTATAATATAGATCCTTGTTCAAAAAGCTTAGGTCCAAGGTTCAAATATGTCACTTTGAACTCAGATCCCTTTCTAAGAATTAAACTCTGTTTAGGTGTTATTTAAGATTCAGTTTTTTTAAAGATAGATAGATAGATAGATAGATAGATAGATAGATAGATAGATAGATAGATAGATAGATAGATAGATAGATAGATAGATAGATAGATAGATAGATAGATAGATAGATAGATAGATAGATAGATAGATAGATGATAGATAGATTTTATTCATGATATTATTAATATTAATTCCATGATACTGAATTTATTCATTTATAATAATTGTTTGTTTTTATGTTCTTCATCCCTCCGCTGTTAATAAACCGCTTTCTAACATTGCCTGTTTATCTATATTTATATAATATATGATAATAAAAAAAAAAATAGTAGACTAGAAATAACGAAATAATCTTGAATTTACGTGCTTAAAAGCTAAATCCGTCCAAAAAAAAAAAAGGCAAACGACCACAACATTCCCTCAGTCTGTTTCTGTCTCTCTTTTTTTTTGCAACCAGAACACAGCGCCAACAAGATCATCGATTACCGATCGGAGTTTTTATTTTCAACGTTTTTATGTTTGATTGGTCTGTACCTCTTCAAGGTGACTCTCAACGAATCAGCATCGAATGCGTTGAGAGTGTAATGTTTGCGTCTTCGAAACGACGTCACTTAACAAACATTTTATCTAGCCAACCAATGTTCGAGTTTCATGTAAACAAATCATATTAACCAATCACGTAACAGGAAAACCGGAACCTTAAATCAAATTATTTCTGACGTCAACGTGAAAGCGCACCTTCATAAACGGCATCGGGTTGGGCGAGAGCACGAAGAAGATGGGCACAACAAGAGTGTCATTATTTTAACTCATATTAACTCCATAGTTAGTTTTATACGGGATGTTTGTGTGTAATACTGAGTAATGAGCGAGCGGAGGCTCTCAGGAGACCGTTAATGTTTGTCCTCGTCTGAAGTTGAACACTGAAGTTGAAGTAAGGTTAGCTTAGCTAGCATCTCTCTCTGCTCGGCTCAATCCTGAAGAAAATATGGTGTCCTGGATTATATCAAGATCTGTCGTGTGAGTTTAAACCTCCTTTTTCCCCATAAACATGGTTTATTTTTTAAGCTTGGGTTAAATTAGCTCTATTTTACTGGTTAGCCTATTAGCATCAATGTCCTGAAGACTGCATACATTGATATTTGAGAAAGTAGATTTATGATCTTCTCAACCGCATATCTGCTCAGATTGTTCAATCAAAAGCGCTTTACTGCTTTTAAACGTGACTTTTGGGAAGGATCCATATTATTTGGAAGATAAGAACCAGAAATAGCAAGCCATTGTTTTTATGTGCAGTTTCCCGTTTGCCACCACCATTGGATTGCTGTATCAGAGGTTTTTGTGTCAGTAGTGAAATTATTAATGACAGCGGACGTGTCAATGAATATTTTTGTGATGACTCCTTGTACAAAGGTTTTGTTGGGGCTTTTGGGTAAGGTGGAGCTGTCATAAGGTTCTGACTCATATCTCTGAACTTTTCCTCACCCTTATGTTAACGTACATAAAGGAGAGGCAGAGACCTAAACACATACAGAAAGAAAGACTTTCCCCCAGGGAATCAAAAAGAATGTCTGTCTAACCTCAAACTTTTTTCAACATTAGATACATCATGATATAATTTATACTAAATATTTACAGTTTTTAGCTTCATCTGTTCTTTAGTTCTTTGATATCATGTCTGTCTCTACATATAATCAGAATTAAATTGGTAGGTCCATAAAGACCCAACAATGCTGTTCATGTACATGTACTTTTTTTCTCCATTAAATCCATTAATTCTCAGGTGTGTAGCATTTTAACCTAAACCAAAGTATAATACATTTCCACCCATTTAGATTGAATTTTGCACAAGTATGATGACATGAGTAATAAGAATCATCATTAATTAATAATAATAACAATATTGTATTTTAAAATCATTGTTGTAATTATTTTATTTACTATTGTGTCATTAGCAGAAAATGAAACCATAATTGATATTTGCACACATTTAGATTAGATTTTTTTTTTTCATAATGACATGGTGTAATGACATAAATAATAATTAGATTTTATAATTAATAATAATTATTACTGTACATCATGTTCACTGTAGTATCATCACCATCATCATCATATTCAGACTGGTGTGTCAAGTAGAAATGAAGCAAGAATTATAATTATAATTATTATAATTTCTGTAAATTGGTTATTGAACATTCAAACTAAAATAATCAGTATCAAACTTCAATCAGTTGATCTCTACTACAAATAGAACACATTTGCCTTAGGGCTGGAAAGATTTGAATGATTGATGATGTGCCTGTCCTTGTTTGGTAGCTCATTTACAAACAGCAGAAAGAGTATCATTTTGGTTTATTTTGTGGGCAAGACACATTTTGCAACGTGGTCCCCTTACAGCGTTCCAGAGTCATGGGCAAGCAGTTAGGAAGAGACATAGTCAGTTGTAGAAACCAGCAAGTACCAATTACTGTCCACCTTGCTAGTTTAGGGTTATAATTCTGTGGTTAGGATTTTACAACATATACGATGTAGAAGTTCAAATATAGGACAATAACTGTAAGCTTATGGCAAGATGATGAGAAATCAAGACCACATTGCCTGTTTGAAATGTTGCTGTGGGCATATATGCTGCTGTGGGCATATATGCTGCGTGGACGCATTTATGGCTGTTTTTTTTTTTTCCAGCTTTGTCTTTTTTTCTGTTTGAAGATTTAAAGCACTGTGTATGTACAGAATGACCCAAATCTTTCAAGTAAGCAGTATAATATTAAGAGCAGCTAAATGTTAACGTTGAGGATGAACAGAAATGTCTGTTAACTTTGTTAGCTTTATAAGCTGGTCTCTGGGAACAGGTTTGTCCTCATTTTCTTTGGTCAGGATCATGGTGGTGTTTATGTATCAACTACAGGGCTGTTTTTCTTTGTTATTTTAGTTGCTTTTGATGATTTTACTAAGATGTAATAACAGGGCTTAACGTTAAGGATTTTTTTTTTCTATTGTTTTTTTTATCACAGCTTGCCTATATACAGCCATATCTCATGGCAATGAGTGTGATATTACATTTATAACAGTTCGATGGCACGAGTGTGTAAATACATAAGAAACAACAACAGAGTGTCTTGAAAAACCTTCTTTTGTGCAGAACTACTTCCTTCCACCACAGATTCAAAACTCAGTTTAACAGCTGAGCCCAAGCCTCTATTACTAATTCAAAAACGTCACTTACTTTAAAACTAGTAATGAAGGAATGTTGACTTGTTTCATTAAAAGTTTATTGTATTGCTGTATATTATATAGTGTAGAGTATTATGAGAGTGAGATTGACTGATCGAGTGTGATTACTTGCATCTGATACAGCATTCATTCTTCAGCTCAATCTCATATTCTCAATAAAACAAAGACAGTTTGAATGTCCACTGAAGATATATCTTTGTCGTTCTATCCTTTCATCTGTTAAGCCCGGTACACACCAAGCCAGTTGGTCATCTGATCATTCTGATTGGCTGTTAAGCTGGCGAGCCAGTGCATGAGAAAGCCTCAGAACGGACGTGCTACTTGGCCGTCGGGTGTCAAGCGTTGGCTTGTTGTGTCAGGGCAACTTTGGACCCAGGCACTGCCGACATGAGCCGACCCCGCAGTCTGCTTTCATTGCCGCTAGTTCGTCGGTGTCGGCTTTAAGTGTGATTTCTGATGACAGCACTGCTCACTTCATTTGTTGGCTGCATCTTACAAGCTGTTGTTGAAAGTAAAAATAACTTCTGTAAGTAGCGTTTCGGTCTCTTTCAATATAAAATCCTTTACAGCTGACTCAAAAAAAAAAAAAAAAAAAAAGTCTAGTCGCAATCTAATGGAGGAACAATATAACTAAAATCACCATCACGAACACACAAACAGTTTCCTAATACTAAATACAATTATTAAATACTACTATTATTTATACAAAATGTGATTTATTGAATAATAATATTTAATAAACATAAATAACAGCCATCGTAAAAGTTGCTAGGCAATGCAGTCAAAAGTATAAAGGCAGCGCTCTGATATACAGTGTGGAAGTTACATAAAATATAACGTGATGAGATTTTTACCCTCGGTCAAAACTATTTCCTCTGGATCAAATAATAGATTAATGAGACCAAACACTTCTCATGAGATTTACCCAAAACAAATTATATCTCATGTTTAACCGCTATGAGACATCAGAGCCAGCAGCAAATTCCAGAAGATAATTCCAGCCGAGGTAAGGTTGCTCTTGGCGGGTTCACGAGCACTGAACGGCAGCTGACGCCCTGGAGCTCACATCTCTGAAAACGTTGAAGCAATAGCACAATTTTCAAATATACTTCATCTTTAACAAACTGCATATTTGAAGTCTAAACAAGTACATTCTCGCCTAAAAAAAAAAAAACTCTTAAAACTACATTCTGTGACGTTTTGGGTGTCCACCAGGACACTCGCTGTGAGAAATGCCTCAAGCGGAGTGATACAAATGGTGAAATGGTTGTTGGAGTTCTGTTATCACTCTAATATTACACTTTCATCAGCCAATCAGATTCAAGGACCTGAAAGAACTGTTGTATAATTAGGTTATGACACCAATAATTTGATATTTCACAATTCTCGATTCTAATTTTGATACCACAATAACTAATAGCCCAATATACATTTCAAACACCTTACAGTCAGTAATAAAATAAGAACAAATAAGCAATATCAAACAAAATGGCCAAGTTTTTTTTTTTTTTTTTTTAAGTTTATAAAAAAAAAAAAACTTTTTTTTTTCTTCGTATATTTCATTTTTTTGCTCCATCAGTGAAAATAGTTACAAATTAATCCAAAGAAGAATCAATTGTTGTTATGCCATGGTCTGTCTGAATACTCAATTCTGATTGGCTGGCAGGTGTTGATTAAATTCATTGAACTGCACAGGTAGTTCCAGGTCAGTTTAATCACGTTCTATATTAATGCGCTTCCTATAAACATTGGTAACCATAGTAACATAGTTACAGTTGAATAGTAATACAGACGAAAATAACCGTCATTTTATCATTCCGGTCAAATATTGCAGCGCAACTATTATTAACATGATTAATATGTGAATGCTGGGAAATGACCATGGCATAAACGGGATAATCAACGGCTAGCTGTGCATTAAACGATTTGAATGCACTTTGCGGACGCGTCGGTGCTTCTTCGCCTCCACGCCATGCATTCAAATCGTTTAATGCACAGCTAGCCGTTGATTATCCCTTACTTAAATATCATCCTTCTTGAAACGTCCTTGTCCAGTCAAATTTAATGGACCAGAACATGACAAGTTTTATTCCGTTACAGTATGCAAACTGTGGAGGCTACATCTTTTGAATTTTCTTTTCAAAATTTGTTGGAATACAAAACAGTTTAAAGGCCTAATGGCTGCGCACCTTGTCAGGCTTTTTTACATTTAGTCCTGAGATCTGAACCATATGTGGTTTTGAAGGCTCTCAGCATCTGGCTCCAAGTAATAGCCGATCCATAGCATCATCAGAGTGAGCACTGCCTTTCTGTTTCTTAACAGGAAACTCAAATTTGACCTAAATCTGAGTGTCAAGGCCCATCTGATGGTTTTATTTTTTCAGCTGCACACCCTGAGAGCGATACCCCGCTTCACAAAAATACTTTTAAGACCACTCGGTGCAGGTCCTGTTTCCTTCAGGGGCCCACTGCAGGAAGACCAACTCCTTGTTGTGAAAACAATGAAAGACTGATGTGCGGCACATTTATTTGTGTTTCATAGGGGCCGTGCAGGTTCTGTTGTGGGAGGAGAGGCCACAGGCAGACAGTGAGGAGAATCAAAGCCTTCCAGCAAACTGATTGCTAAACCAACAAGTTGAGCAGACTTTATGGCTTTATTGCACACTGTTAGGGCTGGGCGGTCTGACAGTATATACCCTGCAATGATAGAAACCTCTTAACCGGTAGAGCGGGATGTGTCCCAAACAAGTGAAGAAGGGGAAGAACCTGTTATTAAAGGGGTGTTTGTTAGGCACAACACAAAGAAGAGTTTAGTTTGTGGTTTCCAAGCAATAGCTTGGCACATTAATAATGATTAATTTTATGTGCGGTGCAGATTCGGGTATATAAGCTATTTTACATCAACTTTAATATTTTTATAATACTACTTTTAATGTGCTTTTTTATCTCAAGTGATATATATTGTCTGGCATTTTTCTTTTCGTTTGCAACCAGGTTTTTCAAATAAAATGAAAAAAGATCAAATTAAAATAATCAAGTGAATGATTTGACCTTTGTAAAGTTTTTTTTTTTTTTGATTCCCTTTATTGGGTTAAATAGGCATTATGTCATATTATATATGAAATAAGTCTGACAAAACACTCTGATCAGCTTTTTCCATACTGGTAAAGAGATGTTTTTGAGAGATGATTCTTTTATATATTCCCTCCTGCATATTTAATTATTCATGGCACCAGACATGTTTCTGTAGTCTGTTCTGAGAAATGTATTGGGGTTGCATGTAAACTGAATGACAAATGAGTCAGCAGTAACTCACATGACTGATATCTAAAGATGTGCAGAGCTGTTGGCATGTTGGTGATAACGCCAAACTACATGTTTTGCTTGGTTGAGAGTAATAGTGACTGTAGACTGTATTTTATTCTGTTAAAGAACAGTTATTTAATTTGCAAAGCCATATATCTAATGTATAATAACTCCTCAGAGGTCCTAAGGCACTCAGACTAATGTCATGGCCTGACCAAGGTTATTATAATTTTGAAAATTTCACCAGTTTAAATGTTTTTGTCCTGTTTCTGTTTTTTTTTTTAATCTAGTTTTAGTAATAATTGTTTGATTATTTTTTTCATGCATTCTTTTTTTGTGATAGTAAATGACTGCTTAAGCTTTTGTTTCGGTAGCACTTTCATTATTGGTTTTAAGTTGTTCTGCTGGTAATGACATGAAAATTCTACAAGTGAACTGTGTGCTTTAAATAACCAAAAAGCCTGTAGTTTCCAGTAGAAGTACAGTTTCACATAAGCTTTACAGATTGAACTTAAATTGATAGTAAAGAGACAAAAAAAAATTTTAACTCCTGTTTAATTTATGGTTTTTCACTGTGAATTCTAAAACTACTTTTTATTTCTCACTTCCAAAGAGATTTAAAAATACATGAATAATATTGTACTGCAAAATGACTAAATTAAATTTCTCATTACAAAATCAAAAACTGTAATAGATTTATAGTAAGGAAACAGGTTTTTTACCATATTATTTTTACAATAAAAATTGCAGTCATTTTTTTACAATGTAGTTGTTTTGTTTTTTCACTCAGACAGATGCTGGTTCAGTGATTGGGTGCTTCTTTTTGACAGGCTACACTGATAGTTTAAATTCAGACTTAGAGTCATTGAAGTGAAATTTATCATCAAAGTAAACGTTTTGCCCCAATTATTCAGCCTCTTGATTTCTGTCAACCACAGTGATATTTTAAAGGTTGAAAATCCCACTCCATTGTTCTGAGTGTGTGACATCACATGGCCTTTTCTCTTTCAGCGTAGACACATAAATGGCTTGCCGCTGGAAGCATGCTGCTTGTTTAGAACGCAGAGAATCGCTGTCTGTTTATTTGAGGTTTCTTCATATCCACAGACTACAATTGAATTGTGGGAAAACCATATTCTCCGGTGTCTACAGTCAGTCTAGCCAACTGCAGCTCCTTGTAAATTACTGAGCACCGTTGTAGGTGAATTTCCTCATTTGATGCTGATTAAAACAATCGCCCAATGAAAGAAAAATACTAGTTATTAGGTACACAGAGCCACATGAATGCGAGTAACAGATCTGTAAATTACAGTGCTCGAGGGAGAGCGGCGGGGGGAAGGGTTGAGAGATGTGTGGAGCCGAACACCATTGTTACAGCCTGGTGCCTCTGCTGTTTCTATGGCAACAGGAAAATAAACTGCTGCCAAGGTGGATCTTTGGATGAGGACCATGCAACAGGGAGAACTTTGTGAACATGTGTACTCTGCACATCCACTGGACAAATGTTATGTTTCTTGAGTATTAAAAGGCTTTTCCCATTGGGTGTTGCAACCAATTATCATTAGATAATCAATTAAACCTGTTGTTTTTTTTATTATTATTATTATTATTATTATTATTATCATTAGAATAATTGAATAGTTTTTTTTTAAATAAAATAAACAAAATAATAAATAAAGTGTGAAATTCTAAAAAAAAAAAAAAATTCCAAACATAAAAACATTCCTTTAATTTATATTTGAATGAATAAAAATTAAACAAATCTTATTTTTTTGGAAAATAAAGGGGATCTAATATTAATAAATAACATTGAAGACATTGTATGATTATTCCTTAAAGATAAGGTTTTAGTAGTAGCCTAGTAGTCTATTACGTTCTGCAAATGTCTTCAAGTGAAACCGAACTTTTATTTTGATGGGTTGCCGTGAATACCTTTACATTTCTGTCTGTATATGATATGAGGATAGTATTTCTCAAATGAAACGGTCAAATGCTCATGAAGTGACTCTCAGAGCAGATCTGGAGATGTTGTTCATGTATTTATGTCCTCATTTAGTGAGGCGGCAGACGTTAATATCGCCGCAAGCATCACGCGGGCTTCTGTATGAGTAGTGAATAAACCCGCGCGTCTGCGCCACACATTAGCACAGAGACAGGCAGAAGTCATATATTTAAATAGTCATTTTGCGGCTTAATATTTACAAATAGGAGTGGGAGTGTGCTCACTTGTGTGTGTGCACTTGCGTTTGTATGTGTGTGTGTGCGAACCGGGACAGAACTCTGCTGTGTGTGCGATACAGACAGCGCGACCATGTAACGTAGAGACAGAAATGACATGCCGTCGTGCAAATAAGATAAATAACATAAGGCTATTTCGTTTGTTTAATAAAAAAACAAGGTATAGACCTGTTCTATAGGGAAGGTAACATTGAATGACTTCTTTTGTGGTCTGGCATTAGGCTATAGAGAAAATTAAAATTAACTTGGCTTTCAAGGGGGGCAGGGGGTGCCGTTGGGGGGGCGGGTTGCCCCCCTAAAATAATGGTAGGGGAAACACTGAATAATATTACTTTTTCGTCTCCTAGAAATGCACATTTGATAGTAGTAGTAGCTTGAGTTGGGATGCAAATAAATTTTTGTTCATTATCAAAATCAGTAACATCTGTAAAAATTATAACAACCTAATTTTTATATGGTAAAATCTAATTATTCTGACTGCGTTTGTTTTAAATCATTGGTTTTCCTTAGTAGCATATATTTAAATCATGATAAACACAGTTAAAACTAGAGGTGGGCCGATTCATCGGTTTTGCCGATTAATTGGCACCGATAGTTGAGCTTGTATTTGTGGAAATATCGGTTAGCTACAAAAGTCCATGCCGATAGTTTTCCGTGTTAAGTCTGGGTTAGGGTTAAGGTTAGCGATGAGAATACTTTTTGTATGAAAATAAAATAAAAATAAATTCAACAATTCGTCTCCTCTCTGTGTCAGCGTAGCGCCATTTTGAAAAGCATCCGATGGACGCAAAGTGCATATATTATTCTCTGTCATCAGTAACGCATGGATACGCTGTTTCCGTTCAAATCAAAGTGTAAAAAAATGTACAATACGTATCCATGATGACAGAGAATAGCGTACGCACTTTGCGTCCATCGGATGCTTTTCAAAATGGTGCTATGCTGACAGATAAGAGCCGAATTGCTGAATAAATGTCGTTATTTTTATTTTCTTTGCGTACAAAAAGTATTCTCGTCGTTTCATGAAATTCAGATTGAACCACTGATTGCAGATGGACTATTTTGACTATGTTTTTTTTTTTATACTTTTCTGTGCCTTGACAGTGTAATTTAGCTTTTACGGGTTTGGAACAACATGGGGTAAGTGATTAATGACGAAATTTGCATTTTGGGGTGGAGTATCCCTTTAAAATAGTGTTACCAAAAATTGTACTAAATAAAAATACAATTATTTTATAGTACACTTAATTGCTAATATTTAAATTTAAATATTTTACTTTTTAATATAAATTTTCAACCATAAAGCATCAAGCTTTTATTTTGCCGTGTTGCTGGCAAGGAAAGCCGCGGTCACACTAGACTTTGAGCAAGCAAAATCGTTTTGCATGCTGCAACGGTTGTGATATGACGTCACGTCACGCTGTGCAGCGTCTTTTTAAAAACTTAAATTCAACATGTAACAAATTATAATACATTTAAAGTGTAAAAACATACAATCTACTCCACATTCCTAAAGCACTGCAGTTTTAAATTTATTTTCTTTTAATTCAGATAGGAGGTTATGCTGTGACGTATCTATCTGCCATTGGTCACACGGTATCACGTGATGTGAATTCGCAGGCCAGAGTTCACCAAATTGGAACTTTGCTATGCAGCTAAATGTGAAATATCTTCACACGGACTTGCGTTTCCGGTCTGACGCATTCGCATGCGTATGAATGGAAGTCAATGGAACGAAAAGTCTAGTGTGACCGCCACTTAAGTGTATGTACTGCTGGGTTTTTGCTCTGATACTGGCAGCACATAGCCTAGATTTATGCTTTCAGTTTAAAAGGAAATCTTATACAGCTTTACAGTTAGTCGATCTAAAATGGTGATTGTGCAGTAAAAACTTTCAACCATATTGGTATGACAGGTCTGAATGCATTTACCCAGCGCATTTTTTATTTTGGTTGTGCACCTGTGCACCACTTATGTGAACCCCTGAGTGTTTTCCACGCATAGTGTGCAGATGTATTTTCATTATCGATTAGTATTAAACCCAGAGAATGATGCTGAGCTCTTCATGTGCAAGCGCCACTAAATTAAATGTAAAAATACTTTGCCTGTTTTATGTTGTGTCATCTTGCCCTTTATGTTCCTTGGCTAGGAAAATAATGCCTTTCCACACAGATGGTCAAAGTTAAAGAAATAGAAGGAAATCACAAACTTGTTACTGTCATAATAGACTTTGATCTATAGACATAATAGAGTTTTTGGGCTGATATTGGAGTGGGCTTAATTTCTGGGTCACACACTGTCTATAATTGGCAGCGGAAACGGTACAAACTGTCCCCAAATTTAGCTGCACTGCTGAGTCAAGAAGCCTGCCTGTCTGCAAAGACACAGTGTCTCTAAATCATCCCAGTGCAGAGGTAATGTTTCAACCCGAGACAGTTCAGCAAAAAGCTACTTTGACTGACTCTTTTAGCCCTTGGGGGAAATGCCATTTTCGAGGCACAACCTTAGTATGAAAGTGAAACACTGGTTTTAGAGAGCAACATTATCATCTGGGAAACATCAAGTCTGGTTCCTGTCTGTGAAACCTCGGAAAAGTCTGCGTGGCATGTCGAAGCGAATGCTAGCAGAAGCTTTTGTCTGTTATCGCATGCTGTCTAGGCCTCAGGCAGTTTGGGGCCAAAATTCTGTGTGTTGCCCTGCTTTTGTGGAGTTTATCCCTTGAACTTATTTGTGTGGGTCCAGATGAGAAGAGATTTTTTTTTTTGTTTATGACTTCTCTGATTGTGCACTAATGGCTCGGTTGACAATGGAAGTCTTGCACAAGGAGGGGGTTCACTATCACCAGTAGGTTGTAGTATCTTCCACTAATTCCCCAACAAATTTAGTGAAGCAGATCGTAATAAATGGGTCTCGTGTGAGGGCAACAGGCTGCAGTTGAAGGGCTGGCGCTGGGCCCATCTGCTAGTTTATTGGCTTGTCTCAGGTCAGTTGCTCATATAGGACGAAATGGAATAACTTAATGATTTACTGAAATGAACCTATCAGTGTGACCCTAATATCCACTTTCATCTCATGTTTACAATATATCCAATAAAATATAATTTTCCAAACTGGATAATTTCCCAAAGTTAGGACATTGCTCAAAGTTTCTGTACACAGAACTAATAAAAGGATAATTAAAATTCCGTTATTTACTCGCCCTCCAAACCTTTCTGAATTTTTTTTCTTCTGTTGAACACAAAAGATGATATTTTGAAAAATGTTAGTAACCAAGCAGCTGACAATAGCCTGCGACTTCCATAGTATTTGTTTTTTTCATACTATGTAATTCAATGGCTACCGTCAGCTGTTTGGTTAACATCACGCTTCAAAATATCTTTTGTACTCAACAGAAGAAAGAAACTAAAAAAAAACCTTAAAAAAAAAAAAGACAGAATTTCCATTTTTGGGAGAACTATCTAATTAAGTTTAAAGCTGGATTACGCTACATGAGTTTTAAAATCTGAAAAGATTTTATAAACTTTCCAACTTTCCAACTTTTAACATGGTTACATAGTAAAACTGGGCATCATACACTAAAAAAGTGATCACACACATCATGGAAAAGCATGTGCCATTTTGCTAATCGATGCATGACTAATGAAAATATGTGTTCTGAAATCAGCTCAAAATATTAAACATTTCTGATATCCACCGACTGAATGAAATCAAAGTCTGAAGCTAGAAAATCATCGTCTGTGCCCATTAATACACTACGTGATTTTCTGGGAAATCTGCCCTAAATCTGTAGACTGCCTCTAACCTTCAGCGGTTGTCTTGTGTACTCCAGCTTTTTGTTGATGTGTCAAGGAGATGCTTCATGAATTTGGTTTATAAAATTACATTAACATTGTCCTAAATATTGTACTTGTGGCCATTTTGGTTTCTTTAAGCAAAAAGAGCTAGTGTTAGTTTTCTAACAGCCCTGCTCTATGGACTGCAGTCCACATGGATTTAATCTCTATTAGGGCATGTTTTACATTAGGTGTCAGTGTTCTTTATTTTTTCTTTCGGAACGGAAGAAAAGGAAATCGTTGTTTACCTTGTAAACACAATCAGACGGAGGAAGTGAGTGGCTTTTAATAGAGCTAGACACACAGATGGGAGTATCCAAGCCCATTAATCGTCCTGCATTTGAAGAATATCTAGAGATTTACAGTTGTTTTCCATTTATTTATTTATTTTACCCTCTCTTTCTTTGCACAGGCTGGTTTTTGGAAACCTGTACCCAGCGTACTACTCCTACAAAGCAGTGAAAACCAAAAACGTCAAAGAATACGTAAGTATAAAAGCTATGTCCATTCACATAAATTGTTTTTTTTGATTGTTTTTCCATTTAGCAGGCTTTTGATTTTTCCAAACCAACTTGCAGTTTGATTGCTACAGGTTCAGTCTGCTCTGAAATAACCTGAAGTTTAGTGTCCCGCTCAAGGGATCAGTAGTGTTCATTAATCAACACTTCTACAACTTTTGGGATACTAGCCTAGATTTTTAACTGCTAAGTCACACCACTCCTTGAAATGAAATGTGAACAGCCCAGCAGATTATTGTTTCTGTGCATGTTCGGGCATGTTGGGAAGGGAGTGTGTGTTGGCTTGTATGTCTGGATCAGGTGACACGTTCTCGCTGCACTTAGTTGTTTTAAAAGATCCGCCCTGTGAGAACCCATCCTACATCCTCAGGAGAAAGATCAATGCAGGTGTTATGTTGAAATGCTAATTCCGGTCCAGCCAGAATCAGTGTCATTTATAGTCAGCAACACCTTTAACATTGTGGTGAACCTGCAAAGCAGGATATAATGAAGAAAAAAATTCAGAATGTGGTTTTGCCCCATTAAAGGGGAACCTTCTGTCAGTTATCTTTGTTCTTGTAAAATTATTTTAATTTTTTTTTAATTTTAAAATGAAAATTGTTTTAAATTTGATTTACTTACCCTCCTGTTGTTCCATGGAGCCTAAAGATTCAGATGCTCTCCTTTTGGGTTTGGAATGACATGAGGATGAGTAAATGAACAAGTTTTGTTTTGGGGAAGACTATCACTTTAAACATTCCTCTTACTTGACTGTCATGCCTTTTGTCTACTTCAGATGGCTAATTTTAGGTTTCCTTAGTGGTTGTACTGTTGTTATTTCAGTATTTGTATTAGTGCTGTATTGCAGTGAATTGAGTTACTTCTACTGTGAAATGCTTTCCCCTCTACTTAAATTGTAGAAGCTATGCCATGGCTACCTCTCCTGAACAGGACAGTTTATAATTCGGTATTTCAGAAAGCGTCTCACAGCGCATATTCAGTGCAATGAAGCCTGCCGCATTTGTCTGTAGCGTACACGTGCCATATGTGGGGAAAAAGCTAAGCTCAGATTTTAAAAATGGAGTGCATTTTTAATACTCGTGTGACAAGCGCGGATGTGAATGATGTCATATGCTATAATCGATTATGGTCTATTACTGCATCGATGCAGAATCGTCCGCATAGCGATGCAACGATTAATTTCGACACCCCTACTATATGCTAGTGCTGTCAAAAATGAATCGCGATTAATCGCATCCAAAATAAAAGGTTTTATTTACATTATATACAATCATGGCCAAAAATATCGGCACCCTTGGTAAATATGATCAAAGAAGGCTGTGAAAATTAATCGGCATTGTTAATCCTTTTGATCTTTTAAAAAATTCGCAAAAATCTAACCTTTCATTGGATAATAAGAATTTAAAATGGGGGGAAATATCATAAGTAAAATATCTCAGAAGTATTTTCCCATTCATATTTTGAGCATTCCAGGGTGATTATGAACATGAAATTATCCAGCCATGGCTGCCTTTTTCACAGAAATATAAATAGGAGCGAAAACAAAGCCCAAATTCCCTTAATCATCCATCAATGAGAAAAACCAAAGAATATATTTCTGATGTGCAGCAAAAGATAATTGAGCTTCACAAATTAGTGAAGTGGCTTTAAGAAAAGAGCTAGTGCAGTGAAAATTCCCATTTCCACCATCAGGGCAATAATTAAGAATTTCCAATCAACATAAAATGTTACGAAACTGCCTGGACGTGTGTCTATATCGTCCTAATGCATGGTGAGGAGGAGAGTTTGAGTGGCCAAAGACTCTCCAAGGACCATAGCTGGAGAATTGCAGAAAATAGTTGAGTCTGTTGAGTCAGAAAACCTTAAAAAAAATAAAAAATTGTCAAACAGCCCCTACATCACCACATGTTGTTTGGGAGGGTTTCAAGAAAAATTCTCCTAGCTCATCCAAAAACAAACTTCAGCATATTCATTTATCAGACACGACTGTAATTTCAAATGGGACTGGCTTCTATGGTCAGATGAAACTAAAAAATGAGCTTTTTAATAGGCAAACACTCAAGATGTGTTTGGTGAACACAGGATAAAAAGTACTCCATGTGTACAATGAAATACACTGCTGTATTTTTGATGTTGTGGGCCTATATTTCTGCTGGAGGTCCTGGACATTTTGTTTAGACACATGGCATCATGGAGTCTATCAAATACCAACAGATAAAAAATCAATAAGTGACTGACTCTGTTAGAAATCTTATAATGGGACATGTTTGGATCTTCCAACCGTACAATAATCCAAACACAAACCTCAAAAACAACACAAAAATGGGTCACTGAGCACAAAACCAAGCTTCTGCTGGCCATTCCAGTCCTCTGACCTGAACCCTGTAGAAAATGAGTGAGGAACTGAAGAGAAGAAGCACCAACATGGAGCTGGGAATCTGAAGGGTCTGGAGTGATTCTGGATGAAGGAACGGTCTCTGATCTCTTGTCAGGTGTTCTCAAACCTCATCAGGCATTATAGGAGAACATTTAGAGCTGTTAAACTGGCAAATGGAGTTTTCAAAAAGTATTGAATAAAAGGGTGCTGTTAATTGTGGCCAATGTGTATTAGAGAAAAACATTTATTTTAAATTCTTATCTAATGAAAGGTTAGATTTTTGTGAATTTTTAAAATAAAAGATCAAAAGGATTAACAATGCAGATTAATTTTCACAGCCGCCTTTGATCATTTACCAAGGGTGCCGATATTTTTGGCCATGACTGTATGTATGTGTACGGTGTATATTTATTGTGTGTATATATAAATACACACACATACTGTATATATTTTGAAAATATTTACATGTTTATGCCGCTTTTCCACTGCGTGGTACGACTCGGCTTGGCACGGATCAGAATGGCATGGCACATCTCAGTTCGGCTCGGTTTGCGTTTCTACTGCAGTTTAGTACCACTTTAGAACTGTTAACCAAGTTTTTTTTTTTTTATGATTTTTTTTATGGTTATTTTACATTGTAGCTCAGAAAATCATGTTGATGCACTCTTCAGTCTTTTTTATATTAAGAGAGTAATGTAAAAACCACGGTTACAGTAACACACCTTCAGCAGAAGTAAACCAGGCCACTGTTGTGGAGTGATTCAAGGCAGAAATGTGCGGCTTGGAGTTTTGTTAAGGATTAATAAGTGATTGTCAAAGTAGTCTCATGTTATTATACTTATATTTAATATATACTGGCCTGAATTTCTCTGAAACCAACTGTCAGGCCAACCCTATTGTCAAGCCCATTATATATTTGATCAGTAAGGGGATGCATTACTCAATGTAGGACACGTTTATGTAAACAGCAGTAGCGGCATCACGGACACTGGCAGCCCAACATCACGGATGTTTATATGCTTTGCTAGAATTTTGAATGTTCCTGAATGTTCGAGTGGAAAGTCAATTTTGGTAAACTTAGACTTTTAATAGCAAACCCTTGGAAAAAAGAAGAAAGCTCAATCGACCACAAAAGCTGCTTTTTAAAAACATGTCATAGCCATTTCTGCGTTTGCTTTTGAGTGCAGACGGGTAATTGAGAAACCTCTTTCAAATCGCTTTCAAAATAGAACTGGACAAATAATGCTTTGTATTGCAGGCCTTTTTATAGGGCCGGTGGACTGGAGCTGCTGGTTTACGTTGTACTTAAAATAAAGTTTAAAGGCAGCTTGACAAAGCCTGTGTTTACTAGCATAGACTAGATGCTCTTAGAAACCGCACTGTGGTTTTTCCACTCGGAGCGAATCTGTACAATGCCTACAACTCCTGTTTGTTAGATAAACAGAGCGGGTCAGCTCATATGTCTCACTGCTCAGTTTAAATGGTGAACAAAGAAACCTCTCCACGGTACACACGTGGAGCAGGAAAGGAATAAGTCCATTCACAATCAGGATACTTCAAAGGGTTTTTTTTCCCTGTTGGAAATCCAGGCTACACAACACTGAACAGGAAAGGCATGCTTGTCTTGGACGCCAGCCCATTCTTGAATCGCCTTCAACCTGGTTCTTCGAGATGGAGCAAAGCGGTGGAAATTCTGCTTACATCTCGCGTACTTCTCTAATTGAAGCCAGGTAATTGCGGACTTGTAATAAATAGGATTGTCTGGAGGATTATGGGAGAAAGGCTTCTACATCTGATTAGATTTCTTGCATCGATGCCGTCCACAGCCAAAGCGCTCTACCGCTGGTGGATTTCCACAGCGCTCCACCGCTGGTGGATTTCGATTGACGGTTTGTCACGGAGCGGCAGCTTTCCTGCGGCTGATGCAATGCATTGATCTTTCTCAGACCGCTGAAGGTTCATTGGGAGGACACCAATTAAATCTGACGCCTCCTGTCAGGCTGGTAATGCTGCCTCTGCATGGATTCATTTGACTTTGTTCAGTGAGGCTGAAAATATCACCTAATACCTCCGAGAGCTGCAGCTCAAGGCTGGGGATCACATGACTGTCTGCACGGGCGTTTGAAATTGAAATGCTAAGAAGCTGGCTGAAAGCTCGCTGTGGTTGAGAGCAGAGGAGAGGCAGAGCATACCAAACAGGTCCTGCTGCAGAGAGACACACACAGAGAGCTGGGATGGAAATTAATGTCACGGCCATAATGATTTTTTTGTTACACTTGACTGTGTTTCCGTCTCCTCCTAGGAAAAGAGGTGTGCTTGGATTTGTGTTAGCGAGCCACTCTGTGCAGAAAGATTAGGCGTTGTCTCTACTGAATAGAAAAAAATGCATGAGTTTTATATTAATATTCTTTAGCGTAGTACCAGGTGTTTTATGTTTGAGTTAGTGTGGCGCATCTCCTGGCTTTGGCAGTATGTGATCAGTGCTGCATTAAGAGTAGAACTTGGCTTGGAATGCACAGTATATCTGTGTGGTGTATTGGTATTATCCCGTTGGAGAGTTTTTTTTGTTGGTTTTAATTGCCTTCCAGCTGTTAGAGGCAGAGGCAGTTTATTCTTTCACCTCAACTAAACAGTTGATCATCAATTCTGTCCATCACAGTGCAACACTGCCCACTTTATCATTGGCCTTGGTTCTGGAAGTGTGTGGAAGTGCCCATAGGGATTTTACATTTTTGCTAAAGAGTTATAAGCCAGGAATCACACCAACCAGCTACAAAGTGAATCACAAAATTACAACTTTGATTTTAAAGATTAATTTAAAATTTAAGTATAATTTTTATATATATATATATATATATTCATAAATCAAACAAAAAGGTACAAAACTGTGTGAACTCCAATCCCAAGAATCGCTGGGAGCGGTTTTATTGTTTATTGGAGAAATAATTGATTTAAAGATTTAGATTTTATTGATGCAACAGTACTTTAATCAGTAAAAAAAAATAATACAGCACAATGATCTCTTCATGTCAAGGTTTATTTTGAAATATTGACCAGTATTGACCAGGGTTTATTTTGCGACAGTGGCCAGCTTTTTTTTTTTTTTCTTCCCTGTGTGATGGTTCATATCTATACTCTTTGTTAAAAATAAATTAAAATGTGAGAAAACATTTTTATTTTAAATAAAAAAAATTTAAAAAATCAATAATTGGTTACTGTATAGGTCACATTTTCTATTTCAGTGCACTTAAATTTTTTCTGCTGTGTTTATTTCTAATTTAGCACATGAATGTGTATTATACATTCCTCAGTGACAATCATGGTGGTTTTGTTCCTTTTTCAGGTGCGATGGATGATGTACTGGATTGTTTTTGCCCTGTTTACAGTAGTGGAGACTGTCGCAGATCTAACCATAGCCTGGTGAGTCTTCCTTCACACCAGCGACGCGTTTTCCTGATTACAAGCGATTCATGTCAGGCTAAAGAAGCAAGCCGTTTCATTTAAGATCTTGTTTTTGTTTCCCTAGACCAAGGAATTGCAGGGAAGCAATCAGGGTTTAATGAAACGAAGTTACCATTTTAATTTAGAGTAGCACAAATTAATTTGTTGGAATACAGCTTTAATGAGTGTAATTATGTTAGCTGATTAATCAGATGTAACGTGGGTCCTCATATCTCTCTTTCTTCCCTCTGATCTAAAGGTTTCCCCTCTATTACGAGATCAAGATTGCGTTTGTGATCTGGCTTCTGTCTCCCTACACGAGAGGAGCTAGTGTCATCTACAGAAAAGCCCTTCATCCTCTGTTGTCCTCCAAAGAAAGGGTGAATCTATGCATCACACACTGGTTTTGCAAAGCATTTGGAGTATTTCACCATAATGCAAAATGAAAGAACAGGCCACCAGTTGAGAACTACTGATCTAGTTCTCCTTGATGCATTTACAATATCATATCTGCATGTTTTATTATTTGGTTATGTACTTTGTGACCAGAAAGTACTCAATCTTGCCCTAATGTTCTTTGAAGGAAATTGACGACTACATAGTCCAGGCGAAAGAACGAAGCTATGAGACCATGGTGAACTTCGGCAAGCAGGGCCTGACCATTGCTGCAACTGCTGCTGTGTCTGCTGCTGTCAAGGCAAGTGTGTGTGTTGAATTTAGACACACAGAATGAGAGAGAACGGTTTATATATAGTTCTCCCTCTGATATGTAGGTTTATACTGTGTGGGTGTTTCCAATTTCAGTAATGAAGCTAGCTTGAGTCCTTTTAAAAGTCAACATGAGATAAGAACAGATCTTTTTCTTTGAATGTCCTGTGTCACTCAGGAATACACTACCCTTTGAAAGTTTGGATTAAGTTGTTGTTGAAATTATTACTTTTACTCGGCATTAAATTGATCATACGTGACAGTAAAAACATTTATGTTACAAACATTTCTATTTCAAATAAATTGTTCTTTTGAAGTCTGTATTCATCAAAAAATCCATTTAAAAAATTGTGGTTTCCACAAAAATATTAAGCAGCACAACTGTTTTTAATATTGATGCTGCTCAAGAAACATTTATTGTTATCAAATCAGTATATTTGAATGATTTCTGATGGATCATTTGATACTGAAGGCTGGAATAATGGCTGCTGAAAATTCAGCTTTGCGCCACAGGAATAATTTACATTTTTAAATATATTAAAATAAAAAACATTTGTTATTTTAAATTGTAATAATTTCAGAATATTACAGTTTTTACACAAGAGACTAAAAGCAAGAAAAATCATACCAACTCCAAACCTTTGAAAGTTAGTGTACATCAGATTATGAGAGTAAACCTTAACCCTTTTTTTCCTGTCCCTATTCCCTGTGCAACAAAGAGCACAAGTGCACTGGCACAAACCTACAAAACCAGCAATAAGCAACACACTAATGACTTTCACTTGCAAGCAAAGGTCACTGTTCCTTTGTGAAAACAACTCAAAGCCATTAGTATAAGTGCAGTAGTAAATGTAATCATGCTGATATCCTAATCAGAAGCAGAACACAGGGCTGCTCCACAGTTTTCATTTGGCCACTGTCCTGCCTAGGCTCTCTCTGAAAAGATGCCGTTATTGAAAGACGTCTCTAAAGTGGAGCCAATGAGCTTGTAAAAGGCTTGTGTCAATCTTTATTCTTAAATGCTGCTATATTTTCCCCATCATACCTCTTCTTTTTTGCTTTTATCCTCTTTCTGGCATGTTGCTTCTGTTTTCTTTGTGAAATCCTCTCTTTGGCGATGATCTTTTTCTTGTTACCTTGTACTGATATAGACTGCCCTATAGGAATTCTGCAGCCCTGCTCTCTCCAGTGCAGGTAATGCTATAGTGTCGACAGCATGTGGAAAAGCAGTATCATTTTAACAGCTTTTAACTCATGCTTTCTTTTTCCCATTTTTTTTTTTCATTGTTTTTCTACATTTTTGCAAACTCAAACATGGTGTTAAGCACTAATAATATTATTACATCAGTATAAACCATTCATGTTATGAGGCCTAAAATGTCCCTATCCAAAGAAGGTTTTTTTTTTTTTTTAATTTCATGTTCTTTGTTCAGTTAAGCTCTCTTCCAAAACCCAAGTGTGCTGCATATGTAAGCAACATTTCAAGGCATTTTCAAGTGAATTTTGTCCATATATTCTCAGAAACTAAGTGGAGGCGGGTGCTAAAAAAAAAAAAAAAAAAAGCACTTTCCACAGATATTGTAAAGTGTTCCATAACAGCCTCAGATTTAAAATCTTCCATAGTATCAACAATTGGCAAAATAATGAGCGTTAATAATCAACATATTCAGCGTTGTTTATGTTCAGCATGGACACACTGTCTACTGAACATAAACAACTCTGATTACGTTGATTATGTTCTGGAGTACTCTCCAAAATGGCAAAAGACGGTAATTCAGGGGGAAAAGAATTGTTCAATAAATTTTGTTGTTTTCTTTTGCGCAGAAAAGTTTTCTCATAGCTTCATAAAATTACGGTTGAACCCCTGATGTCACATGGACTATTTTACGGATGTCCTTGGTACATTTCTCTGTGTTGATCGTGATAATATCCTTGCTGTCTATGGAGTATCAGAGAGCTCCCAGATTCCATCAAAAATATCTTAATTTGTGTTCCGACAATGAACGAAGGTCTTATGGGTTTGGAATGACATGAGGGTGAGAAATTAATGACAATTTTCATTTTTGGGTGAACTAACCATTTACGGACATTGATAAAATAGTCCATGTAACATCAGTGGTTCGATCGTAGTTTTAAAAAGCTGACGCAGGAGCCGGCATTCTGACGTAGAACCTGGGTGCGCTGCGGCTTGTTTACAAAGAGAGGAATGCACACACATGCATTGTGGTACTATCGTGAACACGCGTCGAATTCTGACACAGAAGAGAAGAAATTAAGTCGTTATTTCTGTTTTTTCATATTCTCATAGCTTCATAAAATTAAGGTTGGTGTTACTATCCCTTTAATATCAAACGAAGATCTACCAATATGCTTTTCATGCCAGAGGCCAGTTTTCTTTTTAACATATTTTATTCATTTGTGCTAGTTTAAGTTGTCTACCAGAATCAACCCTGAATTCATTTTAGAATTATCTAATGCAAACTTTTAAAAGCTTATATAGGTTTTTAAATTGTTCTTTTATACTAATTCAACTTGATACTCACCATAAAAATAGCCATGGAAGCTGGCATGGTGTAAAATAAAAAAAACACCAACCAACTAACCATTGTGTGTATTAATAATGTAGTTTTAGGCATGTATTATGCATTAGTTTTCTCCCACAGAAATCGATTTCAAATACCTTTCTGTTGGTCAACACCCTGAAAAACCCATTCGCTCGGATTCCGATTGAAATGACTCTATTTTGACCATGAAATTTTGCCAAACAACAGTAAATGTGAATGCATCTTAAGATACCTTTCAGCCAAAATTCTAAGGTGAAAGTACTGTGATGAACTCTGTGTTAATATACCTCTTTGTCATTTGAGATTTAAAAAAAAAAACGAAGACTTCAATTTAATTTCACTGCTGACATGCTAATAATTCCAAACCTACGAGTCTATTTGTTCAGTTGACAACAGGGCAGCTCACTAGGTAAAAGGTCACTTGGAACAGAGCCCAAATCTTATCAGCATTCATTCATACATGCATGCATGTTGTAATGATGTCATGGTGGATGTCTGTGCACTCTTGTTATGCTCAGTTAAAGCTGTCCTGTGTGTTGTCAGCACTGATGTGTTTATCCTAACTGGGGGCTGTTTTGTCTCTACAGGGTCAAGGTGCCATCACAGAGAAGCTCAGGAGCTTTAGCATGCACGACCTTACCCAGATCCCTCAAGACGACACGTATTCATCATACAGGTCCAACCCAGCCAGAAGAGCCATCATGGACCAGCCAGACGGAGCTGGTAATACTTACCTCTCAGATTAATTATTAACACGCCATCCTTTGTTTCCTTTCACACTGGTGTTTCTCAGCTGTGTTCACAACAGAAGGCAGATGCCTTACTCTGCCTAACAGGCAGAAGCTACTTGGTTTCAAAAGAGCTTCCAGTGCATTATAACGGCACGTCTAATGATGCCGAACAAATGAGCTTCAGAGGTGATCACGCAAATATTTAATCAACAGAGTGCATATTTTTCAGTATCAATAAGATGAAAACAATAGACCGTTATGAAATAGCCGTCTTCCGACTGCTTCAGCAGACGCCATGTTTATTCTTTCCACCATCTGCCACACAGGGTTGTGGCGTATTAGAAGCACGCACTGTCTTCATAAACCAGATGAAACCATCGTAGTAGACAGGATGTTACGCAAACATTGAATTCAGATGTGCTTTGATGTCGCCTGCAAAGGCAGCATTTTTGAGGTTTCAGACACAGCCTTCGTGTGACACAGCTAGCGGGAAAGTGTCTGTAAAGATGTTTAGTAGAGCAAGTAAAGCCATCGAGCCTTCATAATGATATCTCAACTGAATCTCACACGCTTCTGGAAATCACTGCCGTGTTTGGAGCAAATGGAATGGATTCGGTATTTGTCTCAGGCACGGGAGGGTAATAAGTAATAGCGGCACGTTCCTAGCATGAAAGGTCTAGTGCTGCTTTGTGAGAAGATGAAGAAGAGGAAAAAACAGCTCAGGGAGGCTCTGAGCGGAATACCTAATGTGCTTCTATCTCAGTATGCTAATGCGTCCGCCGCGTTTGAAATTCCGCTGGCATCCAGGTCATTTTCATCTCGTCTGCAATGAAGCCATCAGAAAGCCAGCTCTGCCAAAATGGCATTCCCTTTCAGAAGCTCAAAGCCAAGGTGAAAAATCCCGACTGATCAAACGAGCTGCTAATTGCAGTTTGAATTTAAAAACGGGAGGTAGCCTATTAGGAGAGAGGCTCAAGTGTGTTATTTATTTGCTCATGCTTTATTGTTGGCTTTTGCTTTTTCTGTAGGAGCGCAGGTCAGCTTCAAGGGACAGGCATGATATAAAACATGCCATGTATATATTTTTAGGGTCTCCTGTCAATCATATTCACAAGTATTGGAGTCTTCTGATATTAGAGAGTAGAACTCATATGTGAATGCACATGTTCACACTGGTTTCATTGGCAATTGTGATTTTATGTGCTTATTTTATGTGCCCATTAAAGAGCATGTTGTTAGATGCTTTTTTTTTTTTAAATTTCAAGTCAGTTTAAACTGTCTATTTTAATGAATCAATTAAAACTTTCAATAACAGATTTGTTTGCATCATTACTAAAAAATGTGCTGACTGAAGTTTTTTAGGTTGTAGTTAAACGTTCCTGTTAGCTATATTTAGTTATATTGATTTATATAAAAGCAAATGTACTTTAGTTTTGATCAATTTTTCCTCTGTTATAGGCAATATACTGTGTGTATGATAGAAGTTATATCTCTCCTGGTTATATGTTGGACTGGCCTTCAGCGCTGCAGAAAATAACAAAGACATCTTTATATTTATCCTCTTTCAAAGTTCTTTCTGCTTAGCTTGCACAAGGTCTTAATAGAACTAGAATAGTTCCGGAAAATTAATCGCATACTTTTTTAAATCCCAAGGAAGTTGTTATATTTCAGTAATTGAAAACAGCGGAGGGTGTGGAAACAAACAAAGGAAAGCTTTTCAGGATCACTGGTTTCTGTATTTCTTCTGCCCCCTTATGGTGGAATGGAGACCTGCACACACCTACAGTTCTGTGCTGTGCGGTTTTGATACAGTATGCAGTCTTGTTGTAGCCTGTCTTTTGGGTGATGGCGTGTGCAGTGAATCTGGCTGGATTGCCGTTAGGCATCCTGGCACAGGCTGGCTCTGCCTAGCTCCCAGCGCTACCCGGGGAACCCAGAGGTGATGGTGCCAGGAGCGGCCTGAACCCAGCAGCTGCTCTCTCCCTTGCTCTCTTTTCCTACTTGTCCTTTCTCCATGGCTGAAATCACATTCCCACCCTTTACAATGAACTGGATCAGTGGTTCTCAACCGGTCAATTGCAGCCCAAAAATGATAGGGCAATGGATGGGGAAAACAATGCTAAATGCAGAATAATAAACAAATAATCATGCACAGTTAGATAAATAAATAAATAGGCTTATCTTGTTAATAGCCATATCTTGTTGACATAGTTAAATTCTGCTGTCACTTGTTCATCAAAAACATTTGCATGCATACTAAAGTTTCCTGTCTAGCATAATCTCATCTTAATGATGTTTTTTATACTATAGGGCCTATACTTTAAAATGTATGTGTTTTAATATTAATGAATAAATATGTAAATGTTTTCTGCTCGGTGTTTGATGCAGGACATATTTTTTTGTACAGTAGACAATTTTGGTTCTGTGTTACTGGGTTGCCAATGTAAAATCTGGGCGTTAAGACAAAAGCTGTTTGAGGAGCACTGATCTCGATCATGCCTGCTGTTCTGTCTGATCAACATGTTGTTTTCTTAACTCTCAACTTGTTTGTTTTGTAGAGTATTATCACGGTGATGACGATGACAGGAGCGATGACGAGGATAAACCTGTATACTCTGAAGATGAAGCCGTGTCTCATCATGGGCTCAGACGATCTCAGAGTGTCAAGATGACGCGTTCAAAAATGCGCAAAGATGTAAGCCCAACAAAACCTCATGGCACATCTCTATTTTGTGCTTAAAGTAGTTAAATAAACATTACATTACGCCTGCAAATAGCATTTTAAAAGCCATTTTTTATTTGCTATATTTTAAGAAAACAGGTTACAGTTTGAATGCAGCAGGTTTTAATGGTTTTATAAATAGAAAATATGTATAAAATAAAAACATATTTCCTCCTTTGAACATAGGAAATCATTATTGTAATTTTTCTGTAAATGTAAAGGACAATTATGTCATTATAATTGCATTGCAGTTACTGTTGTTCTACATATACTGTACTACATGTAGCATTTCTTGCTCATGTAAACCTGCATTTGAAGAAATGGTTTACCCAAAAATTTGCTGGGAATATTCTCTCCCTCAGGTTATCCAATATGTTGACGAGGTTGTTCATTGGAACAGATTTGGAGAACTTTACCGTTTCATCACTTGATCCTCTGCAGTGAATGGGTGCCGTCAAAATAAGAGTCCAAACAGCTGATAAAAACATCACAATAATCCACAAGTAACTCTCCAGTCCATCAGTTAATGTCTTGTGAAGCGAAAAGATGCATGTTTGTAATAAAAATGTTTAAAGTTAAAATGCCTAGTAGGTTTTTTGGTTAGCTGTTTGGGCTCTGTTTTTATTTGCTGTTTGGATTCTGACGGCACCTATACACTGCATAGCATCAGCTGGTGAGCAAGTGATGTAATGCTCTTCTAAATCTGTTCTGATGAAGAAACTCATGTACATCTTGGATGTAAGTTTAAGTTTTCATTTTTGCATGAACTATTCCTTTAACATACCACCTTGGCTATTTGATCAAATTGAATCATTACACCTTTTCCTCTGTTGCATTGTGTTGACATGCACGCTGAAAGATGCATTTAAAGTTTAGTAGCAACTCGTGTATATTCACATGAATTCGTAACATTTGCAAGTAAGAATTTCACAGTAAAATTTAAGTTATGCATTTTAGAAACAAACATTATTCAAAAGCATTGTTTCACTTCTGTAAAAGTGACATCACTGATGGAAGTTTGCTGTGCCGTTTTTATAATTTAGTTCTTGAGTTTATTATTGTTTTGACTTGCACTGTGCATGAGTTGAATTATGAAAACTAATGCTTGTCATTCATTGGTCACAGGTGCGTTATGGATCTCTGAAGATTAAAGGGAGGAAAAGACCAGCACTCAATGCCATGACTTACACCAGCATGGACAACTGAGCTGACTACTGATGTGTGGGAAGATGTGTCCACTTTATCAGACAACCAGTGTGTTCATATTCTTCTCTTTCCATAAGGGCTGTGGACTTTCAACTTTTTCATTGATATACCAGCAGATCTATTTATTACTTCTACCAGCAAGTGTGTACATACAGTGAGTGTCATGAGTTAGAGTAGTAAATGAAACGTATGGGGTTTGACTGATGGGTGTATTTGTAACGCATGGCTTTATTGGTCTGAATTTGTCATTCAGATGTCTCTATCTCCAGTATTTGTATTTAGAAATGTGTCCTCTTTGGATGTGGGTTTTATATTTCTGTTTTCGTACTTTTGCTGCCTTTTAGAAGATGTTTTAAGTAGTTTTTACAATTGTAGTTTAGGTAAGAATTCAGATTTTTTTTTAAACTTGAAATGATTTGTCAGCATCAGACCAAAAGTGTCTCTTATCAGTAATCGAGAAAATACCAAAGAGAACAAAAGGCAGTGTTGTTAATGTTGTTAAAAGTTAATGTTAATACAATTTTCAAATGTTAAAGTCAGCTGTTGTTTTCTTTGTTATTGATGGTATGTGGGTTTAAAGAAAACCCCTTTTGCACATTCTTTAAATCCTCGATTTAAACCTTCACTTCTGGTCTTCATGCAGAATGTTCTTTATCTGGGAGAAAGTCCACACCAATGTAACATCTCTGCTGTCGTGTGGCTGGATGTGTCATTCAAAATGAATGCAATAATATGAATAAAGCCGAAATGTTGTAATGCAATTATTTGTTATTGTTTATACTTTATCATATAACCAAATATGATTTATACTGGGGATAGGCAGTTAATATAAATTCAAAGCATTGTCAGCAGTATGCTATACTTCAAATCAGTTTGAGTCAATTAATAAATATAATATAATATATTTGATAGATGGATAGACATACTAAACATTTATGAATGTGTCCAGCGTCCGTGTAACCTCTCAAAGTTGCTTTAGATAATGCTGGTTGATGATTTGCATTCTGCAGTGTAATAGTAATAAAGTAGGTTTATGGAGACATTTGACTCCTATATTCTCAAGCACCACTGGCATTAGTTTTGGACAGATGTTGGGCTGTTCTTGTGGAAAGAGTCGAGCTCTCACGACTATTAATGAAGCGTGTTGAGATCCAAAACAGAACCTGAGCTTTGAGCTTCACTCAGTGTGAGACGGCAGAGGAGTGAAGATGTCTGAAACTCCCATCAGACACACATCATTAAAGTATAATGGTACGGCTTCATCATCTTATCTTCTAATGTTTCTTTCATCCAGGAGCACTCGTGTACTTAATGTTTAAAGTTCCTAAGAACTCAGACTCTGATTTGGTCTCATAAATACAATAAAATAATCAGTCTGAATTTAAAACAATATTTAAGATTTGAGCTGGCTTAGCTACAAGATCTGTAGGGTGTTATTACGCGCATCGTCCACTAGAGGACAGACCTTGTTAAGGTATGTTTACAATTACTGCATTAGGCGAAAAAAAAAAATTCAACTTGGACTTATATAAACTTTGTGGTGATTTTGACTTTGTGCCTTTCTTGAATGTCTCCTTTCTATCCAACAATTAAATCATTATACAATATCGTAATTTTAACAATCTATTGAATTTATATTCATTTTACTCCAATAAATATTAACTAAATAACTTTAATAAGCGAAATGTGATTGGCTGTGTGCAGTTTTGTAGTTTAAATACATAAATGAATAAATAAAAATGCTACACCTAGGAAGTGACATTATTAGGATTTAATTCTGATCGAATTAAATCAACCATTAAACCCTTTTACCAAAGTTATTGCAAGAAAAATCAAATAGTGTTCGTAACATTTACAGGAAATACATTTATAAGTAACTGCCAGGTTTTATTGAATTTTGATATAAAAACATTTAAATGCAAGAGATGCATATAAGCAGCAGTGAGCTTTGTCAGTGCAGCTGTCAAATAAACATGACATAAATCATTATGGCTAAGTGACTACAGTTAAGTAAAAGAGCACTAAAGGGCTCCAGGAACAAATTTTTGCACATTTGGACCTTTTGGCTCACTTTTTTAGAGCCACACTTTTCATCGGTTTACAGTGGCTCTCTAGAAGTCAGATTTTGTCCACGACTTTTAACTGTATTGCACTATATTAGATGACCACTAGGGAGCGCTATAACAGTATGTATTTAGTGTGCTTACCTCGGTGAGAAAACTCCTCCAGACCCCAAAAATGAAAGTTGTCATCATTTGCTCACCCTCGTGTAACATAAATAATGACTTTCTTTCTTCTGTGAAACACAATAGGTAGGTTTTTAAAGCTTTTGCAGCTTTCAAATCTCATTGATGTTTTTGAATGCTCAAATATGCAGTTTTCTCGTGTCCTTAGAACTACGAGGGAGGTTTTCAATGATTAACAGCTTAAATTTCAGTCACTATCATATGACATCTTAGAAGACTCATATAGCCACCGACTAAATGCTTTTAAAGTGTTCAGTGGACGAAATATGAGTTTGCAACGACATTGTGATCTTCCATTACAATGTTGTTTATGTATTTATGTAGGCCAAACCAGAAGATAGCGCGACAGTATTGCAGAAAGTAAACAACAAAATTCATGATTTATACACATTTTGTTTAATCTTCACCACTGAAGTTTGTTCCTTTATAAATTTTGAAGCCTTTCCACAAATGAAGTAAAAAGCTAAAGTTTGCTATTAACAGACTACACCACTGTCTACTACAGCGTAATGTCACCATCGAGCTTCCAACAACTCTTTCAGTCTTTATTTAAAAACATTTTCCCTGAAAGTTTGAGTTGGAATAGTTTGTAAAAGAGGCTGTAAAAGTGAGTAGATGAGTTTACTTGTTAAACCTGATGACATTTAAATATAGTCCCATTTAGCCACTTGTTAGCAACTGCCTTTTTCATAAAACGTGAAAATATCTTGAGCTTGTGTAAAAACAGACCTTATTTTAGGCATTTGACCAAAACCCAGATGATGGTTCGTTTCCAGGTTTTGGCCTACAAAACATGTCATCCCTGCAGCACTCTATTAAAAAAACATCTCATATTCAAACCTTCTCGACAGCAAATGCCATTAAAGACACATGAATTTTTTCCATGTGACCGAGTGTCCTGGCTGAGCCTGAGTCAGATTACGTGAATAATCTTTTGTTTGTTTGTTTGTTTTCAATCAAAGCTGCTTATTTTCATACCACATTCTTGGAATGCTTAATCACGGCTCCAAACACATGTATGGAGTCAGGCCAGCCTCCTCCGTCACGGCTGTCCCTCAGGGTTTGACCAGGATTTGACTCCACGATTAGAGAGAGGTCAGGCAGCCCCTGCTGGCTCTTCATGTTCTGCTATGGAATCGTACAGTGCTGCTCTTTAGAGATAAGAGTCAGCATCATCTGAGGAATCGTGTGTAATCATAACCCCAGCAAGAGATCTGCACTAGAACGCCAGTTGCTCACAAAGCCGCTTCACGATTACTAATATCACACAAGAGAGACATTAGTGATTGTTGGCAGCTTCGCTGGCATATCAGTGAGGAGTGTTCAGCAAACTGACAACGATTTAGTTTACCTCCCATCAGCGGTTATCTGAGGTGGAAGATGTATGCCTCGCGGTTACATAAGACAAACAATATGTGGTGAAAGTTTACAGCTATCTGCTCTCTGCGGGTGATTGGACATCCGTGTGACGCTCATCCACGCACACCAAAACAGAAGTTCATAAACGGGTTCAGGAAAAGGTCAGTCGCACACTTAACACACACTGCACCATTAACTAAATGTTTCCTTAATTGTTTGAATTATATGGTAGTTGTGTCCCTTTTCCCCTGCCCCCGCCCCGTCGCTAATCCTCATGACCCCTCAAAGGCCGCTCAGGTGGATGTGTGTGTGTGTGGTGGAGGGAGTGCGGAGGGGAGGAGCGATGACTACACTGACCCATGGCTGAACTTTGCAGAGATTTCCTGTTGCTGCTGTAGACAGAGTGTGTTGTGCCGTGGAGAGGTGCAGATGGCACGATCTATCCTTCCATTCTCCCATTCCCTCGCTTTGAACCTCCATTAGTTGGCTCCGCATTATCAGATTTACTGTTATTGTCACCCCCTGGTTTTGCACTTATTTGTTTGGGGTGAATATGTCAGTGCTGTGAACAGTCAGGGTGTGTTGTGAGTTCAGATTTTCATACAAACACTTATGGTTGCAATATCAGTGTCATTGAATTGCCACAAGGAAATGAGCCTTTAAGATGTGAATCTCATTAACTCATGTCCTTGTCATATATGTGTGTGTGTGTGTGTGTGTGTGTGTGTGTGTGTGTGTGTGTGTGTGTGTGTGTGTGTGTGTGTGTGTGTGTGTGTGTGTACTGGTTTTTGTGGTTTACGGGGACAAAATTTGTATAATGACATGGGTATGACAGAGATATTACAATCTGAAGGTGGTTTATGAGGACACTGTCTATGTCCCCGTAAATCAAAAGGCTTAAAAAACATACTAAATGGTGTTTTTTTGAAAATCTGAAATAGCACACAGTCTCCTGTAAGGGGCAGGTTTAGGTGTAGGGTTGGTGTAGGGCAATAGCACATACAGTAAGTACAGTATAAAAACCATTACGCCTATGGAGAGTCCCCGTAAACCACAAAAACCAACATGTGTGTGTGTGTGTGTGTGTGTGTGTGTGTGTGTGTGTGTGTGTGTGTGTGTGTGTGTGTGTGTGTGTGTGTGTGTGTGATAATAAATGTGATTTTTTTTTTCACATTTCATTAGTGATCATTTTATGTAAATTTAGTACATTTTCTTAACTGTCATCAAAATAAGAAAAGAAATGAAAAGAAAAAGAAAAACAGGCATCATTTTCTTTATGCAAAATATAATTTCATATTATTTATTTAGTTTTAGGCATGAAATATGACATGCATTTATACCTGACAGGTTTTGTAGGGATTTGCCTTAAAGCATTTAAAATGATAGAGATTAAAAACAAACAAACAGAGGACCAGTGATGCTTTTTTCAAGCACGTCAACCCTGGAGCGTTATTGTGAATGAACATGCACTGGGGCAGGCCATGCAAAGTAGTTAGCGGGGACTAAGCAAACAGAGCTGCCCTTCAAAGTGAGAGGAAGCATCATAAATCCAGCCTGGCGACAGGAGACGGTGTACCTCCTCAGCTCCTGCAAACCACTGCTCCGCCTCGCCCATTCTCCATACAAGCAGCCCAGCAGCAGCCTAACTAATATCCCTGCAGGACTGAGCACAGGTGAAGGATTCAAGCGCACCCTTCCTGATTCATTCATTTTCTCTGGGGTTCCTTCCATCCATCCAAATGATTATAAACCTGTCTTTTTTTGTGCTGAGAAGGATGCCGAGGTGGCAAATTGTAGAATACTACACGTCCCACAGCAAGCGTGAAATCTGGACTGGTTTTGTTGCTTAACGGGAGCAATCCACGTCTAGCCAAATGGAGGCATTTTGCACACTTCCCTTTCTCATTCCCTCTTTTTAACACACATGCACACACAGCTGTTCTTGGCCTGATGGCCACCAATAAACAAGAAAAGTCCACATTCCCAAAGGCGGCGGGGTCAGGACCTCAAAATAAAACAGACAAATCTGATTGTGAAATCAGCACGTGTCGCCAGGCCGGGGTTGGAGGGGGGTAAGGGTAAGTCGAGGACAGAAGCGAGAGAGAGAGAGGGCAATACTGCCACCCTCTGTGTTTGAGTTTATGAGAGCTTTCCTGTGGTTGTCCCCTCGCCGACCTTGTGACGCTGTGCTGCTTCACCTGTGTTGTGTTTTCTCACATCTATACACTGCAGTACAGCAAGTGCTAATGTCCTGATAGTGAACACAGCACATTTTCAAGTTCCCACCGAGGCCCGTATTCTGATTATGCTCTACACCGATCTGAATTTTGGTATAGTCCTGCACAGTTATCTGCATAATACGAATAAACGTGCACACTTGTTATTGCTCCTCTATGATAGATATCAAGCTCACTGGGGGAAAAAAAAATGTGGTGCCTTACATTTTTACAGAACTATAAAAATGACTTAAACATACAATTCACAATAGTTCCCAGCTGAAATGGACAATAGAGGCAGTAAAACATTTATTCCTTTTCACACATTATGTACAGTTCCTTGGATGAAGTAAACTTGCTTAGTAGCTCACCTGGTAAAGTATCAGCACTTGGGTGCTAAGTCCCGCGAAACACAAGTGCATTTTTATCTCACTTTTTTTTTTCTTGAATTCTGATTAATATTGCAATATTCTTTTGCATGTACCTATTCAGTGTGTCAGCACAGTTAGAGTCTGTAGTGCTGCTGGACACACAGGGAGGCGTGAGAGTGGGTTGTCAGGCATGCACTCTCAGAATTGAGGGCCGTGGAAACATAACACGTCAGGGATGCATCTTTCCCCTCCACCTCCCGCTGAACTCCTGGCTCACTGGTTGACCTGATGTTATCAGTCGCTTTCACACTTGGTGCCGCTTCTGGTTGTAATTACACCGTGTAATGGAGCATCCTGTCAGCACGTCTCAAACGCCGCTGGGCCCTTATCTCCCTGCCTAAGCATCTGCCGGGGCTCACGAGAGAGATCTGCCAGGACAGTTGCGCAGAGAGAGAGGCAGCCAGACAACTGCTCTGCGTGTTGCCTATTTGGCAGGTGGTGTGTTGCCTTGCCGCTGCAGGTGCAAGAACAAAATTTTTTAATTGTTCAAATGAGAACATTAGCATGGGTATTATGTAGCAACGCTAGGGTGTTCTGGGTGATTGGTACAGTGTTGCTATTGCTAAGGAGTTCTGGGTGTATTCTAGTGTATTTTCAACCATTTCTAGGTGTTTGCTTACTGTCCAAATTCAAAAGAGCCCACCTTCAAGACTCTATGACAAGCTGTTTTTGATAAGATGTTCTGCCAAGCAAATATCACAAGTATGAGTTCTTAGAAAAGTAAAAGCACACCTTTCCTTAACAAATGATGGTCACACTTGAGTTTAAGGTCCAATTCTCGCTATTAACAAACTATTAACTACGAGTTTTGCCCCAATAAACTCCTAATTTGATGCTTATTAATAGTTATTTAGGTACTTGTTAAGTTTAGGTATTGGTAGAATATGGTCATGCAGAATATGTGCTTTGTAAGTACTAATAAACAGCCAATATGTTAGTAATATGCATGCTAATAAGCAACTAGTTAATAGTGAGAATTGGTCCTTATACTAAAGTGTTACCCCAATGATTTGACAACAAATCATATTAGGATATTTGGTATCGGTTTTCTATTGTTAAAAGAACCAATGAGATGAGATGGCTTTAAAATCTGTTCAATTTCCATCTGGTAAAAAAGCTTTAATAGTATCTCTCTTTCAGTTGCTCCCTTTAGAGGTAAACACAGCGGGATTATCATATAATGATAGTATTTCAAAGATAACTGCAATAACTGACCATTTGTAATCAAATATTTGAAAATGCATTTTAATACCAGGTGGGATTTGAGTCTATGTGCAAAAGTAGTTACAGTTTCCTTAACGGTCCGCACTAAAAAGTTGATTGCAATAGTTGTTGCTGACTTAGTGACTTAGTATATTTTATAACAGGAACCAAAAATGCAATTGTCACAGTAAGTTCAGTATTTTCTAGTTCAGACCTCTGAAATTTGTGATCTATTATCCATGACTCCTCAGTTTCCTGTTGGTTCCTAGTCAGCCAACTGAAATCAGCACCTCATCATTTGTGTTTAAAACAAAGGATGCAGATGGTGCTGCCTTTAAAGTGCCTGTATGTGGCTGTAACTTGATGAAGATGAAATATGAGTTGATTTTGGTTGTAATCTCAGTGGCATTTTCTCAAATATTGTATAAAAATGAGCCCTTTACACAAGTGGAGTAGCATTTCTGTTTTTGGTCCACTTTTTGTTGGACTCTCTTCTCTCCTGTCTTTTGGACTTAGCTCTCTTTAAAGAGCTGTTAATCATGGCACCATCAAGGCAGATTTTACAATCGCTCATGCAATCATCTCCTCATCTCCTCTGCTGAACGGGCAGTTGTGAAACACAGCACTTCCCTGTTTAATTTGAGGTCGGCGTGAGATGATTTCAGGCACATGGACAATTCCAGTGAACTCTTTGATGGGAGCACTGGGTTCACCCACAGTTCAGGGTAATTCTGGGTGCAGAGACAACTCCCATTCAAGCCTTTATTTTGATCAGCTACCAATTAGCTTTGACACTGAGGTGCAGTCATTGCCGCTTGACTGGCTCGACTTGGGTCAGGGAAATGCCTCTCTTTGAAAGGTAAAAAACAAAGCAATTGCAGATAACAGCTGATTTTGAGAAGATAACCTATTTAAGCCGTCTCAAAAACATTTACGGGTCTCCTGGAAATAATATACAGTCACTTCAATGCAAAATACATCCTTGGACTCACATTCTTTCATATTGTGAGAGTGTGATAGGACTATTCCCACAAATTGAATCTCTTTAACATCACAACTGTTTCTCTCACGTAGCCATGAAATTCAGTGTGGAGTAAACGCCTAAGAAAAAAGGTCACTTTTGTGTTCTTTTGAGTTTCAGAGGAGATCTTCCAAAATGGAAAGTCAAAAATCAAACTTTTTTGATCCAATTTTTTGACAAAAATGAAATGAAAGATAACAGAACTGCTTTAAAATTCACTGCACCTGTGAAACTTTGGCATTTGTAATTATGACATGTCACACAATCAAGTCGGATTCATAACATGGACTTATACTAAAAATAAAATAATTCTATTAACTATAAATCCAAATAATTATATTCAGGGTTAGTTAAGTGATTAACGTGTCTGTTAGTTTTTTTTGTGTATTGCATATTAAAAATAATTCAAATACAGCATTGGTAATATAATTCACTACAGACTTGTGTCAGTCCTCAGTGATCTCTATATATAGATTATAGACAGATGATTTTATGGAAAAGTGTTTCTGCAGTGTTTCAAATCTGCTTGCTCTTTCCAACTCAACAACTCGTTTATCATCTAAAATGAGTTTTCTACTCATGAATATAACTTTGCACTGTCATTCATTTGCTCTGAACTTATAATTATGATATTTTTTATTCCACTTGAAGGGCACAGAAGTTTCCTGAGATATGAAGGAAGAATTCTTTGCACATACTGTTGCAGCTCTTTGCTTATGTGTTGCCATATCTGGGACATTTTAATATTTCTGGCGGTGTAACAGTGTGAGGAATAACACCTTTATTCAATATTAGCCTAGAATTGATTATTTGGGGCATTTTTAAGTTTATACTGTTAAATATGGTGGTTACTCATAAAATTAATTCAATATCAAATAGAAAAGTAGCTGTAAATAATACACACAATAATGGGTCCCACTTTATATTAGGTGGCCTTTACTACTATGTACTTACATTTAAATTAATCAATTGATACAATGCATTTATTGTGTACATACATGTTTTTACATTGTACTTACATTTTTAAAAATACCTATATGTAATTACATCTGTAATTAATTTAATTACTCTGTTGACCCATCCCTTACACCTTAACCCACCCTTACCCAAACTTACCCAGACCACCAAACCTGTCCCTAACCTTACCCGTATCCCACCTCAATAGCAGTGAAAGTGTTTTGGAATACAATATGGACACAATAAATACATTGTACTTATTTTTTGATGTAAGTACATAGTAGTTAAGGCCACCTAATGTAAAGTGTGACCCAATAATGTAACAATAAACACTCTGCAAGGACACATTTTAAAAAGAAAATACATTTTGGTATTACATTTTCAAATTATTAATTCAAATGAACTAAATCCAAAATTTATTAAATGGCTTAGTGGAAATTAAGATGGCCATAAATATTAGTACTGTAATTTTAAAGTTGTAAAATTAAATAATAATTATTTTTCTAAATGTTCTTTATTTTACAGTGAAATATTACAATACTCATATTTAAAGAGTAGTATAAACGCAATGATAACACATCTTGTCATACTATATCAGTTAATTATTATTATTATTATTATTTTACAGTCATATTGATACACTGTAAAAAGTGATAAGTTGACTTAACTTAAAAAAATTGAGGAAACACGTTGCCATAAAATTAAGTAAATAATAATAATAAAAAAAAGTTAAGTGAACTTGACAATTAACTTAAATTATTTTTTTTAATTATCATTTACTTAAAAAAATTGTGGAAACCCGTTGCCTTAAAATTATTAAGTGAAGTCAACTTATCACTTTTTATATATTCCAAATTTTGAACAAATTGTGCAGCACAACAAAAGAACAGCAAACCTTATTATTATTATTTTTAATTGTGTTTAAATCTGAAATTTGACCGTTAATAAAAAATAAAATTGTGCAAGCCCATACCCATAACAAGATGTGAAATATGTCAAATGTTCCCCGGAAAAAGGGGTTTACTGCAGGGGAACATTTGAAATTATTCTAAACTTTCACTCAATACAGTTTGACACTAAAGGAATAAAGGTTCGGGTGAAGCAGATCTGCTAAGCGGCCATATTTGTGTAGTTTCTGGAACGTGAGACAGTAAAAGCTCCAGAGGACGGCTGTAGTGTTATCATGGCAGATCTACCACAGAGCAGGACTGTTCCATTGCTCACTGTGAATGTTAGAAACCCCTGAACTCTCTCTCTCTCTGATTGACTAGTCTATAAATAAAAGCTCGTAAGTGTGAGAGGGTCACACGCAGTGTGTGTGGTTAAAGCGCATTCCTGGTGAATCTTGGCTGAACTCAGATCTGCTGTTCGAGGTTCCAGCCGCAGAAAACAGAGCTTCTCTGCTGGTGACAGATGGAGAAGGATGGAGGGTTCGGCAACAGCTCAAGGTGAATCGGAGGGCAGGCCAGTGAAAAACCCAAGAGCTGGGAGAGATACTTTCCTGCTACCGACGGTACACCTCGGCTTCTCTCACGGCGACGGTGTGGTGTAAGGATGAGACCCGGCGCTCCTGTCCTTTAACCCCCTCTCTTTCTTTCTCACTCCCACAAAGGAGACGAGACAGTCCTTTGATGGTGACAATGAAAGATGGCCGATGCTAAGGAAAACACTCGGCTATGATTGATCATTTGATGCATGGCCTCAACAAAAGTGAAAATGGATGATAAATGCACCAGCAAGCACACGGGGGTAGGAGGACACGTGAAAAGAAGGAGCTAATGGAAGCATTGAAGCAATTGGTTTGCAAACTGGTGCTGGACAGACTTGTGCCAGCCTGAAAGGATCATTAAACATGCGCCCGAGATAAGTGCCAACAATGGAAGAAATAACAGATGAACTGTTGGATTGTTGAAAATGTAATGCACACTAGGCCACAAGTTTGTCTTAAGGCATTTTCATCCATAAAATACTCTTTTGAGTGTAGAACTGTTTCCTTCTGTCACTAATTAAAGGAGAAGTGTGTACTTTTTTAAAGATTTATAAGTACTGTCCTCTGTCCTGTTTTAATATACAGTGCCCAAATTGCGTACAATGCCCCAAATCCAACAGTAACCCATAAATATGTCACAATAAAGGAGTTGTTACTTCTGTTTCATCGCAAAGTTCAGCAGCAACCCATTCACCAGTGATTTGAGTTTGGGGTGGGACTATCTATTGACCAATTGGTCAAACAATTATTATTTTTGCATTTCTGATTGTTGATGCTACCGGTGCAGAAATTACACACTTTACCAAAGTTCTTTGCTTAGAAAAAGTCAAAGCTGTTGTTACGAGCACATAAAGAAATACTAAACTGTAGTGATGGCAACAAACTTGGAACTGCTTTATGGTCATGCAGTTCTGGGGAATGATCCAATCGTGATAGCGCTCTGTAAAGTGGACCTCACAAGAATTCGAAATTTGCCAAAGTCAAAGTGGTAAAAAGGGGGTTCATTAATTTTACTCAGGTATGGTTTCTGTACAATTATTAATAGGTATTAAGCACACAATATGAGTCACATACTGTCCAAACCAATAATCACATCACATTTATTTTCATAATAAACATTGCAACAGTCATTTAAATTCATGGGTTTTGAGAATAATAAATGATATTAGTTTAAATATGTAATATTATATGTAATAATTATATATATATATATATATATATATATATATATATATATATATATATATACAAGGATGTATTAATATTCAGTATATTAAAGTATGATGTTATTTTCACATTATAATAATTATTCATAGAAATCAAATGTTTTAATGTATATTTCTAGAGCTAATTTCAATTAAATGTATAATATATTTTATATAAATTTGCATGTATTACAGTAAACAGGTCTTTTATTTATTTGCATGCAAAAAATATGATTAAATATTTGTATATATTTTATATAGGTAAATATATATTTAAGTTTAAATAATAATAATATATTGTATATAAATTTAAGTGGATGTATGATGTATAAGAAAGTATGTTTGTTGTTTTTCACAGGATATATAATATAGAGTATGAAAGTATGACAATTGAATTTATTTATTTGCATTTATGTTAATAATCCATGTTTTTTAGTTCTAATGTAATTGAGTTAAATATATAATAAAGTGTACATATACAATAATACTTATTTTATATTAATTCAATCTATGAAAATATTTATCTGACAATATTTTATATGTTTATATTTTGTATTTATATGATTATGTTTTTATTTATTTTCACATTTATATAATGTCATCATTCTTAAACCTGCATGACACATTTCCAGTGTTTAAAGACATTTCAAATGAACAAACTTTTACCCAATGTGAATGCTGTATAGAGACCATTCAAATCAGAACGTGGCTATAGAACATGAATGCATGTGCAACGAGCCCATTTCTTTTGAGATCAGGTATAATCGAATACGGTGACCAAAACTTTTTGGTCCATGATCCACTGCTGTTCAGAGTTCAAAGAGGTGACAGTTTAACAGAAAACAATGCAGCAGAAATGATCTATGTGCTGCGGTCTCCATGAGAGCAATGCAATCACATACATTCATGAGCTGTCTGAAACCGTGCCTCTGTATCTGCCTCGGCGCTTCCCTGAGGTGGACTGTAGTTAACCCCTGACCACGACTCCTTTCACTCCTTGTTCAGACAAATCAGGGCCTATAAAGTTGAGTATGAAAGCCGATTTATGGAGGAGAGCGTCTTTGATTGCACCACCTAAATAGTCCCCGAGGCTCCTGAAGATCTGAGGACGGCGTCTCACACCACGTTCAGAGCACCATTACGACGTCGGCACATATCAGACTGCTTTGACGCAGGCATAAAATGCAAACGAGCTCACCGGGGCGGGGGGCTTCAGTTCAAAGAAATGTGGACCTGTCCTGATAACGTGTCTCCGCTTTTCACAAGCAGGTGAGGTGTCACGCGACATAATACATCCCTAACTGAAAGTGTGAAATGCGGCTTCGCAGCTTGCTACTGTAGACCTAATGCCAGTCACAAGAGAGATAAGAGAGGGTCGGGTGGGAGGGGACAGACCGGATGACTAGACTCGGACCGTCACCTCTCTTGTTCCTTTGTGTCCTACTGTCCCGTCTTTACCCCCATCCCTGATTCAACCTGAAGGGCCCCAGGACAATTCACATCTCCAGGTCTGACAGGAAACAAGGGCCGTGGTGCACAATGCAAGTCCTGTAGACACTTTGACTCCAGCTTAATGATGGCACTTAGCAGGTACCTCTTCAGACGGCCGAGTGCCGTTAACGACACTCTTTTCATACGGAGCCATTCCCCCATTTATCCCACTTTTCCTGCTATTTGTCTTTGTATATTTAACTGAGGCTTTGCAATAGCTGTAACACATAATAGGAACTGAGAAGAGAAACAGAAGTCAGTTTTCTATGTATTTCTACAGGTTTAGAAATAATTTTAACCCTAAACCTAAATACACTGTAAAAAGTGATAAGTTGACTTAACTTAATAAATCTGAGGAAATCCGTTGCCTTAAAATTATTAATTAAATAATATATTTTTTTTAAAGTTAAGTGAACTTGACAATCCACTTAACTTATTTTTTATTATTATTATTTATTTATTTATTTATTTATTATTATTATTTATTTTTCATTAATAATTATTTATAACTTTAAGGCAACAGGTTTCCTCAATTTTTTTTAAGTTAAGTCAACCTAACCCTAACCCTAACCCTAACCCTAACCCTAACTTTTTACAGTGTATTAAAGCACTGTTTATTCTATATAATACCTCAGAGTTTGTGATTTTTTTTTTGAGAAACTTTTAAACTGCACTTTAGGGGTACAACAGCTGATCACTAGTCTACAAGTCATTTCAACTTCAATTATATTAAACTGATTTAAAATACTGAGTTGAATCTCCTAAAAGTTGAAACTGGTTCAACTATTTTGATTAAGTTAAAGTAACGGGGTAACGTGTGTTGACTTGACTTATTGATCATCTTTCCTTGTGAAAACTTTAACATTATTTTAAAATGAATATACTCGACTTTAAAAGAACATACTTAAATGTGATATAAATATAATGCTTTCATATACTTAGTTGCATGTCATTGACAATTGAATGAAAAATATTATAGTTTACGTTTTTATTAAATGAAACTTGAGTGCTTTTTTACCGACTTCAGTATATCTTTATATGTAATTTCATAATTACTTTCATTATCTTTTATCTATGTTTGAAGCAGCGTGCTGCCAAATGTATCGACAAGCATTTTTGGCAAAATAAAATATACTGTCTTTTCTATTGAAACTTGTATGTAAAGTGTATTTGTAATTACACATTTGTAATAATGGAGTTGCTGTTTGGTACATTTAAAATATATTCACTTTAAATGCAATATCAAATAACACACTGCTGTTAAAATTATTATCAAGTACTTTGCTTTATTAACACTTCAAAATAAGTGTACTTTTTTGAAGCATGACAAAATTTTAAAATAGGTCAAATATACTTTAAAGTAAAAATAATTTGGCAATATTACAAAATGTACTTAAGTGTACTTAAGTATTTTAAGAAACGTGGTCATGAAAATGTGTTCTATTTAAGGATGCTTAATATTTTATTAATATTATGTTATCTGCAAGTACAGTTAAGATTTGAAGCACACTACAAGTGCACATTCAATATAATTATCAGCACTTTCTTCACAAGGGTTTAGCGTATATTACTGCTCTGATACTAATATGCGTCTTTTAGGGGTGAATTTTTATAAAAACTTACTGTCATTTTTCTGACAGTAAGTAATACACTGGGAAAAAAAAGATTGATTGAATTTACTAAAAAAAGAAATTAAGGTAAGTGGCTGCAATCAATTTATTTTAGCTACAGTTAAATAAACAAATTTAGATGACTAACTTTCAACATCATTTTTTTATTTAAATGTAGCTAAAATAAATAGTTTACAACCACTTACCCTAAAAAAATTAAGTATTATTTTTTTTCAGTGTACCGAGCAAAAAAGAACTCAGAACTTATAACCATTATGGAGGCAATTTATTAAAAGGCTGTTGCTTTTTTAAAAAAGCCCAAGAAGTTACCAATGGCCTGCTTGTAAAGTGCTCCGTAAATGATAAAGTACAAGAAGGGTGAGACACTGGACTTGAGGAGTGCTAAATCACGCTACGGCATGAGGGGATGAAGCATTGCTCTTTAATAGGCAATAAATAAGAATTAGCATCAGTGGGGTTATGTTCAGGTCAGGAGGGGTCTGAGCAGGGCTGTGGAGTTCACTGATAGACTCTCTGGCCCTGACTGGATTCCCAGCTGTGAGCGCCAGCGGCTCTCATCTGTCCCTGTCTGTCTCAGCATGAGCTCATCTCAATGTTCCTCACCACACCTTCCACACTCCTGCTACCTCCAACATCTACACCGGCCGGAGAGTGGGGTTCAGAGCTTCCCCTCAGTCCCCTTCACGTAGCTGGTACTTCACAGTAAACATGAACAGGTGACATCTGCTCATTTTAAAAATGTCAGTGTCCTGATACTCATTGTGCATTTTGTTTTCTTTCGGGTGGATAGAAAATACCTATTGCTATTCATTAATGCAGATATTATAATGACATATATATATATTTCAGCTGAAATTGAAAATAGTTTTCTGTTTTATTATATTTTAAAATGTAATTTATTTGCAAAGCTGAATTTTCAGCATCATTACTCCAGTCTTCAAAGTCACATGATCCACAAAACCAGTCTTTTAGTAGCACAGGTATATTTGTAGCAATAGCAATACATTGTATGGGTCAAAATTATAGATTTTTCTTTTAAGTCAAAAATCATTAGGATATTAAGTAAAGATCCTGTTCCATGAAGATATTTTGTAAATTTCCTACTGTAAATATATCAAAACTTCATTTTTGATTAGTAATATGCATTGCTAAGAACTTCAACTTCAAGTGAGTTTCTCAATATTATTATTTTTATTTATTTAATTTAATTTTTTTTTGCACCCTCAGTTTGCATATTTTCAAATAGTTTTATGTTGGCTAAATATTGTCCTATCCTAACAAACATAAATGGAAAGCTTATTTATTCAGCTTTCTGATTATGTATAAATCTAAATTTCTGAAAATTGACCCTTATGACTGGTTTTGTGGTCCAGGGTCACATATGCTGATTTCCTGCTGAAGAAACATTTCATTATTATCAATGCTGAAAATAGTTGTGCTCCTTGATATTTCTGTGAAAATCACATTTTTTAACATCACTTATTAAAATAAAATAAACAGAGCAGAAAAGAACATAAACATTTTAAAAAGCAAATCTTACTGACCCCAAAATTTTGAATAATATTGGATGAAACAATCATTTTAGGGTGTAAGATCCATAGTCATAAATAACAACAGCACATTATTGTCACAATTTTTAAATCTATGGCTATTTTAGATTGATGTCAGAAAGATTGTTCTCGCTTCAGAATGTTCTAAAATATTCCTCAAAAAATAACCATAACCAATTTCAAAGATATCATTGAAGCATTAACCCTCTCAATGCATTTTTCATAAATATGGAGTGTCCAATATCTGTTTATTCTCAATCCGACCTCAGCAAAATCAGAACTGTAGTTAAAGTCATGATGTTTCTTCAAAGTGAAGCCTTTCAGAACGTGCATGGAGGTTAAAAGTCTGGTTCAAGCTGCTGACACATGTTCTCCAGGCAGTGATAGTGTAAAGAAAGACTCAGCACTGAACTTTGCTGAATCAAAGACAGGACTGAAACGGAGGGACAAAGGCGGCTCTTGACGGATGGGCCGAATGAAGGATTAGGTGGTTTAGAGGAGCCAAGCAAAGCTATCCACCATTAGAGTTTTCCTCAACTGATAAGTTACACTTCCAAAGCAGCCCCCGTCGCTTCAAACCCTCAGCGTACAAGTAATAACTCATCGTTTTTGATCATTAAGTCAGAAGATGGTGTTAGAAACCATTCAAGCCTCCCCAGTTGAGCCAAACCATGTTTTCTTTTTGCAATGACGGATGTCAGAAATAAATGGTGCTCCTTGCTCGGTCTGGCATGCGAATGAACCCGAAGAGTATCGGAGGAGAAGATAATGGCAGGTTGGATGAGGGTGAAATGTTGCAAAGCGTTCCTCTCGTGAAGGAGGTAATGGGAGATACAGAGGTAACTCTTTCAGCATATGTGTGTGTGTGTGTGTGTGTGTGTGTGTGTGTGTGTGTGTGTGTGTGTGTGTGTGTGTGTGTGTGTGTGTGTGTGTGTGTGCATGTGTGAGCACAAATGTCACAGACACACCACTCTATATCGCCTCTGCCCTCCCAATGAACTGGGCCAGTCTTCCTCACTTGCTTTCAAAGTCCACAGCAGCTGTTCATAGACAGTCTTCTGATGGGAACAGCAAATTAATCATTTTGCTACAAGCTTTTTGCGAGGAGCTCCGCCACTATCTGTTTCCACATACCGAAACGACTTCACATACCTCTACCTGCGATATTGTGCTCTTTACAGGATTAGCAAACTCATTACGGGCCAGACCCATCAGTGAACCTTGAGAAATGTCCTCGTAAAGTACCCTCAGTAAACAAAAGCGTCACGTATCTAACGGCACTAAAAAGTCTGAACATTTAGTTCCTTATAATGGATTCAGTTTATTTCAATTACATTATGAATACTTGATTTTGATTGGTCAATAGCATTTATTTGATGTATAACTGATTATAACTGTTGGAGGCAACTGATTTCCTAGTTATGCTACTTTTTTTTTTTCTTCTGACATAAATCAATATTTCACAGCCATTTATTTATCTATGTTTACCTATGTGAATAAGTGGGATAATTCATATGTAATTCATACAGTATTTATGTTATTTAAAAATACAGCCGTTGCATTGTTAGTTCAGTTAAATAGTATTATACATTTTTTATTTTATTTTAATAATGTGTTAATAATAAATGTAGAAATGAACATGTAGAACATTAACAAATGTTTTAGAATGATTGTAAGTTCACAAGGCTAATAAAATAAACCTTGTTATTTACAGTTTTCCTTTTTAGGTTAAATTGCAAGGCATTGCAGTCAGTTCAGATTTTACAATGAGATTCTTGATGTAGAAGCTATTGTTATTTTAACATTTCGGTGCATCCCTATGAGGACAGAGAAAAACAGCTGCTTGTGTGTTTGCAGGTAGGGAGTGAAGGGTAAAAAGTCAGCAAGGGTTCATGTACAGGCCAAATGAATGAGGACGGGGGAGGGGAGGACATGCCAAAATGAAGAGGTAGAAAGCAGCAGCATCAGGTGTTTCACTTTTCACCAAATGAGAGTTTCATGAGCTCTTTTTCATTGCTCAGTTAAGGAGAGAAATGAGATTAAACGGAGAATCCCCTGCGTCTGAGTTCTCAATAATAGTTGTGTCCTAAATTACATAATTATGCATTTATATGAAGTCCACATATATATATAGTGCATGACTATTGCACACTTTTTTTCTTTTGGTTAGTTAATTGCATCATCCAAATATTTTTAGTGCACTTTTTCCAGGAGTTTACACTACTTGCATTACTTATACTACACTGTATACTACATAAGTATGCAAATTGGGACATGTCTATAATGTCTCACAATGTGCAGATCTTCCAAGACGCCACAGTTGGCCATCATTTCTTAATCTTACATGACCAAGTGATCTGAGCCATATGATCGACATTAACTTGACAACTCTTTCCTGTCTTTTTTTATTTTTCCTGTTAAGAGACACCTCTGAGACATGTTGAAAAGTGCAGTAAAAGAGCAATAAAAGTATGAGATCCCATCGATCTCATCCATTGATAACACTATTGCGAATGACTTGTTGAAAGGTTGAAATGTACTTGAAATATCTCCAAGACACAGAAATTTGTATTTTAATTTTCAATGTAACACAGAGATAAAATATTAATATAATAGCAGTAGCATAAAAACATGTAAACCTGTATCTGCAGGCATTTCCAAAAATCCGTCATACATTTATCATAGCATTAAAAGAACATCTTTTGTAATGGCACTCAGAGGTCATTAAGAGATACATGAACAGACATGGTTTTTTGGGGGTAACCCCAAGACAATAATCTGTCTGACAGAGGGTTTGTGACTGTAGAGAAGGCACTAAACACAGAGACACACAGACTAGACTCTGTTTTATCAGCAGTGCTGAAGACTCTCCGTCTGCTCTCAGTCTCCTGAGGCCTGAAGGAATCAGATCTACTGCTTGTAAGTCAAGATGTGCAAATGAACCTGCAATGCTTTTGTCATTCTGACTAGAAGAAACACGATTGGAAGATTCAGCAAAGAGTGCGAGATGACAGAAATATACAAATTTGACATTCAAAATAAGAAAATGTTATCCTTTGTCAAAACTTATAGTTTTACTGTAGTGTTATGTGATGTTACATTTAATGTTAATATACTTTAAATATACTAAACTGCAAAACAATATATTTAAATACAAGCCTCTGATTAGCTGGAGATCATAAGTTATTATTTGAAGTAACTATGAATTGAATCGGGAGCCACTGACTTGTTGTTATTGACACATTTCTCCTCTCATTCATAACTATATGACAAGGGAGAGGTTTCCACATCTTATCTGGACGAAGTTCGGCACTGTTATGGCTCCTGTGACCTCGGAGCAACCCTGCCTGTTCCACCTCTGAAGTGTGCAGGGTAATAAAACACTAGAAGATAAAAAAGATGACACATTTATTGTTGTTTTAATTCCCTACTTGTATTTGTTTGGTTGTCCATTGCACACAATGTACTGGATTTGTTTTTCAGAGAAGAAAGCAAACAGGGATTTCTATGAAATGGAATGTTACCCATGTAATTATTTTCACAATAATTTTATCGCTGTTCTCCACAGAAGTCTGTGTTATTCGGGAAAGTGCGTGGGTGAAAATACTGCGACTGCAGAACAACGTGAGTCCTGACAAAGTTCATGGCTAGACTGAACTTTTGAACTTTCAGTGGTATGTGGCTTTGTGCTGGAGTCCAAATCAAACATTTAGACGTGTGGCATTGAGATGCAGTAGTAGATTTGCTGAGGTCTCACAATGATCTCACAAGTTATCAGCCTTTGATTTGCCACTGAATGCCAAGTGCACTGGGCTAAACATCTACAAAACTCAAACATCCCTTCAGATTTATTGCTGTAATTCATCGGAGCTGCATGAGCTCAGGCACATAAACCTTTACTCAGAACCCCAAAACCCAATTAGTGAGCCATTAATTCGATTATTACAGTACATTGATTATTGTGGTATTATTTAAATGATAATTAACTGATTTTCCAGTTAAACTGTCTTCATATTTGAGGATTTTATGTTTTGTGTTTCTTTGCTACAAATCTACAAATCAAGGACTTTTTAAAAAGGGAAGAAAATGAGTCTTTTCAAGTTTTATGAGTCTTTTCAGGGCTGGTTGAGTAACTGAGATGTGTTTTAAAGAGAAACTGAAGCACTAATGTACGTTTGTTCAGGTTTATATGTAGGGCAACGAGACGCCGCAAACCTCAGAATGAGCAGCTTGAGGCCGCTGTGAGGCATGAACTCTGAGGACTGTTTGAACTTGTCTTAAAAGTGCGTCAGATATTGCCGTCAGAAGGCCATAATAGCAGATGTTGTCTCAGAAAGTCAATCATTAGTTCCCACCTCAGCGGATTGCACTGTAATTGGTTGTCTTACGTTTTGTCTGGATGTCTTGAGGTGTTTTAAGGTTGTGTCAAAAACAAATGTACTTGGGAGGCAAGTGGATTCAGCGTTGGTATAATTGCTGTTTTCGTCTTATGGTTGATAAAAGAAATTACATTTGAATATGACCGTTTTCAAGCCTTTTTGCCAACGATTACACAAGAAAACTCAAGTAGAGAGTGAAAAATTAATTTCTAATGTTGCATAAGCGTTTATTAATGATAAAACTATCATTAATTACTTCACAATTATAGTTAAGGTTTGTTAATGCATTAAGTAACATTTTAGCAGTAAGAATTACAGCTCTGATCCATTCGATAATATTAACAGACAACTTTTGATTTTAATAATGCATTAGTAAATGTTGAAAGATTTATCATTAACTAAGATTAATAAATGCTTCGAAAAGGTTTTCATTGTTAGTTCATGTTAACTAATGTAGTTAACTAATGTTAACAAATGGAACTTTATTGTAAAATGTTACCAACAAATGTATTAAGTTCAGTTCAAATCATTTTATGATTTTATGTGACTTTAACTGAAAACCGCAGTTAATAACTGTTTTTCAACAGTTATATACATTATTGGTTTTATTTAGTTTTAATAAACATTTGTTCATATATAATGCAACCGTACACTGTAAAAAGTGATAAGTTGACTTAACTTAATAAACTTAAATTAACTAATTAATTAACTTAAAAAAATTGAGGAAACCCGTTGCCTTAAAATGATTAAGTAAAAAATAAGCTAAGTGAATTGTCAAGTTCACTTAACTTTTTTTTTTTTTGATTATTATTTACTTAATCATTTTAAGGCAACGGGTTTCCTCGGTTTTTTTAAGTTAAGTCAACTTATCACTTTTTACAGTGTGAGGAAGCCCATTGCCTTAAAATGATTAATTAAATTATAATTAAAAAAAATAAGTTAAGCGAATTGTCAAGTTCACTTAACTTTAAAAAAAAAAAATTATTATTTACTTAATCATTTTAAGGCAATGGGTTTCCTCGGTTTTTTTAAGTTAAGTCAACTTATCACTTTCAAATAAACACTGATCTGAAAGTTATAGCCTGAAGTATTGTCCCTTAAATACACCTAGCATGCTTTTCATAGTAACTTTTACTTTAGCTAAGTCATTTTCTGAAAGGTATTGTATACTACTTTAAATTACGAGCTTGTGTCTTGAAAAGTCACAATTTCTAACTAGTTTCCCCAACTGGATATAAAGCCAAAACAACCTCACTAACGGTTATAGTCATGCAACTTAACCTGAAAGCCACAGGTAAAAGCAATAAATCATCTTCACTTCGAATAGGCTCGTGATATTAAGCTGCCTAGACTGGAATGAGGTCTTCTCTCCAGAAGATTTAGGGAATTTGTTTTCACTTGTTGGATGCTAGCATTGATGGCTTTGGTGTTATTCTAAGGACTAAATGGTGCATGCTTACTGTTTACGCTTCTGGTCGTGTCAGAAACCTGAGCCGCATCTGCTTGACCAGAGTAAAGCCGCCTCTTGAACTGTGTCGGGTGTGGATGTATACACGCTCAAACATCATTAGCTTTGAGCATAGCTTCGTACTCTGATACCTTGTTGACAAAAGCTCATGCACAGAATCTCATCAAATAGAGAGGTTTTCATCTCTTTGTTCGCTGTGATGTCAAATTTGTTGTGACTATATTGGATGATAACCAAGTAGATTTAGATATTTTCATGGAGAAAATGTAAATTTGCCTGGGCATAACTTGTCACCGTGATGAAAGCGTGAGATATTATTGCTATGCAGTTGCTATAGGGTGCTCTGGGTGGTTGCTTACTGTCCCATGCATGTTCACCCAAAAATTTTAATTTGCTGAAAATGTACTCACTCTCAGGCCATCCAAGATGTAGATGAGTTTGTTTCTTCTTCAGAACAGATTTGCAGAAATTTAGCATTACATCACTCACTAACCAATGGATCCTCTGCAGTGAATGGGTGCCGTCAGAATGAGAGTCCAAACAGCTGATAAAAACATCACAATAATCCACAAGTGACTCCAGTCCATCAATTAATGTCTCTCTCTCTCTCTCTCTCTCTCTCTCTCTCTCTCTATATATATATATATATATATATATATATATATATATATATATATATATATATATATATATATATATATATATTCATTCATGCATTTTGTTGATGCTTTTATATATTTGAATTTGCATTCAAGCTGCACATTTTATTGTTTCTCCAGTTAAGGAGTTTTGGTTCCTTACCTAAATCTGACTAACTAAATTTGAACTAAAACAGCTAAAACAATATTGAACTAAACTGAGGTACATATTGACATTATTATCGTTGGTTGAGCTGCACTACAGCTGAAATTGAATATTTTTATAATTCATGAATTTTACAACATTTGTTATTTTCCTGTTAATCTGCTTTAATACAGGCTGTATTTTATAAATCATCATATAAATAATGTGACTTGATTAAGTTCAATATTTACTGTTAGAAGTTCAAAAAAACCCAAGAATGAACAAAAGTATTAGTGATGCCACCAATAAAAAAAATAAAAAAAGAACAAACTGCAAGACTGTTGAAAAATGATCTAAAAATGTGTGTAAATGTTTTCTAGAAGATGTACTTTATGCCTAAAGGAGGTCACATGCTTCTTTTGCTCTTTTCTTGTACAAGTGGCTTTTGCATGCTATTTTGAGCTCATTTTCTACATCAGTGGTAAACCAGACCTGCAAAACTTCCAGCTCACGAGAAATGGATAAATTAATGTCTCTGTGAGGTCATGCCTTTTTTGTAAATGACTGAACTTTTCCTGACCCTGGGGACCCGTGAAAAGCCCCCTCTTGATTATAAATAATAGCAATGGGCTGCTAATAGTTAATCCGATTGAAAGCTGGAAAAGTCTGATATGATTCGGCAGGAGGGCAAGAGGGCAGCAGACGTGTAAATGCTTTTAGAAACGTTCTCATTGACCCTCATGGTAATGAAAAAGTCATTTTCACTTCAGTGTTGGAGAGGCATATCAGTCAGCTCGGGTTCAGACATCTTTAACACTTCCCCTGTGAAGTATGTTTAGCTGAAATGACATGTTTTTGAATAAACCTATAACCTTAAGTATAAAACAGACATGTTATGTAACAGACATGAACAAAGCCACAATTCATGCGGCTTGTGCTACTAAGTCAAATAAATATATTAAAATGCATTTGAAATAGATTTCTTTCATTCTGAGTATACTACAAATACATTTACATATTTATGTACTTAATAAAAATACCCTGCAATTGTACTTGTGGTATACTAAACTGGAATCCTTAAAGTCTGCTAAATTGGAAAAACTAGTTTTGTACTTAATGCACTTTAAAACATTTTAAATATCTTGCGTTTAAAGGCCAATATTATTCAAAGACAATATGGGCCTCATATATAGTGACGTTAAAACACATTTTAGGCTTAATATTAAGAAATGTGCATTGTGCACAAGTAGTATTCCAAATAAAGTTTAATTAAAATGTATACATTATTACAATATGTAAGTAAATATGTTAATAGATTTGAACTATACTTAATAAATGTATTTTAAATATATTACTTTTTTACTAGGGAAGTCACATTTATATAGTCCTTTATACAAAACAGATTGTTTCAAATCAGCTTTACATTAACAAACAGGACAATAACAGTGTTAATTTTGCAGAATTCCTCAATTATACAACAAAGCTCTACAGAAGATGATAATATTGTTAGTCAGTTCAGTGTTGATTCAGTTCAACTAAAAATATCACAGTCCATTAGTTATGAAACAAGTTCATTTCAGCCATAAGCAGATTTACAGGAGGAAATAGTGCTTGACTTCAAAATTTGTTCTCATCTGATATATCAGTGCAGTTGAAATATTGCTTGACTGAAAAATACTTGTCTTCATTACTTTAAATGATCAAATGTTCAATATTTGTCTGATGGACAATAAGACAAGTGTACAAATCCCTTAAATTTGCAATGAAATGGGACTTGAGTCATACTAATATTTAACAGAAACCAGCAAACCAGAAACGCCTTATAAAAACATCCAATCAACCATATAGGAACACTACACATAATTCTAAACACCTTAGCAACTGCAGGGCCACGGTACTTTGACTTCTGCACAGGCACGGCTTACATTTTGTGCAGAAAATGTAAAAAAAGAAACTTGTCAGCTGAAAATGCTTCTTTTGTCCTCTTCCCTTACGCTAAACAACAAGCAGTTCAGTGTCCGAGGGAAAACACCCTGCAATTACGCTGATTTACACTGTGTTCAGTTCAAGGGAGTGAATAAAAACAGGCCTCTTTCATTTGCTTGCTATAAATTCTGTATATACACACAAATTTAGAGAAAAAATGGCTCTGGGAATAAAAAGTTTTGTTGTCGCCCCTAGATGTCAAACAATAGGCCGGACAGACGTTCTTTACAAGGTGATAGGAGGAAAAGTTCAGCTGCATCTCTCCCAAGGCCTGGACCTGCAGCGATAGGGTGGATGAACATAAAGGTGTCAGGCCTGCGGCGGGACGCATGTAAATCAGCAGCAGAGAAAAGCAGAGAAATGGCCGAGAGAGGCATCTGCCAGCATCTCACCGCCTTCTCTGTCTCTCATGCCGTGTCACACAAGGACAAGTCCCTTCCACATGACCCCTGTGCGCTGGGAGACGCGGCCCCGCCGGGGGTAATGCATTTGTGCAAATTTGCAGCAGTTTACGTGGGACGCCTATGGGGGTCGTTAGAACAACCATACGGCAGCGTAATGCGCTAGGACAACAATAAAGACAACTGTACTGTAACATTTGTCGTTTGCAAGTACTTTACAAAACATTATTACTCAAAACAGAGAAACAGATAAATAACCTTCCTCCCACAGTAACACTTGAATGACTTATATGATGATTTCTATTTAACTACTAAGTTTTTATTTATATTTCTATAAACTTATAGTAAAAATGTTAAGGCAATATAACATGTTAAATGTTTCAGAAGATAACCCTGTAAAGTCTGACATAAGATTATTATTATTATTTTTTAAAATTTATTTATGGAACAGTTTATTGCACCTTTAGACATTTTATTTTTAAATCATATGCTAATGTTAGCAAAATAATAATAAAAAGACTGACCAAAAAAAAAAAAAAACCTTGCATATTTGATTTTGCTGAGTATCTCATTTGAATATGGAGCTCACACCTCACTTTTATTCAGAGGCCCTTACTGCAAAAATATGCAATTTCTTGCGGTTGTTGATATTTATACAGCCAAAAGGTTCCGGTAGCTTGTAATGATGACATGAGATCTTTATAATACATTACTTAAATATATTATACTTATATAAAATGCATATAAATATCAGTTGCCACTCTACATCTCCCAGTTATCTTAGTAAAATTATTTTTAAATGTTTAGTTTCATGATCAAAGCTCTGTAGTTTTTAAAACATATAAAGCAATGCAATACAATGATAATTGAGAGATGGACAAATAAACAAAATCCTGATGTATTATATTTAATGCTCACATTTTAACATGACTTTTCTAAAAAAATAATGTATTGATAATCAAGTAAACCAAAGTTGCTTTGGTCCAGAAAATGTTCATCTTGAAATATTACTAATAATATATATTATTTTTTAGATGTGCTTTCTAAAAATCAGTATGTGTGCCATGACTTGAAGCTGGATTCTTTCACAGTTTTACTAAGACAACAGAAAGCATGTATTAGATACAAGTTTTTTGCCAAAGTTTTAGTCAGGTTGATAATTTAGAGGCCTTAGAAATTTCCATATCAAATATTATCCAGTAGACTTTATGGGGTTAAGCACAATTACAAGAATTGTGTATTATTGTTTTAGATGTTCCACATCCATCTACTTCCAGACACAGAGAGCGGTTTAGAGGTTTAATCTAATTAGCAATGATTGTTTTCTGTGAGACAGTTTGACTCAAAACCATCACTCTTATCTGGACCCACATTTGGTCTGTTTCTTTAAGGGCTCCAGGTACTTTGCATTTCATAACACTTTAGTTGCTAATAAGATCTCAGTGCTCCTGTCTGCCTAGAAGACCTATTCAGATAACATACTGATTCCACGTTTTACATGAGAAAGGATCAGGACATTGTCCAAAATGTTCAATCTTAAAATTTGCATATGCATGTGCTTTGCATGTGAATAAAATTCTACTATTAGCATCAACTTATTGCCAGTAATGAAAAGTCTTGTTTTATTAAATAAAACCCATATGATAAAGAGCAAGTTAAATAAGTTGCATACAGTACAAAAGCTATATATATATATATATATATAACACAACTACATTATAAATATACATCACAGACACTCTGTAGAATTACAGTGATCCATGAAAAAGTAGTGCCCTTGTTTTTGCTTTCTTGTATAGACTTATATACACATCTTTTATATAAACAAAATATAAAATATCCAATACATCACAGCTCATCTAAAAAACATATGTACAAAGCTCATGTTAGTTCAGGACTAATTTATGACGTAACTACTGAACTTGGTGGGGAGATTGTCCACTGGGTAAACGGTTGGCCCCGTTTTCATTGTCGGGGGTCCATTGGAAAGAATCCAGTTGCACTGCTGTGTGAGCTCAACTAAAAAGATCTTGAGTAACACTTTGGCGAATTCTTTGCCCACACACATCCTGGAACCGCCTCCGAAGGGGATGTAGTTAAACCTGGAGCCGTCCTCCAGGCCTTTACTCATGAACCTCTCTGGCTGGAACTCATCTTTGTTAGGAAACACCTCAGCAACGTCATGCGTGTCACAAATGCTGTAGATGACATTCCATCCTTTAGGTATCTGGAAACCCTGAAGGAAAATTTGAGATAATTTGGTGTTAAAGAATGATTTTGTGTGACCATGGGAGAACATTTAGAAGCGGTCTACAATATTAATGATCAAGCCTGAAAGTTCAACTTACATTCAGTTCAAAGGTTTTGAGTGCCACTCTGAAGCCTCCAGGGACAGGAGGGTTGATTCTGAGAGTTTCTTTAATCACACATCCAGTGTACTTCAGTTGTTCCAACAGCTCCATACTTAATGTCTTTCCAGGTGAATACATGCCCATTTCAACCTGTGAAGAAAAAGGTGTCCATTAGCCCACGCATTGGTTTAAATGTGCCATCAAATTGAGAAGAACCCAATGGATCATACCTTCTCCTGAATCTCCTCTCTAACTTTCTGCACCACTTCTGAATTCAGACCCAAGAACATCACCAGTGAGGTTGCAGTGCTGGCGGTGGTCTCGTGACCTCCAAACAGAAGCTCAGTAGCAGCTTCTTTCATTGCCTGAGGGAAACACACACTTTATTATTGCTGTTCCCTGACTGGATGTTACTTACTAATATCTGATAAGTCTAATGAGAAGTAGTTACCTGCAAACTGAAGGGCTCATCACTTCTCCTGCTGTTCTCAATCAACAGCTGAAGAGCATCTTTGTGTTTTTGCTCGTTTTCATTGTCATCATCTTGAATTTTCTTCCTGATGTTCTCCTCGATTTTGGAATGAATGAAATTGCGTGCTCTCAGACCCTGCCAAACAAATCACAGGTTGTTATTTTCTCAAGTTTATTTCACATATTGAAAATGCATCTTCAGGCTGTCATTGTAAGGTAACTTACCCTGTACAAGCCACTGAAGGGAACATCAATAGGCAGGGAGAACAAGTTTTTGATCATTTCCTCAAAAGCTTCCACCAGTTCCTGCTCATCTGTCTTGATTTGCTCAGGCTCGAAACCGAGAAGGATTCTCATGGCTATACGAAACATGAGTCGCTTCATCTCTGGGTAAACCAGCACACATGTATCTCTTTGCAGCCAGTCTTGGATGGCACTCTTCACCTCCTCCTGGATAACTGGAATGTAGTGCTCAAGAGCATCTCTTGAGAATGCTCTCATAATGGCCTAAGCAGAACATTATAAAAAAAAAATTTTTTTTAAAATCAGTGCATCTTCTCAAACATTTTTCATTTTAATGCAAAGAATGAAGCTGGGGTTTACTGGACAGTTAAGATTGACACTGCAAACATGACAAGATACTTGAGAAACCATCTGAGGCTCCTCAGAAAATCTGCAACTTCTAGGCTAACTATTGAAGATGCCTCAACTATTCCATTGTTCAATCAAGGAACATCTCAAGTGCCTCAAAACCTTTCACGTATAATGGCTTTAATGTAATGACAAACTGACACGGTTCTTGCGTAAGTTCCTCAGAGAACATTGTTATAATATTGGAAGAAATGTAGAAAATACTACAATTCACAACATTAATGTAACTTAATATGCAAAACACAAAGAATAGCATCCTTACCTTTTTCTTGTTTTTGTGTTGAGTGCCATGAACATTGGAGAGCGTGTCAGAGCCCAGTATGGTTCTCACTGATGCGGGCCACTGAACAGAAACCAGCTTGTGTTCGCCCAACAGAATCTGCCTCACGTTATCAGCTCCCATCACCCTGACAGTCGGGTTACCAAAGAGGTGCGTTTTGTAGATGCATCCGTATTTCTGGCGCTTCATCCGGAGGAACTTCCTTCTCTGTGTGTGAGAAAAACGCGTTATTGGCACAAAGATTCCAAACGCACATTTTGTTCCACATGCATCCGTTATTAAAACAACAAAACATTAGAGTGCATCGCATTTAGCTAGCAGCTAAGCAAATTCAACTGAACTTGTACAGATGGCAATAAAAGCGCACGCGTACCTGAAGGATCAGCTGGAGCGTTTCTCCAATGAAGGGTAAGCCCATGGTACCTGGCGGCAGGGGACTTCCACAGTTCGGATCGACCCGGCGAATCAATAACATCTCCCACAACTTAACCGCGGCGAGAAAGAGCAAAACGGGGAGCACGATGGTGCAGAGAAAGGTGACTATGAGCGTGTACAGCCCCATGCTGAAGCGCGCAAAGATCGCAAAAGAGCTTCTGGAGAGGAGACGCGTCTTTACGCACAGACTGAGGGCGTCCTCGCTTGTGCGCCCTTATATATCCATTGCGCGCAGGTCTCCTCCTGTTACCTTCCTCAGATAAATTAGTTCACACAAAGTTCATCTTTAATTGTGGTGTCATCTCGCCCCGCCCACAGGGCAGAAGCTGCTCCAAACTCTGAACCATTTGTTATAGGCGCATTTTAATACCACCTCCTGTAGAAGGCAGACAATCCAGAGATTTCACTTTGAAAAGGTGTTAATTCCCCCGACACAAAAGGAAGCATCCGAGGCTCTTTTGTTGCCAATATTCCCGTCGTTTACACTCATTACTCTGGGCTTGTGTGCCATCAGAAATGCCGTAGAGGTTTAAATTGAGGAGCTTAACTGTGAAGCTCTACTTTTACATTTTAAATCCCTTAAATGTCCCTCTTTTTGTCCTTCTTTGGCGTGGGGGTCCTTAAAAGGCCATTACAGAGTTTAGAAAGCTTATTTATACATGTATATATATGTGTGTGTGTGTGTGTATACATATATATATATATATGTATATATATATATTTATATGGAATTGAATGGAAAATGGAAAAATAATTTTTTATATTAAAAATTAAGTATAATATTCCTTATTTATAATAGTTACATTTTTATTGGGCTCTCTGTAGAGTTTGAGTTTCTATTTATATAGAAACCTATAGATGATTTGCTATAAAAATACGCAGAGTTGATTTGAGTCATTATTATCAGGATCTGTTTACAATATCAATATAATAGTGAAAATCTGTGAACACTGTGTACAATATGTCTGTGTATATCAACCTAGACGTATTTAAGTTTTTGAGGTCAGTGATTGAAATAAGTTAGGACAGTTGTCAGGGCTGTGTTGCCGGATCTGATCTCACATTAGACTTTAACCTGGAACCGTGCCATAGCTGTTATGACCTGTTTTCATGTGGAGCAGAGTGTGCAGTAATATCATAAATATGATCATTGTCTCGCTGCGGGTTCAAACCCGGGTCAGTTTAAAAAGTGATGGAGCAGAGCTAGGTTACCGGTACATGAAGAGCAAACACCCACAGTCTGAATTACTGTTTTTACGACAGCCATAACGTGGAAAAAACAAGCTGGGAAGTCAGTCAGTTAAAGAGACAGGATGGCTCCAAATTTTTCCCTCTCTTCATTCTTTGATGTGTGTCTGCCCTGCATTTCACCTTTCATCCTGTGTGATGGGATGGGGAAAACTCACGCGTGACATATCTATGTTTGAGGGTATTTTAGGCATGTGTCTATGTAAGCAGCGCGTTCATATGTTAACCCATTACTCGACCATTGCCATATTTATTCTTCGACATGACCCGACCGTGCCAAATGCCCCAAGCGAACCTTCAAACTTGGCCTTATTTGTGAATTTTTGCAATTATGAGACTTGTTTTCCCTCGTCAGAGTCATAGCAGTGTGTGAAATGCTTTGATGAACCTAATAAACTCTTTCAACCTGAGCCAAAAGCAATGCAACCTGAAGTTCAAGGATATTTTACCGAAGAAAGCTTGTATAAATTCTTCCTATTTATAGCTCTCAAAATTGTGTTTTATTATTGGTATGCGTTTTTTTCCTGATTATATCCAATATGTAAGCTGTGATATTACCCAGTGCAATGTTGTACTTTAATCCATTTAATCCACTGGCAACATTTGTGACCAAACTTTTCTGTTAAGTTGTTTATATATTTTACAAAAAGAATTGCCAACTGTAAATGAAATTGATTTTATATCAACATATAAAGCTGCTTAAAGCCCTCTAAAAGATGTGATACAGTTTATGTCATCATGAATGGAATCATAAAACATATCAATACACATACGATTTTTAAAAGCTCTATTAATAATGTATTGTTAAGTCTCATAGAAAACATGAACACAATATATTTAAACTATTCTTTGCAACTTTCTGTTGCAACTGTGCAATATTTATAAATTATTAACAGAAAAACACGTTAAAAAAGCAAATAATAATAATAATTATTAAAAAAAATAATAATAATTGTAAATATAACTATATTTGGAAATATGTGGAAAAGACTGCAGTTGGTTGCATAATGCTACACGTGTCCATAGATCCAAAAACGTGATGATTTAGCTGGGATGTGAATGCTGATTGCGGGATTAAAACGACTAGTCTTGACAATAAAACTGAACAACGAACTGAATTTAATCGTAAACGCCTATTATTCTATTCTTCATCATTTCAGTCCAAATATTCCCGTTCATTTTGCACCACAAAACTGAGCCAAATCATGCAGTAAGAGCATTCATTACTAAAAATACTCCAAAGGGAGTTGCCTAAACGCAAAGCATCCACGCTGTCCGCTATTTATTTCTCACTTCGATGTTTATTTAGCGATTTTGGAGAGTCATCGCTGACCATACACGGCACGTATGAGCTGTAATATCCAGCGTTGAGTTTGTGTTGGTCTCAGTGCTCGTTCCCGGGCTGGTGACCCGCTGGTGACCCTGCAGCGCGGACCCTGACATCTCTGTGAACTCTGGGCGCAAAGCTCGCCAAGTTCACTGTCCATCAAATAACGAGATACGCAGCCTGAGCAGCAGTAATTATCCACACTGCCATCTATTCTGCGCTGTCCATCACAAAAATCAAATCAAGGGCATCATTAAAGCCACTTACAGTAATGTTCTAATTGGGTCAAGAGATAAACAGCCTTTCACTGGTGTGCGAGAGAGAGTTTTAATTGGAGCCTTGGATGCAGATCGTCGCTTTTATCACAGTTTCATCCTCATAATCTGCCTATATTTAGATATAGCTACAAGGAAGAAGCTGATTTGAAAATGGCCGTGAAAAGTAGTCTGCAAGCTTTATAATGTTTTCAAGAGAAGTTCGAAGTTTTAATGAATTTGTCAGCGGTTTTCAGGACGCAAGCTGAGGGTTACTTTCGCACTGTTCAACGCCAACCATTTGAGAGACGCTTTTTTTGATAAACATGTCAATTTAAATGTTTAATTCAGAGACAAATAACGCAGTTTTGTCGAGTTCAGAACGGAACAGAAGCGCTCGAGCAGCGTATTGTTGTTATTGTTACCTCCTCAGGCGAACGCAGGCCTCTATTTAGTGCGGCCATACTTGTAATCTAACTTTTTATGTTTGAAACCGTACATATAATTATAAGGAAGAAGTAGGCTACTTGAGGACTCAAGCCTTAATTAGGGGCGTCAGATCCCCCACATAATTCGCACCAATGATGAAAAGGAATCGTTTTCGATTACCATGTATAAAAATGTCTCTACCCTCTGGGTAAATTAGCTACTTTATATACCCTGTGATCATATAAAACACATTCATTGTCAGCAGCAATTTCAGATATAACGCGCGCATCTTTACCTCGGATAACGTGCACGCAGCCTGCCGGAGCTACCGTTTCTGTTATTGTTTACTCGCATAAAATGACTCACATTAGTGACACGTGGCACAGCTATAGGTAGTGAATTTGTCTTTGATTTATGAGTTTACATGACATATAGACCCGCGAACGCAGTTTGAACCGTGAGCACCGCAGGAGGGGGTCACGAGAGCACAGCCAAACAGTTCACTAAAGGGTCAGACTGAAGACTGACTTTAAGCTATATAACCTCCAGCCTCTGGAGCCTCGTTCCGTCTTTTATATGCATTTCAAAATACTGCTGCTATTAAAGGCTTTTTCCTTGCCAAACAAAACAAAACGATAAGATAGCGGAATATATAAAATGTTCCTGTGTCACTAATCGGTGAAAACAGTTTGTATGCTCATTTCTGTTTTGCAATAGCTTTTGAACTCTCCTTCTGTATTAAAAAAAAGATAAAGAAGTATTTCAATAAAATTCTGAAATGTTGTCATTACTGGTGCTTTTATTTACTTTATATTCACTTATATTTAATTTAATCTGAAGCTGAATTTTGTCACAAGCTCTTAATGATATTTAAGCTGTTAAATTTCCATAAAAAAGTCATTAATTACTGGTAAATAAAAGACTAATAGAATCCTAAAGAAAGTGAGGACACAGAAATGAATAATAATAATACTAATAAAATAAATAAATAAACTAATTCAATTAAAACTATTCCCAACAAAACATGGTTCGATTGAAAGAACAGAGTGAAGAGACATTTGCATTTTTTTAATACATGGAAAAAGTTTTTGATTTTTTTGACATTAGTGGAAGCTAGATTTATAGGAAAGCAGTTTACTGAACCATTATATATTCATAGGCACTAGTTTCAAACATAACTGCAATGCCTCAAATACCTGCAAATTCCAAATGCAAAGAAATTCAACAATCATATGTTAAAATAAATAGTAGTCAATGTAACAGTAAATCTGCATTTTATTTGAATGTTACAGTAATTTCCTCCTCCTTGGTACTGTATTCATACAGAGCATTCAAGTGTAATATGTTTCTAAGTGCACTCTGGTTAAAAATACATAAATAAATAAAACTAAACAGGTCTGAAAATATGAATAATGAACCTTATCTGCAAGGCTAGAGGATGTGAAATGAACATGGAGTCCATTGGCAGGGTGGAGGACGGGTACTGCATCTTTGGGATTGTCTTGGTAACCAGTTTCCATTCTGAGCTGGCGAGCAGTTCAACATCAAGACTGTTCATGATGATCTTGGCCACTCCTCATTTCATCTCCAAATGGGATGTAACTGAAACATCCTGGTTTGCTCTCGTTTCTTTCTGAGGCAAAACGGTTAGGATCAAATGGTAAATCAGTCTCATGCATTTCACTGATGCTGTTTAAAACTCTCCATCCCTTTGGGATCAGGAAACGCTGCAAAAAACAAACAAACAAATAGTGTGAAAAAGGTACAGCATGTATTTATTTATGCAGTAATGCACATTTGAATTTCTGACATTGATGTAATTTCATCCTGAACTCCACTTAGATATTTCTGTCTTCACCAGATCTTGCAGATATGGAACACTCTTAAAAGTAAAGGTTCCACAACGATGACGTAGAAGAAATGTGTTTGATGACATAGAAGAAATGTTTGATTTCCCCCAAAAAACCTTTCAGTGATCGGTTATTAAAAGTTCAAATTTTTTCACTATAAAGAACCTTTTGTGGAATGCAAAGATTCCTTGGATGTTAAAGGTTCTTCATGGAACCATAGAACACAATTTTTTTTAAAGAGTGAATGTAGCTCTCCAAAGCTGCGTGACTGAATGCCTTTGCCAAAATCAGTTTGCTCAGGATAGGTTCAGAATAAGAATCTTGAATCTAAGAATCGTGTTCTGATTAAGAGATTGTTTTTAATTGGTGTAATGTCTCACTTTGCGTTTCCTCTTGTGAAGGTCCCCCAAGGAGTTGGTCCTTTATTTCATCTCAAGCTCTTCACTGACACGGTTGTCTGACGTAACCTTCAAAAAAAAAAAAAAAAAAAAACTTTATTACGTGAGAAAAAAAAAACTTGCAAGATAGATATAATTAACATTTTTACTAGAACTTTTTTTTTTTTAGTATTTTTACTTATTTCTTTGATTTATTGTATTTTTATGCAATCTTTAATTGGCTGTTATCAATTGCCTGCTTCAATCTGTTGCAACTTGCTTATGGCAAAAAAAAAAAAAATTATATTATATAACTACATAGCAACATAAAGGGTACTCACTGAGTAGCAAAAGCAAAGGATGAAGGAAGGGGGGAAAAAATCCCACTATTATTAGGAGTTTCATATCACAAAAAGAAATCTGGTTTTCATTTAAAAAATCTTTATCTATAGGACACAGAAGAGTCTGAAGTTGTTAAAGCGTCCCGTGTGATGCACCAGTGCAGGGCCCAGACCACCAGACCACCTCCATCGAGATTGAATTCATTCAGTGATGACAGACTGGACCTAGCAGATTGTTTGCCAATATATCCTTCTAAAGAACATCCCAAATGGAAAACTTGGGAAATGAAGTTTAGAAATATCAGCCATCATCTGTTCAAAAATAAGCATGACTTTAAATGCAGTAAAACAATTAAATGTACACTGTAAAAAAAAAAAAAAAAAATTAAGAATTTTTTTTTTAAGATTTTTGAGTTTTAAGATTTGAATTTAAAAATTTTAAGATTTTTGAGTTTTTTCAACTTGTCGTTTTAAGTTTATACAACCAAAATTTGAGAATCTTCCACAAAAATAAGTTGAGCAAACAAACTTTTTTTACAGTGTACAATTAAAACAATTACATTGAATATTTAATAATTAACGTTAATATTTAATATTAAAATAACATATACTCCACAGTAGAATAAGATAATTCCCCAGAAAGAAGTTTAACATGGCTGGGTATCTTAATTTCACTTCATTTGAAAAATATGTATATATTTTTTAAATTTAATAAAAAAATGAAACAATCCGAAGGGGATTCTTTCTATTTTAATCTGAGGAGTTAATCTGTATGTATAGAGTAACAATGTTGTAAAGACATTAGAAGCCAAAAAACAAACAAACAATGGATCAAAATGTATTTTTGTGGTGAAATTTTATTAAAGCACACAAATAAAAATGGGCGGACCTTGAAAACAACTGAAGTCACTTGGGTTTGTGTAACTCCAGGTAATGCCAGTTTTTGGATATCGCGATTCTGTTTGCTTCATGGAAATGTTGAATATCTGGGTGACACTTTACAGTAACTTTCATTATTAATTTGAACAAATTCCACAATGCATAACAGATCATTAGTTAATGTACATTCGAACACTTGTAATATCTGAATGTAAAAAAACTACCGATTTGTTAACCATGTCTTTAAGTTATGAGAGTTATTTTAAAGTGAAACCAATATTAGTGTTGTTACAACCATAAGACAACAAAAAACTGAAATATGGAAACACCCTCAGATGACAAATGTTTTACCTTTACATTCCATTTTTCTCCAATTTTAATAAAATATTATGGTATATACAGTGGTACTTTAAATACATGAGCATACAGTTGCATGTTAAAAGGCAAACTTAAATAATTTTCAGTGCAAAATGCCTGCTCAAAATAAATTTGAATAAACAAAATAAAACCATGTGGATAAAGATATTAATCTGGAATTTTTCAATGTCTGTAGCCGGACCAATTATTGCTTATTTATTTTCACCTAAAAATGAGATTCTAAAGCATCTGAACCCAAAGCTTTCATTTCACCCTGAGAAAATAAAAAATTAAATATAATTCTGTGGTGCATTTGTACATCGTTCAGTGAAATGCAGCTGACAATTTTAGATTCTTTTTAATAAAGAAGTACTGTTTGTGCACACAAATTGGAACAAAGTCTGCCACCGTAAAAGAAAAACGACGCATTCTCATGCAAATGTTTAGCATTTTTAAGTTACCTAATTTGAGTCGACTTCAACTCGAGGCAGACCGATGGGAAGCATGATTCCATAGCAGTGTTAAATATATTTAAAAATATTTACAATAAAAACTTCATCCATGTTACACCAGGGAGAATTTCATACAGGTTGCAATACGACCATCAGCATCACCAGTCACATACACACCGCCGCTCTCTCAAGTGTAGTGTTAGGAGTCATTGCACTTTCACAACGTACAAAACATAATTCTCAACCTTTAAAAATACATTACAAAAAATTACTGCATAACTTCATCTGTTCACTTTTTTTCTCTTCATTTTTGCACTATATTTACATTATTAACCTACAGTGGCGAATATTTTGGCAGAAGACATGGAGGATGCAGTCAAAATATACCACAGTACTTGGAGAGTAGTTACCTTACAGCGAGTTATTGGATTTCGAAAAAAAAAGGGCCAAAGCAAGAAGTATAACATAGCTTGTGAGTTACATTGTCAAACCCAGCCCAGTGTTTGGAGTTCATGTGGACGACTCTAGGAATGCTGGGACATTCCATTCACCAGACTTCTCAGCTGCTTCACCACTGTCTCGATCAATTTCTGCTTGTCACGGTCGTTCTTCCTGAACTGGGAGAAGATGTTGTTCTTTTTACTTGTGTCTTTCATTCTGGAAAAGCAAAATGAGGGGAAAATATTACAGTTGAATATATGAAGAAAATAACAGAGTCCAGAAAACAGCTATTACTGCAAAATAATACAATCATGTGAATTATTTCATGATCAAAAATGTTAAACAAATTAAAACTACAGTATTTTATGAACCAGTGTTATTAAAGAAACACTGATATGCTATTAGTTTTTGTTCATATTTTGAATAAATTTTTAATTTTAGCTTAAATTTTACTAAAATTTTTCTATTTCTTGTCATTTTTAGTCTATTTAGTACTTCAACTAAATGAAAAACAGAAAATTTGCCTTGGTAAGTTTAATTAAAAAAAAAAAAAATCTTTTATCTTTGGACCACAAAATCTTTTGGATGCAAGTGACACAGAAATAACACACTTCTATTTTAAACTCATATGTAAAAATTCCACAATTCCAGTAAAAATGCACATTTTTATGATAAATATGCTATATCAGATGATGATTCAATTGTGCATTTGCATACTAAACTCATTTAAATACATTATCAAGGAGAGATTTTTCAGTGCAGTAAAAATCATGAATTAGTAATGATATAGTGATCCGTGACATATGTAACATGATATGTAAATTATTCAAATTATATTATTATTATTAAGCCTCTCTGTACAGTATGCATGCTGCAATGGGTGTGGGATGAATAAATGATGATGAAATAAATGATTTTTCACATGTAGGAATGTAAGAGTCTATTCATGCAGCATATCACATTACTATGGAGAGAGAGAAATCCATGTTGGATCTACGTACCCTCTGTTGACTCTGGCATTGGTAAGTAAGAAAAAAGAAAGAGGACGAAGATTATATATTAGGTTAAAAAACAAAGCAGGGCTCCACTGTTCAAATCACTTATGTTTGAGATTCTGTTCTGAAACTAGTGAGCCGCCAGCTGGCTTCTAAACCATCATGAATCATCATTAGAAAAGTATCTGTTGTAAAGCACTCTAAGAACCTTGAGTTTCATATTAGCATTTCTTCACTGAGCTGAAGGAAAGAGTAAAAACACTACATACTTTTCCAAAAGTGCAAGCGCAGTGGAGGGGTTCACCCGCAGGTACTTTGAGGTGGGCTGTCCGTAGTCTGCCAGGTACGTGGACCAATCCCACACCATGAACAGATCTAGAAGCTGAATGAATTACAAAAAAACAACAACAACACACAGTGTCAAAACCAGAACTTTAGAACTTATACCTCCAGTTTCACAGACAAGGCTTAAGCCTATTGCCAGACTACAACCTAAGTCTGAGCTGTTTCAACTGAAAGAAACTTGCTCTGACTGATCTTAAAATATATGAGTACCTTTATTTTGTCACCAGTAATGTTTTTTCTAAGGCACGTTTTTAAAAATGACTTAAATGTCCTAATTGAACTACGACCATATCCTGGCTTAGTCTAAGCCCTGTCGGAGAAACCAGGCCAAAACAAACCAGAACCAACAGAATAGGTTGTAAAACACTGAAAAAGAATAAAATGAATGGAATTGCCATTTGTTTCAATTTAGCATACACTTTTATGCAAATTAAGAAAAACACAAACACCACAATATAACAATTAGGGCTGCCACACTTCTTGAACAAAAGAATTTCCAAGGAATGTATACAATTATACATTTGCAAAGATTCTTAAATATAATTTTACAGAGAATGCATACATAATTCAAGCCAAAGAAATATATCACAGCTGAGAATAAAGTGTAAAAAAAAAAAAAAAAAAAAAAATTCTAGGCCTGGTCAGGATTATTCTACTTAAAGTATACTAAAACTAAAACCATAAGACTTTTTCATTCATAAGAAACAAACAATATTCAAGGTCCAAAACTAATAAAAAAAAAAAAAAGAAAGTTGCAAGTTGCAAGAGAAGTGTGTGAGGTCAAACACTAATGGCGGGGGGTAGTACTAGGGCACTTGTTGGGGAGCTGGGAGCACTTTAAATGCAAAAGGAAGAGAAATCCCTTCGTGACCTCCAGATAACCCACAGAGGAGCTAATCCTGGCTCCACGGTGCTCTGGTCAGTGGGCTCCCTGCCACTTTGCAACTCGGATTCAAAGCAAGGCTCTGGACACATTGAACTTAATTTGCTGGAGAAGGACCAGATCACTCACCTCTATATATGCAAATCAATATCAATCAATGGGGGACAATTCCTGGATGGCTCGTTCATTATGGAGGGCCGGGAGAGGAGGGTTCAGGGGGCTAATAGCACTTCACACCTACTATGTGGTCCGTATTGAGGAGGTCTGTTTTTCAGACCGCTATTTAGTGCTGTTTGCTGCTCCTGCTGGGCTGTGACAATATTGCTGCTAAACACACCAAGACCCTGCGGAGCATCATGGGCAACAAGATTGTGCTTGTATATGTCAATATTTGCAGACCTTGGGCCAGGGCGATACAGCTAAATCAATTATCCAAAACAGATTTAAATGCCATTCAGAGTATACATGATATAAGGTCATGCATTTCCTGGATACCCAACCAACGACTAGTTTGGACTGTTATGAATTAGATCTTGATGAATATTCGATAAATGGTGGGATCCTAAAGTCCCAGACCACCCTGAAAATATCAAAGCAATATCTTAGATTCTGCACTATAAATAAGTCACTATTTAGACATTCTATACATTATTTGTGTGCCTTTATTTAGGATTATCATAATCCCAGTAAAGTGCATTTCTCCCACAGGGCAGTCTAAGTGCACTAGTCACTGGAGCACTAATCATGACCTTTCAGAGATCTCACCACTACAGACTCACAAGCCCAACATGACCCGACAAAGTTCACAGTGAGTAATCTACAGAAAAAGTTCACTTCTGAATGTTTTAGTCAAAGGTGAGTTGAAGGTTCATTTGAAGGGGACGTATGTAACTACCAACTGCAATGAGCATTTATTCAGAGCTGCATTTTTCTGGACAATGAGGGGTTTTAATTTTCAATTAGGATGACAGCATTACATTGACATTAAATACACCCTAAAATATACTAAAATACACCTTGTTTATAATACAGTATATACACCGCTTTTCAAAAGTTTGGGATTTTCCAGAAAGGAGGCATTAAATTGAGCAAAAGTGTAAAAAAAAAAAAAAATTCGAATCGAATGTTCAGTCGAATGCTCTATTCAAGGAATCTTGAAAAATGTTTTACAGTTTTCACAAAAACATTAAGCAGAACAACTGTTTTTAACACTGATGCTCATAAGAAATGTTTCTCGAGCACCAAATCTGCAAATTAGAATGATTTCTGAAGGATCATGAAGACTGGAGTAATGATGAAGAAACAGTTCTTTTAAACTGTAATACATTTTCACAATATTATGGTTTTTATTGTTTTTTAAGAAAATAAATGCAGCCTTGGTGAGCATAAGAGACTTCTTTCAAAAACATAAAAAAATAAAAATAAAAATTCACCGATCCCAAAGTTTTGAACAGTAGTGTTAATGGTGAAGCATGCAGTATGACACTAATAACACCAGAGTCATTGTTTGATTCTTAGGGAATGCAGGAAATGCTAAGCCAGCAATTAAGTATATGTAAGAAACGAAGAAATAAAGAAAACTGAACAGCTACATTAATGCTATACATAAGAGAGAATATAAGCATTTTTGATTATCGCCTCAGTTCACAACAGACTGTAAACAGCGATGTTTTAAATGATAATTGTTACAAAAAGTAGTAAATTACTGGAAAAGCTGTATTACTGTGAACAACTGATCTATTCTCACGCTACTGAAAAAAGGAGACAAGTTAGCAGCATCGCTACTTTTAGATACTTATTCACGATGCTGGTGAAAGTGAAGAATGCAGGAAATCTTGGCGTGTTCAGAAATGTGCCTTCAGACATTTTAGTATCTTTTAAGTGATGTTAGCAAGTGAATTTTTACCTGTATTAGTACAAGCATCTGCAGCCCTGCACAGTATCACCTTACAGACAACAAGAACTTAAAACGTTTAAAACACAACCGCTCCATTAGCCTGCTGCGTGATTGGCAGGGAGATTGTGACCTCTCTATTTGGTGTCGGTACATGCTCAAAAAGAAAGAAAAAAAAAAAAAGCGGCAGCCTGGCATCAACTTTGTGTCTGACTGCGATAAGAGCTCTAGGGCAGATCTGCGTCATAATGCATGATGGGAAGGTTATCTACACGGGGGGGGGGGAAAGCGGTTGGGGTGAATAGGTAAATTCTGACGGCCAGCACTCCACTCTCCTTATCTCTGACCTTGTCCGAGCTTACTCTGCCTGACTTGGAGCCAGAGCTCGCTGAGAGCACTTGAGAGAAGCTGTCAGCAAATCCTCCAAGAAACCAGGCGAGGATCAAAGCGGCGTCATGCTAATGGTAATCGAGAGGTCTTGGTGAGCGGCCGCAGTCGTGACACGCTGAAAGACGCCACCCCGACCGGTGTGTGCCATGCAGATCAAGCCAGAGCTTTCCCATGAACAGGTGGTGTATGTGATTCAGCATGTGGTTTGAAATTGCACCCAAAATTACACCCAAAAATAAAATTCTGTCATCATTTACTCACCCTCATGTCATTTCAAACTTTATCACTATCACCACTATAGAGGTTCACCCAACTATGATGACTTTCGCTTCGGAGAACCTTGTGAAAATGGTCCATATAGTGGCCGCTCTTTATAATGGATGTAAATAAGGACTCAGGCTGAGTCAGGTCAAGATCCTAAAAAGCACCAAAAAGTGTCATCAATGTGTTGTATATAAATTGTTTACAAGTCCTCTTAAGTCATACAATAGCATTATGTGAGGAACAGACCCAAATGGGAATCAAAATGGACTTATCTTGTAATCAAACATCATTGAAAACCTGACGTTAATGGCATTTAATTCAATCAAATGGTCTACTTTTAAAGGTACTTATTTCATGAGAAAATATTTCATGCTTTAAAGAGAAAGTCAATGATCACCAAACTGACTGGTTACCATAATTCTTTCTTTTGCGTTCTCCAGAAGAAAGAAAGTCATAGGTCTGAAACGACGTGAGGATTTTCATTTTTGGGTGAACTATCCCTTTAAGGGTTTGAAAGCCCCGTTTCCCCTTTGATTTTTTATTACATGGAATAGAGCAATCAGGACGCCTTGAAAAACACAGCTCGAGTTCTACACAGCTAAAATCGGGACAAGAGGGTGGGACATTTATGACAGAAATGCAATTTTTTTCCCCCTTCAACAGCATCCTAAACACTGACAGAATACTTCAGCATGTGTGATTTGAAGACACATTCAGCTTTCTGCTGAACATAAATAGAGGTATTAGAAACCAAAGGGATTTTAAACTGAGTGCTATTAACTCCACGCCCTAATAATACTTCCTTATTTGACATACCTTTGTAGAAGAAACCTCGACATGACCCCAGTTTTGCACCTTAAGCACCTCAGGCCCAGATTAAAAGTTCAAACTCCAAGCAGCACAAAAAAAACAGGACCAAACGAAGAAAGAGCTCCTGATAGCATAATGAACCCCACTGCGACTAAGTGATTTCCCCTCCTGAAGGTAAGCGTGTTCAGGTTGGGATAATCCATTAGTGCCTGCTAATGCTATATGTTCTCCACCCTTCCCCTCAGCTCACTCACAGCGACTGTGGATCAAGAACGGTCATGTCTGCAGAGAGGTCTGTACCTGTCGGAGGTCGATGAAAGCCAACTGCAGCGTGTCCCCCTGGAATCCTGGCACGGGCTCTGAACTGGCAAACACTGAAAGGAACAGGAAAATAATATTAAAAAAATATTACTTGGTGTGCGTTGTGTAAAGACATCAAATTAAACCCCTGAACAATATTTACAAAGCATTTTTGTTACCCTGAAACATTAACCAAAACTTGATAAAGCCAACATATTGAGCTACTATTTATTATTATTATTATATTTCTGAGACTAAAATTTCTAATGCTAAGTTGTGCTAAAACGTTTAAGCTACATCCACCAAACTTGGTTCAGACTTTCAACTATTCCGACTTGTGCTGCTGTTTATATTTGTAACTTCACTTACAGTTTTCCAAGACCGGATGATCAAAATGAACTATCCAACTAACCAACTAATTAACTAACTAAATCTCTATCTGTCTCCTTCGGTAGGTCACCACAGGAGAAGTACCCGTACAGGTATCTGGCACAGGTTTTACTCAGGATGTCCTTCCTAACTATCTATCTAAAGTTGGCCAAAACCAGATGATCAAAACTAAGTTTGTACAACATATTTATATATATTGTAGAAACGTAATATATTTAACTTATGGCAAAATTTGGTAATCACTCACTCACTAACTAACTAACTAACTCACAATTGTTTTCTTAAACTAGATGATCATAACTAACTGATTCACTCACTCTATCTATGGTTTCCTGTAACTAGATGATCATAACTCAGTAACTAAGTCACTATGGTTTTCTAAAACCTGATGATCATATCTATCAGACTGATATTAGTGATAAAACTAGCTCAGCTATGTTGAAGATCAGTGAAGTTATTCAGATTCGCTATCATTTTGTACAAATTTCTGACTGTTGAATGCTAGATCAACCATAAGAATCAAGTATTCCAGAGAGCTTTGTAATACAGTATGACCACTTATGAGAAGAATCATGTGTTGTTCAGACAGTGAACTACACTGGTTTAAAGTATTTGCAGCCAGCAAAGACCTTTTCTTCAGTCAGTATGTGTTCATGCGCACTTACAATTGATCAACAGTGTTTTTTTTTGTTTGTTTGTTTTTTTTGCATAGTTGAGCTGCAGTCTTCAAGTATGCAAGATGTAAAATTAAATATTTTAAGGACTAAATTCATGCTGCATGTCACCTCTGTCATTTAGAGCAAGTGCACATTACTGTGTATGTATGCTAGAGGCCAAACTACAAAAACTAAGATTTCATTTGGAGTGTTTTAAACATTTTAAAAAGACAGATTACTGTTTCAGACTGAATGAAAGTGCATGTATGACCTTGATTACGTCCAAAACGCATGTGACCTACACCTCCCTGTCAACTATCCACTGACACACTATAAATTACAAGCAATTATTCTGACAAATCAGGCTGTAAACTCACAACTTGGGATAAGTATTACTATGGGTGCATTTTAACTGTCTGTGTTTTGACTAGCGTAAGATAAACTGCCGCTAATGGGACAAACCATTCAGACCTTAGAAAAGGGTCAGACATTCCCTGCCGTATCTGTGCGGTTGAACCCTCACAAACACTAGACATCTGTGACCTGAGGCAACAGATACGAGCATGCAGACACACAGCCTTTCACTTCTGCTGACAGTGATGTAGCGTGACTGAAACCTTAAATAGCTGAGGAGTAGAAGATGTGATGCTAGAACCAAAGAACTGTCCACATATTAACATTATTGATGTACGCTGTGCTCTGACATCTCTACTGTGCCATTCAAGAACCGAAGGGGCTTATGGACTTCCCCAGGGAGATATCAGAGATGAAACCGCAATGAGATCAGTTTTCGCATTTCACAATATCATAGACACTCGAGGATCTTTTGACTTGGGAAAGAAACATTTAAAGGTCAGCTCCATAAACGGTTGGGTCTGTTTTCATAATTCTGAAGTCCAATGAATTTCAGATCAGGATGAAGCCATTAAGCCCAGAAATGTACTCCGTTCCTTAAAAATGTGTCATATGCCATTTTAGACATATGCCTAAAAGCACTAATTAAAATGTCTAAAGCAAATCCACACAACAGCTATAAGGGTGTTCAAAAGCTTGCAAAGAAATAGCACATTTAACAGTGGGTTTTTTCCTTTAGCTAAAAAACCCCCCAAAAAACCTCATATAATACTTGAGCTATAATTAAGCCTGTTTGCAGTGATATTCAATTATACACTTTTGATGTACTTGGTAAAACTGAAGTATCGAAGATGATCAAGGATAGAAATGGACCCAAAAATGTAAATATTTGAAGTCAGAGCATCCACGTGAATTACAATTTAAAATAACCGCCTTCTAATTTTTATTTGTAGAAAACATCTCTTTTTGTATTCCACAGACAACAGTTTAGTCACATGGCTTCGAAAAAAGCATTTCCATTTTCAGTAGAACTATGAATGATATCCTCATATGGGTGGGTAATGCATGCAAATGCAGCACATGTAAGATGAATGAACGTACAAATGGATGAGCGAGTAATGTTGCTCTAAACTGTTCCATATCAGCTCATATCAGAACAGGTGTGGATTTCCAAGAGCAGGTGGAGTGCGGGTAATCAGGAATGTTCCTTGAAAGAGTGTAACTCAGATAACTGCTTCTGAGAACAGCTGATAATATCAATAGTACCTGCTGCATGAATGCATCTACCGCCATGCTGTGCTTCACAGAGCATAAGACTGACACGCCTGTCTGTTAGTGTATTAGTCATATTCCGCTTTGAAAATGGTTTATGGCAATGCTAAATCTTTCAGAATGGATGTATTTTGTAAAAGGTTTGGTTTATTAATTAATGATTTACGGCAGATAAGATGCATTCAATAAATGATTACTATTATTTTAGACTTCGCTTACAAAGCTGTTGCATGGCTTAAAGTAAAGCATATGGACCACTTTTATAGTGTACAGGGACTACACTATAAAATCATCAATTTTAATGGTGAAGACTGTATAAATGCTACAGTAAAAAGGTTCTTTAACTCTATATTTGTAATAAATTGAAATGGGAAATTTTATGTGATTTTACAGTAGTTTCTTGAAGTGAAAAAGAACAAATCATCTTATAATTTACAGTGAAAAAACATAAATTGACATTGGCAGAATTCCCTGTGGGATACTTCACATTTAATGTTTTTTCCTTGAAATAACTGTTTCTTCTCACATTAGTGTTTTATGTTACATCTTATGTTAGCAATTTAATGTTTACTGCATTATTTGTGTGTTGTGTATTACCATGATTGTGTTTTGTATTTATGTATGACACTGTGCGCAGCTTGTATATATTAATATTAACTTCAGCTTAGGAAAAAAAAACTGCTTGCTGATTAGCTTGATTCTACATGTGGCCTTTTTTTTGTTACCTCCTGTGTTTTTTCCCCCAGTGTATTAGTGATTAGTATTTCAGTGGGTTGATATATTAATATCAGGTAATAAGTATGGTTTACTTTAAAATTTAGGTTCAATCTGTAAAATCTACAGAACATTTTATAGTAAAGTTTTGACAACCACAACTTTTTTTTATACTGTAAATTTCAGTGATCTTTTTCTTACAATGAAAGAAGAGGGTGAGTAAATAATGACAAAAGCTTCATTACTGGGTGGACTATTGAAATGAACATGGAGACGGCATTGCAAATATGCAATTATTAAATTATTAAAGACGCACTACTCACGCTCACACTGTATGACATCCAGGTTGAACTGCTGAATGGCTCCCATGCTGATCTGTTTGAGCTCAGTATCCAGCAGCATCTGCATCAGTGACGTGGCCAGGTGTTTACAGGCAGACATACAAGCCGTCTGTGCCACCTTACCCTGAGGAACGGCACACAAACACACCGACAAACCGTTAGGACAGGTGTCCTCAGCTACACACGGCATCAGTGCTTTTCTATCTCAAAGTCTTAATTACTTCAGAGTATGAACCAAAGTTAGTATCAGGTTCTGTGCCACTCTAGGGACATAAAGTAACGGCTAATTTAGAAGCATCACCCTAAAATATTGCTCCAAGCCCATATGATTTTTTTCTTACATAATCTTCTTATAAAAAAAAAAAAGCTAATAACAATACATAATTTGGAGTCTGAACTAATTAATCAATACGTATTGTGCCCGTAATGCCTGATATCACCAGTAGCCTAGATTAGATTGAAATAAGTACATTATTTTACTGAATATGCACACTTTAAATATTTCAGACGATATATAATTGTTCAATTATAAAAACATGAAATAATATTTTTTTATAATATTGTCACTGATTAAATGCTGATCCAGTGACAATGTGCAAGATATAGTGTTCAACACAATTCTGTATATTAAGAAAAGCAGAATTATATGCATTTCAATGCTGGTGTGACCATTACCTTTACCCATTGGGAACCAGAAACAGTTTCAGTAATTACACACAAAAGTATGTACAGGTCATTTTAATCTTACTGTCACTAACACTAATTACAAAAGTACATGATGATTACTGGTGTGTTTTCACTGCAAAAACACACACACACACAAAAAAAATGCAAATATTGCAGCCATTTTTGAGAAAAGCTACAGCAAATTCTGACATTTTAGGTTGCACAAATCTGAAAAAAAATAAATAAAGTGAAATCCTGGTGGGACTCATATATATATATATATATATATATATATATATATATATATATATATATATATATATATATATATACATATACAGTAATGGCCAAAAATATCGGCACCCTTGGTAAATTTGATCAAAGAAGGCTGTGAAAATGAATCTGCATTGTTAATCCTTTTGATCTTTTATTAAAAAAAATAAAATAAAAAAACACACAAAAATCTAACTTTTCATTGGATGATAAGAATTTTAAATGGGGAGAAATATCATTGTGAAATAAATGTTTTTCTCTAATACACATTGGCCACAATTAATGGGACCCTTTTATTCAATACTTTTTGGAAACTCCATTTGCCAGTTTAACAGCTTTAAATTTTCTCCTATAATGCCTGATGAGGTTAGAGAACACCTGACAAAAGATCAGAGACCATTCCTTCATCCAGAATCACTCCAGACCCTTTAGATTCCCAGCTCCATGTTGGTGCTTCTTCTCTTCAGTTTACCCCACTTTTCTACAGGGTTCAGGTCAGAGGACTTGAATGCCCAGGAAGAAGCTTAGTTTTGTGCTCAGTGACCCATTTTTGTGTTGTTTTTGAGGTTTGTGTTTGGATTATTGTATGGTCGGAAGATCCAAACATGGCTCATTATAAGATTTCTAACCGAGTCAGTCACTTATTGATTTTTTTATCTGTTGGTATTTGATAGAATCCATGATGCCATGTGTCTAAACAAGATGTCCAGGACCTCCAGCAGAAATATAGGCCCACAACATCAAAAATACAGCAGTATATTTCATTGTACACATGGGGTACTTTTTATCCCTGTGTTCACCAAACCCATCTTGAGTGTTTGCTGCTAAAAAGCTCATTCTTTAGTTTCATCTGACCATCGAAGCCAGTCTCATTTGAGGTTCCAGTCTTGTCTGATAACTGAATATGTTGGAGTTTGTTTTTGGATGAGCGAGGATAATTTTTCTTGAAACCCTCCCAAACAACATGTGGTGATGTAGGTGCTGTTTGACAATTTTTTTTAAAAAAGGTTTTCTGACCCCAAGACTCAACTATTTTCTGCAATTCTCCAGCTGTGGTCCTTGGAGAGTCTTTAGCCGCTCAAACTCTCCTCACCGTGCATTAGGACGATATAGACACACGTCCTCTTCCAGGCAGTTTCGTAACATTTTATGTTGATTGGAAATTCTTAATTATTGCCCTGATGGTGGAAATGGGAATTTTCACTGCACTAGCTCTTTTCTTAAAGCCACTTCACTAATTTGTGAAGCTCAATTATCTTTTGCTGCACATCAGAAATATTTTCTTTGTTTTTTCTCATTGATGGATGATTAAGGGAATTTGGGCTTTGTTTTCCCTCCTATTTATATTTCTGTGAAACAGGAAGCCATGGCTGGATAATTTCATGTTCATAATCACCCTGGAGTGCTCAAAATTGTGAATATGAATGGGAATATACTTCAGAGATATTTTACTCATAAGAATTTCTATGGGGTGCCAATAATTGTGTCCAACGTGTATTTGAGAAAAACATTTATTTCATAATGATATTTCCCCCCATTTTAAATTCTTATTATCCAATGAAAGGTTAGATTTTTTTAAATAAAAGATCAAAGGATTAACAATGCAGATTAATGTTCACAGCCTTCTTTGATCATATTTACTAAGGGTGCCAATATTTGCCATGACTGTATATATATATATATATATATATATATATATATATATATATATATATATATATATATATATATATATATATATATATATACACACACATATATATATATACACATATATATATACACAAAAAAATATTTGGTGTAGAATTAATTTTAAAACAATTTTTAAATTTCAAAATTTGCTATTAAATTTCACTAAATTTCATTTTCCCCCCGAAACCGAAAAATCATTTTCATTTTTTCAAAATCACTAGCTGCGTTTCCATTACTCTTCAAATTGCGCAACTTGAAACTGTGAATTGAAAATATGCCTAATGGAAATGTGTCGGTTTTGCAAACACTATATCACAAAAAAGGTTTTACGCTCACATGAGGTGGTTTTTCAGGCAATTCAAAAAAGGAATATTTCACAAAACTGCAAAAAACAAGTGACTCTCTGCGCTGCTTCTGTAAAGATACACGCATACGCCTTCAAATAAATATAGCCAAAATCCATTAAAATCCCACCAAAATCCACTGCCATGACTTATAGTGAGAGGAAAAAGTTATGTTTTAATCGCATAACATTGGTTAATGGAAACGCCGTTATTTCGCAATACTTTTTTATTGACATTTATAAAATAATCGCCTAAGTTCTGCGCAAAACTTTAATGGAAATGCGCCTACTGTAGCATATATTGACTGCTTGTTTCCATACATTTAAAGTGAATGTGAATGGGTCTGTCAAGAACTAAAAGACAAAAAAGGTTTAAGTCTATGTTTAAGTCTTCTGATAGTGTCATATCATAATATATCTTTGTTTGATATTATAGCATAATATAGCTTTGTATGTATAGCTCCAGTCACCATTCACATTCAATTAATTTTTAAAAGATCAACCTGGTTATTGTTCCACTGAGGACAGAAAAACATTGGGTTTGGAACAACATGAGGGTGAGTAAATAGTGACAAAAAAGGTGAACTTTTAGGTGATGTATGAAAGTAAGCAAATAGATACCTTTGGAAGTGTATGTTTATTAATTTCCATAATTCATAAAACCATCCTTAAAGGAACACTCCACTTTTTTTGGAAATAGGCTCATTCTCCAACTCCCCCAGAGTTAATAAGTTGAGTTTTACCATTTTTGAATCCATTCAGCCGATCTCCGGGTCTGGCGAGAGCACTTTTAGCATAGCTTAGCATAGATCATTGAATCCAATTAGACCAGTAGCATCGCGTTCAAAAACGATCAAAGAGTTTCGATATTTGTCCCATTTAAAACTTGACCCTTCTGTAGTTATATCGTGTACTAAGATCGGCGGAAAATGAAAAGTTGCGATTTTCCAGGCTGATATGATTAGGAACTACTCTCATTCCAGCGTAATAATCAAGGAACTTTGCTGCCGTAACATGGCCGCAGCAGGCGTAGTGATATTACGCAAAGTAGTCCCCGGTATCAGCCTAGAAAATCGCAACTTTTCATTTTCCGCCGATCTTAGTACACGATATAACTACAGAAGAGTCAAGTTTTAAATATGACAAATATCGAAACTCTTTGATCGTTTTTGAACGCGATGCTACTGGTCTAATTGGATTCAATGATCTATGCTAAGCTATGCTAAAAGTGCTCTCGCCAGACCCGGAAATCGGCTGAATGGATTCAAAAACGGTAAAACTCAACTTATTAACTCTGGGGGAGTTGGAGAATGAGTCTATTTCCAAAAAAAGTGGAGTGTTCCTTTAACACCTAAAATCTAAATCAATGGAAGTAATGATGCAAAATGGAGATGACAAAGGTTTTCCATCTCTTGAAAATCCATTATCTGATGAATTTCAATTAAGACACAAACACACGGAAACATCTAGTCTCATATCTACAGCAGTCGTTCATGCAAGCCGACACACTCAAAATGAGCAGGGTTGTAAAGAGGAAAAAGGTGAAAGACCAGTCAAATCTGGCAATACCAGACGCCAAACACTCAAACACACGTAAAACTCATGCAACAGCTGCTCCACCAGTACATGCTGATAACTAACAAAGAAATGAATAAAAATTCCATTTAGTTATTCTATCCACAGCAAAAAATTGCAAAAAAAAAACCTGTTATCCTCAGTGATGATATCCATTAGACACCTCACACACTATAAACAAGACTAAATATTTCACTTGTATTATTTTATGTGTAAGCAACATTAAACACTCACGCACCACAACCAATTCTGTATAACAAGCATATCATAAAAAACACTAAAGACAATAAATTCAGAATGCATGGACATTATTCTATATTTCTAGAGATATAAAAACATTTTGAAAATTGGGACTATAAAACCAGGCCCTCTAAAAATTCATCACATTTAAAAATCTTTCAGATGTTCTCTGAGATCAAAAAAAAAAAAGAAAATTAATAAAAAAAACAAACAAACAAAAAAAACACACACTTAAAAAGATTCTTATATAAATGCAACTATTTTGCACAAAAAAATTAAATGTTGCACCACAAGTATAAGTCCTAACCAGGCAAGAGGCAAATTTATATATTATATATATATATATATATATATAATTTTTTTTATTGTATTTTATTTTATATTAAAAAAAAAAAAAAAAAACCTTAAACCATAAAAAATTGCTATTTGAAGTAAAATGAATATGAACTGGACTAATATATTTCAATTAGTTTAATTAATGTAGAATGAAAACTAAAACCCAAATAAATCAAAACGCAGAAAAAGACTAAATTACTTAGATTACTTAACTTAAATTAAAATGGATACGGGAAATATAAAAATTAAAACTAATTCAAAATATTAACAACATCTATAATAGTATCTCCATGATAGTAAAATAACTGATGTGAACTGGATTATTGGACCAATGAGATCTGACTGTGGGCTGAACCCATCACAACGGCGAAAATAAAAACTGAACTGGAAATAGTGATTAACAAAAGCCATTTGTGTTAAAAAAACAAAACATGCAAGTTTCATCAAAACATGAGCTGAATGGCTATTATGTTCCAAAACCCTTTTTTGTGCTTTCATCTCTTTCAACCACAAATACAATTTTTTATGGTTTATGTTTATACTAAATCAGCATATATTAAATGAACTGGTGTGAAGTGAGTTAGCTGTGATAACATACAGATTATGTAACATCTGAGTATACTTGACATACAGTGGGGAAAAAATTATTTGATCCCTTGCTGATTTTGTACGTTTGCCCACTGACAAAGAAATGATCAGTCTATAATTTTAATGGTAGGTTTATTTGAACAGTGAGAGACAGAATAACAACAAAAAAATCCAGAAAAATGCATTTCAAAAAAGTTATAAATTGATTTGCATTTTAATGAGTCACATAAGTATTTGACCCCTTTGCAAAGCATAACTTAGTACTTGGTGGCAAAACCCTTGTTGGCAATCACAGAGGTCAGACATTTCTTGTAGTTGGCCACCAGGTTTGCACACATCTCAGGAGGGATTTTGTCCCACTCCTCTTTGCAGATCCTCTCCAAGTCATTAAGGTTTCGAGGCTGACGTTTGGCAGCTCGAACCTTCAGCTCCCTCCACAGATTTTCTTTGGGATGAAGGTCTGGACACTGACTAGGCTACTCCAGGACCTTAATGTGCTTCTTCTTGAGCCACTCCTTTGTTGCCTTGGCCGTGTGTTTTGGGTCATTGTCATGCTGGAATACCCATCCACGACCCATTTTCAATGCCCTGGCCCTGACGGTACATGGCCCTACCCATCGTCCCTTTGATGCGGTGCAGTTGTCTTGTCCCCTTAGCAGAAAAACATCCCCAAAGCATAATGTTTGCACCTTCATGTTTGACGGTGGGGATGGTGTTCTTGGGGTCATAGGCAGCATTCCTCCTCTTCCAAACACGGCGAGTTGAGTTGATGCCAAAGAGCTGGATTTTGGTCTCATCGGACCACAACACTTTCACCCAGTTCTCCTCTGAATCATTGGCAAACTTCAGACGGACCTGCACATGTGCTTTCTTGAGCAGGGGGACCTTGCGGGCGCTGCAGGATTTCAGTTCTTCACGGCGTAGTGTGTTACCAATTGTTTTCTTGGTGACTATGGTCCCAGCTGCCTTGAGATCATTGATAAGATCCTCCCGTGTAGTTCTGGGTTGATTCCTCACTGTTCTCATGATCATTGAAACTCCACGAGGTGAGATCTTGCATGGAGCCCCAGTCCGAGGGAGATTGACAGTTATTTTGTGTTTTCTTCCATTTGCGAATAATCGCACCAACTGTTGTCACCTTCTCACCAAGCTGCTTGGCGATGGTCTTGTAGCCCATTCCAGCCTTGTGTAGGTCTACAATCTTGTCCCTGACATCCTTGGACAGCTCTTTGGTCTTGGCCTTGGTGGAGAGTTTGGAATCTGATTGACTGATTGCTTCTGTGGACAGGTTGTCTTTTATACAGGTAACAAGCTGAGATTAGAAGCACTCGTTACCTGTATAAAAGACACCTGGGAGCCAGAAATCTTGCTGATTGATAGGGGATCAAATACTTATTTGACTCATTAAAACGCAAAGCAATGTATAACTTTTTTGAAATGTGTTTTTCTGTCTCTCACTGTTCAAATAAACCTACCAGTAAAATTAAAGACTGATCATTTCTTTGTCAGTGGGCAAATGTACAAAATCAGCAGGGGATCAAATAATTTTTTCCCCCACTGTATAATGACATCTAGCTGTCCTAATAGGGTAGTAGGTTAGAATGTGTCATTATGCAGCATTAATAAAGCAGCATTCTGAATTGAGAGACACTCATTATTGAGATCATTTAAGAGATAGATCACCACAAAACATTTTGTCCATACAATCAAAGTGAACAAGGTTTTGGACCCCATTTACATTCATTTTATGGGCAAAAATACTCATCAAAATAATTTCTTTTGTGTTCTGAAAAAAGAAAGAAATAAAGGTTTTTGGAACAACATAAGGTGACAATTTTCATTTTTGGGTGAACTGTCCCTTTAATGCTGTGACTAGTGCTAATGAATCTCAAGAAAGAATGGCACACGTGTTCTGCAGATACTGGTATCAGCGTCAGACAATAATGGGCAGCAAATCAGGGGCAGCATGCCAATCGATCTGGATTACATTATGCATTGCACGTAAAAAGGGAAGCAAAACAAGGCTGGCAGCAAGTCCACAGAGCTGACAATAACATGCAGTTTTAATGTCTTTTTTTTTTTTTTTTTTTGCTTTTAAATTATCGTAATTGTTCTCTTCCTCCTCTAGGGTTCGAAGAGGGTCTACTTACCGACATCGCAGCATGATCATTGTTGTTATTCTGAGTTGAAACCCCAAGAAAATAAAACACGGACAGGGAAAGAAAGTATAGCGATAATAAATGGACAGACAAAGGAAAATCAGAAAAACCAAGCATGCCTGGCAGAAAATAAATCAAGGAATACATTCACTTACAGGAAAGATGTTACATTGTAGAGAAACCAAAGCATAACCAACTTAAACTGGAGGTTAAATTAATTTGTTTAAGAGGACAGGGCAGCTGAAGAGAAACGCAAGCAAGCTGTATCGTTCTCAGTGAATGGATGGGCTGGGAGTTGTCTGTGTTGATTATGTGCAAGAATAGACAGAGATTTGATTGGTTTTGGGAACGGACATCGTATGTTTGTGTACTGACACCTATAACACCAAACACGACATTCCTGTGCACTTACGCATTGATTTACTCCTAACATCAAACAGTGGAAAGTCAAAAGAGGGGCATAAACTAGAAAACATGTTGGCTCCTAGAACTTCCGCCCAGGTATGACCATCTAAACACCTATAAATGCAACACTGATTGACGCCACACATGCAATAACACACATTACATGAACTCACAGGTGAAGAATGGTCACAAATTCATGACGAGACTGCGAATGAATAGGATGGTATGGAACTTACTGGAAGGTGTGTGAAGACCTGGAAGGTGCTACGCAGGAAGTTAATGAGGTCCATGAGGTAGCCGCTGGCCCTGCCGTCTGACTCTGCCATGCCCCATTCATAATCAGCCAGTTGAATGAATTCATCAATCTTCTGGTTGAGTTTGGTGTATATTTCTCCTTCGGCTGCATGTCTGGCATCCTAAAAATAAGAAACCATGCATTCAAAAGTGTATAAACACTGGTAAAACCAACTACTAAATGATTCCTGAGATGATTTTAAACAGTATTGAAACAATAAATGTACGCTTTTTTTATTTAACTTTTAAAAAAGGTTAAATAAAAGAAGTGTACAAACACAAATACAACCGATTACCAACTAAATCCTGAGATGTATTTAAACAGTACTAAAACAAATTTTGCAAGCAATACGGCTGTTATTTGTTTTACTTTTGACACTACAATCAAAAATATTCAAATGCATATCAAATGGAAAGCATTTTTTGCTAATTAAATGGTAAAAATTTCCTATCGAATGCAAGATTAAAAAAAACTGTGAAATGTGGAAAATTCCTAGTTGCACTGGAAATCAATTACCAACTGAAGCAATAAATGTTGCAACCACTAAATCATCATGCAACAATCAAACATAATTTGCATAGATATAAAATGGAAAACATTTTGCAGATCTCAAATGGTTAATAATTATCTATCAAATGCAATTCCAAGTTGCAAAACAACAAAATGTGAAAAAAGGTGGGGGTTAATATTTATGCAATGCAGTGTGATCAAACTTGAGCAATGCCAACATGTTTCTGCGCGTTTAATGACTGAAAAGAGGTCACCCGATAACACCTTCGTTTTGACCTCTATGCCATCTATGCTAGCTTTTCATGCTACAATTAAAATATTTTCTAGGCATGTCATTTGGTAAACATGGTGGATCTTAAACGGTTAAAAAAAAAAAAAACCTTATTGAATGCAATTTCCACGAATGCAACGAAATGTGAAAAGTGGTGGGGGTGAGTACTTATGCAATTCACTGTAATCAAACTTGAGCAATGCTAACATGCTGTTGTATGTTTAATGACTCAAAAAGAGGTCACCAGATAACACCTCCATTTTGATACATTTAACACAGTAGCATCAAAACAAGCGCTGTATAAAATTTGTGAAGCCTGAGGCGGCTCCTGTCCTGTGCTGTCGATGACAGCTTTACTCTGAGGGAACCACTCCAGACAGCTGCTCTCTGATCACAGTGTGCCCATGGCGGTTATACAGCCGAGTGAAATGTGTAATTAAAGAACATGTCTGTGAATGACTTTTACCTTGAAGGTGGAAAGCCCGTAAAGTCTTGTGGTATGAACCGTTTCCGGGGAAACATTGGTGATGTTCGTGATAAAATCCTCCAGGTATTTACACGCATGCTCCAAATGGGTGGTGTTGATGATAATTTGAACTAGCTGAAAAACATAATAGAAAGGAAAGCGTACGTTATTTTCTAACTGAGCTTCGCAAACAGAATGGGGCAATTCGCCACATTAACATTACCTCGGTTAATCCTATATGTGGTTTTTTGATGAGATTTTGTAAGCAGCTGCTCAACGTCCTCGTCAGTAGCAGGTTGGTGGATTTACGAAGCATGTCGTCAATCTCGGTTGAGCTGAAATACAAGTTAACCAAGAAATATGCTCAATCTTTGCACAAAGACATTCTTTTTAATTATGTCTCATAATATAATTAGGAGACACAGTCGACAGGACACATTGTTAACTCTTGCACGGATGGTTAGTTCATGCACATATATACTCAGTTTCCTTTAAGGTTAAATTACTCTTAATGGCTTTGTCTGGACACCCACATTTTATTTTCTGGATCATATATTTTATATATTTGAATGGCAATCATTAAAAAATATCACACAACATAACTATGAACTCAACATAATTGACAGTCAATTATTATACTCCTTGACAATAGGTTATTGTAAGGAAAGGCAAGGCAAAGTTTATTTATATAACAATGGTAATTCAAAGTGCTTTACATGTAAAAGGAATTAAAATAATCAAAAAAATATAAATAACAACAATACAAATTTCAAAATAATTTAAAAATTGATATAAAATGAATTAAAACAGCTAAGAATAAAAATGATTATTCATAAAATACAGTGCAATCAGTTTGGATGTAGCACAGTGCTCATTCAGTAAATGCACAGCTAAGCAGATGGGTTTTGAGTCTAGATTTAAATATGCTACTGATTTAACACATCTGATCTCTTCTGGGAGCTGGTTCCAACTGCAGGGAGCATAATAGCTAAAAGCAGATTTCCCTTGTTTTGTGTGAACCCTTGGTATGTCTAATTGACTTGATCCTAATGATCTGAGTAGTCTGCTTGGTTTATATTTAGTGAGCATATCTGCAATGCATTTTTTTTTTTTCGCAGGAAAAAAAATACAATAAAATAATTTAAAAATCCACAGGCGAAGTCACGCAGTTCGTGGCAGACAGATCATTAATGGCGGGAATACAGTACATCAGGCAGGACATCCAAACGCTCGTATTAGCAATCATCTGATATTAGCAACTTTTCATGGCCACTCAATCTAATGTTAACCTAGAGAAATGTGCGCTGTTCAAGTGTCTGTGTGGAGTGCGGAAGCTGAAAACTAGCGCTCACTGCAGGACAGATGGAGGCGCCTGTGCGGCAGATAAGAGATAAGAGTAATACATCTTTCAAATGTGAAAAGACTCTAAGTTTATTTGTGTGCACTCACAATAACAACAAAACACGCTTTTGTAAAATAATGAAGGCAAACCGGATGCACTTTCTGCCGTCTCGGTCTCTGTGAACTTGAGCGCGAAACTCTGTGTATATCTTTGCCTTACAGACATTAAAAATATATCTATAGAAAGTGAAATGTCTACTTTCAAAAGAACCAATTCAAATGGAAAACAAATATTCTCAGATTATGTAATACGTATGAAACATGCATACAGGCCCGTCCTCTACTGCAGAGATGAGTCAGTGTTACAGATCTCTTAAATCGAGAACAAAGAAAGCACTTGTTTATCAAATTATTAAAATGTTAATGCAACCTCCTTACTGTTTTTCCCTGACACATTCATAATCATTACTTCTGCTGGTGCACTGTGACAAGCTTTATGCATGTGCTTATGAGCTTATTAAGCTATGTAGGCAATTAAAGGCTCATTATAATGATTTAAATGGTTTATTAATAAACGAGCAATTAGTCAACTAATGCTTAAAATGAACGACTACTAATCGACCAGAAAAATCCTTAGTCGAGGGCAGCCCTAGTATTTAGGTCCTAGGCCATTTAGTAATTTATAAATGAGTACTAGTGTAAGGTTCTTGTCAGAATACCAGCAGCAGTGTTCTTTATGAACTGTAGCCGTCTAATGGTCTTCTTGGTAAGGCTGGTGAGGAGACCATTACAATAGTCCACCCTGTTGGTGATAAAGGCATGAACAAGTTTCTCCAAGTTTTGACTGGAAACAAAACATCTAATTCTTGCAATGTTTTTGAGATGATAGTATGCTGATTTAGTTATTGCTTTGATATGACTTGATAGTTATTGCTTTGATAGTTTTACTGTAAATAAAATACTGACAAGAAAAGGACACTTAAAATAATGTGCCCAAAAGTCACATACCAGGTCACCAAGTTCCTATGCTATGCTAGTTTTCAAGTCAACCATAACATTTTTTGCTCTTTCTTCAGACATACATCTTTTAAATTTAGAACAATATTTTAGGTCCGTTTATTTATTTATTTGCCAAGTAGACATGTAACATGACACTACTTGAGCAAGAAAGAGAAAATTCAAATACAGCGAAGCATTATGGCAGTTGACACTGCTATTTGTCAGAAAAATTTGCTTGTTAGAGGAAAGCTACATTGTTTTGAAAACAATTACGCCACTAAGAAACGCTAAAAAATGTATTCACATCTCTACTTATGTACATTATGCCCCCAAAATGATTTTTCTTTTTTAGAATGCAAAATTATTTATTTTAGAACACCACGGTCAAAACAACATTGGGCCCCATTGACTTTCAATGTATGGACAAAAACACTTGGTGAGTAAAGGTGAGTAAATGGTGACAGAATTTCCATTTTTTTCTCTCTTTAACCAAGCACAGTATGCTTGCTGTCTGCACCCATTAGTACTGACCGGGTCCACAACTAGCCCTACTGCTGCACAGCACGCTTGTAAGGTGTGAGTGTTTACAGGACACTGCTGGTTGGTGTTGATTTTGCGTTTGGGGACTGTGTGTCTCAGTGTGAGGTGTTGATTAGGAGGGAGTGATCAGGTGGGAAACACTCCATGAAGAGGTGCAGAGGTCGCTCATTATCGCTTGCTTAAATAACAAAGAAACCATTAGAGAGGAGTGTGAAATCTGCAGTCGTTTGCATTGATTAGTGGAGGGACAGGAGGCGAAAAGACTGTGTTAGATATAAGTGCTCTGACAGCCTCATGTGGGTCTCCTCACACTCTTCTCACTACTCAAAGCAAAAACTGTTTGGCTGGTATTCTGTGCTAATGCCTGGGCGAGCGCCAGCTCAGCCACTGCACCACTTTGGTGGCATAAGAAGATAGTCCACCGATACACATTTTTGACGACCTTTGACAAATTTATATAAGCGAGGGCATCATTAATCCATTTTCCAAACTGTGTTTTTGGCTTATCCTGAATCATTACGTTACACTTATAATAAGTTTTTACATTCAGACTATTTCAGACTGGTACTGGTGGAACCACTGTGGAGAAGCCCAGTAACTGCGTGATTCATCATATATATATATATATATAAGCAAAGAAGCAGCTCCGGCTACAGTGTTCTTCCACAAGACGCATGCAGTTCTGTTTATTAACCGCTAGAGCGCCAAAAGTTACGGACTGCAGCTTTAAAGGTGATCAGTAACACAAATGGGTTATAAATATTATTTTACATAATATTTATAACCCATTTTCCACTAAATACTAACACATTTGGTAAATATATTCATTCTGGGACTATTTTGACATCATACAAGGCACTAATTAGTTCAATTAATTTGCCAAAATGGCTTTCTTGGAAAAAATGTGTCTGAATATCCATTAACATATTAGACTGACTTCCGAATTGACTTCCAAACTAGAAACCATGTGAAAATGAATCAATATGAAAAAAAATCTTAGCCCTTATAAAGATTATATTAAAGATATTTAACAACACATTTTTCAATTTAAAGAAAGTAAATTCTGAAAATGTTTAATATCTAAATTAAACATAACTTGAAAATAAATTAATATGAAAAAAACTGATATTTATGATATTACACTATTTAAATTATAGACAATAACCATTCATATTTGTTTTACATAGTGTTGTCAAAATGAGCGTGTTAACGCGGGCAATTCATTTTTAAAGCTTAACGGTGTTAAAAATATTTGCTTGTAGTGCACTCTTCAATTGCATGCACAAATGCACCGTCACACTGAATATAATTTTATATTAAAGCACGAAAGAAACCACGAGCATTCAATGTTGTAGTCGTCGTCAGTTAAGTCATAAGTTACCAAAAATATGACTAAAGCCTTAAAAGTGTGCATGCATGGAAGTATGTTAAATATGAGTCAGATTTAAAAACATGTTTCTGCACCCCAGCACTGTTTCCCTCATCTGACACACCTGATTCAACTCGTCAGCTTATTCATAGAGACTTTAAGAACTGAAGTGGGACAGAAAGGTTGAGAGTTGTGAGAAAATTGTGAAAAAAAAAGTTCAGCAGTGGCAGCTCTTAAAGTAATAGCACCAAAAAAACCTAACCCAGCTGCTGTGATGTCTGTTAATCAAAGAACAAAAGAAAAAAAAAGAAAAAAGGAAATCAATAACTGTTGTAGCTTTAAGGATTCATCTATATTTAATTTAGAATTTAGTGTTTGATAACTTTATTAAATTTCTGTATTTTCCTACTTGCTGAAGAGCACAGGTAAATTTGACATTTAATATAATGGGTTTATGTGAAGATTGTTTTAAATGCACTTAAATTAAATTAAGTTATTTTTTAAAGTCTAATAAATTATGCAATTGATAATTAATTGATAATAAATTGATAGCTCTCGATTATACTGTAATGTTGAATGGCTACAATCAATGGTTAAACTTTAAGAGAAAAAAAATCTATTTCATAGAGACATCAGTAGTATTGGTATCAGTGACACTCACCTGTATGTAAAAATAAACAGTGTATTTTTAATATTTTCCAGTAAATATATTAAATTAAATTAATATATTAAAACACATACATATATATATATATTAAAAAATACACTGTTTTTATGTTGTTTCTACACTAATTTGAAGATTGCATGTGAAATTATTTCAATATAAAAGTATATTTAAAAACTCTGGTGGGACTAATCGCGATTAATCAATTAATTTCAGGAAAAATGTGCGATTAGTTATTTTTTTATTTGATTGACAGCACTAGTTTTACATAATATTTACTAAATTAGAAATCATTTGAAAATATGTATCAATATGATAAAAAAGAAAGAAAATACTTAAAATATTTGACACTATTCAATTTAAAGATAGAAAAGAACATGCTGTATTGAAATTTACGTTTATTTTACATAATAATTACTAAATTCAAAATAATTTGAAAAAGGAAAAAATTATTTGAACTTGATAAAAAAAAATCTAGCAAGTCTGTGTGTACAGTAGGGCTGCACGATTATGACAAAAATCATAATTGTCGATTATTGTCGTAACATTTTACAGTACAATTTATATTATCAGGCCTCCAGACTAACATTCGAGTGCAGTGGCACCAGCACCTGATTTGGTAGCACTGAACATGCAATATTACAAGTTTTGTCTCTTAGAAATGCACATTAGAACAGGAGCTTGAGTTCAGAGTAGCAGGAGCTTGAGTTGCGATGCAGATGTACATTTGACAGTACCATTGTGAAAACTGTAACAGCCTCATCTTTTATACATAACCAAAAGTACAGCACCTCATTACCATGGTAAAAAGTAGCCTAACTATATGGTTTCTATGATGTTTGCATTGAAAAACAGTAGCCTAAAGACATTCAGTTAATTACAAATCCACGTCAACTGATAGAATAATTGAATAATTAACAAAATAATGTAATTATATTCCATTACTCCTTTAACATATTTAGTATATTATTAATATAATAATACTCAATATGAATATCCTACTTTTCTGCCAGCGTACCATTGTTAATGTTAGTGTTACTACAGTAAAACTATAGTAGTATAGTAACTCATGGTAAATGTGGGTGATTTGTGGATTGAATGTCTTCTAACTGGATCGTTGTTGCACTGTTTCTGCTGCTTTCTGCATCAGTGTTGATGAGAATAACAGCTCCGATTTATTTGGCTTTAAACTAGTTTAAATTAAAGAGACGTAATTTGTACTGGAGAACTCTGCGCTTAACTCAACTGCTTCTTACTGGATTTCACAGCGTTGTTTAGCGCGTGATCGCGACTGGTCACTGTAATAAACGCATACGCTCTAAGCTCGCGCTGTTTTCTTTTGAGGCGAGTGTATAAATGTAAGTGTTGCGCAGTTCAAACGAGTACTGCTAATTTGATCCGCTTTTGACACGTTTGGCGTTTAACATATCTATCATGCACAACAGAGTGACAAAAGACTATCAGTTAGACTATCTTTTATGCAGTGTGTTTTGAGTTTGTTAAACCCCGCTGCAAACACCTCTTAAGCACACAGAAAAATGCAAGTGGGCATTTTTAATTATTTATTTTTGTAAATAATTCGTGGCATCCATAATCGTAATCGCGATTAGAAACTCGATTAATTGTGCAGCCCTAGTGTACGGCAAATTATATTTTCTCTCATTTTACATACAGTAAACACTGAATATGACACAGTGCATACTTCAGAGGATCTAAAAGTTGGATTTGCAAAAGTATGCAAAGTATGTGGTATTAAATATTTCTGAGATATTCAATAATTTTTTAATGGATAAAAAAGCATCTTTGCTGAATGCCAACAGCATATGAGAACACTTTATTTTAGGGTCTCTTAACTAGTTGCTTATTAGCAAGCATATTACTAGAATATTAGCCATTTATTAGTAGTAATTAAGCACATATTAATGCCTTATTCTACATGACCTTATTCTACATCCCTAATCCTACCCAATACCTAAACTTAACAACTACCGCACTAACTATTAATAAGCAGCAAATTAGGAATTTATTGAGGGAAAAGTCGTAGTTAATAGTGAATTAGTATTGCCTATTCTAAAGTGTTACCGAGAAAATATTATAGTGCTTACCTTTGTATTATTATTAATATAAAAGTAAACTCAATAATTTTTTTTTCAAATTTCATTTACTTTCTTTGTTTAACAGTTCTGTCTAATAATTTATAAGGCAGTAAACAGTTAAACAAAGACAATAAACTTAATAAAATGGAGAATGACAGCTCCCCAAAAAAAAAGCCTTATACCAGCTGCTACAATATTAAAAAAAAAAAAAAAAAGCCAAATATCAGCCGATAAATATCAGCATTGGTAATCCACTGGTCAACCACTAATCTCTGCTGCTGAGCAGTGGCTACTCGCCTCAGAGGGACAGTGAGAGGTAAAATCCTCCAGCTATGTGCACTTCTAACCCTCTGGGAAAGAATTTGGGGTGCCAGTGACAAGCACAACACAGACCCCTCACAACGACCAGCCGAATGCCACAGAGCTTAAAGAGAACAAATATTGGCAGAAGAGATGGCTGGAGGTGGAGGGGAGGGTGGTGGATTTTAAAGACAGTTCAGAACCGTAAATGAGGGCTTCCCATGGAGAAGGTCATGTCACGATAACAGCTTCACAAACCAAATTCTGTTTCTAGTTGTCTTCTTTTTGGTTGTTTTACAAGTTGATTTTTGATTAATATTTGCATTTTGTTCTGAACAAGAATAAGCACACTGGATGAATGAGACTGAAAATTGCTGAATGCCTGCTGTCTGTAGATTCACTGGTGTTGTGGATTCTGCTCACCTGCGATGGAGTGACTCGGAGAACTTCAAACTGGCGTAAATAAACTCCTTCACTTGAGAGTAGATTTGAGGCACTGACTGGGACATGGGCAGCTTCTTTGGAAATTGTTGCTGATTAATAAACAAGAAAGACAATAATAGGTGATTCATGTCCAGTCGACAAGAACAGACATTAGCAACCCATTTTCCAAGAAATACTTACACTATCTTTTGTGTTCACTTGTGAATCACACTGGTATATATATATATATATATATATATATATATATATATATATATATATATATATATATATATATATATATATATATATATATATATATATATATTAGGGCTGTCAATCGATTAAAAAAATTAATCGCATGATTGCCATGAGTTAACTCGCGATTAAATCGCAAATTTTTAATTTGTTCTAAATTTACCTTAAATTAATACTTTTCAAGTTTGTAATGCTCTAATCAACATGGGCATGGATAAATATGGATGCTTTATGCAAATGTAGGTTTATTATTGAAACCATAGTCAGCATAGAGCATGAAGACCAGACATGTTTCAAAGGTCATAGATGTTTTTCAAAGAACTTGTTCATGTCTATTAGACACATGAAGAAAGAACAAAGAAATACCAGGTTCCCATTACTTCTCTTTCTTTGCACTGAGCAATTTACTAACACAAACATGTTTAGATTTTTGCATGACAGGGCAGCTCTTCTAAAAATGCTAAATGTACATTTATTATTTATTATTACATTAGTTTGTCTCTCTCTGTGCCCATTTTGATGAAGCTAAATTCTCAATAATACTGTTTTCATTGGTATATTTTACTGTTTCTGGTGTCAAACAACAATGAATATGAAATAGTGACTGAAACGCGACCCATTAAGACATAACCAGCTCTCCCTTCCAAGATGTTAATCTGCACAAAAATCCTGATAATCGAGCTGTCGTCTGATGAAATCAAATACACATAAGATAAAGACACATAAGACATATCTGTGCTGTGATTTCGGCTATACTTGCATGTAAAATTAGAGAAGCAACATAATATCTGAGTTTAACTGAATAAAAGTGCTGCTCCTCTCTGCCGCGCGAGACACAGAGAGAGAAAGAGAGAAAGGCTCGCGCAAGTGCTGGGAGAGCAGTACCGGCGATTCTCAGAAACTAAATAAGGTTTGGGCGCTTTTTTGAAGGGGAAAAAAAAAAAAAAAAAAAAAAAAAAAAAAAATCGCTAAAGGGGCCTGTAATGTCGCTAAGTTGGCAACACTGTGTATCTCCATTTCTCCAACTAGGGGTTGGGCCATGGGTCAAACAGAAAATACCCGCTGCGTTAATCGCGCGTTAAAAAAATTAGTGCCGTTAATATGATTTTGCATTAACGCGTTATTAACGCGTTAACTTTGACAGCACTAATATATATATATATATATATAAATTAAAAAAATATATATTATTTTTTCCTCGAGACTATTCTGAAGCAATTCAAGGTACGAATTATCTCAAATAATTGGCCAAAATGGCTTTCTTGGAAAGAATCTTTTAGAATAATAATTTAGTCATTTAGTAGACGCTTTTATCCAAAGTGACTTACAAATGAGAACAATAGAAGCATTCAAAATCAGCAAAAGAGCAATAATATGCAAGTGCTATGACAAGTCTCAGTTAGCTTAACGCAGTACACATGGAAAGTTTTTTTTTTTAATTATATAATAAATAAAAAGAAAACAGATAGAATAGAAGAAGAATAAGAGCAACAAAGGGCAAAGCTAGTGCACGACACTGACAAGGTATGCGAAACAGATAATAAAATAAAACTAAATTAAATTAAAACTGCTGAACAAATACAGCAAGGCCTCTGAAGCCCATGCTAACTTAAAATAATAGAAAAATTAAAAATTAAATTAAATTAAACGTTAGATTCAAGAGTACGACGGCGTTTTAGTGCCACGTCAAAAAAAATATCCAAGACCACGAGATCAAAGTCATAACATTTTGAGAACAAAGTCGAAATTACGAGAATAAAGTCAAAACACCACGAGAATAGTCAAAAAACTACGAGAATAAAGTCGAAATACCACGAGAATAAAGTCGAAATATTTTGAGAAGAAAGTCGAAATTACGAGAATAAAGTCAAAATACTACGAGAATAAAGTCGAAATACTACGAGAATAAAGTCGAAATACTACGAGAATAAAGTCGAAATACCACGAGAATAAAGTCGAAATACCACGAGAATAAAGTCAAAATATTTTGAGAAGAAAGTCGAAATTACGAGAAGAAAGTCAAAATACTACGAGAATAAAGTCGAAATACCACAAGAATAAAGTCGAAATACCACGAGAATAAAGTCGAAATGTTTCGAGAAGAAAGTCAAAATTAGGAGAATAAAGTCGAAATGTTTCGAGAATACAGTCAAAATATTATGAGAATAAAGTCAAAACACCACGAGAACAAAGTCAAAATGTTTTAAGAATGAAGTCAAAATATCTCGAGAATAAAGTAGAAATTACGAGAATACAGTCAAAACACCACGAGAATATAGTCAAAATATTTCGAGAAGAAAGTCGAAACCACGAGAATAAAGTCGAAATGTCCATATAGAATATCCATCAGCATATTAGTTTGATTTTTAAATTACTGGATTATTGGCTGCTGAAAATTCAGCATTGCCATCATCACAAATGACATTTTAAAATATATTAAAACAGAATTCAATTTGTTTAAACTGTCAAATGTTTTATAAGAGACTTTCTTTCAAAAACATACAGAAAAATAACATAAAATCATAAAAATCTTTATTATTCCAACCTTTTCTATCTCTGCATCATGGAAGGGGAAGCGACTGACCACAGCCTTATACTCCTCTTCATTTTCCACTGGAATGGGGCTATAGTTGTCCTGCTCAAAAATATCCCTGTTTCAGCAGAGGAAACACAGATGTCAATGTATAACACAGAATCACCCATTTCAATTCACTGACACCGGAAACAATGCAGATGTAGTTCAGCTCACCTGAACACCAGGGCCCATTTTTTGAGCAAAGTTTCATTGTACTGATCTCTAACCTCAAATAAAAGGTCAAAAAGTCTGTTGACAGGGAAGCCATAACCCTACAAAACAAGGCAATTACAGAATCAGGATCAGAATCAGAATGAGCTTTACTGCCAGGTATGTTTACACATACGAGGAATTTGTTTTAGTGACAGAAGCTCCACAGTGCAACAGAATGACAGTGACAAGACAAGACACATAATAAAAAGAATAATATACAAATATGCAAAATAGACCATGTACAAAAAAGCAAAAGTGGACAATTTTGTATGTACAGGTATGTTATGTGCAAATTTGAAATGTAAATAAGTATGTTTTAAATAAATAAATGATAGTGTTGTGTGTTCCACGTTTTATTGTCAAGTGTCCATGAGATGTAAGTGTTCAGTGAGCAAGCAGCAGATATTATAGCTCAAGTTTATAAATATATTGACATTGTTTGATATAAATATTAATAAAAAACAAAGTGTAATTCAAGTGAAATCAACAGATATGCTTTAAACAAAACATAGTTGGAAAATACCTGTAAAGTGTCTGCAAATATAACTATCAGGTTCTTCAGCTCTAGGACCAGGTCGGGATCATTGCAGTAGGACTAGTGGGTTAAAAAAAATCAATAGTAATGATAAGAATGACAGCAGAATGGTGCATCTTCAAATTAGCAGTCTTCACAAATGTGTTTAGAACATAAAGCATCTATGGGTGAATCTTTTAAAGAAATGTGCAGGTCATATTTCACTCCAAAATAAAAAGAAATAAAATTAGCAAAACGACTTTACAAGATTTTAGAAGTGAAGCCAATTTATCATGATGCACAAAAAAAAAAAAAAAAAAAAAACTCACTCACATATATATATTTATCTTTTAATTTTGGTTTGAAATCTAAGCCAGACATTCTTCCATTCAATTCACCCCTAAAACTGCAGAATAAAACCTTGTGTTATCACTCCATTCAAACAGGATCCGAGATCCACTGAATCACCTTTCTGCAGACCAGATTAGTTTAGGTTCAGCATTTCCCTCTAAATGGGTAACTCACAGCCAGTCACTCATTGATCAAATACACTTGTGTCTTAATGAGTCTTTAGAATACATTAGCATCTAAATGAGGCCGTCCAGCCCTCCCCCGCCGCTGATGGAGGAGGCCTGTCCGCGAGGTTAAATAGGTGAGAGCAGTGCTTGACCCAGGCAGGGCAGTGATGACTCAGAGGATGAGTCAATGTCTGAGTACACAGGCCTGCCCACCCACCGCCGTATGAAGCTCCACGGCACCGTGCGGCACCGCTCCAATCACCGAGCATCTGTGATGTGATAAGTGTCCAAACTCAAACACACTTCATTACATCATAAAAAAAAACAAAGCTATTTGAGACTTCTATAACAAGAACAGACCCCAAGTTAAAGATGTCTTGATGAACTTTTGTTATTACCCTCTTTTAATACACATTACTTACTTTATTAGGCAATTAAAACAATAAAGAATACTATAACCCCTATAATATGCCGTTATTGTGTTATATTTTAATAATATTTGAATGTTAATTAAATTTTTCATGATTATTTTTCTGTTTTATTTACTTAAATTGGAACTTGTTTTAATTAAGTAAAAGGTGAATTAGATGTTGCCAAATTATATTATTTAAATAAAAAGTAAATAAATAATAGTACATCTCAATATTAAATACATTAATATAAATACTAGAAATATCATTTGAATATAAAAATGTATGTATGTACGTATGTATGTATATATATATATATATATATATATATATATATATATATATACACACACACACACGTGCCAAATGTATCAAATATATATTTTTTTAAATAATAAATATATATATTCGTACATACATACATACATACATACATACATGTAAATATTTTCAAAATATATACTGTATGTGTGTGTATTTATATATACATAATAAATATACACAGAACACACATGTATATTATGCAAACAAAAACTTTTATTTCATATGCGATTAATTAGTTACTAATATTTATATAGTGACCTGAGCTGTAATGGTAAAAGAAACGTGTTGCTGCCCCAGATTGTGGGAACTTAATGCAGTTCTCAATCAATTATTGATGAGTGTTTAACTAGTTAATGATTTACGGTTACTGCAGATGTGAGGTACGCTATGAGAGACCACTATCAACATTAACATATGGCTGGCAGCAGCTTTAGCCTCCACAAAGATCTCCAGAGCATTTAACCATGAGCCAGACGAGTCTCTTCCAGGTTGTGGGGTCTGATAGTGAGGGTGGTTGTACAGGAGCTGCAGGTTTGATTTACAGCCCCTTGCACTAGTGTGATTCTCTTGTTAAACATTTAGATAGGGCGCAGTGGCCTGCCTCTCAGACGTGGGGAGTGAGTGCGTAAATCACACAGTTAAATAAGCACTGGTCAGGCTGCAACACACGCCGTCACTCCACACTTCAGGACGTGATGTACTTCATTGACAAGCATTTGGACGAGAACACAACACACACACACACACACACACACACACACACACACACACACACACACACACACACACACACACACACACACACGTGGATATATGACCCCTAAAACAAAACGATTGTAGAATATTTTAATAGGATACTATTTAAATTTCATTACTTTAAATTATTTATAAGGTTATGTGTGATGTAATTATTAAATAATGATATAATATTATATCATTACAATATAATTAATATTATTTATTATATTCATGACTTATATTTATATAATTCATATTTAGGTGTATTATTTATTTACTTTTTATTTAAATAATATAATTACGCAAAATCTAATTAAACTGGAACTTGTTTATCATAAGCAAATGAACAAGGAAGATAATGGTTATTACAAGTTAAAATCACAGTAGCATTTTTAAAAATATATAAAATATAACATGATAACTGCAATATTATAGTGTTTTTTTCAAGAAAACAAATATATTCAAGCAATTCCTCATGATACACACATCATGTTTTCATATATCATCATATTAGTAAGAAAATTGCTTTTGTGAGTGTAATTGCAGCCTGAAAGTATGTATTTAACTTTGAGTTACACACTTAAGGTTCCCACATGTTTTGACCAGTGAATCACTATGAATTTTTGTTCTTCAATTATTACTAGATTTTGAAACATTTTTATAGACATTTCTTGTGTCCAGTATCAAATCTGGGAATTAATAAATTTAAATGACTGTAAAAATGGCTACAATGACACAAAAATCTTTTTTTTTTTTTTGCTTTCACATTGTAATTTTTTTTTTTTAATGAATTTAAAAGAAAATTCTACTTCAGTCTTTCTACTTCAAAATTCCATGTTTAATATGCTCCTTGCTGTTTCTCTGCAATTATTTGTAAAACTGACTAGAATTTCTGAATGAAAATGGTACACCAATTTTTTTTCAGCGCAGGCAGCTCAGGAGCTAAGAGGGATTTAGTCGTGTCTTTCAATGAAGTTTATTTTCAAAACAAGGCATTTGGAATGATAATTGGAAGCATTTCCTGGTGAGCCCTTTCAGTGGCGATCCATTCAATCTGATCTAATGGAGAGGTCAGTTGGGCCTAATGAGGACAGATTGCAACAATAACAGCAGATTAACTGTGAATATTCTAAACTGCTGGGGCTGAGAGTGTGTTTGGAGGGCCAGTCAGTTGTAAATCAGTGAGGGATTATGCAAATACCCTGCAGCTGAAGCTCACAGCCTGAGTCCTGCGGCCCGAACAAAGGGGTCAAGCCTGCTCTCTCCCACTGCTAGCTAACTTTCAATCACAAAAAAGAGACTCGGGCCAGAGCACAGCAGAGAGAGAAAGAGAGGGGGATGTCAAATCCTCGCATGGGACTCCTTAGTGCATCCCCCGCAGTGCTCGGACTTGATTGGGATGTGTGTGTGTGAGGGACTCACGGAGTGTGTGCGGAGCACCGCGATGATTTTGGACAGGGCCATGTTCCACAGCTCGTCTGTGAAGGCTCTGGTCACCAGGCCTTGTGTGGCATGTAGTATGTGATCCTCCACCACAAAGAACCTGCAAAGCATGATGGGAGTTGGCATTACTTGACCAACTTGAGAAAACCACATAAATAACTTCACAAATAAATCCAGATTTAACTTACCCAACAATCTGATTAAAGTACTTCCTGTAGCCCTCCACTGTCTCGTGCTGAAGTGAAACGCATAAAATTACAAAATACATTAAAACAAATCAAATTATTGGGATTATACAAAGAGAAAAGAATACTAACCATGTTAGACTGAGGCTGCAGTACTAGTCTTGCTTGTTTTTTTCTTTGCTTCCTATAGTAATTTTCAAACGTCTCCCTGTCTCCCTATAAAGAAACAGAATGTGGCATTAAGGTGTTTAAATAGCTAATTACTATCCATTTAATTTAAATCATTCAAGAGCATTCAACTTGCACGGCATGTAATTGTGCATTTTACCCCAGAGCAAACTGTATTTGTAATTAATCAGGTTAAGGGACACAAGACACAAAATGTTTTCTAATGCAAACCAGTCAACTGTAACATCACTGATTGACTTTAGCAATTAATTTTCAATTTCACTAGTTAAGTTGAGCAACACTCAAGCAACCGCATACCAACACCTTAGCAATCACCCCAGGTACCCTAGTAACCGCATAGCAACACCCTTGCAATCATCCAGAATACCTTAGCAACCACCCTGGGTACCCTAACAACCACAAAGCAACACCCTAGCAACCATCCAGAATACCTTAGCAATATTTCTAAGCCATGTGAACTCATTTAAGCTTCCATTCTAATATTTCTAATCCATCTCTTAACAGACTGTATTACTTTTAAAACATTCAACTTTTAAAGGGGTCATATAATGCCCATTTTCCATAAGTTGATATTATTCTTTAGGGTCTTAATGAAAAGTCTGTAACATAGTTTGGTTAAAATTTTTCATTGGTAGTGTAAATAACACCTTTTTACCCTGTCAAAAACTGCTCTTGTCGGAGCAAGCCGTATTGTATCATTCTCCTTTAAATGTTAATGAGCTCTGCTGACTCCGCCCCTCTCTTCCGAGCCCTCCCTCTCTGAGGGACTGTTTACTTTAGCGCATTCATCGTGAAACTTGCTAATTAGAACATTATTAGGAAAGGCCATTTGCAAAGATTCATTTAAAAAACCTTGTACTCACTTCTTCTGGAGGTGAAGCTGGATCACAAATGATTCGCGCGAACATAGACACATTTATGTAGATGGAGGGCGCATTCCCTTCAGAACAAAACCTAATCATCTTCAGCGGCTCAGATGACGGGAGTAACTGACGACTGCTATGTTCATTATTACATCCAACAACAAAACACCTCAATCGCTTAGGAGTCACTCTTATCTACATCTGCTCCGGCGGTGAAACAACTGATGATAGCTCACTCAGGGCGGGTCTGTCAATCAAACTATCGTGGGAGCGGCCCTCCTCCGTGTGACGCCACACAGACAGACGGCTCGATTTGAGAAAGGGGTAAAGATTTTAGTAGATTAAAACAAAAAAAACACTGGGTGGATTTTTATCATTATAGGGTGGTTGTGTACACACACTGCCAACTCACATTTCAGTTCAAACAACTTGTAAAAGTGCATGTAGCATTATATGACCCCTTTAAACTTTAAAACTACATTAAACTTCAAACTATTTCAGACTGAAATTCATCAAACTTTTTAAACCCTTTTTCTGGTCAAGCTTTCTCAAGCCAACTTCAAAGTTTGTCTTGGCTAACTTTTTTATCTAGTTGTTGTTGTGTTGTTTAATAACGCTTTTTATTAAGCTCTTGTGTGGTGTCTCGTGACTTTTGTTTCAAGGGAGTCATACTCCAGGACTCCGCATCGCAAGTGCAATGCTGTATCAGGTGGGCTACCAAGCAAGTTTACTAAATCCGAAAAGCCATACATATGAAGCAGGTTATGCAATGCAAATATAAAAATTTACACATCAATCACTATGGTAACAGTATTTTGAGTTCATAATATAGTATTGTGCAAGGAACTGAGTGGAAGCATTTATTTTTTCAATTATTTGCCCCGTTATTGTAATTTGTGTAAAAAGGAATAAAAGTGGTTGCTGTTTTGCTGCATCTAGTGTTCATTTCAGCTGGAAACTGGAGTGAAGTGTATATATAGGTACGTTTATATGTGGTTTGACTGAAATTTAGGCAAAGTCTCTAATAATCACATAATCTCTCTGAACGCAAAGCACCTGCACCCCCTCTCTCTTCTCGGTGTGGCTGAAGAGTGGCCCTCAGCCCTTGCCAGCACCTGTGAACGCTCGGGTAGCACAGCGGTCAAAAGCGCTCGTGTTCTCATTAACTGAACCATTGAGGGAAAAGCCCTCAACTCATCCTCCGGCCAGTGAATGTACCACAGTTTGTGCACAATCTGAATGCCGAAGCGAAAGAACTTTTTCACTGCTTTGTTTTTATGGCGAAAAGGGGGTTACTGCTCGGTCAGTCCCAATTGATGCTGCAGTCTGACCCCTTTTGTTGGCGTGTTGAAGGACTCGGGATTAGTTCTGACCAGATGAGCGATGGCACCAAGCGCTAACAAACTCAATCTCACCTCTCCATAGTTTGCATTTGGTTTAAAGCAAAAATAATATTGATGGCACGACAGTCAAAACTCTGGAAATCCCTTTGCTTATATAAGCCATTAATGTTCGAGGAGCCACTTGGGAGAAAAGCACTTCAATGAAAATGCACTGTCAACTCAGAGGCTGGAGGGCTATTAGAAACAGATCAACAGGAATGTTTCTCAATAAAACACATATTGTATTCTGCTGCAGAACCCAAACAGACTTTCATAACATGTTACGGAGACAGGCAGTTGATGTATTGGTTGTTCACTGTGTGCACGGCACATTTGTAGTAAAAGAGATGCTGGGAATTACCAAAACAGTGTAGATGTGAAGACATCGGTAGACTGGTGAAAAATCCACCAGATCCTGCGCCGTCAAGACCTTAAAAAGAAAACCGACAAAGTTAAAGGAACATTTCCTGACCTCAGTGGCTTTACTGGCAATGGAATAAACAGTGATGCTTCAACTATGTTTATGATGTTTTGAATGGAGATTTTTTAATTGAACAGAGATCAAACAACATAAATATTCAACAAAATACCCATCGAAGGGCATTTAAAACATAAATATATTATTGTTTTATAATTTGTTACACAAGAAAAATAATTCAAATTTTTATGTATTGTGGTATAAGCATAATAAATAAATAAGTAATTATGAATAATTTAATTACATATATATATATATATATATATATATATAAAAACACACACACACATTATTTTTATTACAGTACCGGTAATATATTTATATCTTGGTATAAATATAATAAAGTAATAAGTAATTATCAATAATTAAGTAAATAATAATATATTCTATATTATAAATGCACTAATACTAATAATATAATATTTTATGTATTAGCCAAATGAGCATTATTAAAAGTATAATTCAAGTAATTATGAATCATAGGATTTGATGTTGGATCACAGGAAAAATGTTTGCAGTTATAAAAAAAAAAAAAAAAAAAGATTCTAAATTAATTTTCTTTGTGAAATATAATTCCGGGATGAAATCTAGACATTTCCTGGATGTTAATGCTATACATAAAGCAGGGCCACAGTATGGTGCTTTAAAAAAGTAGGTTTATTTTGGGCTCGATGATGCTAAATATCCTCAGAATGTACCTCCTCATCCATCTCCTCTTCATCTGCTGCCTCTGTGCTCAGGCCGTTGTGATGGAGGGGTGTTCGGCCATTCAGACCATACAGAGGTTTGGCACAGCTCAGAGTCACCTGCTTCTGCACCGCACTGTTAAACGTACGGTGCTGCTGAGCCTGAGAAAACAGGGTGACGGAGAGAAGACCAATAATAATGTCAACAGCTTACAATCCCATCGCAGCTTTAGATTTCTACATGATAAGTGTGCAACAAATTTAGGACACATTATCTCCATTTCAAAACCTAGTGAGGTGTCTGCATAAAACATTTTAAAGCATCAGGGTTTTGCTCAGGCTTAGGGATGTAATGATTACCGGTTTGATGATAAATCATGATAAAATTCCCCTCGGTTAGTATTACCGTTTCATATTTTAATGATCATTAGAACCGTATTAGATTACCGCGACTTGAACAACTCACAATAAATAAATAAATAACTGAGCATAAAGCTCAGTTTTCAGTAACAGTCTCACGAGTACACAGCACCCAGAGTGAAAACAGGGCGGAAAAGCAGGGAGGTTTTAAAAGAGTGCTAAGGGAATTATAAAAACGAAAATATGAATGAATTAATTATATGAATGTACATCTGAAGGTTGTGACTGTTTTCAAAAACGATTGGAAGGCTTTGTTTTTTCATCTTCTCTCCATGTTATACCTAAATGAAGTGTTCTGAATCACAAAGCTGCTTTGTCCACGGAGTTTATGGGAAACAGCTGTAATTCAGCTTTTCCATAAGCGCCACCTAGTGTCAGTGAGTGGATTTACACAGACTTATATTTACATTTAGCCTGTGTGCAGTTTCTGCCTGACCAAAAACGGACCGAATTTGTATGCCCTGCTGTAAATTTTGACCGGTTGATGAAAAACAAACTTATGTGGATTCTACACATTTAAACAATTTAGATAAGTTATCTAGAATTTTTTACGGAGCAGATAAAATACATATAATCATTTATTAATCAATTATCATTTTGACTTAACTCTTTTCTTTATTTAAAGGCTGAAATGTGAAGTTGTCCTTCTTGTAAAACTTTTTCAAAGATTTATTAGGACATTTACATGCTATTAAACTGTTGTCAGTCAAGTTGTCATTTAAAATCCGAATATCATTGGTAATGTTATTGTTTTAGTGATTATGCAAACAAAAAGTCATTTTACTTGTTGTTTGTTGATTTTTAAATATAAAACTTGGTGAAGGTATTTATGTGTCTGTACTTCTTGAACATCTCCAGCACATCTGAACAATACCGTGATAATACTGATAACCGTGATCATTTTGGTCACTATAATCGTGATAAGAAATATTCATACCATTACATCCCTACTCAGACTGTTCCAAAAGGTAGGCAGCATTAACATGCAAACAGCAAGCTCTGAAACCAGTGATCAATGAATCTATTCTCCAAATGCTCTTTGCATGATATGCAGACACCTATGTACAGCACTCCAAATCAAATCAGAATCCATTTCAGTTAGGATGCAACCATAGACTAGGTTTTGAAACCTAGATTTACAACAGCCTATTTTAATAAAATATTTCAAATAAAAATAAAGAAATAAAATTAAACCTTACCTGTCTCATTGCGGTTTCACCAATTTTATCCGAGTGCTTTCGGATACTCTCCAAGAAGTCTTTTAGGTCAGACATGGAGATCTCCTTAATCTCCTCCCGGAGTTTAGGAAGTGTCTCAGCCATGATTTGGCAGAACCTGTACTTGCTCACTCTGGGAATATAAATATTTTCTAGCTGCTCCATTGTTTTCAATGCAGAGTAGTATCTGAAAAGGAAAACATTCATGTCAGTCACCAATTTACTAGTCCCTAAAAAAATAAAATAAAAAATAAAAAAAAAACACTGAAACATCAATTTGATGACAACTTGATGATCAATAAAGGCTAAGATGCTTTCAAAATACTTAAAAAAGTAAAAATCTGGGTTACAGTGAGGCACTTACTAGGGCTACAATGATGCACCCATATGTACTGATGCACTGATCAAATGACTAATGATATGATGGATTGACAACACACAAACGATATCTATATTTTTAAGATGCACCTTTATTTTGACACTCATGTTCATTGACTGTTCCATGCATATCACTGAGTTGTCATCAAATATTTGATAAGTTACAACAACCTTTCAGGGATCTCCTTTCAAAGTTCATGTTATACTTTGGTTGCATTTGTGAGTTAATAAAAATGTATCCGTGTAAAACAAGCACAAAATATCAAAATAAATCTAATCAAATTGTAATTGTATTGTGGCAAGTTTTGAGGAATGTGTAAAAATTGTATCTCTAGCTAAGAGAATCAATGTCAGATCCCATCATGATGAAAGTGAATGGGGCCAATCTGTACTCACTCTTTCAACGGCACATCCACAAGATGTAAACCACATGTGCATTAACATGATTTTAGAAGAAAATTGCTTACCAACCTTTTCAGTGTAACGTCATATTAAATTTCACAAGTCTGTTGCCATAAAACCCTAAAATGACTGTAAAAATGATCAACAACTTTACAGCTCAAACAAGTATTAAGAGAAGAATCAATGCAGGTGTTTTCATCAAATGCCCTTATGCATTATTCATTGCAACTTTTTTTTTTTTTTTTTAAGAAAACAAGAGATGGGTCAATTTTCTACTGCCATAAATGCTGTTGATTTAGCTTAATTCTTTGAACTCAGAATATTACTAGAACTGTCAGAATAAATTATTCTTTCACCAAGTAATACAGTTCTTATTGTTAACTACAGACTGTTTATGGTTGATAAGCAATGTTGCAACTTTGCTGCATTAATATAAAGTGTGTGGTCACAGGTGGGAGTTTATCAGCATTGAATAACTACAATACTACCACAGCAAAGCCTTGTGGTCCTGTGCTCTTCACACCCAATTCATTAGATATTTTGCTTGTATTAATTAGAGTAGTGGCCAAATTTATGAAAGTATGCCGCTATCAAGTCATGGGAAAGAATGGGGGTCTTTTTTCCATCTATATCCAAACTTAATTTCTAGTGGTCAAAAGCTTTGTATAATTAAGAATTTTTTAATGTTTCTGAAAACAAGTCTCACCAAGGCTGCATTTATTTAATAATTAAAAAAAAAAAAACAGTAAAAACCATAACATTATGAAATATTTTTACAATTACAATAACTAGTTTCAACAGTTTTTGCTGGTTAATATTTTTTGTGAGCATCAGAAACCTCTTCAAAAGCATTAAAAAAATCATAATTGTTCCAAATAATCAAAATATATCTGGTAGTATATATGTAACAAGGGCTCAAAAATAACAAACTTGCATAATGCATGACCTGTGTTTGTCCACATTCAATGTACTTGTACGCTTATTAACTTGTACCGCAGTAGCCGGTGCCTCTGAATGCTCCCTGACCTCACCGCTCTGAAGTGCGCGTGCGTCCATGTGGAAGGCCAAAGTGGCGCCCTTCCCAGCGAGTGCTACATGTGAACTGCGAAAAAATCCCTGTCTGATTAGACCATGTCCCAGCCTAGTCATTAGCGCGCAGTGGCGACACACAGATTAATGGAAAAACACGTTATACTAATTGCCTCAATTTGGAGGAGGCCTGTCATGGGCCTGCTGGTACAGTGCAGTGCTGTGAAGAAGGGCACACACAAGGTCAATTGTCTTTGCGTTTGAATAGTTTATTTATTCATGATGTGTTGTGACTGACTAAGTAGACATTAATGGACAAAGAAGGGTCATTATTTTCAAGTTCAACATGACCTTACATCCATGCCTTCCTTCTAAGAGATGACCAAACGCTTCTTTATAAAAGAGGTTTAAGTGCATTTTTAGATCAATTCTAATAGTTCAATTTTTTTTTTAATATACATGTTTTAGAGCGTACACTCTTATGTTTAAACTACTACAAATTAGCTTTTTATAATTTTCCATTATATACATACATATAAAGTAGTTAGTTTTTAAAGATAAATAATTCAAATATCTTTTCATTTTATTAAAGAATTTAATTTTTAAGTTACCAATTATTTATTTAATATTAATATTAATTATTTCACCCCATTTAAAAAAAGAATTCTTTAAAATTGTGGTGTTGTTGACTACACTAATCAAGCTCACACATTCAATTATTATCATACTGTAGATATTACAGTATGTAGTTATACATGATAATGAGAATATTTTTTCTTTAATTTATGGAAAAGTTAGACTTGTGCATAACTACAAATTAACCTTTTGCCTAAAAATACCGATACTATTTAGGATAAATATGCTTTAAACATGCCTTGTTGAGTGTAACTCATTTTTTTGTAAATTATTTATTTTTATAAATTTTATTGAGTGAATTTTATTTTATTTATTTTTTTGCTGAAACAAACCACTAAAATAATAGTTTTATACTGTATTTGGACCGCAAAGTACAAACCTTCAACCTACGATGCAACTTAAAAGCTCATATATTTAGTTTAATATCACGAGGTGGATGAAAAACATTGTCTGTTCAGCAGCTTTCAATGAACTGAAAAAAAGTGAGCTCTTTTTTTAAAGAGATTCCAACCTATTTTGTCACCACTGATTTGCAATAAAGATTTAAAAAAAAAAAAAATCACATTAGTCCAAATAAGTAATGTTACCTTTTCGATTCAAGCTGCTCCTTTAATTTGCTGTACATTTCCAGGACTGCAGAAATGTAAACAAAAGAAGACCATGCATTAAAAAGAAATCAAACTGAAACATTTTCTTCATTCAGTGAACTATAACCACTTCCTAAATACTATTCCTTTTCAAAAGAAACAGACCAAAGAAACCACAACCTAACTGCATTTATCTACAGAATCATCCAATAGGTTTCTTGATTAAACTACTGTAAAAACAAAACATTTGTTTGTCCAAGCACATAGGAACTGTTGTATCAAGTTTTAAGTCAGAAAGACCGTAAAATATAAACACATGAGGACCTGGACTCATTACCGTAACAAGAAACCTGGGAACATTGGCGTTTACGGTATCTGGATTGTTTTTAATAGTCTTCTAATGAAATCTCTGGGAAACAAGCACCAAAAAGTAGCAGTTACAGGTCACACGGTGAGATTTTTTTTGTGCAAATGCGGCATCTCACCGGGAATGCAGAGCTGCAGCTTCTCCACCGTGGTAGCCATGTTCCTCTGTTGAATTCGGCACCGGATGACCTCTTCCGTTTGGGCCGTCACCTTACATAAGAGAAGGTCAAAGAGTGTGAAGCCCTCTCAATTAACGAGACAGTCCTCTCTGCGCTATTGTTCGATAATCTACATTCTTTTGTTCTGCCCATCTAACGGCAGACATACTAACAAAGCCAGACTGTGCCATACCTCGCGTCCGGCGTCTTGAAGTCTTCGATTGGTGTCGCTCACTTGGCCCTTAAAACATAATATCACTTTTGTTAGACAAATAAGCCCACGATTCCCTGTTGTAACTGCTCACCCTTGTAATCAGATCATACTTCATGAGGAGTCAAGAACAAAGGCATGCAAATTCAAATTAAATGTGCAGCGGGAACTTGAACTTTTGGTCGGCGGGGAGCTTTTATGGCCGGTAATCGCTTCTGACAGCCCTTTCTAACAGATTCTGTGACAAACTTCTCAATTTTACTTGGGATTTTTGAACTTTGGTTGTTCCTCTGGCTCTGTCAAACAATTCAAATCAATGACCCAATTGACCACTGGTCCCTTGTTGGTAACTTCAATGAGCTCTATGTGCCATTCATTGTCTGGGGTAAAATGCGGATAGCATTTTCTGGTAATTAAACATTCGTTTTTTCTTTTTTTTCGCCTGGACACAAACGCTGGGTGGCTGATTAACATCAAATGTGAAGACCTCCACACCACTGCGCCAGTATAGTGCCCCAGGTGCAGGGACCTCATGGCCGCAGACTTTCCCACATATTAAGTCTCATTAGGTCATCGTAATAAGGAACCGCTTTTTGAGTTTATTAAAAATCTCATTTATTCGTGAACAAAGAGGGCCCAGTGACCTCATTGATGCCGTATGTGCTCTCTTGTTATCTGAATATGCTTTATATAATGTGGGTCTAATTACGAGGATTGCTGAGCCACTCCTGTGCCGTTTGGTCACCGTATTTCACTCTGGGAAGTGGAAAGGGAGCTAAAGAGAATTGGCGTACGATTCCAGCGTGAGGTCTGAACCCCATGAACGTGCAATGACTGAACTATCGTAAACAAAAATGGGTATCTCTCCATTCCAGGGAGTGAGTGCAAAACATTAATCAATAACTGACCAATTATGCAAATTTGATTCTACTACTTAAAGCTTTGTTCTGGAAAATGGTGCTTAACCTTTCTTAATACAATTTCAAGGCAATATAATTGTCTACTGTATACTCTATTGGAGAAGAATGTATTCATTTTACTGGGGATGACTGAGAAAAGTCCAGTGAGCAGGAAAATGAGATAAGCTCTCAGTTAAACTCATGGAGAAGTACTTTTTCGATCTTCGTTTAGGGCAGGGGTGTCAAACACTGTCCTAAAGAGTTAAACACACCTGATTCAGCTAATCAAAGTCTTTACAAGGGCTAGGATCTTCCAGGCAGGTGTGTTGGAGTTGGAGCTAAACTGCAGAACAGTGGCTCTCCAGGAGCAGAACTTCACACGTGATAAAGGGGTAAAAAGAAGTTTAAAGGGACCCCCCGGGTATTAAGACATGTATAGGTTAATATAACGTAAATGATGTCTCTTAATGAAATATGTAGTAGAAAACCCATGAAAGATGCATGTTATTTTTTTTAAAAAATCGTTTTTGGACTATGGGGGGTGCCATTATTTTATGTGCAATAACGTCAAATGGTTGCACTCGGTGAGCTAATGGCGCTTATTTCTATAGTCTTTGGCTTTTCACCGCAACACAACTCAGAAAATAAAACACTGATACGATACCACATTGTGTGGTTTTTGGTTGTGATTTTCAGTCGAAGGGCAACAAGAGGAGCGATGTAAGACTTCACTGCTTTCCTAGTGATAAGAAGAGGAGAAAAGAATGGGAAGATGCCCGTGGACGAATAAAACTTCCTAAAGACCCGCTTCTTTTTTCTCTCCACTTTAGCCCTGATGCCTTTGAGTCTTTTAGTAGGCCACAGCTACTGAAAGAGCTTACAAACGGCTGAGACAGGAAACGCTAGATGCCATCTGTTAGGATGTAAACATGCTGACGCTAATCATGATGCACGGCCACCGAAAGGAGTTTCTCGACGCAGATTTCCCTCGATATCCGGGGCGTTTAGACTCCTTGGGGGGGGGGGGGGAATCGATGGTACGGCATTTGGTTTAAGCCTATGCTTATATCCATCGCCACCTGTAAGCTCTTTCAGTAGCTGTAGTCATCATATCAGTATTTTATTTTCCGAGTTCTCTATTCCGAGATGTGTTATGGTAAAAAATAGCAACAGGTAGCGCTAGTAGCTCACCGAGTGCAACCATTTTACGTTATCAGAATAATGGCGCCCCCCCATAGTCCAAAATATGTATATGTGATACAAGTCTTCCAAGTCTTAATACCCAGGGGTCCCTTTAAAATACCAATGTAATTACGGAATACAAGCTGCGCCCGATGGGATTTATGTCGAATGTCACCTGACCAAAACAGAAAAAGTCTCATTAAACTCGTTTGTCAGAGAAAGTGTTCGATGTGTTTTTCAAGTGTTTGTCCAAATTTGACATTCTTGTTGGAAATCACGGACGCTGTGTCCTACGGGCGAGAGAGGAGGGAGACCCCCGCGAGCATACGGGGGTTACAGTCATCGCAGTTCCTTCAGCGTGGCTGACTGCACGAGCTCTGATGATGACCGCTAATTCACAATTTACCAGACTCACTCACTATATTTCATCCCGTGCTTTAATAGGGTTACAAACTCTTTTCATGTTATATTAATGCTATAGCGTATTGTGTCACGTTTACCGAAATAAAACTGATAAAAAAGTGAATTTACACAGAAATGGGGGGGGGGGGGGTTGGGGATGCATGCATCCCTTTCCATCCTCTCCCCGCCTTGCTGAACGTGTTCGAAAGTGAAAGTGAAATCGGAAAAAATAGCGCGCATAAGAAAGGGATTGCACGCTTTCGCGAGCAACTGCACGAGATCACAGATCACCCCCCACCCCCTAGAAATTTAAATGCCCCCTCGACTGAGGTGCAACATATGCTCCCCTCCAGACGTCGTCTATTTCAGCGGGACAATGCAAAACCACATGCTGCAGCTATTACAACAGCATGGCTTCATATTAGAAGAGTCCGGGTACTGAATTGGCCTGCCTGCAGTCCAGATCTTTCACCTATAGAGAACATTTGGTGCATCGTTAAACGAAAATACATCAAAAACGACCACAAACTCTTCAGCAGCTGGAAACCTGTATCAGGCAAGAATGGGACCAAATTCCAACACCACAACTCCAGAAACTCATAACCGATGCCCAGACGTCTTCAAACTGTTTTGAAAAGAAGAGCAGATGCTACACCATGGTAAACATGCCCCTGTCCCAACTATTTTGAGACCTGTAGCAGGGATCAGATTTGAAATAAGCTCATTTTGTGCATAAAATTGTACAAATTTCTCAGTTTAAACATTTGTTATGTTATCTATGCTCTATTGTGAATAAAATATTGGCTCATGCAATATTTTTTTTAAATTTGAATAAAATTTTTAAAATTTCCAGAATTCGGGTTGCATAATGATTTAGCTCTGTGTCTTCAATTATTATGGTGTATCTTTTTTTTTTCTCTCCTCTTTTTCTTTTATTCTACCATGGTACTGCCACAATATTTTGCAGGACAAAATTAATCATGTATATATTAAAAAATAGATTATTTCTCAATAATATCAATGCATAAATGTGTTACTAATCCCTAAATAAATGTAATTATGATTTCCACGTACCATCAGCTTCTCAGCATCTGCTCGGACCTTCAGCAGTTCTGTGATGGCATCCACGAATCCCTGATGATGGAAGTTGCACATTTTCTCAATCTCTCTGTCATGGTTGCGTATTCTGGCGTCAAGTTTCTCCATAAACCTTTTGTGTGCATTGGGCTGATCATCGTAAACGGATCTATAAAACAAACATCACACATTAAACTATTTCAAACAAACAGTCTGCAGAAATATACTTTAAAGATCATAAAGTGTCCCACGAATGTCATCGCATCTTCATTTACATTAACAGTGACACATTTTTTAACATATAACACAACAATTTAGTGTGTCACATTTTAATGGTTTCAAATATCAAAGTCACACTTATAAACTGTCGGCCTGTCCACAAATGTTTATCCTCCATCTGTCTAGAAAAACATATATTTCACAAGTGCAAAATATTCAATGCAGGTGGAACCCAAACCAAGCCATATCTAGAAACCTGGCGATTCGGTAAAAGTAATAATAACAATTCACTTCAGAAAATGCATTATTTTTATGTAATTACAGTCCAGACCTTGTGTTTCCCCTTCAGATAAGACACACACTTCAATACTCTGCAGGTGTCTCTGTGTGGTTTTATCAATCTAAGAGCATGTGCGTATCAGTAGCGCTAGCCTCGGTGTCTGTGTACAGCATTGAGAGCTGGCGAGGTGAAGCCAACAGATGGGCCGCTTCTTCAGTGTGTTGTGAGATCACAGAGCGTGTTGCCCTCCTCACTGCTCCAGATGGCCAAGAGAGCCATCTCTCTCAGTGAAGAAGAACAGTCCGAGATGATTCAGGGTCTTCACTCACTTCCTGACACAGATCGAGAGGAAGTGTGGACGGAACTGTACCAGCTGACACTGTACTGCATTACTTATCATTTACAATCAATGTGAAACATGGCCATTTTACTTCCAGAAAGTATTCAAAGCAAAAAAGGATGTTCAAATTTTTTTTTTTAGGACTTTAGTGATTGATTGGATTCAGAAAACGGTATAAAATGCCATGGTAATACCATGGTGTCTGGATATGGAGCGTTCACATTCGGGTCTGCAGAACCTTGGGGGGTGGTTACACAAGAAGATCTCTGAAAAAGTCTAATACTGTATCATTAAGGGACAGTTTAACCAAAAACTCAACGCACTCCCATATCATTCGAAACCTTTATGACTTTATAAGGAACATAAAAGAAGAAAAATGTTTCAGTGTTTTTCTTTTGACACTGGACGTCAATGGTGACCAAGACTGTTTGGCTACCAACATTCTTCAAAATAACTCTTTTGTGTCCTGCAGTAGAAAGACAGTCAACGTTTTGGAATGACATGAAGGTGAGTAGTGATGAGAGAACTATATCTTTATGATATTAATGAAATATGTTTATGTTAATATTTGAACTAATTTCTTAAGTACACTTCATGTTTGTTAAAGTTAACTAAAATCATAAAAAATGTCACTTGAAATAAAATAAACATTAAAACGAATAAAAACTGTATATCAATAATACTAAATTAACAATAATAGTTAATTTAGATGTCTTTATAGTTGTTTTTAATATTCACTTTCACATATATTTTATACATAAAAAAAGCTTCCTTTGTATTTTAGGAAGCGGATCCCACAAAAGGATCATGTTTGAAAAAATTAAGCATTTAACATTTAAGCATAAATAGCCCCGCAATATATGAACATTGGGCTAAAATGAACAGACTATGAAAAAAATACAGTACAAAAACCACTAGAGTGCAGAATGTGCTGCAGTTGGAGGGATGCATGAATAGTTCTCCAAGTGCGCCACCCTGTGGGGAACAGTGCATGTTCAATCACTGATGCATATGCAAATATTTAACCAAATCAGCAGCCATAGATCAGTGGCTCTCATATGATTTACACTGAACATGAAGTGGTTACCCAGCACAAGAACCAAAAGTGCTGTGCAAATGTTAAACTTCTTAAAATCAATGCTATTACCAAGTATTGAATAGACCAAACAACGTTTGATGGAAAACATGGCAGTGCATCATGAAGAGGAACGCATTATTTTACTTCATTAATCATTTCTGAATTATATCCCTGTGATGTGTGCAAATATCAATTCTATAGGATGAATGATCACAGGAATTTTTTAGCTATGCATGTAAAAACTGACTTTTCGTTGGCTGTAATTTAACTTTTTTAAGTTTAAAAGTTAAATTAGCAGGACAAAGTGTCACACTGCTTGTATTATGGTGACAGTGTTGGCCTAACAACGTTCTACTTCCTTGTTTTATATTACCTGAAAAAATAACTCATTATAAAGCATTATGAATCATACATTTCCAAGATTTACTTTAAACGTTTGTTCAAAGATTCATTCAGACAGGATAAATGGTTTGTCTCTCTGTGACTCTGACACGAGCATCAGCCTGTAAAAGCAGGTACTTCCTCTGTTCACAGGTCTGTTGTTTGTGTCAAAAGCAGAAGTTGCTGTAAAACTACTTCTGAACAGTCACAGCAATTAGCATGAGATTCATATTAAACAATCTCAACCAGCATAAAAATGAAGTTATTCATAATAACAAAGTAGCAAAGTCTTGGACGGCTCACTGCTAGTGAAACCACCAGCTGGCTCTCTCTTTCAGATGCCAAGAAGAAGGTTCGGATGAAATCCAGGTTGCCATTGGCAACACAGCCTCAACATCTAGACTGTGAATGACAACCTTTAAAATGGGACAACTAGCTGATCCTAGTTCTGAGTCATTTTTACCACACCGCGATAAAATTGCAGGATGTTCTGAGTGACTGCTAGCAGCTGCAGGGCTGGGAAACTAAATTTAAAAATTCATGAAATCTTTCCAAAAACTGAATTAGAATCCACAAAAGGGACAATGAGTATTTTGGGAAAAAGAGAAAATTGGAAAAAAGTTGATTCCAAAACATGCATACAAGTATTTTGAGAGCATATGGAGACCAACATGATTGTTAACGGGGTTTCATGGGAGTGAGTGTTCCCTGCAAGGTCTTTTGGCACAATTTGCTTTCTGCAACTCTCTGATTGGTGGAATTTTCTGTACAGCATCATGGGTAAGGTACCTTTTTACCACAAATTCATTTAATTCATTTTAAATGTATTTGTGCATTTGCCAGACATAAAAAGACTTGCACTGCATTCAAAGTACACATTTAAAAAAAATTTTTTTTTTTTTAGTTTATGCTGTTTATGCAAGTGCCATGTTCTACTGCTTCAAAACATGGATTTAAAAATATCTTGGTTGTATGATACTGCTTAAAAATCAGGGCTCCAGACAAAAAATTAATAAATAAATGAACAAATAAAAATAAGAAACCATTGGCTCCTATAAGAAACTAATTTTTACACTTTAATCTTTCAGTCATGCTGTCATGTCTCATCTTTTCTTGTATTTTATTTTAAATTAAATGTTCCCTCCTGGTGGAATGACCTGCCCTCAATCCGAGCAGCTGAGTCCTTAGACATTTTCAAGAATCAGCTAAAAACACATCTCTTCCATCTGTATTTGACCCTCTAGCTCTAGCACTCTCTATTCTAATTAAAAAAGAAAAAAGAAAAAAAACTTGTCCCTTTTAGACTCTATTCATTTACTGCTCGTTTTCTTTAATAATAAAAAAAACACTGACTTTTTGTATTCTGTTTTCTTTTTATTTATTATATAATTAACAAAAGCAAAAAAAGGCCTCTAACACTTGCTTGCTCTATTCTATCTGTTTTCTTTTTCTATATTATTTAATAAAAAAAATTAAAAAAAAACCTTGCTACGTGTACTGCGTTAAGCTAACTGAGACTTGTTATAGCACATGCTTATTATTGCTCTTTTGTTGATTTTGATTGCTTCCATTGTCCTCATTTGTAAGTCTAAATGTAAATGTCATTATCAGCATTTTAATCCATCTTGTAGATGTCCTTGGAACTAAGATTCACTTAAAGTGAATCACACAGACTCTGTGCCAATATCACTGGCCATAACTATGTCAGCATGTGATTACATGAGACATTTCAGTAAGTTGTAGGCTATCTTATAAAATAGGCAACCTTTTGATGTCCATTCATGTTTATTTCGTACTACAGTAGTAAAGAGAAAGATATGATGGGTTCACCTGCCGCTTGAACTGAGGTGCCAAAGCGATCGCTCATGCTGCATTAAAGAGTGCCAAAACCAAATTTATTGATTTAATTTCGTTATGAATTTGACAGAAGTTTAAAGCTTATACTTTATTTATTAAAAGGTAAGCACAAATGCTTAATTTGCGATTATTGGATGGCAAGTGCGCTACAAATAATATGAAGTTCACAAATTAATAGAACATAGCATATAGACTAGATCTTAATAACAAGAGCTATAGTATCGATTATAAATGAGAACTGTTAACGATATTGCCAATTTCCACACAGCTGACAGCTTTACCTGTTGCAGTTTGTTCAAGTTGTGCATGGAATAGACACTGCTTTTCTGCACTTTTACTTCGCACGTTTACGTCATTTTAAGTCTCTCTCGTGCTGCACAACTGTGTTCCCCAGAGATGAGGACTGTTTTACGATGCGCAATGTCTCTGTTTATTATGTCAACATAACAAAAGATGTAATCACAAACCAATCAGGAAAAAAGGCATTACATGCCAATTTTTAAATCTAACATGTAAATTGATGTCAGCAAAAACTTTATATTTTTGGTTGCAAATATGACCGTTTTAGTCGCAGTCTGGTGCCCTGAAAATTATATTATTATTTCTTTGAGAAGTACTTTCGTAATGTATTTCTGTCATATTTTCTTCAAGTTAAGCCATACTTTTTTTGGTGGGTTGCCGTGAAGATTGTTGCATTTCAGTGTTTTTTTGACTAGTTTTTCTCAAATGAAGCGATTAAAAGCTTGTGAAGCGACTCTCAGAGATGAAGTTCAAGTGTTCATGTCCTCATATAGTGAGACATCAGACACAGAAAACATTGCAAGCATCACATGTGTTTGAGTTTCTGTAGTAGATGAAACTACGCCAGTCATTCATACAAAGACACAAAACATGTAGGCATAGCCACATGCACTAATTGGCTGTTATCAGCTTTATTTCTGAAGTGTGATAAGCTGTTAGATTTAACCATATTGAATAAAAATCCACAGCTTATCATCTTTATCACCATAAATTACTCCAATCTTAATATCATATCGTATATCACCCAGCCCTAATTCGGTTGTAAAATTTTGCAGTTACTTTTTCTAAGTTCGAGTTTTAATTTGACAATCCTAGATAGGTGGATGCTACTAACGCTACAATAAAAATGGAAAACTGTGCTTGTATTAAGGAATAGACCAACTAAGATGTGCTCTGCTTTTTTACATCCAACCCCTGTTGCAGTTATCTGGTCGGCCCTTTCCTGTCAGCCAAATGGAAAATTCTGAGGGTCAATTTCTGCTCAAAACACGCAAAGCTTTCTAAAACCGGTACCCACATCCACTGCCTTTCAGAAGGTCATATTACACCCCATAATGGGATATCCTTTCTGCGAATCTGCACATATGCACACAGAACTACTATCAGCAGGGCGATGTTCACAATGAGTTTCCTCCTTCCTGTTATTGAACTCAACAGACCAAAGAGCAGCAAGTTCCGGACAACCGCCAGGAGGTACTGAAGGAAACAGAAACACAGAGCGAGTAAAAGTCAAGCGTCTCTTCTTACAGCTCAAACACAAAACACAGATCATTGTAAGTCTACATACATCTAACAACCACCACAGGGCAGTAAATGAAACCAAACTACACCCTACTGTAACGTGAGCTTAAATGAGGGTCAGTCACTGTGTTTACATACACTTAAGCAAATACGCTTAGGAAATAAGGTGTATTTCAGGGTTTTTGCAGAAATCAAAAGCATTCATCATGTAAATGTGAAGTGCTTTCCTAATGCTGTTTAAGGAATTAACGCAACTCCATCACTATGGAAGTCAATGGGTGCCGTCAAATGTTTGGTCACCAAATACCTACTTTAAGAGAAACTGGTTTACCACACTTGGGTTTTTGTCAGAGAACACTGCATGGGGCCATGTAAATGCAAATAAAATTTTTACAGGTTTTTGAAGATAACGTATAAGTAACACAGCTAAAAAATGGAAATTATGGAAAGATATCGAGAATGCTGCTTGTAGTGAACATATATTTGGGTTAAGAAAATGTGCGAACATCTGCGCATCTAATCATAAAGGCTACTTGTGTGTCTCAAACCACTTTTTAGGTTGTATTGCCATATTTTTGAATTAAAATGAATTATGATATATATATTTTTAAAACATGCATTTAGAAAATATATAAGGTGACATTTAATTTCATGCTGACTTTTAAAATAGCAAATAATTTGACTTGTTTTGACATGGTTAGATCTAGGTTGTCAAATGAAAAAACCTCAAGAATTCTCATCATAAATGTGGTTCAATCAATATTCATGATATTAAAAAAAAAAATGTTTTTCACCTTAAAAAATAGGTTTGAAAACGTTTCTTTTAAAAACTTTTTTAAAATAATGGTAATAGTTACTTAATGCTTATATAGGGCTGCACAATATATCGTTTTAGCATTGATACAGCGATGTGACTGTCGCGGATGTGCGATGTTTAGTACTGATTGTTATATTTATACTGATTGTTTTCTTTGCTCACACACAGACACCGTGTCTACACCGGACACAACAGCTGTCAAGTCGTGCCGCAATGCAAAATGCAAAGTTGTGTCAAAATGCATGCCTCTGCAAGTATCCTTGTAAGCACAGTTGCTTATGGCAGGTGAAGGTAAACAATTAAGAAAATGGACATGTAACAGTATATTGATTCACAGCAGTTTAATGTTCCTGTTGCTTTCTGTGTCATAAATGTTAATCAAACAATAAAACACTTTACAGCAGCTTTAATACAGATTATTAGATTTAATTTATACCGTGAAGACTATGCAGTGTTATTTTACATTTGATTATTCAATTTCTGTACCTTAATACTGTTAGACTTACATGAAAAATACAAAGCACTGTTTATTTCATTTGTATCTTTGTTCTATTATCTATGCTTGTAATTTGTTTATTTCCTATGCTGATGTATACACCTACAAAATCACCCCAAGCATTGATTATTCCTTTCCAAATAGAGCTATTCAAGTCATCTGGTGATTTTTTTTTTTTCATATCGCAATATATATTGCAGAAAAACAAAATATAATTTTTTCCAATATCGTCCAGCCTTGATATACACTATGCTATAAAACTTTTTTATTTTACTTTTTACTTGTTGAACACAGCTTTTTTAAAGTCATGAAATTAAAAATAATGAAGGATTAATTTCAATCTAATATGATTCTGATTCAGTCAGCTGAATCAAAAGCGTCCTGGGAAAATCACCAAAGGATGCTTTGCATCCAAATCCATTAATTTATTAATACTGACAAATTAACACACATAAGTGCAACCCAAATGAAAAAGCTGACCGCATGATAAAACACTTTCCCTGCACACTTTTGAACTTTCAAGGCATAACTGTAAGAAGCAGGTGAGCCTTTCCTTCAAAGACTTGCTGTATGTAAACAATATGTTACGTGGACTGGGTAACAAATCTGAAATCTGTGGAATGAGAAAATACAGCTATCATATCTGTAACGATCAGCATGACTGTCAGCACAGAACGTGTGGCCTCGGGACATGTTGCATGCTCTGGAATGTCAACAAATTTGTGTGTCCTGAAGACTTGATTTTTGGGACTTATGTCTAAATGAATGAATTTCTCACTATCGTTACACAGTTCAATTTCAGTATCAACAGATCACTGTGTAAAACAAGTCATCTAGGACTTCTGTTGCATAACAGACATTTAAAAAAAATTTATCCACAACAAATGACAATGTGAATCATGGCTTCTGGAGGTTTAGGTTAAAGCCTACAGGGCTAGAACTAGTAGTATTTTGACAGTTAACAGTTTTCTTCCATTATTTACATGTATATTGAGATTTAGACGAGGAATCAACTTATAGTGCAAAAGGTAAGTTGAGTTCATGATTTCTACTGTAATAATCAAGTCAAAAACCTTGCTGAGAGCTACTGGACATGATTCACAAAATCACAAATTCTAATACAATAAAAAAAATAAAAATAAAAAAAAATATCAAGCCAAAGATGTCATGATGGGATGTAGCTGGGAACTACTGAAATCCAGAAATCATAAAGCAAAAGACATCAGGACGGAAAATCATGAACTGATCAGAAGACATGAAGCAAAGATGCCATGCCCATAATGAGTGCTACTGAAATAATGTTGTTGTTTTTTTTTAAATCACGAAGACAAAGATGTGATGACACAGTTGAGTGCTACTGAAAAGATTTTATCAGAAACATGATTATGATTATATCAGAAATCATGAAGCCAAAGATGTCATGATGCAGCTTAGCTCTACCAAAATCAGGATTTCATCACAAAACAAAGCTATTATGACGGGACACAACTGAACACTACCGAATTCATGATTTGATCAGAAATCAAAGCCAAAGATTTCATCACTAGATTTCGCTGAGCATCAAAGAAATTATGATTTTATCTGAAATCATGTAGCCAAATTCTTATTACGAGACACAGCTGAGTGCTACAAAAATCATAATTTTATCACAGATCATAAAGATGTCATGAGATGGTATGTAGCGGAGTGCTACCGAACCATACAGCCAAATATTTCCTGTTTGGATGTAGCTGATCATTTCATCAGAAATCATAAAGCCAAAGAGAGCAAATGTTTACTGGAATAAAAAGCATTATCATTAAATCATGATTTCTACCGAAATATGAAATGCATGATGAAACGCAACTGTGCTGAAATCATCAAATTATGAGGGCCATCATGGTTTCTACTGAAATTATTATTCAAATACAGATCACAGCCAAATATTTCCTGCTTGGATGTAGCTGATAATTTGATCGGAAATCATAAAGCCCAAGATCTCATCACAGGACTTGGTTGAGCACTACAGAAATCATGATTTTATTTTAAATCATGAAGCCAAAGATCTCATTATATGGGACACAACTGAGAGCTACAAAATCATAATTTTATCATACAGCCAAAGATCTCATGACTGGACACAGCTAAGCGCTACCGAAATCATGAAATTTATCAGAAACTATAAAGCCACAGACTTCATTAAGGGACAATAGTTAAGCTCTACCGAAATTACGATTTGATCAGAAATCATATAGCAAAAGATCTTGTTACAGGACACAGCTAGCTTACCGAAATCATGATTTCATCAGAAATATCATAAAGCCAAAGACAGAAAATCTTTACTGGAATAAAAAGCATTATCATTAAATCATGATTTCTACCGAAATATGAAATGTATGATGAAACGCAACTGTGCTGAAATCATCAAATTGTAAAGGCCATCATGGTTTCTACTGAAATTATTCAAACGCAGATCACATGAGGAGATAAACCTGAGCTCAGAGCAGAATATTAATGTCCAACTCAACCCAGACTAATTTATTAAAGCCACACCCACTCATATTTTGTCAGCGTTCATTCTTCCGCAGCTGAAATGTGTTTGGAAAAGGAAATGGACAGTATACAGAAGATTTTAACCTGACAGAGACGTCCATTTGGCAAAACTAAAGCTATTTTGCTCGTAGCTTTCCACCTGTCAACAGCTCCATCATATTCATAATGCAGTGAGACCGTCACTGGGCCTGTGCTGCTTCACCTCAGATGTTTACATCTTATTTTATTAAGACAGACAGACAGATGCTTAGCAAACTCTAACAAATAATTTACACATAACATCCCCCAGTCTTACGTTACACGATGAATGACAGGAAAACAGCGATCTGTGTCATTGACTGTGTTTGAAATCATTGTAACGTTACAGTGTCAGTACAGCACACAGCGGTCATTCAAAGCATTCATCTGGAAAAACACCAGTTCACATCGACTCGATCAGCACTTTATTTGATAGATTCATCAGCAATGACATAAAGTCCTGCTGAGCTGCATCTTTAGCAAACAAAGGCCTGCTTTCCAGCCATCAGACAGGAGACACATCACATCGCCATCTGAACGGTAAATAAGAGCAGATGATGCTCATCTCTCACCGTAGTGTCGGCCCCACGCACGCCGTGTCCGTGCTCTCGATCTCCTGTAATATTCGCTCATGTTCGGTGATAGTCTCCAAGCTCTCGCTCTCCGCCATGTTGGCTCTAATCGTCACAGTGTTCATTTGTGACAATGCCGACAGAGATGCAGTAACACCAGTCCACCGACAGGTAGAGCTGCAGCAGCTGGCGGCTCGCGGGGTTTGCAGGCCAGACACGGAGCTTGGTAGAGGTCACTGTTTTGTGATTGTGTCATTGAGCTGAGGACTTTGCAGAGCTCAAATGTGACCCGGTCATAAGGGGTTGTTAGGATATTTGGCTGAGATACAACTATTTGAAAATCTGGAATCTGAGGGTGCAAAATATTGAGAATAGCCCCTTTAAAGTTGTTAGCAATTAATTACTAATAAAAAAATAAGTTTTGATGTATTTACGGTAGGAAATTTACAAAATATCTTCATGGAACATAATCTTTACTTAATATCCTAATGATTTTTGGCATAGAAGAAAAAAACTCTCATTTTGACCCATACTATGTATTGTTGGCTATTGCTACAAATATACCCCAGCGACTTATGACTGGCTTTGTGGTCCAAGGTCACATATGGGCTATTAAATATGTACATATTCATATGTATATAATTTTTATTACTCATACAATTTTTTTTTTTTTTTTGTAATTACTTAATTTTAATTACTTAAAAAAATATTGTTTTATTTTTGTAATGTGTTAAAAATATTTTTGGAAATACTTAATTGTAATTTTACAGCATATACAGTTTGTGAAAATTAAAATAATAAATTTTTAAAATACAATTTTTAAATATTTCTTTCGTTTTATTTTGTAATGTGTTTTGTCACAATTATACTATTTTATTTAATTATATAATTGTATATAATTTTATTTAATATCATTGTATTTTATTGTTAATATAATAATACTTCAATCGTTTTCGCTATTTGAATACCATATAGGCCTAAGTCTGTATTGCATATAACCGTGGTACAATAACAGGTTCATGTTAAAAAAAAAAAATTTGCAAACTAGTCATAGGTTTTTTTGCTCAATCTCAAAGCATCCATCAAAAACACAATTATTTCATAACACATAACAGTCACTCTACCTTAAAGTTGTTCCTAGGGGCAAATCTACTGACTCCAGTTCTGCAAAAACATTCCCGTACACCTTTCCTTCTCCTTTGTCCTCTTCTTGGGGACTTGCGGGAATCTTGAGACTGCTTCTGCTGTTGTACATGTCTGTTAGACTGTGTTAGACTGGGAGAATCGTGCTTCCAGCAGGACATACACATACTACAGTCAGCAGAAAACTGCAACTAAGGAAAAGGGACAGACCTTGTGATCTCTAGTACTTTGAATCCAACAAAACAGGCTTAAGTGCTGTCCTGTTAAATATTTCCCAATTGTGCTTCAAGATTTATTACACTCCTTGACTGAGATCTGGATTTTTTGGTACCTGATACACTATAAAAAGACTCAAAAAGTAGCGTGATATTGTAAAAATGCTTTACACATGTTTATAAGTTCATTTATACAGTAATTAGTTATTTTTTAAAGCCATTTGTAAGTATAAACCCTATTACAGCATGTCTTAAATATTTGCACTTGGATACTGCTCATGAAAATTGAGAAGTGAACAAAAAAGAACTCAACAGTGAAAGAAAAAATATTTACATCATAACTGTTTGATTTCATGTAAGAGGAATCATCTTACAAATTACACAGATTACAAAATACTGTTCCGTTTGCAAACTTATATCTTAACAAACGGTTTCCTCTCTGCCTCAAAACAACAAGTAGAGGTTGTGACCTAACTTACAGGAAACGAGATTAACTTTTTTTTTTTTTTTTTTTAAAGTTTGTTTGCTTTTATGTGTCTTTAGAAGCAACTCATTTAACCTGCTTTGTCTTGTTTTCACTATCAGTTTGCGCCCATGTCTTTTTTAACTATCATTACAAAAACAGTAATATTGTGAAATATTACCACAATTTAAAAGAACTGTTTTCTATTAAAATATATTTTAAATGTCATTTATTCCTGTGATGCAAAGTATCACTCAAGTATTACTGTACTGATCAAAACTTTCAGCAGGCATTTCTCCAGTCTCCCGTGTCGCAGGATCTTTCAGAAATCATTCTAATATGCTGATTTGCTTAAGAAACATTTATTAGAAATAATGAAAACAACTGTGCTGCTTAATATTTTTGTTTTGAATTTGAGGCCACATTTTTTTAAGGTTCTGATTAATAGAAATTTCAAAAGGAAAAGCACTGCATAGAAGCAGAACAAACTTTTAAGAAAAAAAAAAAAGATTTGAGTCATTTTCCATAATGAAATCTTGTGTTAGAGGACAGCTAAATCTCATGACTTCATACATGTATGATGACAGGGTTGTGTTGTCATCAATGTTGTTTTACCCCACTGGTTTTTCTTGTCAGGTATCTAACCACTATATCAAGACAAGCATATAGTCGACTTTAAAGTGTAGCCCAGGATGTATTTCCATCCGGATAATGAAACAGCTGCACCTGTGAATCACAGTGAGTCACTGAGACACACATCAGAAAGAATCAAAAAGGTGCATGTGAGTCAGTGTACGGCCCATCACAAAGGTTTGGGAAAATTTAGCACTAAATACAGGATCAGACATGAGCAGTTTAATCTGGGCCGGTCAGGAGTTGTGGAGCAGGGTGTGAGGGCATTATGGGTGCAAAATGTGCCCTGGCTTTTTAAGGGTTTTTTTTTTGTGTGAAATTTTGCAAAACAAAAAGACATTGACAAAAATGTTGTTTACATTTAACTGTTTACAAAATCATATGTAACTAGAGGGGAATGGATTGTGTTGCTCCCAATTTTGAATTATTATTATTATTATTATTATTAAGTCAGTAAACCATTGACACATTTCTGGTTTTGGCTCAGTATTTAGGTTGAGTTTAACCACACAGTGTAGCCTGTTTTTCTCTCCTCAAATCATAATAATATAGTTTATTAAAAAGCATTTTTTGTTTGTAAATATTAATTAGATATAATTATCATCATTATAAAAATATATATTAAAAAAAAACACTCAAAGCTTTCCTTTTCAACTTATTACTTAATGAATAAATAACATTGGATAATAATGCCTAATGTGAAATTGCTAGTAAACCTTACAAGTAATTAAAAGTGCAAGTTTCACATTGAATTAAACATTTAATTTTGAAGTAGAAAGATTGAAATTATTTGATTTAAAACTTTGAAAAATCAGTTTTCACCATAGTCATAGCCAACTCCCAATTCAGCAAACTGACATTATTGTATTTTATTCAAGTAAAAAGCATTGCATCTTTATTTTATGAGATTTGTTAATTACTAATATTCTGCAAGTGACATTAGATTACCAATGCTTCCATTTGCAATCAGTAAAAAAGAACAGCTTTTATTTAAAAAGTTTTAAAAAATATTTGGAATTAAATACATTCACTTCACCTCAACAGTCTGTAAATGATAAATTAAATTAATTACAATATAAAGCATTTTGGCCTGTTGATTATTTTTCTAGCCAGACATTCAAATGTTTTAAATATACAATATACAGTGCCCTCCATAAGTAATGGAACAGTAAAGACAAAATTGCTCTGTTTAATATGAAGTCAAGAAATCTGTAAATATGATTAAAAGATGAATATGAGACAAAACTACAGAATGTCACATTTTATTATTGGGTGTTTCAACACATAGATGTTTTACCAGCTAAGACGTTCAGCACTTTTAGAGTTTCATCCCACTATCTGATGTGAGCATAAGTACAGATGAGACAAAGATGAACATTTATCTAAGTGATGGGAAAGCAAAAGTGTGGAGAAAAAGGGAACTGCAATGATCCCAAGCATACAGCTTCATCTGTAAAGCATGGTGGAGGTGGTGTCATGGCAAACCTGCTTTAAGTTCATCTGTCCCAATACTCATGCTCGCATCAAATGGTGGGATGAACTCTAAAAGTGCTGTTCTTTTTATTTGGCAAAACATGTATGTGTTTAAACAGCTAATAATAAAATGTGACATTCTGTACTTTTGTCTCATATTCATCTTTTCATCATATTTGTAAATGTCTTGACTCCACAGCCAACAGAGCAATTTTGTCTTTGCTGTTCCAATACTTATGGAGGGCACTGTATTATCATACACTAACAGACACAAACTAACTCTTACTTGAGGCCAAGCACAACAGTGTGTGTGTGTGTTTTTTAAAGCATTGTTTAAAAAGCACTTTGTGTTTCAGACACTCCCACACTATAAAAGTGAACAAGAGGGACTGTAATTTGTTTAAATGAGTCACACGATGATTTCACGTCTGGTCATCTTCTTGGAATGGTGGGTGGTCTCAACACAACCTTGACTGTGTCTCCTGTGACCTGCAATGTGAAAAGTCAGTTTAAGAATAAGTGAATGTAAGACTTCTTATAGTGCAGCTGTACTGGAAGCATTTGAGCTGCTCACATCTAAAGCATCACATTAACATTACAAGATAAACTCTTATATGCATGCATGATAATATAATCTCTGTCAGAGTGAATGTAACTAACTTGATCTGTCCTCCAGGATCCTGTTGCTAAAGATGGTTTGACTGGAGGAACAGGAGGTGGAGTCGGCTTGATTCCCTACACAGATATTTTGTTTTAACAAGTCCACAAGCACAATGAATCTACTTAAAAATGTTATTGGCTCTGTTCCAAAACCTATATGCTACTAAAATAGGTGTGGTCTATTTAAGTCACTGAAAAATCATTTTCAGTGGTAATGAACAGGAAACCACAGATGACTCAACTTATGGGTTTGGGTGAACATGACCTAAGATGACCTGTGTTGTATTTTGATTAAATAAAAAGACTAAACAGTAGTATGTTCTTTATTTTGGAAATGTAATTGAACAAACTTTTCAGTTTCAATATTACTTGAGTAAAGTACAAATTCTGTTCAATCGAATTTAAGTAATTAATTAAACTCACTCAAGTATTACAGCCCTGATTTCCACAGCTTAGAATTAGGAAACTATTGAAATACTGTAACTATAGTTGATAAATACTGACTAACAACACTGAACTTAAATCTAGCACTAATTACAACTGAACATTGAACAAATAACAATATTTGACAAATGAACAGTATTTCATTTCAACTTTCAAATCCTAAAATATATTTCAAAATACATTCCAGTCTTAAAATGCATTTTGGACAAATGTTGTTGTTGTTTTTTTTTGTGTAGATTTTGAAAACTTTACATATATTTAGATTGAGAAAAAAAAAAAAATAATAATAATAATAATAAAAAAAAAAAAAATATATATATATATATATATATATATATATATATATATATATATATATATATATATATAAATACACACACAAACCCAAATTTGTTAATACAAATATATTTAAAAATTTCTTATTTCATATTTTAAAATATTAGAAAAATTCAATTTCCTTTTATGTTCAACAGAAGACAGAAAGCCGTACAAGTTTAAAATAACATGGGTGAGTAATGTCAGAATTTTCATTATTGTGTGAAATATTTTAAATATCATAATAGTATTTTACATAATACAAAAAGGTGGATTTCTGCTATCAATAGTTGATCTTACCTGTTTTACTATGGTCTGCTGTGATTGTGATGGTGACTTTTTTGGAGGCTGCAAGCAGAATAAGAGTACAAATGTATTTTTATTTTTTTCTAGAGAGATGGGAAAAGACTACTTAATTCTTATCAGTCCTGGAAACTACAAGTATTTAACCCTATTCTTAGCATTGGCCTGTTCATATACCTGATATATTGTGCACAAAACTAGAAAGCACTAAAATTGTAAACTACATACGGCATGCCTTAACATGTGTGCATTCAAATCTTTGAACAATACTAGAGTGGTGTTTGTGTGTGATAAACTAAATTTCCATGAGCAACATTTATATTATAACTTGTTTAAAGAATTAGTACTTTTGAACAAACAGAAATTCCATTCACATTTTCGGACAAGTTTTTCCATGCCAGTCTATTATTATTGTATGAATCATTTTAGATTTTCCCAGTCCTAAATGGCATGTACCAACTATGACAGGTAGCATTAAATGCTGGCAAGAAGGTCTCTTTTCATCTAGATGAGCATTCCTATCCAGAATAAGCTGTAGTGTGAGTCAGATTTTGTGTACAAAGACAAAAGTATGGCTAAAAAAACTATTTCATTCAGTGAGAAAAGAGTTTTTGACTTTAAGATGATAATACTAACTGGTGGAGCAGGACGGATCGGGCCCAATCTAACAGTTAGAGGGGTGCAGGGCTGAGTTACGGTGGTCCCCATGAATGTGGGCTGGCTGATCTCAGGGCGATCCTTCTTGGCACTGTTGTTCTCAAAAAGAAGGTTCATCTGCCCTGCAGACGGAGTTTTTCTGTAAACAAGCAGATAGACTTGACATGAACAGACAGACTACTATAATTACATTACATTACTCACAGCTACCCACACCTTCTGACCAATAAATTTGCAAGACATTTACAAGAAATCTGCAGGATGGTTGCCATGCAACATGGCACATTTTCAAAAGATACACTCAGTAATTTTCCTTCATTAAAAGTTTTACATACACAGCATAAATAGTACTTTTGAAGAAAGTCATAAACATAATTTACCATTTTTCTAAGTGGCAAAAAAAATATTTTTTTTAATTCAGAAAATCATGCAGAATGGTTTTGTGGCAAATAAAAATATTCCTGGCTGGAAAATGTTCACTTGCGGTTCATTCAAAACCCTGGGCATGATAAATTTCACAAAACATGTCAAAATCAAACAACTTACCTCTTGTGGCTGACGATGACTTTTCTTCTTTTACAATAGAGCAAGACTGCAAGTACAAGTAGAGCGATTGCAACTGCTACTGAGATGCCAATTATCTTTGCTTTTCCTAAAAAATTGGAAACGAGAGTAGAATTTGTCAGATTGGTTCATTACTGCAGGTACTACATTTAAACATTCTTTTCAGAAAAGAATTACCGGATGGCAATTCAGAATATCTGACTTCACAGTGAGGAGGTGCCCATCCAGGCTCACAGTGGCATTGCTTTTTATGATTACAAATCTGCAAAAATAAGACAAAAATGTAAAAAATTTTAATTCTTTCAAGAGCTTTTTATATTTTGAAATATAAGACATCCTCCTATTGGTTTCAGTGAAATGGAGATTTGATCTCACCCCTCTTCCATTGCATTGCAGTGAGCATTCATCATTACTACCGTACACATTCAGGTCTTGGCACATATAATCATAGCAAACCTGTTGAAACACAACCCAGAGTTTTCATTTTTGTGCCTACAAGTCCTGCTGTCATAGTCTAAATAACATTCTTCTGTGCTTACCTTATTGTGCCCACATTTTGTGCCAGTAGGGACCATGCTGAGGGCGTCCTCTTCAGATTGGTCCCCGGCTATGTTGCAAAATACCCTAAATATTCCTATCACAGCTTTCTGACCAGTGATGGGGTAGTCATTTCCTCCACTGCAAAAAATCTTTCCACAAAACATGTCTCTATATAAGGGAAAAAAGTACATTTAATGTTATCTATGCTTGATGTATTAGGTTAGTCTTAAAAAACTATTACTATAAAAACTATAATATTTGCTATGACAAATATTAACGCTGGAAAAAGTCATTTTGTAGTCATTTCAGAAAATGAAAAAAGATGGCGTACTCTTTTGAACAAGCTCTGTAGCCACCTTTGATCTTTCCGCAGTGAGAATCATTTTTTCCAAATGTGTTTCGAAAAAAGCATGCATCAGCAGCCACTTTGGCACCTAGGGAAATAATCAGAGATGCAACATTGAAGCAGATTTGAATGCTGTCTTGATATGAGTCATTATGCACAGCAGGATACTGAAATGTCAAGGTAGAGGAAATCAATACAGCTTGTGAAACTTAATGAACGGTGGCGTTTTAGTAAAGTAGTTGGGCTGTAGGGAATCATAGGGAATTTAATTATACTGGTTCAGATTCGAGTTTCAATCAAAAAAAGAAAATTCAGTCATCACATTCTTGCTCTCATGCTGTTCCAAACTTGGAATATGTTGGCAACCAAATAGTTTTGGTCAACACTGACTTGCATTGAATGCTCAAAAAAAAAAAAACACTGATACATTTCTCTAAATATCTTTTTTATCTTCCACAGAAGAAAGTCATACAATTTGGGACAACATGAAGGTGAGTTAATGACAAATGAATTTTCATTTTGGGGAGACTTTAACGATTTTGGTGCATTAACTGTTTTAACAGTTCTTTTAGTACTTGAAGAAAAAGTGGTCCTAAATATATACTTAAATTAAATTGCAAAACATTTTTAAATTAACCATTTCAGGTGGGTACGCCAACAGTACTTGTTCAGACAGTTTTACTGGTTCTGTGATCAAGTCAATAACCACTCTAAATGATTTATTGAGCATGATCGATGAACAGTGATTTAAAGGTATCTCTAGTGTTTTTGAGCCTTTTTGGATATTTAGTACCAGTTCATAATGTTCATAACTCAACTAATAATGCATTTATTTTTTGCCATGGTGCTTAGATGCAGTGGTGCAGAGCACAGAATTTTATTACACTTCCAACCCTACAACCCAGATATGAACCCTGACTGTGCTTCTGAACAGGGAAAGACTCTAGGGTCTTGTAAAATGTCTGCTGATCTTGGAGAAGTCTTGGACTTTTGGGTAATAGACTCATGCGTACCTGTTCCCCAAAGTCTTTGGCAGTGTTGGAGGTGAGTGGGGCATTGGCCATTATAGCAGTAACCCTGGCCAGAGCTGCAAGGAATGCCATTCATCTTAAAATCATTCTCTGGGCAGTGCTCTGAGAGCCCTGTGCAATATTCTGGAACGTCACACTCATTTACAGGTGCTCGACACAAGCTTTCGGCATCCTTTTTCTGGCATGAAAAAAGAGAGAAAAGATAAGCTGTAAATAACAAAAAATTGTCAACCACAACCTTAACTAGAGTTATTGTTAACACTACAGAGTAATGACTTCAAAATGAGGCCATGCAAAGGTTGCTGGTTCAGGTCCCACCAGTGTTGTAACTTTGGGCAACTTGATTGAGTGTCTTTCCCTCCCTCATAAAAAACAAACAACAACAGAAGCTTGCATGACATATATGCCACCAACACAATATATAACAAGTCAAGTCCAGCAGTTGAGTCTGATTTACAGATCCTCGTTTCAAATCTCAGTGGTGCGATTTTGCTCTCCTGGCTACTCTTCTGAGTAACCCTTCCATGGCTTCCACGGCCATAGTCTCAGACGTCAGGCCCACTGACATGTGTGCCGCATTCTTTAATGTTCTACCTGGAAACAAGATGCAGTGGCGCCAAACCCCCTCATTGAAGAACAAAGCCATCGTGTTTACAACTGTGACAGTGAGCGCTTATCTGGATTAGCTAAATGCTAGATTTTCAAAAGTATGTGAAATGTGTTATTGAGGGGACATTTCCACACCCATAAACATGACGCGGCACAAAACAAAGCTTGATTGGTTGCTTTACCTGTCAGTTATATGGCCTCTTGAGCAGTCCTTGGGCATTCAAAGCGGCCAAGGTTATCAGACCTTCTGCCGTCAGTCTGAAGCTTTGGCTATGCGAGGCTACCATGGCCATGGCTCAATTGGTTCAAGTGTGTGTCTCGTAAACATAAGATTCTAGGTTCAAATCCCAGTGGAACTTATGATGTCTATCTAGCTCCTCCATGAGATGGACAAACAAGCACCAATACACGAGGGTCAACAATAGCAGTCCAGTCTGATTTTCAGATCCTGGGTTCAAATTCCAGTGGTACCTCACTCTAGGAAAGGAGGCCCACCAGTTCCATCAGAGTCGTGACTTCTGGCAATTTCGTGATTGCATTTTGCACCACCCTAAAAACAAAAAACACCTGAAACAGAAGCTTGCGTGACATTTGAAAACTCTTTATGCCGCCCACACTATATGACAAGTCAAAGGCAGCAGCCCAGTCTGTTTTACAAATTCTGGGTTCCAATCCCAACGGTGCACCTCTGTCAGTGACTTTGCTCTCCCACTCTTGGAAATAATAGTGCTTCAACATTCTGAATCTGGCTTCTATTCTGCTGAGACTCAAGAGTCTCTTTTTTGCCACAATGCTGGTCATACAAAAGTCGGGAAGAAAAGTAGGTTCTGTTGAGCAATGGGTTGCAGATTTCTAGACTGTAAAATGAGGGAGATCGAATGTTGTGTTTGAGTCCCACCAGAGTCGTAAAAACTCCCACCACCCCAAAAATCCCCCAACTGCTCCCCAGGTACCACAGCAAAACTGGCTGCCCACTGCTCCGGGTGTGTGTGTGCGCACTTGGTTGGGATAAATGCAGAGCACAATTTTCGAGTATGGGACACCATACTTGACTACACGTCATGTCACTTTCCATGATGAAAATTAGATAGGGTGACCGCATAACAAACAGGAAATCCTGAGTTTGAATCCCAGTGATACTCTGATGCAGCCTTTTAGAAACGTGGTTTTCCAGCATTTTGAAATTGAGCAGAGGAAACAGTAATTGTGCAATAACAATGACTGTTCTTAATGGTTTTCTTTAACACATCCATTGGTTACATCCATAGTGTCGCTGATTGTGCTCACTTAGTTGTATCTGGACAATTCACTTGGATAGGAGAAGACTGTCCCATCCTTATATGTTTCTCACTGAATATTCTGGTTCAACTAGAACTACTTCAAATTAGGAAAGTAAAATCACTTGCAAATGCTATTTCATGTTGACTTTAGGTAAGTAAGTAATTAAGACACTAAAGTTCACACTAAAGTTTTTAGTGAATAACAACTTATATTCAGCCTGTCCTTCACATAAGTCTATTTTTATAGTGCTTTTGGTGTTTTTGCTTTTTAGCAACTTACGAATTACCATCCACTTCTGTTATATGGAAAATAGCAGCATGAACATTCTGCTAAAACTCTGCTTTGAAGGAGGGTGAATTGAGAGAATTTTCATTTTCGGGTGAACTATTCCTTTAATAAAGATCTATACTAAAATGCACGTTCATAGTGCAATTTTCTTTAAAAAAAAAAATGAAGAAGGCCATGAAGAGTTTTCATAAGAGTCACTTACCTGGCAATTCTCACAGCAGTCTCCATGAGCACATTGTGAGCCTTCAGTGAGCTTGCAGGTCATGGGATCACAGCATGGATTTTCACATTCCTTACACAAGACATTAAATCACAGTCATCAATGAGACATCAGATGTGAGTCAGAGATGATCCTACATTAATGCATTAATGATGTCATAAAAAAGGATCATTTGAGCTAGATCAGCTGGGCAAGACTGAGTCACTACAGACACAGGATACGTGTGCAATACCTCCACTGTTCCACAGTCACACTCCTCTCCAGGGTCCAGGAAAGCATTACCACAGACAGACCCACTGTACAGTCTGGATGAGCTGGGGGTGTCCAGCAGGCACTTGGGGTTGGCGTTGTCTAGAAACACACTCAGCTGCTCCAGACTACAGTCACTAAACAGCTCCGGGAACAGCGTGCTAGATAGACAAGGTCAGAGCATATCATTTTCAGACAGTGAGCGCACACTATAAACTGCAACTAGGCAGAGCAGACCACATATTTTATTGTTTGTTTATCTAACTGCAACAGAAGGCTCACATTGTGTTTTCAGGATAGTGAAGTTTAAAGGTTCAAAGAGTTTTATAGACTTGCATTACTACCCTTGTGAAGTAGTGCACATAATTTCATTGAATACCTTAAACCTTAAAGGAACACTCCACTTTTTTTGGAAATAGGCTCATTCTCCAACTCCCCCAGAGTTAATAAGTTGAGTTTTACCGTTTTTGAATCCATTCAGCCGATCTCCGGGTCTGGCGAGAGCACTTTTAGCATAGCTTAGCATAGATCATTGAATCCGATTAGACCAGTAGCATCGCGTTCAAAAATGATCAAAGAGTTTCGATATTTGTCCTATTTAAAACTTCCCCAGCTACCGGGCACTACTTTCAGGCGCTGCGTAATATCACTGCACCTGCTGCGGCCATGTTACGGCAGCAAAGTTCCTTGATTATTACGCCGGAATGAGAGTAGTTCCTAATCATATCAGCCTAGAAAATCGCAACTTTTCATTTTCCGCCGATCTTAGTACACGATATAACTACAGAAGAGTCAAGTTTTAAATAGGACAAATATCGAAACTCTGATCGTTTTTGAACGCGATGCTACTGGTCTAATCGGATTCAATGATCTATGCTAAGCTATGCTAAAAGTGCTCTCGCCAGAACCGGAGATCGGCTGAATGGATTCAAAAACGGTAAAACTCAACTTATTAACTCTGGGGGAGTTGGAGAATGAGCCTATTTCCAAAAAAAGTGGAGTGTTCCTTTAAAAGTATTTTTTTTTTTTTTTTAAATGCACTTGAACATAATATAATCTGAGACAGATCTGACATCTGACCAAAGCAAAATTGAAAACACAGTGTAACGTTTCACTAATACTGCTTACCCTACACGTTCTGTCATGATACAGATGGAATTGAAATTTGATGAGCCACAGGTGCAGTGATCTTCATCATGAGACATGCCCATGTTATGACCCATCTCATGAGCGATTGTGGATGCCAGGCCTAGTGAGTTCTGATTATGATCCTAAAAAATATCAACATATAACCATTTATGCAATTACACTATGTCTTTCAAGAAAGAATCTTTATTGTTCAAATATAGAAAATCATCACTAACGCAGATCATAAATACCTGATTGACTCCCGCTGAGCTTTCAGCACACATTGCAAATTTGTTTGCCAGCCCAACTGTGTCACCCAAAAAATCGATTCCACTGGAAAGTAACATCAATAAATAAAACAGAACAATAAAAAATTCATTATTAGTGTGCTAATGTAAAATAAAGGTATATTTTTAACACTTTACAATATGCTCGCATTTGTTGAAATCAGTTAATGCATAAGCTAACATTAAATAATAATGAGAAATATTTTTTACAGAATTTATTATTCTTAGTTAATGTTAGTTAATAAAAAATATATTGCTCATTGCCTGTTCAGGGTAGTTCACAGTGCATGAACTAATGTTAACAGATACTACTTGATTATGAAAAAAAATGTAGAAGCACATGTTGAAATTACTATTAAATATTTTTTATATTTTAATAAAGGCTTTAGCAATATTGTTCATCACTAATTCATAATGTAGCTAACTAATGACAACAAATAAGTGTAGTAAAGTATATTAAAGTGGACTAGTTTCTGCTATGCTACATAGTGTATTGACGGTCTTAGTCATCCGGCAGAATAAATGGGTAACTAGGTCATACTCACGTCACAAACTGAGCGTTGTCATGCTTGACTCTTTTAAGCAGATTGCTCTTTCTCCACTCAATAAACCGACTGAGAGTGTCATCAGAAATCAAACTGACCACAATTTGGTCGTGTTTTGTCCAGACCTCAAGACCCACCAGCATAACCCGGATATTAAGAGGTCGATACAACTGAGCAAAGAATAAAATGTTCACTCTCTTGCATTTCCTTATGACATTTATTAACTGATTTTCACATATCACACAAGTAAATACTATATTTGTAAGGTTACCTCTATTAGATCAAGATACATGAATATACCTTGTCAACATGATTTGCAACTTCCAGCATCCTGGCTCTGATTGTGTCCATGTTAGACCCAAAGTTTCTGTACTATAAAACAAAAAAAACATAGCAATCATGTTTGCCTTTTTTTGGAAATTATTCCTTTTAGCTTTTGTATTGACCAGTCGTATTTGCCTCACTATGAAGAGAATGGTCAAAAATATTATATAAGAAAACAGACTGTATTGAAAGCTTCAGCATTTTTTATTTTAAATCTGATTTTCTTATTGTATTATGTTCAATCATATATTAGCATAACCATCAGTCAGTGTAAAATACAATAACAGTTGACTGCTAATAACTACAAGTTTGTGAAAACTTAAATTCTTACCTCAGTGTTATCCACCACAAGAAACAGTTCCACAAATCTTGGAGTGTGAAATCGCTTTGTTTTCTAAGAGAATATATCACTGATTTAAAATCTATGCATAATTTCTTTCATATGCAGAACAGTTGCTAGAATTGCGATGGAAATGTTATTACCCATCTGCTGGACTTTAAGGGGACAGCCACTGGTTGTTCATGGTCATAAATGGTAGTGCTTGGTTCACCACATGAGCTTCTCTTCCACCTCAGATGTTCGTGCTTATAAAGTGCATGGTCTCCATCACTGTGGTTGGTCAGGGGCTCAATCAGGTATACTTGCTGTTTCACTCGAACAAAACCTCTATAGAGAGATAACATAATTCATAAACATAGAATCTAATATTTGTATATATGTATGAAAAGCATGTTGTGATGAACTTGATTGTAATGAACTCAAACCTGATTCCAGAACAGATTCCCACACTGACTGAGGAATCTTCCAAATCTTGAATATGGCCATGATAGTAGCAATTGTCCTACAAATGACAAAATATCGATTGATTTTTATTTTCTGTGCTTAACTGATCATATTATATCCAGTCAGTCTGACATGACTTAAATGTTCTGAATAAAGTACTAGCAGGAACTGCACAATATGCGATATGCTATATCCTGCAGGAATAGCAAGGGACATACGCTAGTATGCTGTTCTAATCGTAGTTATTGATAAATAATAATTACAGTAAAATTTAAGTTACCTTTAAATTTGGATTACTGCTCACAATCAGTCCATCATCTCGATAGTATATTTCGGTGTAATTATGTCCAATGAGTTGCCTAAATTACAGTAAATATTTATTTAGGACAACCTTAGAGTACAGTGGTGTATTTCATACTATTAAACATCAAAATGAAATTTACAGAAAGCTCCAAGAGACGACTTTGAAATATAATCCATTCAAACTCAACATTCACCTGTTCTTTTCCAAATGAATCACATGATTTTTCCCTCCAAAGAATAATTGATATGTGAGTCTATCAGGATACGTCTCATGGCTTTGTGGACTTTTATCAGACTGCACCTGCAGAGGATTGACGTGTTAATCCACACATAATCAGCACAGCCCTATCGTTGCTTTTATCCTAAAACTACAAAAAAAAAAAAAAAAAAAAAAAATTCAGGCATATCTTGCTGCTGTAACAGTAAGGTCAAGGTTGTAAATGGAGGTACCTTTCTCACGCTCTGTCTTTTAGGTCTCACCACATCAAACTGCTCCACATGAGGTAATGTATGGATACTCCCTGCCAGAACAGATATTTTGATATTTCATAAATGCACTATCAATACCACCCACAAACATTAACAGCATTCTATAAAGATACATAGGTTTCATAGTCCTAATTAAGGATAAACTTTACTGGCCACAAATTACCTTAAAACAGTGCCTGTATGTTACTGTAAATTATAACTGATTTGATAACTACTCTACTCTCAAATCATGTTGTAAAAATCTTAAAATCTGATCTTCAAAATCTCTGAAGCCAAAAAAAAAAATTATATATATATATATATATATATATATATATATATATATATATATATATATATATATATATATATATATATATATCAAAATGAATTGCAAGAGACTTTCCCTGATTTACTTTTTAAATACTTCAGTTAATTAACCTACTTGGGCCAAAATATGAAAATTATTGTATATTCAACATTTTTCCCACATTTAAAATTAGGGAAAAAAAATAAGTAAATGTAATTAAAAGGACACCATAAAAAGTTAAAAATCTTAAAAATGCATTTTTCTATCAAATTAACCTAAAAAACAGAAAGTTCCTCCATCACACTGTATAGTCTCCTATCTTATGAGTATCCCATTCGCAGGAATCTAAATAAATATAAATAAATTCACAACCTAAACAAAAGCGACCGGTTAAATCTTTCAGCGCAAATATGCTTTATATAATTACATGCATTAAGGAATGAAACGTATTTCTCCATAATTAAAGGAATATCATACATACCCCAAAGACAAAGAAAGCAAAGTACATGAGTTGTGAAGGCAGAACACGGCATGATTACTGTGCGTTAGGGTTCATGTCTGGCAAACTACATATGCCAAAACATAAACTTGAGATCCGCCCAAATGGGCTGCATTTTTACTTATCAAGATAAACGCATAAACAGAATTAATAGATAGAATGACCAATAGCATGGATCAGAAGTTTTGAAAGGGGCGGAGCTTAGAGACGTCACGAAGGATCGAAATAATTCTTCTCTTAATCTGACCAATTAAACGGTTTATTTTTAATTACATGTCAAAATACCGTTTCTCAGTGTTATTATGTAGATGTACATTGTTGTCCATACCGCTTCTAAAATAGATCCTTCACGACGCGGTCACGTGGTAGGTAATACTTTTCTCAGCGCTGGTTTTGGTGAACCAATCACATTCGTTTGTGATTAAATGAATCGCGATAAAATGTTTTTTTTTATTATTGTTTTCTATAGGCCGCTGAGGTGAATTAAAATTTTTGTGTTAGGTTACACTCCTTGAAACTAATGGGATTTAGTAATTTTTCTTTTTAGTGTACAAAACACGACCTGAGATTTGAATGTGGCTCAACGGAGCAATCGGTGATCTGGGCCTCCCTCCGAGGCCCCTGCATGAACACAGCGGTGTTTCCTACTAACCACCCAGCGGGACACACCGCAACATATCCCGTAAGGACAGTGACTCATAACATTACAGGAAACACGTCACGTATTAAAGCGCATGTTTAACATTTAGTTATAGTCTTAGAATTCGTGTATTTCACACATATCTTCTCGTTGTATAGTTTATTGTAGGCTAAGGTATAGGCTACTAATTTGCAGTAGATACTGCCAGAATTCACTGCTGTAATAGCCTACTGAAATTAAGGCTCAAATATCCCGGATATCCTCCTGGACTATGTAATGATCATCCTGCCTGAGTTTGCACTTGACAAAAAATTGCACTCGCATATCATAACCACTAGAGGACAGAAAGATCATAGACACATAGACATACTGTATATCTGCAATACTATAGGCTACACCACACAAAGCTCACGTCTCATTCAGCCATAAAACCTTTTACATGCATTGTATTTATTTAGTTAGTTTGCTAGACTTTTTATTTTGTCTGTTCTTGAAAACTTGCATGATATTTTTTGTTGTTTGCAAGACTGTTTAAGGATTTATATTTTGACATCTTTGAATGCTTGTTTTCTTAAGATTGCTTAAAATAACCAAATTTAGAAGAATAACAAATTGGGGCAATGGTTGAGCAGTGCCAAAAATCATACTCCGTGGATGATGTGAAAAGTAAGATTATTGTTTGGCCTGCTTTTTCATACACCATGCCAGAGAATCATTCAACAGTAAATCAAGAAGCAAGAAGACAAATAACAACAAAACAGGTATTTCCACTATGTCATGGAAAAATAAAAATGTGGCACTGTACTTGATAAGTAATGATTAGCTCCCTAAAATGGGACATGAGTGTAGAAAGAGTCTTTGCAAGAAATACATTTGTAAAATAACAGAAAGTACTGTAGTGGCAGCTCATTACCAGAACATCTTCCATTCATGTTATGGACAACTCTAAAACACAACACAATACAGTATAAAATTCAAAATATAGGTAAAACAAAATTAAATAAATAACCATTTTTTAAAATAGATTTAGCATTGTTATATTCATAAAAGTTACATTGCTTCAGCTATGAATTCTTGATGAGCTAATTATAGAAGCTTTTTCTAAATGTTTTTTTTTATTAAATGTCCCTTTTTAGTCAGTCTATTTTCCAGAAGCTTGGATTTTTTTCAATTTCCTAAATTGCAATAATTATCATGAAATTGCAGCTGGCGTTCACAATGGTTGCTTGTGTGATTCTCTGACTCATTCAATGTAGAATGTGTCATCTTAATTTACACAAAGTTTTGCAATCAGAGACAAGTCTGTTTAACAAGCTGTAGAAGACAAATGGTCCTTTTTAAGGGGTAGTCCATCATATGCACAAATCCTGCTGATGTCAAAAATATAAACGATACATCATATTACGCCAGATGGAAGAGATCCTTTCAGTGTGTAATAAGTGTTCTCCCAAACTGATATTTTATTTCAGGTAGTTGCCAAAGCGGTATTTCTTATTTTCATTTCCTTTAAATTAATGCACTAAAAAAAACTATGTATATATAATATATATATATATATATATATATATATATATATATATATATATATATATACACACACACACAACAACGCAAATGACAAAAAAAAAAAAAATCAAATATAATGAAAATGCAAAATACAAAAATAAAAGCTAATTAAAACAAACAACAACAAAAAATCTATAGTATCTCAGTAATGCTAAAACAAAACAAAACAATAGTGTTAGTGGCACTGCTGTTCAGATGCTGTCATTAAGGCTTTTAATGGTTGTTTTATACGATTTGAGACTGCGTTGATCATCTTCTGTAGCACAGCTACAGAGCTGTCACAGAGGAAGTGTTTGTTCTCAGGCCTGTTTCACACCGCTCACAAAAGCAGTGTGTATTTATTTCACAGCCAGTATGTTAGCACTTTAGATCAGTGCTTCTCAACTGGTCTTACTGCAGGAGCCAGATTTTATTTGAGCTATCAAGTGGCATACACAAAATTATTTATCTGACAAAAGCAAATTAAAAAAAAAAAGTAAAAACATAAAAGAAAATCTAAAAAGTTTGCATGGGTGTTTAAAGTTTTTTTTGTTCCATTACTCATATGATAGTGTGAATGTGGAGCTCTAGCCTATTTGAGAAGTAAAAAAAAACACCTACATTTTATTCAGAGGTGCACAGTTCAACTTGGTGTAATGTAAAAATCATTGAGACCTTTTTAACAGTCCTATAGGAGGCTACTTACATAAAATGCATAAAGATGTCACTCTGCATAAGCTGATATTTAAATGCTTTATTTTATTATCAAAGTTCTGTAACTTTAATTGTGGGGTGCAAAACAATGCAATGCAGTATGATGAAGTAGCCCTACACATAAATATTCCTCAAAAGCCTGATATTTAGGCTTACATTTTAACATAATTTTGATGCATAATCAAGTAAACCTGCTTCAGTCTAGTAACTGTACATCTTGAAATATTAATATCAATATAAAATTTATTCTTATTAAACATTACGCGTACATGTTTCACAATTTTGAATCTTCCTTGCCTTCACTGGCTCATTTTATTTCGTCCTGCTGTCTTCGCTACTCCTCTCAGAATTAGGTCTATCGTCCGATTTTGTCTGAATTTATCTCCGATATTTTTAGGAACTGAGTCGCAGATAAGTTAGTTACCAAACAGGTTTCCCCTCAGCATTTACTCGTTTCACATGCTCAAGCTAGACTCTCCTGAAATATAGTTTTTTTTATTGCTGATTTGATGTTGTTGAAATGTGAGCAAACATTTAGGACAATACCGCCACCTACTGAACTTCTTCAATATTATTATTTTTTTTTTTACTAAATAATTTCTATTAATTATTTTTGCACCTGTGTTGTTTCTAAAATTAGGCCCTACTTGCAGTTGCTTGCAGTTTAATGGTTCCCTTGTCACCCAAAGTATTTTAAATTTTTTTGGACAGGGCATGATGATAGGAAACAATGGGTAGTTTGTACTACTGCAGAATAATGTCTCCAGGTAGGCTGAGCTACCAGTAACAGAACTTTAAGTTAAATTATTTTATCAACATTGTTTACCTTCCTCAGATAGTGGTCATTTCTGGCTTGCCTTGCTCATCCAAAAAACCGTCCAGTGGGATGATATATTTGAGGATACTTCCTGATTTGCTTGTCATGTGGTGTGTTATGGAGACTAGCGTTTTGGGAGTCTTTTCCCAGCTTGGCCTAGGCCCTGCGTGCCTGACAGCGGGATTAAAAGGACATCACATTCTCCACAGATGGGCAAAGACTTCCAAAGCTGCAGCCTTGAGGATTTAGGCAAACAAACCAGAGAAGCTATACTTCTGTTGCCTCCAGGGCTGTAGCCGGGGTCTGCGGGGCCCCAGTGCAGGTTGTACCAGTGGGCCCTGTTTGAAATGGTTTAATTTGTATGTTCGTTCTATTTATTTATTTGTGCTATTTGCACAGTGTTTAAGCTTTTTCAGGTTTGTAGGTGTCCTCAGAGGTAAACTGTGTCAGAACAAATTAATCTTGATAATGTCAGATAACTTTGATAGAAAGATATGTAATGGATTACAATTAACCAAAAATTCAGACGACTGTAATTATGACAATATTTACTAAATTATCAATACTTTGTTGACCAATTACCAAGCAATGCTTCATTTTGTTCAGTCTGTGGTGTAAAAAGGTCACATTAGCAATTAAAGAAAAAACACTCAAGCAAAACATGGTCAGGTCAAAGTGTCTGAATAATTTTTGGTCCTAAATTTTTTTTAAATTTTTTTAATAAATTTTACTGGTAGTCCACTGTATTAAGAATTTTAGGGTATAATATGTCACAGTTTACTTTGTTTTGCTATCCTCACTTACATAAATCTATAGTGTCCTGCACCCGCTATCAACAATTATATCTGGTGTCTGAATAATTTTTGACTGTGGATTAATTTTTATTTTATTTATGTTTTTTATCAACTTTCTATTGTTTTTTTTTTTACACACAACATCACAACAGACATATAATCAATACTTTAAAGAGTCCAGTCAAAAGGAAGAGAGAGAGAGGGAGGGGGAAAAAAGAAAAACAAAACAACTCATTCCTTTATATAATCAAGTATGTTAAAGGAAAAACACTGCCAAGCATCAATGGTAGAGGGCTTGGCCCCATTAATTTGCGCTGTTGTACATTCACAAGTCACTATTTTCAGGAGGCTATGGATCCAATATGTTTTTGCACACATGTGCGGTGTAAACCAGTTCTGTATCATGGTCTTCTTCGCAGGCGGAAAACCAGCAAACAACTTTTCTCAAAAGAACTATCTTTTGTATTCAGCAGAATCATCATTAAGAAGACACAAACTTGGGTTAGCAAAGCAATCAATTCGTAGTAAGGAGGATCTGTGGATTAATTCTTGTTAAAACTACAAAGTAATTCAGTCAAGAGCAGTGAGTGATTTTCTTTCTTTCATTTTCTTGGATTAACATTAAGGACACAACAGCAGATGGTAAATTAGGCGCGGTCGCTTTAAGAGAAAATGCATCGATGATAATGATACACATCTGATTTCTTTGTCCACTGTTTACTTTAACTTAAGACATAACCGACAGTTTTTTCGAGGATACTCTCCAAATTTTGACATAATTTTGTATGTATTTGTCGGTACAAGAGCAAGAAGAGGCAAATTCGTTGTTTAAGTGCTTTGAGATACGTCTCTTTGCATGCGCCCTGTGCGCACAAAACACCGCGCGCGGGTGCTGACTTGGGCTCTTTCACATCTTTTTCTGTTTGGTTGTTTAAACTGCAATTTGTATTTGTTCGTTCAGGTGCAGGAGGATGCAAAGGAGAGTTCGGTTCGGTGTTGCTGTCCGTGAGACGCGGCTCTCTGCGTGCACACCGAACATAGCGCACGAGTTTTTCCCGCGTCTTGATTTGAATGTTTTAAACTCTTTTGAATGTTTCAATTGGCAAGGCTTAAAAACGCGTGCAAATGATAAGCTTTCGTGACGATGCGTAGCAGTGGCCCATCCACTGTCCTGAGTGTCTTTTTAAGATGGCCTCAGCCAGTCGGTTGAGATCGCCGGGGGCCCCCCTCAGCCGTGGGCCCCTATAATCGTCACCACCTTTCACCCCACTAGCGACGGCCCTGGTATAGTGTATTAAATCTGTGCGATAGTTTATTGAGCATTTTCTTTTAACAGTTTTAAATTTCAGTTACTGTGCTCGTTAAGAACATAGTGCTCAGCTCTCTAGTCCAGTATTGTGATCTTGTATTGTATTGTGAACACCAACACGATATTGAAAACAGCACGAATATAAAGTCCTGCGAGATAAAGTCCTTTTATGCAAAACCATTTATCTTTATTTACAGATCAAGTATAATATTAGGAACATTTAATAATCTTGCAGAGTTTCATCGTCTTGACTCTAGTAAACGAACACGACACGCAGTTTGAACGCTGAATGGAGGATGACAGACAGCCGCAGCGGAGAGAAGAGTTCACATGAACTTGACTTAAATATTCATCTGTACCTCACATTAAACTATGTTTATGGTGTTTTATAATGTGTTTGTGGCTTTTGTGGGGCTTAACAATAACACAATATTATACGCACAATATCGGATTTGGATCGGTCTCATCAGACCGATAACCCACTAATATCGGAGTCGATACCGATACTGAATATCGGATCGGCGCACCCCTAATTTGTATAATGCTATAAAATAAAACTATAAATGCAGGCTTCAAGTTTTGTTTATTATCTGGAATGTTGATGTAATTTTTTTTCTGTTTCTTGGAAGAAAAAAAATATGTTAAAAGTCACCACTTTATCGAATTTATATTTGCTTGCAAATGACAAACATTAATGGATAAGTTAGTCTAATAAGTAGACAACATTTTCTGTGTTCGTAAGACAATTTACAAGACTAATATATCCAAAAAATGGACAAAAGTGGTTGAACATACTCTAGGCCCCAAAACTAGACTAACCGCAAGAACGGTGGCAATCAACAAATGTTAAAAAGATGAGCCCTTTACATCACAGTACAACAAATAACTAACAATAATTATAAAACAACAACAAAAAAAATTAATCAGCAAACAGCAAAACAATAATCCTATAACGGTAACTGCATAATTTATGCATGCTGGGAACTCACAAAGCCTTAACATTTAAAAAATATGAAATTCTTTGTTCAGACAACTGTGGATAATATTTGGGGTCATTTTGTTGGTCTGACAAGAGTTTTTATGTAGTTTCAAGAAAATTGTTTCAATTAGTATTTGAGACTCAAAAGGTTTCGTAAAACTGGAAAATGTGCAGTTGCATTTTTACAGTGTATGGTATACATCCGACATACGGACTTTAAATCAATGTAAAATTTAAAGGTTGCATTTCTATGAAGTGTATGTTGTAGCCAGCAAACATTACTTTTTTAATTCCTTTTGACTTTTCTACTACTTCCAATCATTTTTAATAAAATGTAGTTGCAGGTATCATAATATTAATGAAAAAAGGCCACTTAAATGTGCTTAAAGGGATAGTTCACCAAAAAATAAAATTCTGTCATAAGTCGTTTCAGACCTGTGACTTTTTTTCTTCTGTTGAACACAAAAGAAGATATTTTGAAGGATGATGGTAACTAAACAGTATTTTTTCCATGCTATATGGAAGTCAAAGGCTACCAGCAACTGTTTGAAGTACACACATTTTGATATTAAGCACAAATATTTCATTATAATTTTATCTGTAATAGTCTATATTATTCAATATTACATTTAAAGTTATATTTCTTATAAAGTGTATAACTGTATCGATATATTTTATCTGTACTAAATTGCAATTTCATCATTACAAATGTGCATTTATGACATCTAGAAATGATGTTCTGCAAAGTATATTTTTAAGTTAATGTATTTATACCTCAAAGATATGAAATTACATATAAAGATGTACTATAAAGTTCTACTTAAGTGGGTAAAAAAGCGCTCTAAAGTTCTAATTTCTAAATTATACTTAATATAAATTTAAATTATAACACATTTGATTTAATGCAATGTAAATGTAGTCAAGTGTGTGACTTATATATCCGTTAAAGTATATTATTTCCATAATAATTATTGTTTTTCAAAGTATGGTACAGTGTAGATCTTTTTCGCAAGGGTACAGTATATAGTAAGAATGACAGCTGAAATTGCTTCTGTGTCTTAAAAAGAGCACGAGTTCAAAACAAGAGTTTGCCCCCTATTTCAAAAAATTCCCATCATTTCATTTACCAAGCCAACAAAATGAAATGTGCCCCCATCAATGACCCACTCATCTTTAGCCTTCTATTGCTCTGACTGTGAATCCAGGATGCCAAATATATTGCATGCTACAGAAAAACCACATTACAAATTCAATGTCTCTGACACTGCAGGACTGCAGCGTTTGCAATGCTGTATAACATCCATCTGTTTCAGCTTCATTGATGAGTAAATTTATGAGTCTGAGTCATTCCATTTCAGATTTGAAATATATACAGTTTCATATCAGCTTGTCACTACTGAGAGGAGGCAATGAATGTTTTATTGTGCTGGTTCTTCAGATGACCTGACACATTACCAACACTATTTGCTCTAAAATTAGAACACGGAAGAAATTACTGCACTGGTGAAAGAATCATTCATTTGTATTTAAAAGCATTTCAGTGGGAATAGAGCTCAGAATATTTCTGGGAATTTATTTCTTGGCAAAATAAATTTTGTGAACTTGTAAAGTATAAAAAGTGAAGTATTCAGGTCAAAAATAAAGCTAACTTGTAATATATTCAGCAGGCAAAGGCATAATAACATAATCACTGTAAAATTGAATAAACATTGCACAAAATAATCATGTGCAATTATGTTAATGTGTCTGACTTTTACTATTAAACTCACATTTATATGCAAATCTACTCCTTTGTGTCATAAACCGCATTCTCCTGCTTCTGTGCAGCTCTTTGCAAATGATTCCAGCTCTGTTATGGTTGATTACAACTCTCAGGTTAAATTATCATAAACTATGCACCTCTTCTTTGACTTAATTACTCTAAAGTACTATGTTTAGACACCGTTTCCAATGATCGTTGTTGTAATAATGCTGTGCAATTAGGCTGGATAGATCCAGTGAAACGAAAATAAATGATAGAATAGAGGAAACACACTGTGGCTTTCAAAATGGGGAAAGGTTTGTGTGGGGACAGAGAGATCAAAATGCAATAAGTTATGAATATAGCTTTGGTATTGAAACCGACGAACGCTGACAACAAATGACAGCAAAAAACACCACCGCATTTTCATAAACAGCTGTCTGTCACTACACTCGAAAACTGACCTGCATCCAGTAAAATAAGACATTAACAATTAATTACTTTGTTTTTTACATGTGGCAGATTCATAGCTGATGAGAATCCCAGAAAATATCATGGATATTTTAAGATGTTTTTTCAGTTTTGTAATGTCTACGCGAAAGGATATTATTTAGAGTAAAAAGCCCCTTGATGTTGGGCTGCTAAAGGACTGCTTGAAAAGACCCTCTTACAGGAATTTTCATGAGAGTGGGGTTTTTTTCCCTCAAAAATATATTGTTGTATATATTTGCGTATTTTGGCATACCACTTATATTCACATATGTAACATCAAAGCAATCTTATTTTATTATTTCTCTTCACACAAATTGTTTTGCTTAAACAAAATTCTGTAAAAAAAAAAAAAAAAAATGTATTGATCATACACTTCAGGCACCCTTTCCTTATATAGTTTATCCAAAAATGAAATTGTGCTGAAAACTTACTAACATTTAAGCCACCCAAATGTAGATGAATTTGTTTGTTTATTGGAACAGATTTGGAGAAATATAGCATTACATCACTTGGTCACCAATGGATCCTCTGCAGTGAATGGGTGCCGTCAGAATGAGAGTCCAGACAGCTAATAAATACATCACAAAATTCTACAATTAATTCACATGACTCCAGTCTATCAATTAACATCTCATGAAGTGAAAAATGGTGTGTTTATGATAAACAATTAAAACTTGTTGAATCAGGATAGAAATACGCACAGAACAAATGCTGTTTACAAGCGAAAACAGTCCAAAACAGTTCTAAACAAATATGTTGGTGGGTTTTGATGTGCAGGAAAACAGCAGTTGGACTTTTTAACTGGACAAAGCGTTATTATGGACTCGTATTTTAACCAGAAATGACAGTTTAAAGTGAAAAAAAAAAAAGATATTACTTGATGGACTGGGGTCATTTTGATCACTTGTGGATTATTGTCAGTTGTTTGGATGCTCATTTTGACGGCACCCATTCACTGCAGAAGATCCACTAGAGAGCAACTGATAGTACAATTATCAGTTGTAGTACAATTTTTTTCCAAATCTGTTCTGAGGGTGGCCTGAGGGTAAATAAATTTCTAGCAAATGTTAATTTTTCCATTTAGCTGGTCAGTTGGTCCTATTCATTAATGACAGAAGAAATAAAGAGGGCTGAATTGCCTTTCATGTTGTTTCTGAAGACCTTCATACAGAATCTTTCCTACAAACCACTTCATTCCATTTTAGGTGGACAATTAAACTGATCAAATATAAAAAGGACCTTTGAAAAGAACCCACTGGGTGGACTGACACATTCAATTAGACTCAGCAGCTGGACTGAAGAGATACGAGGTGAGAAGCCCATTTCTTGTTTTACAGATGGATAGCTTTAGATGTCCAGATGAGAGAGAAGGAGTAACTGCAGCCAAAGTCTGACGAAAACGCAAACTATAATTTATTGAGTATGCTCACAGGTTTCTCCTCCATCCTCAAAATACAAAGCAGAACACCCACACTGAATAACAATGACTGCGATTGTTGCAGGAAATTTCGGATCATTCATAGACTGTCTATGAACACGAACTGCCTAAAATATTCAATATTGTGGCATTTATTCGCTACATTAGGTGTAAATTATTAAGCTGCGCTAACTTTTTTTTTTTAAAGACTTTAAATGACTCTTTTAAAGCCACACCAAATGACACGTTTCGTCACTGATGTTCCTTTTGTTTTGAAACGAGATTGAATCGTTGATGGCACAAGCTCTCCGAGGTTATTAACAGAGGCACTACATCCATTATGGCACTCATTTGTTTTCAATGACTGACAGGAGCCCATTTGTGCTAGGCATTCAGTTTAAATAAATGTAATCAAAGGATACTCTTGAGATCTTTTAGAGCAAAATAGAAGCCTTAGTCACTCTATTTCCCCTGCTATAAACAGTAAAAAATGTAAATTATGATAATGCATTAGGGTTATTCGGTGCACTTGTGAGAGAAAAAAGCTGTAATATATTTGCAAAAATAGAGCTAGTTTTGCTGTGCTTCGGTTGAGCTTTGAAATTTTAACTCGTTTATCAAAAACGAGACAACACATAATTCAAATGCAACATTAAACATTTAAGCACAGAATATTAAGAGCTATTAAGAGAGACTATTATATCATGTTATCAGTGTGTGCACATTTTAAGCTTAAGTGGTGGCAAAACTGCTGATTGAAAAGGAAATGCTATGTTTATCTCAATAAAATGAGTCAAATGCAGAGCATTACACAGCTTATTTGGGTATTTATAATAGTATCAGCATCTGAAGTGACGCTTATGTCAAATTTACAATAATCAGCACTCATTTGCAATGTATTTCTATGCTGATGTATCTTTCCTGCATTCGTTTCTAAACAAATTATGCACAGTCAATTTTCAGTTAATGAAGTGAAGCTGGCATAATTATAGTTTCTGAAATATAGCCAGCATGCTTGCACAGATCGCAGAAAATCTTTTGCACTTGAGGATAATCTTAGAATGCCATTTATCCGGATTAATGCTAAATTAATTTAATTGCACAGAAAATTGTGGAGATGTGTTTGTCAGAATTACAGGGTTACTATTCACTTAGAGAGTGTACATCTGTACTCAATCTTAGTGACAACAAATTATCATCTGTATTAGTCACGCTAGTATGGAAATGATCTAGAATACATATATTAATCTCCAACCGAGTCATTTTCTTGAGTGACAGCAAACACTGGAGCATTATGTTTTTGATATAACTCTAATTTGTCATTAAATTTTCTTTTAACTTCTGGTGCGGTGATACAGTCATAAAGTATAGCAGTAGGAATAGTTATTATTTAGAGCTCTTCAGATTTCTGCCGGGGAGGAGTTGGTGGGAATAACAGACAAGCACACGTCAGGGCTAAAGCCTCTCAGTGGTACCATTAATCTTGGCTTGAGCCACACGGTCTGGGTTTGTCCCCGTAAATCCCACCACAATTTTCCACTCTTATGGACTGATTTCAGAACAAGTCTGTTATTCATTTATTTAACTGAAAATAATAACAAAATTAGACATCAAAATAGCCAAGATAAATATATAATTTACATTAATCCTTAATAATAACTTTTTAAAACATCTTTAATTTATGAACAATTATACATTATATGTCTAAGCCAACACTGAAAAAAAAAGACACATGCCAAATACTCTTCAAATTCAAATTATGCTGGAAATATTTTTTAATAAAAAAATGTCTTTAATTATATAAAAAAGCAAATAATAAATAGATGCAAAATAGAAGCATGTTATTGTGTTGCAAAGAAACTTTAAAAAAATATATTTAGACTGAAATGTACATCAACTACTACTCTATTAAGCAGCATATGATGTTTGATAATGACTTATCAATGAGAGTTATTTATAAAGCATCACCCTATTAATATTTCTATCTCTGTCTGTGCATTCTCATGCTCCCCAAGTCAGATACTCTCACACACGGTCGTCGAAGACACGCTTTTACTTCTGGTCAGCTTGAAAACAGTGTAGCTCCTTGTTTCTGGAGCAAATCTCCTGGATGAGCCAGAGTTACGCTGCTGGATTTTAGACGCGGAATTTCTAATTGAAGATTTATTGGTCAGGCTCAAGACCGAAGACATCTTCTCTCTGTAGCTTTCTCTGAACCTTTTGGCCGATCTGTACAAGTTTCCAACAAAGCAGTAGCAGAGGGGATTGAGGGACGAGTTGGTGAGACCCAGCCATTGCGCAAAGGGTCTGCTCTGGAGAATCCAGTGATGCTCAACGTTGCTCAGCTCGTCGTTTCGATCGGGAGAGCTGGGGATGTTGGAATCGATCCAGATGTCCACGGCGTAGAGTGGCAGCCAGGAGAAAGTGAAGAGCAGCACGAGCGCGAAGACCATTTTGGCGATCCTCTTGCGCGTTTTCAGGCGCGATGTCGAAGAGGTCAGAGAGAGCTGGTTGGGATCTGATATTGATGCCGTGCCTCCTCTACTCAGTTTCCAAACGGTCAGGAAGCAAATGATTAGGTTAAAGACCACCGGGAATCCATACAGCGCGCAGAAGAGTAAAAAGTTGTAACCCTGGCGCAGTCTGACTTTAGACCAGCTTTCCACGCACACCGTCACAGTGTGCAGCCCGTCTAGAAGGGAAAGCGTCTTAGTTGTGTTCATGAAAAATAACGGCAAACATAACGCAGAAGACAGGACCCACACCACAGCTATCATGCATATCATTCTGCTGGCCGTGAAGAAAGACCTGGCGTGCAGTGGACTGTGGACGCTGTAGTATCTGTTCAGACTGATCACGGCCAGACTCAGAACGCTTGCCGAGACGGACACGGCCTGAACGAACGGCACAGCTCGACACAGAAAGTCTCCAAACACCCAGGCGTTATACACCTGATGTCCTAAGTTAACCGGCATGCAGACACACACCACCATCATGTCGCACACCGCCAGGTTGACCAGGAGTCTCCTGGTGGCCGAAGCTCCAGACAAGCGATTCCTCCGGCGCGTCAGGACCCACAGAGCCATGATATTCCCCACCAGTCCTGTCAGGAAAGATATCACATACATGACCATTAAAACTATAGTGTCCGGTTCGTGACCCGCAAACAGAAAGTCGATGGAGAAAGGCGTCAAATCACGCGTGGTCCAGTTCTTCTGGAGATGCTCCCAAAGAGAAAAGTTGTTTGGGAAGAAGCGTCCGAATGTGCTGTAAATGCTCGAGGTGTTCATGTTTCCTCTGTGTGCCATTTCATCTGACCATCCGCTTCTTGAGGATCTCCATAACGCCCCCACCCTCAAGAATATAATAAAAGAGCAACGATTCACTGAAGAAAAAAGACTCAAATATTCCATAACTTGTTGAATCTCATAATGTCGCGTGTAATTAAAATATTCAATATAGTGCGGCTTCAATGTATGAATTACGTCTATCTATCTATCTATCTATCTATCTATCTATCTATCTATCTATCTATCTATCTATCTATCTATCTATCTATCTATCTATCACACACACACACACACACACACACACACACACACACACACACACACACACACTTATATATGTTCCTAAATATTTAATTCAATTATCAATCAAATAATTTTAAAAATAAATTTAGAAATTATTTATTTAAAAATGCATAGGTTTTAAATATGCACAAAATAATATAGGAAAGATCATTCTGTATATTTAGCTTTGTGTAAATACAATTAAAGTAAATGAAATGTCCTCATTTAATAAATGTGTGTATGTGTCTGTGTGAGTGTGTATTACTGCTCCACACCTCCATTAAAGGCAAACAGACACTACACAGGAAGAATTATGGACACACACGCATGCACATACTCTCTCTGTCTCTCTCTATCTCTCTCTCTCACACACACACACACGAGCACTAATCTCTCTCTTTCTCTTTGTCACATCTGTCTGCGTTACTAACCAAATGTAGAGATAAAAAAAAGATAAAAATAATAAACATGAAAATATATTTTCTGTCATGAGCACATGTAGTCCCCCAGATGTCATACCCATCCACATTAATTCATATTTTCAAATTAACAAACTTAAAGCATGCTGTCTTTAAATCAATGCTGCTTAGCAGTTAGTGGTAGCATCTAAATTAACTGGCTTTGTTATTGATTAAATTAATGGTTTCTAGGGCTGAATCGATATTAGGTCAGCAAATCAGTCCAGTCAGCTGTTTTGCATTTTTACAGTAGTTTTGCAGGTATGGTATTTCCAGCACATTTAAAAGAGCCACTAACAGAATATGAAAGCATATTATAAAATGAATAGTTTTGTGTATAAAATCTGATTGCATTAGTCATGTTCGAAACAGTTGCTATAAACAGCCCCAGTTGGAGGCAAATAAGCTATATCTTTTGGCAGAAGAATCGTTCATTATGAATAAATGTAATTATCTATTGAACATTTGTGTCTTTTATCATATCGCTGTTGCCGCCGTTTATAAAAGCAATAAGCCACTCGATGCCACATTACAGCCATGTGTTACATTGTATATATTATGAATAAAAAAATGAATGTACATTTGCATTAATTGCCTTTGCAACTGGTAATATTTTTGAATGGGGGAAAAAGAAGAAAAATCATTTCTTCTTCACACACCTCAAAACTAACACATAGTGTTCCAATCCACCAAGTAGCACTGATGAACAGACTTACATAACAGGCCTGCTGTCAAAGTGTTTTAATTCACTCATTCACATCATGCTGACATGTCAGCTCCAACCTACATCATGACTAATAAGAAAACTAATAATGATTTGCTTGTGATATCAGACACTAGAAGAACATTGCTTGAGTAAGGTCGACAGGAACGCAAAGATGTGATTTGAACATCACTGTCTTGCAAGCACATTTATTTGACAATATTCAACACTGACGCAACAAATAGCCCACATATTTGTTACTTTACCTACATCACAAAGCAATGCCTGATCTATCCAATGATCTAAATGCACTGCAGTTGTGCAGTTTGTCGCCCAATAAGCTCATTGCTTTTTAATGGTCACAGTGATTATTTTTCTCAGATGTGCTGTCTTATTGTGTTCTGCTGTTATTAATAATAAAACTGTCATGCTTGACAAATAGCGTTTTTATCACTGACTAAATGACTTCATTAAACTTGTTTGATGCAATTTCCTACATTTTCCAGTCAATAAAATTTATGTTATTAAAAGCAGCGTTCACTGCAGCAACGTTTATTATAGTACAACTATTAAGATTTAAATTGGTCACTGAAAGAAAAAAAAAATGTAGAAAAATGGAAAAGGTACTAGTAATTTGCTCCAAAGACATTTTTCCATTTTCAAAACACAGGTGAAATGCTTGTGTTAATGCAGTGTATTTACAGAAATTTCTTGCAAGAACAGGTCTGTGCTCAAAAATAAAAGTTATTAAGTTTCAATTTATTAACATTCATTTAATGAATTAAGTACCATAAATAAAACAATGAACAACAATTTCATTTTTTAATGATGGTAATTTATAAACATAAATATATACAACTGTTTATTGTTAATTCTGTTATTCATAATAAATAAACAAAAAATATACATGATGACGTTAAAATATGCGTAAATTAAAATGAACAAAAAAAATGCTGTAAATATTTATTTTTAGTTCATGATACTTAATGTAAATTTAACCTTATTACTCATTTTTTAAAAATTAAAAAAAAAAAGATGGAAAATTGCTGAAATATATATATTTTTTAATTAAAACACTTGAAAGAGAAAAACTTTCATAAAGCAATTTATCTGCACTAGATTCTGAGAAACTTTATAATAGGAAACTCTCTATTTGCTGTTTATTGCATTCATTTTTATTTTAAATGTATCTTGAAGTGCATCTAATGTAAAAAAAAAATAAACTGATTTTTTTTCACCATATTTGGGTGGTTTTTTTTTTTGTTTTTTTTTAAATCATCATTTCAGTTACGCACAAGAACAGAATCAAATGTTGTATTTGAAATCTTAGCTCTCAGTAGAAAATATAAGAAGGAAACTCTGTCTAGAATTACACAGAGTTTGACAAAGCAAATCTCATTTCTAATATGCAAAGCATATTATTGATTTAGTGAAGCAATATAATTAAGGTCTACACGAACAACAATCAGACTGAGGAAGAATTAATCAAGGTGAGCACAATGATAAACCAATTGAGTATTCATAGAAACCATATAACAAGATTTTTTGTCCATATCTCCATTTCATTAAAGGGATAGTGAATGAAATTCTGTATGAGTTTCTTTTTTGGTCAATATTTGTCTTTTGAATACCTAGGTATTGAGCTGAAAGGTGCTCCGCATTCTGTTTATCATTATTTACAGGCCTCCAAAATACTCTCCAGCCTTTGTGGAAGAGTTCACAGAACTGTTATCAATGATTTCCTCAGAGTTTGACTGTTTTACTATTGCAGGGGATTTTAATATTCACATAGATAATGCAGAAATCAAAACTGCAAAAGAAATTATAACTGTTTTAGACACTTTTGACCTGATTCAGCATGTGCATGGACCCACACACAATCGTGGACACACTCTAGATTTACTCATCAGTAGAGGTCTAAATATTTCATCTATTGTTATTAAGGATGTAGCACTATCTGATTACTTCTGTATTTTCTTTGATATATTGATCTCTGTTACCACTGAATCTAGATCTGTCTCTCTCAGAAAGAGATGCATTAACGAGAACACTAGTGCGCTATTTATGAAGGCTATATCTTTAACACCAAGCATTTCTCCAGACACTGTTGATCTTCTCCTGGATTCATTTAAAGTTAAGAACATTATTGATTATATCGCTCCTGAAAAAGTCAGCAAGAAGAATGGCAGACAAATATTATCTTGGAGAAAATCAACAGCAGTTCAGAGTATGAAAAGACAATGCAGAAAAGCTGAGCGGATGTGACGGAAGACGAAACTTGAAATTCACTATAGCATCTATAAAGACAGCCTTCATGCTTTGAATGCGGAACTAGCCACAGCTAGACAGACCTTATTTTCAAACCTCATAAACAGTAACTTAAACAACACTGGCACTCTTTTTGTTATTGTTGAGAGACTAACAAACCCCCCCAAGTCAGATTCCCATTGAAATGCTCTCCGACAGCAAATGCAATGAATTTGCTTCCTTCTTTTCTGAGAAGATCAATAATATCAGAAAGGAGATTGGCACATCCTCAAGTTATGCAGAGGTCACACAGATTTGACCGCAATTTAAAAAAGAAGTGACTATGTCTGTTTTTGAAGCAATTGATAGCAAAAGTTTGGAAGTAATAGTACAGCACCTTAAATCGTCAACCTGCTATCTTGACACACTTCCCACATCTTTTTTCAAAAGTGTGCTTAACTGTTTAGAAGCAGATCTAATAGAAGTGGTGAACGCCTCACTTCTTACTGGGACTTTTCCAAACTTCCTGAAAACTGCAGTTGTTAAGCCCCTTCTGAAAAAGCGCAATCTTGATAACACAATGTTGAGCAACTATAGACCAATATCAAAATGTTCCTCTCATAGGTAAGATTATTGAAAAGATAGTTTTTAATCAGCTGAACAACTACTTAAACTCAAATGGATACCTGGACAATTTTCTGGTTTCCGAGCGCATCATAGTACAGAGACAGCGCTTATTAAGATAATAAATGATATTCGCTTCAATTCTGATTCTAGCAAAATATCAGTGCTGGTATTACTAGATCTTAGTGCTGCGTTTGACACTGTTGATCATAACATACTTCTAGAGAGACTGGAAAACTGGGTCGGGCTTTCTGGGATGGTCCTCAAATGGTTCAGGTCATACTTAGAAGGGAGAGGTTATTATGTGAGTATAGGAGAGCATAAGTCTAAGTGGACGTCCATGACATGCGGACTCCCACAAGGCTCAATTCTTGCACCACTCTTGTTTAGCCTGTATATGCTCCCACTAAATCAACTAATGAGAAAGAACCAAATTGCCTATCACAGCTATGCTGATGATACCCAGATTTACCTAGCCTTATCTCCAAATGTCTATAGCCCTATTGACTCCCTCTGCCAATGCATTGATGAAATAAACTGTTGGATGTGCCAGAACTTTCTTCAGTTAAACAAGGAGAAAACTGAAGTCATCTCAAGTTCTCAAGGTGAAAGCATACCTTGATTCTAGGGGTCAAACAACTAAAAATCAAGTCAAGAATCTTGGAGTGATTCTGGAGACAGGCCTTAGTTTTAGTAGTCATGTCAAAGCAGTAACTAAATCAGCATACTATCATCTCAAAAAGTCAAGACTTGGAGAAACTTGTTCATGCCTTCATCACCAGCAGGGCGGATTATTGTAATGGTCTCCTCACCGGCCTTCCAAAGAAGACCATTAGACAGCTGCAGCTCATCCAGAACGCTGCTGCCAGGACTCTGACTAGAACCAGAAAATCTGAGCATATCACACCAGTCCTCAGGTCCTTTCACTGGCTTCCATTTAGGATTGATTTTAAAGTATTTTTACTCATTTACAAATCACTCAATGCCCTAGGACCTAAATACATTGCAGAGTTTTAGAAATACCAAGGGTTCACACAAAAAAAGGGAAGTCCGCTTTTAGCTATTATGCCGCCCGCAGTTGGAACCAGCTTCCAGATGTAGATCAGATGTGCTAAAACATTAGCCACATTTAAATCCAGACTCAAAACTCATACGTCCGAACTGATTGCACTATGTATAATCATTTTCTATTCTTAACTGCTTCCAAAAAATTAAATCAATTTTTATATCTTGTTTTTATTATTATTATTTTTTTAATTCCTTGTTTTTATTGTTGTTACTTTTTTAATGACTTTTTCGCTTCCTTTTATGTAAAACACTTTGAATTACCACTGTGTATGAAATGTACTATATAGGGGTGTCCCCGAATAGTCGACGATTCGACGATTCGAAGTTAATATTATGATAATGCTGTAAATAAGAATATAAATAACGAAGCATATTCTATGTGAATAAAGGAGTTAAATCCCAATTGATTAAAAACCTGCTATCATATGCTTCATTCTACTGGTCATTCAGCGCGCGCAGCTCAAAACAGAAATGCAGAACGTTATAACTACGATCATATACATAACATTATAATGAGAGCACTGTAGTAAAAAAATGTTGTGAATTCTTAAGGGTTTTACTGACGTTTAATGTTAACTATCTTTTAATCAAAATATAAAACATTATTTACACCGTTTGTATCTGGGCGTCCATTACACATTTTCCGCTTGTGTTAATGTCAGTATTTATGACTGTGGAATGTCTGACTTGACTCTTGGTAATGTATTTTGCCCCGCCCCCAAATATATGATTCGACTATCAGTCGACTATCGGCATGATTCGAAAATTCCGATTTGACTATGAAAATCCGGACATAAAATATAAATAATATATAAATAAACTTGCCTTGCCTTGCCTTTTTTTCTGTTGAGCACAAAGGAAGACATTTTGAAGAATGTCGGTAACCAAACATATGGAAGACAATGGCTACAGTCCACTGTTTGGTTTGCAACATTCTTCAAAATATCTCTTTAATGTGGCACAAGTATTCAAACTACACATTTATAAACTCAAACCAACCTTCAAAAGTTTTTTTTAATTGCTTTGGTGTAGTTTTCACATGCAAGTGGTATTTCAAAACTCTTATTACTCAAATGTTACAACTGATCATCCAAAATACACTTTTTAAAAATATTTTAGCATGTTTTCAATTATCAATACACAAAATCAAAAAGTATCCTTTTCACTACACAAAATAAATGTTCAAACATTTTATTTTATTTCTTTTCTCGTTCATTGTTTAATCCAACTGATCTTATGTTTCTTTATTCACTTTGGTTATTTTTACATGCAAAGTCTACATTTTCAATACATTTAGTATAAAATCCAAACTGATCATTTGTTCAAATCAAAAACCTGATCTCATGCTTTCAGTTGTAAATATTTCCTTTCCATATATACAATATTTAAAAACACAAGACCATTTTAATATGTAATGAGAACATAATTCAGTAGCAAATAATGCAAGATGTGTGTTTCAAATCACGTTTGTTGCTAAATTAAAGATGTTACAGCAAACAGGCTATTTGTCATTGAAAATGACAAAATTTGTAAAGTGTGTAATCGTATCTGTCCAGTGACACTGTTATAATTTTTTTGTTCTAGAACAGTTTGCTGTCAATGCAATTCTTGTACAACTGTAATGAAAGTATGAAAATGTGCATTCTTGTGAAAACAAGACATTTTGAATGGGAGTGAATGATGTATGATGCAATTGCATTATGAATGATAAAAAAGAGAATTCATACTTGCCATGACATAAAAAGCCTAACTGACTATACTGAGGTTGAACATGCATGCAAAACTGTCCCTCAAAAATAAGGCAAATGTGTTATGCATCTTTGTGTTTCACAGTATCAAAAACCTAATTATATGTCAAGCAGTGTAGGAGTATCATTCTTTTTGAACCAGGACTCTGAAGAGCAGCGCAATACTGCGGTCAAGAGGGTCATAATGTGAAATTAAATGGAATCAGTTGTTTCTCCATGTTTTATAAGTCTTGAGTGATCAGGTTTCATCACTGCAGATGGTCTCATTCCCCAGACTAGTGACCTCAAACCATAAACCAACAGCAGCACTTTAGTCCACTGACAGTTTCAAGATTATTTGTGGCTTGAGTAGCCACCCTCTCTATTTTTCATTCACCACCTGCTTCTTTCACACATTATTCTTCAGAGGTTCCATTTGAAAGCGCCACCAGATATTTGGATTAGATTGGTGAGATGGCACTTGGTTTTTTCACAAGGTAATACCTTTAGCGGTGAGTCATTTATTGTGTTTATCATCCTGGCAAGCTGTGCTGCGCTGAGCTACTGCAAATGCTGGGAGTTTAGAGGAGAATCACTGACATGAGTAATCGTCCGGCTTGAAACATCTGCGTTCGCTAGAATAACACCGGAGTGCAAACTGAGAGCTGACTGAAGTTGTTTGGAAGGCCAGAGAGACAAAATTGTCTGGATCGGTTTTTGATGTGTATATAGCCTAGGCGATGCATTTTTTATTTAATAGAAACAATAGACAAGATATGTGTGCCATCTTCACCCGCATCTCCTGATAATCACCACAGCACACTCAAATTGTCCAGATGTGTGACTGTCTCTAGAATCAATACTGTGATTGATGGAACTGACGGCTCTGAGGCAATTGAGGTGAAAATTGGATGTTCAAATTGAACATTAGCAGTGGGATTTCTAGGATGTTGTGTTTCATAGTTGTATTTTGGTTTCTTTCTAATCAATTGGGCTCAAACTCAATTCCTGTTTTGCTTCAACCCTAATCAAACACACCTGATCCAGCTAATCAAGGTCTTCAGGATCGCTAGAAACTTCCAAGCAGGCGTGATTTGGAGATTTGAAGCTAAACTCTGCAGAGCTGTGGCCCTCTAGGGGCCTGTACCATGAAGCCGGTTTAGCTGGCTAGCCAGGTTTAGTTTGCCCCAACTCTGGGTTTTAGGTACCATGAAAGTGGTTTGGCTTTTAGCAGTGTTCATTGCCATAGTAACTAACACCCCACAGCTAACCTGCTCCGGGGCAGGTTATGTTCTGGTTTAGAGATCTCAAACCAAAATTTGACCAATCAGCTTTAAGCAAAGTGACGCAATAAAGCCACTCCTCCAGTTTCTCTTACTCCAAATTAAAGGACGCTACATAGTAAAACATTTTTAAAGATAAAATCATCTGATTTTTAAGAGATGATTATTTTTATGATTATTTTATATTATTTATATAATTATTATACCCTTAATTCATTACACAAGCCAGCTTAAGTAATTATTAAGCTTTTATTTAAAATCAATGTAAACATATAGATAATATGCAATATAAATAAGGTTTAGAATCAATAGCTTTAAGCATGACTACATATGAGCTTAGATTTTTAAGTGTTTTTATACCTATAAACATTATCAACTCTATTAACTAACTGTACAACTTTTACTTGCACTTACTGGATATGGTAAGATGTTTTCTTTAAGTTTTCCTTATTCATGGATAGATCGTTTCATGATCGTGCTGTGTAAATGTGTTTAAATTCTTCATATTGTTCAATCTTTTAATCTTCGCACTGACTCTCTCACAAGAAGTGAATCACAGTTTTAAGGCATGTGATTGGCTGCTCATTACTGATGTCACACTTTCATGTGCACGTGCTCCATTAACTCAGGATCAAGCCTGAGTTGACAGAGAAAATTGATGATCAGCTTCATGGTACCAACAAAGCAGGATTGGACTGGTTTGGTTTTGTCAACTCAAAACTAATTCTGTAACCCTGAGTTTGTTTAGCCACCATCATAGTACAGGCCCCAGGAGTTTGAGACCACTGGTTTAGAGGCTGAGTTTATGCAACCGGCCCATGGAACTGTGTGTTACTATCTCTGATAACTAATTATTTTACATAATAATAATAATCATTATTGTTATTGTTATTATTATTACTATTATCATTATTATTATTATTATTATTATTATACTTTTACTACTATTATTATAGGTAGGAGTAGCCTAGTAGTAGTATTGTTATTAAATAAAACTAAATCAAAACAATTTACAGATTTAACAAATAATCACTACGTAAATGTTTAAAAAAGAATAAAAAATACGTGTTATACTGATTGTACATGTTGATTGAATTTTTTGCTTTTTAAAATGTATAAAGCTTTATTTCTATATATATTTGTAACACACACACACAAAAAAACCAGATCGTCTTTTATGTTAGTAGGACGGTTAGGAGGAAAGGCTTTTATTTTGAAAAAAAAAGCCTTTTGGCGGACATTTACAAATGTTCAGTTTCTGACTTCCTACTATTTTGGTGTTGTCAGTTTCCCTAGTGTTTTATCAACAGATGCTGTAGGTGTTATTCAGACGGACTAATTAGACTTCTACTGGGTAAAATAACATATTCTATAATTATACGTAAACAAGAGGTTTTATTTTATCATGCAGCTCGTGTAAGCGCAAATGGGCCGATGGCTAGCTGTACATATATATATCTACATAAGTAATAACAAACCCCCGTTTATAATTTTTTTACTTGGGCGTAGTAACTATTCATGGTTTTGGCGTTCATTTGTCAGCAAATTATGTGATCTAGATCTAGTGTCGTTTGTGTAGCTGATGTATTTATTCATTCATGGAGCTTGCTCTCGTTTCTCAATGATGGTGCTTTCTGATTTCAGCTTCTGATTTCATCTGAAGTCATGAGTGAATTCAGGATTCATCATGATGTTAATGAACTTCTCGGGCTTCTTAATGTCCGAGGAGGAGATGGCGCTGAGGTTTATATTGATTTACTGCAGAAGAACAGGACTGCTTATGTGACCACTACAGCACACAGTGCTAAGGTGAACATGAATTATGTGTTTCATCTTCTTTTACATGTATTGTGAATGTAGGAGCCTAATTTCTCATGTCTTGCAGGTCAAAATGGCAGAACACTCCAAAACTCCTGAAGACTTCTTGAGGAAATATGATGAATTGAAGTCAAAGAATGCGCGCAACCTCGATCCACTGGTGTATCTGCTTTCCAAACTCACTGAGGATAAAGAGGTAGGTTTAATGAAACTCATTATTCATTTCCACACAAGAAGTTCACATAATTTCCCCCCTTAAACTCTTCATTTTTTCTTTTTGCTTGTGTTCTTCAGACTTTGAAGTTCCTGCAGCAGAATGCAAAGGAGAGATCAGAAATGCCTGCAAATGCAGCATCCGGCACCACCACGTCTTACAACATACCTACAACCAGCAGCAAAATGTCCATGCAAGAACTGGAGGAATTGCGGAAAAAGCTGGGAAATGTCACAGCCAGTTCCAATGTGCCTCAGGTTGGAAACAAAGTGATGTTAATCTGTTTGTTTATTTAATAGGGACAGTGCACATTGATGAACATCAGTATGAAAGACAAAATCTAAATATTTATAGCAACATTGCTAATTTACATCCATAGTCCCTAGACAGTTGTGATCACAAAAGTGATCACAGGTCTGGTTTGCCTTTAGCAACTGCTTAAAATTAATCTTAAAATGTAGGGAACACCCTTGTTGTGAGTGGAATGCTATTACAATATTTATTTACTATGCTTTTAGATCATGCCTTCATGCCAGATAATCAATAAATGAATCAATAAAATGAGTATATAAATTTGGTAACACTTTAGAATAGGGAACACTTATTCACTATTAACTACGACTTTTCCCTCAATAAATTCCTAATTTGCTGCTTATTAATAGTTAGTGCGGTAGTTGTTAAGTTTAGGTATTGGGTAGGATTAGGGATGTAGAATAAGGTCATGTAGAATAAGGCATTAATATGTGCTTAATTAGTACTAATAAATGGCTAATATTTTAGTAATTGCATGCTAATTAAGAGACCCTAAAATAAAGTGTTAATATAAATTTTAATGAGTTTTAATGATTATATGATTAAATTGAATAATAAAATGATTATATAAGAGTGAATAATAAATAAATAGAAAAGAAAGCATACAACACAAATGTATGGTTGTATGGTTGCTTTTACACACACAGGGTGCTACAAAGAATCCTTAGATCCTTCAGTGCCTTTTCATCTTCAGAAAGATCTTTCTTCCTCCCCATATTGCATGAGAACTGTGACTTGCCTAATAATGAGGAACAACCTCTCTAAGTAGGTTTTTCATTTACCTAAGAAGACCTGGCAGAATATTTAACAAACCCATCTGATACTGATAGTTATCTGAAAAGATATGAGAAAAAACAAGCAAACACATTCTTTTGGGGGAATCTAGAATCTGAATGTTTGTTTTACTGAAATCCTACTAAAATGTCACTTGCAAAATAATTTGGAACACAGTGTACACTGTTAATTTTTTTTGCATTCATTCATAAACATGATTCAGTAAGCCGATCCTGAATTCTTTATATTGCATGAGTTTACAATGATTTTGTTTTCCCTTACAGTCTTCTGAGGTCATCCGTAAAATGCTGAGAGACCGACATAACAAGAAGAACCCCACTCAGCCGAACCCTGTGTTTCCTAACTGGGTGTATGACCGGCCTGCGCTGATTGGGGATTTCATCACTAGCCCCACCCCAGTGGGAGATCCCGTGGTGGCTATTGGTATGTGACATGACTTTCCAAAATCAGAGCCTTTGATGAGTAGGGAATTGTTACAGAGGTAAAGCAAGTTATTTAATTTGATGAGAGGTGATGAAGAAACAACAATACTTTATGTATCATATGCATTAAGTAGATTTGCATGGACAAATAATTTATATTAAACACTGTAAAATTACATCAAAAATAAGAGTGGTCAGTTCTGATTTGATGGTGACTTTAACGTGTATTGACAGGTACAATGCCACTGGCTGCACAGGAACAAGCTCTGGTGGAGGACCTGCTGTATGTGCTGATTGGTGTGGATGGGAGAGACATCACAGCTCAGCCTGTGCTCGGCAGACAGAGCCGCTCCTTCATAGTGGATCCTTCCCTTGACATGTCCATCAAAGAGCTGGTCAACCGGATATTACCGGTGGCATCCTGTTACTCCACTATCACGCGGTCAGTGAACAATATGACCTTTAATATTTATATTAGTCAGGTGTTTACATTATCACAGTTTGAAATTAAGATTTTTTACTCACCAGCCACTTTGGATTCTAAAATGTTTAAGTTGCCAACCTTTCAGAATTTCAGAAATAATCCAGATTATCAAAATCACATTTTATATTTAAATTTATTTATTTTTATTTTTTAATTTAATTAAATTATGACCGTTTTATGACTTGTTTTTGGATGCCGTAGAAATAAAATTAAACAGAAATGAAAATTTTCTGTGATTAATAACAAAAACAAACAATTATAATAATTTAATTTTTCCATAATATGGGAATTAAGTTAAAATGCTTAATGTTTAACAGACTGAAGATGTGTGGAGCTTTTAGCTAGTGTATGTGCACGCATACAAATAAGCAATGTGTTTGAACTTTTAAAGACATTTTTATTTTGCTAATGTTGGAGGCTCCTGGTTGGAGGACATAATTTATGACTCATAACCTGCAAAATTGGCTAATGATTTGATATGTGTAACCTGCTGCGGTTCGATTTTTCACCTGCATCTGGTGGGTCGGCGGTGTTAATTTCAAATCCTGATTGCAATATTAAATCAGTTTGTCAATAATGTCAGAAGGCTTTTATAAAAGGGGTCATATGATGTGATTTCAAGCTTTCCTCTTTCTTTGGAGTGTTACAAGCTGTTCGTGCATATATAAGGTCTGTAAAATTGCAAAGACTAAAGTCTCAAACCCAAAGAGATATTCTTTATAAAAGTTAAGACTTGTCCACGCTTCCTAAAATGCTTCATTTAAAGCTGCAGTCCGTAACTTTTTTTGGGTTAAAAATGATCAAAATCAATATTTGAGCAAGTACATAACCAGCCAGTGTTCAAAACTATTGTCTTATAATAATGTTTTCTAATTTGAGTGGTACGGGTAGGTTTTCATGGGAAATTCGAGCATGGCACTGTGTCATTACGTCATGAAGTTGTCCTGGCTAGTTGGCTATAGCACGTGCGGATGCTGCAGGTGGTGCATCATTTATAGCCTTTTCTCACAGCAGCTGGAATAATTAAATTTATCATTTTGATGGAGGATTGTAATCCAGAAAGTATTATGTGTTTATGAAACACATGTGAATGAAATGAAATTATATTCCAGTTTTAAATGTGCTTCTGATTACAGATAGCCTGAGTTTACACAAGATTTGTATTTTAAAGACAACCAGTTCAAAGGGAGCATAGTTTGCTTTTTGGGTTAAAATAATTTTTAAATATGAAATTCGAATGGTATGACAATTAGAGATTAGACTGTACAGAAATTGAAATCTACACGCTAATACACACTGTACTCACAGTGACGCAATGCTGATGTTGTTCATTTGAGAATAAAGTATAATAATGATTTGCACGGTTAGATGTGATATGAACTAACCGATCATTAGATTTAATCACCATTGGTAGCGCGATTTATGGTAATGCTTTTTTCCTCAGTTGGTCAGAACAAACATGACTGACTTGTAACTTACTTGTTCAGAAGACAATTTTTCCAGTGAAAATTCTTATTTGGGTCTTATATTCCAAGATGTAGACTAATCTGTGATTGTGAAGTACAGTAAATATACACACCGGTGCGGTGACTGACTGCCACACATTCACCTCAAAACATTAGATTCATCCATGCTGGAGCTGTGCCAGAGTACAACCCCACACAAGCAAGATAATTATAAAGTAACTGCAATTCCAGGTTTTCAAACATAGGTGGCGACAAAGAGGCAAAACTTACGGACTGCAGCTTTAAACAAGCCCCCCACATATAAATGTCACTGTGTTGGAAGATTTGCATAGCACCGCCCAAATGTTTACACAGAAAGAACGCGTAACTTTTAGTCTCACTGTAGTATTGTTGCCGTCACCGCCATTTCATGGTATGTTTTCGAATATGGTAAGGGGCGTAACATTTCCATCAGACACTTGAGGCATTCGGCCAATCACAACTCACTGGATAGCTGGCCAATCAGAGCACACTGCGTATTTCAGAACGATGAGCTTTGTAAAAATCGACGCGTTTCAGAAAGGTGGGGCAGAGAGGAGCAACAATAATGTACAGTATGCGAATAAAAATGTGTTTTATGAACTTTAAACTGCGTAAACACATTGCATTACACCAAATAATGTAATTTTTTGCATCGTCATATGACCCCTTTAAATAATTTCATGAAAAGCATTGATATTTCAGTTTTCAAATTTTGCATGGCTTGCTCACGTCATCTGAGACTCATGTAAACTACTTGCAATTAATTTGCATATTCCGTGTCCAGATTCACAGAAGAGAAGTCGTCGTTTGAGTACGGTCAGGTGAATCATGCCTTGACTGCAGCCATGAGGACTCTGATGAAGGAATATCTCATCCTGGTGACACAGCTGGAGCATCTCCACAGACAGGGCATGCTCTCTCTGCAGAAGCTCTGGTTCTACATACAGCCTACCATGCGCACCATGGAAATCCTGGCCTCCATCGGTAAAGCTCTCAACACATGTGGTTACTGTTAAAAGGAATAGCACTTAGTATTTTAGAAGTGTCAACAGGAGTAATAAGTTTATTTTTACAGTTTTTGCAGGTAAAGATATACTTTAAGTCAAAGTATATTTTTCATGATCATTGATAGCTGGTTCTTAATTCATTACCTTTATAAGTTGCAAATTGGCTTTACAGATCCTTATCTGAAAGTTTAATTAAGATTTTAAAGTTTCACTGATGGTTACACCGATGTAATATTAAAAGCATCTAGATAGCTAGCTAGGCATTGATAGCATGATTTAAGATTTTGTTAGAATATTGCTAGCATGTTTCTAGCATGTTTTACCATGTTTTGTCACATTGTTAGCATGTTGCTAATGTCTCCAGCATGTTTTAATGTGATTCTAGCAAATATAATGTATTATTAACTCGTTTTTGCACAATGTTAGGATGAATTAATATGTTACTAATCTGTTTCTAAAACTAAAATGTTTTGGAATGTTGCAAAATTGTTCAAATGTTTCTGTTATGTTTTAGCATGGTGGCAGCATGTTTTAGAATGTTTCTAACAGGTTTTAGAATGTTTTAATGTTGTTGGCATGCTTTAGTTTATTAACATTTTAACGTTGTTGCTAGTATGATTCAGCATGTTGCGAGTAGGCTATGTCTCAGCATGTTGCTAGTATGATTTATCATGGTGTTAGCATGTTTCTGTTGTTAATGCAATGCTGGCATGTGGTGGCATGTTTTTAGTATGTTTTACTGTTGACACAGAGTCAGCGCCAAAGCAAACATTTGTATTTCTAAAGGGAGCCTTGGTAGAAATCAGGTTTCATCATGTTTAGGGGTTCACTTTACCCGAACGTAGCGCCAACACTGTTGACATGCTCATGCTAATACGCTTTCTCCTTGGTCTCTTTCATGTAGCCACTTCTGTTGACAAGGGTGAGTGTATGGGCGGCTCGACCCTCAGCCTGCTTCATGATCGTACCTTCAATTACACCGGAGACAGCCAGGCTCAAGAGCTCTGCCTTTATCTGACCAAAGCAGCCAGCGTACCCTACTTTGAAATACTTGAGAAGTGGATCTATAGGGGCATCATTAAAGACCCATACAGGTAGAATGTGACTCTGGACCTACAGGGCTTTGAGCCATTCGGTATCCTCTTGTGAATACTTTTTAAATTAGATTTTTTTTTTTTTTTCAAATTTGAATCTTTTTAGTATGTTAATAATATATTTTGCTTTTCAGTATGAATTACCATTAAAAATATTGTATACATAAGATTTTGAGTATTTCCAGAAACATTAGAGTAATTTGTATTTAATTTATATTTCATATATATACACACATACATACACATACAATGCCCTTCAAATATTTTAAATATTTTTTTAACAAAGTTTCTTATGCTTATCAAGGCTTCTCCAGTCTCCAGTCTTCAATGTCACATGATCCTTCAGAAATCATTCTAATATGCTGATTTATAATCAATGTTGGAAACAGTTGAGCTGCGTAATATCTTTTGGGACCTGTGATAATTTGTTTAGGATTCTTTGATAAATGAAAAGTTAAAAAGAACTGTGTTTAGCAGCCATATCGCCCTGTAGCCCAAGACTGGTTGCCCACTGAAGCTAAGCAGGGTTGAGCCTGGTTAGTACCTGGATGGGAGACCTCTGGGGAAAACCAGGTGTGCTGGAAGAGGTGTTAGTGAGACAAGCAGGGGGTGCTCACCCTGTGGTCTGTGTGTGTCCAAACGCCCCAGTATAGTGATGGGGACACTATTGTCAAAAAAGCACCGTCTTTCTGATGAGACGTTAAACCGAGGTCCTGACTCTCTGTGGTCATTAAAAATCCCAGGATGTCCTTCGAAAAGAGTAGGGGTGTAACCCTGACATCCTGGCCAAATTCGCCCATTGGCCTCTGATCATCATCATGGCCTCCTAATCGTCCCCATATTCTCATTGGCTTCATCACTCTGTCTCCTCTCCACCAATAAGCTGGTGTGTGGTGGGCCTTCTGGCACAATATGGCTGCCGTCGCATCTTCCAGGTGGATGCTGCATATTGGTGGTGGTTGAGGAGCCCCCCCCCCTCTATGTAAAGTGCTTTGAGTGCCCAGAAAGGCGCTATATAATTGTAAGGAATTATTATTATTATTATTATTTATTCAAAATAGAAATTTTGTGTTACAATATACACTACTATTCAAAAGTTTCAGGCCAGTATTTTTTTTTTTCTTTTTTTCTTTATTTTTTCTAATACTTTTATTCAACAAGGATTGTTAAATGGATAAAAAGTGATAGTAAAGACTAGTAGTACTGGCTGATGAAAATTCAGCACTGCATCACAGAAATAAATTCTATTTTAAAGTGTATTAAAATAGGAAACCAATATTAGAAATTACAATATTTCACAACATTACAGTTTTTTCTGTATTTTTGATCAAATAAATACACCCTTGATGAGCATAAGAGACGTTAAAGAACTAATGAGAAAACTTATTTAAGGGGATGAACAAAAATATAACTTAGGAATTACGACCATTTTTATATACAGTCCCCCCATTTTCAGGGGCTCAAATGTAATTGGACAAATAAATATAATCATGAACAAAAAATGTTCATTTTTAATATTTTGTTGAGAGTCCTTTGCAGGCAATGACTGCCTTATGTCTGGAACTCATGGACATGACCAGAGACTGGGTTTCCTGCTTTATGATCCTTTGCCAGGCCTTTACTGCAGCTGACTTCAGTTATTGTTTGTTTGTGGGTCTTTCTGCCTTTAGTTTTGTCTTCAGCAAGTGAAATGCATGCTCAATCGAGTTGAAATCAGGAGATTGACTTGGCCATTGCAGAATATTCCACTTTCTTACCTTCAAAAACTCCTGGGTTGCTTTTGCTGTCATTGTCCATTCGTACTATGAAGCGCCGCCCAATCAACTTTGCTGCATTTGACTGAATTTGGGCAGAGAGTATATCTCTATACCCTATTCACTTCAGAATTCATCCGGCTGCTTCTGTCCTCTGTCACATCAACACTAAACACCAGTAACCCAGTGCCACTGGAAGCCATGCACGCTCATGCCATCTCACTGCTCCACTATGTTTCACAGATGATGTTGTATGCTTTGGATCATGGACTGTTCCAAGCCTTCTCCATACTTTTTTTTTTTCTTACCGTCATTCTTGTACAGGTTGATCTTAATTTCAGCGTCCAAAGAATGATTTTCCAGAAGTGATCTGGCTTTTTTAGATGTTTTTTGGCAAAGTCTAATCCAGGCCTTTTTATGTTGCTGAGCTCACCAGTGCGTTCTTTTTTTCTTTTTTTTTTCTCTCATAATGTACCAAATTGTTGATTTGGCCACTCCTTATGTTCCTGCTATCTTTCTAATGGATTTGTTTTGTTTTTGAAGCCTAACAATTGTCTGTTTCACCTGCATGGAGAGCTCCTTTGACCGCATGATGTGAGTTCAGAGCAACAGCTTCCAAATGCAAATGGCACACTTAGAATCAACTCCAAACCTTTTACCTGCTTAAATTGATGTAGAAATAACACGAATAGCCCACGCCTGTCCATGAAACAGCTTTTGAGTCAATTGTCCAATTATTTATGGTCCCTTGAAAAGGGGGAGGGGGGGGTTTGTGTGTGTGTGTGTGTGTGTGTGTGTGTGTGTGTATGTAAAACTCTTCAAGTAATGTTTTTTTTAAAATAGCGAATTCATGGTTGAGGAGCATGAGCTGCAAAAAGAGAAGATCCAAGAGGATTATAATGACAAATACTGGGATCAGAGATACACTATCGTCCAGCACAGGATCCCATCATTCCTTCAAAAAATGGCAGATAAGATATTAAACACAGGTGAGATATTTTCAATTATGAAACATTAGCTTAGTTCCGGAATGTAATTAGACAGCATTTTAGGCATCAGTAGAAGGCAGCTGTCAATGGTAAAAATGTTCAAATTTCTAATGATTATAATGCCAGCTGGAAAGAGTGTCTAAATGCTTTATTTTCATAACCAGTCCTAACTTCTCTCTCATTTCAGGCAAGTATCTTAATGTTGTGCGAGAGTGCGGTCGTGACGTAACCTGTCCAGATGCCAAAGAGGTTCTCTACACGCTTAAAGAGAGAGCTTATGTGGAGCAGATCGAAAAAGCATATTACTACGCCAGTAAGGTTCTGCTTGATTTCCTGATGGAGGAAAAGGAGCTTGTTTCACGCCTGAGGTAAAACTTGAAGGTTTGAAATTGTATTTTCTGGCAGTGTTTCCTACAGTCATGTCAAATCAAGTCAAGCATTTTTAACAATACACACTGTTTCAGTGTCATTTATAGAAAATGTATGTGTCACTGTTTAAATGTATTTAGACCCTAGTGAACAGGAAATCAGTTGTCAGCTTTTCCAAAGATGTTGTTATTAGGAACAAATAAATGTTAAAAGGACCTAATAACACACAATACCAATAGCGTAGTGCAGAGGTGCCAAACTCCTATTCCTTGGAGGGCCGCAGCCCTGCAGAGTTTATTTCCAGCCCCGCTCCAACACACAAACCATGTAGTTTTCAAATAAGCCCTGAAGGACTTGACTTGCTGTGTTTAATTAGGGTTGAAGCTAAACTCTGCAGGACTGTGGTCCTCCAGGAAGTGAGTTTGACGCCTGTGGCATAGTGTGTACCACATAATACAATTTTGTTTGCTTTCAATAAGTACACATAACATGGTAACCATTCTGGACTCGCTGAGAATCTGACATAATTTGCTGTCAGGTATGTAATGAGTAAGTAATCTGAGCCAATGGTGAGGCGAAGTGAGTCAAGTAACCAATTTAGTCAGTGATTCATACTGATTGCCAGTCCGCTTGTTTGGTTTGACGTACGGAATACTTTTTTCTCAACAGCCGTTTCTGAGCACTCTTCATTTGTAGCACATATTTAAATGAAGTGTTTGAAAACTCACAATGTTTCAGACACCAATACTTTAATGATTCAGAAAAGATGAATCACTGTCTGGCCAACTGAGATTTCCATCTGGAGATAAAGGTTAGGATCATGATTTTTTGTTAGTACTGCAGCAGACCGTGGGTGTTTATTTTAACTTCTAGCATCATTTTCTCGCCCTCATGTCATTCCAAATGCGAGACTTTCATTTATGTTCAAAACATTTAAAGTCCATGTAACCAAACTTTGACAATTTAAAAGGATCGTAAAGGCATAGTAAACATAGTCCATGTGAATCGAATGAGTTAATCCAAATCTTCTAAAGAGACATGATTGCTTTATATGATGGACAGATTTAAAGGTTCACCAAAGTAAAGATAAATCATGGTATAGATATGTTAAGTTGAGATTCTAACATGTTCATAACTTCAAACTTGTTACTGGCGAAAAGTTTTCTATTTGTAATATTGATTTCTCCAGTCACATTGTCTGAAATTCGCACAGATTGAGCACTGTTGAAAATGATCCAAAACAATTAATAAATATGTCTAAATAAATAAGTCTAAACTAAATATCTAAATAAATGTGTCAGTGGATTTTGATGTAAGAGGACAACAGGGAATGGACTTTTTCACTGTAGGGAAGCGTATGAATTATGAACTTGTATTTTGTTCAGAAGGAAGTATTTAAAGTTAAAACGCCTTAATAATGGATTTTATTTTTACAAACATGCAGATTTTCACTTCACAAGACATTAATTAATTGACTGGAGTCGTGTGGATTACTGGGGTGTTTTATCAGCTGTTTGAACTCTTATTCTGACAGCATTCATTCACTGCAGAGGATGAAATGCTAATTTATAAGTCGTTTTGGATAAAAGCGTCTGCCAAATTAATAACTGTAAATGTAAATTTCTCCAAATCCGTTCCAATGAAGAAACTAACTCATCTACATCTTTGATGACCCGAGGTTGAGTCTTTTTTTTTTTTTTTAGCAAAATTTCATTTTTGGGTGAACTATTAGTTTAATTTAGGCAATTATTCGCATAAACATTGATCAACATGCATAAACCACACATATTCTGGTGTAGCTGCAGCACAGTGTCATCTGTTTCCAAAGCCCAAAGTATAATCTAAAGATTATTTGGTATTCTTCACAGAGGGAGTTTTGGTTCCTTGCCGCTGTCGCCTCTGGCTTGCTCAGTTGGGGACACTTAATTTCTAGCTATTATTGACGATCTGATTGCACAGATACTATTTAAACTAAACTGAGCTAGACAATGACATCTCTGAATTCAATAATGAAATGCCTTTAACTGAAAATTGAGTGTTTAATCTTATTATACATTACTGACACTCCATCCTCCAATTTGATACTGTTAAGTGCTTTGACACAATCTGTGTTGTTAAAAGCGCTATATAAATAAAGGTGACTTGACTTGACTTGAATATTTTCAATATCTCAATATCATCTAATTTCTTACACTTTATGGTGCAGGTCAATCAAACATTACTTCTTGATGGATAAAGGAGACTTTTTCGTGCATTTTATGGACCTGACGGAGGAAGAACTGAAGAAGCCGGTTGATGACATCATTCCTCCACGGCTGGAGGCTCTGCTGGAGCTGGCCCTGAGAATGAGCACTGCCAACACAGACCCCTTTAAAGATGATTTAAAGGTCAAATGCGCATCTGTCTTCTCAACAATTACTTTAACAGTCGCACTTTGTAATATGTAGAGAATGTTTGTGTATTCTGCATAACAGTCTAGATTTCAGGTGTTGAGCAATTGCATTTGCAGTAGAAATCCAAATGAAGAACAAATTGTTCAGTTTCATCTTTTGCCTAAAGACAGGAAATTTTACTCAGTATCTTTTGTCTATGTTGTGCTGGCCGATACACCAGTTATCCTGCATTTACAGCATGCCCTAATCAGACGTGATGCCACAAGATTTCAGCAAAATGCAATTTGTCTGTCCACTCTGGATGTTATAAAGGGACATGACTTGACAAGAAGCTAGGGCTGCACAATTAAGTGAAATAAAGCTGAAATCACAATTATGGCAAATCACAAAGGCTGCTATTTAATTACTGTAAATAAATATATAAGATGGATGTTTCATTAAGCACAGCACTTTTTTTTTTTTTTTTTTTCGAAAACTAGCAAATGAAAATGGAAATGTCATCCAGCAGTTTAACATTTTGTGTGCGAAAATGGCTACTGTCACCCATCTAAATGGTTGTATCATTTGGAAGGTGGTTGAGAGCCTTCTTAAGGAATGGAAAATTGTGCAGCTCAAAAACAGGCAACAGGTCATCACTGAAATTGCACTATTTAACAGTATTATCCTCTTCCAGATTGACCTGATGCCCCATGACGTTATCACCCAGCTGTTGCGTGTCCTCGCTATAGACACCAAGCAAGAGAAAGCCATCATTAATGCAGAGCCCACAGAGGTGTCACTTAGCGGCCTGGAGGCTTTCTCTTTCGACTACATCGTCAAGTGGCCACTTTCTCTCATAATCAACCGGTACACAGCTTTTCTGTATGACAGTATAGCTTTTATTTCAAGCAGCTTGTGATTGTAATTATGGCCCTGTGCTTCTTAAAGAAATGCTTTTGTCATCATTTAACTGACCTTCATAAGTGTTGTTCCAACCCTGTATTCCATGCACTTGAGGTGCAATTACATTTAGTGTTGTTTGATGAATTTTCAGCAAGAGAAGTCATTTAAATAGGAATCCATTCTTTTAGAAATGTTGCTCATTACACACTGTGATCGGAAATGTTGCACATTACACACTGCATTATTGGAAATGTCACATGCACTACGTTATTGGAATTGTCACATTACGTTATTGGAAATGTTACATTACACACTACATTATTGGAAATGTCGCACATTACGCACTACGCTATTGGAAATGTTGCTCGTTATATGCTATGCTATAGGAAATGTCGCATGTTACACAGCTCTATTGGAAATGTCGCACATTACACACTACGTTATTGGAAATGTCGCACACTGCATCATTAGAAATGTTGTGCGTTACACATTATGTTATTGGAAATGTCACATTACACACAACGCTTTTGGACATGTCTCACATTACATTATTAGAAATGTTGCACATTACGCACTACATTATTGGAAATGTTGCACGTTACGCACTATGCTATTGGAAATGTTGCTCGTTACACGCTATGCTAAAGGAAATGTTGCACGTTACACTTTAATTGGAAATGTCACGTTACACACTACGCTATTGGATATGTCACTCGTTACATGCTATGCTATTGGAAATGTCGCACGTTACACACAGCTCTACTGGAAATGTTGCACGTTGCACACTTTGTAACTGGAAATGTCACGGGACACACTACGCTATTGGAAATGTCCCACATTACACACTCCGTTATTGGAAATGTCGTACATTACGCACTGCGTTATTGGAAATTTTGCTCGTTATATGCTATGCTATAGGAAATGTCGCACGATACAAACTTTGTAATTGGAAATGTCACGTTACACACTACGCTATTGGAAGTGTCGCACTTTACAACACTGCGCTATTGGAAATGTCGTACATTACGCACTGCGTTATTGGAAATGTTTCTCGTTATATGCTATGCTATAGGAAATGTTGCTCGTTACACACTTTGTAATTGGAAATGTCATGTTACACACTACGCTTTTGGAAATGTCGCACTTTACACACTATGCTATTGGAAATATTGCACGTTACAGACTTTGTTATTGGAAATGTTGCATGTTACACACTAATCTATTGGAAATGTTGCACGTTACAGACTTTGTTATTGGAAATGTCGTACATTACGCACTGCGTTATTGGAAATGTCGCACATTATGCACTGCGTTATTGGAAATGTTGCTCGTTATATGCTATGCTATAGGAAATGTCGCACGTTACAAACTTTGTAATTGGAAATGTCACCTTACACACAACGCTATTGGAAATATTGCTCGTTACACGATATGCTATAGTAAATGTCGCATGTTACACACTTTGTAATTGGAAATGTCACGTTACACACTACGCTATTGGAAATGTCGCACGTTACACACTTTGTAATTGGAAATGTCACGGTACACACTACGCTATTGGAAATGTTGCACATTATGCACTGCGTTATTGGAAATGTTGCTCGTTATATGCTATGCTATAGGAAATGTCGCACGTTACAAACTTTGTAATTGGAAATGTCACCTTACACACAACGCTATTGGAAATGTCGCACGTTACACACTTTGTAATTGGAAATGTCACAGTACACACTGCTTTATTGGAAATGTTGCACATTACACACTAATCTATTGGAAATATCGCACGTTACACACTATGGCATTGGAAATGTTGCACGTTAAACACTGCATTATTGAAAATGTTGCATGTTACACACTTTATTGGAAATGTCACACATTACACGCTGCGTCATTGGAAATGTTGTGCGTTACACACAGTGTAATCGGAAATGTCGCACGTTACACACTACATTTTTGGAAATTTCACATTTCCAAATGTCATTCAAATGTCGTTAAACTACTCCTTTAACACAAAGTTCTGTTGTACAGAAAAGCCCTGACAAGATACCAGATGCTCTTTAGGCACATGTTCTACTGCAAGCATGTGGAGAGGTTGCTCTGTAATGTGTGGATCAGCAATAAAGCAGCTAAGCAATATTCACTGCACTCTGCTAAATGGTGAGACTAAATATGTATATTGACCTTGGATTGTGTATCTTCAAGTGAACATCTTTTAAGTAGCTCTTGTATGTTGTAGGTTTGCTGCTGCCTTCGCATTAAGACAACGGATGCTCAACTTTGTGCAGAACATTCAGTACTACATGATGTTTGAGGTTAATGAGCCCACATGGCACATCATGGAGAACAACCTGAAATCTGTGAGTCAATGAAATAAAACATCTGCTCTATTCTTAATAATTAAGGCTCATGACTTCAAAACAAGCAGTTAATTTTCTATAATATATTTAATTGGATTTAAGTCAGATTTATCTGGTTTCTTTCTGGGTTAACAACCTGTTACAAGCATAACCTTTCCATGTACATGTATCTAGTGATTTTAACAGTCAATAAGTGAATTTACGTATTTCAACTTTAATTGATGAATTGCTTCAGTATATGGCTTTCATTATTCTGAAACTTTGGTTGCCAATTAATTATAAATAAATAAATATTTGCAATTTAATGGTACTGTATAAATATATTACACAAACACCTAGTGTCATTTAATTTATGTTTATTTTACATTACACTAAATATTAATAAAACGTTATTTCCTTTTAAAGCTAAACAAATATAAAATGTAATATACGATATTTTACATTCATATATGTATATACTGTATTTGGCACTTACATACATGTACTTATGTATAATGTCTGGAGTGCTTACATAACTCCATTAAAATTATATGCCAGTATCCATTATTGGGTTGAATTTAAAGAGCACAGTGATTATGGTTCTCTCAAATAATGGTAATAAGGCTGTTATGTAATAATCGTGATAGGTCTGGCTGAGCATAAATGGAGTTTAAATTAATTCACAGAGCGTTCTTAATTTGTTCTTGTCTTTTTTTAGGCTTCCAACATTGATGATGTGCTGTGTCATCACACCAGCTTCCTGGATAACTGTCTGAAGGACTGTATGCTCACAAACCCTGAGCTGCTCCGCATCTTCTCCAAGCTCATGTCTGTCTGTGTTATGTTCACCAACTGCATGCAGGTAAAAATACAGAAATTATTGAGAAAAACCTGCTTTTTCTAGGGTCGGTACGATTTTTTAAAAAATGTTTTGAGGTCTCTTATGATCACTTAGGATGCATTTATTTGCTCAGAAACACAGCAAAAACAGTAATATTGTAAACCACGTTCTATATTAATGTATTTTAAAATGTAATTTATTCCTGCGATTGTAAAGCTACATTTTCAGCATTCATTACTCCAGTCTCCACTGTCACATGATCCTTCAGAAATCATTCTAATATATAAATTTTCTGCTATTTTGCTGTCTTTATCAACACTTTTGATCAATTTAAAGCATCCTTGCTAAATAAAAGTATACTATAATTTCTGTGTCCCCCCCCCCCCCCATCAAAAAATGACTCCGAGCTTTTGAATGGTATAGTGTATAATGTTACAAAAGCTTTTTATTTCAGATAAATGCTGATCTTTGGATCTTTCTGTTCATCAAAGGATCTTGAAAAAATGTGCTCAATTGTTTTAAAGTGCCAACAGGTTGACATGCATGCAAGGTCAAAAAGCACTTTCATTTTCTTATAATATGCATTTATTTTTTTACCTTATTTGCTCAACGACTCCCAAACGATTTGTTCAATGATTAATTTTTCCAAACCCTTCCTTTGCGTGATGCTAATTTGCGGTGATTGGACCGATTTCATTTGAAGCAGTGTTTGTAAGATTTTAATGCTCCAAAAGTGGCACCTAGTGGGAAAGAATGAATTTGCATTTTCATTCAGACCAATGCTAAAATACCAACAAGTGGGCGGGCAATATGCTAATTGACTTCAACATGAAACGGATTGGGATTTGTTTTAAAAACGACTCGTTTCAATGATTCAGAGTCAACTCTTTCTTTTGAGAGAAAATAACTTCATACACGGTGCACTTTCAGAGTTAAAACTTTGCAGGATGTTTTCATTCACTTAGAGCTGTGTTACACACTGCATGAAAGGTAATTTTCAAAAATCCATAATAGGAGCACTTTAAATATTGATAGTATTAATAAAACATGTTTCTTGAAATGCAAATCAGCATATTAGAATGATTTCTGAAGGATCATGTGACACTGAAGACAGGCGTAATGATGATAAATTTTGCTTTAATCACAGGAATAAATTACATTTTAAAATATATTTAAATAGAAAGCAGGTATTTTAAATAGTAAAAATACTTATTATAAAAAATTAAAATACAATATTTCTGTCATGTTCATACTGGTGTGTTTATTTTGATTGTTTTGCAGCGGTTCACTCATAGCATGAGGATAGACAGTGAGATGAAGCGCCTGACTCTCGAGCATGGCACTATGGAGGGCTCTTCAGCCTCGGCTGAGCGGACAGAAGAGGCAGAGAAAAAAAGACTGGCCTCTAAAGTGAGTCACTGGCATTGAATCAATTATTTTACAACACCAAAACTACAGAAGGCACTTTAAAAACAGGCTGTGTAATCACTGTCACCATAATAAAAATAAAAAACACTAATTATATCTTTATAATTAAACATTATATCTTTAACAATATAAACATTTAAAATAAATAATCATATTTTATCTCATCACTTTGTCTTGATCCCAGTTCCTAGCTGAGCACGTGGATGCCCTACAATCTGACTCTGGGTTTGAGGCAACCATCAGCAAGTTTGACAGTAACTTCAGCACATTATTGCTGGAACTTTTGGATAAGCTCAGCATTTACAGCACCAATGACTGTGAACACAGCATGATCAACATCATCTACAGGCGAGTTGTGAAAAGAACCTTTCATTAATATTTCCCCCAGTGCATGTGTTAGTGCTTACTGATTTAACCTGGCCTGAGCATTAACAATAGAAATGTGTAGTGCAAGATTTTGAAATCTCTTACATTTGAAAAGCTTATACAACCCTCATTAAAATTCAGTCTGCTCAAAGGTGTTATGAATAATGAGATTTCTTTTTATAGGCTGGACTTCAATGGCTTCTACACAGAGAGATTGGAGAGAATGGCCATTGAGAGAAGCCAGAAAACTGCTGCATAGCATCATCAATTATAAAATTCATTTGTTTTTAAAATGTTCAGTGTGCTGATTTGTCTCTCTCTCTTTTTTTTTTTTATAAATATGTAGTAATATTACATGGTGCTGTAACATGAAGCACTTAAAGTCTTGTTTGATCAGTTTCTCCTCTCTGTTGCAAATATATTTAATGGTCTTGTACAAATTTAATGAAATCCAGCCGACTGAAAATCCAATATAATAAAGTAAAAATGTAGCTTTGTTCACTGTTCTGTATTCTTCTTTCCCTGCCTATTATTCTAAACACAACTGTATTACTTTCACAAACTTATTTTCAATGACAAGAAAATCCTTAGCCATCTTCAAGAATCTGCTAAAAACACATTACTTCCATCTTTATTTGACCCTCTAACTCTAGCACTCGCTATTCTAATTATATTCTTAAAAATGAAAAAAATGTCCCTTAGACTTACACTCTATTCATTTACTGCTTGTTTTCTAAAAAAAAAAAAAAAAAGAGAACATAACAAATGTTTAAACTGAGAAATTTTACACTTTTATCCACTAAATGAGCTCATTTCAAATTTGATACCTGCTACAGGTCTCCAAAAAGTTGGCACGGGGGTAACTAAGGGCTGAAAAAGCAAGATATTTTGAAAAGATTCAGCTGGGAGAACGAATTAAGTTAATTGTCATCAGGCCTGTAACATGATTGGCTATAAAAGGGATGTCTTAGCGAGGCAGAGTCTCTCCAATGTGTGAAAGTGAAGATGATTGTGGAATACTTAAAAAAAAAATAAAAAAAAGTCAAAATGCAAAGGCTTTGCAAATCTCATCATCTACAGTGCATAACATCATCAAAAGATTCAGAGAAACTGGAGAAATCTCTGTGTGTAAGGGACAAGGCCGAAGACCTTTGTTGGATGCCCGTGGTCTTCGGGCCCTCAGACGGCACTGCATCACTCATCAGCATGATTCTGTCATTGACATTACTAAATGGGCCCAGGAATACTTCCAGAAACCACTTTCGGTAAACACAATCCGCCGTGCCATCTGCAGATGCCGACTAAAGCTCTATCATGCAAGAATGAAGCCATATATGAACATGCCCCCGTCCCAACTATTTTGAGACATTTAGCAGGCATCAAATTTGAAATGAGCTCATTTTGTGCATACAATTGTACAAACTTCTCAGTTTAAACAATTGTTATCTATGTTCTATTGTGAATAAAATATTGGCTCATGTGATTTGAAATTCTTTTAGTTTTCATTTTATTCAAACTTAAAAATGTCCCAACATTTCCGGAATTCGGGTTGTAAGTTGCTTTGGATAAAAACGTCTGCTAAATGACTAAATGTAATGACAATCCAAATTAAGCTTGACTTGAGCAATATATTCAATTGGGTAACTTTTTAGAGACCATATTAACATGTTTTTGCTCCACTAACAAAAACAAAAAAGCTCATCAACAGCTGCATGTAGCGGTGTTTAATTCCTCAGCCCAGTTGTTCAAAAAGTTAATATGTAGCCTGTAAAGGGAATTTACAGTTAAACACAAGGACCAGGTATGATGTACAAAGACCAGTAGTCAGAGATGCAATCAATTGAAGAAAAATTTACTGAAGAAAATAGTTTGCAGTTTCATCAGCAGAGGTCTGCTTCAACACTCTCAATTGAGTTCGTAGGCCGCTCTGCGTATATGTTCAAGACACCAGTAATTATACTCTAACAGAGGTCACTAATTACGTCAATACATAGGCAAGCAAAATTCTGGTTGGTTGAAATATAGATAAACTAAGAAAATCTCCACACATGGACGTAAAACTCGAAGCATATCTTCTAGTGATTAATTTGGTGACAAGTGATCAGAGGTCAGATGCAATAGGTCTCTGCAGAGATGTATATCTGTTACCCTGGACATCAGGGTGACGGCAAATGACGGTTTCCTCCTAGGGCTCTCTCTCTCTGGATCTAGCTGCAAAGATAGACATTCACACACATACACATACACATACACATACACATACACATACATACACATACTAGGTAGCAGCTAGTGAAGCTGGGCAAACTCACATCCAGGACTCTCACCATCAGCACTGGCGCCCCTCAGGGATGTGTTCTCTGCCCACTGCTTTTCTCCCTCTACACAAATGACTGCACATCTAAAGACCCCTCTGTCAAGCTCCTGAAGTTTGCGGATGACACTACAGTCAAGTCTGCTCACAGACAGGAGGTTGAGCAGCTGGCTGTCTGGTGCAGTCTTAACAACTGGGATCTAAACACGCTCAAAACAGTGGAGATGATAGTAGATTTTAGGAGGAACCCCCCTGCACTCCCCCCACTCACCATCATGAACAGCACTGTGACTGCAGTGGAGTCATTCAGGTTCCTGGGCACCACCATCTCCCAGGACCTGAAGTGGGACATTCACATTGACTCTATTGTGAAAAAGGCCCAGCAGAGGCTGTATTTCCTCCGCCAGCTAAGGAAGTTCAACCTGCTGAGAGGATTATCGGTGCCCCTCTACCCAACCTCCAAGATCTTTATATCTCCAGAGTGAGGAAAAGGGCTAAGAAAGTCACTCTGGACCCCTCACACCCAGCTCACTCTCTCTGTGAACTGCTGCCCTCTGGCCGGCGCTACAGATCACTGAGCACCAAAGCAGCCAGACACAAGAACAGTTTTTCCCCCAGGCCATATCCCATCTGAACAACACATAACACACCTCAGGGACTGTACATCTGTAAATAACTCATCAAACCTTCATCCGTACATAGGACATATCTATGGACAGTTCTGTCTATGGACATTTTTTATTTTCTGTATATTTTTATTTTTATTACTGTTGTTATTTATAATTTATCGTCTATTCTCTTCATTATTAGTGTTTTTATTACCTTAATTATATGTTGTCTGCACTATGTTTGTACTTCTGTACTGGAAGCTCCCAACACCAAGACAAATTCCTTGTGTGTGTGAACACACTTGGCAATAAAGCTCTTTCTGATTCTGATTCTGATTCTGACATACGCAGAGAACACTTATCTGTACTACGAGGTTGCCGGGCTCTGCCCTGAATCTTATCAAATTTAACTATACACACACAATGAGAGCAGCTTCTTTAGAGAGTAAAAAGACAGACTAAAGCCATATTCAACTTATTTTCTAACATGCATAAATGTAACTTTGATTAATAATTATTCAAGAAATATTAAAATTAATATTATTATGAAGGCCATGGTAGATCTGCGATCCACTCCTTCAGCCCAGTTACATAAAATGCTTAGACCAGTCTTAAATAGTTATATATCGGTAGATTGGTCTGATTGCATCAGTTGTCCTGCTGATGTCTTTTGGATCAGATATCCAGTACAGCTCGGTTTTTGAACAACATACTGAAAGATTGATCCAGATCAAAACCAAGACTGGATTACATGATCAAATCTGATTTCAGAATCTTTTTTTTTTTTTTTTTGAAAAGTCCATTTTCAGGATTTGATCCAACCCGACTGCCAACAACCTATTAAATTTCTGTTGAACAACTGCTGAATAAATTGGTTAAGTGAATTATTCACTTACACCAGTGGTTTTCAAACCTCTCCACATTTTGTATGTCTCCCTATATCTGACACACCTACTTCAGGTCTTGCAGCCTACACTAATAAGCTGATGAGTTGAATCAGGTGTGATAGATGAGGGAAACACACAAAATGTGCAGGGCTGGGGGTACTCCAGGACATGTTTGAGAACCACTGATTTACACAAAAGACGCCACCTACTGGCCACATGATGTGACCTGGAGAGATAAAATGAGAGATTTGCAGCCTTTCAAACAAAACAAGTGGAATGATACAAACAGTGTGAAGTGTTCCGGCCTCTTCCGACTCAAATTCAAGGACCAGAACTATAGGGTCTGGTTTGATCAGGGGACAGGCTACCATGTTTCAAAAAGCCAAAGAGTGCAGATTCTCAACTCGGACTCTCTGAAGAATGAATGATGTCCAATTATTAAACCATCATCCCAGACAACACATAGGGTGATGATACAAGGGGCCACTTTTTTGAGCAATGTTTCTTGGGCACTTTCCCTCTGAGAATGGGTAGCAAATTTCTATCTGGATACTTTAGATCGGTCATGGGCCCTGTCTCACCCGGTTGCCCGTTGCTCAAAAAGTTGCCCCGTGTATCATCAGCCTATAAATCCTCTACATGTTCGAACAGCACAGCATTCTGAGTCTATGCGAGTCACGTGATGCACCGCTAGGTGGCGCGTGTACCTCAGCTTTTAAACTTTATAATTAGATCAGTAACTTTTGTGCATTTTGTTCAGCATGCAAGGATTAATCTCAAATAAAATATTATGAATCAATAGAATTTCATAATTAAAAAAATACTGTGAGAATCCCTTCCGCAAGTGAACTAAACAGGTAGGCAGTCTGCCACATTGTGTCACTTAAGTAAGCCCACACCCTTCACAAACTCCCAAATTGATGAGGGCACTGCAATGAGCACACATTTTCGCACACAGGGACACATCGCTATGGAAGTGCACTAAATGAAAGCTAGTTTTTTCTGTCATGTTGCGCGTGGCAGTCGAGTCTGCGGCGGGTCTGCCCAAAAAGAAATTAGGCAGTCCAGACCCCATCGCATCTGTGGTGTTTAAAGGTAAGAACTCCTCATGTGTTTCCTATTAGCCCTTAGACAGCAGAATAATAGTCGTTTTGTTAATTTGATGGATTTCTAATTATTTTAGACGAAAAGAAGAAAACCAAGTCCATTAGCAGTGAATTGAACCCAGTGTGGAATGAGGTTTGTTGAGTTTTTATACACTTGAACGCTAATTACAGATGAATGGAGTGAAGTTCGCCGTGTATGTAAACTGCGAATGCACATACTGTTTATTTAATGAGATTATAATTAACCGAGCATATAACTTCTTGCATATTAATCCTCTGCATAGCGCATTTGTTCAGTGGCTGTGAGAGTTTGTGAAGTTTTGAATGCTATTTTCCCTTTTAGACGCTCGAGTTTGATTTAAAAGGTGTTCCTCTTGATTCTTCTTCCTACATTGATGTGGTTGTGAAAGACTACGAAACTCTTGGCAAGGACAAGTAAGTGTTTTTCAGATGCTCATTTGAGTCATATACTCAATATTAACCAGTGTAAGACAAACAGTGTGATGTTAAACTTTTGCTCCCACCCTAATCAAACACAAGTTGTGTGACTATAGAGAAGTTCAAGGCATACAGGACTTAAGAGTTTTGACCTACTGTATTTAAGAGGTGCATTCTTAACAAAAGTGACTTGCAGTTCATTTAAATGCAGACAGAATTCAATACGGTTTTGCATCAGTTCATACATAGCCTTGGTTGATTGACTGATTCATTGATTCACATCTCTCTTGATACATTTTAAGGGTAATAGTAAACCATGTTAATCTTGGTTCGACACTGTAATACCCTGCAGCTCACACACCCTCACAACCGTGTTCAGACCTGCTCTACAATGTCATGAGGGGTGAGACGGAGGCGTTTGGTTCACAGTTCTGGATGAATAATTGATTGTTATTTACTGGTCTGAAATGCAGGTATTGCATAAAGACATCCATTGAAATAAATAAAGGGGTCTTAGAGAGCTTTATCACCATGCTGGGCTATATATTTCATGCTTTTCCAGTTATTCCAGATTTTTTTTCTCTCTCTCTCTGTGAGAACAGGAAATCCAATGGCAAACACAAAGAGGCACATAACTCCTGCTGAAATTTACATTCATGCAATTACATGCAAATTGTCTTTTTGACGTCACGTGGCTGTTTTAGGGTCTGTCAAAAATGTCAGTTTCTCTTAGCGTATAAAACCACTCCTTCATACTTCTTATGTTAAATACTTTAAACAATTCATGTAGTCATTCCTGATTTGAATAGTTACATTATTATACCCGTGTCTGATGATAAATGAGCGTATTGTGTTTCCATTTACAGAAGTCTGTTGGGCTGTGACAATTCCTTATCTCTACAGAATACCATTATACTGATTTTTATTATTATTGTTATTTTACTGTTTACCTGTTGCTGTGTTGAAAGCGCACTAGTTATGTTGTTGTACAATAGCATGTAAGTAGTTAATATGGGGTAGTTAGAGTAAAAACGCACAGATATTGCTCAATTTAAAAGTGCCTCCCAGTGTTAGTGTTTACTGACTCTGAAAGGGCTGGTCTAGCAAATTTCTTTCTGGATGAAATCACAAAATTTGGAGCAACGCATATCTAATAATCCTTATCCTCTTTCAAACCTGATAGACAGAATTGTTTTGGTATTATTTATATAATATTATCGTTTTTATTAATATTTTAGCATTTTAGATTTTTATTTTATTGTCATGAGCGTTTGTGATTTTTATTTTATATTACTATCTAGGTTTAATGTATTTTAATTTCAGTTTTAGTTCAAGTTTAGTTTAGATTTTATTTATCTCCATTTAGTAATTTTAGTCACACTGCGGACACCAAACACTATAGGAGTAAAACGGTTAAATCTAGGATTTTTTTCCCCGTCATGTTTGTGGTCTCTCACATTTTGAAGATCTTGTAAGATTTTAAAAATATTTTAGTGAGTACCCAGCATAATATTTGTGTATTATTTTATTTTTTTGTTTATTTTTATAAAATAGTTAATGATATAGGTTATGAGTGTCTAAGAATGTAGTCCCTGAATGTTGAGAAGATGTTGATCCAGCAACGGACTTGGCAAAATGTTGTGGGCATGTTTATTTTGGAACAAAAGTAGCATTGTTGCATTTCAAATCAATTATGTTTGAGATTCCGGCAAATGAAGAGCATCACGGCACTGATCTAATCCAATGACTGCTTCCCGTAAGGCCAGAATTGTAGCGAACAGCACATTTAGAGTTTAATTCCCAGTGAAATACTTTAGTGTTTGTGCTAAATTACAGGGAGGCTAAGATGGTTAAAGAACATTTTTCTGTTTGATCAATGCTACCGAGAGGTTAGTAAATATTAATCATACTTGGAATCACCTCAGGTTAAGGATCTCAGAAGTAACATTCCATAAAGGAAATGTAATGAGGCAAAATGTTGGAGGGTGTGGTTACATTTGCTTTATATATTTGCTTTGGCATGTTTGTTTGATACTTGGATCAAGTTTTGAATGTTAGGTTCTATACTGGGAATTTTGCGCAATGCAAATATTGTTTTTATTGTCATAGGTTGCTTTTGGGAGGAATGTTTTATTAGATTTTTCATTCGTTCTACTTTGGCTTCATTGTAATTTGAACATCCTAGAGGAAATGTTAGTTTAAGACCATGCTTTCCCTGAAAAAAGCCTTAGCCGTAAGTGTTAAATGGATAGTTTACCCAAAAATGAAAATTGTCATCATTTACTCATCCTTCACGTGTTCCTGTATGAATGTCTTTTCTTCTGTTTTGAAGAATGCTAGTAACCAAACAGTTGACGGTAGCCATTGACTTCCATAGTATTTTTTATTTTTTTTCCCCATGCTATGCAAGTCAGTGGCTTCAAGTCAAATTTATACAGGTTTCAAAGAACTTGAGGGTGAGTAAATGATGAGAGAATTTTATTTATTTATTTTCTGGTGAACTATCCCTTTAAGAGTTCTTATTTAAGAGCTCTTACATTGAAATGTCAATAAACACATGAAGAGTTTATTTGCAAAAACGGATAACTAATAACCAGACTATAGTATGATTGAGAATCATTGGATTGCACAATGAAAAAACAAGATTTTTGAAAAGTTATCCGTTTTTGCAAATTAACTCTTCACATGTAGAGCAAATGTATTTGTTTTTTTTTTTTGTTTTTTTTGAAAACCAAATACATGAATGTTGCATGGAATTAAATACAGTAGATTACTACAAGGTACAAGGCAAGTGTAAATTCTTCATTAAACAATTCTTGCGTAAATTAACACTATATGTAAAAACATTTGTTTTTCATGCACTGGTACAATTTGAGATTTTGGGCTTTATGTAATGTGAAGAAAACATCCGAACCACTTTATTGCACTTTATCTATTTGCTTCAGTAAATTTCCGTTACAATACATATCTTAAAAGCTGCTTTCTCAAAATGCATTTTCCAGTGAGACAGAAATCTCCAATTCAGTAGCACTTACACAGACCAAACTTTATGATTTTATCTGTATTCTAAAGGTTTTTACAGAGGGATTTGTTACTTTCCTAACCTTATCCTAATTGATAAAAAATATTAAACGTTTGCATTAAATTTTGTATTTGTATTATGCAGAATTTTAAGACTAAGTTAATGGTTTTATGAATGTTATATGCAGATGTTTGTTTCATGAACACAACTCAGCGTGCTCTGGTCTAATGTTTGTGGACGCACCCTGGTCATTATTGTCAAATGATATCACAACAGCCCTCTAATCAAATGTGTAGAGCTAACAGGTCAATGTTTTCAGAGGGTGAATGCTGAATGTCTCGTCGTTTGTGGTGTAAGACTTAATAGTCCTGGATGCTGACTTACTAAGTGTCCTGTTCACAGTATTAATCTACATGGCATTATTTACTTTTGGAGGAGACCTCGCTTGTGACCTTACAGAGTTGGATCACACAAACACATTTGATGGAGTAACCGAAAAAGCAATCTTCACTTCCTCAGTCGGATATATTTCAGATTTTTTTCTTTAGATATATAATGGATGGCAGTGGCTGGGGATGTCTTCCAAATAGGAAGTTGTTTGTTAGTTGTTGTGTTGTTTTTTTAATAATAGTAACTCGTGGATGATTAACAATAAGACCAGGAAAATGAATTCTGAAAATAAATAGGGTCAGACATGGTGCACTTTTTCCCTGACTGTTTTTAAATGCAAATGAAAAATTCACACCGCAGCGTTTGAAACATTATATGAGACAGATGTGATGTTTTACTGAAACATGGTACAGTTAGCCTGCTTGATTTTCCACAGGACTTTGATTTAATTATATGCCTTTTTTTTTCTTTTAGGTTAATTGGCTCTGCAAAAGTTTCTTTAAAAGACCTTGCCAGTAGCCAAGTTAAGTCTCTCCCAGTGAAAAACTTGGCTCTAGTGGACGAAAATGGCAAGAGTATAGGAGTAAGTGGTTTTGTTTTGTTTTCTTTTTATCTTGACACACAAAAGAAAATATATTTAATTATATATTGTAATATTTGAAACATTTTGTTATAAGCAGGTACACTTGTAATCTGCAGCAGACTTCACAGGCTTAATTGACTGTTTAATTTTAATTTAGTCATCACACATGCCCGACAAGCATGATTACATTACATTACATTAAAAATAAATATTTGATCACCTAATTTGGTGATGAGCTTTGAATTGATAACATCACTGTCAATATCTCCACATTGGACACTGTCAGTATTTATGTAATCTGTTTGACATTATTATGAGATAATTAGCTGCATCCTTTTGTAGGCAACCATCAGCATGACGATTGGCTACGAGCCACCTGCCGGTGCCGTGACAAACCCACAGGATCAACAAGATGGTGGAAACACAGGTTAGCTGAGTTTGCTTTAATGTTTTTCCGAGTGTTACACGGATGACATGCTTGATGGTGTGAAAATTAATTGTAAAAAATGAATTTTTCAAATACTTTATGGTTAGATCAATTAGAAGAATTATTTTGCAAAAAGTTATGTCTGACTAACCCATCATGTTCTGCATTATGTATTATTTTTTGGTTGATCAGCGGTGGGTGAAGAGGGAGATGTCACTGATGGTGGGGGACAGGGTGCAGTCACATCTCCCGGTGAACCCGGCCAGAAAATTCGGTTTAGGACCAGAAAACGCAGTAATTTGGCTAATAAACCTCAGGACTTTCAGGTACGGGATTGTCCTGTAGTCATTAAATACAGTATAGTTTCTATTTTAAATGCTGACTGTTTATGCTTATTAGTCATTTTAAAATGCCATTTCTGTCAAAGATCCGTGTGCGGGTGATTGAGGGACGTCAGTTGCCTGGAAATAACATCAAACCTGTGGTCAAAGTGCATGTGTGTGGAGACACACACAGGACTAGGATCCGGAAAGGAAATAACCCATACTTTGACGAGGTATACAGTTGAAGATTTCATTTATTTGTACTTTATTAATTTACTGTTCAAAGGAATAGTTCATCATAATTCAAAAGATCAAATGTGACCCTGGACCACAAAACCAGTCTTAAGTCGCTGGGGTATATTTGTAGCAATAGCCAAAAATGCATTGTATGGGTCAAAATTATCCGTTTTTATTTTATGAATATATTTTGTAAATTTCTTACCGTAAATGTCAAAACGTAATTTTTGATTAGTAATATGCATTGCTAAGAACTTCATTTAGACAACTTTAAAGGCGATTTTCTCAATATTTAGATTTTTTTGCACCCTATTTTTTGAAGAATGCCGGAACACAAAAAAGTGAAATTTCAACTTGAACCGTCCCTGTTGAAATGTTATACTCTATGCCTGATTACTTGAACATTCCTAAAATTGATGTCACTGAAAACTATATGTATCACTCTTTTCAGATATTCTTTTTTAATGTCAACATGTTGCCCTCTGAACTGTTTGATGAGGTTGTAAGCTTCCGGGTAAGAAAGAAGCTGTTGCTGGTCACCAGCTTTTTTTTAAAATCATGTTTAAATTATTGTATTTAATGAAAAATAGAAATCTAATGTAATGAATTAGTTGCTGACGATGATGCTATTCTTCTTTTCTGCAGGTGTATGACTCCAATTCTTTCAGAGCAGACTGTCTCATGGGTGAATTCAAGGTAATTCAGTGAAATCCAAAGTGTATTTTCTTTTTTCTTTCTTTCTTTCTTTTTTTGTACGAGACCCACTTTGTTATTCAAAATGAGCTTATGAATGTATTTCATTTTCTAGCTCGATATTGGTTACATCTATGATGAAGCAGGTAATTTTCTGATAATCACAATATATTCATCACATTTTATCTGAAGTTGAATTGATCACAAAAGGTTTTTTTTTTTTCTTCATCCCAGCTCACTGTATTATGAAGAAATGGATTCTCCTGAATGACCCAGATGACGCGAGCTCAGGAGCGAAGGGTTATCTCAAAGTCAGCATGCTTGTGCTGGGAGCGGGTGATGAACCGCCGGTGTGTCCCCTGAACATAACATCTTTACACTCTAGATCAGGGGTCACCACACTCGGTCCTGCAGAGTTTAGCTCCAACTTGCCTCAACACGCCTGCCTTGAAGTTTCAAGTATACCAAGCAAGACCTTGATTAGCTGCTTCAGGTGTGTTTGATTAGGGTTGGAGCTAAAATCTGCAGGACACCGGCCCTCCAGGAACAAGTTTGGTGACCCCTGCTATAGATTTTTTTTATTATTGTTAAAATGTGCTCTAAGCCATTCTTTTCGTATTTTTAATATGCAACAGCACACAATACTTTTTAAACAATAAAACCCTGCTCTCTACCAGTCATTCATTTTGAAACTAAAAAAAAACATGCTATACAAACTGTATTAACTGATGCCACTGGTTAATGTCTATTTGGCAGGTGGAAAGGAAGGAGCAGGACAATGACAAAGATGATGTGGAGAGTAACTTGCTGCTGCCCGCTGGTGTCGCTCTTCGATGGGTTACTCTTAAACTCAAAGTGTTTCGGGCTGAGGACGTCCCCCAGAGTATTACAGTTATTCCTTATGCATATGTTTTCCAGAGCAGCACAGCAGACAATCTTTTTGGGGTCATGTGATTTGGTGTCAATTGTAAGTCCAGGAAATGGCAACATTAGGGATGCTGAGCTGGCAAATTGGGTCACTTCCTGATCCCTCGAGGTGGCACTGCAGTAGCTGACACGAAACTATTCCCTGCCATTAACTGTTGAGTCACTATGGCTGTTAACGCTCCTGTGCTAAGAGACACACATCATTTTCCTGATTCTCAAATTTCTATGTAAATTAAGCTAATGACTGAAAAAATCAGAAGGCAGCTGGTATTTTATGTTTATCACCATTTTGATCATACTGTATGTTTTTGTTTAAAAATAATTAGTCAAGAAACTGTTCAATATAACTGAATTAGCAGATGTAGTTGAAAATATTTATGTAAAAAAGAATAGTTCTCCGAAAGGTGAATCTTTACTGAAAAGTTACTTGCCCTCAGGCAATCCAAGATTTAAGAGTTTAGAGAAATATAAATTTTGCATTACCTCACTTTCTCACCAATGGATCCTCTGGTGCCACCAGAATGAGAGTCCGATCAGCTGATAAAATCAACGTGATCCACATGACTCCAGTCCATCAGTTAACATTGTAAAGTGAAAAGCTGTGTTTGTCAGAAAAAATTAATCAATTAAGACATTTCAAATCATCACTTCTGGCCAAAATACCAAATCATAATCCATAATAATGCTTCTTCCAGTAAAATGAAGTCTATCCCCAGTTGTCCTCTCACATCAAAATCCACTGACATTTGTTTACCGTGGTTTTGGAATGTTTTGCTTGTGAACGGTGCTTGACCTTTACATATTTCTCCACCGATTCAGAAGAGATGGCTTTTTCACTGGATTACATGATTTGTATGTTAGCTTAAAGCAGTGGTTTGAAGTTAAAAACATTTTTACAGACATGCAGCTTGTCGCTTCACAAGATGTTAACTGATAGACTGGAGTCGTGTGGATTACTTGTGACGTTTTTATCAGCTGTTTGGAATCTCATTCTGATGGCACCCATTCACTGCAGAGGATCCATTGGTGAGCAAGTGATGTAATAAATTTCTCCAAATATGTTCCGATGATCTACATCTTGCATGGCTGAGTACATTTTTAGCAATTTTTTTGGGTGACCTTTTTAAGTAACTTGTCTAAGTAAATAGAAGTAAAAACTTTAAAAAATAAACTCAACTTTAAAATGACAGAAGTTGTAACACTGAAATTGTTTTTTTTAGTGGATGATTCCATCACCCAGACTTTAAAAGAGGCATTTGGAGGTCAAGAAAACAAGAAAAATCTAGTGGATCCATTTGTTGAAGCCTGGTTTGCTGGCAAAAAGGTACAGCCCATCCAGACATACACACTTATTGCTTCTGCATTTTGTCTTAACTAATTATGTCTTTTTAGCTCTGTACACAAATAATTGAGAAAAACGCAAACCCAGAGTGGAACCAACAGCTCAACCTACAGGTCAAGGTAATTGGCTGGATTGGGAACGATTTGTTTCGTCACTTTATAAATGTGTTAGTCCTTTTGAAGTTTCCCATTTGTGCCACTTGTTTTACAGTTCCCGTCCATGTGTGAAAGAATCAAGCTGACTGTATTTGACTGGTGAGCATCAAAACGTAGTGGTAAGGTTGGGTGGCCACAGTGGATCTGAACTTTTGAAATCTGTGTTGAGAGAATTCCCTGTGTTATTAGTTTTGGAATTTGAGCTGGGAGTTAAAGTTTGGTCAGTGTTTTGAGCTGGGAGTACACAGGCAGGCAGTATGAGTCATAGCAGTGCCGTCCCACCCTCTCCCACAATGCATTCCTCCCCATAAACCAGACTACAGCTGCTCAGGGAACAGTGGAAAAACTGAGACGGCCCCTAGCCGGACACACTGATTCTGTGACACGCTGGAACATTTAAACTGACTCCCCCTCTTTCTCAGGGATCGCCTCAGTGGGAATGATGCCATAGGCACCACGTATCTGGATCTGACCAAAATAGCATCCTCTGGTGGTGAAATTGAAGGTATAAAATACAGTATACGCAAATAATCATGTCCAAATTCATATATTTTTTTTTTTTAAATGCAGGGTCATGATCTTTTGAGATTTGTGTTATGAAACTCAAAACAGATGTTTGTTTTCTTTGTGATAGAGGATCATCCAGGAGATGAGTTTTCAGCACATAAAGGTTGAATATCTGCACGGCTTCCAGATCTGCAATCCCTTGTGTCCAAACACATGATATATGAATTTAATTAAAAAAACACTAGTTAACATGCAGTTCTTTTAAGTTTCATTAAACACATTGTTCTCTCAAACCAACCATCTTTATTGGTCTGTAAGAATTTGGTACCCAAGGGTTTGCAGTTACTTTACGCTTATTATGAACGCCCGCGCACGCTCTCCGAATTAGCATAAGCACAGAGCACTTATGCTATTTTTGGCATGATATGCATCATGTTGCACACCAAGTAATGAAATAATGCAATTCACAATAACATTAATCCCCTAATTAAAATGCATGGGATAATTATGCATCTCGCTTACATTACCGGTCAAAAGTTTGGAATAGTTAAATTTGTTATACTTGTACTGTCTTAGTGACCATAAGAAACTTATTTTAAAAATGTTAAACTGTCTTTTTGTTTTTTGACCGGTAGTATGTATCTTGTTATTGTGAAAATATTTCATGTGCTGACATCCATCAATATCATTGTTTATCCATGTAATCATGAAATCATAGCATGAATTTAATCATAGTTTATATAATGAACTTTGTGTACATTTAAAATCGCTTCAAATAATTTATAATACTAATCAAAATACTAATTTAAGGAGCTCTGCGTTTGGGATGCTTTAACAAACGTCACTCTAACATCTATCCAACTATTATCATGTCACTAGAAACATTTGAATTGATTGTGTTTTTCACAGGAGAGACTGGGAATTCTGAGATGGGCTTCCTGCCTACTTTTGGCCCTTGCTATATAAATCTGTATGGCAGCCCGAGAGAGTTCTCAGCCTTATCTGACCCTTACGAAGACCTTAATTTAGGCAAGGCAAGTGCAGTTGATGAATTTGATATGTTTCCATTCCCAAGTATCGAGAATTTGTTTGCAGCAAAAATTGTTTTCAGCAAAAATGCATTTCAAGTAGGCTGAAAGATTTGTATATATTTGCAGGCTGAAGGGGCAGCGTACCGAGGGAGAATTCTTGTTGAACTCTCCACTAAACTTGATGGGAAGGCGGACAAGTCTGTGGAAGAAATACCAAGCGATGATATCTTAGTTGTTCAGGTGAGGCTCTTTGTTGAGTTCCCATACAAAGTAGTTTTTCCACTTGACGCCTATATTTATGCTTTGTGCTCCTTTCTTTGAATAGAAATACCAGCGCAGAAGGAAGTATTGTCTGTGTGCAGTTTTTCATAGTGCAACTATGATCCAAGAGCCAGGGGAGCCTATTCAGTTTGAAGTTAGCATTGGCAACTATGGCAACAAGATGGACCTAACATGCAAACCTCTGGCTTCCACCACACAATACAGCTGTGTTGTTTTTGATGGTGATGCACATTTTGAAGTATTTGGTGTCTAATAAAGATATTGAGTAAACGAAAATAGGATCTGTGGTGTTAAGTTTCTGTTTGGTTCTTCCAGGTAATAACTACTACTACCTGCCCTGGGCCGACACTAAGCCTGTGATTGCCATCACATCCTTTTGGGAGGATATCAGTCACCGGTTAGACTCACTGAACATCATTCTGTATATATGTAACCATTTGGTAAGTGAATTTTTCTAGCAGTACACACTCTCTGTTTACATCACACACCAGTGGTTCTCAACTTGTGTGAATATAATTTATTCTTTGTGCATCAAACCTTTTAATACGTTTCCTCCTTTTGCAGCAAACAAACCTCAGTGCGTTAAAATCTGCAGTACAGTCCAAAGCTGCAGATGCAAGGCTAGTAGAAATCTGGCTGAAGCTCATCAATCAGTTAATAGAAGATATCAGCAGGTAATATCAACTTAAGATCCTTTTCAGATCAACATTCTTCAGGATTTTTGTCATGCATGTTTTAATTAATATAAACTCCTGTGTCTCAGTTTCAAAATTCCTGACCTGGAGGGGAAGTCCAATCTCACAGCCCTGGATATTCAGCAAAAGAAGTTACGGGACAGTGCTCTGGAGAACATCATGAAGGGAGCAAAACTCTTGTTTGAGGAAGCCACAGATGTTAATAAGTGCTTGAGCGTCATTGAAGGCTGGCTGGACAAACTCAAGCAACTCGCTGAGGAGGTATTATTATTATTATTATTATTATATAATATTTTTTTTTTTTTTTTTTTTAATCCTGTGAAAGATTGGAGCTACAATTAGGGATACACCAATACTGGACATTTATTTTTGTATGCTCATTTACCTTATTTTTAAATTTAAGTGTGCTGTCTAGTGCTCACTTAGCACAGTTAATCTTTAGAAACAAATCATTTAATAACAATATTAATTTCATACAGTACATTATAATGTTGTGACCTTTAAAATGGCTTATTTTAGTTTTTAGTGTTTTGTGTTGTTTATTTGTTTAGACAAATTAGTGTAGAATTTTACTAATCAGCCATTTATCAGTTGGCACCCATGAAAATAGTTAGAAGTTCATTGGTATCAAACAGAATTGTAATATTGATGCATTCCCAAACACTACACACTCAAATTCAGTTGTTTTGTTCAACCACTGCTGTCCCTTTTTCTTTCCTTAGGTTTCTGCCCATGTATTAAAAAAACAAAAACAAAAAAACAGAAATCATCCCATAGCTCTTAATTATACTTTACATTACCAGTACTTGGTTAGTCTCACATTGCCAGAGTTTCACTATCGACAAAGTCAGGTCAACATAAATGTCTGTTTTCCATGTGGTTTAGGGGTGGTATTATTTTGATAACTATAGCCCTATTCGGACGGTAAGTGATTCATGGGGTGCAATTTTATTATTATTATTATTATTATTATTATTATTATTATTATATTTTTTTTTTTTTTTTTTTTTTTTTGACAAACACCAAGGTCGTGTAGTAATTTAATTGCTGTCTGAATCCACATCTCTGTGGAATTTTGAAAGAAATCGATTCAAAATTAAGTTGAAATCCTTCTTGACCGAACACCATACGATAACTGTTGTACTCCGCTGTAATTTGCATGCATAATTATTTCAGAAATGCCGGAAAGTATTTACAAGAACAATATTTTTATAACTGCTCCACCACAGCGAGTTTGAGCAGAAAGAGAAGAAAAGCATGTAAACATTCGAAATGGGTCTTTATTATGGCAGCAGCAGGTATGCAAAGCAGTTTTAAAATGTGTATTATATTCATGAATATATTTCATATAATTATATACAACTATAATGCATCTATCTTCCTATTTTTAAACAGGAGATTTAAATAACCAAATATTAACTAGGATTATATATTATAAAATATGTTGGAATAATACGAATACATTTAACACAAAATCCTTCTTGCTGATCTTCGGACAGGAAGAATCTGCCATCGAGTCTTTTTTTTTTTTTTTTTTTTTTAATACATTTTACATGATAATAAGAAAAAAATTGATAAATGAATTTTATTTATAGCAGACAATCTGGCCATGTGAGCAGCATGTTCCCGGGTTCGTAGGATCACAGAACTTGCTTCTCTACTGTGATTAAATCGCCATCCAAATCCATGAATTTTATCATTGATTTGCCATGTAAATTTTGTTTTTACAGACGTCCACATGAGAAACAATTATCGGGCTTATGACGACTAGACCAGCTAAAAGAAAATACTCCAATAATTGCATAGCACTATAAGGCTACAAGCAGAAGAAATTATTGGAAGTCTGTGGAAAACACTGTAAAGCACTCATTTTGTCCTAATGGTGCTTAGTAAACTACTCCAGACAAACGAGCGCACCCCGATTCTCAGGAAGTTATGTGGAGCTGGTTTTCTACCAGTGCTCATGTTTTGTGTACAGTATACGTTTGATGGTCAGAGACTAGTGCTAGATTAGAACTTGAGCTAATTCTTGTTGGTCAGACTAATAGAATCTGACTGTTAAACATCATATGTATCAACATTAATCTCAGAGCTCTTTTTTCAAAGCCTCAGAACAGCATGCCTGATGTGATTATCTGGATGTTGAGAGGAGAGAAGAGGGTAGCATACACGCGCATCCCTGCCCATCAAGTGCTGTATTCATCTTACAGTGAGCAGGCATGTGGTCAATACTGCGGGAAGACCCAGACTGTCTTTATGAAGGTACTGAGAGTTTGTACCTTGCTGGTTTTCAAACATATGACATAAAACATGATTAACTTTGCTCCATGAAACATACCCCATGATTCCTGTTTCCAAACAGTATCCAATGGACAATACAAAAGGTTTGAAAATTCCTGTCCAGTTACGTGTGAACATGTGGCTTGGGCTGGCAACAGAAGAGAAGAAGTTCAATCATTATGCAGAGGGAATTTTCAATGTATTTGCAGAACTGGTAAATATAGGAGTTTTTTTTAATGCCTTTAGGTCTGGAGAGAAGCAGTCTCGAGTTAGAAGCTAAATCTGAAACCATTGTCTCTCACAGTATGAGAACCAGGCTCACGTTCTAGGGAAATGGGGCACCACCGGTCTGCTGAATCGTAGCAAGTTTTCTGATGTCACAGGCAAAGTGAAGCTGAAGCAGGAGTATTTTTTGCCCCCGGTTGGCTGGGAGTGGGAAGGTGAATGGAGTGTTGATCCAGAGAAAACGTGAGTTGTTACCCACTCTCGACACAAACATTTGGAAATACTTGGCACATTTCCAAACATCATTATCGCTGTTTATCATAATTAGGTGTAGACATTTGAACAAACTAGCAACACTAAATGTTAAAATAAAGGCCACAAATTCAGTCCAATAAACATTCACCTATGGCATTAAAAAACTGTGTGCATCTTTCACATCGCAGGGTCAGTTTTGACCTGGAGAAGCATGAGTTTATAAAAGTCATTTAATTATTATTATTATTTTTTTTTTTTTTTTTTTTTTTACTAAAACATTGTATCTGTGAGTGAGTGTGCACAAATGTCAACGTTTTGAATGTTACCATGTGTAGCTATGTTATATTACTAAATTTACAATTTTTTTTTTTATTAATTGTGAAATTTAAAAGAATTTAATTTAAGATCTACAGCAAAACCACTGTGATGCAAGACAAAAATATATATTTTTCAGTATTTGAGAAACTTGTTTTAATATATCATCACTATATGAAATGTATAGATTATATAAACTGATAATTACCAGTATTAATTTCATTGGATTGAATGAAAGTTAATTAATTTACTTCTTTTGACTTTGTAACCCATGCTGCTCAAAAACAGTGGAATTTTTTGAAACCTTCTTTTTTTTTCTAACAAAACAACATGAGCATAACTGTGTAATGTTTCAAACAAAATATATTAATTTCATCCAATAACTTTCACTTATTGGATGAAAAGGTTGATCTACAGCCTGAATGTTCAATGCTTTATCAATGGGTTGCAGCAGAGTGAAATGTGGGCTGCACCTCTTTCAAACTCTCTTCCTATTAAAAATTTGACTATTTGGTCCTTGAGCTTCTGCTTAACACCCCTTTGAGTTGTAGTTCACTAGATATAGTTTATGTCACTGTCTGATTTGTATTATCTTTGTATGTGCATATTCAAGTTTACCAACAAATTTCAGTTGTTTGAGATACTAGAAGTTTGAAAAAAATAAAGTAGTTTGATACAAATCTAGCTAATACATGTAAAAAAGAAACAAACCAAAAATATATTCAAGTGTAAAGCCACAGTCCACTTCGGGGTCAAAACTGGCCTGAATGTGGAAGGTTAAATGTTTAAATGGTTATATTTCTTAAATTATTTTTTAAAATCTGAAAAAAAGTAAATGTGTATTTTGATGGTCTTAATCCATGTGCTAAATCCAGTTTTTTTTTTTTTTTTTTTTTTTTTTTTTTAAATGTACTAAAATGAATGTTTCTAGTTTTTGGTCACTTTATATTGGGTGGCCTTAGCTACTAGGTACTTGCATTAAAAAAAAGAGTGTAATGTACTTATTGTGGTCATTGTATTGCAAAACATTTTTGCTGCTATTGAGGTGGGATACGGGTAAGGTTAGGGGACAGGTTTGGTGGTATGGGTAGGTTTAAGGGTGGGTTAAGGTGTAAGGGATGGGTCAACAGTAATTAGAAATGTAATTACATAGAGGTATTTTTAAGTACAATGTAAAAACATGTATGTATACAATAAGTGCATTGTATCAAATTATTAACTTAAATGTAAGTACATAGTAGTTAATGCCACCTAATATAAAGTGGGACCCAATTTTTAAATGCTGCTTCCAGGTCAAAACTGACCCAAATGTGATAGGAGGGTTAATGTAATTGAACAGCTGTTCATATGTCTGTTCAGCCCGACAAAAACATTTGCATTTTTATGTAGACATGTTCTAATTTCTTTAAAACTGGTCAACCAGTAAGATTTGCAGTTTTGGTCATGTTCAATAATGGTGGCAAGTTTTGCATTGATGAACACCACTCATATTTTCTTCAGAAACTGTTACAGTCTAGTCAATAAATTGTTTTTCTTGGGTGGATGGGTAGTCTGCTGACTGAGGCTGATGCAGGACACACGGAGTTCGTGGATGAGGTCTATGAGAACGAGACTCGATTACCAGGAGGAGAATGGAAGCTTGCGGCAGAGCCTTACACTGATGTGGTAAAAGCACCTTGCCAGCCTTTGCTTCATATCAGATGTCTAATTAAGCCATTCGTTCATTTATTTGTGATTTCTATTTAAACAGCCTCTGTGGCATTAGTACTGTACGTCTAGATCTTAGTGAAACCAAAAAAGAATGGTTCATAGTACCTCTCAAAAATACTGTTATTCTCCATTATTATCCTTTATTTACAGAATGGAGAAAAGGTTCAGGGCCCTACAGAGATTGGATGCCCACCTGGATGGAAGTGGGAGGATAACTGGACTTTTGATGACAACCGAGCTGTCGATGAAAAGGGTGAGCCTGCCTTTTGTTATTTTACAAATCTTGCCACGTGTTCTTAACAGTTGAGCTGCTTTTAAAAGCATTTTCCAAAAAATATTTAATTTAAAAAGAATTTACAATTTACTCATCTGCCTGTTATTCCAAACCTGTATGACTGAATTTCTTCTGTAGAGCAGAAAAGATAAAGTTTAGTTGAATGTTCACTGCTTTTTTTGATGTAAGGATACAGTGACCAGAGACAGCCTTGTGTTTTTTTCTCGCCATTTTAAAGTCACCAAGTAGACCGTATGATGTGTGCAATATTTCAAGTCTTCTGAAGCCATGCATTACCTTTATTTAAGAACTTTCTAAAGTTTATTTACAATAAATTTTACATATTCACGCTAGAGCACGTTACACATTAAACACACGTCATGAAAGATGTATGAAACTTTAGATGACAGGCTGTTATAACGGTCCTTTACATGCAGTCTGCTAGCAATCACAAGATGACACAAACTGATTGGCCTCTGCTTATTGTACAACCAATAAACTTGCTTGCTCAGCGTTTAAATAGTCTGGTTAAAGTGTTACCTGTAAGCTGATCCTGCAGCGCTCCATCATAGTTCCTCTGAAACCCTCCAGCTCCACCTGTCTAGATTTGCTCTTGGATTTATGCATGCCTATTCATGTATATCTTACATGCTCACACAAGCGTGTCTGCATATGTTTGCACTAGCAAGTCCATACTGTAATGATTAACTTGTTTAGTTCATCCAATTTAAATATTTGGGCTGTGTACATTTATATGATGCTCATTTGTAAGTTTAGGTTGGGAATATGGCATCACTATTCCACCTAACGATAAGCCCAAATCCTGGGTGGCAGCTGAGAAGATGTACCATGTTCATCGTCGCCGAAGAATGATCCGACCTCGCAAAAGGATTCCTGGTGCCAAAACGGCTGCTGATGCAAGTGTATATTGTGCATTTTAAAAGACTTTTCAAAGTTAATTAGGGTTGTGCTTTTATAACATGTATTTCCTAATTGTTTGACATGCAGAAGAAGGATACAGGAGATGCAGAGGGATGGGAATACTCCTCACTCATTGGCTGGAAGTTCCACAGGCAGCAGAGATCATCTGATACGTTCCGTCGGCGGCGCTGGAGGAGGAAGATGACACCTGCTGATCGGGTTGGAGCCTCGGCTATTTTCAAACTGGAAGGAGCCCTGGTTAGCATCAAAACTGCTGAATTTTAATTTAAATACTTATTGTTTTTTTGTTAGCCATATAATGAGCTCTTCACTGCTGATTTGCTTGACAGGGAGTTGACATGGAATCTAAAGGTGATGAAAAAGGCACTAAAGCAGAAGCTTCCGTTAAGCAGTTTGGAGCCAACACACCGACTGTATCATGCACATTTGACCGTGAGTTCATTAGGAACAGATTTCAGATTTTTTTTTTTTTTTTTTTTAATTTTCAGATTAACTATTTTATTAACATTGAGCTTGATTTTTTTTTTTTCTTGCAGAATCCAATGCATACCACTTGAGAGTCTATGTTTACCAGGCCAGAAACCTTGCTGCTCTGGACAAAGACAGCTTCTCAGGTGTTATAGCAGTTTTGATATTGCTAATACAGTATGTCTTTTAATTATCTGTAAAAGTGACCAGGCTTTTATTATAACTAAAATCTTATTGGTTTAAATTGCAGATCCATATGTCCATGTGTCGTTCTTACATCAAAGCCAAACAACAGAGACGATCCAAAGTACCTTGCACCCGACATGGGATCAGACTCTTATTTTTAAAAATGTGGAAATCGGTGGCGATCCCCAGTTTGTCGCCCAGAATCCACCCATCGTGGTTATGGAAATCTTTGACAGTGATCAAGTGGTTAGTCTGATTTCGGTAACACTAGTTTAGGGACCAATTCTCTCTATTAACTAGTTGTTCATTTGCATGCAAATTACTAGCATATTGGTACCTTTAAAAGCACTTATTAATGCTTTATTCTGCATGACTATATTTTAGATCCCCTAAACTTAACATCTACCCAACTAACTATTAATAAGCAGCAAATTAGGAGTTTATGATGGCTAAAGTTGCAGTTATTAGTGAGAATTGGAAGAACCAATCATTAAAGAGGAGAACCTGACTTCTTTATGCTGCCACTATATTTCACTTATTTGACAATATCAACTTCACAGGTTGTCTCGGGGTGCTTATTAGATTTAAAGAAATAGTTTGATCATAAACTTTATACATTTTATTTAAAAAAAACTAATAGAAAATTGTATACAACAAAACCAAAATTTTTCCTGAAGTTTACTGGTACCTCAGACAAATACTAACTACTGTGTGCATATTCTTGCCCTTTAGTATGCAAGTGTCCCCACAGCCTGAATGTTTTGCGTTTTGTCAATCCTGGTAGGGTAAAGATGAAATGCTTGGCAGAAGTACATGTGTACCTCTGGTAAAGTTGACTTCAGGCATGGATGCATCTCCTAAACTCCTCTGGGAGCCTGTAACGCACAAAAACCGTCCTTCTGGGGAGATTCTGGTGGCTGCAGAGCTCATTCTGAAGACCAAGGTGTGGTTCTTAATGGAATTTAGGTCCATTTAACCGCATTAATGGCTGCTTTGTGATTCAAATAGAATTCTTGTTGATAATTCTTTTGTTGCCTACTCTAGGGAAATGACACTGAACTTCCCCTTATTCCTCCCAAACGAGGAGAGACACTCTATATGGTTCCTCAAGGGGTTCGACCTGTGGTGCAACTCACTGCCGTAGAGGTCAGTTTCAACTCTGTTTTTTCTCATTGTTTGGACTTGTTTTAAAAGGGTCAGATCATGCAGAATCAAAATGTCCTTTAATCATTTAATTGATCCGTTGAGACAATGTACTATTAAAACTTCATCTCTTGTCCAAAAAGATGATCTATTAAAATAAAACACACACACAATCACCCATATTTTCACTAGGAAGTCATATTTGTCCCAACCCGACAGTAAACCCACAACGCATTTGCAGAAAAGTAGTGTAGTGTGTTTGAAGTTTCTATTGATTGTTGGATGCAGGTTCTAGCATGGGGATTGCGTAACATGAAGATGTATCAGCTGGCTCCTGTGACGTCACCCAGTCTGGTGGTGGAGTGCGGAGGAGAGAGAGTTCAGACAGCTGTTATCAAAAACATGAAGAAGTGCCCTAATTTTCCAGGAAATGTCTTCTTATTAAAAGTGGTGAGCATCCATATCTACCTGTAGAGAAAAGGTGCAGTCATGCTTTAAATGCTGCTTCATTGCTATTTTGCTGTCAAATGCAATGACATTCATATATAAATATGGTCCAAACTGTTTTTCTGAGGCCATAGACTACATGTTTTAAGCATATTGTTTTCTGTCTTTAGCTTCTACCCAAAGATGAGATGTATACTCCCCCTATAGTTCTGAAAGTCATCGACCACAGACCCTTTGGACGGAAACCTGTGGTGGGTCAGTGCACCATCAGTTCCCTGGAAGAGTTTCGATGTGACCCTTATGCCACAGTTGCAGAAGTGGCCATGTCTTCAAAAGGTACATTCCCTTTCACAAAGCTGTTTACTGATTTTTTTTATTTATTTTTTATTTGCAAACCAATGTCTGTGTGTATAAGGCAACATTGAATTGGTATTCCCTAAACATTCTGGGTTTAGTTTTTTGTAAACATTTAACTATTAAACTTTGCCAATTAATTCAGTCCAAACTCTATTCAGACTTTGTTTTGAAGAGAACTTCAGCCTTAGGTGTGCTATGTATTTTTTCTTTGTTGTAATTGCATGCTAGATTGTTGCTCACTTTTGTTTTGTTTTTTTTTAAATGTAGTTTATTTGCATACTCAGTTGTGATTTTGATATCCCTCTAAGGGCCAGATTTTCTAACATCTTGCACCAGCACAAACCATCTTTTGGTGGTAAAATAGTACTGATAGTACTGATTTACTAAAGACGCACAGTGAAGAATCAGTGCTGAAATGGCGTGGACACAGCTATTTTTGCATGTGACCTTATTGAATATGCATTTGTATGAGTTTCCCTTTCAGACACACAATTTATGGGATGAGAGTATTAAAATGAATCACGCAACGCGATTTACTAACATTTGCACTCATCAAATTACTGGTATTTGTGCCATTTATTTAGCACCCAAAAAAAGCATGTCTTAAATTAATACGTGTGGAAAATATCTAGTGCAAAATAGTTTATTTGGAATGCCAGAACAACACATTATCCAAATCTGAACACATCCATACGCTAATTCGTGCTAATTTGGAATTGCGCCCTTGCGCTAATTTGCCCTGTTTAGTAAATCTGGCCATAAATATTTAATCATGTATAATCACCTTAACTCTGTTGATTCTAGTGGACATTGAATTTGCAAAATACAAATTTGAAAGAATATTTATTGGCATTCATAAAAAAATTCTCCCTTTTCCTACAGTGGCTTTGATGGCAGCTTCTCCTAGAGACCTCCATGTAAACATAGATGATGGCAGACAGCAACTTCTAGAAGCTCAGGTACTGCTACCAAGTCGCTTGATTTTGTAGATTTAGGAACTTAAGTCTCAACTTGTGAGAGAACTTTGTAATGGACACTGGTACACATCTGTATGAATTTGCTTCTATTTTCAACTTTGTGAATTTCAGTATTTTTATGGCATCTCAGCTGCTGTTGACAAAATGGCCACTGCTAGTCACGTTCAAGTATGTATAGAAATAAGGCACTTTAATCAAAATGCCTGAATTTTGTAATTAAATGTAATTCTAAGTTAAAAGTATAAAGTGTGTAGTTTCTGAATTGGCACTCGTGGTGCCAAACCAATGCCAGTATGTTTATTTCCAACCCTGTCAGGCTGATCAAAAAAAAAATTTCTGTTTGGTGGCTCTTAAATTACACACTTTACCACTAACACTAAAGTTTAGTCTGTAGCCCAAATTGAGGCTGATCAAGTAAATCTTCACCTTCTGTAGTTTCAAATGGGTTAAATTGGGGGAGTATCCAATCAATCTGTTGTTCTCGAAATTATAAGTCTCTTTTCATATTATGGTGATTTGTATAGCTGACTTGCTCTGTAAGGAATCATACTTACTAATTTTTTTTTAATGTAAAGTTAACTCCCTTGTATGTACATTTTAATCATGGAGAAAAGGATCATGTAAACTTAATGTATGCATTTTTATCGGTATTAAATGTACATTCAGAAATTGAAATACTAATAAAAATTTCAGGTTCCTTTTTGCATAGATTTAGATCAATATTTTAAAGTCTTTTAATGATGATTGTGGTCTATTATACTGATAAAATTGAAAATTTACAAATATGAGATGTAAGAGCTTTTTCAAGCCTAATATTACCAGTTATTAATGAATAATGTTTTGTGTGTGTGTGTGTGTGTGTTCAATGTGTGCACTTCCTGGTTTCAACAGCGTGAGAAGGTGAGTTCTGTGGTAATATTCTGCACACTTTCCACTTGAGTTTTGGTTTTAAATCTGTATTTTAGCTCTATCATGAGGATGAAACTATCCATTTTGTCACTACTTTACAGGAGAAAGAGACTGTTGATTGGTGGAGTAAGCTTTATGCCTCTGTTGGACAGAGTGAGAAATGCCGCCCATACCTTGACAAAGGTTATGACACATTGGAGGTGTGAATTCTGTCTAAACCTGAACGATAACATTGCAGATATACATATTTATTTAATATTAAATAAATAAATACCTTAAATCTAGAAATATATATTGTGATGTTACTACATAAAGAATTTCTCACCCAGAAAGTAAAAGTCGTTCCAATCCCACATGGCTTTAAGTCCTGTATTATTGCATGGAGAGAAAAAACTGAATGTGACCCTGGATCACAAAACCAGTCTTAAGTCGCTGGGGTATATTTGTAGCAATAGCCAAAAATACATTGTATGGGTCAAAATTATCTATGTTTCTTTTATGCCAAAAATCATTAAGATATTAAGTAAAGATCATGTTCCATGAAGATATTTTGTACATTTCCTACTGTAAATGTTAAAATGTAATTTTTGATTAGTAATATGCATTGCTAAGAACTTCATTTGGACAATTTTAAAGGCGATTTTCTCAGTATTTAGATTTTTTTTTTTTTTTTTTTTTGCACCCTCAGATTCCAGATTTTCAAAAAGTTGTATCTCGGCCAAATATTGTTAGATCCTAACAAACCAAACATCAATGGAAAGCTTATTTATTCAGATTTCCTATGCTGTATAAATCTCAATTTTGAAAAATTGACCCTTATGACTGGTTTTGTGGTCCAGGGTCACATATGTTCTTGAATAAATTGACAAATTTTATTGCTGGGTGAACTTTCACTTATTTCACTTATTATACTTATTGACTACTTTTACATATTGATGAATTTGAATCCACAAAGATTTGTTGTATGGTCTAGTATTTGTAGTGAGGCTCTCTTCTGTTGGTTTTCATAGGTATACGACCATGAGCTGGAAAGTGTAAAAGAGTTCATGGGTCTTACTGATTTCTGCAGCACCTTCAAATTACAGCGTGGTAAAAATGAAAGTGACGATGATGACCCTACTGTAGTTGGAGAATTCAAGGCAAGATGTCTTATTAATTTGCTTTAAGAATAAATTTAATGCTGATTAAGTCACACCTTTTTATGTTTTTTCTGTTTGTGGTTGTGTAAAATAAATGATTTTGTGTTTAATTGATTGTTTTCAGGGCTCCTTTAAGGTGTACCCATTGCCAGATGACCCAGGGGTGCCCCCTCCGCCACAACAGTTCAGAGAGCTGCCCGACAGTGTCCCTCAGGAGTGCGTGGTCAGAATCTATGTGGTTCAAGCCATTGACCTGCAACCCAAAGACAACAATGGCAAAGTACTTTCTTTCATTCAGCATTTCAGAAAACCTCACGACTAATTGAGTTTCTGTTTTTCAGTTTGTTGAATTCCTTCTTAGTAAAATGAAAAAGCAAAACTCCTTTTCCTTTTTCAGTGTGACCCATATGTCAAAATCTCTTTGGGGAAAAAGTCTATTGATGACAGGGACAACTATGTACCATACACGCTTAACCCAGTTTTTGGAAGGTAATGCCATAGATCTTTTTTTTTTTGAGTTCATCTTGCATTCAGACAGTTGAAGAAGACTGTGCACTAAGGTGTTTTTTTTTTTTTTTTTTTGTCTCTCAACAGAATGTTTGAACTGACATGCTTCCTCCCACAAGACAAAGACCTAAAAATTGCCGTCTATGACTTTGATTTGCTCAGCCGTGATGAGAAAGTTGGGGAGACGGTGATTGACTTGGAGAACCGTCTTCTTTCTCGCTTTGGTTCCCACTGTGGTTTAGCCCAGACATATTGCATGTGAGACCCATACACTTTAATGCAAATGTAGTATTTTTTTTTGAGACGTTAGTTGATTAATGGTATTATATATTTAATAGTTCTGGACCAAACCAGTGGCGTGATCAACTCCATCCATCTAAGATTCTTGAACAGCTTGCACGATGGAAAGGATTGAGTCCACCCAGGAGCGAAGACAATGGAAACACGTTATCTTTTGGTGGCCGATTGTACTGCCTCTCTGACTTTGGTAATTTTCAGAGCTTTTTGTTCTTTTGAACATCATTATGGTGGCTATCTTCATATTTGCGTCTTGTTGAATTAAAAACACTAAAATCTGTTGTCTAATGGTGGAACTTTTTGACTTTTAAAAGCTGTTTGAAACTTTTAGTCAAGTGAGAATTCAAAGTTGTCTAGTATATATGTATATGTATGCATTTTAGAAGCAAACAAGGAAATTCACGAACACCTGGGTCCTCCAAGTGAACGGATCGCTCTGCACGTCCTCAGAACTCAAGGCCTGGTTCCAGAGCATGTTGAAACCAGAACTCTTTTCAGTAGCTTCCAACCGACTCTCCCACAGGTGTGATGCTTTTCACGGGCCGGTTCTTCCTGTGATATACTGTACAGAACTCTATTTAGTTAGTCTGCTTTATTGTCTGTCTTATTGACTAGTCTTTGTTTTCTAGGGAAAACTCCAGATGTGGGTGGACATTTTCCCAAAAAGTCTTGGGCCTCCTGGAACTCCTTTTGACATATCTCCACGCAAAGCAAAAAAGTGAGAAGAAATTGGTGCTTTCAGTTATGCTTTTATGTTGATACCAGGCGACAGACTCACGTTCATTCTTTCTGTCAGGTATTTTCTGCGCGTCATTGTTTGGAACACGTCTGACGTGGTTTTGGATGAAACCAGCATTACTAGCGAAAATATGAGTGACATCTATGTAAAAGGGTATGTAAAAATGTAGTCTCTTAAGGCAAAACCATTAGTCAATTTTAACACTTAGTACAGGGACCAATTCTCACTATTAACTGGTTGCTTATTAGCATGTATGTTATTAACATATTGGCTCTTTATTAGTACTTATAAAGCACATTCTCCATGACTTACTTTACTGTGATTTAATAGATAACACCACATTTCCCTGATTGATTAGTTACATTGTTCACCTGTGGAGTCTTGCCTTAATGTGTTTTACAAGTAATATTTGTCGTAATTCACGCGTTTATGTCTTTGATTAGTTGGATGCCAGGTATGGAAGAAGATAAGCAAAAAACAGACGTCCATTACCGATCTTTGGATGGCGATGGTAATTTCAACTGGAGATTTGTCTTTGGATTTGAATACTTGCCTGCAGAGCAGCTGTGTCTTGTATCTAAAAAGGTAATGCAGTTTGGTTGTGCTTAATGTATAATGAAGAGCACTTGACAGTATTAAAATATTCATTCTTTTCTGTTAAAAAGGAACATTTCTGGAGCCTTGACAAATCAGAGTTTAGAATCCCCCCCAAGCTGATTGTTCAAATATGGGATAACGACAAATTCTCTCTGGATGATTACCTAGGTGAGACTCGTGTATGCAAATCTTTTGTCGTTGTCATATTTTTGGGTTTGTGTATTAATCTCACTTACGTTACAGGTGCTATTGAACTTGATATGCACCACCTCATCAACCCTTCCAAAACACCGGAGAAATGTAGCCTCAGCATGATCCCGGATGGAACCACACCTCCAAAGTCAGACCAGTTTAAGTCTCTCTTTGACCAGAAGTCAGTTAGAGGATGGTGGCCATGCTACATGGATAAAGATGGGAAGAGGGAGCTTGGTGTAAGTACAGCTTTTTTTATGTATTTCTTTGACTTTTCATTGTTCGTGATACAATCAGATGGATATAATCAAACCTTCTCTACATTTAAATACGTGTCACTTGCAAATGCGTGATGTTTTGGTAAAATGGGTTGTTAATGTAATTTCATCTTGATATTTTTTTTCTAAAAGCTTGATTAATTGTGGCTTGTTTATATGTTGGTTTCAGGGAAAGGTTGAGTTGACTTTGGAGATTGTGAATGAGAAGGAAGCGGATGAGAGACCTGCTGGAAAAGGCAGAGATGAGCCAAATATGAATCCAAAACTGGATCAGCCCAAGTAATTGATTTCTTACTTTGTGTTTCTCCTGTTCTGCGTGTGAATAGATCATCACGAGATTTGTTTCTCTTTTCAACTTCTCAGGCGACCTGAAACCTCGTTCTTTTGGTTCACAAATCCATGCAAGACGTGCAAGTTCATAGTGTGGCGAAGATTTAAGTGGCTGTTCATTGGCCTGATTGTGCTAATCTTAGTGTTGTTATTCATTGGAATCTTGTTGTATTCATTACCGGTAAGGACACACTTTATCAGTCCTGTTACACTTGAGATGTAATGTCTACAATGCTAATTAAATTATTGTTTGTTTTTTTCAGAACTACATTTCCATGAAAATCGTCAAACCCTTCAATTAAGTTCAGGAGAAGTTCAACTTTTTGTCATTTTATCCGTGTAGTTGGCATGATCTAGGTTTCACTCAGTGAAACAATTAACAGAAATGGTTAATTTTCTTAATTACATACACACCATCAATACAGTGTTCATTTTGTGGTTTTTCATTTTTCATGTGGTTAAGTATTTACCTTTTAATCAGTTTCTGCACCAATATTAAATTGAATTATGAATTTGCACTTTTTGGTTCAGGTTTCACTGATATTTAGAAACATTCGTGCACGTAAAATGTTTTCTATTGTGAAAATATATATATATTTTATTGTATTATAACCGCTGATCATTTTAAAGCTGATTGATTAAAAAATGTCAAATAAAGATGTTAATGTTTGTATAAATGCTGTCTATGTTAATTTGATAAACTGGCACAAACATCAATGGTTATCAAATGTTTATCAATGGTTGTTTTGTTTTTTTTAAACGATATTTTGTATAACCATAGGGCATGAAGTGCACATTACAGTGTATCAAAGTCATAAATGAATCCCATTGCTTATAGTTAAGCAATATCATACAAGCAAGAGTGCCTTTTCCTTGGCATTTTTTTTATTGGAAATGCGATATTAATTTTATAAAACAATTCAATAAACAAGAAGTTAATATTTGGATAAAACTACAGCCTTAATCTCATGTACACATACCCATATATAATTTTTTTTTTTTCTTTCGAAAACTAATTCTGCGCAAAGCAGTTTGGGAGTGTTTCCTTATTTCTCTGCACTCTCAGAGAAAGGACATTTAATGGCTAATAAATACAATAAAACAACAGTGGAGTCAGTATGCAGTCATTTAGCCTACTTAAAAGCACAAAACATTTTGCAATAAAATATTTTGTTCAATATTTTGTTTTATAACCATTAGGTGTCACTATGTACATTTAGGAATGATTATCAATGACAGTTTAGTTTGTCATACAAATCTAACATAATTCGAATATACACTGTAAAAACTATATATGGTCTATTAGTTTATTAGTTAAATTGCATTAATAAGTTAATGTAAATATACATTTTTATTTATTTATTTTAAATCTGGACCTTCTTGTCATCGTGCAGTGTTTTTTTTTTCTTTCTCACAATGATTATAACATCTAAAATAAGATTTAATACATTTCAAATAAGTGTAAATAAATGATAAAGTGTAGGTAAATAAATTCATGACCGGTATTAAATTGATGTCTTTTGTATAAATGTATAATATTCACAGATTGCTAACTAGGTTCTGCCCAAAGCATTCTTGCTCTCCTTTTAATTTAATTTCAGAACGTTTTAATTGTTTTTAATACACTTTAAAAATGATTTTTCAAAGTTGTAAATAAAACTGTCGAAAAAAAAATGTCTATCATTACATATTACAATAACTAATTATTATTAATAAATAACACTGACGCTCTATCAAAAAGAAAAACAAGGTACTAATTGCGTTTTTAGTATTTATAAATTATAATTTAATTTATAATGAGGTAGAACTTGGCGGATATGACGTCGTTTCTCAAGCTCAAGAGCGTGACGTGATATTTAAATAGCCACCTGAGGCATGATTAAAGAAACTGCTCAACACCGTTAGCGCTGCTCAATAATATTGTACTGTGAATTTAACGCAAACTAACGCACAAACCTTCATTACTGAACTGCAGTTCATTTCTTTGTATTTTATTTTTAGAGTAAAACCGCTCGTTTAAGCTCAGGTAAGTTACTTCATCTGATGCTTGTACTGCTGACTTGCTAGTCAGTTGCGACAGGTGCTTTGAGTCAATATTTACCTGGAAGTTTCTTCTTGTTGCGCTTATTATGGGGTTTAATTGTGTTTCATTTAACTTAGTAACATGAGGCTTTAGAATATCAGTTTGTGAAATGCTGTGTCTTAGTTCATTCAGTGTTGAGTGATTTATATTGTCTGTCAGATGTAGATATCATATCAGTGTTTGTATTTCGCGGCGGTAGGCCGATGCTCTTTCTCATTGGTTCGTTCAGCTGTTTTCTCTGGATGATGCGATGATGAGACACGGCCACATATGGACTATAATGACTTAACGGTGATTCTGGTGCTGTGTCGTGTGTTGAAGGCTGATATTTTGAGGGTGGAGGGCACCAGACCCGTTTGAGTGAGTCTCGTGTGTTTCTTCTATAAAGCGAAGACGCGGCGTTCCGCGCGTTATCATGAAACCTGCTTAGCTGATCATTTAAAACGCTAATAGTCGATTGACTGCACAGTTGCTTTAAGTGTACATTGGTTATCATGGTTATGTACCATTTCTCTTATTAGTATGTAAATGTATTCACACTGCGTTATGTGAAAATCTCCCGGCCACCGGTAGTGAGTTTGTGAGAGACACACACCTCCTCTCCACACAAAAGCTAACCATGCCGACTGCTGTATTGTTTGTTCATGCTAACATCACCGGGGACATGAGTAATTGAGCATATTTTTCATGGTCTTTGCAGGTATTATTAAAATTAGACAATTGGATAGGCTTGTCTTTTTTTTTGTTTTTGTTTTAGTCCAATTATTTAACTACTAGAATAAGACTCCTTTTGATATTAGATCAGTATTTATGTAGCACTGTCATTTGAAGAGCATTGTTTTCCTTAGTAGTTATTTGGACTGAGTTTTTCATTGTCTAGTTTTATATTTAAAATTTAGAATATAAGAACAGATTATATTATAGTAATTTTATATTCTGTTTGGGTTTTGAGACTGCATTATTTAGTACATTGTCATCTATAGTTTGATGCATGAGTCCAGCAGTGAATTAATGGCCTCTTGGTTTGCAAGGATCTCGCATAGGCTAATCACTGTCATGTTGACTTCTATATACATCTCTTCTATGCACTTCTAAAAAGCTGAAATGAAGAAAATATTAGAATTTATCATGTATTTTGGCCAGATTGCTGCCATCTGGTGTAAAAAGGCATGACTTCATATAAGATCAAAATCATGTTATGACTACAAGTAATTGTACTGAAGTGTTCGGTGCCTGTGGATGAATTACCGATTTTATGCTAGGAAAATATTCATTTGAATATTAATGTAGACTTCCAACTACTACTTTGTTTGGTGTGTATGTGTATGTATGTGTATATATATATATATATATATATATATATATATATATATATATATATATAGTCAGACTTGCATTCACTTCTCTATAGGTTTTACCCAATATGTATCAGTAAAACCCGATCTCATGAAAGTGTGTATAAATAGTACGCCAAATGAAAACTCGTGGTATTGATAGACAAAAATGGACTTTGGCATGTATATGCTACGCGATGGGTAGGATTAGGGTTGTGGGGTAGATGCATATCATGTACGCCAAACACATTCATATCATATGTATATGTGTGTATGCATATGCCAAAGTCCTTTTTTTTTTTTTTTTTTTTTTTTTTTTTTTTTTTTTTTTCTTTTCCCGCATCAATACCATGAGTTTTCGTTTTTATTTGACGTACTATCTATACGCATTTTCATGAGACCGGGCTCATTGGTCCCATTTAGTTCTGAACTGCTAAGATATGAGTTTTCTGACATCACATGAAGTACTTCCTTGCTTGCAGTATGTTTGCGTGAAAAGATGTTGCCATGTACACCAGCAGGACAGAATGATCAGTACTTTAGGACTGACCCATATAATCCTGACTCTTTGATTTGGAAGGAGCAATCAGTAAAGACAGGGATGGTATGTAAGAGAAAGTGCCATAGTCAGCTTGAGTCTAGCTAGTGGTCAAATGTCATCACAGATGATTTGACTTGTTGTTCATGAAAAACTTTATACATGAAATGACATCACACAATTCTAATTGTAACATTTTATTTTTTTACAAATTATAAGCTATTTTTAAAGTAATATCTGGAAATTACAGCTATAATTTAAATCTGACTAAATGGGATTATAAACCGCTGTTACTTTTACCTGTAAAGGGAAAAAAAAAACTCTGTTATGCTGCTTGATATTGCAAACTGTTGTTTATCACTTATTAAATTTGTATTAACACACTGGTATGCAGTGCAAATAGTTTTACTGTTACTGCACTTTGATATTCTACTAGATGCATAGGCTAATGAATTGTCTGTCTCGCACATTCAGAGATCATTTAAGAAACTTAGATAATTTTCAAAGCATTCTTGCCAACTTGTCAAGATTATCACAATTTGTGTCAAACCAAAAAACTTTAATTCAGGAGATTCTGCCTTAAACATTCAGAAATTCATGTATTTGTAGTATAAATGAGGCATAAAAACGGGTCCACTAATACAAAACATGAATTTGCGTGAAACTTTTAGCATTTTTACAGATGCAATCCTTCCCATGTTCAAAGTACAGTGAAGCGCCTTTAAAAATGGATAGATAGCAACATCGATCCTGAGGATAGTGAGGGAGGGACAGGGAACATTTAGTGGCTCACATGTCACGTATACAGGAGCTGTACACAGGAAGTAGAGCAAGCCTTCTTAATTCTCTTGATCCCTCCAGAGCTCCTTGTGCCTGTGGGCGCGTGAGTGTGCAGTAATGTGATTGTTCCATGGGATGACCAGTGACGACACATGGGATCTGGAGAGCTGGGGCTGGACGGTGCTGTGTGTATTACACCTGTTTGTTTTTTCTGTGTTTAAGTGTATTGCTGGAAGCCTTAGCTTTAATGCTAGTGCTGTTCTTGGTATCGATTTAAGGCTGGAACTTTAACAGCGGTAAGCTGACGTTAATTATACGTTGTCAGGTTACTGTTTAGCATGTGTAATGCTCAGCAGCTGCTGTCTGAATGGCCTTTGTCACACTGTCAGACCTCAAGCAAGCAGAACGGCTCCAAAGTTCATATGTGAATGCGGGGATTGTTCCTAGAGAGATGGCAGTTGTTACTGTCCTTGAACCATTGGCTTGAGTTTAGAAATGGTGGTTGGGCACAGTTAGTGGAAGTTAGTGGAAAATGACCAGACCCGTCATTTCATTTTTTTTATTTTTTTTTTATTATTATTATTTATTTATTTTTTTTACTGGATGGCTTTCATTTCTTTTCTTTTTTCTTTGTGGGTTGAGTGTTTGGGATTGGAGTTTGTTTTCGGTATTGTGGAGGTTTAATGTGTACCAAATTGTCCACTTGGTCTTTGCTGTGTGTTGTGTGTGTTTTTTTTTTTTTTGTTTTTGTTTGTTTTTTGTTTATTTATTTATTTTTTGTCTGACCCATGCTGGCCCATTCTAAGGCAAACATCACTATATTCATGTTAATACTAGTGGTTCTACGAGCCCCTAAATGGTGATCTACCAGGATGTTTTTCTGGCTGTTTAAAGATTAAAGTGTTGGCTGATGAAGTGGTTAACCGAGGCTCTCTCTGGTTTCTGTTTCCAAAGCTACACAAAGCCTATAGTGCAGGGGTTTTTAAACCAGGATCTGACTTTAAAAATGTATTCAGTTTATTGTAATGCACCCTTTTCACGCAAAATATTTAGTTGAAGCTTGAAAGAAATTTGAAATAAAATCCCTTATGTATCTTGGACAGTTTATGGGCACATGACATGCTTTTCTTTCTTTTTTTTCTTTTTTTTTGAATAGTTGTAGGGCTGCTTGATTGACGAATCATAATCGGTTATTTTGATCAATATTGTAATCACTCATGATTTATTTAAAGATGGCTATATATATATATATATATATATATATATATATATCGCCTAGGCCTGTGTATTTTCCGCAAATAAGGTTGCTATGACGTCTACATTGGAGGCCAGCGAAATGTCACAATTCTCAATACCACAGCAGAATACTAGGGTAACTAATATTAGTGAAAAAATTTGGAGACACTGTTGTGTGTATTTGACCATTTAGGCGCACACCTTAAGCTAAAAGTTGACTCTATATGTCAGTGTTCTGCTCAGTCTCTGAGCGCATTCACAGAAAGCCTTCATCGCTTATAAAAACAAGTCGTATTTTAATAAATCAAGCACGTCCCGTTTTGCAGAAGTCACATTTATGATTTTACTGATTTGCATGTGAACTTGGGCTTTTAAGAGGATTCACTTTCACAGTGCACTGCTGGAAAGGGGCGGGAATGGGGTGCAATAATAGTTTTCTCGATTTATTGTATTTTCATAATCATTTGAGTCAGAAATCGAATCTGTATTTCGATTTTAATTGCACAGCCCTAAGTAAGTGTTTTTTTTATATTAATTTTATTTGATTTTATTATTGGCTTCAACCCACAAACCCCATTTTGGGAAAATCAGTAATAATCCAGTGATTTGAGAGTTACCAGATTTGACCCCTGCCTTAAGAAATTGATCAGTTATTTTATTTCTAGACATTTGTCAGAGAGAAAATAAGTGTTTATTATTATTATTATTATTATTATAATAATAAGCTATATTTACATTTAATCGCACCACATTTACATTTAATCATTTAGCAGACGCTTTTATCCAAAGCGACGTACAATATGACAAACAATAGAAGCAATTAGACCATCGAGAGTGCAGCAGTATACAAGTGCCATGACAAGTTTCAGTTAGCCCAGCACAGTACATATAGGGTTTTTTTTTAATAAATAGATGGAATAGGAAAGTGTTAGTATTAGTTGGTCAGGTGCTGGCGGAAAAGATGCGTCTTTAGATGGTTTTTGAAAATGGCTAAAGACTCAGCTGTTCGAATTGAGATCGGGAGATCATTCCACCAGCTGGGCACAGTCCAGGAAAAGGTCCGCGAGAGAGATTTGGCACCAAAAGCACTGTTACTACTTTGCCACTGAAAAATGTAGCTTTACAATTGCAAAACTATTTGAATACAGGGAGCAGAAAAAAACTTTCTTTGCACTGATATAAGGTAATTTGTCATTTTTATCATAGTCAGTCATTTTTGTTTGCTTGGTGTTGGTGTCTGTGGTTTCTGGTGTCTTATACTGTTGTAGGGTGTAAATGGATGTTTGAAATTTGCAAAGAAAAAATCATATGTAACTGACGAAGTTGACAGACCTGCAACTGCATAGCTGTGTGTTTACATAGTCAGCCAATCACAATCAAGTGTTCAACAGTCCTTTTGGTTTAATTGTTAATCTCTATGGTAGCTGATCCTAATTAGTCTTAATTAGTGGTTTTTGTCTGTCTCCTATCAGTTCCAGCTACTCCTCTTCCGCACAAGACTTTGAGAGGGAGCTCAGGATTGGGCCCGTCTACGAGTCACCCAGGATGTCCAGACGCAGTCTCCGTCTGCACACCAACACAAGTCACTATGGAGACGACAGTCTGCTTGACTCGTCTCTTCACCACAGTGTCGTCTTCAGTCGTGACCAGTGAGTGCAGTTTGTCCATGAAAATCAGCAGGGGATTATTTGGCAAAAATTATATAAGAATTAGTGTCATATGATGCAAAATGCATTTTCTTTTTAGGAATTTTAGTTTGAACTTTTAATGTTGGCGTAAAGGAACAGACAAAATAAATTATTTGACTAAAAGTGTAGAAGACACAAAGAAAAGGCACAATTTAAATTACTTTTGTTTTATATGATTCCGGTGGCCAAGTAACTGAAATCTAATGCAGTTGGAGAATTGGCCACACACAGATGCAGCTACTTTGTCCACTAGAGGTCCTCTTGCTGGCATTATTAAAGGAGTCCTGTTATGTCTTTTTTACAAAGTCTAGATTTGGTTTTTGGAGTCTACAAGAATTCCTAAATTGCAATAGTGAATCAAAAGTGAAAGCACCCGAAACCCAGCTTATAACATGGCAAAAGAGGAACTCCCGTTCACAAAATTCAAATCACAAATAATAGCCTACTATTGATGAAAACGGGTTCAATGTTAAAAACTTTCGTTTTCATATAACTATAAACTATGATAAAAGTTCATCAGCATACATTGATTAATTCAATGTTGTAGCGCTAAAAAGTAAAACCAATAAATAATACAAATATTATGACCAAATCATGTGCTTGTGTGACGAACTGAGAAAGTTACTCGCAAAAGAGTGACCAGTGGGAAGAATGAGTCTGGAGCCCTGTCTTATTCTGTCTCTTTTTCTCGCAGAACACTGAAGAGCAGAAGAGCTCATCACTCTGTTTCAGGGACGCCACAGATTGTTCAAATTCCGAGGTCTGCCTCAACGTCAGTCCTGCAGGCCCATAACAGCACACTGAACAGCTGTGCGCCCAGCAATGCCTCTCTGCTGTCCTCTTTCTTAGAGGAGTCCTCCATACAGGAACGCACCCTAGTCGACAGCTTCTGGGGTCAGTGACTTTCATGAAATAAACTGAGATTGGTGGACAACTGAAGCATTGATTTGTTTTTGTTTTTTTTTTTTATTATAATTATTATTTTTTTTACATTAGGTTTGGATGAAGACTGTGATATCAAGGGTAAGTTTATATTTTAATAAGTAAGTCTTATTTTATTTTATTTTTTAATTTTGGGGTTGTATTTACTTTTATTGGATTTTTATTTCAGAACAGACAATCATTGCACACCACAGCACAGTGGAGGCTAAAACACAGACCTCTACAGCACAGAATGGCATCATCTGCAAAGACTCCTTCAATGCCTCTCCATCCAAGAACAACAGTTCCCTTCATGATACTACTGGGCATCAGGCGTCTTTTACAGAGACACCCAGCACAGCCTCCTTTCCAAACACTACGTTGTACCGCAGGGACAAGAATCGCAAATACAAGCCAGGTGAGACAGTTTGATTATGCACTATAAAGCTGCTGTTAATGTCAAACACCTTGCATGATGTGGTCAGGTTTCCCCTGGTCTTCAGAAATGGGCACTGAGTCCTTCAGTTCTTTTGGATGCTGAGTATTATTGAAGGGAAAGTGACTTCATGGTGTCTGCAGGTGTGGTGAGGATGTTGTCTGAGATGTGCCTGCATAACGGAAAGAGAATTGCTTCATTTGTGGTGTACATATGTACACTACTGATGCAGATGGCTCTGCTCAAAGGTATCAGCCTTGGTTAGTCTGTCATTCACCTCTCCAGGCTGTGGGGTTCCTCACTAGATGGTTTATGGCTGTTTGGGTGTCTTTCTTTTTGACATGTCACAATCTGAACATGGGCTAGTTTCATGCTCTGACAAAGTTATCGATTACAGTGTCATATTGGAAACATTTTCCATAGTCTCTTCATTTAAGAGGCATTTTACACCTTCAAGGATGAAGGATGGGGAAACTCCTGTCTGATCTCTGCAGCTTTAAAAGTGTGTATATATATATATATATATATATATATATATATATATATATATATATGAGAGAGACCGGATAATTGTTTGGATGGAGTTGGATTTTAGGATTTGGACATGTACAGATCTGCACACTGCATGTATGCAAAGTAGCCTGGTGGGTAAAGATGTTCTCCACAACCACCGTCACCCACTCTCTCTGTTCACGGTCTTTCCTGACCACTCTATCACTTTCAGATATCTTTGATCATCAGACCTTATGTTTTAATTTAAAATCGGTCCATGTCTCTCCAGGCCTGCTGTTATCAGTGTTGCAGTGGTGTGTGCGAGTGTGTAAGGGAATTGCTCGCTCTACAGCCACTGTGCTGAGGAAGACACTGCCGTCTGTGCAGCAGAAGAAAGCAACCAATGCCTGTGCTAATGGAGGTATCACTCTCTCTCTCTCAGACCCTCTGGTGCCTGGATATTATGTCCACTTATTAACCAAACTATCGTTCGCACTGTACAAACAGCCAGAAACAGGCAATTGCTTTTTCTTAAAGAACTCGTTACGCTCATGGTCACGCTCATGATGTCTCCCTCAAAGTCATTTCAAAAGAAAATCAAGGAATTTTTGAAACTATTTTGTTGTAGGTTTTATAGAAATGTCAGCTATTTCTTAACTAGGCTCTTGATTGATGACCGACACATTTTTTTTTTTTTTCCGCAGCAAATAGTTATTACAGAAATTGTGAGTTGCTGGACTGGGGCTCATTTGAGACTAGAAAAGTATTTAAAAATATTTGGCCTCCTTCAAATTTCCAGTTGAATAATCTAGCCCTCAAAACAAATGTAGCCCTGATGTAAACAGCCCCTTTCTGGTATCCTTGCAGGCATCATACAAAAGATATCTGGTTTGCCAGCATTCAGTCGTCTTGAAAGTGAAGTTGCAATAACGGATATAACTGTTCGTAAACCAGGTTAGTAAGTGGGTTTTTATCACAGTGGTCTTATATTAAGTATAATGTTAAAGTCACCCTAAAGGTGAAGTGCATCTTCTATGTCTCTTGTGGAATTGAATGCAACTTCCAAAACCCCCGCGGAGCCCATTTTATTATTATTTTATGGCACCATATGAACAAGTGTTCTCACTGATACTAAAATGACCATTTGTAAAAACGACCATCATTCTTCCTCTGTACTTAGTAAGCAAAATATATACAGCACTGTTCATGAATAGGATACAAAGTGGGCCTGAAACTGATTTGTGTGCATAATCCAACAACAACGAATTGACAGACATTGCATGTTTAAAGCTACTTGTTTTCCACGGCATGTCTATTTCAAGGGTTAATAATAATTTTATAGTAACTTTAGTTTAAAAAATAAAAATAAAAATTGGAACTCTTGCTTTATCTGCAGATCTGTTTCTGGTTGAGGACCCTGTGTGACAATCACTGGTTGTTGTTGGTGTGTTTTCCTTCTCTTTAGGTTTTGCCTTTTGAGCACCTGTCTCTTCTTTCCGTCTTTTGTAAATTTAGTACTTTAGTGGAAGTCTTTCTCAGGACTGGCAAATGTAACTGCTCTTTGGCTATCCCATTACACCTGATCAGTCATTTCAAATGAACCCTTCTCACCCTCTCTTTTTTTTAACAGACCACTTTAGTCTCTTCCATGGTGTTTGACCTCCTACAGCCACTATAACTTACAACCTTTTCTCCCCTTCCAGATGTTTCTTCGAAGCATGATTACACTGTGCATAAACAAATGCACCTGTCCACCATGAGCACTGCCTTGGTTACATGCAAATCTCTCTTGTTGGAGTCGGTCTATGCAGAGCTGGGAATGAAGAAGACTGGTACAGAATTGCGAAGGACTCTTGGTTTTATCTGATGTTTGTTCTGTTTTTCATTATAGGTAATGAGAAATACTACAGCAGTATGAGTGTTAAAGAGGTAGTGCTGCAAAAGGAACGACCAAAGATCAGCGGCGTACTGTGTAAGTACACATACTTCACTTACAGATTTTTTTTCCACTTGAAATCATTAGGTGTTCATATTTAAAGTTCTGTACTGTACGGAACAAGGCACACAGGGTTGGAACGACGTGGGTGAGTAAATGACATCTTTGGTCAGTTACAGTTTTAATTGTGCCAGTTAATCATGCTGCCTTTGGTTAAAGGTAGTATTGCATATTTCCATTGAGAATGCATTTGGAAACGCGCATCATAATTGTAATCAGTACATCAAATTGCCTATGCATTTCGCATGAGCAGTGCTATTTTTATGCCACTGTCTGCCACTTTATGTGGTTTCAATCAAGTTACGATTGCTAATTGGTTTATTGGCCAGTGTTAGGGATCTGATTTTCACCGCAGGGTACATATCAGTGTAGATTTAAATACAAATTAAACTGCCGTCTAAAAAAAACTGACAGACTAGTTTGAGTACAACCATTAGAAGGAAGCTGCTTAGGTAGAGTCACTTGGTATTGTAGTTGCATACCCTGATGAATAATAGCAAAATGATTAATAAACAATTGCTGTAGTAGACACAAAGTACAGCCTCAGTGTTTGCACACTTCTGCATACAGCATCTGTTTAAAAATGTCTATGTTGGTGGTGGCTATCATGACAAGATTAAAAACATAACAAATGCTGAAGGAGTAGAACTTTAACACAGTTTTACACAATTTTCAACCGTACACTGATTCTGACAGGTGATGACTGCAAAAGGAAGCATAATTTTGCAACGGACACTCATTCTTCCCAGGAAGAGAAGTCTGTAGGGACCTTATGGTCCCTCATAGTTTCTACAGGTTATATAATCATCTTTCTTAACCTTATGGTTTGGGAATAGTGGACAAGTCAGTTAATGCTGCTGTGAGCTCCTTCCCTGCATTGATGGTTTTCAGGTTGTGGTCAGGGCAGTTTTCTCCCCAGCAGGTGTGGGTTTGTTTCTGTGAAGAGCTTTCAGACAACCTCGCATGGCTTTTCTTTGTTCAGTTTTCTGTGGCTCTGCTCTGCTTCCATTTGGGAATCTCTTTCCTTTTCTTTTGTAGTTATAACACTTAAAAGCATCTTTTCTTGTCATGCATCCTATTTATTCAGGCATATTCAATACATTCAGGCAATAGTCCTGTTAGAGCTCTTGTTTACAGTTACAATGGGGTCCTGAGATTTCAAAAGAGCACCCACTGCATATTGAAAATTTTAAACAATTAAAACACTGAAGTTATATGAAGAGATTTCATATGCTGCACTAGTGAAGTCAGTAATCAAATGTAAGCAAATTAGTGACATTGACCTAGTGTTTTTGTTTTTTCGTGTCCAGAATGTTGTCATTTTCTTCCATTGAAGCATAAGTTATTTTTTAACATGGTTTTTATAACTCTTTTTCTCACATCATGCACCCCTCTGTCTGATCCTTGGAAGTAAACAGGCCCTTTCTGCTGGCATGGCATCTTAAGACATTTATGTAAACATCCTCTTTGCATGTGAAATGAGAAATACTGCATTGCTGCTTTCATCTCCAAAGGAGTTTTAAACTCCTCCATCCCTTTATTCACCCTAACCCTGCTCTGTGCCCTAAAGAGTATGAGCTAATCAGCACCTTTTTTTTTTTTCTTCTTCTTTACTCATGCTTTAATCTGTATGTTTCCAGGGAAGACGACCTCAGGAAGCTTCTTGTGGCTTGTTGACTTCTTTGCAAAGTGAGTTTTGCTCTTTTCCAATTCTTTCTGTACCTGTTGGTGTATAATGCACATCCAGTGTGGTTATATAAGTGTTATTTAACACTTGATTCATTGTTAACTCTGAAATAATTTCAACTGAAATCTTCACCATGATAGAAGCCTTACCCTGTGTTTCTCAACTTTTGATTAAATGACTAATTAAATTTAAGAAACCTTGCATCAGACTCGTAACAGGACTGATAACTGGCTAGTTTTTATTTTAGACAAAGTTGTATTATTGACATTTTCTGTGAATTGTTTAGTCTTACTTACTGCAAATTGACCATTATGTAACTCTGATCTATGTTCTTCTGGCATGTGCCCGATCTCATTTGATGCTTTTTGAGAATCCCTTACTGTTGCTTTGAACAGAACTGACAAATATTTAAGTCTCTTGATCGCACTGAATGGTCGTCATGATAAATACAATATAGCTAGATCTAAAATCCGTAGGATCAGTTTTATCATTTTGTGCCAGCCAGCCCTAAAACTCGCTATTTAAGGCATTGATATACAGTGCAACTTTAGAATGTGTGTAGTTAAATGTACTGTACAAATAAATTTGACTTCATTTATTAAATAGACAGTCCATAAACTTAATTGGAGCAGTGGCCAAAACACTGCTACTGTGTTAAAGTATGTCACATGCAAAATTTAACCTGTCCTCATCCTCTCTTTCAGGTGTCTCCCTATGCTCTCGAAAGTCCTATTTCTTGTACCTTTCCTTCTGTTTCTTGGTGAGTTGCTGTTCATGAGTTTTTTTTTTTTTTTTTTTTTTTTTTTTTTGGTCTGAATGAGAAAGATCCTGCATCCTCATGCGTTTCGTCTGTGCTCTTTCTGAAAGCTTTGTGCTACTGGGGGCCGTCCGGACTGTTTGCTAATGTGATGGTGTGGAGAGACGCCTCCTACGTCACCCCTCCATCCACCTCCATGGGCGACTCAGAGGAGAGACAAACTCCCCCTGACACGCACACTCAGGTTGTATTTACCTTTAGGATTTTAATAGTGTATTGTTACTTGCTGAATTGGCTTTCTTTCTACTGATACCAAAATATTAAGTTGACTGTCTGTTATGTCCCGCTCTTCACAGAGGCCCTCAGTTCTGTCGTTGTCATCAGTAGAAGTGGAGAGGTTGATGCGTTTAGAGGACAACTTGTCTCAGCTGTGGGATCGAGTAACTGGGGGTTTGCTCCGGCAGGAGGAGCAGCACACTGAAGTGCTCAGTCTGTATAACACACTGCGCTCGGAGCTCCACACAGAGAGACTCACAGACAGAGAGAGTCTGGGAAAGTGGATTGGAGACCTGCTGGAGGAGCGATTCATTCTGCTGAAAGGCGAGGTGCAGAAAGAGGCCAAGTACACGCAGCAGGTGATAACATCATAATGTCGGTCACTAAATATCTAAGCCGTTTATAATGAAATATTTTAATGGTCTTGATTTGACTTTATCCCTAGTAGTTAATTAGTAAATGCTCGTCATTTAAGGCAGATATTCTGTATGTGTTGAAATGAACATGCAAACATGAGTCACTGACAGAAATTGAGATTAACATTTAAAATGCAGACCAAAGAATATTGGGGGCTCAGGTTGTCTGTTAAACTGGGAACAATACAAAACATGTTTGTCAGTTATATATTATGTAATATCTTGATGAACAATCTTCAGTTCTGTCTCTTTCTGCAGCATCAGGAAAAGCATGCAGAAGAGCGTCAGTCAGAGAACAGTCGACTCGCTGAAGCTGAGGCTCTCCTTCAGACGTTGGCGCGCAAAACTGAGGTGCGGCACTCAAATTATACAAGGAACATGCAAAATTGCTTTATTATCAGCATGCAGGATTTTGTTTATGTAGGTTCTAAAGCACTGATGTGAGTTATCTTTGGGCCAGAGTTCGCATGATTGTGATATGACTTCTGATTCAGTAATCTGTGCAATTTCAGCAATGACTGACTTGTTTAATTTAGGAGTTGCAGAGAAAACAAGAGCCTGCTTTTAGAAAGATTCCTGAGGCTGAGGCACCCTCCCCTGATCCTCACAGGTCATTATCATATTAAAACTGGTTTAAACAGTCAACAGTGTCTCATTCATATTGTGTAATATTCAAGGTACTTCATGTAAACTGGTGTAGTAATGTATGCGTGTTCCTCTTCAGTGAGGAGGCTGAGAGCAGCTCCAGTGAGGATTTGCTGGCCGAGGTGAGGCGTCTAGAGGAGACTTTGGAGCGCATCAGAGATGATGTGCAGGGGCTGATGGGATGCAGAGAAAAGTGTGAGCAGCTGGACTCCCTTTCAGTCTCAGTAAGTGCTCTGTTGCCAGTTCAGTTCATCATCTATAGATTCGCAGTGTCTAATTTTCATACCTGGCATTTTAACATCCTTATCCAGCCCTTATAAAACATTTTGATCATTTTTAACCTGGAAGAAGTCAATTTCTAAAAAAAAAAATTGAAAATTCTAAAACTTTGAAAATGTGGCAAGATTATTACAATGCATAATTTCTTTTTTTTTTTTTTTTTGCCATTTAGGTCAATTCTAACCCCTTGTGTGAAATTTTTAACCCCCCTTAATTGTGGCTTAGCACATGATTAATGTAAATTTATAAAACCGTTCATCTGAACTTTTGCTCTTTAAGCTGTAGCATATGACTAGACTAAATTAAAAAAAAGAGTAATATTTTTGTTGAGGGAATATGTAGGTTTCATAAATTTGGACTTGCTTTTAAGCATTTCGGTGTTAAATTTCTTTGGTTTTAATTGGGTTGATACTTATTCTCATATGCTTATTTCATATACTACTAATCAAATAACATTTCTTATAAATATTGGTAGATTTTTGTCTGGCATCACACTGGTTGCTATAGCTCAAGTATTATTTGAAATTTCAAAAAATATTTAATTTTATTAACAAAAAAAGAAGTGTAATAATAAGTGGTAATATGGCAAACAAAAAGAAATGGTAACATTCCAGTCATTGAAATGTTTGCACATTCTCTTAGTAATGAAGTTATTAATCAGAGATGATATTGTTTAATATGCTTATGTACCACCAGGTGAAAAACCAGCTGTAATGTGTAAATACTCTCCTGTGGCAACAGTCCTGATGTTTGCGTTCACACATAAATGTTTAAGATTAGATGACTACTAAACAGGACTTGAATATTCCAAAAGCCAGAATTTTTTTTTTTTTTTTTTTTTTTTTTTTTTGGGCCATTGGTTTAAAAAAAAAAACTAAATAAATAACCCCTGGATCTGCTCTTGCAGGTGTCCGAGCAGGTGGAGAAGGAAATCAGGTCTCTGTTTTACGGCAGTGACAAAGCAGAAGAACTGGAGCTTCCTGAATCTCTCCTGCAGTGGCTCTCTGATCACTTTGTGAGCACCACTGAACTGCAGGCTTCACTCAGCGCTCTGGAGAACAGCATTCTGGGTAACCTGTCCCTTCAAGTAGAGGAAGGCCAGTCACCTTCTAAAGAGACAATCACCCAAACTGTACGACAAGCCACAGGGGAGGCAGGCCTCTCTGAGGAAGTAAGCTGTAGAGAACTTGCCTTTGAGTATTTCAAGAAATTAATAACTGTGTATTTGGATGCATGTAATGCTGGGGTTTTTTTTTTTTTCCTTCTCCACAGCATGTGCAGTTGATTGTCAACAATGCGATGAAGCTCTATTCAGAAGACCGCACCGGTCTGGTGGACTATGCATTGGAATCTGGAGGTATAGTAATAGTCTTATCTCTGTGGCTCTATTTTGAAGTTATTTTTAAAGATGTTTGTTTAGCTGTAGGAATGTAAAACACAGAATTAGTGATTGCATGCATTTCATCTAGCAATATGTGTGGACAGTGCTGGGTAGATTATTTCGAAGTTGTAGTCCATTACTGATTCCAAAGTACATGACAACTTGTAGTTAGCAACATAATCCACTGCATTACACATTTTATGGAATACAGTAGTTACTTTTTAACTACTTTTAGATTTTTACCCATCTTTTTATCACATTGATTTAAATGGGATAATCTCGTACCATGTTGAAATAAAAATACAAGGAGAAATACATTGTTTGTTGTTATAAACATGAAGTGCATTACATTATGTCAAGGTTTTCCAAACTGGTGTTTGTCAAAGAGCTGCAGGGGGTTTCTGAATTTGAGTAGCCAGAGGTCGACACATTAATTGGCAAAACCCATCAATCAGCACCAATAGTTGATTACCGGAACTATGGGCTATCTGCAAAAATCCATGCCGAGAGTTTTCTGTGCTGCGTCTGTTGCTGGAATGGCTGAGAAGAGTCTGCTGTCATTATACAGTGTGAGAGTGGCCTCTAGAGGCAGAAATCACTGACACATTTAGCTGTTTTGACACGTGAGAAACTTCAGACGCTGACTTAAATGCAGCTGACAGAAAATCCTGCCGTGCCACAGAGGTTAATGAAAGCTGTATAAGTATTGTTCCTTGTTAGAGTCTGTTAATTCCAACATTTACAATAGGCCTAAATTGAACTGTTAAAGCCAGGGGTGCAGTATTTGGAGGTAAGGTTAGGACGATTCTAAGGGCCTGACGATGGGGGGAATGCGATTTTTACAGAGGAACGCCATCTGTGTGTATCTACCCCCCCCCCCCCCCCCAATCCATTTTCCAAACTGTGTTTTTGGCTTATCCTGAATCACTAAGATACCTATTTATTATTACTTTATTTATTTATATTTTTTTTTTATATTCAGACAATTACAGACTGGTACTGGTGGAACCACTGCAGAGTAGGCCAGTACCTGCGTGATTCGTCATAGACACAAACCGAGAGAAGTAGCTCTGGCTACAGTGTTCTTCCGCAAGACGCATGCAGTGATATAATTTAACTACCAAGTGCTTAATTTTTGCAATCTGATTATGTAATCCAGATTACACAATCAGTTACTACCCATCACCGTGTGTGGATATTGGACGAGCCCCCAAAAACTGTACATACTGTGTATTCTATCATCATGTAGATGAATTTAAGAAGGATAGTTTATGGACCAAAATTGGGGCCTTGACTTGTGCATTGATGGAGCATGTGTGTTTTTTTTTTTTTGTTTTTTTTTTGCTTTACCTCTCTTTCTCTCAATGGTGCAATTTTTACCCTGTGCAACTTCTCGGAACATAGCTTTGCTACAATAGCTGTTTGTTTGAACTGGTTTTCATCTGACTGGGAGAAAAACATGCTGTTCACATGCAGGCTATTTGATACCTGGGTGGTGTAGTGTGGTGAATTTGAATGTGTTTCTTTGTGTCTGTAGGAGGCAGCATCATAAGCACACGCTGTTCAGAGTCCTTTGACACTAAAACTGCACTGCTGAGTCTGTTTGGCCTCCCACTGTGGTACTTCTCCCAGTCACCACGTGTAGTCATACAGGTTTGAGAACTTTCACAATTCTGATTTTTCATGTACATTTATTTTTAAAGTCGCATTGCTTTAATGGTAATTTCTCTCCTTTCTCTTCATTTGTCCCTCCAGCCAGATGTACATCCTGGGAACTGCTGGGCATTTAAAGGATCACAGGGTTATCTGGTGATTGGGTTGTCCATGAAGATTGTGCCTACAGCCTTTTCTCTAGATCATGTGCCCAAATCCCTGTCGCCCACCGGCAACATCAGCAGTGCCCCACAAGAGTTCAGTGTGTATGTGAGTACACATGAATTATTTATTTAAGTTTCTAGAAAATAAATTGTAGTGTGGAGCAGAAGTCAGTGTCACATGATTCTTCAGTAATGATGCTAAAATTTCATATTTGTCATAACAGAAAGATTTTCCAGGTGTCTAATATTTAACTCGGGGGTCAAAGTAATGTTTTCTGTTCTATTAAAGGGTCTTGATGATGAGCAGCAGGAAGAGGGGCAGTTGCTCGGACAGTTTGTTTATGATGAAGATGGAGATGCTCTTCAGACTTTCTTTGTATCTGTGAGTATCACACAAGCACAGTTTTCCTGTGTATTGTGACTTCTATTGTTTAATGCATTTAATCACATTATCAAGATGTAACTGACTGATGGCTTCTTGTGAATTTGGTCAATAATAAGTCAATACAGGGGGAAAAATTTTAAAAGGAGGCTTGTCAGTATGGAAGTTGTAATTGCCATCTACCAGCAGTAGCTAACAGGGTCATGCTAACCAGTAAATATTTATTTTTAATCATTGATTGCTTAATCGTGTCATTCTGTCTCTGTCTTTCTCAAGGAGGAGGTTCCAAGAGGTTTTCAGATCATTGAGATGAAAGTGCTGTCTAACTGGGGTCATCCTGAATACACCTGTGTGTACCGTTTCCGGGTTCACGGGAAGCTTGTTGATGAAGAACTTGAAAGCAGTTAAGACTTTATGAACTCCTGACAGTCTGTCACTCATGCACTGAAAAAAGGAATTGAGCTCTTGAGAATAATGTGCCATGAGTTACACAGTTGGGCCTGAGATGACCTGAGGACATCTGATAAAGGATTGCATGCTGGTACATGTACTGTTAGGCCTGAGGGCCAGATTCAGCACTTGCACTCTTCTGAAGCATCACACTGTTTCCACTATTTTCAGTCATCAGGGTTATGCTTATTTTTTGTTGTTTTTCTTATTATATACTTTTGTTATCATTATTATACCCCATTTGGCAGAATTGTCACCAGCAAAAAAATGCGTTGACAAATTTCTGAACTACAACTAACTACAAACCAGTGAAGAATGTATTTTAGACTAAATGTATATGTTGTAAAAAGTTCCCCAGTTTTGTGCTTTTTGTTTTTTCCTGTGTTTTTGCTAGCTAATATGTGCCCTATTTAAGAATGGCTAGAGAAAAATCGCTATTTATTTTTTGTGTATTTAAGTTGATATATGACATTGGATTGTATTTTTGTAAGTGCTTTTCATGATCTTTATGCAGAGGATTTTGTAATTGCCATGTCTTCATAGGTTGGCTTTTCAAATAAAATTCTAATTTTTTTTTATTATTTTAAAGAAGGATTGGGTGTTTATTGTTGTGGATATTCTTCTGCAGTACAGAAATTGTTTCCCCAAAATAAGTTGTTTAAATTGGAGTGTATAATACATGGTGTATAAAATTACAGTAAAGACACAACAATACACCATGAAATGTATTTTAGGAGGTCCCTGCACCTGAAGTTAGTACATCTTTATGGTTAAGGTTAGGCAAAAGACATTATTAGCCAGTGTTGTCAATTATTTTTTTACACTTGTTGTGAGATTAAGCATACTCCGTTTATCTTGTTATTTGCTGTATCCAGTAAAGTAAACGATTAGATTGAAGGGTGATTCTCACAAAATTGTAGTCTTTTTTTTTTTTGTAAGCTTTCAAGATGTGGCCAGTGTTGCTAACATGGCAATTTTGTTGCTAAATTTCAGAACTTTTCAGACTACCCTAGCAACTTTCTCTTCCAAAAGCACCTAGCAATAAATTTAGCTATTTTTCAAATTTATTTAGCAGCTTTCAACCTTCTTTGAGCAACTTCCCCTGAAAATGATTTGGCAACACTCGATGTGGGTGTTTTTCTGAAAAAAGGACACTTGGAATCTCTAAAAGGAGTCGAGATCACTAAGGGACTTGTGCTTACTGTACAACTCCTGCCTGTCACCGCAATCATCTTTACCGTGACTGCAACCTTCATTCATCAAAACTTTACTAGTGAGACACTTGTGTACTTTATCCAGCCAAGAAATGTGGTTTGTGCATTCTTTCATTTTAGTTTAGTTTCATTTAGACTTTCGGTCTTTACATCAACATTAAATGACAAGGAGTACAAGTTGATCTGAGCAAACATGCCGGTTTCATTACTTTATGATGCTTGAGAGGCATCACAAATCCACCAAATTATAAGCTATCAGTTTTTAACAAAGATGAAGGGTGTGACATTAAAGTTGTCCACTAGGATAAGGAATATTTTTAAACCATTTTTCCAGTCAGTTTGTGTTCATTTAAACTGAAATAAATGCATTGAACTTTTTTTTAGCTATGACGTACTGACAGTACAGTTTTATATAATTAGTGTACATAGAAATATGTGAAATGCTTATTCTAAGAATTGTTCCATTTAATAACTTTTTTCTAACATGCTATCTTAAGCAATATGACAGTTTGTTTTGTGTAGTAGCCTATTTCTGTATGCCATTAGAGTTTATTAAACTGCACGGCATGATTTCCTAAATAATCTGTTTGATTCTGCTCGTCCTCCTCCACATTAATTAAAAACTGACATTTTTTTTCTACAGGATTCTAACTTGACTCATGATACAGAATATTATGCACCTTCAACTTCATATTTTCATGACTGTTCACAGAGAAACACAAATTCATTACCCAACAAGCTGAATTTGTGCATTAATAATAATAATTATGTTACATGACTATTTAATTTAACGACACAACACCTAATTGTGATAACATCTATTCAAATAATATTTTTTACCAAGTAACGTTTGTATGATCTCAATATTTACACACGCAACCCAGTGGAACTTAAATCTGTACATACGATGTACATTTTTAAAAGTTGAACTATTTTTAAATAGTTGCCCTACATTTAAAAATGCAATGCTTGAACACAAGTTTAGTTGTAATTAATATGGTTATACAGTATTAAATAAATATTCTTAGAATAAAACAATTATTACTGAAAGAACCTATCAGTGGTCACCTTGAAGTCGAGGATGGCTTGAGGATGACTACTCGGGAACCAATCACCAGTGACCATGAAGTTCTCTTTACTAGAGAGAACTCAAAGGTCCTTCCTACTGCAGAGGACCAGAGGACCCTGTCACCAATGACCTCGAAGTCCTCCCTACTGGATAGGAACCTGTCACCGGTGACCCTCAATTCCTCTCTGCTGCAGAGGAACCTGTTACCACATCGGTGCTTGCTATATATGCGAGGGCTTAAACCTGACCTTGCCCTGAGAGAGAAGGCCCTCCTCCAACAACAAGAGATATGTGAAATTGTATGTGTAAATTGATTTGGAAGAGGACCTGAAAAAATGAGTAACCATTCCCAGTTTTGGAATGTCCTTTTTTGAAAAAAAAAAAAAAAAAAAGGATTGTGTGTTAAAATGTACATGAATTACACAAATAAAATAAACAAATTATAAATGTACAAAAATATGCATCTAGAATATATGCACAAAATAAGCACATTAATTACAAAATATACATTACACATTTTAAAAAGTACAAAAATACCTAACTGTATACTATCCCAACATCCAACAATTACAGAACTGTCCAAAACAAAAATTTTGATTTTGAATAATCAATAGGGAGTTGTTATTTGCCTTAAATTATTTCAACGCATTACGAATTTAGATTTATTGGCACACAGTAATACAGTAATGTTGACAGCCCTAATTTATATGCATTTTCTGTAAGTATTCTTCTGTACTGTTGAAAAGATCTCATTGATTAACATTACAAGCTCAGATTTTAATCTTTTTTATATGGTTTTTGGCCATATAAAAATAACAACAGCTAGGCTTCACCAAACTATTTGTTGTTCTATGTGTTTTAAGTGTGAGCCCTTAAAGAATATCCTTAAAGAATATATGAGCCATAAAATCCTGATACAAAACATATATGCAAACTTGTATATATATATATATATATATATATATATATATATATATATATATATTATTTTTTTATTCTCTAAATGCTCAATAAACTGTTCTATTTTTTTTTAAACAGTTTTCTTCTGACAATACTTTCATATATCAGACTTTACAAGGTTAAAAAGTTGACAAGTGTGACAATACTTCATTTAAACTTTGTTCTACTTTTTATAATTATTATGCCTTTACTTTTAATTAACTCACATTTAAAATATGAAAAATTTGATCAAATAAGCAAGTTTAAAATCACAATCATATACCGTATTGACCGCTGTGTGTTTTGGAGACGTAGATCCGCGCCAGTCCGTCAGGAGGCAGCAGGGAGTGTGTTTATTGTTTGGGACGGGACTGGATATATATGTGTGTGTGTGCGTGTGTGTGTGTATGTGCGCGTGCAGACCGGGATCTGAGATTTTTGGGTGGTGGCTGTTTGTTTTACTGGAACAGCGGCAGCAGCAAATGCTCTGGAATGCGTTCGCCCTGCTAACTTTACTCAGTCGAGTTTGAGCGAAATTTGACATTTCCTTTCAACTTCTATCGACTATCGGCTCTTGTTTCGTGCGTGTTGAATTTTGAGGACGGGATATCTCGGTCAGAGCAGCTTTTATCGATCGTTTCACAGAGAGAGCTAACGGGATAGCGTGCTAAGTGAACACAGATGCAGGCCATAAAGTGTGTGGTCGTCGGGGACGGGTGAGTTTACCCTCATATTCAGCATTGTAATTGTTTTGGAATAAACTTTTACGCGTCTCAGACCTTTCTTAGTTTGCTCTGTAGTGTTTTGAGTTTAGATAACTTGTGAGCCTTTATTTTAGAAACTTTTGTGCTGTCTCTGTAGCTCTCAGATGTTTTAAAAGTGCTTATTTCACAAATATCACTCGTTAAAAATGTGTTTTCAATTTTTATTTATTTTGCAGCAGCGAAAATAGCTTGTGGACGACTTTAAATGTGTGTTTTCCGTGTAAACTAAAGCTTTCCCTGAGTTTCTTTTACATGTTACGCCATACTAATGCAGTACACTTGAGTAAATGCAGTCTATAATATGTGGGGAGTGTTGCAGTGATTGATAGGGAAGTCAACCAAACCCACTTTTGTAATTCACATGAGTAACACCGGCTGTTATGATGTTTATACAATGTTATGTTTAGTATATGCCCTGCTTCTTTTCTGTGACTGAAACGTATCACTGCTTTGTTGGAAAATCAAGTGTAAGAGATGACATCAGTTTGTGTTATATAAGACATGGTCAGTTCTTTCATTGGATGTATTATATGAATGATTTGAGGTGTTGTTTTTTTTCAGGGCTGTGGGAAAAACATGCCTTCTGATCAGCTACACCACCAATGCCTTTCCTGGGGAATACATCCCTACTGTGTAAGCAGACCTTACTCCAACCCAGTTCAGCCAAAGAGCAGACAATTTACTACTGCGAATATTCATACTATAACAAGCTTATGGACATCTCTATTTGCCCAATTTAAAACACAGTATTAAAGAGTCAGAATGGCCATTAAAACATTAAACTTTAACACAGTGAAGATTATGCAGTGTTTTAATTTAAATATATACATAGATTTTTTATTTTATTTATTAGAGCTACTTGTTTTTCAGAAAAGAGCAGTGTGGTTTTTCTCTCTTTTGTTTTATCAACATTAATGACACAGACAGCTGCAAGCATTTGTATTAGGCTTTAAGACATGTATAAAATATTTTAACTAAGTATTTACAATATTTAAGCTTTGTGTAGTTGCCAAGTTAATGAGATTCTAAACAGATCAAAATAAAAACCACTGGTATCGCATTGGCATCTGTATCAGCAGATACTCAAAGCATTATTGTAATCAGACATTGAAACCGTGGCGTTGAGCAATTCCTAATTGGTTAATTCAATATTATAAACATTTTTATGTTGTTTTGGACCCCATGACTTTCATTATGTTAACAGAAGCAGTTAAAACATTCTTTTTTGCAGAAGAAAAAAAAAGTCATACAGGTTTGGAACACGTTTTTTTTTTTTTTTTTTTTTTTTTTTTTTTTTAGCGAACTGGCCCTTTAAAGTCAACATGACATCAAAACTGACACCATTTACTTTAAAAACGGCATTCCTGGTCTTGTTGTGCCAGTTTCATCTGTGCATGTTATTCCAAGTAAAAAAAAAAGTATCTTTCATCAGACTATAATAAATAGTTTCACCTCTAAAACAACTATTTTTTTTCACTTGCTTCAATGTATCCCTCTTTCTTTTAAACCCCTTCCTTTCATCTGAATCCATTCTGGTAGTCACTTCCCAACAGCTAAAATGAGTTTGTTCCATTGCAGAACCTGTTTAACTTATTGTAAGTACAAATGGTAGCAAGTTGCATTTCACATTCATTTTAATTTGTCATGTCTTATCTCTGAACTGTATACTATCTTTCATTTAGATTCGATAATTATTCTGCTAATGTTATGGTCGATGGAAAGCCGGTGAACCTGGGACTGTGGGATACAGCAGGGCAGGAGGATTACGACAGACTTCGACCGCTCTCCTACCCTCAGACGGTACAATCATAATAATAGGGCTAAAACAGATGTATAGTCATTTATTTATATATATATATATATATATATATATATATATATATATATATATATATATATATATATATATATATATATATATATATATATATATATATATATATATATATATATATATATATATATATATATATATATATATATATATATATATGATTACATATGTATTTGAGTTTCAGTGCCATATGGATAATATTTGAGGGAGTTTTGACTTTTCGCCTTAATGAGTCATGAGACCAGGAAGGATCTCAAAACTAGTTTGATGACTTATGTTCTGGAAACGTAATAAACACTACGCCTTAACACAGTAAAATGATTCAAAATAGCCCATGTCCTGATTCCTGATAGGCTAAAGTGATTTCTTATATATTGCTCAGAGCATTAATGGCAGCTCTGTGTTGTCGTCGTCTCTGTTGCAAAGGCTGTGAGAGTGAATGGCTCAATTGTTTGCCAATGTCGTTCAGGCACAAACCTCACTGTGTTTTTGTTGCTCTGTTTCACTTGGGAAACAAGTGGAGTCAATTTACAGTTCATTAATGCAGCAGCCTAGTCAATGCAGTGCTTTGCAGATAACAAAATAATTCTGAAAGAAATGAGTTGAAATGAGGATTTTGTCTGATTTTATTTTTTTCCTTCTCTCTTTTCTTATAGGATGTGTTCTTGATTTGTTTCTCTCTTGTGAGTCCAGCCTCATTCGAGAACGTTCGTGCGAAGGTAAGCAAGCGCTCAGATATTTTGTGGTTTAAGTCAATATAGGCTATATTTGTTATAAATGTTTCTCGCCATGAAAATAGCCAGAGAAGCTAGCATGGCATTGAACACAAACAAACAAACAAAGTCAATGTAGGCGACTTCCGAAATGATCACAGTGAATGGAAAAGAGGAAGTGGCTCTAAGAATAGTCTGTCTGGCTTGACTGATTGAGCAAATGTGGTTTCAAAGCCTTAAAATGGCATGTTGATGCAGCTGTAATAAAGCAGACGGAAGGTCTTTTTAATCTTCTGTGTCTGCAAAATATCCAGTGACGTCCATTTCAAAGGATCAAGTGGCATTTGCCATTAGTCACTGCTGGGTGCGGGAGGTTGTGGTGTTGTTTATCCACAGGTAAAACATAGACTAGCTTTGGAAATGGCAAAGTAACGTGCTATTAGTATTTGAGTATAGAGTAGCCTACATATACTGTGCACAGTGTGCCAGTTTTCTACATGCATAGAATGATTTTGCATTCAATAGAAGCTCAGCATGTCTGTTTTGTTTTTCTTTAACAGTGGTATCCAGAGGTCAGACATCATTGTCCCAACACTCCAATAATTCTGGTTGGGACTAAGCTTGACCTGAGAGACGACAAGGACACTATAGAAAAGTTGAAGGAGAAGAAACTCACACCCATCACCTACCCTCAAGGTCTCGCTATGGCCAAAGAAATAGGTCAGCACTTCAATATTAATAAAATGCATTTAAACGCCAGTGTATTGTTGCCTTTACGGATGTGTGTGTATGTTCAGGATGTGCTGACAGTATCAATTTCAATCTACCTTCATTTTGACGAACAGCTCAAAATTGATTCTTAAAGCTGCAGTCCATAACTTTATTTATTTATTTATTTTTATTTTTTTGGTTAAAAATGATCCAAAATCAATTTGAGCAAGTACATAACCAGCCAGTGTTCAAAACTATCGCCTTACCTAAGCCCGATTCACAACGCTAAGCTTATAATAATGTTTTCTAATTTGAGTGGTACTGGTAGGTTTTTGCGGGAAATTCGAGCATGCCGCCATGCCATTAAGTCACGTCTTGTAATCATAAAGAAGTTGTCCCGGCTAGTAGAGACCATATAGCATACAAGGATGCTGCAGGTGGAGGATCGTTTATAGCCTTTTCTCACAGCAGCTGGAATGATTAAATTTATCATTTTGATGGCGGATTATAATCCAGAAAGGCTTATGTGTTTATGAAACGCATGTAAGTGACTGAAATTGGATAGTTTTAAATGTGCATCTGATTACCGATAGCCTACGTGGGATTACACAATTTTGTATTTTAAAGAGAACCAGTTCTAAGAAGGAATAATATTTAAGTATTTAAATAAAATTTAAGAAAGTATAACAATAATCATTTGCACGGTTTGATGTTATATGAGCTAACTGATCGTTAGATTTAATCACCATTGGTAGCGCAATTAATTGTAATGCTTTTTTCCTTTAGTTGGTTAGAATGAAAGTGGCAGACTTGTTATTTGTTTAGATGACAATATCTGGTGAAACTTTGGGTCATACTTCCAAGACGTAGGGTTAGTACAGTATCCACACCAGTGCAGTTGACTGACAGTCACGCATCTAAACATTAGATTCATCCACACTGAGGAGCCGTGCTGATGCACAACTCGCATAAAGAAAACTGCAGCTTTAAATTCCTAAATCGTTTTTTTAGTCTATGCTGTTTTCTGTTGAAACGTGACTAAAACATCAATAAACATCATTTGTAGTGCGACTGCTATCCAATACTTGTTGCTTTGGATATTAAGTCTCTGCTTTAAAATTCAGTTCTTTTAGCATGAAATTCAAACAATAAAAACTTTTTAATGTAACATGGCGTTTTGCTATAGCGCCTCAGTTCAAGCCTATTTACTACTAGTTATAGCACAACAAACACTTACTGAACGATTTCATGTCCCAAGTACTCGGTCAATCTTTTAATTGTGGAAAGACGTCATAACGGATAAACTACCTCAGCAAAGTCATTTAATGTTCACAGCTTGATAGTTTGCTGGAAAAATAACTCTAGTGAGAAGCATTTTGTTAAATATATGGCCTATATTACATATTCATCATCATTTTCTTCATTATATTATATTTTTACCTGTTAATGTCTCATTTGAATTTTTGAAAAGTCGTGACAACAATTGTAGCTATCATTTAAAGATTCATATTTTATCTTAATTGCAACAATGAATTGGAGTAAAAACATCCTTAAAGTTGATAATTTATATGAAGTTTAAATGTTTGAGTGTTGTTTTATTAAAAACATTTGATTCATTTTTTTTAAATAAACTTTATTTCTTATTCATTCACTTAAATGAGAAGCTGAAAAGTTGGTTTTCAGCCAAATGCAAATTTATTTTCATGCATCAGTTTAAACCATCCATCCATTTGTCTATTGTAACTAAGGAATGTTTAGTGCAAGAAATACAATGCAGGTGTACCAGCCTTTTTAAAGTGTGGATTCACTTTAAGTACTCTTGTATTCACTACAGGAGCCGTGAAGTACCTGGAATGCTCAGCCTTAACGCAACGCGGCCTTAAGACGGTGTTCGATGAAGCCATCCGTGCAGTCCTGTGTCCGCCCCCAGTCAAGAAAGGAAGGAGGAGGTGTTTTATCCTCTGAACTGACTGTACTCACAGCACCAGCTGCAATAATCTGAGCTCACCTGAGAGGAGAACAGTGGAGGCAGGGATGATGGGAAATGTGTGTTGGGGAAGAAGGAGTCTGCACAGTGTATATGTACAGATATTTCTCCCTCTTGCATTGTATTTAGAATTGCGCCACTAACTAGCTGTTAAAATGCCAGATTTTTTGCTTCCGAGAGATGAGGAGCGGCATCCATAGTAGTTTTCCTTCCCGTACAGTAAGAAATTCCTGCTGCCTTCTAATGATCTCCTTTATTTCCCCCTCATTTTGACGAACTAAATACTCCATCTTTGTGAGCCCATATATTTTGTTTACAATCTGCGTTTTTGTAGAAAATGAATTATTGCCAAACGTTAAACCCATATGGGTTTTAATTTGCTCACACTAATGGTCTAAACTTTCCTGAAGGGTAGGGGGTGTTAATCATGCACAATTGTAAGAGACATAGATTGCAGTAACATTGAAGGAACTATTTTACAAGAGGACAGCTGAAGTAACCACTTTATTTTTTTGGTTCCTGTGTTAAGGTTTCCATGCTAGAGAGTTTATTTTGTTTAACCGTGTAAGAAACAAACCTAGTTAAAATGCATACAACAGCTTTGTTTTGTCAGCATATAGCATATTTTCACTACTGTATCTAAATATTCAGAAGGGCAGATCTCTTGTTTATTCTCTCTCTGTATTTTAGTCAGTCTTTTGGAGGTGTCTGACAGTGTTTTATCCATTTTACAGTCCCAGTATTGTATTTAGACTACAGATCTACCAGTGCCTAGTATCAGACCAGGGTTTCATTGCTGAGCATGTCGGATGTTTCTGTCCTGTAGACACCTCAACACTATGGCATGGCGTTTATATTCTTGAAAGATCCTCTTAAAGACTGTGCTATATGTATAAACAGTTTGTTGTAAAGGTACAGACATTAAGTATTAAACTTCTAATTGGACTTCAGACATGGTTCAAGATGAAATGGTTGGAATTTGCCACATGGAATTTTTAATTTTGACAGGTCTGTAACTTTTTAAAACATTTAAAATGCTTTATTCATGCTTTTATTGTCTCCACTAAAGCTACAATGCATTAACCTTTATGTCTGAAAATAGAAACCAAATATAAAAACATTTGTCTTTGTCCTTTGTTTTCCATGTACACTTTATGGACACAACTACTTTGGGACACCCTTCTAATGAACGGGTTTGACTACTTGAGTAACTTCCACGAATACAAACCTTAATGTTTAAGCATATAATGATATTCAAGGGGATTGTGTGCTTCTAATTTCATAGCAACAGGACCCTTTTCTATTCTAACAGGCAAGGTTCATAAAGAAATGATTGATTTAGTCAGTGTGGAAGAACTTGACTGGTCTGCAGGAAGCCAAGTCCTAATCTAAGCTGAACACCTCTGGTGTGACTTTAAATGACGACCTTGAGCCAAAAAAAAATCATCACCAAACATCAGCTTGTACATATGGGTACAGTCATTTTAGACACTTCAAAACCCATTGCAATAGAGATGGAAATATAATTTTCAAAAACATGAATTGTGTTTCCATCTTTGTTGCCACAGTTTTGGAAGTGTTTGGTGAGGTTACAGTATAGAGTGCTGCACTGATGTGTTTTTATAGACCAACCGTAATCCAATGGGGTTTTTCTATTGGCTTTTGGATTATTGCAGGAAATAAGTTGTCCCCGACAACCTCTTTTTAGCAACCACGGTTACACTTTATTTTAAGGTGTCCTTGTTACAGTGCAAGTATACATTTAAGTACTGAGCAATATTAATTAACTACATGCACTTACTATATGATTAGGGTGTGTTTTAGGGTTATTGCATGAAATTATGCATAATTAACTGTTATTATAATAGTAAGTACATGTAACGTGTAACAAGGACACCTTATAATAAAGTGTTACCGCAACTGCTTTTTTCAAGACAAGAAAAAGCTTTTTTAAAAAAATCACAAAGGGGTATTACTAATGTATTTTATATTGTAGAATAAAATGTGAAATGTCTTGAGCTTGTGTTAACTGCAGACCTTATTTCAGGCATTTAACAGAAGATCCATTTAAAATAAACCTATCATGCTAAAACGCGAACTCATTTCTAGGTTTTGGCAAACAAAAATACATCGCCCCTGCAGAACTCTATTAATGATGCTACAATACGTGTAAAAAAAAAAAGTAGTGTTGCTTTTTTTCAGACTAAAAGGACTTTACTGATTAATCTTTTAACTGTGTAAATTGCGAGAGCAGTTTTTTCTCATAATCATTGATAAGGATAAAGACGCCACCACTGTGGCAGACAAGACAATTGTGAAATCAGCAGAGGAAGCTGTGCTGGTTGGTTCTTCAGTGTTCACTGTTCCACTTCTCCAGCACAAGTTTGGCTGAGACAGCATCTTGTATCCCCATTCCTGCATTTAAAAATTCAAAATATCCAGCAAGTCATAAGAGCTTAGTTTCCACTGACACTGACAAATGTATCATTCCAGTACTAATGAGTGCTTTCTAAAAAAAAAAAAAAAAACATCAGAAGATAACACTGAACAAATTCCACATGACATTCCCAAATTTTCATTACAACTGGCTGAAGATCAGCAGGGGTTTTTAAAGCTTACATAATAAAAATTATACATAGACTTAGTTCCTTTTGTCTCTTGAGAGGACTGAAATGCAAACATCAAGCTTTTTAAAGCACATTCTGCTACTATGACTTTCTATCAGTGGTAAGAATGCTTTCTCCCCCTTTTTTGTTTTTATCTTCAGTACATCTTGTTCTTGATTTTTGGATCACAGCTGTGGAAAAACAAGTTACCCAGTGACTTGAATACCGTAGTCTTCTCACGCTGAGCAGGAAAGGATCCATTTATAACTTCCCCGAGCTCTGCGAATACTTCAGCCTGGGTAAAAAATGAGCATGTAATGTATTTGGGAATTTAGGTGTACTATATGTATGTCTATGGTGACTCAAATAAGTGTTGGTGAAATCAGCTATATTTTACTGATGGAAAGTAATGCATACTCCAGACAGAATGATATCTCCTGACTCTGCTGTCGCCCCCTCTCTGCTGTCCACATACACCACAGCCTCTCTCATCAAGACGTCATCCAGTTCCCTCCAGTCTGGCCGACAAGCGCCAACCGCTGTCATATAACAGAGCACCACAATAGATAAATACACAATGTAGTAACTATCATGTTGACTTGCTCAGGCTGTTCATTAGCTGCATTGACCAACAGTAAGCAGCTTGGTTTGAAAGTGACTGTAGCTGTGCTTCAGCTGTGTTATGCAATTTCTCTGAAATGAGACTCATGTAACTGCATCTGAACGGTATATTTTAGTCATGACTATACTCTGAGTATAACACAGCCTCTTGTACCTTACTGGTTAAAAACCTCACAAAATATCGTATTGTAGATCTGTGGACCAGCTGACCTGCTATGTGTGCGCCTGGTTTGACCCACTCGCCAAAGAGTATCGGCTGACTTGCACCTGTGGCAGTCACTATTACATCAGCTCCCATCACGGCCTCCTTCACTGAAGAACAAACTGTTACAGGATCTTGGAGATCATTAACAAACTGTTGAGCCATTTCTTTCCTTCTGCTCCACACACGGACCTGAAGTGAATACAACACTGGATTACATACACACAAAAACAGTTTTGAATGACTTGGATGTATTTCCTATTTTTATACTGGTTACCTCTTTGAACTTGAAGAGCTTTGTAAAGACATCATAGTGGCTTCTAGCCTGCTGCCCTGAACCAAGGATGCACAACACCTCTGAAAGAGCAGGCTTGAACAGCTGGTGAGAGAAAAACATATTCAGATTAAGTGACTTTATATATTACATCATTACAAATTTGGGGTCTGTTTCAGAGGAACCTACTTTAGCTGATATGGCTGATACAGCTGCAGTTCGTTTGGCTGTGATGGCCTCCCCGTCCATGATCTAACATTACAGATAAAGTTACAGAACTAAATCAAAATATATATACACACACACATATAAACACAGTTTATTTTTAAAGAATTCTCTTCTGCTCATCAAGCCTGCGTTTGATCCAAAATACAGCAAAAGCAATAACTGCTTTCTATTTGAATATATTTTAATGTAATTTATGTTGATTTGTAATTTATTGAAATGTAATTTATTACTGTGATCAAAGCTAAATTTTCAGCATCATTACTCCAGCCTTTAGTGTCACATGATCCTTCAGAAATCCTTCTGATTTGCTGTTCAAGAAACATTTATTATTAGTAGTAGTAGTAGTAGTACCACTATTAATTAAAACAGCTGAGTACATTTTTTCAGGATTCTTTGATGAATAGAAAAATTCAAAAATCAGCATTTATCTGAAATTAAAAGCTTTTGTAATGTTATAAACTATTCCATTATGATTTAGCAAGGATGCATTCAATTGATCAAAAGTGATAATAGAGACATTTATAATGTCAAGATTTCTATTTCAGATAAATGGCGTTCTTCTGAACTTTCTATTTCTTAACCTGAAAAAAAAAAATTCTACTGTTTTCAACATAATAATAATTTTTTTTGAGCAGCAAATCAGAATATTAGAATGAGTTCTGAAGGATCATGTGACTGGAGAAGTGATGCTAAAAATTCAGCCTTGAAATCTTTTGCAAACCAAATCAAAGTCATGTGGTCCAAACTAAAATATAAAATAACACAGGAAATGACATCACAGAGATGTTGTACCGCAAGCTCTTATACGTTATTGACCCAGATAACAGTTTAGTAAATCCTAGACATGAACAGATGTGCGGAGGAGATGATGGTAAACTGTCTGCTGAATAAATCAGGTTTGTGTGGCTCACCGCTGTCACGTTTCCACGCTCGGGATGAAACAGTAACACAGTCGCTTGAGTTGATGGTAAACTGGACCCCTCTGCACGCTGGTAGAAAGTCACCATCTTCGTGCATAAAATACCCTCAGCGGCCAAATATGCAGGCATAACGCCCAAAAACCTGAAAAATGCAGCAAGTGTTTATTTCTATAGGTCTATGTCAGTAAGCGATCGTGACATTCAGAGATATGGATTTATTCATACCCACTGTGTTGTTGTATAGGGACCACAGATCTCACAGGCTGGATTATTTCTGAACTGTCTCGTTTAGAAAACTTTCCCATGACAGACTCCAGTCTGGGAATCAGATCATCATAACCGAGCAAACTCTCGACCTCGTGTTTGTTTAATAAAACGGGAGACTCGCTCATAGTTATTTCACCTGTCTGTCGGTCTTGCTGTCAAAGACTTCTCTGTTTGTGGTGGACTTTAGCTTCTCGGTCACGTGGTTCACTGGAGTCAAAATGAGCAGTTTCCTTCTCTTTGTGTCTAAATAAAAACTCTTCGTACAAAACTACAAAACAATTATTGTGGGTTTAAATGGTGAAGCATGACAATTACACATCGTCTTATTAAATGCGCACAAATCTACATATTATTGCAAAAATAAACGTGAGCAAAAATAAATTATGTGACGTCACCTTTTATTTATATTTTGACATTTTTTATGATTAGTAGCTCACTGTCTGACAATTGTCATCTATCGTCAAAGATGTGTAACAAAATATAAAAAAAATTTAAATGTAGTGCAGAAATAGTAATGCTATAGGCATTTACAAAATGTCTGTTATTATCATCTTATTGGCAATAAGATTAAATGTCTCATGTTTGTTGACCTTCATTTCAGATGGCTGAAATTTAACAACTACTACATGCACTACATAATCAACTTTTTCATGCACAATATTCCCAAACCTTTCTTCTCCCTTTTTCCCCAAATGAATAAACTTACCTTAATTAATTCTCTTAGTAGTATTATAAAAAAAAAGTGAAATATACTTATTATAGTGAACTGCGTAGTTTACAAACACTTAAAATGCACGATTTGCTTTCGTTTAACAGTATTTGTGACCCTGGACCACAAAACCAGTCTTAAGTGTCAATTTTTCAAATTAATAAAAATAAATAAGCTTTCCATTGATGTACAGGTGCTGGTCATATAATTACAATATCATCAAAAAGTTGATTTATTTCACTAATTCCATTCAAAAAGTGAAACTTGTATATTATATTCATTCATTACACACAGACTGATATATTTCAAATGTTTATTTCTTTTAATTTTGATGATTAGAGCTTACAGCTCATGAAAGTCAAAAATCAGTATTTCAAAATATTAGAATATTTACATTTGAGTTTGAATAAATGACCATCCCTACAGTATAAATTCTGGGTTTCTCTTGTTCTTTGAAACCACAATAATGGGGAAGACTGCTGACTTGGCAATGATTCAGAAGACGAACATTGACACCCTCCACAAAGAGGGTAAGTCACAGAAGGTCATTAATGAAAGGTGTGGCTGTTTACAGAGTGCTGTATCAAAGCATATTAAATGCAGAGTTGACTGGAAGGAATAATTTGGGTAGGAAAAGGTGCACAAGCAACAGGGATGACCGCAAGCTTGAGAATACAGTCAAGCAAAGCCGAATCAAACACTTGGGAGAGCTTCACAAGGAGAGAACTGAAGCTGGAGTCAGTGCATCAAGAGTCACCACGCTCAGACGTCTTCAGGAAAAGGGCTACCAAGCCACTTCTGAACCAGAGACAACGTCAGAAGCATCTTACCTGGGCTGTGGAGAAAAAGAACTGGACTGTTGCTCAGTGGTCCAAAGCCCTCTTTTCAGATGAAAGTAAATTTTACATTTCATTTGGAAATCAAGGTCCCAGAGTCTGAAGGAAGAGTGGAGAGGCACAGAATCCATGTTGCTTGAAGTCCAGTGTGAAGTTTCCACAGTCTGTGATGATTTGGGCTGCCATGTCATCTGCTGGTGTTGGTCCACTGTGTTTTCTGATGTCCACAGTCAACGCAGCCATCTTCCAGGAAATTTTAGAGCACTTCATGCTTCCTTCTGTTGACAAGCTTTATGGAGATGCTGATTTCATTTTCCAGCAGGACTTGGCACCTGCACACACTGCCAAAGGTACCAAAAGCTGGTTCAATGACCATGGTGTTGGTGTGCTTGATTGGCCAGCAAACTTGCCTGACCTGAACCCCATAGAGAATCCATGGGGTATTGTCAAGAGGAAGATGAGAGACACCAGACCCAACAATGCAGATGAGCTGAAGGCCACTATCAGAGCAACCTGGGCTCTCATAACACCTGAGCAGTGCCACAGACTGATCGACTCCATGCCACGCCACATTGCTGCAGTAATTCAGGAAAAAGGAGCCCCAACTAAGTATTGAGTACTGTACATGCTCATACTTTTCATTTTCATACTTTTCAGTTGGCCAAAATTTCTAAAAATCCTTTCTTTGTATTGGTCTTAAGTAATATTCTAATATTTTGAGATACTGATTTTTGACTTTCATGAGCTGTAAGCTCTAATCATCAATATTAAAAGAAATAAACATTTGAAATATGTCTGTGTGTAATGAATGAATATAATATACAAGATTCACTTTTTGAATGGAATTAGTGAAATAAATCAACTTTTTGATGATATTCTAATTATATGACCAGCACCTGTATGGTTTGTTAGGATCGGACAATATTTTGGCTGAGATACAACTATTTGAAAATCTGGAATCTGAGGGTGCAAAAAGAGCTAAATATTGAGAAAAATCACCTTTAAAGTTGTCCAAATGAAGTTCTTAGCAATGCATATTACTAATTAAAAATTACGTTTTGATATATTTACAGTAGTAAATTTACAAAATATCTTCATGGAATATGATCTTTACTTAATATACTAATGATTTTTGGCATAAAAGAAAAATCGATAATTTTGACCTATACAGTGTATTTTTGGCTCTTGCTACAAATATACCCCAGCGACTTAAGACTGGTTTTGTGGTCCAGGGTCACATTTATTGTAGTATTAAATTCACTTTGAGGAAAAAAAGGGTGCATTTTTTTCACTTCGCATTAGGTAACAACAGAAAAATGGTAGAATATTTCATTCCATTTTAAAACTGCCAATGTATTAATGTTAGAAATGCAGTATGTACATCTAATCAAGCACAAAGAACCCACACAAATCATCATTTGATTTTAACCGAACTTTATTTCGGCTGTCAATTGCTGAGGAACACGCTCAACATTGTTTGATTATAACAAAAAGGGGAAAAAATCCTTCGGGATTGTACAAAATGATCATTTAGAAAACCTGAAAACAAAAGTGAAAAAAATATGAGCTCAAACTAGGAGTCTTTCAATAGCCATCTGCACAGACTGAATCTGTGGCTTCAGCTGTGATCCCTCCTTGATGGTGACTGATGTGGCAATGACAGGTCTCGACACTCCACATGCACGTCCGAGAGCTTGTTTAGAGCGCACAAACACATACGGCACGTTCTTATCCTCACACAGCAGCGGCAGGTGCAGGATGATCTCCAGAGGTTCAGCATCAGCCGCCATCACAATGAACTCGGAAATCCCACGGTTAAGAGTTTTGGTGGCTGTGGAAGACATTAAAAATCAGAGCTGGCAAAAGTGACATTTACAATATGTAGATAATTAATCAGAAAAATTAATTTTGGTAATTAAAGCTTTGTTTTGCCTTTGTTGAAAGAACAAGTTCTAAAGGGTAATATACCACTTGGTTTTTAATAAATTTGGCTGTCTATGCAGTAGAAATGCTATTTTAATATGTGCAACATGACTAGAGAAACCAGCAAAAGGGCTGTGGCTAAAAAAAGGTAAGTAAACTTCAACACCCACAATGCACCTGGCATAAAGGCAGAAGACCTGTAATTTTAATAAAGCTGTCAAAATTCTTCAGAGGATATCTTGATGCGGGTAACATTGAAAAACAGTTTTTGTTTACTTATACAGTCGACATTGTAACAATACAAAGCTGGTTGAAAATCAGTGAACTTATCCTTTAAAAGATAAGAAAATGTTATAAAATATTATGAAGAGATACAAAATTAAAATCATAATAAATGACTTAACCCATTAAAAAAAAAAATTAAAAAACATCAAACAATAATTTTTGCATTTCCACTTTCTGAGGCTAGTGGGTAACACTTCTGTTAATTAAGCAGGAGTGTGATTACTTGGATTTTTGATAGTGTGTGTAAAGGCTAGCATAATAATGTAGTGATATAACGGGTAAGGGTTGTGGTTATGCTCGTAATGGACATAGGTTCATCAAGCTGAGCTAATTTACCTTCATTGGCCCCTTTTCTCAGCTGTTTGTAGTTGGACGCCTGCTGCACCAGGTCCAGGATGGTTTTGGAGAGCGTGGCGTCTGCCAGAGGATAGGCTTTCGGATTCACTTCAGCTTCAGTCTGTATAAAAAAAGAGGACAGACAACAGAGCAAACGTTATCAGCAAGACACTCAACCACATAAAATTAACCAAACGACACTGATTATCTGGTCAGCGTAAAGTCTCATGATGACACGGCTTTTTGATCTACAACTGAAAGGCTTTAAAAATAAACCAGAAACCTATTCAAATAAGATCCACTGTATAAATAGTTTTATAATTCCGGCAGGCAAAATTAAAATGGCTACACGAATGTATATTAGTGAAGCAACATCCTAAACTAGCAAGTAGTCCCACGCGTCATACTCACCATTGTGTTTGTTGTGTTTTGGCCGGTGACTAACTTATAAACAAACGGGTCCTCTCGGCAAGAGCTTCACGGAGGACAGTACTACTTAACTAAACAGAAAATGTATAGAGTTTAGAAAATAAACTAAAGACCAACGAAGCTTTGGGCTCTTCACTACTACCGCGACTCGCAACACGTGTATGTGGTAGATACACTGCGCATGCTCACATCCAACCCCCTTCCGGTAGACTTTTTTTTTTTTTTTTTTTTTTTAAATCTTTATTAAAACAATTAAATTTAATCTTAAAGACATTTCTTATTTGATGTTGAATATTATGAAGATTTTTTAAAAAAATGTATAGAATGAAATATATTCACTGAAAAAAAAATCGGAATTTTGAAGTTCTAAATTCGGAAAAGCGTACTATTTCATTAAGAGTAGTGTGTTAGTATGCGGCGAAACAAATTAAAATTACGCTTTTTTGTTTTGTTTTAATAAAATATATTTTCCCAATTCAGCACCTGTGTAGAAAAATTGCAATGTTTCGTCCATAGACTGTAAGGAAAAGATTCGTCGCAAGACTGTGTTGATCTCACGTTAATGGTTTGGTTTTAACCGATCTCAAGTGAATTTTATAATGTAGATTAACAATTATTTAAAACAAGTACTACAAATTAATAAAATAAAAAAAATAAACAGAGATCATATCAAATGATATTTAACGATTTGTAGATTAGATTACACTTTCGTGAAAACATTCGTAAAAGGCGTCTTCGTGCACCTTTAAGAGTGTTTACATGCAGTGGTGCAAATTAAAATTTAAGTAAAATCTAAAACACTAATTTTGAATCATTTCAACTTGGCATGTAAACGCTACGCGAACTCCGAGGCGCCATGTGGCAGTGTGCACTTGTGCTTCATTTCAGTTTCGACGAAGAGAAGCAGAGCGCGAAGGATTTTGGGTAGGACATCCTTAGGTCAGCCATATTGCGGTGGTCCGTCTGAAGGAGAGAGAGAAGATGAGGGGGATCCGGGGAATAAGCCAGTTATCGGTGAGAACTTGGTTAACGGGGTTAAAGATGACTAGTAGAGGTTCTGCTGCATGGTTGTGTGTGTTGTTTTGTACGAGTGCTCTCTGGATAGAACACATGCTGGCCTTGTTCTCATACAACAAAGATAAGAGATCCAGCTGACAGTTCAGCTCTATGTGTGTCAATTCATTACCTTCAGCGTTTGATTCTCAGTCTGTCCTAACATTTAAAAGGGATCTATATAGTTTGTTGTATAAAGGCTGTGAAATAATAAATATTAATAATAATAAATATTATTTGGAAAATATTAATTTTAATTAATAAAGTTTTTCATACTTATAGAAATCTTAGTTGAAAGTTTTTGAAGTTTATTTGCTCATTAAATATTTTTTTCCCCCCTTATTTTAATGTATTTATTTATTTATTTATTTAAAATGTATTTATGCTGTTTTTCTCGAAACATTTACATTGACCCCTAGGACTCTGCTGGACACCAGTTTGAAAACTTCTGACTTGTCTGTTTTGACTGTTCCCTTAAAGTATATATAATTTTTTATAACTTGCCATTGTTTGCTAGTTACCCGTCATTGTGATTTGACAGCACTTTCAGGTTGGAAGTTTTAGAGCAGGAAGAATGACAGGATTTAGTGTATTCAGCACAATATGGGGAAGAGAGAAATGTTTACTGATTATTATATTAGTGAATATTTATCCTTGTATTAGTTGTCATGCAGTGCATTAAATCTGGTTGCCCTTGTTGGTTTTATAGCTTTTTTTGTTTTGTTTTTTATGATGACCTGCACTACACTACCTGTGAAAAGTTCATAAACTTATCTGAATTTGTTTTGCATGATATTAAACACATTCAATTTATTCGATAAAATGACTGTAATAGTCATATTCTTAGGCAAATATATAAATATATTAGTTACATAATCATACTCAGTACAACGTGTAGTGAAATGCTTTTTACGGATCTCCTTACATAGAATAGATTTAACATGGGTATAAAGATCATAGAAAAATACATCTATTATTTGAACATAAATAATAAAAAAACAAGAACATAAACAAACAGAAAATATTAGAAAAATAAAATGGAACATCCAGTTAATTTTATGCCTATGTAGGAAATTTAAATTATATATGTGTGCAAATATAATATAATTATTTCATTTAAAAAAATCTGTTTAGATTAAAACAGAGTTAGAGTTTCTGGTTTTCACCACTGAACAGTGTCCATGTTGTAATATCTGTGTGTGATCCATTTCTTTTGTGTTTTCTAAATAAATTTTTTGCTTTTTATTAGATGAAACCATGACTTTATATGTTTTCTAACGTATTTTTGGTGTCACGATGGCTTTAATCTCAATGCACATGAAAAGAAGGGCCTGTGGCTCTCTTATTTACTCTTTTGTTTGTGTCAAACATAGGATTATAATTTAGTAGCGTCCCATGCCTCGCTCTTCCTCTCTTTATGCTGCTCTTTTTGGACACGCTTTATCTTCAGAGGCGTGATGTCTTTTCTGATTTTCAGAGGAGGCTTTATGCAGCCCAGGCTGCCCGTAAGGTGGATGTTGCGGCAGCCGTGGAGCCAGTAAAGTTTCTGCCGCAGGAAGTGCAGGTCAGTAGATGATGATTTGTCTCTCTCTCCACAGAGACGCTTCTATGCGGCCACTCAAAGGGACCAGCCCTTGACTGTGCCTCTGCCGGGCATCAAGGTCTCGGCAGGTGCCCCTCACATGTACCAGGATGTTCATGTATGTGTGGGTGCTGGGGAGGGTTTCTACTCTCATATTAGGGACTGTTCAGGAATTACAATTTCAGTTTAATTTTACTGCAATGACAGGAAGAGGATTTTCATTAGTCTGATGCAAGTTTCGTGATTATGTAATGCGAACCAATTATGCTTATTTATTCCATGATACATAAAATGCATCTTAACTAATTTCTTTATTTTCTTAACAAATATATTTTACTAAACTATATTAAATACTGCCAACGCAGTTTTTGTTTATTAAAACATTCATGAAAACATCGCTTGTTTTCAGGGTACTTTACAAAAATAAATATTGACATCAAAATAGTTTTTTCTTTCATGGTGAGGATTAAGTGACATTTTTAATAAATTAATTATTAACTGAAAAAATATTGTAAATCATATGTGAATTAAATTTCTTTAAGCAGTATTTTTCCAATCATTTTTTGTTCATTTTATATATAAATATATCTATATATCAACAGATTTTTCTAGGAACAGCGCAACTGTTGTGTGTATTATCAAATGTTTATGGTTTCAAACCTGTAAAAAATGAAATGCATTATTAAAATATAAATCATATTTAGTTATTTAAGCATTTTCTTGATATTTAGACAAATTAATGTTAATTATGCGTTTATAAAGGAACTTTGTATTAAAATGCTAATATCTGCTGATACTGCAAAATGTGCTGTGATACAATTACAATTTCATCAAATTCAGTGGCTTACAATCAATGTAGAAATATTACAATATTATGTGCCTATTTTACACAACTGGGTGCATTTTTATTAACTCAAAAATGCACCAAATTTTAACACAAACATTTAATTGTCTTTTGATTGATTAAATTAACTTTGAAAATTATTTTATATAATCTTTTTACAATGGTCAAAAAAGTCTGCTAGTATGTCTTATAGATATTAAAAATATTGTTTTTTTTTATGCATTGCGTCGATGCATTATATCATTAGTCACTTGAATATAACAAAACAATGATGTTAGTAACCTGTACAAATCGAATAATTATTATTTTTTTTGTCTCTTCTAGGTGACAAAATTGCCTAGCGGGTTAGTGATTGCTTCCTTGGAAAACTATTCTCCTGCTTCTCGGATTGGTGTGCTCATCAGGGCTGGAAGTCGTTATGAGACGATCGACAAACTCGGTGTCACACACTTGCTTCGTCTGGCTGCCAGTCTGGTATATATCCACCATGACTCTGTGTTTGACCGCTGTATTGCTTTTGTGCAGCATTCACTTCTCTATACTTCTGATTCCAGACAACCAAGGGAGCGTCTGCCTTCAAGATCTGCCGCGGTGTTGAGGCTGTAGGGGGAAGCTTAAGGTCAGTTTATCATTGTCACTGAACAGCTTCTTCTAAACGTCTGTTATCTAATAATATGAAAGGTATGTGGCATAATACTGTGATTTTCAGCTGCTTCTGCATCAGGACCCAAGTTTACCTTTAGTGGTTTTTTTTTTGGTTTTTTTTACTTTTTGCTGCTCAGAACCCAAATAGATCTGCCACCCACTTTTGATTTGCAACCCACTCGTTAAGAACCACTGGTTTAATATATATATATGGTGCATTATTGTACACACATCTGTTATGTTATGTGAATAAATGTTTATAGTATATTTTTACATGCAGTGTGTCAAGCTCCAGGGAAAACATGGCATACACTGTAGACTGCCTGAGAGATCATATGTGAGTATAACACTTGATTAGTTTGATTAGTCTGTATGATCTTTTCTTCTACTGGAAACAAATACGTTGTCTGTCTGTCTTCTTGCAGTGACACTGTTATGGAGTATCTGATCAATGTGACCACTGCACCGGAGTTTCGGCCATGGGAAGTGTCAGACCTCACTGCCAGGGTGAAACTGGATAAGGAACTTGCCAAGCAGACTCCACAGATTGGTATGCAGTGTTTAACCCTCTGGCAGTCATTTTAGACCAAAAGCTTTTGTGTTTTGTATTTTTTGGCCTCATTAGAATGGTACAAAACTTGCCTTTTAGGTCACTTGATGTATGAACATACAAAAAATTGTGGACTTGAATAGAAAAATACAGAGCTATTTTTGGGTACATTCTACAAGTCAACCTTAATTAAATAATCTTCAAAAATGTCTTAATGTCTATCTAAATGTGAAACCTAACAATAAGTAAGTATTTAAATATGAATTAAGCGCTGTAAAAAAAATGTTAAGTATTTTTCTCATATTTGAATTATTTTATATAGAAATAACTAGTGCATATTTTAGATGTGAGTATTGTCTACTACCATGAAAATCCCTTCAGTGTATATATATATATATATATATATATATATATATATATATATATATATATATATATATATATATATATATATATACACAGTCATAGCCAAAAATATCGGCACCCTTGGTAAATATGATCAAAGAAGGCTGTGAAAATTAATCTGCATTGTTAATCCTTTTGATCTTTTATTAAAAAAATTAACAAAATTCTAACCTTTCATTGGATAATAAGAATTTAAAATGGGGGAAAATATCGTTATGAAATAAATGTTTTTCATTGGCCACAATTACTTTTTGAAACCTCCATTTGCCAGTTTAACAGCTCAAAATGTTCTCCTATAATGCCTGATGAGGTTAGAGAACACCTGACAAGAGATCAGAGACCGTTCCTTCATCCAGAATCACTCCAGACCCTTCAGATTCCCAGCTCCATGTTGGTGCTTCTTCTCTTCAGTTCACCCACTCATTTTCTATAGGGTTTAGGTAGAAAGACAGCGACCCATTTTTGTGTTGTTTTTGAGGTTTGTGTTTGGATTATTGTACGGTTGGAAGATCCAAACATGGCTTATTATAAGATTTCTAACGGAGTCAGTCAGTTATTGATTTTTTTTTTTGTTCGTATTTGATAGAATCCATGATGCCATGTGTCTAAACAAGATGTCCAGGACCTCCAGCAGAAATATAGGCCCACAACATCAAACATACAGCAGTATATTTCATTGTACACATGGAGTACTTTTTATTCCTGTGTTCACCAAACACATCTTGATTGTTTGCTGCTAAAAAGCTCATTTTTTTTGTTTCATCCGACCATACAAGCCAGTCCTATATGAAATTCCAGTCATGTCTGATAACTGAATATGTTGGAGTTTGTTTTTGGATGAGCTAGGAGAATTTTTCTTGAAACCCTCCCAAACAACATGTGGTGATGTAGGGGCTGTTTGACATATATATATATATATATATATATTTTTTTTTTTAAGGTTTTCTGACTCAACAGACTCAACTATTTTCTGCAATTCTCCAGCTGTGGTCCTTGGAGAGTCTTTAGCCACTCAAACTCTCCTCACCGTGCATTAGGACGATATAGACACACGTCCAGGCAGTTTCGTAACATTTTATGTTGATTGGAAATTCTTAATTATTGCCCTGATGGTGGAAATGGGAATTTTCACTGCTCTAGCTCTTTTCTTAAAGCCACTTCACTAATTTGTGAAGCTCAATTATCTTTTGCTGCACATCAGAAATATATTCTTTGGTTTTTCTCATTGTGATGGATGATTAAGGGAATTTGGGCTTTGTTTTCGCTCCTATTTATATTTCTGTGAAACAGGACGCCATGGCTGGATAATTTCATGTTCATAATCACCCTGGAGTGCTCAAAATTGTGAATATACTTCAGAGATATTTTACTCATAAGAATTTCTAGGGGTGCCAATAATTGTGTCCAGTGTGTATTTGAGAAAAACATTTATTTCATAATGATATTTCCCCCCATTTTAAATTCTTATTATGCAATGAAAGGTTAGATTTTTGTGAATTTTTTAAATAAAAGTTCAGAGGGATTAACAATGCAGATGAATTTTCACAGCCTTCTTTGATCATATTTACTAAGGGTGCCGATATTTTTGGCCATGACTGTACATATAAATATACATAGAAAACGATGCGTTTGAGAGAGGTGGGGCATAGAGGAACTACAATAATGTACAGTATTTGAAAAATAATGTGTTTTTTGAACATTAAAGTATGTCAGCATATTCTGTTACACCAAATACACCAAATAATTTTTGACCTTGACTGTACATATACATATACACATACATATATACACACACATATATATAAATATAGATTGATAGATAGATAGATATAGATACAAAATATAACATTAATTTCTTTAAAAATAACAACATCGCGCTTTTTTGTTAGTCTGTTTTGACTGCTAAGGATGACACGTTTGGCCCCAGAGGTTTCATTTTGATAAAAAACTGTTTGTTAATGCAGTAATTTTGTCATATGATTGACTGAGGTTGGTTAGCGGTCAAAATGTCTTTGATTCCTGTTTACATTCTTCATCTCTTTGTTTGTGCCTCAGGTGTCATTGAGAATTTGCATGCTGCTGCTTATAAGAATGCCCTGTCCAATTCCTTATACTGTCCAGACTTCATGGTCGGCCAAATCACTGCAGAACAGGTAAGGCAACGTTCTGGAGAGAAAACAAATGGATATGGCTCATTAATGTTCTTTGTATTGTACAAATTCATTCATATAGCATTTGAGTCTTGTCCAAATTATGCGTCATTTCGTATCATAGTAACAATATATATCGTGATATAGTTTCCCTGGAAAATTAATTGATGGATTATCTGGATTTTCATTTATAAATTGATATTTTATGAAATTAAAGAGGTCATGAACATAAACAGTTTTTTTATTTCGTACTGTACTGAGGTGCACTTATAATGTTATTACATGAAAAAAACATAATTTAGAATTAATAAGCTATTTTCTGTCCTGTTTTTAACCCCCCTCATCAGAACGCTCTGTTTGAATAATCGTGGCGGATTGCAGACTCGGAAGTAAACGCCCACTGCTATGACTGGCTAACAGTGTACATTCATTCCTCATAGATGGACGGCGCTGTGATTTAGGTTTAAAACACATAAATAACTCGATACGTATCGAACGATCTGATCTGTAAGAAGAGACAGCACAATAGTGACCACGTAATGAAAACAGTTGTGTGGTGCGACATTACAATCGGATCCAATATAGTTGCCACAGCATCGTCTTTTAGTTTCAATGTTTTTGGAAATCCTACGTCGAATTATGCCTTGTTTGTAAATGAATCCACAGTACAATGAAGTGAACACAGAACCGAGTTTTTACTGACGCGGTCTGGATCTTCATTAAAATACAGTTCACTCTTTCCTAATGTTGGGATCAGAAGGAAGGCAATGCAAAGACTGTTTTTTCCACAACTTGGCACTGCACAGCGTCTTTGTTTTCTTCAGACCCATCTTTATCATTTGGTTTCTGCATAGACCTGAGCGTTCGCCTCTCTCGTAAACACTAGGCTACATGCGTGAATCAGGGGGCGGGGCTAAACAGACAGTGATGTCGATTTTCTTCTGCGAAGGCGGTGCTTATCCACACTATTACATCATATAGTAGAACATTCCTAAAACTGTTGTTTTGGCCGACTGCCTTCAGTATAAGCTGTTTTTAGACTAACGGCAAAATCTTGAGTTCTGAAGCTTACAGGATGTCGTTATAGTACAGTGACCTCACAAATCAAGGGAATTTTGGTTTCTCAGTTCATGACCCCTTTAAAAGTCACTTCATCGGATTTTGTCCTTTTATTTGTAAATTCATGGACATTAACCAAACAAAGATTAATCATAACTGAATACGTCTAATTTATATAACACGTGGACACTCATCTTTAAGGTTTCACATTGTTGTAAAAGAGCTGTAGAATAGTAATACTACATTGCTTGACAACATGTAAATAACAATCCTGCACAAATATATCACATTGCAAATAAGTTACATTTTAATGTTCTCTGTATTATGCCCTTTTACACAGATGCACACCTTTGTTCAGAACAACTTCACAAGTGCAAGAATGGCCCTTGTTGGTCTTGGTATGTTATGAAATTGTTGCCTTATTAAAGGAGAAGATTTAATATGGCCCCAAAAAGGATATCAAATCAGTCATTTGTACTGTATGCTATTGTGTAGGTGTGGATCATGCCGTGCTTAAGCAGGTTGGGGAGCAATTCCTGAACATCCGCAGTGGAGCAGGCACTGTTGGTTCCAAAGCCATGTACCGTGGAGGTAGAGTGCATCATTAATACTAGAACACTATTAAAAATACAAAATAAAATAAACAGTACATATTCACGGAAAGTCTCATTTTCAGGTCGATACTGTCAGTAATGTACAGAACTTGACTATTGCTCTACCGCAGAACCTAGGGAACTGTCTTACTGTCTGCTGCCTACATAGAATACCTTTTAAGGCATTATCCAAACTAAAATGGACATTTTTTAATCATGCTAATTGGGCAGCAACACCTAACAGTCAAACACACATCATTTACATATACTCATTCGGCTGTTGCTTTTATCCAAAGCAGCTTGCAGCACATATATATATATATATATATATATATATATATATATATATATATATATATATATATATATATATATATACATTCCCAGGGAATCAAACCTAAAATCTTGACACTTCTAGCACCATACTGTAAGTTACAGGAACGCACTGCAAAAGTAGTGTTTTTCACAAAACATGTAAGAGACTTTCCCAAAGATCATCACAGTTTGATGTTAGCATCTTGATGAAAATTTACTTTTGTGGTTGTAGTTCATATCCGTTTGGTTTATTTGTCTTAAAAGCTGACAAAATTAACTTTTAGCAATATATGCTTTTCCACTTTATAGGCTTTCACTTCTGAGGAAACAAAGCAATATTGTCATGTGCACAACAACACATATATTGGACAATAAAATGCTCCTCTAGAATCTCTGTTTCTGTCCTGCTAATATATGTTTCATGGGGTTTGAAATTTGCTTTCTAGGTAGGCAGCTGATTATGTTTTGGAATAAGATTATTGTCATTGAACGATTGTTGGAAAATCTGGCATGAGTCTAATCCTAAATAAATAAATAATAATGCATTTAAAAATGTTTAAAGCTAAACTTAATTTTTTTTTGCTTTCTGTATCCTAAGTGCATTTATAGTGTCAGAAGAGGCATGCTCCTAGATAAGTGCTCTGCTTCTGAAACGCTGTGTAATGTTAGTCTCTGGCTGTGTTCTCCAGGTGAGCTGAGGCATCAGTCTGGAGGAGGACTGGTTCATGCGGTCGTGGCGAGCGAAGGCGCAAGTGCAACATCAGCTGAGGCCACTGCATTCAGCATACTGCAGCATGTGCTTGGAGCAGGACCTCATGTCAAGAGAGGCTCCAACACTACAAGCAAACTGAGTCAGGCCATCTCAAAGGTCACCGCTCAGCCCTTTGATGTGAGTATCACCTTATGTGACCTTCAGCTTAAAGAAGATTTATACGAAGGATTCTTTGTAACTGTCTGTCTTGCTTTGTTGCAGGCGTCTGCCTTCAATGCCAACTACACGGATTCTGGTCTGTTTGGCGTTTACACCATCTGCCAGTATAATGCTGCCAAAGATGTACGTGTGATTTATATTACGCTTTAGTTTTAACTGTGCATGGTGCTAGCAAGGCCAAACCTATATGTTGGTTCCCAGGAAACATCTCCTTTAGTCATAAATAAGGCATAATTAAGCAATAGTTCAGTAAACAATAAATGAATATAGCATTATAATATACCACAATAATACCGTTTACTATTTTACTCAATCAGAAATAGTTCCAAATGAAGTAAAAACAGAATAGTCTCTATAAACATTCATGCATGCATCAGTGTTTTGGAATGATTCAGTGACTCGTACCTGGATGAGTTAATATTCTTGAATGAATCAGTGAACTAAATGCCCATGAGAGTTAAAGTGTTCATTTTTGTGTTCAGGTAATCAAAGCAGCAGTCAGTCAAGTGAATGACATTGCACAAGGAAACCTTGGAGAAGCTGACCTCAGCAGAGCTAAGTGAGTCTATTTGCTTGAGACCATTTTTAAAATATTTGATTCATTACGTGTTTTCATGTAATTATTAATGAATTGTCTTTTTGTCTGAGCAGGAATCAGTTGACGGCTGAGTACCTGATGTCTATTGAGAGTTCTGAGGGCTTAATGGAAGCTATTGGTTCACAAGTGATGGCAGAGGGTACCTATCATTCCCCCGAGGCTGTGACCCAGAAAATCAATGCCGTGTCTTCAGCTGATGTTGTCAATGTAAGCAACTATTGTTTCTTAGGGTAATGGTAACCCAGTGTAAAGTCTCTAGGAACATAACATCATATCTTAGGTTCAACCCTCTGTATTGACAACCTGTGACCTGAAGAATAACTTGGAGAAAGAATCATAGTGTACTTTACAAAATGTTTAATATTTTTTGGTCAGTACATAATTCCTGCATTAGCATTATTTAGAGTTGACTGTACTATACGGCTATTTTAAAATATATTCTGAAAATAGCAATAATAAGTAGGTATCTATAGTAGTGTATCTGTTGGCTTTTTGATTGCAATTTTGTTAAACAAAGTTGGTCTCATTTGTTTTTCAGGTTGCAAAAAAATTCATGTCTGGCAAAAAGACGATGACCTCCAGTGGACACTTGGTCAACACACCTTTTGTTGATGAAATCTGATGGGCACACATTTTATCTTTCAACAGAGTCTAACTCTTCTTTTCATTATAATGAAATGAGGACGTATTCACGATATCTTTATTGTTCCTGTCCAAATAAATAAAAAATAAAAATAAGGTTGTCATCAGCTGTCGGTCTTGAGATTTGTAATATTATATAAAGTGGAGTAATCTGAAAAGAAGAACTCCGCACTTGTCCATTTGAAATGTATAGATGTAAATTAATAAAGTATCTTACCAACACCAACAAACATTTATGAAACAAGTTGTGATTTGTGATCCTCGTACAGCTTCTTTATAACATCAATGTATCAGGTTGCACTGAAATTAAATTAAAAATATTACCTTTTTGAAATCTGAATATAAACTAATGGTAACAGACTAGTGGTGTTTTACTGCTTTGTTTTTGCAAGAAACAGGCTTCAAAGAACCATGAAAACTTGTGTGTGTGTATATACTGTATGTATGTATATATATATATATATATATGTGTGTGTGTGTGTGTGTGTATATACATGTATGTATATATATGTGAAGAGTTTATTTGCAAAAAAAGATCATGTTTTTATTGTGTTAGCTGTTTTTTTTTTTTTTTGTTATTTTTGAACCTATTCAAAAAAACAAAACAAAAAAAAACAACAACTGCAGTTTCATTGAGATTAATTGGAATGCTCAATGAAAAATTATTTTTGAGAATTGTTAAAAACGGAGTTGTCTGTTTTTGCAAATGAACTCTTCATATAATGGCAAAAAGTCATCAGAAAGTCGATCATCCTGAACGTGGACGACTGGGAAAAAAAAAAATGTCAGGAAAAAAATGCGTGATCTGGTCAAAAGTCTGAGGAGCACTTTCAGGAAAAGTTAGTTTAAGTTTGTGTAATATTTATTATTAAAATCACAGAGAGGACTGTTCATTCATACAAATTTTAACTGGTTTAACGTGAGCAAATGCCAGGTAAAAAAAAAGACATACAAACACCCTTGTCCAACAATTTATTTATTATATGTATTACATTCTTTAATATCCTTATTGCGTTCACTACAGTGTTAATATGTATAACATGAAAATAAATATTTTAATCTCTTAATTTCATTGGTCGATGAAATATATATCACTTCTACCTAGTTGTAAAATATATTTCCAGCATAGTTATTGTTTTCTCTTTATTACATTTTGTGTCTGTTCAAATTAAGCATCTATGATTAAACTTTTTGGAAGCAACTCTTTTGTTCAGTGACGTCTCGCAGAGTTGTCAAAAGCAGGTTGGTGACGTCACGTGTTGCGTCATGCTCTCCTGCCCCCTCCGTTATTCCTTACAAAGGGAAAACATCTCGCGAGCAGGGTTGTGTTTTGAAAGGTTCGCGGACGCTCTTTTACGGTATATTAGTTCAAATTGAAACGCGGAAGAACATAAGACGAGGAGGACAGCTGTGGTTATCGACATTTGCCAGTATATCCGATACTGATGCGAGAACAGACTCGAGCGCTGTGGAATCGTTTTCCTTTTTCAATGATATCCATAAATCAAGAGGGAAGATCCAGCACGGATGTAACACATCGGAATAGTTGGGATTTTCCTCACAGCCGTGCTCAAGCATGGGCTCACCTTTCAGGCTGTTGTTAGTGGAGTTCGTGAGGGGTAATGTTTCATAATGGGATGATGTTCAATGCTGAGTGTCAATACTGCTGGTGTTTGCATCATAATCCCTCAACTGACATTCAGATGTTATCTTCTAGAACTGCATGAAGAGCATCTCCATGAGGTTCTCTCTGAAAAGAGGGAGTGAAAGTTGCATCCATCTCATACAATCCCAAACATCTAACAGCCCTAAACTCATGTAGTTCACAGACTGAGGTATGAAAATGGATAAACTCACCATTATTTCAGGATGTCTCTTTCTCGCAGCAGATATCTTCGCAATTGCAAGCATTGCAAATCCAGACTGGATCAATACAGGCGGTCAAGAGGGTAAGAGACTTCATGTTCAGTCAAATACCGTGCAACTCTTTATGTAGAGTGTCTGCATGTGCAATGTTTTTAGAACTATCAACCATAAAATGCAAAAAGTCCATTACAAAACCACCTGGCTCTAATGGATTTATTTCTGCATTGAACAAGCATTTCCTGCTGTAGTTGGGCAAGATGTAGCTAGATTAGTTGATAAAAACCAGTGATTAAATGGTTTGCATTAGTGAGATGTGCAGAAGAAGGCTTTTAAGCGAAATGTGTTGTTGATTACTCAGTGTGTTTGTTGCTGTATTTAATGAAGTCTGTTGGGAATTGCCTTCCACAGAGATGAGATCTACCAGCAGTTAATTAGTTGGAAAATTGTTCTGTTGTGTAAAAGAGGGAATAATATTAATAGAATGTTGTTGCTGCAAATGATCTTATATGGATCCTCATATTTTCCTCTCAGCTTTAATCCTCAAATAAAAAAGATCCTTTAAATTAATCTGACTTTTAGCACAGTATGGGCCCCAGCAGGCTCTGCTTTAGTTTGTTAAAGAAGATCCCCTCCTAAACAAATGTGACATAAAACAGCTGTTTACTCGCCGTTACTTTATTTATTTTTTTGTCCCAAAGAGATGTAGCAGAGAATAAAAAGCTCTCTCAATGCTGAAAACAGCACGTTACTGGAAAAACAATTGAGTTAGTCCACAATATAACAGATAAAAAAACTACCCATCCATCCATTCATTCCTCCCTCCATCTATCTATCTCTGTCTATCTGTCTGTCTATCTGATTCTGATTGGTCATTTGCAAAATGTTCATAAAATGTTTCTCGTAACGATGCTAAAATGCATGTCGCTGTCCCTTTGTCATATCCAGCTCTCTTTTTCTATAATAAAATAATTCATGTTAATATTTCATGTCCTTAGAATGTCTTATCCTTAGAATTGCTTGTATTGTATTCCGTGTGTATGTATATACACCTGCAGCACTCTCCAATAATTTCTCATTTTCCCAAATCCCCCGTCTGACTGGAAGAGGTGGAGGTACTGGTCTGCTTATCTCTAATGATTGGAAATGTAATCCTTTACTATCTCTGGGTATCAACAGCTCCTTTGAATCACATTCAGTCACGGTTAAAATCCATTTTGTAGTCGTTTATCGACCCCCAGGAAGGGTGTGGCGCAAATCAAAAAATCCTACTGACCTTAATGTGTTCCGGTCACTCCTCTCTTCCTTCTCTGCTAATGTCTCCACTGCTAAAAGGACATTCTATCACAACAAAATTAACAATTCGTCTAACCCTCGCATGCTGATTGATGATCAGCTGACTTTCTCAGACCACATTGCTAAAACTGCCCGGGCCTGCAGATTTGCTTTATTCAATATTAGGAAGATCAGGCCCTTTCTTTCAGAACATGCTTCACAACTCCTTGTTCAAGCTCTTGTTCTGTCCAGGCTGGACTATTGCAATGCTCTCTCGGCAGGTCTTGTAGCCAGTTCTATCAAATCTCTACAATTACAAGATTATTTTTTTAATGCGCAGAAAAGAACTCATGTCACATCTCTGTTCATCAATTTGCACTGGCTACCAATAGCTGCTCGCATAAAATTCAAGGCACTAATGTTTGCCTACAAAACCACCACTGGCTCGCCTTTACCTAAATTCACTATGGCCGTTTCTCAAACGGAAGGCTGCATCCTCCAGAGGTCGCATTTGTAGGCTGCATACGTCATCAAGCCTGGTTTATTTCAGTTAACTGAGCATTACATTTGCGAGTCAAAAGCATATTACAACAATTTTCACTTAACTTAGAATAATGGTCAAATTTATAACTATTAATATACTAAAATAAGATCTTCTTTGTGACGTATGCAGCTTACAAATGCGACCTCCGGAGGATGCAGCCTTCCGTTTGAGAAACGGCCTATGTGTCCTCTAGAAGCTTGTGTTCTGCAAATGAACGGCACATTATTGTGCCATCACAAAAAGGCACAAAATCACTTTCACAGGCTTTTTAGATAAATGTTCCCTCCTGGTGGAATGACCTGACCAAATCAATCCAAGCAGCTGAGTAATCTTCAAGAAACGGCTAAAAACACATCTCTTCCATCTTTATTTGACCCTCTAACTCTAGCACTTTCCATTCTAATTCTATTTTATGTATTTGTTTTTATAAAAAAAAAACATGACCCTTTAAGACTTGAACTGCTTGTTTTCTATAAAAAAGACATCTAAGGATTCTCTATTTTTCTATTCTATCTATTTGTTTTCATTTTGTCTATTATATTATTATATATAATTAACAAACAAACAACAAAAAAAACTTGCTACTTGTACTGCGTTTGGTTAACTGAGACTTGTCATAGCACTTGATTATTAATGCTCTTTTGTTGATTCTGATAGCTTCCATTGTCCTCATTTGTAAGTCGCTTTGGATAAAAGGTTCTGCTAAATGACTAGATGTAAGTGTGTGTGTGTCTATATATATATATATATATATATATATATATATAGACACACACACACACACACACACATTTGCAATAGCAAATATATACACTCTTTGTACACAGTATTTACTCAGAATTATCCCCCCCAAAAAAGCAATATATTGCACTGACAAGGCTGGTGGTAGATTCTGATCCAAGTGGGTACATGAGATAAAATCATAGCTGTGCTTTATGGCTTCACTCTAAAGATGTGTATTGGGAAAGAGCAGGATATCCTGCAGAGTGACGTTAAAAGTAGTTCCCCATGGTAAAGCTGGATTTGGCAGTTTTTCAACAAATTACTCACATTTTACAAAGTGTTAGTGTCCAGCAGACTACCAATTCCATTACAGAAAGATACTGAGATTAGATTTACACTAATCGGTTATGTAGCTCAATTAAAGCTCAACCCTATGAAGTCGACTGTATCATATTTGATACACAAATTTTTAAGGCCTCTAAATCATCATGATCAAAACTTTGCTGAAGAACATGTTGAACACAATCTACTGCATGCCCTCAATTGTCTGATTGATGGTTTATACACTTCTATCAAGTAAAAGGTCTTTTAAAAGGCCTCTTAGTAAGACATGTTATTGGGAGATTTAGAGTGACAACTGATATTAGTGCTGCTATCCTGCTATTAAGACCTCATTTATTTACATTTTACTTATTTTTCTGATTATTATTGCATATGCCAAACTTAGGGTGAAGTTAATCTGATTTGGTGACTGTTTGAGTCTGGTTAAATTAAATGACTTGATTGAAACTTTGACAAATATTACAGGCCAGGTCTTCATTATACATTTAATTGTGGAATCCTGAATATTATAGGAGGAGACTCTTTATTTTTCAAAACTCTTAGTTCTTCATGTTCTTGTCCATGTTCCAGGAAGGAATTCACGTTGATCATGATACAGTTTTTTTGTATTTTACTGTTTGTGGTGGTGTAGCATCACAGTTAAAAAAAAAAAGGTGGTAGAATTGCAACAGCAAGGATTAATATCATCATTATGCCCTTTTGGAAAGTATTTGAAGGGTAGTTCACCCAAAAATTGTGATCATTTTGTCACCTTCATTTCATTCCCGTAGGCCTTTTTTCTGCTGCGCACACACAAAAAATAAAGATATTTTGAAGAATGTTGGTGACCAGACCAGTTTCGATTCCTGTTGACTTCCATTGTATTTTTTGTCCATACAGTGGAAGTCAGTAGAAACCGAATGGTTATTTACACATCCTATATCATTCCTGTATGTTCTTTTATCATTTTAGCCCTAGTTGTGTTATGTGGTGCTAAATGAAGACTTGTTTTTAGTTTGTAGTCATGACACATTATCCTGTGTTTTGCACATAGGCGCTCTGACTATGGGTCTAGTCAAGCAATGCCAGACCATTCATGGTCGAACCAGGGTATGTATCTCCCCAAGCCTTCCTCCAGAATGGATCACTACCCTGTTCTTCATCATCTTAGGCATCATCTCGCTCTCTATCACATGTGGCCTGCTTGTGATCTCACACTGGAGGCGAGAGGCTACAAAATATGCCCGCTGGATCGCCTTCATGGGAAGTATGTTACCTAAAGGAAATTTGATATGCACAAATAATTCTGTTTAGTGGTTTAAACAACTTTGTGTTATTTTGTTTGTTTTTTGTAGTGGTCCTCTTCTGCATGGCCGCTCTCATATTTCCAGTTGGATTTTACATCAATCAAGTCGGAGGACAACCTTACAAATTACCCAATAATACTGTGGTTGGGTCCTCATATGTACTGTTTGTTTTATCAATATTTTTTACAATAGTTGGACTTCTTTTTGCGGGTAAAGTCTGTCTGCCTGGCTGACAAATCCTCTGGTTTTCAATTTTTTTATGCTACATATTTGATTTTTTTCAATGCCAGTGTGGTTAAAATGATGACCAAAAAAAAAAAAAAATAAAATAAAAATACAAACACTTCAAAGGGATGACTCGTTGACACAAAAGGGCCTTTTTGCAGTGGAAATGTTATTATAATCATATTGTGGTCAATAAAAGATTTACATAAGCAATGTACAGTCAGAAAGTCATTATCACTAAATAAATCATCCTTGCCCTGAGGGGGGGTTACTTAGCGGTAATGACTGGCGGACTGTACAATATCCCGCTTATGACATGGCTACTCACCAAATAAATAAATATATGGTCATATAACAATGATTTGTGTTGAAATGATTGTATAACATTTTACCTGTACTGTATATTACCTTAAAGAAATAGTTCACTTAAAAATGAAAATTTACTGAAAATGTACTCACTCTCATCCAATTTGTAGATGAGTTTGTTTCATCCTTGGAACACTTGCACACCAATGGATCCTCTGCAGTGAATGGGTGCCGTCTGAATGAGAGTCCAAACAGCTGATAAAAACAACACAATAATCCACAAGTAATCCACACCGCTCCAGTCCATCAATTAACATCTTGTGGAATGAAAAGCAGTGTGTTTGATAGAAACAAATCCCTCATGAATTTCAAACCATTGCTTCTGACTAAAATACCTTTCTCCAGTTTTACTATTGTGAGGGAATTACAGTTAAATCCCATAGAGAGGTCAATGTGCTCAGTGAAGACCAGGAGTCAAATCTGAACTTCAATCAGTTGACAGTTCTCCACACGTCCAAAGGCAAATCTTGGAGACACGAAATTCCATTCGTAAGCAACTATTGAAAGGGTCGTAGGCGAGTCATTAATCTTCTCATGTAAGCAGTAGTTGATTCTCCTGGAGACTGCTCCTTTGGCATGGTCACATATTCTTAAAGGAACACTCCACTTTTTTTGGAAATAGGCTCAGTCTCCAACTCCCTCAGAGTTAATAAGTAGAGTTTTACCGTTTTTGAATCCATTCAGCCGATCTCCGGGTCTGGCGAGAGCACTTTTAGCATAGCTTAGCATAGATCATTGAATCCTATTAGACCAGTAGCATCGCGTTCAAAAACGATCAAAGAGTTTCGATAGTTTTCCTATTTAAAACTTGACTCTTCTGTAGTTATATCGTGTACTAAGACCGGCGGAAAATGAAAAGTTGCGATTTTATAGTCCTATTTGTCTAGGAACTATACTCTCATTCCGGCGTAATAATCAAGGAACTTTGCAGCCGTAACATGGCCGCGGCAGGCACAGTGATATTACGCAGCACCTGAAAGTAGTCCCCAGCTAGGTAATTAGTTATAATATAGCTGGGGACTACTTTCAGGCGCTATGTAATATCACTGCGCCTGCTGCGGCCATGTTACGGCAGCAAAGTTCCTTGATTATTACGCCGGAATGAGAGTATAGTTCCTAGACAAATAGGACTAGAAAATCGCAACTTTTCATTTTCCGCCGGTCTTAGTACACGATATAACTACAGAAGAGTCAGGTTTTAAATAGGAAAACTATCGAAACTCTTTGATCGTTTTTGAACGCGATGCTACTGGTCTAATAGGATTCAATGATCTATGCTAAGCTATGCTAAAAGTGCTATCGCCAGACCCGGAGATCGGCTGAATGGATTCAAAAACGGTAAAACTCAACTTATTAACTCTGTGGGAGTTGGAGAATGAGCCTATTTCCAAAAAAAGTGGAGTGTTCCTTTAAACAACCCCTGCAAATACACCATTAGATAAAACAATATATTTTCAATATATATTACTGGAACAGAACAATATAGAACACAGAGCACTGATACAAACTTCTACATATGCTTTACTGTCATAGTTTAACATATAGTGACAAATGGTGCTATTATCTCTAAAAAGAATTACAAATGCTAAGCATACATATGGGTTAGTTGGTTTTACGTATCTCATACAGCTATCATGAGAACCACCGAATAAATAAACAAGAACAAAGTGAAATGAACAACTCTTTATATTGAATATAACATTTCGTTATATGATGATTCATATTTATAAAAGATTATTTATAAAAAACAAAACAAATACATATTTATTCTTTGGAAGCTGGGCTAAATGAGTAAACACTGTTACTGCATTCCTGACATGGGTCAGACCTTCAGTCACCTCTCAGATACCAAATACAGACATCGCCTGTAACAAAATACCAGAATAGATACACTGGTTTTAAGAGAACTATGATTAGTTATTCATTATATTATAAAAGAGGAAAGCCACCACTTCATTCTCCCCTTGTGGACCATTTTGGGGTTCAATACTTTACCCTGGATGTTTTAAGAAGCCATCTAAACAATGTATTAAACACAGTTTCCTTTATAATATAGTAAAGTTATTTATATTTCCATTTACAAACCTAAACTTTCCAATGGTAAAAACATTGAATCAATCTAATGTTTCAAACATCAAAGTGTATAACTTCAGTAATACAAAAATTATTCAGTTATTGCCATGCATATATCTGTATTCATCGTTGAAAGTGCTATACAAATGAAATTGACCTGCTCTGACTCAACTATGTAGCTCCACATTATTTCCAAATTTCTGTTTTCATAATATAGCTGCTATTGTACATTTAGTTTCATAACTCGTCACTGTATTCCTTTATCACACACTGTAAAACCTGATAATTTCAGAATTCCCAAAACATTACAGCAAACTATAGTCTTTTTTTTTTTTTTTTAACCCATACTGTAGAATTTTTAGTTTATACTACACAAACATGTTAATTACAATTGAACTGACATTGAACAACCTAACTTATACAGTTTGTTTGCATAAACCTCATATGGACTCAAAGCTTTTTGATGAACAACAGCACACAGTCTTTACGTCTTGCAGCCCATTTTGCCCAAACTACAGGCTTTATTCTTCACCACAATGGTAACACAAAGCTTCAACATATCAGATATCCCTGCAAATTCCAACATAACAAAACATTAAACACTAATACATCTCTCCTTATAGTAATCTTGTGCAAAAACACTCTAAATAACACTCAATTTAAACATTTATTCTCCTTACACATTCTGACACAAAACATGCTGGGAACTAGAAATCTGATGCAACTCCGTTTAAGTTCAGCTTAATACAATCAGATTTTTACCCCTGTTAAAGGTACAGTGATCTTTCAGTAATATTTGAGTGAAATTAACTATTTTCATTTAATTTTATCTCACTGTTTAGCTTTTGCATGGTTTGTCAGTTTTTATATGCACAGATGTTTTATTAACATTGTTTCAGTCCAATTTATCTCTATTGCTTTGCAGGAACTAAAATGTTATTTACTCTGGTCTTGACCTATAGTTTGCACAGATCAGCTGCTTTCTCCTTCAATTCTTATTACATAAATTGTTGATATAGATATATCTAGCCATTTAATAAATATAGTTTTTTATATCAAATACATTCACTTTTCATTGCATTTTGCATGCCCATTTGGCCTTCATAATATGAGGGTGTTTTCTGGATAATTTGGATATAGTGACCTGTTTCTTTGCCATCAAGTCTACAACATTTATGTTTCACGAGTTCACACTTGCATATAATAAACAGAGTAGCTTATGCATATTTGGCATGCTGTTCAAGGGGAGGGCTCCAAGCTCCGAGCGAATTTTGGCCCAAACCCAGACATCATAGTACCCCAAAACATATAGCACAGACAAAACATAGACCCCATCACACACAAACACACATGAATATAAAGCATTTTCATGGTTTGCGTTTGATGTTAAATCAAATACATTTAGTCTTTCCAGTTTTACCTGGTTTATGCCTGATCACTTTTCCAGTCAAACGCTTGGTTTGTTTAACTTGCTCAGCAGAATAATGAGAAACCACATTCTCTCAAGCACTTTCACTCAATATCCTTCACCCTTTATAAAATTCAAGCAGTGATAATGGGAATATATAAATCTCAAACAAATCATTGCGACATGATGCTGCACTGTAAAAAATAAAAAAAATCTGACATTTACGGTAAAATACCGGCAGCTTTGGTTGCCAGAACTTTACCGTAAAAAATACGATAGCAACATATTAGGTTTTACAGACTTAACTTAAATTCACAGTAAAAAAAAAAGTGTTTTATTAACTATAATGTTAATATAACATTCTATTGAAGTATTAATATCTGTTTTGTAACATTGTAATACACTGATAACCACCAAAATCAGGTGGTAATGAGAAAGTTACATGATTAATCAAAGCTCATCACAAGCAGCTTTTCCATAAGCCGAGAAGGGAAATACTAATATATAGAAGGTGCACAGTGCCATGCACACAAACTCCATCATGGTAACATGATATTGAAATAATGCAATAAATTAATTAAACACACATTAATTAAATGTAATTACAGTTATTTACCATGTGTATGGAAACTTACTGTTAACCAACTGGTTTTTACTGTAGCATTTTACAGTCTTTTACTGTTAAAATCGAAATAATTTTTACGGTGTGGAATCATTCATATAGTTATCTTTTAGCTTACATGCTCAAATGACTGTTATATTTAACCTTTATTACTTTTTTAGAATCAACCAAAGAAGTCTTCATCTTTAGCCACCATCACGTTTTGGAATTATCCTATGACATAAGGACCTGCATGAGTGAAGACTATAGAGATATAGCCTATTAGTTCAGTATCAGCACAGCTTTACATACTGTATTCAGGGATTCAGAGTTTTGCCGTATTCAAAACTTCTATACAGTTCTTAAGGCAACCAGGCATAATGTATGGTCTCCACAGTAGGGACAATTTCCTAGTGGTCTTAGATGATTCTTGAAAGCCCATTCCCATTAGCTGCTTTTAAATAATCTAATTTTCCTCGGGGTATCCCCTGGCATAGTTGCATCAAGTAGAAACAAGCCATCCACATAATGACGCTGCTGGAGATCAAGCATTGAGGAGCTCATATTTTTGAGGCAGATTGCTGTGACTTCTTACAGTTCCTCTTTAATGATGCTTTTGGCCTAATATGCATAAACTCGACTCCAATACCGTCTCACATATCACACCTCCATGGCCGTGCTTGTGCCCAGTGGCGGTAACCCAACTTAAGTTGCCCAACTGGCCAAAAGAGGATCTTACCTGTAACTCAGGTATTTTCTGCAGCTATTGTTCTGCAGAGATGTGCCCTCAAGAACCATCAGTGCCAGTGGGACAGGTTAATCAGAGCATTATTTAATCACTAAAATCCATTAGACATCTTTTAAAACAGTAAAATAGCGATGCTGATATTATACTTAATGAATTTAGATATCACAACCTGTCCAGTCAGTGTAATGTTCTGCTACCTCTGTAGAGGGAGCCATCAGGCCCCAGACGAGACAAAGAAGTTACTGGTCACAGGCAGAGAACCATTTGTTGAAACTATTAAAAAAATTGGTTGCTTCTGTGGTTTGTATTGAATGTATCATGATTCTAACTGACCTCACTTTCTCCAACAATAGTCCCTAGTTTTTTATTTACTATATTTTAAAGCTCTCAATCTCTTAGAAGCATTTGAGAAATTAAAACTTAACTGCCATTTGCGTTGTGGATGTATAAAATACTACATAGAATTTTTGAAATGTCTGTAGCAGTCCTCTAACATTTCTGTGTCTATGGATTACAGCTATGCTGTGCTTTACTATAGTAAAGCACAGCACTTACGACACAGGTTCAGATAACAGCATTTAGCTGACGTTTGAAGGAGAGAGAAAGAGCTCTGAAGCATGCAGGGCTGTTAACAGCGCATTTTCATAAACTTTTAACTTTATTAACTTTAGACTCTAGCCCAGTTTAAGGTTTGTTGTCATAAATTACATGCACTTTAAAATAAACATCTTTGTTTATATTTGAATTTTTAAAATCATTGTAGTAGTTCAACTCGTTAAAGTCTCTTCTTTTTTGAGTCAGTGTCTGTAAGCATACATCAACTTGTACTTTTTCACTATAAAACTTATTATTCTCCATATTTTTCTTGATTATTTCAAAAAAGACTCTACGACCTTATTTTTTTTTATCATCTCCTGCTCTTCAATCTCCTGAATTTCAATTCATCAAATTTAGCACTGATAGACTTTCAAACCCACAGAAAAATAAACAAAATATATAATCCATGACAGACAAGCAGGCAGACAGACAGAAGTGTGAAGCAGCACAATAGAAATGTGGTGAGCCAATAAACTTTGAAACATACCAGTCTCATCCAATTAGGTAAAAAAAAAACAATTAAAGGACATTCTTCATGCAATCATGATCAGCCAACTCTACCCTTGTTTCTATCCATTTTATTTATCTAATTGAAAAAACACACTACCTGACTGTCTAACCACTAAGTTTGGGGATCCCCTGTCTGAATGCGAGAGCTTGAGAGTCTGGGTTTGTGATCCACACTAGCAGCTCAAACCTCTGCTTAGTTTCTCCCCCACTTTTAATGGAATAAGACCTCAATACACCTGTCCTTTACCAGTGTATTATACACCATACCACACCGATGGTCCCAGAGGCGTACCGCACATCCTGCGGCCCCCAGGAAAGAACGAGATGCCCCCCGCACCCCCCACCAGCCGTGATGTCATGTATGAAAATTTATTGTGCACCTGCTGCGTACTACTGAGGAGGGACGTGCAGAGAGTTCCTCCGGGGCAGGGGCTCAAATGTAAAAAAAAAAAAAAAGGAGCATCACCCTACAATTGCACCTATATACATTGGGAGGTAAATGCTTAACGTAAAACTTTGCATTGATGCATTGCATTAATATTCTGGGTTCTTCTGCAGAGTTTGATCTTTTGATAACACTGTCTTAATGCATAAGCCATGTTAAGCGTAGAAATATCCACTTCGATTATGGTACCATTGTCTTAGAAGTACAGTGTTTATGACAAGTGAAATGTGAAAGAAAATTTTTGATTGATTTTCCCTGGTTGTTGTTTTAGAACAGTTTTTCGTGTGCTTTTTGCAGTGTCTCCAACATGACATGGCATTCTAAAAATGCAGGTACTCAGGACAAAAGAAGTTTAAAGTGAAGACCAGGAGTCAAATTTGCAGTTTGTTCAGTTGACAAAGTTTACAGAGCTCTCCACATTTCCAAAGGCCAGAGAAAATGAGTAAGAGTATCCAGTCTTGAACTAACTTGTACTTATAGTCATATGGATTGTTAGATCATGCCTGAATGAATGAATGAATGAAAAATAAAGGAATGTAAAACAACACAAAGGTATGGTTGCTCTCTTGAAGTGACACACACACACACACACGTTTGTTTTTGTAAAAAGTGGAGACATCCCATAGGCTTTATGGTTTTTATACTGCCCTACACCAATCCTACACCTAAACCTACCCAGGAGACTGCATTTTAACTTTCCCCCAAAAAACCTCACTCTGTATGATTTATAAGCATTTTGAAATGTGGGGACATATGTCAATGTTCTGAAAAGTCACCTTCACCTTGTAATACCTATGTCATACCTTTGTCATTATACAAATCGATGTTCTGACTTTTCACAAAAACGCGCGCACACAAGGTTGCTACAAAGAATCCTTAGATCCTTCAGGATGATCAGTTTACATCACTTCTACAGGTTCTGATAGGTTAGCAGTACAGATAATTCTAGCAACATCCAAACATGGCGCTGTTTTCTTCACATAAATTATTTAAAGACAGTATCTTAGCAACACTAAGTTCTGTCTGTAAGCAACTATTGAAAGGGTCATAGGTGAGTCATTAATCTTCTCATCTGGGCAGCTGTTGATTCTCCTTGAGACTGCTCCTTTGGCATGGTCACATGCCTATCATATTCTTAAACAACCCCTGCAAATACACCATTAGATAAAACAATATCTTTTCCCATCAAGGTTGAACTGCAGCACATTACTGGAACAGAACAATATAGAGCACAGAGCACTGATGCAAACTTCTACACATGCTTTACTGTCATAGTTTAACATCAACTAATGTTGCTCCAAATGCTAAGTGTACATATGGGTTAGTGATAAATGTGCAGCGTAGTGACCTTTATGGCCCTAGGCACAGTTGGTCTTTACATGTTTCATACAGCTATCATGAGAACCACAGAATAAATAAACAGGAACAATGTTCAAAATAACAACTCTCTTTATATAAAATATAACATTTAATTATATAATGAATCAGATTTATTCTATGGAAGCTGGGCTAAATGAGTTAACGCTGTTAGCTACTGCATTCCTGACATGGGTCAGACCTTCAGTCAACGCTCAGATACCAAATACAGACGTCGCCTGTAACAAAATACCAGCATATATATAGTGGTTTAAGAAGACTATGATTAGTTATTCATAATATTATAAAAAGGGGAGTGGATTGGAAATCCACCCCTTCACTATCCACCTTATTTTTCAACACGGAAGTAAGCCATTTTCTGTGAATGTGCAAGACAACGTGCAGTAAACGGTAAGACTGTTTGCACTACAAACCAGTGTGTTCATAATAAAAATAGTATATTAAAATAATGGTAAGACACCAATTTGCAATATCAAGCAGCAGAACGAGTTGTTTTGTACAGCTAAAAACAGCTAGAAGCGAATGGCACCGGAAGCCAAACCCATAAAATTTAGAAATGGGCATGCCCGCTCTTATGGGAAAAATAATGTGGATACATTAATAATTCCAGACACTCCAAAAAAAGTCAAAGAAATCCAGGCGGGAGGCGGAACGGAGGTGGATCAGGGGGAGGGATGGCGGGCCAGGCCCGCAGAGAGCCTGGACACAGAGGTAGAACAGGAGGCCAGAGCAGGGGGCCAGGGTGGGGCCGGCAGGACGAACCAGCGATGCTCTGGCCAAACAGGAACCCTGGCGGATTACCAGGGCGGGGTCGGAGGAATGGACCAGTGAGGCTCTGGCCGAACAGGAACCCTGGCAGGTGACCAGGGCGGAGCCAGGAGCTTGCCAGGCAGCAAGGGTAGAACTGAAGACCACCTCAGCGGAGCTGACAAAGCAGATGACCCCCCCAGCGGCTTAGGCACTGCAATAGAGAGCACAGAGAGGACTGCAATAGAGAGCACAGAGAGGTTTGAGGCCTCGAGGGCCACAATAGGACAGATCAACAGCTCAGCAACGATCTTCTTGACCGTAATAGGGCACTGAGTGAATTCAGAGGTAGTCTTTGTGACCATAATAGGCAGGGCTAAGAGTTCATGATTGGCTTTTAGGGCTGAGACTGGTATGACAGGGGATTCACTGACGGTTTCCATGACCTCGTCAGGATAAATGAAGAGTTCATAAATGGACACCCCTGTCTTGAGAGGAGCTGAAGTGAACACCCCCGCCACCTCTGGAGGCTCTGAAGTGGACGCCGACACCCTGGGAGGAACTGAAGTGATCTCAGGAGTGGACTCCTGGACTGGAGTGAGCCCTGGGGTGAACTCATAAACTTGTGTGGGATCGGGAGTAAACTCATAGACTAGAGTAGGCACTGGAGTGTACTCGGAGAGCCAGCCTTCTGGAGTGGACTCTGAGGGCTCCCGGACTGGAGCAGGCTCTGGAGAGAATTCTGTGGAATCCCGGACTGGTGCAGGCTCTGAGGGCTCCCGGACTGGAGCGAACTCAGGAGTGGACTCTGAGGGCTCCCGGATTGGAGCAGGCTCTGGAGAGAATTCTGTGGAATCCCGGACTGGTGCAGGCTCTGAGGGCTCCCGGACTGGAGCAAACTCTGGAGTGGACTCTGAGGGCTCCCGGATTGGTGCAGGCTCTGGAGTGGACTGTGAGGGCTCCCGGACTGGAGCGAACTCTGGAGTGGACTCTGAGGGCTCCCGGACTGGAGTAGGATCTGGAGTGGATTCTGCAGACTCCTGCAATGGAGTGGGTTCTGGAGTGGACTCTGAGACCACCAGAGTCGGGTCCTCCAGGACCACTGGACGTGGGACCACCAGAATCAGGTCCACCAGGACCACTGGACTCGGGACCACCGTAGTCGGGTCCTCCAGGACCACCAGACTTGGAACCACAGGAGTCGGGTCCTCCAGGACCACTGGATTTGGGACCACAGGAGCGGACTAAGCTGCCTTCCTCCTTCTCACCCTATGTTTACGGGTCAGAGATAGGGAAGCTTCACTGTTCTTTGGAGATGTTACAGCGGGCTCTGGCATCTACGGGGGCACTGCAATGGGCTCAGAATGACCTGGTGATACCACTAAACTGCGGTAACAGAGATAGTTAACAAAACCCCAATAATCCATAATCCACTTCCATCTCACACTGGGGCCGAGGTTCATCAAGGCAACCATTAAAAAAAGCCTTGAGTGCCGCATCATTGTAATCCAGCCCCATCGCTAAAGTCTAAAAAAACTGGACGAAACCTCCAAACTCTATCCCCTGCTGGCGCAGAGCCAACAAGGACCGAAATCAGGCCATCCGCTAGTGATGTACATATGACACTGAAGCTTCAAAGCGGGTAACGAGTATGCAGCGCAATTTCTCACAAAGCTGTGTGCTGGAGTGCGTATTGTTTTCAGAGAATCACATGAACAACGAAAAACGAAGCCTCACTTTCTGTCCAATCACATGCGTGTGTCAGAATGTTCGAACCCCCAGATCTTACTTTGTAAGTTTTCATTCAGACTTATTCAATTACATTTTTAAATACCCAGTCATACAAGTAATATGAAGAATAAAAAATTTTTCAGAAAAAAATTAACTATCTGCCATATGCAATTCATATGTGTACATTATACTTCTATAACATCATATTGATATTTGTACTGGCATTTGATACCAGTTTAATGGGTAAATTATTTTATCAGAGAGAGAAATTCAACAAACACACACACATACACACACACACACACACTGTAAGGCTTTTATTTGTGCACGTAACATGAGCCGATCTACGGATTTTGCAGTCACTGCTTTGTCTGACGGAGCATCTTTCACAGGTTTTTGACTGCAATATTTTATTAACCACCAGATAGCGCTGTTTTTGACACTCTCAAAGCTTTGAATCTTTTCCCGAAACAGTCAGAGGAAAGCCTCAGTGCTTCATGAGGCTTCATTTGCCCATCACTACCATCTGCTCCTTGCTAGCGGCTGGAGGAAGAATATGAATGCCCATGGTCCAAAAGAAAAATAGTAAACACCACCCAACTGCTGGATCTGATGTTGGCTTCAGTATTCTATCACAGATCACTCATGGAAAACATAAGATCTAAGTGCAGTTTATTAATCCACAAAAACCAAAGACCCAAAACCAGAGCAACAAGCAGAAAATAAAGGCTAAAGGTAATCCACAAACAGCGTAACAGAAAACAATACTGAAGCAAACAAGAGCTAACAGAACATGGTATATATAGGGGAACTAATAAGACTAAATGATACACAGCTGGGAACAATGACAACTAATAAGTGCAAGGGGTGATGGGAACTGAAGTCCAGAACAACAGAAACAACAGTCCAGAAGAGTGCCCTCTGATGGCTGGCAAGGGCACTCCAGCAGATGGCTGTGACACATGACCTGTGTTTCACTAAATAGCAGAAAGAATAGCTTATTGAGTGCTTATCTGAGTTTAGCCAAAGCCACTAGGAGGGAAGCCTGCAAACATTAGCCAAAAAAAGCGTAACGGCTAATACTAACGAAATGGAGATCAGAGGCCATTTTTTATTAATGGATGTCAATGGAGGAGAGGCTTCACTACGCTGAATATACTGCTTTTTAGAGGAAACGGCTTATTTAATGAATTGACAGCCTATCTGCTAATATTCAACATGTTTTACACTAAACAATACTTCTGGATTGAACTATTTTTAGAGTTTACACCGAAAAAAATGCAGTTTATAAGAGAAGTCACTAGCCTTTTGCGACAGGTGGGACACAGCTTATGGCATTTCCCTATGGTATCTGTAAACGCCGATTGAGTGTCGTACAACTCTGATGGAAAGTCAATGACGTCAAGGATGTAATGTGATTGGTTATTAAGGGACACGTGATTCAAGTTAGCCGTTACACTTTCTCCAATAGTAAGTAATACAGACCCTCTCATCTCCCTATAGTAATGCTGCCTTCACATGCTATCGGAAATTTCCTATTTCCCACTTATGAAGTCGTGATTATGAGCTTGTCGTGCTTTAATGTCGGAAAGAATAAAATGTTGCATCCCATTGGTTGACAACCATATAAACATTCACCGTGCTATACATGCAGTTTGCTGACAATTCTGGAATTTTGGCCAAATACATGCTTATTTCAATGCTTATAAAACATACAATATGCTTCGCATGATCGTTCATATCTAGCCTATAAATACACTACTTTAGCGACAAGACAAAGGGATGTAGTTGTTGTGAGAACAGTACTGACAGCAGCAATGGTTGTTCCCTCCACCATGTTTAAAGTTTATGACCCACTCAACTCGAAAACTCGAGTATCAAAATTATTTCCGAATTTCCCAGAAGTAAATACAACTTGAGAGGCCATTCACATCCAATTTCCGATTAGTAAACTCTTATTTACAATAATTCCAATAGCACGTGAAAGCAGCATAAGACAATCTCTGGTTTAGCTCCAACCCCAATTAAACACACCTGAACTAGCTAATCAAGGTCTAACTAGGCATACCAGAAACTAACATGCAGGTGTTTTGGAGCTGCCTGGTTGATGCGAAACTCTGTTAGCAGTACAGCGGCCCTCTAGGACCAGAGCTTGGACACCCCTGACTTAAGATGTAACCGGGTGTGTTTACGTGAATGCTCATCAAAACGGACAATTTGACATCATTTTGTGTCGTCATGCTTTTCAAATGTCTGCTCTTCTCTTACTTCCAGACGCTGACATTTTTTTATGTTTTATGAGATGTGCAGCAAGTGTATGTTGCAGTTCAAATGTGTGCATCTACCCTTTTCCATGCAGGAGATTCATTCTGACTGGATCTCTTCCTAATCGTCCCTCCCTAACATACTTGTCTCATTTTTATTAATTGATGAAAAATGTCAATATGTATATATTCATCATTTTTGTCACTCAAAAAGAGTTTTTATTTTGTTATCGTCATGTTTTCGTCTGTGAAAAAATATTGTTGACGAAAATTATGATGAAAATTATTTGTCAACGAAATTAACACTGCCCATAAAACTGACTGCACGGATTCAATATACTGGTACACACATCCGATATTCTCCCAACAGTTTACATTCACTTAAAGAGTTACTCCACCCAAAAATGAAAAATGTGTCATTAATCACTTACCCCCCATGTCGTTCCAAACCCATAAAAGCTTTGTTCATCTTCGGAACACAATTTAAGATATTTTGGATGAAAACCGGGAGGCTTGTGACTGTCCCATTGATTGCCAAATAAATAACACTGTCAAGGCCCAGAAAAGTATGAAAGACATTGTCAAAATAGTCCATCTGCCATCAGTGGTTCAATCTGAATTTTATGAAGCGATGAGAATATTTTTTGTATGCAAAGAAAAAACAAAAATAACGACTTTATTCAACAATTCGTCCTCCACGTCACCGTAGCGCCATTTCAGAGAGTATCTCCTGAATGCAAACTGCGTATGCAGTTTCCACACAGATACGTTTTCTACATTTATTTACACTTTAATTTAAACAAAAAAAGGTAACTGTGTGGTGTGGCGTCGAACGAACAAACACGTGTGCGTATTTGCATCGCTTTGATCATTCTCTGTAGATCTCACCTTCTCACGCACCATTGGTCCATTGGATTGAGTCAAGATGGCACCGGTGTACGTGGCATGCCGTCTGGCCTCTCTGCTACTTTTGTGTTGTCTCTGTTTTTCTATCCGTGTCGAACTGTTGCGCCCCTCTGGTTACTACAGTTACTTCTGGAGATCAAAGACTCTGTTGTGACCACCTATAACTCAGAGTTAGTAAGCTCTGTGGTTAGATCACAATCGTGTTTTCCAAACTTTATCTTGGATATTCCAGATTATCTGCGCAGATGGCATCCTGATATTTCCTGGAGAATGCGTCGCAGGAAATGCGGAGGGGTTGCTGTCAAACTGGACGGAACCAGCGGAGGCAAAGGAGACGGAGAAAGGCTGGACGGAACCAGCGGAGACAAGGGAGACTCTGGAGTGAGAATAGGTGCAGAGAACTCCGGGGGAAGCACCGTATCCAAGAACTCTGGCAGGCTTGACAGGGGAGAGGCCGGAGGGCTTGAGTGAGCTGCGGACAGTGGTGGGCTTGCGTTGGCTGCGAACGGCAGCCTTGACTCCACCGCAAACGGCAGCCTTGAATGAGCCACGGACAGTGACTTTGAATGAGCCACGGATGGCTGATTTGAACTGGATTCTGGAGCTGGCGCATCCTCCATTTCGCCTACTAGGTAGGATGATCCTGCAATCCATAAGGCAAAAGTCAGGTATTGCGCCAAAGACCAGCTGGGCCAATGTTGTGCCAATGTTAACGAGCGACAACTGTGCCACAGACCGGTCTCAAGTCCCACTTAGCATTCATGCACATCTATTTTGACACATCTTATTTTGTCTGGTCCATTGTACGGTGGCCGAGAGAGCTCAACACGCTGTAACTTCAGAAAACACATGCAAATAGAAAAAGCACCAGAAAATCAAGAAAACATCTTCATCAGTTTGACAGCAGGTGCTGCAAATGCTCACAACGCAAACAAATAAAGAAATGTGCTGCAAATGCTCACAACACAACCAAACAATTAATTTTATTTGCAGCTCGTTTCTTTATTTGTTTATGTTGTGACAATTTGCAGCACCAGTATTGTCAAATTGATGAAGTTGTTTTCTTAATTTGCAGGTGTTTTTTCTATTTGCATGTGTTTTCCGAAGTTGCAGCACGTTGAGCTCTCTCGGCCACCGTACCATTGTTATGATTATCACCATGTCAGTCCTTGTGATTTCAAAAGAATCCCCCTGGAGATGGTCCTCACTGCAGAACACAAGATCCAGGGGGTGTGGTTGGATCTAGATCCAACTCCTCCCACCTTACATTTACATAAACCTACCTGTCTCCACCCCCTGATCCCTAAACCTACCCATCTCCACCCCTAAACCTACCAATCTCCACCCCCTGGATGTGGATCCAACCCCCGCCCCTACATTTACCTAAACCTACTTGTCTCCACCCCCTGATCCCTAAACCTACCCATCCCCACCCATAAACCTACCCATCTCCACCCCCTGGATGTGGATCCAACCCCACCCCCTGGATCTTTTGTTCTGCAGTGAGGGGCTACTGGAGACATTTATGTGCAAATGTCACTCCCGAAACTTTGTAGCATGTATGCCACATTGGTCCTCTTAGCAGCATGAAAACAAAGCTTTTATTCAAATTTTGAATGGACTGTATAGGAAAGCACGCAAAGAGCGCTCCCTGAAAGACTGAAAAGCTGTCGCTCATTTCAGTTTATCATGAAAATTCCGCTATGTTCAATTAATCTCTTATTTATATCGCGTCTACACTTTTTTCATTATAATGAGAGGATTTGCTTCCGAAATTCAGGACTGACAGGGTTACTCCACCCCAAAATAATTTTTTTGTCATTAATCACTTACCCCTACGTCGTTTCAAACCCGTAAAAGCTTCGGAACATAATTTAAGATATTTTATGAAAACCGGATGAAAACCGGGAGGCTTGTGACTGTCCCATTGACTGCCAAGTAATTACCACTGTCAAGGCCCAGAAAAGTATGAAAATCATCGTCAGGATAGTCCATCTGCCATCAGTGGTTTAATCTGAATTTTATGATGCAACGAGAATACTTTTTGTACACAAAGAAAATAAAAAATAACGACTTTTTTCAACAATTCGTCTCCTCTCTGTCTCTCCGCGTCACGTAGCGCCATTTTGGATATTAACCACTGAACTGCATACGCTCTTCTGTATCAGCCGCAACACATGGTATTTAATATGCTATTTTCGTTCAAATCAAAGCGTAAATACGTGTAGAATACGTATCCTTGTGTTGCGGCTGATACAGAAGAGCGTACGCAGTTTATCATAGTCTATGGCAGTTTATATCTTAAATATCTAAAAGGGGTCCTATTATGCTCTTTTACAAAGTCTTGATTTTGTTTTGGGGGTTTACTAACATGCTCTCATGCTTGGTGGTTCGAAAATCGCATTATTTTTCACAGAATTTACATTATTACAATACCTTTCTCCTCAGCCTGGCACAAACGGCTCGATTATTTCCGGGTTTGATGAAGGCCCGCCTTCCAAAAAACGAAATGTGTTGTGATTGGTTGTGTTGTGATTGGCGAACGCCGCGGTCACACTAGACTTTTCGTTCCATTGACTTCCATTCATAAGCATGCGAATCATAGACTGTAAAAAAGATGCGAATGCGTCAGACCGGAAACGCAAGCCCGTGCGAAAAGTTTTCGCATTTCGCTGAGTTCCAAAGTTCAAGCTTGGTGAACTCTGCCCTGCGAATTCGCATCACGTGACACCGTGTGACCAACGGCAGATAGATGCATAACAGCATGACCTCCTTTCTGAATTAAAAGAACATGAATTTAAAACTGCAGCGCTGCAGGAAAGTGGAGTAGATTGCAGGTTTTTACATTTTAGATGTATTACAATTTGTTTCATGTTGAATTTAGCTTTTTAAAAAGACGCTGCCCCGCCCCTTGCCAAAACAGCAAGTTCGTCAATATTGCCATATTAGTTCAGACCCCGAGAATATTGAACAAGAGGATTGTGCAGAACCTTTGCACACACGGATATCGCAAGACATATTAAAGTGATAACTTTACAGTTGTTGTTTTTTTAGATAGGATGTCAACAACAGCTTAAAAATAACTGCATTGTACAGATAAGAGCAATGTTAATATGTATTATGTTTATTGTTCTTTAATTCTAACGTTATAACATTATAACGTGAATTGCAGTGAAACTGTTATACAGTTGAATTTATTTATACCAGTCCCACAGAGTTGCACTATTTCTGGCGGCATATATATGCAAATTAATTATCTGCCAGCAGGAGGCGCTGTTGGAGTAGAGAGCGAGGTTTCCCCGGTAGCGCTGTACACAAAGCAGAGCTCAGCTCACAAACGCTGCTTTATCAGACATTACATGTATCAGTCTGGAAAGGGTTATAAAGCCATTTCTAAGGCTTTGCCATTTCTAATGGCAAACTGGATGATGTCCATAGCATTTTAATTTTTTATGCATGGCATGTTTGACTGTTAATCTCTTAATACATACAGTTTTAATTTAGTTACGTTATTCTGGTTAAATATATGGAAAGTTTATACCTTTTTCCCATAGACTGTAAAAAAACATTTTAACTTTTTAAACTTAAAAGAAAACAAAACTTTTTCCTGATTAGCGCCGCCATGATGGATTCTAACTTCCGTTTGGGTACTTCCGGTCTCCGTTGAAAGAAAAAAGATCGACTGAGTTAATTAAACTGAAACTTTTTCAGTGTAGTAATAATGTGAATAAATAATAAGTGAAATAATGTGTGCTCTTGTGATGAAACCATGGCTCCATGTGCTTTTTAAAACCATTTTCATTGGTATATAGGTGCGTTCACGCCATATCGTAATAACCGTAATTATGAGATACCAACTTGTAAAAATCGTTCAGGTCCTCATAGAACTCGTAATAATAATTTGTAAACTGGGAGTTTTCAGAGAGCTACAGCTTGTACCACGTGACCGCTGCACCTCACGCTGAACCAGCGAAAAATGGCGGCGCTTTCAAAGAAAGCTATACTGCTCTAAAAAAGGGGGAAATATATACATATATAGATAGGCTATTATGTAAGTGTTCATACTGTTAATATTTTGTTGTTTGTTTAGGTTAGCAATATTTATCGCCGTCATTAATAATAACAAACAAACATGGTTTGTAATTATTTTTTGCCTGACACGGTTTCTGTGTTCTGCAATATTTAGCAGTAGCATACAAATGTAATGTTATGTGTTTTACAACCACTAAGAACATTTTTACGAGGTCGCGGGTTCATTTTGTTGACTGTCCCTATAGAAACGGATAATCCTCAGTTCGAGGACGTGAACAGTACCGAGTTGAACGTCACGTGTTGTCATCTCGGAATTACGGTAATTACAACATGGTGTGAACGCAGTATAACGCTATCGGCTAGGAAAATACGTTAATTTGACTACAAACACCAGAAACCGGAAATGTAAAGCATCGTTCCCATCGGGCGAGACTTCCGCATTCAGGAAAAAGGTAGATAATCAAAAATAATTTGGCAGCGGTGGGATTCGAACCCACGCCATCGAAATGACTGGAGCCTAAATCCAGCGCCTTAGACCACTCGGCCACGCTACCATAAGACTACACAGGTAACATATTAGCTAAATAAAAGTGAGAAAACGTCAATACCTAAAAACTCAAATTGGATTATGTTGCTCAAGTTACATATTTCAAAATCATAGCGACTTACAATGAACAAAAGCAGTTTGATACAAATGTTATTAGACAGGACGAGTTCGCTCTAAACAGTCTCAGCTCATTTATTTATTTTACACACGCTGCAAAGTGTCATACGTTTCATAAAACTGGATCGTTAGAAACAAAACGTCTCGGAACAACCGTAAGCGTCACATTTGATGATGCTGACACTAGCAATAAAATGAAAACCAAAAACACGAAAACATCCGCTCGGTTTGCATGCAAGCCACTAGGAGCTGGATGGGCAGGTCTGTGTTCTTTTTCACAGTGGCTACGTGCAGCTAGTCCTCACCAGTGTGGAGTCCTGCCCTGCCCCCCAGAACATGCGGTTCTACTATGGCCAAGGGTCCTCTCATGAATATTATTACATTACGTGACGTTCACCTAACGCAGTCACTTGATTTGATTTCGGAATGCGGCGCTTTTGAAAGCTGAGCTTATAAATATTCATTTACAAGAAACGTTATTACGAATAAATTAATATTCATGAGCCATGCCCTAGCCATAGTAGAATTCGTGATATTCCGCTGAGATCGATAACAACATGAGCTCCCCCATAAAAGGTCATGTGGTTGACTATGGCATGGCTGCCTTTGAATAATAATTTGACGTTTTATTCTTTATGCAAATCTCTGTTTTGTGTATTTTCGATATTATATATTTGTTTACTTTTATATGTTCAGATATTATTCAGACCTAATATTTCTCTGAAATGAAATGAACTGCAAGTACATGAATGTGTTGTTGATAACGCCCACTAGAGGGCTGAATATATGCAGCTTTGACGTTGTCCTGAGTAGTGCGAGGTTGGAGGAATCAACACAAGGGAACATCGGCTCTCACGCCAAGACACGTAGTACACATTTCTGCAGAGGCACAGTAAACCTGTCACTGTCCAGTGTGCTTGAGACACAGCCGCAGCTGAAACTTCCGTTCAGATCTGCTATACATTATTGAATCTGCTTCCTTTTTAGAAAGGGTGTGAAGGCGATTCGAGATAAGAGAGAGTATCTGTCTCCTGCTTTCGTTATGTCTTCATTCTAGCAGCGTTATTCATTCGAACATAAGGTATGTGACATGCACTTTTGATTATTCTTTCTTGTGGTCTGTACTGTTACCACCTTTTGAGCTGTTATGTTATGCATTTTGTTTTGAGTAATCATGCAACAAATTATATTAAATAGTTGAAAATGTAAATTGAAGCTCAAAATGAATGACGTTGTAGCTTGAACGTATTACAGTAAAATGATTTTGCCATCGCAAACTGATGTTTTGAGTATATTTGGCACAACAACTATTTGACGGGTCAATGGAATGCATGAACAGGAACATCTCGGACTGACATTACAGCGAATACCTTCACATTTGATCAACATGTTCTTGATCATTCGTTCTCAGTTCGTCTAAAACAAAATCTGTTTGCTTTTTTTTCTTTTTCTTACAATGCATTTGCTGATGTAGCAGTATTTGAGACTTATTCTCATTGTGCTTGTTTGTAGTTTTGGTGCACTACACAGTGGGACGTCATGGCTGAGGAGGAGCTCATGTTTAATATGGAAGAGGTGGGAAGTCCTCGGGATGGACCTAGGAATGGATGTGCTAAGAGCAGAGTGACTTTCCAAGATTCCAATGCAAGTGATGATGATGAAGAAGATGATGAAGATGACCTCCGTATCTGCCCCATCACTGACGACCTCATAAGTCCAACCAGAGGCTTCTTTGACTATCCAAAGGATGTCGTTCGCAACCAGCAGCTTTCGAATTCATTGCCCAAAAACTCCTTCACATACAGGGTGAGTCTTTCCCCAGTTACTCTACACTTTACTGTAATTAGCAATAATACGGTACAAGAGGTTGTGCTAGATTTTGAATATAGTCATATATCCAATACAGCACGACTTCGAGTGCCTTATTGCTTTTCTAAAACTGTTACTACAAAATAAAAAATATTAAGGGCACAAAATTTCATTAAAACGTTTATTATGCAACTACATTAAGTAGCCTCTTCCTAGATAAATGTAGTCCCTAGCATGTAAACAAATGTTATTTTTGGACCAGCATACCTCTATTTGTCCAATGTTTATTGTGTGCAGTATCAGGATTTTTTGAGTATATGGCACTTGCATAACATTTTTGCAAAGACGTGCAGTATACAGCAACTTTATGCCACAATGCAAGAGTGACAAATGCTTCTGACACAACTTACATCTTAATGTCTATACATGTATAATAGCTGTTTTTACTTTTGAATTACACGTTATTAATATAGTCATGTGGCATCCTAGCGATTTCAACATAATGCACAATGTTTGCCATACATATTTCATACTATTACAGTAGCTACTATATCATGCTATAACAATAGCTACATTCCACATCATAGATACACACATTGTGTATTTTAGCATGACTGTAATGCTGTATTATTATCCAGAACTGGAACTATCCATTTCATGATCGTATTTTGGTGGTAATCTAAGCACGTCTTTATCTTGTTCTTGTCCACTTAGACAATGACCTCTCTGTATTGGTCAAATATATTGACTTTACCACAGAGAACTAGTGAACAAATGGTTTTTCTTAACCACAAAGCTTTTTGTGTTGTTACCAGAAGAAGCAGTCAACTAATGTACAGTATGCAAAAATTGTTTTCCTCCATCTCTGTGACACACTCACTTCCATATATGGAGCTCTCTCAAGCTCTCATGATGTGACTTCCTTAACCTCATGTACTGTATATCTTTGTAAATAAGGCAAGTGTTTTTACTAATATTTTTGTGTTTAAACAAGTGGGTTTGTCTATTCCTCCAATTTAGAATGAAAATGAAACCGAGCAGGATGGGCACTCTGTCAGGTTTGGCTCTTTAACTGAGAAAGGCCGGGTATGTTTAATATAAGTTTAAATTTCTGCCCTTCACCTTTACATTTTCTTTCCCAGATTTTATTAATCCATCTTACCCTGTGTCATTGTGGCATCTAGCCTGCAGTGCATGCTCTTTTCATGTTTCTCCTATCACCTTATTTTCCCTTTCACTCCTTCTACATTTGCTCACTGTAAAAGGAAACAATAGAACCAAGAACCATCTGAACCATCTGTTAGGGATGCAAAGAATGTATGTATAAATAATATTTCATATGTTTTGGTTAATATAATGGCTAATATTGTAAATACAGTACAGCTTACTTTTTATTTTATAAATGTATGTAATCTGTGCATGTATTTTTTTTAAACTGTTATAATGTATAGCACAGAAGATGCTACTTTTTAGTGCTCATTTAATCTAGCATAGTAAAAGACTTCTATATTATAATAGAAAAAAATATCAACTTAAAATTTCAGAATGTTGCTATTTAAAAACACAAATACTGTTCATGCCTAATGTCAATATACTGTAGGTGTTATCATTTTTTATTTGTTTATATATATATATATATATATATGCCTATATAGATATCATGAGTTAATATACAGTAGATGCCTGGCTTATAAAAGACTATGTCAGGCTGTCTTGTGACACATGGGTAATGTTTCCGTACTTCAGGGGTTCCCTGTAAAGAGGAGCCCACGTTTTCCTAGTGTCTGACGTATGTATTTGTACTCACTGTCTCACTGACCTTTCGAAAGGAAATAAATAATTTTATGAATGTACTTGGCCACCGGATCTATGTTTACTGGTTATTTGGAGACATCATGTCAGGTTTACTTCATGTGACGACACTTGGATCACGAGGAGACTTTTACTACAGTATAGTACAGTAAGCTAGATCTCGTACAGCTTTTATTCAGAATTTGCAAAGCACAAAGTTCTTTGGAAGCCCGTTTCCGCCACTGAATAAAAAATAAAAAAAGGTTATTGCGACTTTTTATCTCACAATTCTGACTTTTTTTCTCATAATTGCGTGATATAAACTCGAGTTAAAAAGTCATAATTCTGAGATATAAACTCGCAATTCTGAGAAATAAAGTCAGAATTGCATGATATAAACTCACAATTGCGAGACATAAAGTCGCAATTCAGAAAAATAAAGTCAGAACTGCGAGATATAAACTCGCAATTCTGCCTTTTTTTCTCACAATTCTGTCTTTTTTCCTCAGAATTGTGAGATATAAACTCGCAATTCTGAGAACATATCAGTCTTTTTTCCCCCCCTCAAAACTGGATTTTAACTCGCAATTGCGAGTTTATATCATGCAATTCTGACTTTATCACTCGCAATTGCAAGTTTATATCTCACAATTCTGTGAAAAAAAGTCAGAATTGGATGATAAAAAGTCACAATAACCTTTTTTTATTTTTTATTCAGTGGCGGAAACAGGCTTCCATAAAGTTCAGGAAATAACCAAGCCTGGTGTTTGCTCTTGACAAATGCTTAGCAGATCACAGAACGGCAACTTGTTGCTGGAGTACCTGTTTTGATTTTTGAAGGGAACGGGATGTCTTGATAATCATTCTTATTTCTCTAACCTGATGTCTACTGAACATTTTCAGTATTGATTCAGACTTTTCTTTGTCCTTTTATTCCTCTATGACTGTTATTCTAGCATACCTCTTTTCCTTTAGTACCTTCCTTCTTTTCCTAACCATAGTTTTGTGCTTGAACACTGCCCTAAAATATAGGGTGGATCGTCCAACTTCAGTTTGTCAACCCATTCAAACAGATGTGAAAGTTTTTCAAACAACTTCAATTTCTCTTGCTCAGGCAACTTGGAAACATGCTATTGAGAAAGCCAAAGCCATGCCAGATCCTTGGGCTGAGTTTCATCTGGAGGAAATCGAGACGGAGCGCTGCACTCGATACAGGTGAGTGAATATGAGGCTTTTAAAATGGTTAACCTACTGTTCAAGGAACGAACAGGTTTGAATCCAGTAGGAGGCAACACATGAGCAGTGTTGGAGAAGCTAATTTGAATCTTTAGAGAGCCAAGCTACAAGCTAGTCCAAGCTATTCTTTTGGAAAAGTAGTGTAAATATCTGAATGGTAAAAATACTACTTTATATGATGAACAGATTAAATTTAGCCATTTATTCACGTATAAACATTGATCAGTGCATATACAAGAAGCATCAAATATGGTAAACAGAAGCTCAACTGTACTTGCTTGATGTGCGAGAAAAAACCTCATTGGTTCTTACTTAGGCTCAAACATGCTTGCGTGATACGCAAGAACAAACCCCATTGGTTCTCGCACGTCAAGCAAGCACTTTTGAGCTTCTGTTTACTAAAAATATCTTAATTCATGTTTCAAAGATGAACGGAAGTCTTATGGGTTTGGATTAGAGCAATTTGAGCGTGAGTAGCCTAATTGATGACAGAATTTCCTTTTTGGATGAATTATCTAATTAAATGAACAACTGCTTTTGAATAAATTAACAATTAACAAAGAAACACAACATCCACCTAAAACTAGAATGTCACTGCACTATTTTTAAAACACCTGAGCTACTCTTATGTTACTGAAAAATTACAATTTGTAGCATCGCTACTTTAAATGAGTGAGTCCCCAACACTGCACATGAGATTGACCCTTGTGACTTATCATCACTGAACTTTGATCTCCTCCTGTTTTTGGGTTTTTACCACAAACTGACACAAGTCTAAATCAATCTCAGATGATTTCAGAACATGTCTTCACATGTTAAATTAGAGACACTGTGAGTATAATGTCAGATGGATACTAACACAAGGGGTTCACTCGCAGTTTCAAGACTCTAATTTTAAACATATGTAACGTCACACTTCTAAAATATCCCTTGAATTCCAGCCAATGTCTGTGTGTGCCATTAAACAACTGTGTCTGATGGGTTGGTCTACATGGTACACAGTGTTCTGGGCAATGGGAAAAAAAAAACAGCGCTTACTTGTGTAAATATTGGGCGTTTGCTTTAAGGACTGTGCCTATTGTGCAGTATTTGCTCTATTAACTCTTTCATTAACTGTCCCAATGAAGACCAATAATCAGTGTTGTATATTTCTTGCGAATATTATCTTCGTAATGTAGAAGATACATTTTTTAGGGTAAAATGCATTTACATTTGTTATGTTTACATCTCCATTTAGCCACATAGTTTGAGACTGATTTCCAGTTGCTGTAGTTTGATAACTACTTCCTGAGAATGAAAGGGAGTAGAAAGCTATATTTAAAGTGACTGAAGTGTAAACGTGTGTTCTTGCTCTTTAGATACAATGCGGTTACTGGTGAATGGGCAAAGGATGACATATTTATCAAGGTTTCCTCTCAGGTATCTTGGCACTATAATATACTTGTTTTCTGTGATAGTAACACCAACATAAATGTGTTAATACTGATTATTTATGTATTTTTTAATTAATTAATTTATATTTCTTTCACAGCCATTTGGAAAAGGAGCCATGAGGGAATGCTTTCGATCGTAAGTCAAACCAGTTTAAACATATATATATACCCTAGACTAGGTAAATATTAATGAAAATTAATATTTAATGTTTATTAAGCAAAATTGTACAATTTCTTGTCAATGTAGTCAAGATTTTTCAGTTTTTCTTTACTTTTGTTGTTTTCTTTTAATTAAAAGTCAAAAACTTCACTTTATAATATTAAAAGTATTAGGAAAAATGTTGTGTAGAATGGGTTTACTTAGGACATTACTGACACTGCTTGACACATCTTTTACTCCTGAAGTTATATTCACCACATTAACCAGCCTATTAACATTGTATTAAAAATATTTGTTATACTTTATTAAAAATACATCTCTTTTAGTTGGTACGTCCCTTTCTTAGTGGTATATCTTCCATTATTCAAGTAATAATTTTACTTCTTTCATCTTGTGTTTTGAAATGGGTTTTTGTTGATCTGTAGCTTTCTATTCCCTTTCGTTCACAGGAAGAAGTTGTCAAACTTTTCCCACAGCAGCAACTGGAAATCGGCCTCAAACTATGTGGCTAAGAGATACATGGAGACCGTGGACAGAAATGTTTACTTTGAGGATGTGAGGTTACAAATGGAGGCTAAATTATGGGGTGAGGAGTTCAATCGCCACAGGCCTCCTAAACAGGTACTTTGGTGGATGTTGCTTGCTCATAAAACATTGACAGTTTTGGTGTAAACTAGGTTTGACCATTCAAACCTGGTTCGAACAATCACACCAGATATGAATTATGTACTTATTTAATGTATCCAATCATTATTAGGTTGACATCATGCAGATGTGTGTTGTGGAAATGACTGGTCGCCCCGGGAGCCCTTTATTTCACCTGGAGCACTACATTGAGGGGAAGTACACAAAGTACAACTCCAACTCTGGTTTTGTGAGGGACGATAACATCCGGCTTACACCACAGGTGCATTGTCAAAGTAATGTAACAAATCTGAATCTGTTGTCCCAGTCAGATGATGTGTGATTATTTATTGGCGATTATGTTTTTGTGGCATTAGGCATTCAGTCATTTCACATTTGAGCGCTCTGGACACCAGCTGATAGTGGTGGACATTCAGGGTGTTGGGGACCTTTACACAGACCCTCAGATCCACACTGAGAAGGGGACTGACTTTGGAGATGGAAACCTAGGTATTTATCAACATCCTGCATTCTTTTTCTCCTTAGAAACTTGAAGAATTTGATTTGTCTTAAAGTTGACTCATGTATGCATGAGGAACGTTTGTAATGATTGTCTGTGTGCTTGTGTTTCAGGTGTGCGTGGCATGGCTCTTTTCTTCCACTCTCACCTGTGTAATAAGATCTGTAGGAGTATGAGTCTCACTCGCTTCGACCTGTCACCTTCTGAATCTGCACAATTGAACTGCACCAACAAATTGCTGGTTTGTATTGAATAATCAAAAATCATCCTTTTGTAAGCTTAACCAGGGCTTGATGGTAGGATGGCCTGGGGCTAGTGTGAGAGATTTGGGCCAGCTGATGGAGCTGCGAAATAGGGACATTGCTATCAGAGATGACGTATTTTTGTAGGCCAACCCGGAAGTTAGCATCACCCTGGTTTCCTAGAGAAAAACCCAATAGGATTAATGCTAAATGCAGGCTATAGATGAACTGCACCACACTTGCATGACTTAAATGTCACCATTATTAAGCTACAAACAACTCTCTCTGTCTTTATTTAATAAACTTTTCCCTGAAAGTTTGAGTTAGAATAGGTTTTATTATAAACACATTGAGTAAAGATGGACTAGTGAGAGTAGATGAGTTTACCTGTTCAGCATGATGATGTTTAATGTACCAGACAACCTCTGTAGTCCCAATTAGCCACTTATTAGCAACCACCTTTTTCAAGACAAGAAAAATATTGTATTACTTTGAAAATGGGTATGACTAATGTATTCTATAAAACATGAAAATATCTTGAGCTTGTGTCAACCACAGATCTTATTTCAGCCATTTACCTAAAAACCGTAGGACGTAGGAACTGGAAGTGCTGAAATGCTAACTCGTTTCTGGGATTTGGCCTACAAAAATATGTCATCCTGCAGCACATCTATTGCCGATATATTGATGCACCATTTTTCCATGGTTAACAACAACACCAAAAAAGCTATACTGAAATATTATTATCATTTGGTTCTGATAGTTAATTTAAATATATGTTTTGTTTTGTTTTTTGGTGTGGCCAGTGAAAATATCACTGGACCTGATCAGGCCAACATAATAAAATTATTATCGCTTAGCCGTGCATTCACAAACTGTTGCTTGCAATGGTTTCATTTCTGCAGGTTTTCTAAATGAATTATTTTTTCTAAGCAGCTGTCAGCTCAGACTGTCCTCCGTGGATGTGAAGAGCATTGTGGTTCGCCCAGGGTCCGAACGACCTCTCTCGGCCACATGCCTGTTCTCCTCTCCCGGCTCTCTGAGACTTCCTCGGTTGATGAAAGCAGCGACACAGACTCGGTTCCCTGTTCTCCACTTAGTATGGGCATCTCTGCAGGCCGATCACCCTTGGGTAATACTGGCCCACCAAAGTAATATCAAAGCCCCTTTAAGGCCAAGTTAGATCAAGTCGTGAGCAGTACAACAATGGTATCATACATTTTGGTATCATAGCAGATGTAGTTAATGTTATTAATACAGTTATCTATCTCCTCCTCCACATACTGTCTATGGTAATATCAGTGTGCTACAGTTTCCCCCTACTTAAGAGAACAGACAAAACAATGAATGAATCTTTTTTTAGGGTCTGTCAGCTTTCAGGATGTTGCAGCCATCTGGAAACACTTTTTAAAATAGAAATATTTGTACAATAAAGTACAAGACGTCCCTCCACTTGTTGTCAGCTGGCCAAGAACTGAAGTGGGCCTTCGACTGGCTGGTTGTAATGTTACTAAAATGATAAATTCTTTTCATTGGGAAAACAAAGATAAATATTCAATTCACTCATCTATTTTTAGACAGAATGTTCTCTGTACATTCAAAAGGCCTAAAGGTTTGTGTGTTGTTTGACACTTATAAAGCAAAAATCGTGAACCACCCTTTTGTATTTTCATACCAATATAGTGTGACTTATCTAAATTTAACTATGGTGTTAAGGGTTTGTTTTCCCTAATGCTTAATTATGTTCCTGCCTAGAGGATGGTATCTATGGCTTACGTCATTTAATATTAATTAACTGGTGTTGAAGTTCCTAGGTAATCCCTTTTATTATTTTGATTAGTATTATAAATACACATATCCTAACTTACATGCATAAGGCTGTATACTGGAGTATATACTTGTTTGAAATATGAAAACTGTCATGTTGCTTTGTATCAAATATTGGTATCATATTTAATACTATGATTGGAAACAGCATTGACAAAAGTGTTCAAGCAATTAATATCAAAAGCAACCTGATTGCTTGTACTACATATTCTGTTAAATTAAAGCACATTGGATTCTTTAAGACATTTTTTTTATTTTTTCAATTCATATGAACAAATGAAACCAACCTCGACATATTTTATTTGTGAATTTTATCCTCACTCCTGTCAGCAGTCAGGACATTCTAGTTGAAAAGTAAAGTTTGTTCTTGTATGTCAGGTTCATACAGATTTCACACTGCATTTTTGTTTGTTTTTGGACCATTGAACATTCATTTTATTCAAGTCACCACTACTATGTCTTTCTATCTATGTGTGTTTACAGGCTGGTCATTCATGAATGAAATGAATGAGGCACATCGAGCTAACGGAGATCACAAGGTCAGTTTATGAGGAAGAATATAAATCCACCATTAAGTGTGACATAAAATGCAGTGATGTTTTGTGGAAACTTATTTAAGTTGATTTTAGCATCAATGCTAATTTGTATTGTGAACTGTAATTGCATTCGCAGGACTCAGAGAATGGAGGAGACAGTGGTTACCCCAGTGAGAAACGCAGTGAAGGAGACCTAGTTGAACATCACAGTCAGGTACAGATTATAAACTGGCTAGACAATGCAAATTAAAAATCTTTTCAAAAATTATATTAAAATGATGTTTATATTATATATTAATCACATCATTATTTGTATCTGGCACAAGAACAGTGAAAGTTTTGATGGTTGAGCCATTTCTTTGAGGGTGTCAACATTAAATCCAAACAAAATTAAATCTGAACATTTTAAACTAAACTAAAAATTTACAACTGTTGTATTTAAATAAGAAATTCAGATTAGAATCTATTCCTGCTTGTTTTCTTTGTTACTCCCCCAGCAAAGTTTCCTTTCTGTTAGGGTGCAATATAAACTTCTTGTTGTTGTGTGCTGTGCTTAAATGCACCATGAAATGCAGCAGTAATCATTTTTGGGCTGAGATATGAGATATGTGATGGTAGGTTTTTACATCATCGTTTAGGGACGTCCCTTCTACAACAGACATTACTCAGAATCGGATGAGGACAGTGTTCGCCGGGTAACTACGAAACCATTGATAAACTCACTGAATCTAATCATGATAGTCACCCATCACCCACTGATTCCTAATGATTCCTAATCTTCTTCTCATAGATCATTAATTTGGAGTAGTGCCATCCTATGATCCACCTGTTATCTAAACCTCTAAACCTTTTCATCTCATTCTTCTTTCATCTAAACTCTAACCTTTATCTCATCCACATCCACCTTTATCCTCTAACCGGTGGCAAGCTCTCCTTTCTCATACTGTAAATCCATATGCAGGGTTCCCACGGTCATGGAAAACCTGTTAATGTTCCTAGTCATCATGAATGACTAGCGAAGTCATGGAAGTCCTTTAGTCAAAATGTGTGGGAACCCTGCATGTGATTTCCTGCATGCATTGCTTTTTTGTGCAGCGATATTTGAAGTGTTTATTTGTGTGGTTTTTCTCACAGATGTCAGTTCTACTGCTTCTCATATAAACGTTTTATATTTAAAAGAAAAAAACAAGAGAGCAGTTTTTTATATATATATATATATTTATATACATATATAAAAAGCAGTTTTTCAAATGACAAACTGTTTTCATCAATAATAAAAGAACAATTCACTGATCAGCTATCCACTGTATTTCATAACACAACAGACCAATATTGTAAGCTATAAACCAACTATATGCATAGCTTGGTCTTGGCCAAAAAAGTAAAAAAAAAAAAAAAAAAAAGGATGGACATATAAATAAAAAAAGTACGGACATAAGACATAGCTGACTTTTGGACATGGGACAAGTCAGTGATGTTGTAATTTTTTTGCCTCAGTTATTACTGTGGGTGCTTAAAGATATACTTTTTTTGGTTTTATATCTCAGCTGACAGAAGAAAAATGGAGTTTTTACCATTCATCTCGCTCCCACATACACAGACCTTCCTGTGTGGCAATGGAAGTAGAGAGACTTAACACTATGCTTCTCGAAAGGAAAATTGGTAAATCCATCCTAGGCAAGGTAAGAAATTGTTTGAATTGTGCCATGTGTTTTATAAACCTTTTCTCGAAACTAACTGACAAATATCATTATCATACATTATTCCTTGGTTAAGTTGACCAAAAATTTCAATACTGTCATTGTTAAATACGTCTTTGAAACACAAAGTTGGATATTTTAAAATTGAAAGGTTACTATCCCTCCAATCAAAGTCCATGCTACCAAAACTTCCAAAAAGATCTCAAAAGGGGGTGTAAAACTAATCCATATGAATTAAGCAGTTTCTTCTGAAGTCTTCTGAACTGGTTTTCACTTTATATGATGAACAGATTTAATTTAACATGGAAGCTCAAATGTGCTTTTCACATGCTAGAATATACATTTAAGCTTCCATGTTTACCATATTTGATGTGCTCTGTGTATGTTTCTCATCATTGTTTATGATTGTTAATGAAAGTAATTCTAAATTAAATCTGTTCATCATATAAAGTGATTGTATCTCTTCACAAGGCTTGAATTAAACCGCTCAAATCATTTTTGGATTAGTTTTACAACACATTTATGACCTCTTGGATCTCCAAACTTTTGGTTGCGCAGACGTTCAATAGAGGGACAGAAACCTCTCAGGTTTATTCATTTGAGTTTTGAAGATGAACAAAATGGGTTTTGAATGATGATGAGGGTAAGCGGATAAAGGGAAAAAATTTCATTTTCGTGTGAACTTTTCCTTTAAGGTACACCTAGCCATGGTTCGCTACCACGAGGCTGGGCGCTTTTGTGAGAAGGATGCACCATGGGACCAGGTTTCTGCAATGTACCATTTGGAAAGGGCTGCCATGTGCGGGGAGCTTGAGGCTATAGTTGCTCTTGGCCAATGTTACCTTCAGCTGCCACATCACATTCTACCAGAGATCGAATTAGAGGTGCTTTCTTTTTGCAGTTATCTTGTTGTGTTTCCTAATTATCTTGTTTTGGTGGTCCTGCTTATACTTCGTCTGTTATGTCTGTGTTGTTTCATCTCAGGCATCTGAGGAAAACAGCAAGAAGGGTTTCCGCTTTCTGCTGCAGGCCGCTGAGGCAGGAGACCGGCCGAGTATGATTCTAGTAGCACGAGCATTCGACACGGGTTTCAACCTCCCTTCTGATAGGTGAGAAACGCATTGGTCAATTGTGTTTTTGGACCAAGATGTGTTTAGAGCTGAAACTTTTATTTTGGACTTTTAAAATGCAGGGTTATGGACTGGAAACACGCCGTGCACTGGTATGACTCTGCCCTTAAGATGACAGACTACGACGAAGGGGGAGAGTTTGATGGGATAAAGGATGAGCCGCGCTACCTTCTGTTGGCACGATTGGCTGAGATGTACCAGGAGGGAGGGCACAACCTGGATGCAGACCCCCAAAGAGCTGGTGAGTGTATCTTATGCTAAGGGACACCGTTAGACGACCAGAGACCCGTGGGCGACAGCATTAAGCCCAAAGTATACTACACTTTTTACGTGTATGCAAGGGTCAGCGTACAGTGAGCGTGATGCGAATTTTGTCATCAGAATAGTATGCGCACCACCCGATTTTTTTGTATGCCGTGCTTTACTTTGTAGCACAGGTCGCACATGTGCATTAAATTTGTTTTGCACTAATCAGTTGTACCACAAGGTGGCAACTCTGTCCTGGGCCGTTGTGTCAAAATAGAAAATGAAACTAAAGAGACTGAACAACAACAACATACATACGCATATAAAAACGAGGTATACTTGGGGCTTTACAGAAGACCCTATATCCTATTCCTGAATATCTTGTTCACGCCACCACTTGCAATAGCATCTATGAATGTGCAATAGATATATCAACTGTAACCACAGTGACAGTGACTAAAAAAACTGTCTTATTACATTTGAAATGAAAAAATTTGATGCTCAATTTCATCCTCCAAATTAACTGACAGCTTTAATACCTGAGTGAGAGCAGAGTATTTAAGTTGCACACAGACCACAAAACTCATGGAAACCGCTCCGATGGAAGACAGTTACTGGACCTTCAGATGACACAGTTTCTGTCCATGCCTTTGTAAGTTATAAACCCCGCATTCAGCAAACAGTGTCTCTCTCAAACTGTACGACATTACCAAAACTAGTAGTACAGTCAGGTTACGTTCACAAAGCAGGGCTTCACTTTCATTATTTTCTTGAAATGACACACGTTACTATAGGGATACTTAGCTCCTTATAGCTCCTATATCATATAATTTAAAATAGGCAGTTTTGGTTTCTAAATGTGTCCTGAATTTGTTGGAACATTTTAATTCGGTATGTATGTGTGAGTTATGATGTCTTTAAATTTTGTAGGTGATCTTTTCACTGAGGCTGCCGATGCTGCTATGGAGGCCATGAAGGGCAGACTGGCCAATCAGTACTACATGAAAGCAGAGGAAGCATGGTCTATGATGGAAGAATGAAAGTGCTGGTGTGCAAAAAAAGCATGAGCACGGTTCCTATTGTGCACCCACCCTGTTTACATGCTGTTTTCAATGCCTTATATTTTCCTTGGGTCCATTTGACCTAAGAAAAATAATGTTGATATTCGATCGGTTTTCTAATGAATGTGACAAGGGCATACGCTGATTCCAGATCAGCGATATACTGAGGTGCTAAATACACATATTCTCCTGGTTAATTTTTCAGTAAGACAATTGCACAGTGTCTGCAGCCTGTTCAGGTTGCTTCATGGGAATCTATTCATTACCTCTTAATAATTTCTTTCTCTTGTTTCTAAAAGACAACTGGATGTTTCTTTAATAAACATGTTGTGACTGTTAAAAATGGGATTACTGATGATTGATCTTACTTCTGTATAATTAATTTGCTAGTATTGTTAGATCAGATGTCTAAGAATATTAAGCATCAGTAGCTATGGTTGTGAGTTTTAACCTGTTCGACTGTCAAAAAAACTTTCATAATTCATCATAATCAAGGAGTGCAGAAGTGAGTGTGATCATTTTTGCTGGTCATTTTCAAATGTGAACAAGATTACAAAGAAACAAACAATAAAATCATTTTAAAAAATTCAGTCTCATTACACAATGTTTAACCAGAATTATATGTTGTTTTTTAGTTTATACCGAGACGCCACTGCACATAAATTAATGCTAAGATACAATAAATGATATAAGATGGAATTTCAGGCATGGCAAGGACATTCAGCTAATCTGTATTTTCTATAGCGTCTTTAAATGTTATATTTCAAAGCACTTTACATAAACAAATAAAACAACAAAATACACCATATAAAGATTACAAAATAAGCCAAAAGAGGAGAAATGCATTCAAAACACTTAAAAACAAGTAAAAGCTACCCTAAAGAAATTAGTTTTAAGGGGAGATTTAAAAATGTTAAGAGATTTCGCTTGCCTTATTAGTTTTGGAGCTATAAAGAAAAAGCCCTAGCACCCATCGATCTTAAACGGGTTGACAGAACAGTTAACAAATCAGTATCAGATGAACGAAGGTCACACACTGGGGTATAGTGAGTACAAAGCTATTACAAATACTGAGGTGCCAGACCATGCACAGCCTTGTAAGTAAGCATCAGAATTTTAAAATCAACCCTAAACCTAACAGGAAGCCAATGCAAGGACTCCCAAAATGGGAGTGATATGATCTCTTAACCTAGTTCTAGTTAATATTCTAGCAGCCGAATTTTGCATGACCTGCAATTTGTTCAGGGTAGTTTTTGAGGCAGCTCTAGCTTTATGCTGAATAGTGTTGTATGAAAATATGAAAAAAATATGATGTATGGCTGTAACAATAATTAATAGACTGATCATCAATATGATGATTGTTTTAATATTGGATGTCTTAATACAGACTGAGACTTTGGTGCTTTCCATTGGCTAGCGCCAACGAACTTGAGTGATCTTTGGGGGACTTCCAAGGACACCTGCATCCAGTGGGAGGGGGTGAGATAAAAATTATTAGAAAAATGGTTAAAACTAGCAGGATTCCACTATTAGAAAGTACACCAGGAGGCGGTTGTCATCTCGGCTTTATTGCTGTGTTCAATAAATTGTTATTTTGACATCTGGAACTCTGCTTTTTAAGCTTTATTGACAAATTTGAGAAGACCATTGTTTGTTCCACGACAATAGCACAGAATTAAACACTGAAATAATTACAATCATTTAAGTGTATGATCAAATATAAATTATGATAAATGGATATTGTCATAAACTAAACCTGTGTAAGATTGTATAAGATTCTGATCACCCTGTTAGGAGTTTATTTTAGAATAATGCCAGCATAATATGTGCAACATAGTGTTATTTTTTTAATAGATGGTTGTTGTAGTATTTATTGTCCCTTATTGATTTTTATCAGTATTCATTCATTGCCTCTTTTCAGATACAGGGGCAAAAGAAGTTAGAAACATCAAGTTAGATTTTTTTTTTTTTCAGGTTTCTTCTTACAAATCTGTGGTGTATTAGATTAATAAATATACGTATCCTATGCATTACAGAGACCATAGGACCTACTTGCTAAATTCCGCCCCAAGAATTAATGTTGGAGTGAAATTAGGTTCACAGTCAATTACAAACTATTAGCCTATAGCTAACTGTACATTAAAAAAAAAGCCATTAACCTTTGTTAGTACCACAAACGCCTAGGTTTAGGTATAATATTGCTAATTACAATAGGATCAATACCACTGATAATAGAGAACATCGTTATATATATATATATATATATATATATATATATATATATATATATATATATATATATAGATCAGTGATCAATACCGATGCTTGCCTTTTTCTGTAAAATATTTTGAATTAATGTAACGTATTATATATATTAATTTATCCATGTTTATGTTCTTTACTTTACACAGGTAAATCATTTGATCTAAATTTGTATTATATCTTTTACTCCCGCTGTACACAACATCTTCACTAGTTTTTCATATCAGTGCTTCACTGCTTCCGCCGTCTTCTTAGGGCGGATCGTATCTAGTTTAAAAGAGCGATTGCACATTTGACGTGATTTAATTGGCCACCTTTTCTGTCACGTTACGTCAACACAAAATCCTATTGGCTATGAAAAGTAGGAAGCGTTACTACTGGCCAACCAGAACCCTTCGCGCGGAATTTTGAATAGTTTTCAAACATTTGAAGTTATCCGTTTTATATCCCTCCGCAGATCGACAAAGAAAGTAGTCCTTCATTTTTATAATGCATTACACGCTAAATTAACCTTTGAACAAGGCTCCAAATATCTGTCTCCATTTATTATGCGATAGGCTATTATATTATATTTCAGTAAATAACTAATAGTTGTTTAGATTTTTTTGCGGAGGGATATATGCCGTCCGTCAAGACGGAAGCACGCGCTGCCTGTGTCGATGGACACAGTGTGCTGATGTTAGGTAGTAGTTTGAGTTAGTAACGGCAGGAGCGACCGGGACAATAATCCTAATGCTGGATTAAGCTGGTTTTAAAAGCCAGGGTTTGACATCGATGGAATATATTTTATCGTTTTGATATACGCAACCTCAGGTAAATCCTCGATTATTTTCATTTCAAGGATACAAAGGAACTGCTCACATATTATTGACACACTGCTGTCGACAGATGCGTAACGTTAGTTACAATTAACAAAACAAATCGGTAACATTATTTTCCGTGAGTGTGGTCACAAATATTTTTGGCAATATTTGAGTCCACTCGGTCACTACAACTAGTAAATGTGGATTTATTCCTGAGCTTTTTGCATGTTATGTAGTGCTTTAAATGCCTTTGGCCATGTGCTGATCTCGTGTCTTCAATTGTAAATGTGAACGCAAAATTTATGTTGAAATTATGCATTAATACAGAATATTACGACATTGTTCTTTGTATAGTATATTATATTTAACATCAAGGATGATATTCGAGTAAGATTTCCATGAAACGTTGAAGTAAAATATTGTATTTACGTCGATGAAAATTCCCACCAGTCACGAGGTTGTTCTCTTTTTGTCTTTTGTGTTTTGCTAAACAAGGTAAGTTGTTTTGAAATGCCTTTGTTTGGGAAAATCGTGGTGATCAAGAGAAATGGAGGAGATGGCACTGAATTTCCTCTCACAGCGTCCTGTCTGTTCGGAAGGTCAGTAACGTTAACACTCTTTATAATCATGGCTTACATGACTGTTAAGGTTTTTACTTAAAATACTGCCAAGTAGATACAGTGAGGTGCATGGAAAAACAAATAAAATATATAAGACTACTGAATTACTATAACATACACAGTCACTGCAAGTAAAGTTGAAGTGCACTTGTTTAAAAACTTTAACATTTGGTTACAAATATCTTCTTAATTGCAACTGATAGAAAGAGCTGTAATGTTTGGGACATGCGCGGTTCTTCTCGTTTGATGTCAGGCGGGCTTTTCATTTATGTTAAATTTTTGACGCAGGCAACCACTCTAGCCAATCAGAATACGTTACTCTAAATGACATGCATTCATGCTCATTGTATAGATCGTGAGACGGAGTATAACTCCTATATGTGTCTGTTATTAAAATTATAGTTAGGTTATGCAAAATAGGCTATTACTTTGTCTCAGTTGTTACCAGTGGTGGCTGAATGATAATATAAATATTTTTCACATTTTAATGCATAATTTTGACAAACAGGCGATTTTGCAGAACCAGGTATCAATGAATCTACTCCCATCACAAAAACGTACACAACAATATTGTGCTTGTTAATGCAAATTAAACACTTAAAAAGATATTACAGGAAAATAAAGTGTTAAGACACATCAGTGAAACTATGTAAAGAAACACTGATGTCTGTCCTTTTTTTTTTTATCATATTCATTTTGACAGAACACAACTTTCAGCCAACATGAAGCAATGTTTAAACATTTTGTCTGTTGATGTATTGATATGAGTGAAGAATGAATTGTTACATTAAATATGCATGTTTTAGTGTGTATAATTTAAAAGAAATCCTGAACCAATTATTAATGTATATTTGAGTGAGTAATGGTATTTGAGTAATGTGTAGCAAAACTAGAATGACCCAATAAATCTCAGAGAAATTCATGTCTTTGTCTTACACCACATATTTCATATTTACCAGTAAGGCAAATGGGCATAGGAGTTTTAATGTGGACTCTTTTTACTGCTTTAGGAAGCTGGACTGTGATATTCGGATTCAGCTGCCGCAGGTGTCTAAAGAGCATTGTAAAATTGAGCTGAATGAGAACAAGGAGGTAAATATATTGGGTTAAACTAAGTTTAAATTTGTATTGTTTTCAAAAACTATTTCTTTCCACAAATCAACACATGACATGCTATTTATTTATTTATTGACTTGTCTCTTTTAAGCTCATTTTGACCAATTTGAGCTCTGTGAACCCCACACGTATTAATGGACAAGCTCTTAATCAATCAGAACGTTTAAAGGATGGTGATGTCATCACAATTATTGATCGTTCTTTCAGGTGAGTCAGCTGTTTATTGCTATTATTTTAATGCTGGAATAAATCTTTCTTGGACAATCCTTGTTTGGTAGAATTTGTTTTATGTGGTTTATTCTTGTCAAAATGTCAGGTTTGAGTACCCACCTCCTAAGACACCGAAGAAGAAGACGCTGTCCACACCTGGAAAAGACAAAGCAGTTCAGGTGTGTGCTTTATGCTAGACAGATGATGGGGATTTTTTTGATCATTTATCATTTATTTCTTTGAGTTTTGGTTGTTGTTTTTTTCTTATAGGCTTTGCAAGAGCAGCAGGGAAAAGGCACACCTGTTCCTGTGGACAAGAGGAAGTCAGAGCATTCGTTTGGTTAGTGATCATGAGATTTGAGGCTTTATTCTCTGTTTCTGTTGTAGTTGTAGGAGTAGAATAATGGTTGTAATAATAATTACTGTTTTATTGGCCAGTAATTATTTCATATCAATGAGTGTCATGTGTACTGTATTTACAGACACTTGTTTGAAAGATGGGTCAAATTTGCCACCATCTGTGGAACAAACTGTTGAGACTGAACCAGAAGAAGGCAAACTTAAAAAGGACAGTATGTCACCTTTTTGTGAGCTGTACCAAATGGTCAAACAGGACCTTGTTGCAAAATCACCATGGAAGTCTGAGCTACCAAAAACACCTCTTGCAAGACCTCAGGTTGGTCAAGAGAAAGTTCTTGCTGCAGATATTAAAAGTAGTCCGATACCAGTCCCAACCCCATCTACCAAGAAGCGAAGATCCTCGAAATCCAATTCTGAAGATACAACTGGAGCAGCTATCCCTCAGAGCTCATTGAATGCAAATGTGGAAGAAAAACCCACTGACAATATGCCATCTGTAGGGTCCAGTAGCCCCTTATTGACGGAGAAAAATATAACTCCTGTCTCCCAGAAGAAGAGAACACCCTTGAAAACACCCCAGAAGTTCAGTGCTGGTGAGGTAGTCCAGCAGATTCTCTTAAAGCCACAGCCTGAAGAGAAAACTCCTAAATCTCCAAAAGGAAGGCGAAGTAGTGAATCACAGAATCAGAGCCTTGCTCAAATACCTTCAGTCCAGCCTCAGACTCCAGGCTCTGAGGATAAAAACACTGAAGTGAAAATGTCACCAAGAACATCTCCAAGAGCAAATGCTGGCAAAAGGTTTCAAGTCCAAGATGTTCTGCCTGAAATTAAGGCTACCACGTCAGCTTCTAAGAAGCAAGGTGAGATGGTTTGTTTTTCTCCTTATGAATGAATTTGTAATGGGGCTCTGCAACTAATCACATGCGAATGTCATGCGCATCTCCTCAGTAAAGCCGGTTCTGTGATTAGTAGTAAATCTCCATCACATGCTTTCGGATCGAGCTGCATTTAATACACCCAACGTAATTCACTGTGGGAATGTAACGGTATGAAAATTTCTTATAGTTTATAGTGACCAAAATTATCATGTTTATCAGTATTATCACGGTATTGTTAAAATGTGCTGGAGATGTTCACAAAGTACAAACATATAACTCACTTCAAGTTTAATATTTAAAAATCAACAAACAACAAATAAAATGACTTTTTGTTTGCGTGACCACTAAAACAATAACATTACCAATGTTGTTCGGATTTTAAATGACAACTTGACTGACCACAGTTTAATAGCATGTTCAAATATCTAATGTAAATGTTCAAATAAAGCTTTGAAAAAGTTTCATTAAAAGGTAAACCTCACATTTCAGCCTTTATATAAAGAAAAGTTAAGTCAAAATGATAATTTATTTAATGAATGATTATGTGTTTTATCTGCTTCATAAATAATTCTAGATAACTTATGTAGAATCCACATAAGCTTGTTTTTCATCAACCGGTCAGTTTACAGCAGGGCATGCAAATTCGGTCCGTTTTTGGCCAGACAGAAAATGCACACAGGCTGATTGTAAATATGTATGTAAATACATTTTTATTTTTTTACATTTTTTTTTGTTGTGACAGTGTGTATATTAAGCGTATCATTCAACTTTTTCCCATGGTCTAAAAACAATAATCGCAACACATAGCAATATCGAACCGCAATACTTGTAGAATCGAAATTCTTAAAAAAAAAAAATCGCAATACATATCGTATCGGCACCCAAGTATCGTGATGTCAAATCGGGAGGTAGGTGTATCGTCCCATCCCTACAAAGCAGTATTGTGATTAAGAACACTTCCTTTAGGTATTACATGGAGCGAAGATGAAAACAATATGCCATCTAAATGTTTCTGAAGACAGTCAGAACCTTCAGAGGTACATTCATATAATTAATTCATTCATTCATATATTGATTTGTATAATTCCCTTAGCACGCTTATAAAACCTCACAGCTTTTCTGCTCTGTTTTCACTTGAAACGAAACTACTCTACATACAGCACATGAGACTGTTACTTAAAACTGTGCGTTATGCTGGACAGTATTTATTTATCGTGAGTTGTTTAAGTTCCGGTAATCTAATTAGGGCTGGTCCGAATACCATTTTTTGAGCCTCAAAGCTTCGGTAGTAATCAACACCGAATATTTGAAGCTTCGGAGGGTGGAGGCTGAACATATTCTTCTCTCTAATAAAGGCAGGGATCTCTGTGTGTCTGTTTGCATTTTTGTCGGGAACCGTTCATCCAATTGACTTCATGCGATGTGCTGTTGTGGTAACCGTTAGGCCAGTTTTAAATCGCATATTTTAGTGAACTATGGCTCTGTGTATTAAATGCCGCTCCATCTGAAAGCATGTGATAGAGATTTACTGCTAATCACAGAACTGGCTTTACTGAGGAGATGCGCATGATAATCGCATGCGATTTAATTACATAACCCTAATTTGTAACAGATTATAAGTGTCTGCATTCTGAATCCACCATTTGTCATTTAGGAAAATGTTGCAAATATGTACCTATTTAAGTCATATTCATTATACTTTTGTTTTGTCCTACAGATGACACTTCGGTTAACGAGCTATGTGACGGTAATGAATCTCACAATGAAGTAACCGTTCCAAAATCAAAGAACAAACGAGTGTCCTTTGGTGGTCAGTTAAGCCCAGAGCTATTTGATAAACGTCTGCCTCCAAATTCCCCCCTTCGCCGTGGGGCAACCCCACGACGCAGTTTGGGCCTTTCCCAAAATTCCCAATCTCTCCTACGACGAGCATCCACCATTGGTCTTATGGTAATGCATAAAACATTTATTTATTTTTTTTTTTATTTTTTTATTTTATTTAAATCTTTGAAACTTCTGAGGGCTTTTAATCCTTTTTTTTTTTTTTCAGGCTCTTCGACTTGCAGAAACCTTTACAGAGGCTCAAAGTTCTCCAAAGAGAGCTTCACCCAAACAGACTGCATCTCCAGCGAAGACTCCGTCACCTGGCAAAAAGTCACCAAGTACCAAGGCTAAAACTCCATCACCTGCCAAAAGGTCACCGAGTACCAAGGCTAAAACTCCATCACCTAAACGTCAAAAGTCACCATCTGGTTCAAACAAGGCACCAACACCATCCTTTACTCCTGCTACACCCAGGACACCTGCATCGGCTAAGAGATCTTCAACTTCAGCGATTGAGGCTGTGGGTGACATGTCTTTAACTGAGACACCTAGAGTGCAGGGGCGGTTTTCAGTCTCTCGTATCAGTACTCCATCACCTGTCCAGGACCAGGAGGACAAGCCTGAATCTCAGTCAACCATTAGAGAAGATGTGCCCCAGAGATGTGTAACACCAAAGATACCTTTAAGGAGGAAGAGCATGAAGTCTTCTGCAAGAAAAACACCCAAAAGTGCAATTAAAAGTGCACTTGATGTCATGCGTTCAAGACGCAGTGGAGCATCACGGGCTAATCTAAAAGGTGAAACATTTAAATTGGTTATGGCAGTTCTTTCCTGTTAAGAATACAAAATCTTTCATCGGTTTAAATATTTATTTACTTGTTTTTTTTCCCCCTTTGTTTTAAGTGTTGACCTCTTGGGCTGACATTGTGAAGTTTGGTCAGACCAAACCTCAAATGGAAGTTACAGCTAAGAAAAAATCTACAAAGAGTAGTATAGTGAAGAGAACTGCAGTGCCAAAACCCAAGGTAAAATACAAAAGATTATCAGTCTCAAAATAAAGGTTTTTGTTCTGATTAACAGACATTTGAAAAAATAATGTTTTTATTCAATGAATGGATCATTAATTTGTGACTATTACAAATTGCATTTAACTGTTGGTTACCTATACAGACACCTGCACGGAGGCTGAAAGAGGATGTCAGCACTGGGCATGCAGCATCTCCAGTCACCATTGTTGTTGGCAAAGCCCATATGAGGATGAACCAGTCTGTAGGTGCTGCACCTAAAATAGTGCCAAACATAGCACTATTCAAGAAGGACATGAAAATGGATGAGGACTTGACAGGTTTGTTCAGTGTTGAAGAAAACAATGTATGCAATTAATGTTTGATGAAATTGTTATTTCAAATTCTATGTTTTATGTGTAATGTTAGGTGTTGCAGAGATTTTCAAAACCCCAGCCAACACCAGGTCTAAGAATAGAGTTCCTGTGAATAATGAATGTCCAGAGATTCCTCTGGATGAGATTTCAGTGATGAAAACACCAGAAGAATCAGGTAAATGTTTCAGATTTGTGTCACAATTGATCTGCAGTGTATTATATTTGATATAACTGTGATTTAATGCCCTTGTTTTTCATTTCCCACGCAGGTGAAATGATTGTGTCACCATTAAGTGTGGTCTCCACTGCCAAACGTGGTTGCTACAGCAATGAAGCAGTGACACGACTTCTTCTGGACAACCAGGATGGAAGTTTGTTGGAAGACGGAGGTCTTTCTCAGCTCCCTGACAGCTCAAATGAGGCAAGTTGCCATGACATCATTCTAGAGGTAGAGACCCCTTCTGATGTACAAAGGGAGGAAGAGGAGGCTGACCCTGAAGAAGTAGTCAAAACCCCAAAACGGAAAGCAGCACCATCTTTGTGCCTCACTGGAGTCAAGCGACTCATGAAGACACCCAAACAGAAGGCCGAACCAATTGAGGACTTAAGAGGAAAGCTGCTCAAGACCCCCAAAGAATGTAAACCTTCCCAGGAGGAAAGTCTAGAAGGTGTTAAGGAACTCCTAAAGACTCCCAAATACAGGGGAGCTCCAGTAGAAGACATGGTTGGAGTGAAAAGAGTGATGCAGACCCCAAAAGAGAAGAGCAATCCTGTACTCTGCGCAGCTGGTCTTCAGAGGCTTATGAGAACACCCACAGAAAAGGCTGAGCAACACGAAGACCTGACTGGTTTGAAAGAACTGATGAAAACACCAAAAGTAAAGGGAGCTATGGTGGAGACTCAGTTAGGGCTAAAACAATTGGGGAAGACACCCAAGCGGAAGAGAAATCAAGTTGAAGAGGACCTAACTGATGTTCAACAACTGATGAAGACCCCTAAACACAAAAGAGAACCAGTTGAAGATCAAATGGGTGTACAAAGGCTGATGCAGACTCCCAAAGAGAAAGTTGAACCTGTAGAGGACCTCTCTGGTTTGAAGCAAACTCCCAAGCAAAAAGGAGATCCTGTCAGCAGTCAGTTTGTAATCAGTGACCTGATGAAGACCCCTCGACTTAAAGAAGCAATGGCACAGGATTCAACTGGGCTTAAAGAACTTGAACCAGAGAATAGCTCTTCCCTGACAACAGAAAGTAGAGTGACTGAGCCTACTGAGGTAATGGGTTACCTCATTAAACACTCACACCACGTTTTTTCAGTAGATAATTTAGCTGACAATGTGAGCTTTGTCATACTGCTTACTTGCATTGTAGATATGTACAGCCTCTTTGGATAGATGCTTTACTAACACGCTAAACATTCTGTAATGGTTGTTCATTCTTTGTTGTAAAAGTAATTGGGAGTTCTTTTTATTTCCTTCAAATATAATTAAACCTTGTAACTTTTAATTTTTAGATACAAGAACCAGTGGAAAGTGGCTCTGCATTCATGCCAGTTGAAGGAGAGTTAAATCTGGGTAATGCACATTTGTTCTCATCCATTTTGTTTTTCTTAGTCTTAAAATTTGGGAAATTAGGTGTTTGACTGATAACTACTTGGATTACTAAATGAAGTTGTCTTTACTTATAGGTTTGGATGAGGAATGTGACAAAGAAAATGTCCGTCCAGTTGAAACCATGGAGACTGAAGTTGTAAAATCTGTGGATCCCCAGTGCACAGCTAAAGCAGTTGAATCTAATCAGAGTGATCAAGAGATCGAGACCGTAATTCCCCAGGAAAGACACCCTGACCAGAGCGAAGAGTCAGTTTCAGTTGAAGCTATTGATGTCTTTTCCTCTGGGGCAGATGAGAAAACCCAGGAGCAGTCTGAAGAAACTGTATGCGTATCTGATAATACTAACGCAACAGTTGAAGCTACCCCAACTTCATCCACTGCTGAGCAAGAGGAGCTAATCAAGTCTCCACCTGCCAAGAAAATTCAGCGTGGCAGTCGAGGAAGAGTAGCACAGAAATCCAAAAATGAAATGGCCAAAGCACCGGCTGTGTTGTCATTAATTGAAGAGGAAAAAATTAGTAGTCCAATACCTGCTAGCCCTACCAGGGGAAGGAGAGTCAAGAAACTTCTTGAAGTTCCAGAAAAGACCGCCAGTCCAGTCAGAAAATCAGCTCGTGGTAGAGTTCCCAAGCACAGCTTTGTGGAAGAAGAGGCGGCGAAGAATACTGAGGCTTCACAAGTACTTGTAGAGTCCATAAATACTGAGGTGCCAGACAGCCTGCCTGTCGTTACCAAAACCAGGAAAGGAAGGAAAGCTAAACAAGGTGATGCTGATGCTGTAGTTGTGCCCACTGTTGATGCAAATACCGTTGACTCACAGTGTACTGATGCCAATGAAGAGCAGGGCCAAGCCCCTGTTGTGAAACCTGGGAGGAGAAAGAAAATGGATAAAATGGAAAGCCAACCTTCAGAAGAACTTGAACAGAAAACAACTGAAATTGTTTGTGAGGAAAATGCTGTTGCACCAGAGGATGTCAAGTTGCAGACTTCACTAGGTACTGAGACTGTCTCTGCAACTAGAGCTAGAAGGGGAAGGCCAGCAAAGAAGGAACGCTTGAAAACTGAGCCAACCCCTGCTTTGGAAAGCGAAATTACAAGCACTCATACTGTTGTAGTGGCTGAGAAGCTCCTGACACCTGTAGCAAAGTCAGGGCGAGGGAGGAAAGGTAAAAAAGAAACTGTCAAGGACCAACCTGTGGATGATGATGATGATGTCACTGTTGTTTCCAAAGCTGAGGCAGATGTTGACCACGAAGAGGAGCCTCAAACACTTGTGGTCAAGTCTGGAAGAGGAAGAAAGGCCAAACAGCAGAAACCACAAATTGTTGAAGAGATTGTTGACCAACCTGCTGTGGATACCAGCACACATTTACCTGTGACTGAAGAACACACTGAAACAGTGGTAAAATCTGTGAGGGGGAGTAGGAAAACAAAACCGTCAAAGGTGACAGTTTCAGTTGAGGCTGAGGAGAACGTTGTCAGCCCGGTTGAACAAGCAGAGACCCCTGTTGTGAAATCTGGTCGAAAAAGGGCCGTTATTGCAAAGGAACCCGAAGTGGTGGCAGACGTTTCTGTCAAAAGAGGTCGCCGTGCTGCTGCAGTCGCTGTGGTGTCCAGCCGTGTACGTAAAGCAGTAGCCAAGGCAGAGTCTGAGGTTACAGAGGATGTGACTTCATTAGAAGAGCCAGTTAAGCCTGTTAAACATACCAGAAGAACAGCAAAAGCACCTGAATCAAAGAAAGAAGAAAATACCATGACACAAGCAGATTCTGAATTTGATGCTGTTGAGAATACAACAGCTGTTACACTGGAGAAAGTGGAAAGAGGAAGTCATGGCAAAAAACAGAAGGATTCAAATAAAGACATCCCTAAAAACCCAATCAAAGAATCTGCTGCAGCTGAGGAAGCTAATGAAATTAAACCCTCAAAAATGGTTAACTGGAGCCCAGATTTGGTCAACTGTAAAGATATTGAAACTTCTACAGATGTAAAAGATCTACATGTGAAGAAATCCAAAAGATTAGGTAAATCACCAGCTGAGACAACCTCCACAGAATCAAATCAATCAGCTGATCTGCCACCCAGAGGCTGCAGAGGAAGGGGAGCGAAAAAAGAACCTCCCGTTGAAGACTCTCAAGAAGCAGCTCAGGTAAATGTCAAGCCATTGAGAAGAGGAAAGGCAGTGGCTCCCTCTGCGCCCAAATCAGAGCCCTCTGATAACAAGACATCAACTCCCCTCAAAAGGAAAAGGAATGAGTTGATTGAGGTAACGGATGAGTCCGTAAATAAGGAACCTTTGCCAAAGAGAAGAGGCAGAGTAGCCAACGGCGCTGAAGTTGCAGCAGAGGTCCCCAGCAAAGAGAAAACATCTGAAGCTGAACCAGAAAAGGCTGAGCCTACTCCCAAGAAAACTGGTAACAGAGCTGCAAGAGGACAGAAAAGGACAGCCCAGGAACCAGATCCAGCTCCTGCTAAGGCTCAAGAGTCTGTTTTAGGTAAGCATAATGTAAATGCTGTCCTCAGTGTATTCCTGAAGGATTCAAGAACTTTACATTGGGGTTTAGTAGGAATTGTTCGGTGAACCTGTGCAACTTGGGACTATAAAGTAGTTTGTTCAAGATTGTGGATAAGGTTCTTTTCAGATGTAGCCATGTCTTTCAGTGAATTTTTGTCACATCAGTTTTGCTGGTTCTAGCCTTCAAATATTATATCAAATAATGCTTTTGGGCTTGATAAGTGCCTTGGCTGTGTACAGTTTAGACCTGTGTTTTATGTACATGAATGTGTGATTAATGATTCGATTTTCTGCTTTGCATGTTGTTGTTCATGCTGTGCTGTACTATTCACCTGTTGAGAGTGTAATGGTAATGTTTTATGTGTTCACACAGGAACCACCACTCGAAAAGGAAGGAGTGTGAAAAAGGTAGAGGAAGTAGACGTCCCTACAGAGGCGGCTCCTGTCAGACGCACCAGGAGGAAGTAAAGCACTGATCTTACAGAGTGGTCTTAATTATCTATTCTCTGTAATCTCTTAAAAAAAGGTTTAGTTTTATATGTTTGTAATATTTCATTATGCCTTTTTCTATCACTTTTTTTTTTCAGTGTAATTTTAGCTGCTTTTATCTTGGAGAAAACTGTGTACACTTATCAAATATGTTTGTTCTCTTAAACTCAGAGGAAAGGGGCATTCAGACATTTTTATTTCAAGAAAATGTTTAAAGAATTTCTACTTTTGAACTGTTAACTTGGCTCAAAAACATTTCTTCTATATTCCCTTCCTTCGTGTTTTTATTTTTTTATTTTATTTTTTTTAAAAGAATAAAGTGAGGGGTGCAAAACCAGGCTTAAATGTTCACAATTCTTAAGCCCAAGAGTGTGTGATATGCTGTAGTAGGTAGTGTACATGTGACATGCTTGAAAGTTTTCATTAAAAAGATTTTTGTCACCTCATGTTTGATTGTTTTTTTTTTTTCTTCTAAGTTTTTATTAGATCAATCTCTATCACTTTAAGATGTTGAGACCATTTGTTGTATATGTTGTAACGCAATGGTAATGAAGCTGTGCCAGAAAAAGAGGGAGGGAGGGGTGGCACACCTCTTACATGAAAAACTGTTAGTGGTGTATACCCACTACATTTACAGCAGTTAAATTACCATGGTATATTGTATAAGTCACGGTAATGAACACTACAATAACTAATGTACAACAGCATAAATGATCTCAGAAATCATGTTTTACATTGTGTTCTGTGTACTTGTTATGATGTTGATGTTCAAATCTGAACAAGACATGTAAAATATCAGTTCTAAGATGGCCCAAACAGGTTTTTTTTTGTCCTTTCTGCTCTGGACAGCTGGAGAGCAAACCTGTGACATCAAATGAGGTTTACAACAGTCAACTACAAAACACAAAGATGTCAGTGGAAGATAATAAAAAATAATAATCTGTACATCCTCTTCATAATCATATTAATACACAATGAACAATCCTGTGGTAGTATTATGGTGCTGAATGGTTGGTAATATAAATAAGCCAGCCGTGGTATTTACATAGCACTCCAAAGTGTGGTATAAAGGTTAAGGTGCCCCTTCCACCTTTCATTTTTCTCTTGATCGTGCTAGTACTGAATGTAATCTAAACAGATTTATTGATTGGCTATACTCTTATTAATCCTTGCTTAACATCTGAATCATTTTTTAGATTTATTCTGCCTTTCCAGTTTTGAAGTTAAATGATCTTTTATAGTCATTGGATAATCAGTAGATATTTTTTGTAATCTGTGCATTTATGTTTTGTTGAATAATAATAGGTTTTACATATATTGTGGACACAGTAATTCATTTAGATATGTATATTTGTCATTTTAAAGCGAAAAGTTCAAGTGAAACCACTGGATTAGGTACAAAATTGACACTAAATCCGAAAAGTATGTTTATTGCACACCGAAGGTTTGGTCTTGATGCACAGCGCAGTCTCCGCCTCACCAGCAGGTGGCAGCACGGCGCTCAGCCGCTCGAGCGGACGCGGTGACGTAATCAGAGATTTCCGCTAAAAAGTGGTCGCGGAAATTTTTGAAATCTAACCGAAGTATCGACGGAAGAATATACTGGTCTAGTGAAATTTATTTCGTTACTAACGCAAGTAATTCATTCGTTATTCAATTAACACAATTGTATTTTGTAATGCATTTTGTAACATTTGTCGCTTGTTTTTGTCTCGAGAGTTTTAGATGGTTGTTGGCGTTTATTTCTTTGTGTGTATTTGTGTTTATTGCTTATTTCGTTACTAACATAAGTAATTCATTCGTCATTCAATTAACGTAACACAATTGAATGTGTTTTGCAACATTTGTCATTTGTTTTTGTTTTTTTTGGATGGCTGTTGGCGTGTGTGTGTGTGTGTGTGTGTGTGTGTGTGTGTCTGTTTATTTTCCACACGTGTAAACAAGTTACACATTTATATTGCGAACATATTAGGCACATATTACAATTACAGTATAGTTTGGTTTAGAAAAATGTCTAGTATTTAATGAATCTGCGTGCTTTTTTTCCACATTCATGCTATATACGTTAATAGACAATAGTTAAAGCTCTCTTGAATCTTGAATGTTATCAATATAATAAGGTAATAATGTCATTTATCTGTTCTATATGTGAAGGGGTGTTTATAAAGGTCAAAATGAGTCGGCGACCCAGCGGCAAATATCCTGAGATGCCCATGCGTGTGACAGACCGCAGGATGAGTCTGCTCAACGCCACCCCTCAAAAGTACAACCCATCTATTTTTTTCTATTATGTGACTTGAGAGTATTTTTGAGTACACATTGTGGTTTTGTTTGCCTAAAATGATTTCAGCAGCATACGTGTTATGTTTCAATGTATATAACATATCGACTTTGACTTCATTACAGTAAGGAAAATGTCTTTGGCAAGCTGAACATACCTAAACCTCATTCTACCACATCTGAGAGACGAACAAGCTTTTTTGGAAAGTGAGTCTGACAGTGAAAGTTAAACAAATGTTGTCTGATCATGATTTTGTGATTTGTCATTGTAATACTTAATGATGCCATACAGCATTTTCTTAAACCTTAATTAGTTAATCATGTAGTATGTCTTCACTTCTCTCTACCTCACCACAGAGGCCTTGGGCCAGGTGGCCAGAGGAACAGCATGTTTGGGGCTTACGGGGGCCCAGAGAAGATGAAGGACCCAAGACCCCTACATGACAAAGCTTTTGTCCAACAGTGTATCAAGCAGCTTTGTGAAGTATGATATTATGTGTACATTAAAAGAATATTGTAGGGTTCAGTACAGCACTAAAGTAATTTTAATTTGTTTTTTTGTTTTTTTTACTGGATGTGAATGGGTCAAATATAGCTTGAAATTTGAAAGCTTCAAATTTTATAGAGGCGCTTATCCACCTTATTCTTCAATGTGGAAGTAAGCGTATGGGCGAGACTTCCAGTTCATTAGCTGCTATAGGGAAATAACGAGAAGAATAACAACATGCAGTAAACGATAAAACTGTTTTTACTATAAACCAGTGTTCATAATTAAGATGATACACGAACATAATAAGGGAAGATGCACCAATTTGCAATATCAAGCTGCCAAATGAGCTGTTTTGTACGGTTAAAAAAATAGATGGACGCAGATGACACTGGAAGCCATTCCCATAAAAATGACAAATCGCCACTCTTACAAGATGAATAAATTCTGTAAAAAAACAACAATTGACCAAAAAAAAAAAAAAAACGATGACTAAAATAAAAATAAAATCTAATTCTAAATATTAACAAAAACTGTAATGGTGTATTAATGCTACTAAAATGTAAAGTTTCACAGGGCTTTCATCATAAATGAATAGTAAGCATAACTTTCTCTGGTTATTTTCAGCTCTAAATCTATAAATTTCATCAGTTAGAAAATTATTTTATTAGGCAGTCTAAAAACTATCCTGTAATCATGAGCAGCAAGAAAAAAATTTTATTAATTGGGCCAAAACCCTGGTTACAATGAGTATGTTTTCTCGTTATTTGTAGTTCCTGGTGGAGCGAGGCTTTCCAGGCAGCATCACAGTGAAGTCTCTCCAGTCTCCATCCACAAAAGAGTTTTTAAAGATATTCGAATTCATCTACGCTTTACTGGAACCATCTTTTCAGATGCCCACTGCCAAAGTGGAGGAGGAGATCCCAAGAATGCTCAAAGATCTGGGGTAATGACAATATGAAAGAACAAAGCACAACAATATTAATTCATTAGTGCATGCTGTGTGAATCTGTTAAAATATAGTAGTCTGATGTCAAACACTCTTTGATTTAACCATCCTTTAATCTGTCTCAATCACTAAGATATGGTTATGGTTTAATTTCAGATACCCGTTTGTGCTCTCAAAAAGCTCCATGTACTCCATTGGTGCTCCTCACACCTGGCCTCAGGCTCTTGGAGCTCTTATCTGGCTCATCGACACAGTCAAGGTGACTCTTCTCCAGACCTTTAACAGGGTTATGAGATCAACAATCTGAATAAAAAAAACTTATGATATAAGGGACACCTTTTAACTAATTATGACCAGTCAGTGTGACTTTCAATATTGCTTATACTTGGGCTTAAGGGTTCGTTCAAATCCTTATCACACAGTCTACACGGGACGGAACCGTTTGAGGCTCTCTACACTGGATGTGTCAAAGCAAATGTTCATAAATGTACACTAATTCAAAAATTTGGGCTTGAGATTTTTGGTTTTGAAAAGTCACTTATGCTCACCAATGCTGCATTTATTTAATCGGAGCTATGGTGTTAAAAAAAAAAAGAAAAAGAAAAAAAAACGGAATACTGTTATTTATTTATTTATTTATTTTTTTTTGAGTTAAAATGAGCAGCATTTATTTGAAATGCAAATATTTTGATACATTTCAAAATGTCTTTACTGTCACTTTTAAACAATTTAATGAGTCCTTGCTGAATAGAAGTATGAATTAAAAAAAAAAAGGAGACTATTTTTAATGGAAGTGTATGTCAGAAATCAAACCGGCTTCCATTTACTGTCAGCTACTCATCCAGTGTAGACCGCATTGATTGATTAAAATAGGTTCTAACTGCTTTTGACATAGAGTGGGCTCTTTTGTCTTGGGCCAATAAGCAACCAGTTACATGCAACAGGAAACGTTGTAGCATTGCCTGACATGTAGATTTGGTCTCTGCAGCTCTTCAGTGGTCCGAGAGAGCAGAACCTGCTGTTCTCTGACTTCTCAGATGAACGGTGTGATCTAGAAGAAGGGGCCGAGTACAACAAGGTACAGACAAAAAGTCAGCGTTGACTGTTTCAGCAGTCATTTTGTGTATTTACTTCCCTGAACTGTAGACATCTCGCATTTGACAAATTTATGTGCATGTGCTGTTAACTCTGTAGCTGTTGATGGAGTACTGCTCTGACGCCTACAACAAGTTCATGCAGGGAGCAGATACATTTGATGATGAGGATGACGACTATCTTAACAAACTAAGTAAGTCATGTTGCAGTGCGATGGTCAAAAACTGGGCTTTTTTGGATGGGGGGGGGGGGGGGGGGACTGTTTTAGTTTTTTTTTTTTTTTTTTTTTTTTTGACCTTTTGAACAACTTCTTAAATTAAAGGGATAATTCATTCAAAATGAAAAATGTCATCAATTACTCACCCTCAAGTTGTTCCAAACCTGTCTCTTGAGTTTCTTTTCTTTCTGCTGAACACAAAAATATTTTGTATAGAAAGAAATTCTATAGAAGTCAGTCAGATCCAGCAGCTGTTTGTTACCGATATTCTTCAAAATATCATCTCAGCAGCAGAAGAAAGGAATGCATGCCTGGAACAACTTTTACAAACCATAACCACCTGACTAACCATAAATACCTGTTATGTACCAAATTTTTGTAAAATTTAAAGGGTTAAAGTATTTTCTAACTGCATGTTATGGATCTTATTGAACTCAATTTATCCATGCATAATAATAATAATAATAATAATATATATTTTTTTAATAAGCTGTTTTAAACTTGTAAAGTTTAATCAAGACGTTAAAAATAGACCTTGGTTCCTGTGGTGACGTATACAGGGCATCACCATTCATTTTGTCCACAAACTCTCTGCAAACTCGTTAATCTCGCTCCACTTTTGAGTGTTTCACCCACCCACGTCTCAAAATCCAATCAACAACCGATGTGAAGAGTCATCACCCTGTAATTTTTCTTTTTTTGATAATCTGTTACTCCTGGATGTATGTCAGATTGCTTTTCTACAGCATTCCATGTGGTATAAACCTTGTATTTAGCAACTAAAACCAAAAATAATAATGAAACTTACCTTTTATGTTTTTAATAACCCCGATCTTACAAAATATATATTTTTATTACTAATGCAAAATACAGTTTCATGGTTAATACATTTTCTGAATTCTCTCAGGGAAGCTGTACAATGTGGATGAGGCGCTGTTACAGTCCCAGCAGGAGAAACATGCAATGCTGATTGAGCATGTGGAGAGACTTGAAAGAGAAAGCCAAACTGTGAGTCTGTACATTTTTCCTTGTCATTTTTAATGAGGGTTACTGCTTACCAGATTCTACTAATTTTAAAATAATAGTATAAAATAATAAAGTCAGTCAACCCTGTGAATTACACTCTCTGGGCTTCTCTCAGACACCAAATGCCAAAAATTTTTATAACAAAGAAACGGATTCTCTATTGTGAGTACTAGGGTAGATGTGACATAGGACATTTAAAGTCTTACATATACAGAGTAAGGAGTTTACACTAATGTGGGGACTTTGTGTATGTTGACAGGATCGTTTAGTAGGGAAGAGGACAGAGAAGATCAGATTACAGACTGATCTGCAGAAGCTGCAGAACTATCGCTGTACTCTGGAGGCTCATAAAACTGGACTGGAGAATAAAGCTGCTGGACTAGCTGAGGAGCTTGAGGCTGCTGGTGAGAGAGATTACATGATGCAGATACAAATACCTTGAATTCAGTTGCTTAATTTCCCTGTTCTTTGTGCAGAGATGCAGCTGGAGGGTCTGAAGCAGGAGAGGGCGAGGCTGCAGCACATCCTGGAGAATCAGAAGTTCACTCCAGCTGATATTGAGCGTATTAACAGAGAGAGGAATGAACTGCAGCAGGCTGTTCACAGCCTAAACCAGAGTCGAGAGGAAGCGGAGCAGCTGGTGTGGAACGAGGAGGTCAACCTGTCCAAAACCAAAGAGAAGGTCAGGGATTTATCGTGTACTGTTTGAATAGTTTCCATAATTTGTATAAGTACTGCCTTAGTGACTATTTAAAAAAAAAAAGAAAGTATATTACAAATGTGTGCAGTACGATTGCGATATGGACGTAGTACCTGAACGTCGTGTGACATGTCATTTACATTACCTTACTCTCATTCTAACTCCTTTCTGTGGCCTCTTTGGAAAATCTGAGATTGTTAATATGGCATAATGAGAAATTTACTAGCAATTTTTTTTTTTTTTTAAAGGCTGGTCGTTTTTTGATTGTGAACACCTTAGGTAAAGGATCTTCAGTGCAGCATAAGGGTTAAAAGAGGAAGATGCAATGCATCTGACATGTCAAGTGACCAACCAGTTTGTTTTTACTTGCAGTGTACATAAATCTGAAAGATGACACACAAACCAGCAGAAACTATAACAGAAGAAATTAGTGGCTCAAGAAAACAAAGTAGAATCTCTTACAGTATCAAACAGAATGAATGACTTTCAAAGATTTGATGACAATTGCTTGGTTTCTATTAATAATTCTAAGGAGTTGTGTAAAGCCAGCCAATCAGATTAGAGCTTGTTTTGTGTGTTTTCTGTGCTGAATACATTATTCAGTCAGTTAGATCCATCTAGCTGTTAACATGCAGGCTAGCACATGACATTAGAATTTTTCTCATTTTGTTGCAGGTGGAGGTGAAGGTTGCGGAGTATAATAAACTGGGTCGTAAGCTGAAGCTCATCCCGCAGTCAGCAGAGAACGCCTGCGGTCATGACTTTGAGATCAGAACGGATTACAGCGCCACAACCATCACTCAGTACAAGACACAGATACAGGTACCCTCGCTATAGCTGTCCATCAAAGAGGCTTCATTTTTGTAACTATTAAGGACTTTAATTATTCTTTTCTCTGACTTGTCTTACTCTGGTAGAACCCTCTGAAGAACATGATGGTAGATGTGGAGGATGAATACAGCAGACTCGCGAATGTGAAGTTGAGTTTGGAAGAGACTGTTGAACAGGTGGGAGACTTTTATTCGACCTCTTGCAATTATCTTTGCAAGCATTAATGGTATTAAATTTGTGGATGGAACAGGAATCACACTCTTGCTTGAGCGCTGCAAGTCAAATGTAGCACAATTTCATGTTCTACAGTTTCAGAGCAGTTCACAATATTCCACTCATTTTTGCCAAATAATTATGAATCATAAGAGTGTTTAATTTATGGTGTTCAGATTGTAACATGTTGTAAATCATTGTAGTGCATATCACCATTCCAACTGTTTATTAGGTGAAGTCCAACATCTTTGAAAAGGAGAATGACATCAAGCATCTAAAGGAACAGATTCGCAGAGTTGACCAACAGCTTGAGCATGACATGCAGGTACAATGCATAAGCATTTCTGATTTTTAAACCTGCTAAAAATATATCAACTTATATTTTCCTTGAATTCATGGGCTTTTTTATTGATACATTTGAAATTGTCACTCAGCACATGTGATTGAATTAGTTATGCCGTGTGTAGGAAATGGCACAAGAGGAGGAGAAGTGGGCAGCTGAGGTGGTCTCTGCTGAAACTCACAAGAAGCGTTTGGAAAAGAACATGATGCAGGGATGCGAGGAAGCCGAGGAGGAGCTCAAAGCTGCCCAACAACAGTGAGTATCCACTTCATTCTTCTAAATGCGTCACCTGTTTATCTTATTTTACATGAATCTGAACTTCTCCATCAGGTATCACGTGGTCGTGCAGGAGACTAATGAGGAGAACCGCATGGTGTCCAAGAATCTGACTGATGTCCTCAATTCCGCCGCAAACCACCTGTGTGCAGTTGAAGTATGTGATGGTTTTGCTCGCAATTACCAGAAACATCTTGACTTTATATTTGCTACTTTAGCTGGAAGATTTTGAACACTGAGATCTATTGACACTGCCTGCTACTTTTATTAGTAACGTTTATTTAAATGTAGTCTTGCTACACTTTCTGATTTAAAGCAGACAATGTGACTTGTAGACGAAATAACTAACAAATTATTCTTTATGTAACCTCCCATTCTTTATTGTCTGAAATTCACTTTTATACTGGTGTAGAATTTACCTGTAAACAAAAACCTCTTTCTTTCTTTTTTTAGAAACACTGCAATGAGCAGCTAAAACGGTCTGGTAAACTGAAGGAAGTCGTTCATGAAGATGAGGCTGACATGAAACGGCTAATGGATATGGTGGAAAACTTCATGAAGAAAGTGAACGATGTTTAACACCTTTTATTGCTTGAATTTGTAAATAGTTTTACTGTTTGTCAGATTCTGGCCATGAAATAATATCGGAGTAGACATTGTCTTTGGCGACAGAATCATACTTTGTGTATTTATCCTGTATTTACATGTTTGTTTACCAAAAATAAATGTTTTGGAAGATTGCTGATCAAAATGTGATGTTTATTGTAACAGTCTGCTTATCTTACATAGATTAGTATGGTATCAGACTATATTAAAATGGCATTAGTTTTACTTCCTCTTTGTGAAATAAATGTAAAAATAATTATTTTGACTTGTATTTGCTGGAAGAATTTAGACAGCAAGTTAATGATTAAACACAAGGACTCTTACTATATACCAAACCAAAATCAGATATAATTGTCCTTGTGAAATTATGCATTTGTGAGAAGGCACATGTTTTATTTGTTGTACATTTCTCTAGAATCTAATTGTGTAACAAATTTCCCCTCCCAGTTAGTTGGATATCATATGCCACATTGCAGTGCATTTAGCTTGTCTTTGCTGTCCATGTGGACCAGAGACAATACTGTACTATACTACAGGGCTGTTACCAATCAAATGAAATCCATATCAACAAAATCCATGCTTGCACTGCAGAAGTGGCATTAAGATGTATTTAATTGCACTGTTTTGTGTGGATATGGGGTGTTATGTCATTTCTGAAACCATTTTCTTTAATGATTCCTAACTCAGTTAATCCTATGACCCTGTCATCTATTCTTGGAAGACTTGTTAGTCTTTACCTCACTCAGCTCCTGAATGGCAAAGATTGAGATATAATGTCAGCTTAAATGCCATTAGGGGGTGCGTCTAAAAGCTAATATTAACCCCCCTGTTTTGTGAGTCCATGAGTAAAGCTGTTTTTATAGAGCTGATACACATTAAATTCGTTAGTAGTAAAGAGTATTCTTATATAGTTACTTACAGACTCTACCCTCCATTATGACAGCACAGCTAAATATTGCAAACTGTGACATATTATAATAAATTGTAAAATCCTCCTTTTGGATTAAAATGTATTTATTTCCTAGATGATAAATGGACTAAGCCTACAGCCACTATGAAACACGTGCTGTAATTATATAATACAGCATATAATAAAATACAATACAGTGTAGCACATACTACAATTTTAAAGTCTAGTTTTAGTTGCATATTTTTCTGGTCAGCAAGTGTTTATTTATTTATTTTTATACTGTATACAGCAAATGTATACACATTTTCTCAAAATGACTTATCTGGCAACCCTACCTGCCGGAAGGCGGAACTGAAGTTCCCCGCTCAGGGTTTCTGCTGGACGAATTGAAGGGACGGACGCAGAGGAACATCATGGAGGGAGATTTGAGTTGTTTCATATAGCAGCGACTCCGACGCATTTCTTGGGAATTATCAGTACAGCCTCTCAATGGAGCTTGATGAAGACATCCAGACAACGCAAAGAGGGTTTCACTGCAACCTCTGCATTGTTAATATACCCAACAGTAAGTTGCGCTAACATAAGAGAGACAAACCTCCTATAATACAATAATTATATAAAATAAAGTATTTGCATTTCAATTTTAGGGCATTTTTCGCCGGAAAGTAGTTTTGTAACACATTCCATGGTAACACCACGGCATTTTATTTCGTATAATGAAGTCTTACAAATAATATGAGTGCTTTTAGGTAACAATTTACGAGCATGGTATACACCAAAGTACGGTGGCACAATCCTCTCATAACGTCTCTGTACCAGTTTACTGTAATTTGCTTAATGTACTCAGCTCAAGTGTTTCTGTTCAGAGCCAAGCCTGGAAGACCATGTTAAAGGAAAGAAACACCAACATCTCCTTCGGCTCAGAGCTCAGCGTAAAGCACAGGAGCAGAACAGCGTGTTTGTGAGCGGCTTTAAACCAGACACGACTCAAACTGATCTGAAGGAGTATTTCGCACAGTTTGGGCCGGTGTCAGATGTGATCATGGACAAGCAGAAGGTTCATATACACACTCTTTACTCTGTGCTATAGTTCTCCTGTGGTAATACTTTCAAAACTGTCTTGCTTACATCTGCATTTGAGAACATGAGTAACATTTGCCAACCCTATGTTAATATTAATAATGAGTTAAAGGGATAGTTCACCCAAAAATGAAAGTTCTGTCATCATTTACTCACCCTCAAGTAGTTACAAACCTGTATGAATGTCTTTGTTCTGCTGAACACAAAGGAAGATATTCTGAAGAATGAGGGAAACGAAGCAGTTCTGGGGCACCATTGACTTCCATAGTATTTTTTTCCCCCTACCATGGAAGTCAATGGTGCCCCAAAACAGCCTGGTTACAAACTTTCTTCAAAATATCTTATTTTGTGTTCGGCAGAACAAGGAAATTCATACAGGTTTGGAACTACTTGAGGGTGAGTAATGATGACAGAATTTTCATTTTTGGGGCGAACTATTCCTTTAAGTAACATTAACATAGGGTTCGTTGGAGTAAAAGGTGATGTAATGTGAGATTTGTTCTTCTTTTTGTAGGGTGTCTATGCTATAGTTGAGTTCTCCGAGCCACAGAACGCTCAGGCAGCTCTGGCACAACTACAGCATCAGCTCAATGGACTGAAGCTCCGTGTCAAGCCCAGAGAGAGGAAAGATTTTAAACTGGCCAGCAGGGGGAAACACGACTCCAAAACCCACCAGATCAGCCTGGACAAACTCAACTACGAGCTCTGCAAGACTTCATCCGTAAGAGAGCGTTTCACATCCAGGCAGCACAAAGAAACGTGTGTTTGCTTCATTAGAAGCTTTTTCAAATTTAGTTTTAAATGTTCTTTTTGTGTGTAAAAGGTAAATGAGCAGATGCTGAAGGTGGTGGAGAGTTTCGAGTTGAAAGACAATGAGAAGAAAGGGAGAGATCTTCTAGTTCAGCTGCTACAGGAAGTCTTCACAGAGTTCTTTCCAGGTTCTCGCTCAACTAAAACATTAACCAGACAAGACAAGAGTGCATAAAATAAACATTCACCCTGTCTATTTTCTAAATGCATGTTATAGAACTTCCAATTCACCTGTCCATTTGTTTCTTTTTTGCAAAAATGAAATCCAGTCAACTACTTATGCATAGAACCAAATCATGCCCTACATTTGAGAGAGAGATTTGTCGCTGTGTCTGTTTCATCACAATTTTAGCCAGTGCAGAAGAGTGCAACAGTAACCACACATTTTTTCTGCAGCATTGGTTTTTAATATTTTTTTCCCTGGTTATTTTCTTGTGGTTTTAAAAAAGATTCTTCAAAAAGCCTTTGTGTTAATGTGTTACAGATTGCCAAATTGTGCCCTTTGGATCCTCTGTGAACACTTTTGGGATTCACTCCTGTGACCTTGATCTGTTCCTCGACCTTGAGAACACCAAAGGTTTTCAAGCTCGTGCCAAGTCCTCTGAAGCGGTGTGTTAGCAGCCCTAACACTGGGCGAAGTTATCAAGCTATTTACTTTTGTCAGTCTGTAAAATCTCAAAAACTGCCCATTTTCAGCAGACGGGAGAGAATCAGTCTGAGGATTGCCGTTCTGAAGACTCCATTTTGTCCGACATTGACCTGTCCGCTGCCACTCCTGCTGAAGTCTTAGAGCTGGTTGCAGTCATTTTGAAGAAGTGCGTTCCAGGCGTGCACAAAGTTCAGACGCTCAGCACTGCCCGACTTCCTGTGGTCAAGTTCAGTCATCGAGAGCTCAACCTCCACGGTGACATCACCATCAACAACAGGTTGAAAACAGCTGTTTTTGGCCACTTAGTGAAATGGAAAAACTTGGAGTATAGATAATCTGTTTATTATAATGTTTTCCTTTCTGCACCAGATTGGCAGTAAGAAACACTCGATTTCTGCAGTTGTGTTCGGGCATCGACTCCAGACTGCGACCCTTAGTCTACACCATCCGTTTATGGGCCAAACAGAAACAATTAGCGGGTAATAAAGTTGTGCATGACAATTAATTGAGAACATCAGATAAAAAATAATAAAAACAACTAGATGTTTAGTGTTTTACCACACGAGTGCATATATTTAGGGCTGCTACGTTTTTTTATCAGCATATTAATAGTTTATAACGCAAAAAAAAATAATTCTTGGCTGTAAAGTGATACGTGACTATAGTACAGTAGTAAATCATTATATATATATATGTTATCAGAAATGCAGAACCACCATGATGTATGCTTTGAACTGTACTTTTACAATTTAAATAATTTATTATGTTGTTTATGTTACAGAGTTGTTTCAGACTCGATCTAGGCGGTAAAAATGTATCAAAATACAAAAAGTTTAATGGTGTAATACCAAGCTTTGCTTGTTTTTGGCAAAATATAACTTTTAACTCAAAATATTCTTTTGATTTTGGGGTAATATGTATGACCTGGGCATTTCTTGACCGTTTTGGTGAAATTCACATGTACAGTTTTCTCAGGTTAACCTTATACATTTTGAATATTATAGGGAACCTGTCTGGCCCTGGACCGTTGTTGAACAATTACGCTCTTACGCTGCTGGTGATCTTCTACCTTCAGAATCGAGACCCTCCTGTGCTTCCCTCTGTGAACCAGCTAAAGAACATGGCCTGTGCGTTAACCAGGACTGCTCTTCATTTAACTTCCTTAATCATTTGTTTTTCTGTATTTTATTACTTTTTATTAAAGACGTATTAGATGCAGATGTAGCAGGATGTCAGACTAAACCGTATCTGTCATGAGAGCCTGAAGATGCATATTAATAATGGTTTTTGTTTGTGCAGGTGAGGAAGAAGAGTGTATTATTGAGGAATGGGATTGTACATTTCCTAGTCAGCCATTTATTGTACCGCCCAGCAAAAACACTGAAGATCTCTGTAAGTATAACTCATGCTTTACATTATCAGTTAACATGTTTACATTCACTTTCTTAAACTGGTTACCAGTTAACTGCATAGCTCATTAATGGCTTCAGCATTTTTACCCAATTTCATCCGGCATATAAACCCTTAACTGCCTTTGTCAGTTTATAGACCTTAGTGCAGGTGAATAATTTTCAAAACCTGCAACCTTCATCAATGTTTTATGGAACAATAGAACACACTGTACTTCTGTCCCTCACATCCTTGACACTTAATTTGTCAGTAAATTAATAATAAATGTGTCAATAAAATAAATATGACACTACCCTGACTAAGGTTTATTGAAGTGCACATCTGACTATATATTCACATCCAGCAAGAATTGTATTTCACGATCGAGGAGACGATAAACTGTTCTCATGCAGCAGATGGAGAAGTTCTACAGTCAAAAACTCATCGCTGCACCTCTAGAAACTGCAAACATTGTAGAATGCAAGTCCATACAAATGTCTTGATTTTTGGATTACTTTTTAGTGCTATAACATCGCAACTTGCACAACTAACAGATGCAATACTCAGAGTTAGATAATCTTTATGGTTTGTTATGGATAGTTTTTTTTTTTTTTTTAACCTTCTACGTAGTTATCAGCCTACTGATATGCATGTAAACATGCTCAGTATCTCATTTGCTTTTTTACAAACCCTAGTGTGCTCCCTACCTAGATATTATCATAGGTGTCCTCTAACACAAAGGCTGTAACAAACAGCAGGCAGCAGCAAAATTTAGTTTCCTTATTTCCTCTGGCTTTGCCCTTTTGCCTTTTATCTAAATGGTAATATATAATTTATCTACTCAAATATAGATAAATATATGGTCACATTTTATTTTAAGGTACAGTTCTCCCTATTAACAAACCTTTAACTGACTTTTGCTTCAATATCTTAATTGGCTGCTTATAAATATTTAGTAAGTAGTTAAGTTTAGGTATTGGGTAGGAATGAAGAATATAGTCATGCGTTTTAAAATCTGATTATAAAGCACATTTCGCATCTCTATTTTGTAAAGATGATTGTTGATTAAACATTTTATAAATATTGTACATCCCCATTGCGTACTACCAAGAGGAAGTTGTTTATGAGTGCTCAAATCACTTGAATGTGCTGCTCTTCATACAGACATCAGTAGACTGTGCCTATGATGTAAATTATATCACACGTTGTCTGCTAGACATGGACAGTTTAATCGTGTTATTCTCCCTGTAACTCTCCCCATCTCACTTCCTTCAGGCACTTTGCTTTTTGGATTCTTCACTTTCTACTCAAAGTTTGATTTCTCTGCATCAATGGTGTCTCTGCGCGATGGCCATGTACTGCCTATTACAGATTTCCTCCAAAGTGATGAGGAAGCTGTAAACACCTCAGAGTCCTCTGGTCCCAAACCAAAGCGTTCCTCTGCCCCCAAACTGGGACCTATGAATGTCCTGGATCCATTTGAGCTAAACCACAATGTGGCAGGGAACCTTAATGAACGAACACAAAAGAACTTCAAGCGGGAATGCTGCGAGGCTGAGAAGTACTGCCGCAGTTTGCAGTATCAGCAAAAATCAACCAAGGGCAAATTCTGGGGTCTTGTGCGGCTCTTTGTGCTGCCGTCCGAAGCTGGACCCCGTTCACAGGTCGACACTGAGAAGATTATGGAGGTCAGCATCCCCTTCAAGGCAGCCGTTCTCCCAGAACCCTTGCGTGCCCAACTGGCATTGGCCGGGGAGGGTTTTAGGGGTCTTTGGTTTGTAAAGGTCTGCTCTGCTGTGCACATGGTGTTTCGTGAAGTTTTAAAATGTTCACCTTTAGCGGAAACTCAAACTACAGCTGTTTGTCAAAATCTGGACAAAGCAGACAGAGATGGAAATGAAATGGAGGTTAATAATAACCAAAGTGTAGAAGATTCTGGTCTACAAGCCAAAGGTGAAACTGGTAAGAAGAGACCCCTTACAGTGGAGGAGGAAGAGGGTCCGTCGACCTCCACTGTTATACAAGCTAAAAAACAGAAGCTAGATGCTGATTTGGAGCACCCAGAGCCGGTCCACTGGACTTGGACTCAAAGTAACTGCGTTTGGGCAGGCCGCCGGAAAGTGCGAAGAGATCTCTTGAAGACTAGTGATGAGACCTCCAAACCTGAAGGAGGCTGCGTTGACATTGAGAGCAGGGTGACTCAGAGCATTATGGAGAAAGAGGAGAAACTGCAAGATTTGTTGGAATTCAAAGTGCATGCTGAAGTTGTCGGCGGGAATGAAAGCACCGAGGTTGTCCTCCGTTTTCACCCCAGCCATGATACCGCAGGTGTCTTTCAAGACTTCTTTCATTTTCTGGAGTCCTTTCTGCCTAAGATGGCAGAAACGATTTTAGGGAGGGTGGGGTCATAATATTTTTTTCTTTTGTTCAAAATTTAATTTGTGTGAAATCTATATAAACTACATCTTTCAGAGCTCAGAGGTTTACCCTTCTGAGGAAAAAAAAAATGTTTTGAGAATACGTTATATTTTGTTTATAGAATGGTCTGAGTTAAAATTTATTTCCTGTAGGAGTTGTTTTTGTAAAAATAAAAAATAAATTCCCCCAGTGTTTTTGGCATGTTTGCCTCTCCATAATGTAAATACAATGAATGTGAAAGCTCATATTAAAGTTTGAACTTAAACTTTGAACCATCAACAACTGGACTTTGGCTTTCTTTATTAAACGGGTAGTTATGATTTTAAAATCTGATTTGATGTGCTGCAATTTATGTCTTGTAAATAATCTGAAATTTGCATGCTTTTGTTGAATATATATGTTTGTTTAATATTCCAAATACTGGCGTTAGCCTACAGTTGCTTTTATAAACTACATGTATCTTGGTGGAACAATTTTATACGTTTCTGTTATAAATTGTATAAATTTACTTGGAAGTGAATTAAGGTTCTACTAAAACTTGATCTCCATATAAATACTGTATATCATAAAGCTGATATGACAGTTATTATATCACAATGGCTAGTTAGTGTGGTATCTACCTTACCTAATTAATACTATAAGCAATATTATCAATTATTCTTCTCGATACAATGAAAATTAAATAAAGACCTAAATTAGAGCCAATTAAGGGCCATTGATCAGTAAATGATTGACAGTTGGTTTACAAATTTTTTTAATTTTTTTGATATTCATTTTGCTTGCACTGCTCGCCACTGAGTCATACCCATTACCATACTAAAATCTTCCGAGAGTTGTCATGATAGAACTGATTTGATATCCAAAAAAGGTCATTTCCTGGATGATGAATAACTTAATTATAAAATACTAGCAGGGTAGACAGTGACATGGAGGACACAGAAAATATATAAACACAGGTTTTGATTGAAGCTTTTATTTATTTATTTTTTTTAAATGAAGAAATGAAACGCTTAATAAATGACCAATTTTTCATGTTAGAATTGGCAAATATGGCATAAAATGCTCTCTTAGCAGTGATAGTGTGATGCAAGATAAGAAAAATGGGTTACACTTTATAGTGTAATTATACATTGTAATTAACTACATGTACTTGTTGCATAAGGGTTTGGTTTAGGGTTACTTGCATGTAATTATGCATAATTTATTGTTATTATAATAATGTAACATTACATGTGTAACAAGGACACCTTAAAATAAAGCGTTACTGAAAAATGTAGCTAATATGATTTCAATCTTAAAACAAATGTGAGTTTAATATTCTTTCGTTATAAGACATGATGGTGACGTGAAAACGTACATGTATGGTACAACAGAAATGACTCACCTGTTGTAAAATCAATAACACACCTCATGTGGCCTTTCCCCTTAATTACTTTTTGCAGCTTGCTTTCCATGTTAATATTCATGTCCTGTTCTACCCATCAGTCTGCTGCATATGGTGGACGTAATGGCCGTAAGATACGCTTAGAATGGAAGAGCTGTGAGTGCTCTGGAATGAGAAATCAGAGGCGTGTGCAGAGATAAATGACTGTAATTACACAATGAGGCATGCTGCTTCATTACAGCTGCTGTATATGACACTGGAGGATTAGTCACAAATGAACAGCACACATCTTGCCTTATTTTATGCTATCTGATGTGCATGCAAAAGTAATTAAGACAGATCAAATGGAGGAGGTAATAAGACTTATGAGCAGTTTTTTTCATTCCTATTATTGGAAAAGAGTTTGTGGGAAATTTGTGGGAGAGATTCACAAACATTTGCTGGTATTGAGCGTATGTGTCCATTCTGCTTTTATATGTTGCATTACAGATGACGTCATGAGTGACTTCTGTGAATTGAAAGACTGGCTTTAGTTGCTGCATCAGTGTTTTAAATAAACAGATTAAGTCAAATTTATGGCGTATAGACTATATACACACCCTGTCTCTCTTTAGACATTAATGCTTGTGTGTAGCATTCTGCACAAGTATTTATTGTACCTGTGATATAAAATATATTTAAAGTTATTTAAAATACTGAGTGTTTAATCTTTTTTGTGTAGACTTTTATCTGTCTTTTTTGAGACACATTGATAGTTATGACAATTTTTATGGTTCATGAAAAATAAATTATAAATTACAAATAAATATATTATGTTAAGAGTTGATTTGTATGCTAAATAAACCCTAAAGATTGACAAAACCTTGTAATGATTTATAAATAAAGCAAATAAAAATTCCACTCAATGTCATTTTGAGCAGCACATTAATAAATTTGAAATTAATTTGTTATTAGAATATTTCATAGGCAGTGAATCATGACATAATGAATCGATTTGGACCTGTTTAATTATATTTAGTTGCATAGGATATGTGTTAGCATTTTAAATAAGTATTAATGAGACTGAAATTTTAAAGATCTAATCTCACATCTACGATGATCAAATTGGGGCGATCAAATTTTTCTATGTTAAATTTTTTTTGAAAGTAACTTGTCAGGATGCTTTTTGACGTATAAAAATGTCTCAGGTTTATTCATAGTAAAATAAAGTGTCAATGGAAACATTTTTTAGAAATATTCTCATTACTGATTATGTATGTAATCTTGCTTCAAAAAGAGAAAACAGGAAGAGAATATTAAAATTTAGTCTCAAACATTTTCTTATGCCAAAACTTACATACAACACCTAGTGAGATTACTTTTATGGAAACCTAAAATAGTTTTCCAACAAGACTTCAGTACAATGACAGTCTTTACGTATTTTAATGTGGAATAGTGGAGACATTTCTTCCTCATAATTATTTAATGGCAAGAACTTATTGATCCTGGACCAGTCACAAAAACACATTTAACCTGTAAATCTTTAACGACACATGAGCTGGTATTTATTTGAGGGTCGACTCTCTTGGGAAATTAGTTGAGTTGTGTTGCATCGTGAGTCATAAGGGGTTGTATCACTTATAGTATGCAGTTGAGCCAGTAGACAACAAATTTGTTGTTAACTGTTGTTTATCTACCAGTGGGAGCATTAAGAAATGTCATGTCAATAAAACAGCTACGCAATAGTGAGCATTTGGAAGTGTGAAGAGGACATTTATTTACCATTTCACTGTGAGTAAAATTTAATTTACCCCCCCCCCCCCCCCCCAAAAAAAAATATTCCTATGAAAGTCTTTATTTATCCTCATTATATTTTATAAAAAAATGTCATTAATAAAAAAATAATTTAAATATTGTTTTATTAAATTATTTTTATTTTTTTATTTTTTTTTACAGTAAAATGTGATTTAACTCTCTATGTATTTTTTTCTGAAGAAAAAAAAAAGTCATAATCTGTCTTTGTCTCTGCACTTTCTGTTCAACCTGTTAGGAACAATATTTCCACCTTTGAAAAAAATGGTTCTAGCAAAGGTTAGTTTCTCTGTTTACATGTATATTGGCCTTGTCAAGCTCAAATAGCTCTGTTATTGCAAAAAATGTATATAAATAAACATAGACCATAGACCATTATTAGACATAATAATAAAAAAATTAAATTGAAAAAACACTTTCTTATTTTCTGGGCACTCTTTGAAATTCCAAAAGTACTGTGAAAATGTTGCATTTTAGTGTTAGGATTAAGGTTAATAACTATAAATAACTATTTGATAGGCTGTAACCACATTTTAAATTATTAAAAATATTTTAAAACTCAGTGGACCCTGGACCACAAAACCAGTCTTAAGTCGCTGGGGTATATTTGTAGCAATAGCCAAAAATACATTGTATGGGTCAAAATTATCGATTTTTCTTTTATGCCAAAAATAATTAGGATATTAAGTAAAGATCATGTTCCTTGAAGATATTTTGTAAATTTCTTACCGTAAATGTGTTAAAACGTAATTTTTGATTAGTAATATGCAATGCTAAGAACTTCATTTGAAGAACTTTAAAGGCGATTTTCTCAATATTTAGATTTTTTTGCACCCTCAGATTCCAGATTTTCAAATAGTTGTATCTCAGCCAAATATTGTCCGATCATAACAAACCATACATCAATGGAAAGCTTATTTATTCAGCTTTCAGATTATGTATTTACACTTAAGACTGGTTTTGTGATCCAGGGTCACATTTGTTCACTGCTAATCTAAATATTTGAATGGCTGTGTCCTATATTGCGGTCCCTTGATGGTGGTTACGGCCTTTGTAGTGTAGAAGTTTAGAGTTCAACACTGACCCTTTCAAAAGAAATCATAATAAAACTTCCTGAGAATAGGAAGTTCTATTATTGGAAGTTTAATAAAGAGGAATTCAAATCAGTGCAGGACTAAAATACTTCTAATGGGTTTATAAAGTTTCATCATTAAAACAGTATCAATTTTCACTATGGCCTTCATCATTTTAGCATGTTTAGCAGCCTATATTACAACATGGCCTCTCACTGAAGTCTATGTAAAGTTTCACATGTCTGAAATGTCCATTAAAATCATTGAAAGCACCGGCTGGAAATGTTCCCACTCTCTCTAATGTCTTATTCTTAGACATTATGCTATCAGTCAGTCTTATATTTTGTGTCTCTCAGGTCGTCTCTCTGAACTGAATCAGCTCACGCAAACATGCTAGGCTGCTACCAAAGCACTCTGCTCACATTAGCGAGGCCATAACGCATGATAAGACTGATAATAATTCCATGTTTTCCTCTGATTCCCTGTAACATTATCCCTGAGACAGGAGGACAGCCATAAATGCAGGAAGTTTCAGGATTTTGTGCATGTAAGTGGAAGACACACGGTAGCGAAGCTAAAACAATGAACTACTGCACCTTTTCATAAATGGTCATAAATGGCTTTTTACTGTAGAGTTCTTCTCTTCGGCTCCTTTCTGTCTGAGAGATGGCAGTGAAGCTCTCTTGCCTCTGTCTGTTTGCCATGTGTCTTTTGTGTTTGCTATAGGCTTCTCACACAAACATAGCCTTAGCCAAACATGGCTTAACACGTTCACTTGACAAAGATTTTAACACAGCTGAGCATTTACCATCAATATGTTTTTAACTGATAGACTCATTTGTATTGATTTTACACAAGTGCGTTGTAAATTTTACAGAGAAGGTAAAGGTTTGAACACACTTGACACTTCACTGAATTTATGTTTCCCATAAGCATTCGAAAGACACACACACACACACACACACGTTTGTTTTTGTGAAAAAGGGGGACATCCCATAGGTCTAATGGTTTTTATACTGTACAAACTGTATGTGCTATTTCCTGTATAAGTTACAGGAAACTTTGTGCTATTTCATATTTTCAATACACTCCATTCTGTGTGATTTATAAGCGTTTTGAAAAGTGGGGACATGAGGTAATGTCCTGAAAAGTCACCTTCTCCTTGTAATACCTGTCATACCTTTGTCATTACACAAATTTATGTCCTCATTTGTCACAAAAATGCGCGTACACACACACACACACACACACACACACACACACACACACACACACACACACACACACACACACACACACACACACACACACACACACACACACACACACACACGTATGTATATTCATTCATTCCCTCTTTAAAATATGTATGTGACCCTGGACCACAAAACCAGTCTTAAGTCGCTGGGGTATATTTGTAGCAATAGCCAGAAATACATTGTATGGGTCAAAATTATCTATTTTTCTTTTATGCCAAAAATCATTAGGATATTAAGTAAAGATCATGTTCCATGAAGATATTTCGTAAATTTCTTACCGTAAATGTATCAAAACGTAATTTTTGATTAGTAATATGCATTGCTAAGAACTTCATTTGGACAACTTTAAAGGCGTTTTTCTCAATATATTGATTTTTTTGCACCCTCAGATTCCAGATTTTCAAATAGTTGTATCTCGACCAAATATTGTCTGATCATAACAAACCATACATGAATGGAAAGCTTATTTATTCAGCTTTCAGATGATGTATAAATCTCAATTTTAAAAAATTTACACTTAAGACTGGTTTTGTCGTCCAGGATCACATATTAGTTCCATACAACTGTGACAATGTTGCAATTTTGTGATAGAAATGGGGGTAATAATGTAAAAATCAGCACCTAAAAACAGATTTGTTCATAATGCGAATACTGGTGTGGTCGTGTCTTATATTGTGATTTCTCAGTAGTTATTATGGCCCTGGTAGTTTGAATCTGACATGGGAAAATATCATTTTCAGTAGTAACGCTTTTAAAAGAAATGACAATAAAACTCTTGCCACTTCCTCAGAATAGAATCTCTTATACAATACTAATTTCAGCATTTTGCATTTTTTCACACATCAAATAATATTTGCTTCATCACAGCTTGTGTAATTTTCCCTTAAAAGGCACCAATTAGACATATGGTGTAAACTGTGTTTACATGAATATGTAATTAAACTGTTTCATTAAAATTAGACATATGTTTCTTTTTATGTTTTAGAGACAAAAGATTCAGTCACAGCAAAAGGAAAAAGTCACAGCAAAAGGAAATGATGTAACTCACACTCTATATTTTGGTCTACTTATGAATAATGTAAATAATAAAACAATAAACAAACTGCCATGTGAGACATTTTACTTCCTTAATGTTGTTTTCCCGTTCTAATCTGTTTATTCTGTGTACCACTCCTCTCCCCCAAATATAGTTTTATGAGTCTTCATATAATTTCATTTTACACCTAGTGGAATTATTACACGCAATCCCACTAAAACCTAAAATCAATTCAATTACATGCTCCATAGTAAAAAGGTGTTCCTATTATTGATCAGAAAATAGAACACCATACATTTTCATATGAAAGTATCTACATTCGACATGCAGAGCCCTCTCTGATCAAAAAGTGTCTTGTCTGTTGAGATGAGCCGAACTTCTCTCTCATCCGCACGACAATCACTGCGTCACAGGACGTTATTCACTGTCTGGTATTTGTAGAGTTATCATAGCGTAAACACCCTTCCAATGAGTTTGTGCTTGTATTATCTGCCGGGCTTTCTCAATGTTTATTCAGACTGATAGGCTGAAGTGTGAGCATCAGTATCTACTGTGTGTTGTTTCTCCTCATTGACTTTTATGGTTGCACAGGTTGAGCGACTGCAGCCACAGAGACAATCCTAAATATTTTACTACAGAAGCCTCAGTAAATGTTCCTGTAAACTGTATGCGTAATATAAACAGAGAAATGAGCGATATGTACCAGCAGATGAGTTCTTACACATAACTCATCTGCTGGTACATATTTATATTTGATAAAGTAAATGTCCACAAGAAAAACAGCAATGTGCAGAAGACCACTGACATTTATGCAATTTGTAGTCTATTATGCCTTTTATTAGCGGCCAGGATTTATACTTTAATCTATTCTTGCATTCATGGGAGCTCAGAGAAAAATTGTCCATGTGCCTTTAAATACAACCTGATTTCACAGGAAAACGTAACTGTTTTATGAGGTGGCATTTTCATATGAATCCATTTGATATGAATTGTGCAAAAATGTGATTTTAGGACAAAAAAAAATAAGCATGAATTCACCAAAATGTTAATTAGTTACGCTAACTATTGTATTGAACTATTATTTCACACCTGCTACATGAATATGTTGGAGAAAGATCTAATAAGTTAGAAGACTGATTACTCAGTTGTTGAGTGAAGAATAGAGTTATTAGTAGAGTAGACTTAATTAATTCAAGTATTAAGGAGGTTGGAGATTTAACAAATAACAGCAATTTTAGCTGCTGTTCATGAAGAATGCACATGCATATGTATATGATAATTAATGGTCGAATAATAAGCAATAAAATGCTGCAGGGATGATGTATTTTCGTAGGCCAAAACCTGGAAAGGAGTAATCATTTTAGCACTTCTTTAGTTGCATTGTCCTTTTTTTTTTATTCAACTGAAATAAGGTAGATATCTTCACATTTTATTCTATGGTATAAAATACATCAGTAATACCCCCCTTGTAAATTTTATTAACTTTTTTTTTTTTTTTTTTTAACTAGTCGGTTAACCTAAATGGGACAACAGATGTTGTCAGGGAAATAAAGCATCATAATGTCAAACTGGTAAACTCATCTAATGACTGGTCTGCTTTCATAGCCTCCTTATGTTTATAATCTTCTAAACTATTCTTCTAATTTAGACTTTAAAAAAGATTGAAATCATAAGCTAATCACAAGTTTAATTGTGGTGATGTTAAAGTAGTAGTTTGTTTATAGCCTTTGTTTAGCTTTTTACTTCTGGCGATATATTTAGGCTTCAAAATTGATGAACTTGTGTTCGTTTGTGAAGATTATGACCAAAACGTGTAAGAATAATACATTTTTGCTGGTCGCAGAGATTACCGCACTAATCAAAAAGCAAAAAAAAAAAGAACATGGATTTTTGAAGAGGAAACTAGGGTGATGCTATAATTTCTAGATTGGTTGTCTGTGCCTGACAAAGACCTGATGGTCGAAACGTTGCAATAAAGGATTTTTTTTTTATGGAGCAGTCAATTCAGTGTGCGGACATTACGTTTGCTCTTTTGTTATAATTTCTAGATTGACCTAAAGAAAATATGTAATCACTGCAGCAATCTATTAACATTAGGCTGTTAACTGGGAAACAACTACAGAAATATGTCAACTCCCGCCTGAACTCATAAGAAAATTTTGCTGTTTATCAAGGTGGTGATTTCAAATGAATTTGTATGATCTGATTGTATGAAATCATGCCATTTTAGAAAAAACATAAGCGTGACCGTCCTAATTGTCAGTGCGGTGTAAGCAGGTTGTACAAATTCACATGAACTATCACCAGTTCGTCAAAACGTTAAATTGTTAGGCTTACTGGACCAGTGTTTGGGATTTGTCCAGACAGATCTCACAGGAAAACAAGATGGGATTTTGTATATCCTTCACTCCTAACCACCCCTAAACATAACGTCACTGGGACGAAAGCAGATCATACAAAAAACAACTAATGAGATCCTACAAATTCATACAAATTAGCTACCAATTCACCAAAATGTAAAATAGTTACAAACTGCCATAACAGTGTGTTCCTCCATACTATTAGCATTATTGCATATTATTAAATTCCCCAAATTCCCAACAATTACGCTAGAACAGAATTGAATTGTTTGTCAATATTTGTAATTTGAGGGATCTGATAATTAGGGTAGTCTCATTAAAACACTTGAAGATTAATTCCACTGGCTAGTTAACTGATCCAGATATTGATTAACAACCACCTGCCTTCGTTAGTAATCAATGACGTATAATTAACATTTCCAGCTCTCAGTTACCTCCTGATTTTTCTTCTAAATGAATGTCTATCATTTATAGATTTGAGAGAAATTCTTTTCATCAAAAGCCCCATCATCACAGTTGTGTCATAGTCAGTGTTGGGCTAGTTACTCAAAGAATGTAATGTATTACTCAGTTACTCCTTTCAAAAGTAATATTGTTACTTTACTTATTACTTTCTGGCAACAGTAATTAGTTACACTACTAGTTACATTACTTTTTCTTCACGCCCCACAGAAGTTGTAACACAGTTACACAAGATACACAATCTTCCACATAAAATTATTCTAGAATGTTACTAACAACATATTTCTGCCTCATCATTTCACCAAAATCCACACTGGATCGCAGTCAGAAGTTATTACAAACACTCAGTTATTGATTGACATTCAAGTAAGTGTTGTATTAATCTCATTAATTGTCATGTGTAGCTTGAAGCTAATTGCATTTTCTCCATTACCCGTATACGATTATATTTCATTATGTATTTTATCAAATCACATGAGTTTGTAAGAAACTGTTTAATTTGTCAAAAAGATTTTTGATTATAGTATAGTACCACATGCTGATCAGAGGGATATGGGTGGGATGTAATGCCAGAGTAAAGTAAAGCCACAATTTAGTCTAAACAACAGTGTTCAGATCATCTTTTTTCCTGACAAAATCAATATAATGCAATATATTTCTATCTGCTGAATGTAAGCTTTTCCATATTCCAAGCTTGCCTGCTGCACTGGGGACATCACATGCATGTGTGAGTCGTGATAATTATGAAAATAAATCTAGGAAATATTTGATTGTTGGATTTTAAATCAGCGGGGTTGAGGCATCAAAAGTAACTATGTAACTAAGCTGTTTTATGGATGGTAACTGTAATATTATTACTGAAATCTTATTAGTACTTACTTACACTACTAGTTACTGCAAAAAGTAATCCCTGCTGAAAAAAAAACAATAGAACCCTGCCCAAAACACAATAGAAAATTTAATGGTTTTAATGGAAACTATAATGGTGTCTACTGGTATGTGATGGATTCTATTGGTGGGATGTTAAATCCTATTGGAAAAATGCCCAAAACACACTACAAAAAGGAATTTTGTAATGGTTTTACTGGAAAAAGCTAATGGTTTATAATGGTATTTTAATGGAAACCATTGGAATTTCTGTGATGGTTTCTATTGGGCTTCTATTGTTTGTTTGTTTTTTAGCAGGGATATTATTACAGTAACTAAGTTACTAATTGCCCAACACTGGTCATAGTGAGACAGGACACGTTCACACACAAAAGATCAGGTATTTATCCAAACAAACCGGTTTATCACATCCTTTGTAATACTCATTTAATGTCTTCATTCGTGATACTAAGACAATAGTGTACAAATATTGGAATTCTACTTTACTTTGTTGGACGCAATCTGGATCGAGCCACGTTCATTACGCGTTGCACGCATTCAGCACGCGCAGTGTCCGCTCAAATGCGTCCTCTAGCGGGTTTTACTTTTACTATTTTATTCAATCCGATGCGATTTATAAATTTTATTTGCAGTACACATTCCCTTCTTTCAAAATTTTTCAGTGGTCGCTGTATCGAACTTTTCGAAGCTCTGGACCATTCATCGGACACAACATGACAATAGGCTTAGGCCTAACGTTACACCTTTCAGATGAGTAAATTAAGTAGGCCTAATTAATTAATCCGGTTAAAAAAAAAGCTGTTGTTTTATTTAAGGTAGACGCGATATTTGAAAATTAAGACAGGAAGGTCCTCAAAGACCCATTTTCATTCACAAAATATAAAACGGTGAATGAAAACGGTCCTTAAGCCACCAAGTCTGCAAAGCAATTTGACAAAATCAAAACACAACAGTGTTTAATAAACAGTTAAATGTATTTCTACTAATAATCAGAATGAACAAGTATTGAAATTGTACTGTTTTTGTTTCCATAAAAAAAGTCTACATTATTGTAAAGTTCGACTGATGTGTGTCTTAAAACACAGCTGATCCAATCAGAATTGAGTATCAAATCAAAACTGTGTTACAGTCCCCAGTGCTTATTGGTTAATAGCCTATATCATTCCAGTACAGTAGAAATACAGTACTGAGACACCCTGTATAACTGCACAGGACCCGTTGGCAACTATTATCCTCCATGTATACATGTCAGAGGCTATATCCTCTACTGGGAAAACATAAAAGTTTGAATGAAATTTTGTGTAAGTAGTTTGTTTATTATGTTCCAAGCATGTTATAAAAACAATAAGGCACTTAAGGCTGTGCTTTATTATGAATATACTCATGCGCTTTGTGCTTAACCAGTGTCCATTACAATGATATTCACAGTATTTACCTTATTGCTGAATTATGTAGCAGTGTTATATTGACTATACTATAAAACATATGTAACAATGCTCATCATCAACTGTTGAGATTTAAAAAATAAAACTTTTGGCTGGACCACTCTCTTTTAAGCCATATTCTACAGCAGTCTTGTTAATGTTCAGAGTGCTATTGTGATCATAGGGTTGGATGGCTTGTGCCAATGACTCATTAGTTTATCATTAACACTCTGGTTGTATGTAAGTGCTGGGTGGGGTTTGGACCTCCCTCTGGGGTCTCATGAGCTATAAAAGCATCCTGGTCTGGTGAGAGAGAAGCAGATCAACGCCAACAGCCAACATCAGCTCTACACAATCCTTCTGGGCCCGAATATCTACTGCAGAGTAAGTAGCATTCTGCTTCTTTCACTCTTTAAAGCAGATAGCCTTTAGTTGATGATACCTTCAACATAATGGAATCGGATTCAGAATCACGGATAGCTCCATAACAAAGTGCATCTAGTGAACTTGACAAAACTGTTTGGTATTGAGTTTAACATCTATTGAGGCTATCAATAGACCAAGAGTAGAAAATCTACAGCAAATGTTTAATGGTATATTTGAAATGCATTTGAAACTTGCTGTTCAGAGTTCATCTGAATCAAAAGTACACCCTACTTGTATGAATCCCAAAGGTTTTCTGTTTGTGTGTATCAGATGGCGAGTGCACTGAGATCCTGGACCGTGCCGCTGGCTCTTGTGCTGTGTGTCATAGTGTGTCTCAGCAGCCTGGCTGAAGCTTACCCACCCAAACCAGAACCTCCAGCGGGAGATGTGGGTCCAGATGAGATGGCCAAGTACCACACGGCTCTAAGACACTACATCAACCTCATCACACGACAGAGGTGAGGCTAGAATTACCTATCCATTGCCTGTGTATAATTTCATGTGTCAAAGCTGATCGTGTCAGATAAATCAGTATTAGAGGCTAATAGTAGCACTGATTACTATAATAATAACTTTTGTTAATAACATAGCCCTGCATCTTGAAAAAATTCAGCAGATTTGCAAAAAATACCTAATATGTTACATAATTTGCTGTTGCTAAATTCGAAAATATCAATAATTCAATATCAATAATTGTCAAATGTTTCAGTTTTAATGAAAAAAAAAGGTATTCAAATTGTACTTAGAATCAGTTAAGGAAGGGAAGAAAATATGTTAAAATACTTGATTTAATGTCAAAGAACTATACATAAACACAAGTAAATAAAAAAGAAAGCTTATTTTCCCCCACAGAATCTGTCATTTTCTGTTACTGTTTGGATGTGTGAAACACCCACAGATGTAGCATAAAAAATCTGGGTCATGTTTACATTTTTTTTTTTTTCTGTCACTGGCAATTATTTTAACCTTAAAATCCAAATTGGGCATGAAATAATGTCTTCAGAATCATGCATAAAAGTGAAAATTGGAACAAAGATTTGAACAAATAGTCCTAATCTGGCTCAGAGAAAGATAGGAATCATATCGAAAGCACAAATGCTATGAAATGCACATCATACAGGCTTTATTTTTTGAATCAGCAGTCCAAAATTAGTAAGAAATAAGTGGATTTCATTCAGAAAATATGACGGGTGGTGTTATTATTCGCATATTATGTATGCAGTACTTCAGAACATACATTAACTAAATGGAAATGACATTTTTCTTTCATATATTTGGCAACACATTATTTAATACATTAGTCATCATGAATTATTAATAAACAAAACAAAACTTTTACAGCATTTGTTAATGTACATTAATAATAAATTCTGAATAGGTACATATAAAGTTATATTATAAATGAGCATTAGTTAATCTATTATATATAAACATTAAACATTGAAAAATAGAATGTGTGTAAATTAACATGAACCTGGCTTAATAATGTTTGTTCATGTCTCATTATTGTAAGTTATTAATACTTAAGTTAATAGAATGAATTTGTCTGTAAATTGTTTGTAAAAGTATCTTGCATAAATGAGCACACTGGACCGAGTGTGACAAAACATGTAAGAATGATTTTACAAACAATTTATACACACATTTGTTCTGCTCTTGTGTTATGATTGATGCCCGTTCAGATGATTCTTGAAACATGATTCTGTAGAAAATCGCCAGAAAACAGCTAATGGCCCAACAAACATTTTCAGATGATAATGGAGAGTATGATGCCTATATTAATGGCACTGTTTCTAGCACATCTCTCTCATATTGACGTCATTTACTGAACCACTGTGTTACGGTTTTTATATCCCATTTTCCAGTCACTGGGTTATTACTTGAGCTTATATTAGATTTGTTTAAATATGCCTTCCAAAAAGTACTATAGCAGGGAACAGTTATGATATTAAATATTAATACCATAGAATAAATATAAAAATAAAAATATTTTATTTCAGCTAGTTGCCAAGGAAACATTAATTTTCTTGTACTAAAATAACAAAAAATACAACTGAAATAAAAATAATTCAATATATATATTTAAATTGTTTATAAGGCTTTATTATTTGTAAGCTGCTTTTAGGAATGCCGTGTTGTGAAAGCCCTAAATAAATAAATTGAATTGATTTGCGTTTAGTCCCAGTGAGCAATGCAAAAACGTTCCCATGCAGGAGAATGAACTCAATCTTGTTTACAGTTTATACAAAACCACTTTTTTGTGTTAATGGTTTTACCAAATTGTGCGTTGCTATGGTTTCACCCGAACACTCACATGTGTGCGAGGGGTGGGTTGAGTTGCCAGATATCCTTCAACCTGTATGAAACCTCTCATTATTGTGCTGTGCGTTAAGATAGATTGTTATTAAGTGGGATTAACATGTCTGGTTACGTCTCTGATGATGCACGCTAGAGATGTACCCTGATATTTTCTGCAACGAGTTTAACCTTAAAAGGCCGCAATTAAATGACGATCATGTGTTATTTTGGTTCTGTTTCTTGTTGATTTCTTTATATTTGTGAATTGATCTACAATTATCTGGAAGATCGGTTTCTTTTAGTTAAATCAGGAAGTTGGATTGTAATTCTTTTTGGTGTCGTTTGTCCAAGCCAGAATCACTAATACTATAGCTCATACTTAGAGTAATGGAAATGAACAGGTGCTAAGTGTGTAACTTGCTACAGACTTGAATCATCTTCTCATTCCTCAGATATGGGAAGCGATCCACCCCTGAGGCTGCTGTGGCTGAACTGCTGTTCGGTGAAGAGGAACAGGACATCAGGCCCCGGTGAGCAGTGAGAGAACATGCTGGAATATCTTTGTTTCTTGTATCATTGCATGTTATATTTAATCACAGAGATACAAATGCACCTGCTCAGTCAGACGCAGTCAGTCCAGAGATGTTCAGATAAACCCCTGGTGGAGATATTAAAATGATTGTTTTTTTTGTTTCTGTGCAGTGTGGAAGACTTGTTATGGTGATGTGACTCCTCTCTGTGGCTGGTGCAGTGGCTTTCTTCATCCATCCATCTCTATGAAAATAAATGAGTTTACTGAACAGCAGAAACCAGCATGAGCCAAACCCTCATCAAAATGAGGCTCCAAAAACACCTCATGATCTGTACATCTCTATCAGCCTCTTTCTTTCTTTCTGTCTCTCTTCCTCTCTCTCTTATGAGTTGATTTATGCTTTGTGAAAGACAATTGTAAATAATTTATTATTCAATGACAAAATTGACAATAATAAAAAATTACTGAATGTTGAACTCTTGATTCCTGTCTTCATTTATACATTTTACATGTTTTTTTTTTAATACCTTTTCTTAAATAAAGAGAGATTGTGTCCGAACTAGTACATCTGTATACCACTAGATGGGGGAAATCAGCAATATTTTTATATTTTAAATATTTGGCCATCTTCATTATTTCATGAATCACCGTTTGAAACTTTTGGTTTTTATTGTTATATCATAAATAATAAAAATAATATATAAAAATAGCTTTACTATTCATGTTGCACTGAAAAACAAAAAAAACAAAAAAAAAAACTAATATATATATATATATATATATATATATATATATATATATATATATATATATATATATATATATATATATATATATATATATAATAGGCATTCTTTAATGTACTTTAAAGTACCATGTAATACCATGCTATAGCCTACTGTGTGCAAAAACATAAAATTTCAAAATAAAAATATTTTTCTTAACCTATCTATCTATATCTATTTCATAGCTATCTTGTAAATGAAGGCGAAAATACTATAATTAAAAATAGCCCACGACCTAAAATCTTCCATGCTATTGCCATATATTAAATTGGACATATATGGTAATATATTTTTTATTTCAAGAAGCCTACCGCCTCAAGGGTCTACTTTTGGAAAAAGTACCAAACTTGCTGTTGGTTAGAGTTATTATTAAAAGAATAAATCTAATTTAATAGTACGTAAAGACAGAGACTGCGGTATATGGTGAATTGATTTTAAAGCCGTAAAGGTCTGAGTGATTTGAGACTGGTTAGAAGAGGTGATGTGGTGGGGTCCGCAGAGAGGCGTGGAGTGTGCTGCCCCTTTAAGACTCACAGCATCTCAATACAACAAAAGCGCATCGCCGCCGGTTAGAGACGTGATGATGTAAAGCGGTTACACAGATTGTTTAAATCTTTGTTTAGTCATCAGGTGATGAGATAGTGACTGAGTAGATGATCAAGCTTAAAGTGTTCTGTTCTGATTGATATTGCTGTCTATTTGTCTCACTGGTTGCTGTGTTATCAGGTGTGTTTGCGGTAAATAAGACGTGAATTTATTAACGGTTCGAGAGCAGATGGACTATACGCGTTAATTCAGCGACCAGCATCATGACCACCGTCTGCAGAAAGTGAAAGACGTGCACTGCTGGTTTATTTCACCCTGTCGGACATCACAGGTGAGTCAAAGACGTTCATGACAGATAGCGAAACAGCTCATTACACCCCTTTCTGCGAGCGACGCAACAAACGTAGGCTATACTACAAGTAGTTTGACTCGGACTGAATTTCAGTCTTATTTGACTAATAGCAGCGTTTATCTAAGATGCTCACACAAAACTACCGCGGTATTACAGGCTTTTCTGGTACCGTGAAAATATTAGATTTTTGAAGAAGGCTACTAGAAAATGGAAATTATTCAGTAGCCTACCATAAATTTATGTGCTTTACTGACTGATTCCATCACTGTACCATACCTTCCATTGCTAAATGTGTTTAGGCTATTTTAAAAGGAAAAGCATGCTATGCTGTGTAGATTGATGTAATATATATTTTTTGCTAATTAGCTAATTAACAGTTTGGATAATTTACAATGACGTCACCTATTATGAAGACTTTGTCAGATTCTTTTTATCATACTGGTTTAATGAGCTTTTATTATATTTTAGTTGTTTTCACTTCATAAGTGGTTAGAAAACGATGATAGCTGTTGTAAATTGCAAAAATGCAGCTGTACTGCATAGTTTCTGTTAATGGACATTTATTTTGCGATTATTATTATTATTATATATTTGTTCCATTTTATTTGATCTTTTATCTTATGGTTGTGAGACAATTACATTTTTATGTTATTATTTGTGTATTTGTATTAGAGTTATTATAGTTACTTATTATAGTTAACTAAAACATAAACATTAAAAAAAAAACAATTTATTGCACACACACACACACACACACACACACACACACACACACATATATATATATATGCAATAAATTATTTTTTATTTATATTTTTATATTTTTATACATATTAACTGTTTTCTATTTAAATATAATTTAAAATATAATTCCTATTCCTGTGATGCAAAGCTGATTTTTTTAATTTCTTTTTTTAATGTTTATGTTTTAGTTAACTATAATTAATAATTAATTTAGTTTAAATAAAAACTAAAACTGAAAGTGAAATGAAAATGAATGAAAACTATATAGACATATTTTAAAACAAATACAAACAAAAATGACAAAAACGTTCTATTATTATTTAATTTATTCTTATTATTTTGTTATATCGTTTGCCTGATTGCTAGTTGTAGCTCATCTCTTAGATTCCCTATTATGGGCTATTTGAATCAATTATCTGTTCTTTTAACATGTGTTTGCTGGCTTTTGTGTGGGAAAGTCGACACCTCTTCAACTCCCACGTTCATTTCTGTGTCTCATTCATAAACATGACGTGACCTCTCTGCTTCTGTTCCACTCACTGTGTGTGACAGCTTTACCCACGTGTGCAGCTCCAGGGACTGTTTCCATGAAAACCAGTGTTTTCTGTAATCTGTGCACTCAATAAAAAGAAGTGACATTGTAAGACGTGGTATTGGACCTCGGAAGGTCTAAGATGTTTCATATTTCAGATTGGATTTGAAAATTGAGTTGGGCCGTAAGGTAATTTATGGTATACACGTCTTCGATGCAATATCACTATACTGTGAGACATCAACATGCAATGAAAAGTGTCACTCATTTGGCACATTATTGTACACCAGGTAGCACAACAACTGCCCAAGAAGAAAATATGCTTATTTAATTATCTGTGTGTAAACACACAAAGCCAAACCATGAACACTTCTGACCACAGTTTGTCCTGAAACCGCTTACTTGAATAATGTACATCACAACCACATAATAAAGAACATCAATTGCATTTCTAAATTGCATGCCTAAACACAGAGCAGCACTATTAACAAGATTTACTCTCCAATTTCCTAGTTCTTTTGCTCCATTCAAATACCCTACAGTAGAGGCTCTTGGGATTTTGTGTGTTGCCAGGCAACCGTCGCTGCAGCTGCGCAGCTGGAGAGATAATGCTACAGTGCTGCTAGTGCTGACCTCCTACTGTCATCTGCTGTCCTGACTGCTTTTGGTTAAGCTAATTGAGCTTATGTGTGTGTTTCTTTAACACAGCTGTAGCTGCGTAATTCAGAAGTACTTGCGCACCAGTCATGAGAAAGTTCGCAATAAATTATTGGACAAGGAATACAAGGAATCATGCTGAGAGGTTCTTCAGAAATGATAAATACTACCCTTTCTTCGGCTAACAGCAGCAAGTAGAAAATCATGTGTTGTCAGTGTGTATTTGGCTGCTCAAACGTTTCTAAATTGTCATTTTCCAGCAATGCGTTGGTTGCCAAGGACGTTGCTTGTTTTGAATGTTCAAATTTCAAATATCAAATAAAGTTCTAAATTATTGTTCTAAAATAAAACAATTAGTGTTCTAAACTACAGACTTTAAATATCAAGTTCTTTGATATATGTGACCCTGGACCACAAAACCAGTCATAAGGGTCAATTTTGTGAAATTGAGATTTATACATCATCTGAAAGCTGAATAAATAAGCTTTCTGTTGATGTATGGTTTGTTAGGATTGGACAGTATTTGGCCGAGATACAACTATTTGAAAATCTGGAATCTGAGGTTACAAAAAAATCTAAATACTGAGAAAATCGTCTTTAAAGTTGTCCAAATGAAGTTCTTAGCAATTCATATTACTAAAAAAAAAAAAAAAAAGTTTTGATATAATTACAGTAGGAAATTTACAAAAATATCTTCATGGGACATGATCTTTACTTAATGTCCAAATGATTTTTGGCATAAAAAAATCAGTAATTTTTCCCATACGATGTATTTTTGGCTATTGCTACAAATATACCTCAGCGACTTAAGACTGGTTTTGTGGTCCAGGGTCACATATGTCATCTGTGCTTCTTACTGAAGAAACACAATTAGAGGAAAACTGTGCTTGTCTGATTGTGCTTGTATGAATGTGATTCGTCTGGAAACGTATGATTTTTAGAAAAATACCCTCAAATCCTGATAAGTGTAAAACACATAAAGTTGCATTTAAAATAGCTAGCAAATATGCATCTATGCATCTATGCATATTGCTTCAATGTCTCATATTACTGTTGCTGAGACATTCAGCAGGCACAAAGAACCTAGACTCAAGTCACTTTTATGTGTGTTCACACTTAGGTTCACTCTTACAAGAACCAACTTGTCAAGTCAAGTCACCTTTATTTATATATACTTTTAACAATACAGATTGCGTCAAAGCAACTTTCCAATATCAAAATAGGAAAATAGTGTGTCAATAATGTAAAATGACAAGATTAAACACTCAGTTTTCAGTTAAAGGCATTTCATTATTGAATTCAATGATGTTATCGTCCAGCTCAGTTCAGTTTAAATAGTATCTGTGCAATCAAGTCGAAGATATCGCTGGAAATGAAGCATCCCCAACTAAGCAAGCCAGAGGCGACAGCGGCAAGGAACCAAAACTCCCTCTGTGACAGAATGGAGAAAAAAACCTTGGGAGAAACCAGGCTCATTCGGGGGGCCAGCTCTCCTCTGACCAGATGAACCAGCTGTTCAATTCCAACTGCAGCAAAGTCAGATTGTGTAAAGGACTCATCTGGTTCCTGAGGTTTTGTCCCGATGGCCGTCTAGGCAATCTCAGGGTCTTCACTGGGGACCTGTCTCTGGGGCTCATCTAGGTGTCCTGATCTCCGCTGGCGTTCACGGCTGTAGAGGTCATCTCTAGGTGCTGATCCACCATTTGATCTGGATACGGACTGGATCGGATGGCTACGGTGATCTCGGAATAAGAAAGAAACTGACTAATATTAGTGTAGATGCCAATCTTCTTACGATGTAACAAATACATTGGGTGTTATGGGAAGTTTAAAACTTGTAAACCTTATAACACTACAAGTTGCAATACAAATACATATGTCTTAAATTCTTCACTTTCAAACAGTCAAACCCTCAAGCTTTTATTTCAGCAGGATATTGGTGAAATGCAGTAAACTTGAATGATGATTTAAATAGTGAAGTGAACCTAGTGTACATTGCATTCCTAGATCCGTGAAAATTGCTAAAAATATTGCGTGCCAGACCTGTAGTTAGCGATGTCGCATTGTAAAGAAGCATTGTGTACCTGCGCACATACGTGCATATACCTATAGCCTGAACATGTAATACGCATGCACATGATGGCACCATTTTCAAACAAATTTGTGCTTTCGTAGTTTTTTGTAGCTGATAACGATATAGTTTTCAAAACCTTTGAAACCTGTTTTCAAAAGTTTGCCTTTTCAGGGCCCCAAAACACCATGTAAATAATGTCATGTAAATAAATGGCCAAATGCATAAAAAGTTTTCAGTTTTTACTTGAAAATGGTTTTGTGTAAACGCTCCCTGAAAACACGGAATTATAAGCTGTGCGTGTGCAAATGAACACAGTGTCACTCTGAGCAACTGACAATACATTTTGTTAATTAAATTGCAACCTTTAATTAGATTGCAGTTTGATAAAGATATATCGCAATTTCAGTTGTATTTCAAATAGTTGTGCTGGCCCATTTTTTATTTTGATGTTACATTTGATTTAATTTGGGAAACAATGTTCTAGTGAAAGAATAGATTTTCTTCATAAAGCATTTTAAAGGGCTTGTTAATTGCGATTTCACTTTTTTAACATTGGTTCGTGTGTAGTGTTACTGTTTGAGCATTAACAGTATCTGCAAAGTTACGACGCTGAAAGTTCAATGCAAACGGAGATATCATCTTTTAAAATAAAGGCAGTTTAATGCCTACAAAAACAGCTCGTAGGGACTACAACCATTTATTTCCCGGGTTTGTGATGTCACAAACCCAGATAATCACCGCCCCTGGGAACATGAAACAAAGTGAGGTGGGCCGTAACAAAGTGCTTTAGAGAAGAGGACGAGTTGTTTCCATGCCGTCAAAACTACAAAAAAAATCTATGCATATATGAATCGCGATTCTGTCTCTATTTTTCACATAGCTATGAGAAGTGATAAACATGGATGTGCACGTGGTTGCCGTGCTGTAGGGAGGGGCTTCATAAAAGCAGGAAATCATCAGCACGTTTATAGGAGAAGGGACAGAGCAGTGTAGAATAAAGTTAAATTAAGTGAAAAATATTGTTTTTTTTTGTTTTAAATCAGCATTAACACATGTTAGATTGCACCCCATAAACACAGTTGAGCCTAGAAAAAAACTAGTCAACCACCCCTTTAATGAAAATCTATGACCTTAATATTTTATTTAGTAGTAGGCTAGCTATTCTATAAATGGAATTTCAGGTTGTGTTAAATTATGAATGTAGTAACTTTTTTATAGTAACTTTTTTTAAAGTTAGAAACTGTACCCCACATCGTTTGCTCGAAAACCACTACTTGGTGTAGATTGTAATTACTATTTAATGCATTCCCTGTTGTTGCCATGACGAACCGGCACAAAGGAGAAAAGCAAAAAAATAGAAGCAGCGTGTATGAGAGGCGCTTATGGTTGTCTTGGTTACAACCATTCTCCCATGTAAAGTAATGAGAAGCCCAACCTGAGGGAGCAGAAAAGGGCTATTTTTAGCCCAGATTCACCAGTACCTGTGGGTTTGTGCCTTTTTTGAACGTTGGTTTCTTAGAGTTGTGTTCTTAAATGGAGCTAAAATTGATTGTTAACAGTGTGAAATTCTGTCCATTTTATATAATGCACAGTCACTACTTTAAGTAGGTGATCTGTTTTTTCCGAACAGTTGGCGGACAGGGGGTCGTTTTGGGTAACCTGTTTGGAACCTTGACTACGTCATGAGACCTAAATTGGGTGGTGGAGGGCAGATGTAGATTGCAGAGGTGACCTTAGAACACAGAGTCTTGCTCTGTGTTAAGAAGCACCAGTAAATGGCATGTAGCAAATAACACATGAATAACACACTGGAGGTCTTGAATTTTAGATTCTTACCACAGCTTTTTACTCATATGAATCTTATATGATTACGGTGCATATCTGCTTAATGTTTGTGGTGTTGTAAGGAATGGCACAGAAAACGGCCTCACTACCTGTCAGATATCACCGAAATAATTATCGTAAAAAATCACACCTGCTCCTGTGACTGTAAACAGCAAGAACGAATCTGACTTCAGGTCAACATGTGAGCTGATCAGAAAACTAGCAGGCACTTACAAGTCTACAATAATATATTAATGGTGAAAATTATTAACATGCCTTGTTTTTACTTCTCACATGGATCACATGGGATTACAGGAACATTGGACAATTTGACTATTGTTTAACATTAAGCTAAAACTTTAAGTGAAATCAGCCAAGTGCTTTTTAAGTAATTGAGATTCTAGATTATAGTTTTTAATAATATTTTGAATTATTTTTATTTTTCTATTTCCTTTTAAATTTTAGTTAATAGTAATAGTTAATAGTCATTTTTATTGTTTTAAAATGAAATGTGTATACATTTTTATTCATTATTTTAGTTTTAGTTATTTTGATGCATTAAGTTAAACTAAATGAAGATGAGAAAAGTTAATGTTCAGTTAATGTTTATTTTATTTAAGTAACAAAAAATGCTTTTTTAGGGTTTTAGTTAGTTAAGATAAGATATTTCATGAGGTGGCAATTTCTTATGCAATACGTATAATGTGATGTGATTTGTACAGAAATGTATGACCTTTGGAAAAAGGTTTCATCACAACCTCTCCAAACCTTACCATCAGTGGAGCTGAAGTAGTTTGTGTGAAAATGAGATCGTAGGAATTAGCCAAGGTAAAATAATGATGAATTGCCATAAGATTGTGTTGAGTTGTTCCAAAGCAAGTTATTTACGCTAATGAATCTAGAACAACAAGACCGGGAATCTCATTTGGTGACACTAATCTCACAGACCTCACCGTTTTTGTAGAGCGTTGTTAAGAATGAATAGAATGTGTCTTAATTGAGATGAGGATTGCTTCAGGATGTACCCTGTATTTTGGCTCCTTTCATTGCTTAAAGAAAGAGATGCTTTTCTCGTCCTTCTCTTGTGTTAAGAGATGTAATTTCGTCTATCACTCCCGTGTCTTATCTCTCACTTGTCACTAACACACACAGCTGTGTTCAGGCTCCTGTGCTGATTGCTGGGTTATCTGCCACCGAGGGAAGCCAGTGTCACAACAGACATGTTATAGGGAGAGAGAAACGGTAACATAGAGGTATATCACTCAGTCTTAAAGGGATAGTTCACCCAAAAATGAATATTCTGTCATTAATTACTCACCCTCATGTTGTTCCAAGCCTGTAAAACCTTCGTTTGTCTTCGGAACACAAATTAAGATATTTTTGAGGAAATCCGAGAGCTTTCTGAAACTGTATAGACAGCAGTGCAACTGAAAAGTTTTATGGCCCAGAACGGTAGTAAAGAGGTTCAACCGTAATGTTATAAAGCTACAAGAATCATTTTTGTGCATAAAGAAAACAAAAATAGCAACTTTTCACAAGAGCGACACTGTGGTCTCCAGAAACTCTGTATTACCATGTTAGTAGGTCTCCATGCTCAAATGCTGTCGTGTTTCTGTGCTTAGGGTTTGGGTTTGACAATAAGCTAAGGAGACTGGAAAAGAGCATTGGAGCCTAATACACACACACACACACACACACACACACACACACACACACACACACACACACACACACACACACACACACACACACACACACACACACACACTTACACGATCTCGCTCGCTCGCGCACATTCAGCTGGGTTATGCAAAGTCTTGCTGAGGTGCACAGTCAGAGTTTAACAGCTTCAGTGAGAGCTATATTTAACATACTGTGTGTGTAGATGTGTCACGCCGTAAGATAGCGCCTTTAAACTCCCATTTTTAAAGCACCATTTAACAGTGTGTGTATCCAGGTGTGCAGCTAAAATAGTGTGGAAGAGTTGCCAAATTTGTCCATGGCGTAACACATTTATTTTCCCACTAGGATACTGCAATGCACAACTTCCTCAAGAGAGAACAAGACATATTTCACTTAACATGTTTAAGTGAAAGTCTAGAATAAATGTTTGTTAGTTTACCTGAAATTGGATGGTTTCTGCTTCAAATTATGATTTGAGAGTTATTTCAGTTTCATGTAGAATTGAAAATTATTTTGTCAAAACATATTTATAATTAGATTATAAAATGCTTATAATTAGATTACAGTTGTGTTTTTATGGATTACATAATTACATATTCACACGTTATTTTGACCTGAAATATTTACAAGTCCCCCTGACTTTTCTAATGTAGGTTAATAGTCACACTGACATGCAAGTAAAAAAAAAAAAAGTATTATTTCATTAGTTCAAGTATTATTTTTACTTTAAAAATGTTTCTTTTTTCTTTAAATTTACATTTGTATGTTTGAAATAATTAACTTTTTATCAAATCACAAACTCCCTGCAGTAGAGAAACCTTGGCACTTCGTGTTGTTGATAATAATAATAATAATAATAATAAAAATAATATATATATATATATATATATATATATATATATATATATATATATATATATATATATATATATATATATATATATATATATATAATTATTATCTTTGTAGTTTTTTTTTTAGATTAACATGCAAAATAATCCTGTTTAAATCTACGTGATAAACAAGTTACATAAAAAGTAATCTAAAAGTAATCAGAATACATTACCCAAAATGTGTAGATTACTGTAAGGATTATATTCCATTTCTAGTCTGGTTTTTGGTTGGTCTTAATGGAGTATCTTGCTTATTAAAGATGATTATTAAAAAAAAATCTGCATTTAGATCCTTCCTCCTTGTGTCCTTCTCTGACCGTGACAAATATGCTACAGTTTTCATCATGTAATTTGTATTCAGTAATGAGCTACAATTTGTAAGTAATCTAACCAGAACTGAATTTATTGCAGCTCTCTGCAGAGAGGGTGGATTTGGGGTAAATACTTGGGCTGACCATGTGATTTTCACACAGAAACTCTCTCTCTCTTTCTCTAGTTGGCCGCTGACAAATTTGGTACGTGGACAGACGCTCAAAGAAAACGAAAATGCCAGTAGCATCCGCCAGCTCTGACTCAGGTAAGATGCGTTATCTTAATGATTTTGAACTTAGAGTTTGTTACCAGTCCAAAACCTTGTTAATCTACAAAAGGGTTTTGTGATATAATGAGGAGGGAAAGTCAGTGACAAACATAACAAGCCAGTCAGTCATTTTTGGCTGACACCCCACAATGAACTGGGATTAAATGTTTGTGCTTCACTGAACATCCACACCTCTGCCAAGCTTCAGACCTAGCTTTCACTGAAGAGACACTTGAGTCAATAACATTGTATTTCTCTAGACAGCTACACAGAATGAAATCAATGCAATGTTCTGTTATGATGTTCTTTTTTTTAAACAAAGACAAAATCAGAGATGATCACATCCTCCTGTACAGAAACTATTCTGAGAACAGGGGAGTTGGTGTTGAGAAGGGTATATAGGTATTCAATCATTTTGATTTTTGATTTTAGAATTTCTATGTATATGATTATGTATATTATACAGTAGAAAGTATATACACTGTAAAAAAATTGAGCCAACTTAAAATTTTAAGGCAACCAACTTCAGCAGATTTTTGAAACTCAAAAATCTGCTGAAGCTGGTAAAAAAAATTTTTTTTTAAGTTCGCTCAACTTTTCTTTTTTTTTTTTTACAGTGTAGGTATTCAATGATTTAGATTTTTAGAATTTCTTACCATAATTAAAAGAGAAGTGTGCATTTTTGTTTAGTTTTAGGTGGGACTGTTTTTTTTCTAAACAATGAAAGATGGAAAAGTGTTTGAAATATAATTTTTGCAGCTCAGTTTGTGCCTCTAATGGTGCAGACATTACATGTCACTTTAATTTTTTTTGCATTTAATTACCTCAAAACACTTCAATAAAATCAGAAATTAAAAGAAATAATAATTAAAAGTTATTCTAGGTTAATTAGCAACACTTTACAATGAAGTTTATTTTGTTAACATTAGGTAATGCATTATGTGTAATGCACTAACAGTGAACAATACTGCATGTTAATTTATACATTTTTAACATTTTTAAAGTTGTGTAAATGAACATTAATGTATTTTAAACAATCATGAATTAACAATGAACAACAGTATGTTTATACATAAATGAACCTAGATTAATAAATGCTGTAAAAATGATTTCATTTTTAGTTTCTGATACCTTGTGTGATGACTAACGTTAACAAATTCGAACCATATTTTAAAATGTTACCAAAGATACCCCTGAGTATATCCATAAAGCACCCTGTAAATCAGCATTACCGTGAACTGTAAGTCATTTCACAGACATTACCATCCTTCTGACATTGTGCATGTTTCTGGTATTAAATGAATGAGCTCTCAGTGCTGACCTGCAGTCATGAGAATACACACATTGTAATCTCTTACACGGCACAGAATCTTGGCTCAGAGCCGATACTTTCAGCTCTGTGATCGCACTGAATGGATTGTGCACACAGAGAGAAAAGAGACCAAGAGACCAAGAAAAATTCGATGAACATCCCATTTGTGTGAATAATAAATGGTGCAACCTGGAACACGTTACTCTTATTCACAGGTTAGTGACCCAAATGTTGCGTTACTCCCTCTGGGGCTGCAGCCATACTACCTACCTCGGGACGTTTGTTTTGGCCATGTGCTATCTGTCCTCTGATGACTACTCAGGTGGTTTTGTAGTCTGTAAAATAAGAGAAACAAGGACTTTAGACCTGATATTTGCCCATATTAGCATAATTCTGTCATTGGAAGTGCATGGAGGCTAAATTGGCCTCTAAGCTAGATTAGGAAACAAGCTAGAGAGGAGGAGAAATGCACAGAAGAGAAAATAAATGTGAGTGAATTTGTTTAAGCGTGTGGTGGAAAAAGTGTGTCTGTTGGTTTCAGCAGTTTGGGTGCAGGTTGGCAGCTCATTTGTCCAGAGAGGAGCAGAGAGGGTGAAGGTTTTGGAAAGGGACTTCATGCCCCGTTGTGAAGGAACAGCAAGACGCTGCTCGTTCAGTACGAGTTTTTCGACCTTTCTGAATTGAATTTAAATATGTATTTTGTAGGCGTAAAATAAAAAAATGTCAGCGTGATACAACTGTCCTAATAAGGCTATGAAAAAAGCATTAGCTCATTAAATGAATGAAATTCTTGAAAAGAAAACCTTATTAAATAATTTGGCATCATTTCTAATTTCTAATACAAACTGAATATGAACTTTCATCATCATGCAGAAAAACATAAAACAGCACACCCTCATGACTGTGTGTCAAGGTAAAATATCAAATTTCAGACCTTTTTATGACAAAGCAAGGTTAGTTCAGACTGTAAAATGTCATGTGGCGCGACTCACACACACACAAAAATATTATGTAATAATTGTGGAAAAAACTATTTTTACCTTGGAAAATATATGTAAAGACTTTTTTGAAAAGTCAAGGTAAAATATCAAATTTCAGACCTTTTTATGACAAAGTAGTTAGTTCAGATTGTAAAATGTCATGTGGCACGACTCACACACACACAAAAAAATTATGTAATAAAAATCGATTTTTAACTTGGAAAATATATGTAAAGACTTTTTTGAAAATAAAATACAATAAGAGATAATAGATGAGAGATACACATCAAGTTGTAAGGAAAATATGTTTATATGTTAGTCATTATATCTAGACTTTTCTTGAAAATGGTATAAAAGATTTAGAAACCATATGAAGCCAAGATGAATACAAAGAGCACATTTCTAAGAATTTGGCATGCCATTGACCCAAGTGGCCATTAGGTAGATTTTTTTTTTTTTTATCCAAAGTGACTTAACAATTACAGCTCTCTTGAGCAACCGAGGCATAAGAGCAAGATCTCTCTTTGCAGAACTTGAAGTAGATGTAGCTTGGAATGATTCAGAACAGACAGATTAGAATAGTAACTGTTCTAGAAATGTGGCTGTACTTTAAGATGCTGCTCGGGATTTAAACCTGTAGCTTTGCCGGTCTGTAGTATCCTGCATACCTTTCTGCATTGTGGTCTGCTGAGAGAGCAATGCCATTTCAGCAGATTGTAAGCACCTAAACATGCTGATCCAGAAGGCCAGCTCCATTACTCAATTACTGAATGAAGCGGTGCTTGGACAGAATGTCTTGAGTTCTAAAGTGGGTTAAGACAAGACTGCCCAGGCTCTTTATTATAGGGAATGTCACTGCCTCCAGTTTTTGGTGCCTGTCGTTGGTCAATGGCACTAGCAAGGACTTCTTTCTGAGCACTGGAAAGAGCCCAGTCAACTTTCCACTTAGCTTGTGAGCATTGACCTTCAAGACTTTAGTACTTCATCACCCTAAAGATGTGCTGGTTTCCATCCGATGTGTTTTCTTGACCTGATCGCCTTAAGAAACCTCAGTTTTCCTTGCCATTACTGTCATCCAGAGTCCTAATTTAGCTCTATATGAACACATCTAGATCTGTCTAAAGGATACAAGCCTCATTTCACCTCAGTTGTGACACACTTGTGATAATGAGGTCCAGTTAGCCACAAGTAAATACAAACTGCAGACACATGACAGCTAACTGAGCATCACACATACAACTCCTTTAGCCAGCTGTTAGAAATGTGCACAAATAGGGACTCTCCAGTTTGTTTTGTTTTGCATTTATTCATTATTACAAGGTTTGGATTTACAGAGTTTGTTTACTGTGTGTATGTTTACAAAGCCCACTGTATAACATTTGCATGAATTTAGCGTATTTTGTTGGATTATAGTTCTTGTTCTTGCATGATCATTTTTAGTTTTATTTCTACACTATATTACAATTAAATATAAATAAATAGTTTACTGTGACTTCACATTGAACAGAAACAGGGAATAATTGATGTAGCAGCATTACGCTGTGGAATCTCAGTGTTTATCTGTGTCTGTATCACAGACATTTCGTGTTTATTTACAGATTAACTGTAATAGTGTCCAAAGTACCATACTTGCACTTGGTTTCCCAGCATGCATTGCAGCATGAATACAGTACACAGTCTTTTGGTTTATTTTATAGTAGCTGTTTTTGTTGTCAATTTAATTATATGGGTAACAAGGCATACGGTATTTGTCAATAGTGACCAATGCATACAAATTTATTTATGAAATTTAAACATTTCAAGTTGTATACATTAACTGGTGTTGATATTTTTGCATGCCTGAGCTCATATTAAGAGGTTTCCAGCAATAACAACCACTCATCTCACCACAACAGCACTGCAAACACTCCACCACTTTAACTGTTTATAAAAGAATATATGTGACCGTGGACTACAAAACCAGTTTTAAGTCACACGGGTATATTTGTAGCAATAGCCAAAAATACATTGAATGATTGATTTTAAAGTAAAGATCATGTTCCATGAAGATATTTTGTAAATTTCCAATTGTAAATGTATCAAAACGTAATTTTTGATTAGTAATATGCATTTTTGCATCTCGGCCAAATATTGTCCTATCCTAAGAAACCACACATCAATGGAAAACTTATTTATTCAGCTTTCAGGTAATGTATAAATCTCAATTTCCAAAAATGGTTTTGTGATCCTTTACTGTAGCTAATGACAAAATAAATGTGCATCATTCAGATCGCCTTGAAGGTACCTCACGAGAAATGTTTCAAATTGAAATTTCATATTGATCTCTCATTGCAGACGTATCTTGGCAGGGTTTGAGCCATTGTTGAGAGTTCATCTGAAACATTTTCTCACGAATAAAACAACAGAGATCCAAGAGTCTTAAATAAGTCTCCACTTTCAATGTAATTTCATAGGAGACCCATTTAAGGAGATTAGATTTTATAGAGAGCTCTCAAGTGATTCTTCTTTTCCTAAGGAGAATTTCCAATTCACTCTTTGTTCGCATGAGCCATTTTTTCTTCCTCCTCCTATTTTTCTCTGTTCTGTCTCTCTCTCTCTTTTGCATTGTCTCCTCTCATTAGGTCTCTGCATTTGGTTTTACAGTTATGTTGAGCTTTCTTGGTGAGTCTGTCACAGTCTTCAGCAGCAGAGAGGGAGTGATAGGGAGGAGGCTGAAATTCTCTGGCAACCTGTGTGTCTGGAATCTGTGTTGTTAGAGTCAGATAGAAGGATATTAGGAGGCAGAAAGCCCCGTTTATGCTTCCTCAAAATGCCTTTAAACTTACAACAGGAGGGATGAAATGGGAAGAACAAGGAAGCCTGAGGTGTCACAAGACAGGGAGGGAACAATCAAGAAATGAAAGATCTAGGAAGGGACATGCGAGAGGAAGAATGAGAGGTGGGGAGGCTTTCTGGAAACCGATGCTGACGTCAAGGAGGTGAAAAAAGTGAAGGAACAGAAAAGAGGGAAGGAACGCATGTGAATTAGAGGCAGGAAAAGAGGCTTCAGAGAGATTGAACTATGGCTGGGAGTATCTATAACAGAATGTCCCTGGAGGAGATTGGATCGATCAGCTCTCTAGAGGGTCCAGGAGGTAAGACACAGAGAGCAGAAGATCAGCTCAGATCTTTCGAAGCATGCTGTGATTTGACTAGAGCAAGAGGGACAGTTTTTACTGTGGTTTTGCAGTTAGAACAGTACACGCAACTGTAATGATGGATGAATTGATAGATATGCCTATTGAGAAGCATCATATTCTCATTGTAGTTGATAACATGGTCAAATAATATTGAAAGGTATATTATGTGGTTTTAACGTATATCTGTTAAAATCTAAGACCTTATGAATGCATTAAGAATACATTTATATATATACAGGCTTCATAAAAATGGTCACCAACATTTTTTTTTTAACATCCTTCTAGCACATAATGTGTGTGTGCATGTGGAGAGAAGAGACGAGGAGGGGTGCACTGAAAGAGAGGTGACAAACCAGTGTCCAATTAGCTTTGTGCATGAGAGCACATCCTGTGTTTGTTACAACTGCCTGGAGAGAATGAGTCTGACAACTTCCTTTATTTTCAGATTTCCTCTCTTTCTTGGCTCCCTTTCTTTGAGGTTCAAACTACAATCAAGTGAAATACATTGCATCTTTTCACAAAAATACAGTTTCCTTGACCATAACGCAGTATTATAGGACTGTCCGCTCAACTTCGATTCCCGTTTCACTTGAGAGGCTGACAATATATAATGACAACATATCTTTCCTGAATACAGTAAGCAGCGTCGGCCTCGTGAATAATGCATGATTGCATTCAATCACACACTTACACACCTGTAGGCCGGCTGTGTAGCTTGCAATAATATCAGGGATCACATCTCCAATCCAAAACATGAGCAAGAATGACACATTTATGAGAGACTATAGCTTTGGTGTGGTGTGTTCTCTGTTTAAACAAGCTGTTGAGAAATAAGCAGAGAGAATTATGGGTGTAATAACAGATTGTGTCTAAGGAACTCGAAGATTGTAATTCACTACTACAGTGAGATCGCAGATGGAGCGAAGGTGATTTGATCAGTTGTTCTAGTGGTGATATGTGATTTCACACTTGCAGAAATGTAATAACATAATTCTGTGTGTGTTTTATTCAGTGGTTACCTCACAACAATGATTAAATCACATGCATTCATTACATGCATTCATTTAGCACATACTTTTATGGAATGATTTATAAATGAGAAAAAATAAAAACAAGTAAGGATAGTTGTAATGGTCTGTGATTAGGTGAATTTAATGCTGCTTTTTGCCTGCTCAAAAGTTTTGTAAAGATGTAATGCAGCATAAAATCCAGACTAAATTAAGCCTGCAGATCTGCAAAGCATCAAAGCATACAGTTATATTTGCTGTGTAAATGCATTCATGCCACCTCTGAGCAGCATTCAATAGTCTGTTGCCAACTTTACATTGCAAAAGTGGCACAGAAGTGCTTCTAAAGTGGTAAGTATGTGTCTTTACACAGACTGCTGTTCAGAGGTGACATAAATGCATTACGCTGCAGTTATAACTGTGTACTTTGATGCTAGAGGCTGGTGTGAGTCAAAGCAGGTATAATTTAGTCTGGCTTTAGGCATAATTGCACATTTACATTGAATTTTGAGCAGGCACAGAGCAATAATAATCCACAATAGTCCACAGAGCAGCATTGATTTATGAAAAGATACCTAAATGCCACTTCATAAGTGCTCCTGTGCCACCTTTGGGATGTAAAATTGCATTATTGTACAGTTAGACTGACCTTCAAATGACTGGATCTACTTGTGTTTGCATTACTTTAAATATAATGCAGTATTCTACAGACATTTTTGTATGCTATGAGGTTTATAGGGTAAAAAGGAATTTAGAAGAATGTTGATTACATGCTTCATTTCCTGAGAATATGAGAATATGAGAGTACATACTGATAGAGGCAGAGTTTCCCAAAAGCATCATAAGCAGATCATAGAAACAAATGTACAAATCTTCTTCGTTTCCCAAAAGCATTGTAACTTTAAGGTGAAGTATGCAGTTTCTGTGCTACTAAAAACAGAATTACTTTTGAAGAAACTTACCATGTTGTCTGTCTCTGCATTGTCTGACATTGTCTGGTACGAACAAATTTGTGGAATGATTTTGAAATTATTTTTGGAGAAAAGTACCAAAACATTATATATAGATAGATAGATATTTGTAAATGCAGTTTCAGGGTTTGAATTTTTTAAAGGTAGGCACTGTTATGAGTGAGTGTGTACTGTGTACAGTACCAAATGCACAAACTAAGATATGATCATTAGTAAAAGATAAGATGAAAATCGTTAAACCTAAGAAACGATCAAGATTAAAGCCCGAAAGATTTAAAGATGGTCCATTAAAATCCATGAGGGGTTTGGAAATATGTAATTAGAAATTGAGTTGAGGCATCTTTATGCAAGTAAATGAGAACAGGAACAAATGTGAGTAATAATTTGGGCTCCAGGGAATGAACAGATTGCAATTAATAGATCACTTGGAGAAGTGAGGTGCGGGTTTAAGTGACTTGAGTTTTAATACACTTCGTTGATATGCTGAACATTTTAAGATGTTGAGTTGAATTTTAAATACAAATATTTTTCATTTTGAGGGTGGGTACCATAAAAATATATGTAGGTAGTATGATATTAGTGCATATAAATGAAAAAGATTCAGTACAATTCTTCTGTGTGTTCATTTAGCGGACTTAACTATTATTAAAATAATTATACATTAAATGTATCAAACATAATACACTGAAATCAAATGATGAATTTTAAGGTAAGTGGGTGTAGTCAATTTATTTTAGCTACATTTAAATAAACACATTTAGTTGACTAATTTATTTAAATGTAGCTAAAATAACTTACCTTAAAAAGTTAAGTAAATTCAATTAATAATTTTTTCAGTGTACATTTTATTAGGAATAAAATGATAATAATCCAAGCTATTATTAAAATAATTTTGATAGCCAGCCATTATTATTACCCTATATTTTAACTCTACTTTACTTTTGCTTTAAGCAAAGATTGGCAGCAATAACTGCTTGAAAAATTTCCCTTTTAAGACATTTATGAGCAAACGTTGGTACATATTAAATATCATGGTAACACTTTAGAATAGGGAACACTTATTCACTATTAACTGTGACTTTTCCCTCAATAAATTCCTAATTTGCTGCTTATTAATAGTTAGTGCGGTAGTTGTTGTTTAGGTATTGGGTAGGATTAGAGATGTAGAACAAGGTCATGTAGAATAAGGCATTAATATGTGCTTAATTACTACTAATAAATGGCTAATATTCTAGTGATATGCATGCTAATAAGCAGCTAGTTAAGAGACCTTAAAATAAAGTGTTACCAATATCATTAACTGATTGCCAAGCTCAATTTTGATTACTTGATTGCAGTATGAAAGAGCTAATATGCTCGGAAACGAGTTGAGCATTACTGGCTGAATGTTATTAGGAGAAACAATCAGTCTCAGAGAAAATGAGCATGACAGCAGGGTGAACTTCCTCACAATGAAAAACAAATGAAAGCAAAAATTGTGGTAAAGTAAAATCTGTGGCAAAATTTGACAATTGAAAGTCATGGAATGATTCCGTTTAATAGATTTTGATGTAACATATGCCAAATTGCAACTAAACTTGTTTTGCCAACCAGGCTTCATGCAGAGCTCAAATTAGTGTGAGTGTAGAGGTTAAAACAGTTTCAGGAAATGACTGTTGTACTTAAGTGAAAACGAAATACTACGGGCTTTCACTGTTTCTAAAGGAGTGGAATGGAAATGAGTCAAAAGCCAAACACTCAGCGGTAGTCCTGAGCTGGGAAAATAAACAGTAATGCAGCTCTTACATCAAGATAAGCACTACAGAAATCTGTGACTTGAATGTGACCAGCAGTGAGCTGCTTCAGTCTGAAACAGACAGATGCTTGTTGAACATCAGAGGATGTCGCAAAATTAGTCACATATACAGTCGATGCAAAAGATGTTTCAGAATTCTAATCCATCATGGCTAAAAGGTCTCAGGGGTCAGACTCAAAAATACTGTACGTCTGTGTGTATCTTTGGTGTGTGCTTTCAGCTTAAATGTCACTTAGTCTCGACAGGATGTCGACCCAGAGTTAGTAATGAGCTTGACCCTGCTGCTCAGAGATAGACCGGTTGGATGTGTTTCCATAGAGATATACATTACAAAGCTTCTTGTGGTATTAATTATAGCAAGGAGGTCTATAATACCTGGAGAGAGCTGTTCGTTAGCACTTCCATTCATCTCAACCTGCTTGCCATCTCTTAGCTCATGGGCAAAATTAAGGGATTTTTATTTTTAATGTCAACAACAAAAAAAGAGTGTATAGCAAAACTCCATTCACTGCTTTGGATTTCTCTCACATCACTCTCTCATTTGAAGCAAGATCACTAACTCTGTTCCAAAGACTAATCAGTTGCTAGCTACTTTTAAGAGAATACTAATTATGGAAACAATATACTAAAGAGCAATCTGAATGCACTTATTTGAAGTTTTGAAACATTTAAATGCATGTTAATTGCAATAATAATTTATATTAAATGGAACTGATATAACGATGAGCCTTAAATAAATATGATAATCCCCTTATGTGTTACGGTGCACACAGCAGGGAGGAACGAGGAAGACGGACACGAGGATAAACTTCAAAATAACAGTCTTTAATGAGGACATGACAAGACAAGGTTCACACAGACAGGAACACCGGGGAATAACAAGTTGACCAGACGAAATCTAACTAAACAGGAACTAAATACACATGACAATAACTGATAATTACTAAAACACAGCTGGACAACACTTAACTAATAATCACACTTAACAAGGACAGGAACAAGACCAAATATGGACACAAGAGGCGGGAACACATGACACACACACACGACAGAGGACGTGACAATACTCTCCCCTCCCGAAAGGCGCGACCCGCACCGTAACAGTTCCACCAGGGAAGGGGGGGGGGCACTCTGGAGGCCCCTCAGGACAGACATGGACAGGAACACAGGACGGGAACCTCCAGAGCGTAACAAACAGACGGAGGCCCTGGCAGGGCTGGGAGCTCAGGCGGTCAGGGCTGATGGTCTTCGTGGCCGTGGCCTCGGCCCGGCCACTCCACCCTGAGCTCTACTACCCCCCCCCCCCCCCCCCCAAATTTCCTTGGGGAATCCAGGGGGTATCAGGAGCCCTCCAGGGCTAAACGAACAGGACAGGACACTGGCCAGACACACACTTGACAAGACAAGACAGGATAGCCCTCCAGGGCTAAACAGACAGCCCACAGGAACAGCTCGGAAGCTGAGGCTTCTTCTGGGCATGACAGGGAGTCAGGGGCCCTCCCAAGGTCCCTCAGCAACCGCCTCCACTTCCACGACAGGAGGGGCAGGCGGCTGGGATGGCCTCTGTGGCCACGACTCAAGGAGCCGTCTGCCCTCGACGAGTCTCCATGGACAAGACAAGACTAGACTAGGGTTTATTTAAAATGTTCCTGTGGGCAAGACAAGACCGGCACTCCTGGCCGGAACGTGTGGACTACTCCACGGGGACCCGGGAACTGTACTGGAGTCAGCAGCATCCGGCGGGCTTGAGTCAGCGGCTTCCGGCGGGCTTGAGCTCCAGGTGGGCTTGCCGTACGCACTCCTGGCGGGCTTGCCACACCCCATGTTGGCTAGCCCCACGCATTTCCAGGCGGGCTAGGATGAGCCGCGGACGGCGGCGTGATCTCCCGCGAACGGCGGGCCTGGGTGAGCCGCGGACGGCGGCGTGAAAGGAGCCGCGAACGGCGGGCTCCATCATCGGCAGGAGCCGGTGGGCTTGAGGAAGCCGCAGCCGGCGGTGGGCCGGGGTGTGCCGCGGTCGGCTTTCCCCGCGGACGGCGGCGTGAAGTGAGGGAGCTGCCGACGATTGGGTTGGCTTTCCCCGCGGTCGGCGGCGTGCACTAGCGGCAGCCCGTGAACCAGACGGAGGAGCCGCGGACGGCGGCAAATCGGATGGGCTCGCGGCCAACGGACTCGCGGCGATCCCGCCGAACTCCCACACCCACTTGCCGAGGGCTATGGCGGGATGACGAGCGGCGACTTCCATGCCGCGGGACAGACAGGAACCAAAACAAAAGACTTAAGAAAAAAACGGAAAACAAAACGTGGTGAAGGGGCGCCGCTTATTGTTTGGTCTGGTCTTCTGTCACGGTGCACACAGCAGGGAGGAACGAGGAAGACGGACACGAGGATAAACTTCAAAATAACAGTCTTTAATGAGGACATCAGGACAGGGCAAGACAAGGTTCACACAGACAGGAACACCGGGGAATAACGAGTTGACCAGACGAAATCTAACTAAACAGGCAGGAACTAAATACACATGACAATAACTGATAATTACTAAAACACAGCTGGACAACACTTAACTAATAATCACACTTAACAAGGACAGGAACAAGACCAAATAAGGACACAAGAGGCGGGAACACATGACACACAGGACAGAGGACGTAACATTATGAGCAGCCCTGCCCCCCCAAAAATATAAATTGTATAAAAACTCTGTTTTTATATTGTTACTGCACTGCAAGCAAATTAATACTGGCTGTATTGTGTTTTTAAAATCTCGTTTTCCCACCTGCCTAATAGTAAAGTGATGTTAGATGTAGTAAAAAAAAATCAAACAAAATGACAAAATGTTCATTTTTGGGTGAACTATTTCTTTAAGATACTTTTCTGAGTTTATTGCAATGTATTTTGCCTTTTTTGAATGTGATGCTCTTTTAGATTTTGATTTTAGGTAAGTTAAGGTACTGTAATATAATTTTACTGCCAACTGAGTTTTCACATCAGGTGCACACTTATGCTGTCTAGATAGGCTACTTACTAGTTTTGGAACAGAACCACAGAAAATGGCAGATCTCATCCTTTAATTGGCCAACCTTTGTTTTGTTTTCCATCACAAAAGGAAATCCAGGACAAAAGACGAGGTTTATTATCTTATACGTGACTGTATTTTATATCCCTTTGCCCTAATCCTACACCTAAACTTGCTCCTTATAGAAAACTTCAAAACACTTCGTTCTGTATGATTTATAAGCTTGTTTCCTCATGGTCAAAATTTGCTGGTATTCACCTTTTAGGTCTCATGACAAAAACTCATAAAATATGTATGGCTCTAATTCCATGAAATGAAACATGACGATGTTTGTGTTTTCCGATGCTGAAATGTATTCACGAAGACACCTACACATACATTTTAATATTCTGATCCTGGAGCTCCTCCAGTACTGTTGCGTATGTGTCCCCTATTTGACATTCCCAATTCAGTCTGTGAGCACTTTACTGATGAGCTGAATCAGGTGAACTCACCTAGACATATCCAAACATCCGAAATGTGACCAGGATTGGGGATTGGGTTTTAATAAAAATACTTTACAGCATAGTTCTATTAGTCCATATTTACTATGCTATAATTATTACATATTAATTGTCATACACAGTTTCCAGCTTATCTGATAGTCAGTGAGCTTTTCCTAAAATGTATTTGAAATGCATCTATTTCATGTTAAGTATATTACAAATACATTTACATATTTATGTACTCAATAAAAATACCCTGAAATTGCACTTTTAGTATACTAAACAGATATACTTAAGTATTATACTTGTACTCAATGCACTTTAATTGTACGGAAGTAGTGCTGAAGTCCAACTAAGACATATACCGAAGTAAACTATTGCAAGTATACTTCAGGTAATATTTTGTATTTAATATTTTGTATTTAAAGACCGAAATTATTCAGAGATCATACATCAATAGGTACATCAAAACACATTTTAGGCTTAATATTAAGAAATGTACATTGTGCAATAAAGAAATACTCCAAATAAAGTTTAATTGTAATTTTTATTTCAGCATGTTTCGAACGATATGTCAGTAAATATGTTAATAGATTTGAACTACTTAGTATGAAATAAATGTATTTTAAATATATTACTTTTTTACTAGGGACACCTTTTAAATAGTTCTTTGCCATTTCTTCATTGCATTAAAAGTAGATGTTATTTTTTGATAGTTACGCCTTTAGCAAGTGCTTTTACCCAAAGCAATATTGGGTAACACTTTCAAGGTATACCTTTTTTAATGTTCTTGAAAAAGGGAAGAAAAAAAACTTAGTACACTGTAAAAAAAAAAAAAAAAAAAGTTGAGTCAACTTAAAATTTTAAGGCAACCAGCTTCAGCAGATTTTTGAGTTTTCTCAACTTGTCGTTTTAAGTTTAAACAACAAAAATTTGAGAATCTCCCACAAAAATAAGTTGAGCGAACTCAAAAATCTGCTGAAGCTGGTAAAAAATTTTTTTAAGTTCGCTCAACTTTTTTTTTTTTTTTTTACAGTGTAGTTGTAAACTATGTGTAGGAAGACTTTCAGTCTCATATTTAAAATATTTAAAATAAACCAAGCTAAATCTTAATTGAATTTGACAGCACTGACATTCAAATAATACCTAATTTTATGTCTAAAAAACAATAATTAAAAAACACATTTAAAAAAATTTATAATTAAAATAAAAAAAACTGCATATATTAAATTCCTTACAACAAACAATTAAATTAGCCCACATATGCTTTCATTTACACATTTTTTATTACAAGAAACTGAATTAGGCTCCACTTTTTTATACAAAATTTGGTAACATTTTATTTTAGGGTCTCTTAACTAGTTGCTTATTAGCATGCATATTATTAGAATATTAGCCATTTATTAGTAGTAATTAAGCACATATTAATGCCTTATTCTACATGACCTTGTTCTACATCCTTAATCCTACCCAATACCTAAACTTAACAACTACCGCACTAACTATTAATAAGCAGAAAATTAGGAATTTAATGAGGGAAAAGTTGTAGTTAATAGTGAATAAGTGTTCCCTATTCTAAAGTGTTACCCAAAATTTATACTTAATTTCTTCTTTTAAAAAATGATGTGTACATCACTGGATTCCTCCAGCTTTGCCCAATCCCTCAAAACATGAATTGCTCTGTCGCACATCATTTTATGTTTCACTCTGTTTGGTTTGATGTAGACTATGCAACATGTCTGAAAACTGAACAAAGGAAAATGGAGTGAGAACAAAAGGGAAAAATGAATGTGTTCTGTGTGAGCGATGCAGATTGCTGCAGGGGGAATTTAAGAGAACTACATAGGAGCCACGGGGGACTCATGAATCTTTCTAGAAACTTCCTTTCATGAAACTCCGTTTGAGTTTGAGGAGATTCAGGTTTGATGCTTCTCCACCGCTCTGATCTTTTCTCATGTATATTCGATTGCTTTTCAAGTAAGAAAATAAATATTTATTTTTCTAGCCAATCTTAAATATGTACAAACAAGGACTTCAACGGATAAATAACGAGGACAATCCAAAAACATTATTTTAGCAAAATGATTCATGGAAGACTATAAATCATCTACTGTCTCTCTGATCTCCTCTGAAACATGATGTTAGAAGGACTTTAATGAGGCTTCTTTTAAAAGATAATTTGCTTGTTTCGCATTGAAGAGGAAAAACTTTTTTTGATCAGTGGGCAAAAGTTGAAAACAATACATTTATTTCCCATTAACATTTCTGTCATTTGAACAGCGTATTGAAATGATAAAGATGATTATCTCAACATCATGTTTTATTCATGAATTTTTCGGTTGCCACAATTTCTTGTCTCCAAAAGTCATTTGAGTGCACACTCTTAAACTATAGGCTGAACTTTAGACACCCATGGAGGTCAGTCAGCGTAGACTGTCTAATAAACCAATCAGCTGAGAAATCAAACTGTTTTTATCGCTCATATGGTCTATAATTTCCTCATTTGAGTGGCCTGTTCCTCTGTGAAAGGATTGGAGAAATGTCTTCTTTCTAACCTGTGAACCCTTTTGTCATTTCGTCTTCAGCGATGCAAAGTCTTCTAGACACCTTGAGTGACAGCACCAGCTCCACTACGGCCAACGACCTGGACCTCATCTTCCTCAAAGGAATCATGGAGAGTCCAGTGGTGAGTCATCTGCTTTCTTAACTTGATGTCCAAGTGTCCACATAAGGCTTCTTTAATTATGAGTCTGTCTACAGGACCCTCTTTGTGAAAGTTATACTTGATCCGTTTATCAAAATTGGACCCTATGGACCCTTTTTATAATTCCGGGGTTCTCAGAAGTTGCCATAGTTGAGTAAGCTTCTACAGCAGTGAGTGAAAAAGAGATATCAAATTTGCTATCACTACCTCAGCTGTTGTATTAAACACTCACACAGCAGCATTAGATAGACCTAGTTTTCTTTTTGTAAATTAATGGCAAGGTAATAAAACACAAAGACTTATGATGTTGATTAACAAGTCATCATAGTCTGTCCTTGATTCGAGTAAAATAGTTTTAGTTGACGAAGGATAAAAAAATGAAATATTAATGCTCCAGAAAATCTATAGGCATTTCTCCAAACACCTTTACTGTGCTGTTTGGCCACAGGCTGGGATTTGGTGTGTTTTCTAGACTTTTAAAATATTAATAGTCAAGAAAAGTTGCTTGGATTTGTGGTGGTGGTTGATTTTTCCCCAAGGTCAATTGTGAAGCTTGTCAGATTGATTTTTGCAGTTCACATAAATATGAAATGATGTATTGTTGATGTAGATGCTGATAATGTTGTGTGGGCTAAAGTTATTTCTAAAAAAAAAATAGGTAAGATATAGTGGTCTTAAAGGTATGGATTTTTTTCACCACATATTAAATCTGTGTATTTTAATAATTATAATAATAATATTTTAAAAAATCAGTCTATTGCACTGCATGTTTCAGAGCGTGCCATACAAGCAGCTCGCTGTTTGTTATTTGCAGCATTTTAGAGTGTTTTGGTTCACAAAAATGCAGTGAACTTCATCTCTGTGTATGTTTTGTGTTTTAAGTGTATTTTGGAAAGCAAAACTGTATGTGTCAGTAACACTTTATTATCACATTCGCATAATTTACAACATTTCTTGTGGACAGATTATTACAGAATTTCACACAGATTTGTAACAAGAGGCATTTGTTAATCCATTGTCACAGAAACCTAAAAGGCTTCCTTGCAGGAATCATAATCATAAGTAGGCCTGTTGTCATTGTATTATTGTAAACTCAATTACAACTAAATATCTTAGAAATATTAATAATAATTTTACTGTTTCTTCTTCTTCTTCTTCTGATTAACCCCACTCAGAGCTATCGGGCCTGAGGGATCTCAGACAGAAGAATTTCATTTAATGGGAAAATGCTTTGACTGTAGTTTAAAGTGAATTAACTTTGATATTGTTTAAATATTATGCCTTTAATGTTGAGGCAATTTTTTCTTGTGGCATCAGAAAAGGTATTAAATGAAAGCTAGAAATTCCATTTTTGTGATAACAATAGCGACAGTAAGTAGGCTAGTTAACTATATTAAAGTTACCTAAGAGGTCATTAATTAGTATCAAACTATCCAATCAAACTTAAAAAGGTGTATATATATATATATATACTAAATATAACAAACTATCTTATTTTACATAACTGAGTTAAAAACAGTACAGGGACTCAAATGAGTGTAATGTTTTTATATCTGCTAATTTTCATGAACTGTCCAAATGAAATGAGTCACTAGAATTAATCAGACTTTCCAAAACTGTAAATGAGAGAGGAGACATTTGATTATTCCCCTCAGCTCAGTGTTTGGTCACGCGTCACATTACAAAATAGCTTGTTACTGGATAAGCTAAACTGCTTTGTCACACTACTGAAAAATGTACAGTAGTTAGTTCAACTTTGCCTGAGGTAATGTTTTCAACAGAAAACATGATTTACTAAAATGTTCACCACAATGGCAAAAATCATTCTGAATTTGGTCAGTCCAATCAAATCACACCTTCACAGGTCATGTGCTGAAAATTCTGACATTATCTACCTACCCTCATGTTCAAAACTCACATTTTTTTCTATGTTAATTAATCTTGGAATGTTTTGTGTGTTTTGTGCGTGCAGTCCCGTGAGCACTATGAAGCGCCGAAGCTGGAGGCGGTGAGGGACAATAATGTGGAGTTAGTGCAGGACATCCTGAGAGACCTCACCACCCTCACACCTCACAGTCAGGCAGCAAATGAGCTCGCCTGCATCCTCAAAGAGCCACACTTTCAGGTACAAGCAGAAACCGTCGGGCAAAAAAACCCGAAATATCTTGAATTGTTTCATTTAGATTTTTGAAGTGCTTTCCCTCAGTGCCTGTTTTGTTTTCTGCAGTCTTTACTTGAAACACATGACTCTGTAGCTTCTAAAACCTATGAGACTCCGCCTCCCAGCCCCTGTGCGTTTATGGACCCTGCACTTAACAACCAGCCTGTGCCTCCTGATGCTGTCAGGATGGTGGGCATCCGCAAAGTGTCTGGAGAGCACTTGGTGAGCCTGTTATTTGTTTTTATGCTGTTTTTATACCTGCATGCCATGTGAGATGTGCTATGAAAATAAACCGAACTGAAACTGAATATTTAATTAAGTGAGTACATTGTACATTTATAATGTGAGCTGCTTATTCTGCCACTAACAGAATAAAAGCCTTTTCAGCATTTTTAGACCTATGTAGAGGTACACGGATCAGGGTTATTATTGTTCACTAAAACTATAAAACAATGTTTTGTTAATTGTAATAAAGTTGAAACAAAATATAAATGTGAATAGTAGACGAAAAACTAAAAGAACTAACTGAAATAAGTTTAAGTTCTAAAATAAATAAAAACTAAAACTGAAATAAAAAAATGAACTAAAATTATAATGGTATTATAAGGAATAAAGTATAAAAATAAAAGCTAATTTTAAATATTAATTAAAAATATATATTATATTAGTATATAAATAATACTAAAATAACAGTGACAAAGGCAATAATTGTAAATATAATAATTAGAAATTATGTTTTATGTGTAGAATTTTTATACAAATTAGATAATACTTCAGTTTAGCGACCAGTTCTTACTATAACTAGTTGCTTATTAGCATGCATATTACTATTTATAGCATATTGTTTGTTTATTAGTAATTATAAAGCACATATTATTGCCTTATTCTGCATGATCATACTTTAGATCCTTTATTCCTACTTCATACATAAACTTAACAATTACCTTTCTAACTATTAATAAGGAGAATAATTAGGAGTTTATTGAAGGAAAAGTAGTAGTTAATAGTTAGTTAATGTCAGAACTTGTCATCAGACTAAAGTGTGACTATGAATTATGTAAATGTTTCTGGAAATTGTAATTTATAATATAATATAATATAATATAATATAATATAATATAATATAATATAATATAATATAATATAATATAATATAATATAATATAATATAATATATTAGATATTTGTCTTCTGATTTGCTCCAACAGTGCAAACACACACACACACACACACACACACACACACACACACACACACACACACACACACACACACACACACACACACACACACACACACACACACACACACACACACACACACACACACACACACTCTCTCACTATATTGCTTTTCCTGGACTTTCCAAAGGAGGAAAAAGATTGATTACTGGATTGAGAAAAGAGATGTCAATTTTACAGTCACTCCCTCAGCAGCTCTATTAGAAACACCCTCGCATTCGCAGCAGTTGACTAGCTGTTTGTAATTTAATGCCAGGGTAAAGTAACACAAATTATAGTGTTTTAAATGTGCAGCACATTTCTTTAAAATGAAAATGCTGTGTATAAAAATAAGCTATATTTACAGAGGAAATGATCACAGTCTGTGAAAAGGTTCCATAGGATATGGAATTTAATATTTACATTGAGTTAAGCATTACAATTTTGTAACCATAGTTTTTTTTTTACTTTCATATATAGCTTTATAATTTTTACCCTAGTGATTGATAAATATGAGATGTTTTTTTTAATATATAAAGCACTCAACAAAAAACCCTAAAACTGTCTGTTTGTTTAAATCACATTCTGTTCTCTGCAGGGCGTGACGTTTCGGGTGGAGGGTGGAGAGCTGGTGATTGCTCGGATCCTGCACGGGGGCATGATAGACCAGCAGGGCCTGCTGCATGTGGGTGACATCATCAAAGAGGTGAACGGAAAGGAGGTGGGGAGTGACCCGAAGGTTCTTCAGAACATGCTGAAAGAGTCCAGCGGCAGCGTGGTCCTCAAAATCCTCCCCAGTTACCAAGAACCACACACACCACGACAGGTGAGCCACATTCAGATCTATTTTTGTTGAGTAGTAAATACTATAAATGTTCATGGACCTTCAGAGAAATCAGGTCACAGGAGACACATTTGTGACCCTGGACCACAAAACCAGTCTTAAGTCGCTGGGGTATATTTGTAGCAATAGCCAAAAATACATTGTATGGGTCAAAATGATCAATTTTTCTTTTATGCCAAAAATCATTAGGATATTAAGTAAAGATCATGCTCCATGAAGACATTTTGTAAATTTCTTACCGTAAATATATCAAAACTTCATTTTTGATTAGTAATGTGCATTGCTAAGAACTTCATTTGGACAACTTTAAAGGTGATTTTCTCAATATTTTGATTTTTTTGCACCCTCAGATTCCAGATTTTCAAATAGTTGTATCTCGACCAAATATTGTCCGATCCTAACAAGCCATACATCAATGGAAAGCTCAGATGATGTATAAATCTCAATTTCGAAAAATTGACACTTAAGACTGGTTTTGTGGTCCAGGGTCACATTTGAGGCATGGTACTGTACTTCCAGGTGTAAACGACAGTTACTCTACCACTTTTCTATCTTTGGCCGTCAAACAACAACATGACAATATGAGTCAGCTCACTTACTGATGAATGATTTGGAATAAATCAGAAAGCACAAGCTTGTATAATGGTAGAAGATGAGAAAATACAAGGGAAAATCTACCCAAGTTTCAGGAAGTCAGACAGTTGACTTGTCATAAACAGCCCATGATGACGCCTGTGTGTATTTAGTATACAGATGTTTACCCTAACTAAAATCAAAAATTGTCCAAATCCAAATAAAACAAATCCATGTAATCACCTAAATTTCCAGTTATTTCTGAATGTTGTCTGGATGCTTAAAATGTCCTAGTGTTTTTTTCTTGGTCATGTGAACGTTAAAGAGATAACAGTAAGGGATCATTCCATTTTCTTATTTTGCAAATATGGAAATGTTACATTTGAATGTTCTCTAAATCATCTGAAACTTGTAAGTAGTAATGTTTAAAAAAATGTTTCAGAAAAAAACGATCCAGAAACAATGTATAAATGCTTTTATGCTGACGTTTTGAGAACCGGATAACTTTGAACGAACATTCTGTTAATGTCTCATGATTTTTATTATATAAAGTCATATTATATCATATTATAAAGTTATTATACAGTAATTGGGTTGGACCTAGTGTGAATCAAACATTAGATCCAAATCTTTTATTTCAGTTCTTCTTAAGAAAATAGAACATCACAAAATCATGGATGTGTTAAATTAAATTAAATGTCTTAGTATATGAATGTGCCATAACATCAAAAAAAGAGGTTTGTATGCATCTGACTGTTCAGTAAGCTTAAAAGCTTGATGGAAAAAATGATGGTTAGATGGATGTTAATACCAGATGTCATCTCAAACATGTCACATGTAACTAGCATCTACTGCAGTAACCTTAGTTCAGAATGCCTCTATATCAACATCTTTGAGATCAAACTTTGGGCTGCACTGCCGGGTTCGGACACCCGTCTCTCTGCCAAAGCATGCTGGGAGATTTGGTGCATTATGCCAGAGCCCTTCCTGTTTTGACGCTGTGCCACCCCACCTATTGAGATGAGACACCGACAATCTTCAAGTCTGCCCTTTCACATTTTCAGCTGTGTTATACTACGAATCTTCCCGGCTTTCTGCTTTTCTGAAATCTCCATCTTATTAAATGAGAATCAAATGAGTGAAGTTCTGTTTCTCTGCCCATATGGTGCCACGTTCAGAGTGTCCCATCTGTGCCTGTCTTTATTTGATCCCAAAATAAATGAACAGCTTCCTGTGCCTGCTGCCAATATGGGACTGGACATCACAGTGTCATGTTACTAATGTGATGCACGCTTCTATGATGTGAATATTCATGTTTTTGAGAGCTGCTGTAGGTGTTTGTGCTGGCAGATGGTATTGTTGGCATGTGTTGTGTTGTGTTGTGTGTGGAGGATGCTCGTTGTTGACTGTCTGAATGATGTAATCCAGGCATATTTTCTGTGTATTGACGTTCCAGCACCGAATAGCAACATTCCACTGGACTGTAGGTGACTACAGTTGCCATGACAACAGGATTTTAGGCAATGAAATTCCTCTTGAAGGGATAGTTCAACCAAAAATCAAAATCCCATCTAAATTTACTCACCGCATGTTATTTTAAACCAGTGTGAGTTCCTTTATGAAATGCTTGATGAAAGTCTTCTCCTCCTACATCTTATTTGGCTAGGTTTCCCATGTGAAAAAGAAGTGTGCTTAATTATTGAATGTTTACTTGTAGTGTACTTCAAATCTTCAAATCCAAAAAGTATATATAGAGTATTTTTTTCAACAACAAAAAAAAAGAAGAAAAATTACTTGCAGATATTATAATATTAATGCAATTTTATGACTATTTTTTATTGTTATCTATCTTTTATTGTAATTGTTATTGTTATTTTTATTGTTGTCCATTATGACACATTTTATTATTATTTGTAAATAATGTCAAATGAAAAGTTTTACCGTAAAGTACATTTTAAATCATTATGTTTTAGACATATTTTGTTGTGCTTTACGGAAGTGCACTTATTTTAATGTGTTGACTAGCATCTCAAAGCAAATGTAAATACTCGATTATAATTTTAAGTGTAGTGTGTTATTTGAAAAATCTTACAAATTTTATTTACCATAAATGCTTGTCAGTGTATTTTGGCAGTACACTTCACAGAGTACTTCTTTTTCACTAGGGTTAGTATTCAATTTATTATTTATAATAATAAACATGTAACATTTCACATTAATTAATTTGACAGATTACTACGGTTCCCTGGAGGGGCTGTCTTAGGTTCACTTAGTTTTGTCGTGGCCACGAGATATTAATTTGTGGGAACGTCATATTAACTCGTGAGAACGTGATATTAAACTCGTGGCTATGTTGAGGGAACAACATCCATTTCTCGTTTACGCCACGAGTTTAATGCGTAAACAAACCTATGTGACCATAGCAACCCGGGATTATCAGAGATGGATAAAACATTTTTATTAACATTAAATATTTCATTTAATATTTGTATATTATTATTATTATTAGGTTATATTAACTTGTTAGGGCTATATTTTTATATTTATTTCATAAATACATTTTCCCCTTTCAATTCGCTTTACCTAATGAACGTTATGTATAATTATGCTATTTGCTACCATATATTTTGCAAATACTGTAAATGCTTGACAATTATGGCAATACTTTATGATTGTAGGCTATTTATGCCAGTGCATGATGATGAATGAGCGTGTTGTGTTTTCATTTACAAATGAAACTATGTGAACTATGAAACTCGCGGCCATGAGAAATGGATGTCGTTCCCACAACATAGCATTACCTCGACAAAATGATCTCGTTAATATGACGTTCCCACGAATTAATATCTTGTGGCCATGACAAAACTAAGTGAACCTAAGACGGCCCCTCCTGGGCACCGTAGATTACAGTTTGAATGGCAATCAAATATTTAATGATACTGATTTCTTTTTCCCCTCACACATTTTATATTTCATCTCAAGCGGATACTGGAAAAAGCACACAAACTTTTGGGGAAAAAAAACAATTTCATTGGGATTTTTTTTCTGATTGTGATATAAATGACTGCACAAATGAGGAGAGGTTTCATTTGTGTAAAGCATTATTTTTTTCATAGTTCATATTTTTATAAATTATACATTTTTATAAATTGTTGATATAAACTATTAATAATCATTAATAATTAGTATTATGGTCATGGATATTTTGATTATGGATTTTCCTGTTTTAAGATTAAAAGTCTGTGTGAAAGAGGTAAACAAGTAGAAGACAGAAGATAGTTTTATTGTGACCTTCATGTAACAGAAAAAAGTTGTATTAAAATCAACATAAACTTAAAATCAACATAAAAGTGCCTGAAGTTGAATAGTGAGTGTATATTTATGTTGACAATATAGGTAATCACTAGAGATTGATATGCCCACTTTCATTTATGCTAGACATACACCACTAAAGTTTTCAACAGGCCGTCAGTATGACACTCTGATTGATGGACATATTCAATAACAAGAACTACGTGTTTCTCTGTCTTTGTTCTTTCTCCCTCCCTTCCTCCCTTTCTCTCTCTTTCTCTCTGTCTGTAGGCCTTTGTGAAGTGTCACTTTGACTATGACCCCTCTCATGACAACCTGATCCCCTGTAAAGAAGCTGGACTCAAATTCAGCAGTGCAGACATCCTTCAGATCTTCAACCAGGAGGACCCCAACTGGTGGCAGGTGCGTGCACGTGTGTGTGTGATCCTTAAGCTCTGTATGGTGGTCTTACCTTGACTCTGGCCTCACCTGCAGGCATGTCATCTGGAGGGAGGCAGTGCAGGCCTGATCCCCAGTCAGCTGCTAGAGGAGAAGAGAAAAGCGTTTGTCAAGAGAGATCTGGAGCTCTCTAGCACAGGTAGGACACAGGGCACTAAAGATATTCATATACAATCAATTCAGGCTGGGGTACACGTCTTTTTGCAGTAAAATCTTTAATAGCTTACGAATAACTTTGATATTCTTATTATTTATATTTTTGAAGATAACATTTCCTGGATTGAAGCAATTTAGGTTTACTTTATTATCCACACATAATAAATTTTTTGAAAAATCATGAGCATCATCTAAAATGTGAGGCATTTTAGGAGTGTTTATATTCGTCCATCTCGCAGTCATCATTGTATTGCATTGCATTATGTTTTGCCCCCCCCCCCCCCCCCCACACACACAAAAACTACAGAGCTCTAAAAATGAAATATCATCTTAATAAGACATATTTTTGAGCAATAGAAAGTGACAAATTAAATTTATTTGCATTTTACGTAAGTAGTCTGTTACACTGCTATAAAGAATGGCATTGATTTACATTACAAATGAGAATTTAATCTTAATATTTTTGACACATAAATAGCAACATCTCCACCAGATAGCATACTTTTGCTCAGTTTGTGCCTTTGAATGAATGTGGGGTGTTTTTTCCTCCTTGAGTATGAGCTCCAAATTCATCTTTAATACCTGTCTATATGAACCATAAAAGCCTCATGTATCAAATACGATACAAAACTTAAAACACATGTGCATACTTTTTGTATTTTGTCTAAAGGTTCATTTAAACTGTTCCTATTTCAAAAAATGCAATTTTTCTGACAATTATTACAGAGTAGCGCCCCCTGAAGGAATATCAGCATGATTCACAAAATAAAGAAGAACTCTTTGCTGTTAATTATAGGAAAGGGCCATTATTTATTCATCCTCAAATCTGTCCGAATCTGTATGCTGTTATTTTACTCTGTGAACTGCAATAATTATGTTGGAATGATCTAAAAGATTTTGTAAGTATGGCCTGAGGTTAAATGGACAGTGATGTGTTTGTCTCCTGTAGTAGACAGGAGTCGTTCTGTGTGTTTATACTACCAGGATGTGTGCTGATGTCCGCAGGGCCTCTGTGTGCAGGGATTGGGGGTAAGAAGAAGAAGAAGATGATGTACTTGACCACCAAGAACGCCGGTAAAGATGGCTGCTGTCCAGTGCAACGGATGCGCATGTGTCGTACTCTTGTTCTCTGTTGTGATTGTTGTTGTTGAAGTCAGTTCTCTGAGTTTGTTTCATGCTAAAAATGACTGTTTAAATGGCAGTCGTTTGTATAATGAGTTTGTAGTCAGGAGAGGTAGCCTACTTCAGGTTCATAAACTGAAATGTGTTTGATGGTGACTCAAAGAAAATGCGAAATACAGTAAATGGAACTTCAATAAAAGCCGTATTTATCTGACAAGCTGAACTGGAACTGACAAATGATACATTTCGATATAGTGGCTAAATCAGACTAATAGATGAGATCTTTTCACCATACCAGAGTTCGACCGACATGAGTTGAGGATCTATGAGGAAGTGGCCAAGGTGCCTCCATTCCGCAGGAAGACGCTGGTTCTGATTGGAGCACAGGGTGTGGGACGCCGCAGCTTGAAAAATAAAATTTTGGTGTCGGACCCACACCGTTATGGAACCACCACACCTTGTCAGTGCATATTTATATATATATTTTTTTATATTTATGCATTAAATATTAAAATTGGCTCCATGTTGGATGTGATTAAAGTGTAGCCACATTTACTGTTATTAATATAATATATATTATAATTATTAACCAATAATTTATCAGTAATGCGACTCTATAAGAAACAACCAACCAACTCAGAACAATCCAAAAATTACATTTAAATATTAAAAATGTACTTAATTTGAAGAAATAAAACATACATGTGTGTTTGTCTGATTATTTGCGGTGCTAATGTTAATCGGCCCTTTTTGTCCCTCTGGACAGACACATCTCGTAAACCCAAGGTGGATGAGAAGGAGGGGCAGATGTACCTGTTTATGTCTCGCAGCGAGATGGAAACTGACATCAAATGTGGCCGTTTCCTTGAACACGGGGAATATGACGCAAACCTGTATGGCACCAAGATCGAGTCCATTCATGAGGTTGTGGATTCCGGCAAGATTTGCATTCTGGATGTCAATCCGCAGGTACTCTTTTTAAATTTTCGATATCCTAAAGAGTACATTAATGCCCACTATTTCAGCAGCGTTGGTTCCTGAAGTATTTTTCCATTTTATTTTTCCCATAGGGAAGGGTGAATCACAAATTTCAAACACATACAAACTTTGATTTAAAGCAACAAAGTACTCGATCTTGGGTGTCCCCAGAATGTATCTGTGAAGTTTCAGCTCAAAATACCCCACAGATTATTTATTATAACATCTAGAAAATGTAATTTTGGGGCATGTTTAAAAAAAGAGCTGTTTTGTTGGCACCGATAGCCTAGAAGCACAGCACAACATACAGCACAACTGTGCTCACGGCGACCCGAGTTCAATTCCCATATCTAGGTCCTTATCCGATCCCGCCCCCCACTCTCCACCCAATACTTTCCTGTCTGCTCTCAACTGTCCTATCTAATTAAAAAGAAGGGCCTCAAAAAAGAGCTGTATTGGTGTGTATCACTTTAAATGCAAATGAGCTGCACATTCCCACCCCATCTCCAGAAGAGGGCGTAGTTTATACATCTCTCTGATTGAAGCAGAGATGTATAAAGCAACATGACTGAGAGCAAGAGAACTGGTGTTTAGCCATGCATATGGGAAGCCAAATGCCCTGAAAGTGGGACGAAACAGTGCAATTGTACAGAGATTGCGCGAGCTAATCTCACATGCACGGCGCTGATCGGTTAAAATACTTCGATAACGTATGCACACAAATATGGCTGAAAAGCTAAGCACTATAATGACATGACATTCACAAAGCAGTCTGGAGTGAAATGATTTGCGCAGACATACTGTATACACAGCGTATTTAGGTAGATTTTGAGCCGCATTACCTTGAAAAATAGAAGTAATCTGCTGCGACCTCAGTGGCTCAGATGTTGGGACTCTTATGTTCAGTCTTACATCCAAACACAGAACACTGGGACTGCTTGCGAGACGTTGTTGACGTTACAGCTGCTCGAGGGTGAAGAAAATGGAGGACAGCGTACAACCGCTGAGGGCAGAAACTATTGCAATGTAGGGCTGTCAATCAGCCGCTGTGGCCCAGCCCTATGCAATGTGATGTCATATTGCTAGCCTTAGAGAATCAAAACGGCAGGCCTAGTGAGACCGACTTGTTTAATGGGGATTAAAAAATAAGGTGTGGGTGGATTTTTATCATTATAGGGTGGTTGTGTTCACATACGGCCATATGTATATACTCTTTGCGCTCATTCTAGGCTGTATATTACTGTCTGGCTGTCTCAGAACAAGTCATAATTTGATTTGTCTTGATGTTTCAAAATGACTCTCTTGTGTGCTTTTCCTAGGCGCGCTGGTGCGAACTGCCGCACGCTCTTATAAATGCGTGAATGCAACGACTGGAGATTTTTGCTTCATAATAGATTTTGATTTGATTCTCGGCAAACCCTACCGTATGCCTTCAGTACACTTGGACTATGGAATGAGTTGCATGGGATAATTTCATGTTTGTAGAAAGATTGAAAAAATTTACAATTTAATAAATGGACAAACGCAAGAAATTTTTTTATCTTCTTTTGTGATCCGAAAAAAAAGGTAGCCTATTATACACTGGAGAAAATCTTGGATTTTATACGTTTACTTCAAATTTATTTAGAGAGAAGTATTATTTTTCCCTATTTTTACCCAGAATAGGGTGCTGTGAGCATTATGGAGCACTATAAACATATTAATGTAGGTTTCATTCGTAGTGTAAGGCGTCCTTGTGCAGAAACTCCAAATATGTAATATAACTTACGATGTTCCAGGAAATCGCTAATATGGACAAAGGAGTCCAGCTATTGTTGTAACTGGAAAAAAGAATAGAGAAACGCTCATGAAACGTAAGGACACTATACACAACTGCGACTCTACAGTATATGGCTTATCTGCGTTCTTCACACCATCTTAGGTATTTTGGAGAAAAATAAAACTATTTAAGGGTCTTCTGCTGCTGTAGCCCATTCCACTTCTGGAACCCAACTATTGCACACTATTTGAAAAACACCACTAATACCTGATGCAGATTATTTGGATTGAAATGGAAGTCTATTGGGGCGATTTTACAAATGTACAGTTATACAATTATCACCCTGTTTCATTGTTCTCCTACAGGCGCTCAAAGTTCTGCGAACAGCCGAGTTTCTTCCATATGTGGTGTTCATCGAAGCCCCAAACTTTGAGGTTCTGAAAGACATGAACAGATCTGCCATTGAGGCTGGTGTTGTGACTAAACAGATGACGGTAATTTATTTCTTGATGCCCTCAAAATGCTTAGTTCCTTGAATGTTGACTATATTCTTTGAGTCTCTCTCTAGGACTCAGAGCTCAAACGGACAGTGGATGAGAGCGAAAGGATCCAGAGGGCGTACAGTCACTATTTTGACCTGAGCATTGTGAACGACAACCTGGAAGGAGCGTACCGCAGCCTCAGGAGGGCTCTGGACAGACTCAACACAGACCACCAGTGGGTTCCTGTCAGCTGGGTCTTCTGAGAGCGGATGGGTTTTTCGGTCTGCATTTCCCACAGTGGCTAGAAGTCTAGTTAACTGCTGTAATCTATGTGAACTTGCCTGTTCTTTAGATTTTTGCACAAAAAACATGACGATATAAAGCTGGTTTATTATTTTGTAAAGAAACGAAGCTGATCTGTATATCTGTATTTGTTTTAAAGGAGTTCTGTACAGTGCTGTACGTTTGTTATTCCTGTGAGAGTAGGGCTGTATATTTGTATAGAAACTGTAGAATATGTTTTAGCACCCTACGTTACAATACAGCTATTCAGAATCATGTTGGATATATCAATGCTATATGATTACGTAGTGTTTTGCAGGGATTGTTTAGTTTGATGTTTACAAAGCAGAATTGAAGAGTGTTTTGGCGTGTCATATTCCCGTGCATGTTCGATTCGTTTGCGTTATTTCTCGTAACATTAGTTAGTACAAAATCCATTTCAGTTCAGAAAATGACAACAGCCAAATATGTCGCGATATACGTCATTTGAAATTGATTGGTCTTTATGTATTGTGTAAGGATTTCAATTTTATCATTCCAATACAAGAATTCTAAAATGTTTCACTGTGACTGATCAATCGCAGTGTTCTGCAGTCATATATTTTTCTAGAACGATGGTAAACTGTATAATTGACCTTTGCCCAGGAAAGTGATTTCTGACATGGCTGTACTAGTTTCACTGTGTCTCTTGTATCACTCCACAATCTCTTCTCACATAATAAAATATTATCAACTAAAATCAGAAGTTTATGCTCATTTATTTATATGGCAAGTAGTCAAATTATTATTATGTGTCAAATTATATATATATATGGTTCTTAAAGTATTTTTTCCCCTCACGTGGTGTGTGCACACAACTTCAATAGTTTCCAGTAATTATATATGTAATAAAAGTTTTATTAAAAAACGATGCTGTTATTTTATTCCATGATTTCCTTTGTTTCTGTGAGCTTTTGTGCGTGGGCCTACTATGCAACAGTATTAAGACAGAAGGACATATCAAGTCAGTTCTTCACAAAGATCATCATATCCAATTACTGTAACAGAATGTTATTCAGCATGCACATTCATCCACAGAAGATTCAATATTTTATTGAAAAGCAGCAGCACATTTATGTTGGAAAGCAGGGTGCATAGAGCTGACCCTGTCTTCCTGAAGATATTTCAAAACACCTTTCAGAATATTCACAATACATGTATTCACATCTCATCTCATCTCAAGAGGTAGCAGAGATATTTTCATATAGCGATTTAACGCTACAAATTCATCTAGAGGAGCTGCATCCAACATTGCGTGTCAGAGAATAGTTCAGACGTTCAAGTTATGCTTAACACAAACAAAGCAATAACTAATTAGGTGAAAGCACTGGATGTTTAGTCCTGGAATAAATAATCTGTCCAAATTCTACATAATACCTGCTTTAGTAGGGTGCTACATTTACTATTTTTATTAGCTTTACTTGAAGCATGTCAAGAAAAGTGTATATTTAATATACAACAATAATTTTCGAATTTATCTGGTTGCACTTTATTTCGATAGTCCACTTTAGGCAGTTTACTAACCCCAAGTAATTCAGTTATTCAGGATTTACATAGCTACATGGAAATATGGTTACATTTCAGCCACTCCTCTTCACATGGCTCACAAAAGCAGTAAAAAAAATTGTTCTTAAGATAAAATTTATCTCTGACGTAGAAACTGTAGACTGTTAAGTAACCGTATGACAGACTCATTATTATGAAGCAGCATCTTATCTTGTCTGATGTTTAAAGTACTGAATGATTATTCTGTAAAAAACTGTACCAAGTTCCAGGGAAAATCCAAATAGCCCTGCCTGCCCTTTCACACACACAATTCCAGTTGTGAGAATAAAAACATGTATTAGTTACACTAGTTATCACACCTACAAAAATATATATTCAGAAGTGTCTATTGTTGATGACTGGATGATTGTGACATCATAGGTAAAGGTGGGCAATACGGTGGCGGTGGCATGTCGGAAGAGTCCGGAGGCACTCCAACATCAGAAATATTTAATTTAAAGCTGGACTGTAAAAAAACACAAAAACAGATTACAAGTATTAGAAACAGCATTTCAACATACATACAGTGATACATTCTGTAGATAAAACTAGCTGAAACAGGTCATAGCTGGTTTGAGCTACTGTGCAACTCTGACCTGCTGAAAAGTACCCAAAAATCAGACAATAGACAAGCGAAGACCAGTTTAGCTTTTTAAACTGACAGATGTAGGCCCTACCTCTGCATATGACGGTGGTGGACACACTAGTTCATATGGTGGTGGTGTGAACTCAGAATCATCATGAGAGTTTGTGTCATCTTGTTCGTCTCTCATATGAATGGGGTTGGGAATCACATAGACATGGTCGCTGTTTGACAGGTCCAGATCTGAGTCAGTGTCTGAGACTTTACTGCAGATTTTGCAGCAGTACCTCAGTACGCACAGACTCACAGTCAGACCCAGCAGCGGCGACAGCCACGTCCTGCACATCATTCAACATTTACTACAACCTTTACTGCAGTGCATTACCTACATACCTTAGTAAAAAATAAATATACTTAGTATTTGAAATACATTTATTTAATGCTAATTATACTACAAATACATTTACATTTTTGTGTGCGTAATAAAAATACCCTGCAATCGTTAGAAAACGTCTGCTAATTTCAAACAACTGATTTTGTGCCTGATGCACTGTGGAGGTAGTGCTGAAGTATATTTGTGCTAAAGTGGAACTATTGCAAGTATACTTCAGGTACACTTTAAATATTTTGCATTTAAAGACAGATATTATTAAAAGCCCATACCATCCTTATCAATAGTGATATTAAAACACATTTAAGGCTTAATATTAAGAAATGTGCATTGTGCACAAGTAGTACTCCAAATAAAGGTATTATATAATTTTTATATCAGTAAGTCAATGTCAGTAAATATGTTAATACATTTGAACTTTACTTAGTATGGAGTAAATGTATTTTAAATATATTACTTTTTTATTTTTATTAATTTTTTTTTAAATAGGGTATAGAAAGATCTTATGAAGAGTGTCGTACTTACTGGATATAAAATATATAATCAGTCATTGAAGTGGCCAGGAATCTCTGCAGAGAAAAATTCTATATTAATGTACATCTGTAAATGATCAAGACAAGTTACCTTAAAATTGTATAAAATGCAATTCATTCAATTGAATTAATGCTCACTTTTTGTGGACAGATCTATGAATTTATAAAAAATAAATAAATAAATGTAGCTGATATGGAGACTGATTTGAAATCCTCTATAGTGTTTTGTAAGGTTTGCACATTTTTTTTAAATCTCTGAATTAAAATACATTTTGAAACTATGTTTGTGGGGCTTAAAGTCAACATGAAAAGAAAATGTGTATTGCAGATTTTAAATAAAATCTTTAAAAAGGCAGAAATTCTTAAAAAAAAAAAAAAAAAGAAAAGAAAAAGAAAAGGTTTTCCTTCATAAAATTAAGAAAAAAAAGTGTGGCGTAACTCTGTTTGTGGCGTGTTTTTCAGTCTTTTAGCGGCCCCCTAAATCAATCCCTAAATTTAAAAGACAGCTTTAGATTTTAACGTGTGAAGGTAGAATATTGTCAAAAATAAATGCTAAAAATGTAACACTTTATTTTAGGGTCTCTTAACTAGTTGCTTATTAGCATGCATATTACTAGAATATTAGCCATTTATTAGTAGTAATTAAGCACATATTAATGCCTTATTCTGCATGACCTTATTCTACATCCCTAATCCTACCCAATACCTAAACTTAACAACTACCGCACTAACTATTAATAAGCAGCAAATTAGGAATTTATTGAGGGAAAAGTCGTAGTTAACAGTGAATAAGTGTTCCCTATTCTGAAGTGTTACCAAATATTCATATATATATATATATATATATATATATATATATATATATATATACATATATATATATATACATACATACATATCTATCTATATAACCCAGTACAGTAATATCGTAAAAAGTAAATTATTTAGCCTGTAGTGTTCAGGTTGTCAAAAAGTGTTTTAAACTACATGACTGAATTTGTGTCTCTCATGATCTTAAAAACCTTTTTGATCAAAAGGCTTCTATTTTATATTACCTTTTTGACGAACATAAACTGTCCACATGAGAAATGGTTTATAAAAATTTAAATCACTGAGTTGGTGTGGACATTAATGCTGTTGAACAAGCATCTTAAATCTAAATAATAATGTGCTTTACATAACCTCGAGCGAGTTCCTTACAGCCGAACTTCTATTTGTTCTAAATTATTTTTCCCCTCAGGAACTTCGATAAGTCCAATTAAACCCATGTAGTAAAAGTATGTACTATGTTTTCACATTGTAGTGTTTTTTAGAAATGATATACTCACAGTTGTTATGTCATCAGACCCAAAGCAGAGGGAAGTGGAAGTCAAAGTTAGTCAGGCTGTACGTGCTTTCTAACAGTGACTGGAAGTTCTGCAGAGGACTTTGAGCTGGACACTTACTGGCCGGCGTCATCCGGGGCTGGGTTTGTAAACAGCGCGCTTTACATCACACACAACCGACAATGGCTTTCAATTCCACCTCATTTCCAACGCAGACATTAATTCAAATTTTAATCAACAGAACTAGAATCAAATGAACATTTTTTTAAGTTGATGTTTAATATAATACCTTTCATTTTTAATTTATATTATATCAGAGTTGCAACTCATGGAAAATTGTAATTACCACTATGCATCTCTTAGATTGTATAAACTTATTTTTATTAACATTTATTTCAGTTTAAGTTTTATGGTTAAAGGAGACTTCATTTCCCACAATGCTTTAGTTATAATGCAATCAATATGGCCCCTTTTTAAAATCTGAAAACAAAGTGGAGGACATTTCTGTTGCTCTGTGCATAAATTAATATGTGTTTTGATATGTGTTAATGGTTAACACAATTTTGAGCTCATCGTAATGCAATGTCATTTTAAAACAAATAGTCAATGTTTTACCATAAAACTAGCATTGGACTAATGGAACAATTTAGACCAATTAAGTGAAAGAGCTCTCCTCTTCTCTGATAAATGCACAGGTGCTTTCACATGAAACCCAGCAAATGCATCATTCCAATAAAGATGTACCAGGAAGAGCAGAAGAGAACTAAATCATGACGAATGCATACTCATAAAATGTAGTTACAAAGCTTCCAAAAACGTTCGAATTCAGGTAGAGGTTACTTTCAGTTCAGTGATTCTGTGCTTTGTTTCTTGTCCTTTGTCTTAAAAAGTACATTTATGCAGTGGAGGTCTATGTGACAATCAACCTTTGATAATGTAAGAGCATTTCTTTGATTTATTTTTACAAAGTGGAAAGGAAAACAGATCGTTCTAGTTTATTTTGAATACATTTGGGTGACAAAGCAACTTAAAGACACACAAAAAAATAATGCAGATTACTGAGTAATGTTTACTTCCAGAGTTTCTTGATGGACATGTTCTTCTCACTGTCTTTCTGCATCACCTGTAAACATACAATAAATGACAAATTAGCGATATCCACTGAAAACAAATATTTTCCCATAATAAGAACGGTATATGTTTGAATATTTGTACCAAGAGCACAATCAAATGTGACCACAAAACCAGCCATAAGGGTCAATTTTTGAAAATTGAGATTTATACATAATCTAAAAGCTGAATAAATAAGTTTTCCTCTGACGTATGGTTTGTTAGGATCGGACAATATTTGGTTGAGATACAATTATTTGAATATCTGGAATCTGAGGGTGCAAAAAAAAAAAAAAAAAAAAATCAAAATATTGAGAAAATCGCCTTTAAAGTTGTCTAAATTAAGTTCTTAGCAATGCATATTACTAATCAAAAATTACCTTTTGATATATTTACAGTAGAAAATTTACAAAACACCTTCATGGAACATGATCTTTATTTGATATCCTAATGATTTTTGGCATTAAAAAGATAATTTTGACCCATACAATGTATTGTTGGCTATTTGCTGATCCAGACTCACAAACAAGAAAATGTTTTTAGTACCTTAGCTACTGCCATTTCAAAATCTTCTTGGGTAACGTGGACTCTCCTCTCTCTCAGGGCGTACATCCCTGCCTCTGTGCAGACACCCTGTCAGACAAGCACAAATAAAATCAGCTTGTTGAAAACGTAGTGTATAGATGCCCATAAATGCCTGGAAATATGCGCAGCACTGCGGCATGCCGGTTGAGACCGTGACCTCACCTTGACCTCAGCACCAGACGCTCCTGGCATCAGCTCAGCAATCTTGCGCAGGTTAATACCACGCGTCAGGTTCATCTTCCGGGAGTGGATCTTCAGAATGTCCAAACGGGCCTGAGGAGAACAACATAACGCTATGAGGTTACTGCTTATGTTTACACTTTCAATAATAGAGAGTCATACAAATACAGTCGGGTTGATACTAAATATGTAACAATTCCAGCCTACCTCTTCATTGGGAGGGGGAAATTCAATCTTCCTGTCAATGCGGCCTGGTCGAAGAAGCGCAGAGTCCAGAATGTCAATACGGTTTGTTGCCATAATAACCTGAAAGAAAAAAGAACATTCAGTAAACTCAGACCCTCCTTAAAGAAAACTATAAAAATACAGCTGGAGCCAAGCACAGAAATATTATCAATATACATTTGGTCACAGCACCCCTGGTGGTGAAGTTTGGAAAGGCAGTTGAATGAGCAATGTAACATGGTAACCATACCCTTTGACCAGTTGGTGCAAACAACTTTATATAGTACTAGGGCATGTGATCAGCAAAAGACAAAAATAAAAAAGGAAAACATTCTTTGTTTTCTCTATTCAGTAGCACTACACAACAACAAAAATATGAGTTATTATATTATTATTCTTTTTTTTTTTTTAAATTCTAAAAACAAAATTTCAGAGCATTTAATAATAATAACTGTTATTAAACTTTTTAATTGCTGCTTATTTTTTTTTATTTAAATGATAAATTAAACAATATTTTAATAGTAATATAATCATAATAGTAATAATTATTATTATTTTAGTATTATATTTTAAACGATAAATTAAATATTATAATAATAATTTTTTAAAAATCTTTGTTGCAAATTTCTTTCAAATGTTTAACTACAGAGATTTTATTTTGGCCAAATGGAACCTGCATTTTAAGAATTTAATAAAAAGCTACCAACTTCTAAAACCAGAGACGAGAGACTTCTCATGTTAGCATCATCAGCACACACGGTACAGATGTTTGCTTCTCACCTTGATGTTTTTGGTGGCCTCGAACCCATCCAGCTGGTTGAGGAGCTCCAGCATAGTTCTCTGCACCTCACTGTCTCCTCCTGATCCTCCCTCCAGCCGAGACGAGCCGATGGAGTCGATCTCATCCATGAAGATGATGGAGGGCGCGTGTTCCCTGGCCATGACGAACAGCTCTCGCACCATACGAGCTCCTGGAATAAACACAGAGTCAAACAAGGACAAATCAGAATCATTTTTTAAATTGTTTACAAAAAAGAAAAAAAGAAAAAAAAAGAGCTTTCAGAGCTTTTTGGAGCTTGACAGGCTCGGGTCAATATATGCTTTTATAATAAGAAAAAGAGCAGTGGGAACATTCTGCTAAACATCTCCTTTTGGGTTCCAAAGTAAAAAAACAAAAACCCTGGATTTTTCTGGAAGCACACCAACCTTCTCCTATGAATTTCTGCACCAGCTCTGATCCAGACACCCTGATGAAGGTACAGTCGGTGTGATGGGCCACGGCTCTGGCTAACAGGGTCTTTCCTGTTCCAGGAGGTCCATACAGCAGCACACCCTGCAGACCGACACATCACAGAATATGAAGCAGATCTGGTAAGCCAACAGACCTACTATTGTAAAGGTAGCAGCCTTTTACACGATTGGCCTGATAAGAATAAATTATGCCATCGCTTGCCTTGGGTTGTGCAATTCCTAGAGCCTCAAACAATTCTGGGTGCTTGACTGGAAGCTCAATCACTTCCTTGATCTCTTTGATCTGTTTGTCCAGCCCTCCGATCATCTCATACGTTGAATCCGGAACTTTTTCAACCATCATCAGTGAGACAAGCGGGTCAACTTTGTTTGGCAGGATTTTGTGAAGCGTGTAACTGTCATTTCGAAGTGCTACACGGCAATTTGGTGTAACCTGTTGGAAATGAGGATTCAGTTTACCATCAACATTAATACAAAATATCTACAACATATGTGGTTGCTGAATAAATGCTTATGCAACCTCAATGTGCCACAATAAGTCTTTTTTTTACTTAAAGACAAAAATGCTAACATAATTTGTTATTATTAAATTATTAATATGAATTTGAAGTTTTTTGGAGAGAAATTTCTTACAGTTTTTACAATGTAGATAGAGTGTTTTACGTAAATGATTAAAAAGAACACACAAAGAAAACAGATGAGGTAAATTAAACCCTGTGTACGAGCTGACATTCTCTTAATTCATGCTTACGTAAAAGTGCAATAATTGTGATGAAACGTAAAAAGAAGTTTCTCAAATCAGAATAATCGTAATTAATAATTGCGATTATACTTTTTGATCATAATAATAAAAAATAATCATGATTATCAGTTTAACCAGCCTTAGCAAAAATCCAAAGCAAAACACTTACATCATTTATATCAATATTCTTATCCACATCCACCACAAACTTTCCTTCAGGATGCACCTAAAACATAGCATAAATACAAATGATTAACAAAACTGCACTGCAACATGTCAACACAAATCATGCTCATGTAATTAAGCAGGAAATAATGGCTGTTGAACCTTGACCAGCACTTTCTTCTTGTCCATGGCTCTCACCACCTCTCCAACATAAGATCCCTGCTCCTGCAGCAACTGAAGCTCCTCACGCAGGAGGCGCACTGAAGGAAACAGCACAAAACACATCCTGTCATATCACACTGATGACATTCTTAACATATTCTATTTGGCATATGCATCTGAACACCACAAAGTGAGAAATTCATGAGAAAGTTAATTAAAAAAGGCTTTACCCTTGGCATTTAACTCGTTCCTTTGAGCCTGTAGACGTCTGAGATTTTGGCTTTTATCATTCACTGTCAACTAAGTAAAGAGAAAGGAGCATTTAGACAAGACAAAAGAAGCGTGCTTAATTGCATTGAATGTTTATTTGCAGAGTACTTCAAATCTTAAAAGTATATTTTTTTAATAAAACGTAGTTGCAGAAAATATTAATTAAATAAAAGACCACTTAAGTGTGCTTAAAGAGATTTTAAAGTTTGTTTTAAATCATTGTTTTAATTTATGGTTGTGCCTTTAAAGAACTTACATTTTTTGATGTGTTGACTAACATAATAAAGCTCTTGATTATATACTTAAGTGGGCCAAAAAAAACCCCTACAAGTTCAAAGACCCACATTTAAAACAAATTTAAAATATAAAACACTCTCATTTAATTGTACCTAACATGCAATTAAGTGTCTGAAAATATTACATCCAGTTCACTGTATTTTCTTATAAATTAAATTATTTCTGTAATAAACATAAAAGTCCTTAATATCTATAGATTAAATTGTGCTTCGTGGCTATTCTTACCTGAAGCTCCTCAATTTTAGACAGATAATACTGTCGGAGACCAGATCCTCCTTTACTGTCCTCAATATCCATCTGTAAAAAAATATTAACATATTAATAACATAAATAATCGGTTTATTAATAGTCAGTACCAGGTAAAGTGAAGTGATTAACGTTACTCATGACGTTTTATTAGAAATGATCCATTTAACATGTTATGGTCAGTAATGAGAGATTTCTCATGTTGTGCTTCTAAAGAAGAGATTCCTGTTATGATGTTATGACCAGATAGGAGCGATTTTGATTCTGTGTTATGATCAGAGATGTGATTGTCGGAGATTTCTTCTCTTATCATAAAACATAACATATTTCTATTGATTTAATTAGTGATTTCGCATGTTATAACAAAACATTCATCAAACATATGATATGTTATAACCAGTTATGGCATGTTATGATCAGTGCCAGTCATCAGTGACACAATGAGACAGCAAACTCTGCTTCAATCCGAACAGACGCGTCTTAAAGTCAGCCATTCTCTCTTATATTTCCAAACACTACAATTATAGCAGGTTCCTCATATGCAATATGTGATGCTGACTTATAAAACACAGCTAACTGGGCTGTTCATATTTTACGATTTAATAGAAAATATCACTTACTTGCTCGATCCCGTCCAGCGCCATCTTGAACACACAAACTTCCGTCCGTCAGTGGCGCTATTTCCGCTTTGTTTTCCTCGAGCAGAATGCCGGCTGAAGGATGTGCGCTCTAGCGCCAACCATCACTCTGGAGAGTTTTCCTGTCGTTACATTTAACCGCGAGGAATATTGCGGTAAGCGGGTAAAGCAGGGGTGTCAAGCTCAGTTCCTGGAGGAGCACAGCCCTGCTGAGTTTAGCTTCAACCCTAATTAAACACACCTGATGTAGCTAATCAAGTCCTTCAGGCTTATTTGAAAACTACATGGTATGTGTGGTGGAGCAGGGCTGGAACTAAACTATGCAGGGCTGCGGCCCTCCAGGAACTGAGTTTGACACCCCTGGGGTAACTGGACAGTCAGAGTATGGCATGCCGTTTTAACATTTAATCCTTGAAACGTGCTAGTGTCTATTTTCATGCTATTTTGTGCAACTAGTAGGGTACAAAAGGGCTAAAGGCACACCTTAATAAAAAATGTGCTATTCACTGGGCCTAAAATGTATAATTGCAGAAAAAATATATACGTTTGTATTGAACATTAATGGAGAAACAGATTTTGTGTGAAAATAAATCATAAGTCGTTTATGTTGTTTAAAATCTTATAAAGGTGGCAAGAGGGGCACACAGTATTGATACAAATACTTCAGATAAAATAATTTTTTTTTTTAAATAATGTCTAAGTTAATACTTGTTCTGCTTATTTTGAAAAATAAAATAATTATTTTTTGTTCAATAAATATACTGTCATTAAAATATGTTAATAAATATATTTTAAAATACAGAAACAAAATCATTTTAAAAAGTAAAGATTCTGAAAGCGTTGAAGGAGATCCCATAATAATTGAGTAAAGATTTACAGTAGTAACAACAAATAATTTTTTAATTATATGATATAATTAAAGGTGGGGTATGTACTTTTTCAAAAACGCTTTAGAAAACTGAGTCGGCCCAGTACCAAAACAAACTTGTAGCCAAACAGCAGTAAGGGGCGTGTCTACTCATGATGCAAAGAGAGAGCGCTCAATGCACATGATGGACATTAGCCGAGCCGTGCGATGACAGAAAGATGGAGATGGTGGATAAAAAAACAAAAGAGGATGACGTCTATGGAACAAAAGAAGCCTTACACTGTGTGTATACAGGACGCTGGGCCGCACCGCAACAGCTAAAGTCTGTCTACACTGGATGCAACAAAGCGACTGTTGAAAATCATTTGAAATTTGTGTCAATATGTCATAAATAGAACGCGGCAGCAGTATTTAAAAAAATAAGCACCAGTAGCATGAAAATAGATACTAGTACGTTTTAAGGATTGAATGTTAAAACAGCTTGCCATAGTATGAGGAAAGACTTGAACCACCATTATACAGTTTATATTGTAATAGCTTTAACAAACAGACCAACAATGACTGTTCAAACTTATTTTTTTCAGTTCAGCCATCTCAAGTCTCCCACATTCGTCTTGTGTTACAAGATGTAACTGAGAGTCCCCAACAAAACAGTTCTAAAACGCACCACTCCAAGTCTGTAGAACAGGTGAGGTATTAATGGAGACAGGTATTACCAGATTAACCAGACACTACATGCATCAACATGATCAGCGTTTGGCTTTATCTAGCAAACGGTCTACCTTCTAGTAGACAGAAACACACCTGGCTTTCTTACTTTTGAATTAAATATTTTATCTGATAATAACATTTCAAATTCCTCGAAGTTAACAGTCTTTCAGAACATTAAATATAATAAAAATATGTTATGATCAAAAATACGTTCACAATGTGAATTCCCCTTTATGGAAACTTTATTGTTTAAAATACTTTCTTACGATTTTCCAGTAAAAAAAAAAAAAAAAAAAGTAGTACAAAAGGTAAGCACTTGATTGATACAAAAATATAAAACAGAACTTAAGTTGTGAGAACTTAAATGCATTTACACAAAAAAAACTCAATCCATTCACAAGTAAATCAAAGGAACAATAGCTTGTTGCATTTCAGATCAGCATTAATACGGAGTAATTCAGCTATAAACAAAATGAGGAAAATTCAGAGTTCAGCTCTATGGACAACATCTGTGACCTGCTGTTGATTAACACAAAATCGTTTCAACCCATTACTTAGAAATGCATTTAAAAGTTAGAATTTCGTTTTAAGCACAAAAATATCAACACATTTTGTTTTTGACCACTGTATGAACTGAAAGTTGAAAGTATTTTCTGTGGTAATCAGCAGCATGTCACAAATTATAGGGCTTAACTTGAACCTGCTATATTCCTTAATGGAAAATTTAACTTGCTGTCATCGATACTTAAAAACACAAATGACTCCACCAATATGAATGACCACATATTAAATCCAACTTAAACAGAAATTTTCCATCAGCTGTTTGGAATGTAGAAGTATACACTGTAATGAACTACTTATTAGAAAGTTAAAAATATGGCTTGAACACTTGAAAAAATAAGAATATGCTGATGGTTTGCACAACTGAAGTGTGTACAGCTTTTACAAATTCGGTCACTGCTGTATGGTCTTTACCACTTCAGCGGACTTTCAAAGCTAAAAAAAAAATAAATCTGTAAACACACCAACAAGATGAAGACAGAGAGTCTGGTACACTGAACTAAAACAGCTGGACAACCAAATGTGCTGGATTTCCCGCTGGGGTGGAAACACAAAAACATGGCTCTTGAATGCAGTGCAGCACATATTTTCCTGAGAGACCAAATGGAAAACTCCACAATATTGAAAATTGAAGAAAAACATTGCATTTTCATTACTAGTCTACTTAATTATAAGTAACTGCATCTTAACTCAAAAACTGCAATTCAATTGTAAAAATAGCCTTTGCAGTCAGAAACCTTTCAAAAACTAAATGGCAAATGATGATTGAGTTTGGCAATTCCTACTATAAACACAAGTTTATGAACAAAAAGAAACTGTTGCATCAGTTACCTATAGGGGTTTTAGCCAACAAGCTACAGTACTGTATATCTTACTGTAAAATATACAAAAAAGATGTAATAATAGCAAAGATGAGTATGTCAACAAACTGAATCATGAACTGGATGCCTCATTTTCAGAATATAATAGAAGATCAGAAAATGAATGCAAAGAGAAAGATACGTACTGAAGTTCCAGTTACTGTAAAACCATTTGATTTTTATATGGCCAGATGTGTGTAATAGTACAAGTGCTAAAACTGATAAGCAATATACTAAACAATGCCAGCACCCAAACTTCTACATGAAGTTCCTCCACTGGTTTTCAAACAGAAAGCTTCATTCACATCTGTATTTGTTGAGCCAATTCCTCGGGTGACTGTGGATTTGAAGTCGGAATCCTCTTAAGTGAGTCGGATTCCCAGTACCTGTTCCAATTCCTGTCTCCTCTGCTGGACCTGAAAATCAAAAAACGTACACTATTATAGATACTATAGCAGTTGCATAAACATAGCAACTATATTAAGACTGTGTAACAAGCAGTTAACCAAGGGGTAATCAGTCAAATTGGACCAATAATACCGATTTAAAAAAAAATTATGACCAGTCTTGAAGAAAAAAAATTTGATAACTAACTTTTTAAGATTAGTCTAAGCAGGTTATGCAACCAACCACTGATGTGTCTTGTAATGGAAGGAAATAGCAATTGCTCACTGCTCACCTTTGAAAATATATAGCGTCCAACAGCTTCTTTGACCCAGGGTGAGTGGTAAAACTCGGTTCTTCTCTCTTGCTCTGGATTTCCCACAGTGTCTGTCATTAACTGCATAAACCAAGACAAAACATCCATGAATGGCGGATGGCAAATAAAAGAAGCCTAAAGGAAATCCAATGAGAGAAATTGAAAGTACTTTGAGGTCTCGGCTCTGAGACTTAAGCCAGTCCTGGATGAAATCCTGTGGGTTGTTACTGAAGCTGAGCATGAAGTCTCTCTGGGTTTTCAACTGGTTGATGGATTCAATAGTCTCATGGATCTTATGGAGAATGAAAATGTTTGGTTAAAAACTATATGCAAGTAACTTCAGATTGGGTGGAAAATAATTTACATGAGGTGTCTTTTATGTCCTTGCACACACACCTTCATCTCCAGGGCAGTGATCTCCTGTTGATTAGTTGTGGATGACAGGAAGCTGGTCATCTGAGCCTTCAGAGGGTCGTCCACCTCAACATCAATATCAAAGCATGCAGTCTTCTTCTGATCATTGGGATCCACACTGATAAAATGATACAGCAATAAAGCAGACATAAAAAACAACATTCAGATCATTCTACAAATCTATACTTTACAATTTTACACATTTTGGATTATAGAATAGTCTTTAAAACTATAAGATGAAGGTATGAGAATTATATGACAGTTGTATACTGAAAGGCTTTTTGAAACCGGGGAGTGTGTAATTGAAAAGTTATATTGTTTTGTTCGTGCTACTACCTCCTGGGTAATATACGTGTAGGGCTGCTGACGCATGTTTGCTGCAGGATGTGTGTATCATGTGCACTGACTCTGTATATTTATAGTTGGTGGAAATATGTGTGTATCATTTATGTGTGTATTATGTGTATTACAGCTTGGGTACAGTCTGTGGAAACAAGTTTCCTCTTTCTGGGGACAATGAATCTGAATCTATATCAAAAATGTTAAACAAATAAAAAAAAATTTCAATAGTATTTCTTACAAAATTTTCTAACAGGAGTTCACATGTATGCTGGACATAAGTTGCTTTTCCCTTCCAATTCAGGTAAATTCACCCATTTAAAATAGATACAATTTTACTTTTGCTAAGAAATTCATATATAGGTGCAAACTATATTCAGAAATATTAGTGTTACTGAACATTGGACTGGTAGGTCAAATATGTAGATATTTTGTATTAAAACAATCTTTCAAAACAGCATGGAAAGTAACTGTTGAGTAACAAAAGAGAACATTAAGAAAAGGAACCACAAACACACACCTGATGATATGATTGATGACGATGGGGTCAGGGTGCTGAAGGAGGCTGGCAAGTTTCATTGGGATATCCGAAAATCTCATCCTGGGGCAGCCAAAAATCTGCAAGATTACAGCAGTTCGGTTCAGTTTCATGACTCATTATAACCACTGAGTATAACCACCTATTCCTTTGAATAAGGCATGCAATAATTATCTCACATCAAGTACTAAACCTGATTCTGAAGTTTGTTTGGTTGTTTATTTGTGTTTAACGCCATGCCAAATTCTGTGGCTATTTTCGTGGAGAATTTTTTTTTTATAACAAATTATATTAGATTTTTCAAATTTATTTTTGCTAAAACAATAAAAAAATACAAGTTTTCTCACAGGGTTAAAACCAGCACACGCTAATAAAACATGCTTCAGAGATAAAGGGTTTTGGCAGAGAGAACATGTTGGAGGATCTACTGCTAGTATTAAAAACTTGTGTGTCATCCTGGAATGACTTATTCTACAGTGGGCATAGCCAATCTGGTACGTGATTCTCAAGAGAATGAGAAAACTACAGGCACTAAGCAAGGTGTTTCAATAAGTTGCAATTTAAAAAGTTCCATTTCCTAGATGAAATTACCATTGTTTCTAAAGATGGATAGGATTCTGAGTTGGGAGTTGGTAACACAGGAGCTAATGCAGATTTGAGTGTCAGCGTAACAGGGTAAAGTGAATACATGTAATCTGATTACTTGGTTTCAAGGAATTCTGATTAAGTGGAAGCATATAGACTACAAAGAGAAGTGGGCAGAGAACTGAGCCCTGGGGGACACCTCTGTTGACAGGTCAGAAGCAGTGGAAAGTTTCTACTTCTGGAAAAAGACAAATTGCTATCTATCACTTAGGTACAATGTGAACCAGTGCACAGCTGTGCCAGTAATACCAACGGCTTAGAGGCAAGTGAAAGCATGTTGTGTCAGACAGTGCCAAATGCAAAGCTTAGATATAAGGTTTCAGCAGTGTTTTTCTTTTCTCATGTGTTTTAAACTGAGCTTCAGTGTTTTGGGTAGGGTTGGGTCGATAGACAATGCCATCGACCATCACCAATGGCTGATAGACATCACGATGTTGAGCCGGCATCATGATCCCTCCCCGCCGCATCCCAATACCGTGTTCAGAAAGAAAATGACGCGTACTACGGAACCCTTAAAGGGATAGTTCACCCAAAAATGAAAATTTGATGTTTATCTGCTTACCCCCAGGGCATCCAAGATGTAGGAGACTTTGTTTCTTCAGTAGTACACAAACAAAGATTTTTAACTTAAACCGTTTCAATCTGTCAGTCCTATAATGCAAGTCAATGGGCACACAATCTTTGAGAGTAAAAAAAACATGCACAGACAAATCCAAATTAAACCCTGCGGCTCGTGACGATACATTGATGTCCTAAGACACGAAACGATCAGTTTGAGCGAGAAACTGAACAGTATTTGTATCATTTTTTACCTCTAATACACCACTATGTCCAACTGCCCTGAGCGGGTGCACGGCATACGGAGCGTGACGTCTGTATGTGTTCTGGCGTAGTTTACGCAAGCACCGGAAGCGATCTGTCGCGCGTATACGTCACTCATTGTTTACAAAGTACACTTTTGTGGAAGATTGTGGAAGTGTTCCCTGCCACTGTGAAGATCTAAAGATATTTAGAAGTACAGGTCATCACAATGGAAGACGATTTTGATGTATCATCAGACAACGTGGAATTTTTTGCTTGCGTAAACTACGCCAGAGCACATACAGACATCACGCACCGGATGCCGTGCACGCGCTCAGGGCAGTTGGACACAGTGTTACTGAAATACTGTTCAGTTTCTCGCACAAACCGATCGTTTCGTGTCTTAGGACATCAATGTATCGTCACGAGCCACAGGGTTTAATTTGGATTTGTCTGTGTATGTTTTTTTTACTCTCAAAGATTGTGTGCCCATTGACTTGCAATATAGTACTGACAGACTGCAACGGTTTGAGTTAAAAATCTTCGCTTGTGTTCTACTTAAGAAACAAAGTCACCTACATCCTGGATGCCCTGGGGGTAAGCAGATAAAAATCAAATTTTCATTTTTGGGTGAACTATCCCTTTAAAGGGAATAAATACGAGACGGGAGGAAAATATGTATTTCAATGCTTTCTCTTGCAGTTTTATCATTGGATAATTAAACCGTATATAAAATGCAGGCATCAGGGAGCCGCTATTATGCCTGGCATTGAAACTGCTTTTGAATGCACAATCGCCTTTTAGTTTCACTTTCACTTTTGAGATTTGCAATCGCAAATGCTCTGTGTATGGCCTACTACGGAGCGGTAGTACTTTCCACACATTTTACAAGATTAGATGTTTTTCAGTGGTGCTCAGGATTTGCAAATCATTCACCATCGTCCTCAGTCATCTCTCCTTACTCTGTTTATGTGGTAAGGTAAATTTTATGTACTGTAAAATTTTATGTTTTATTTTACAGGCAACCGTTAGCAATCCTTATTTGTTTTCCAGAATACGGATTCACACTTCAGGAGCACCCCCACCCCCCCACCTCCACGATGTCATCGTCCATCGTAATTTTGTTGACGTCACCGAACCCTAGTTTTGGGTTTGGTCAAGAACGTTCGAATTGTAAGAAGCAGCTAAATGTAATTTCTTGCTAAGAGGGCTAAACATTTTGGGTACCTGTCTGAAGTATCGGTTGCAGTTAATGTACTCTTTCTCATGGCAGTCTTGCAGCTTGTTGTTTTTGATGTAGAGCCACAAGGCCTGCATGATACTGGCTCTGGTCTGAGTGTGTACGCCCAACAGTCGTGCCAGGCGTGGATCCAACTTATACTGCGGAGGCTAAGTCAAGTTTGAAGGAGAAGTAAGATAATAGTTCATCATGTCATTAAAGAGATGCAACTTTACACTTTGTAACAAACAAACTTAGGAAATGAATCAAACTGAAGTCTGATTTTCTATTAAAGACCCCATTCGTTTTTGGCTTTAATCCACGTCTGCAAAAGTAACTTTTATAAAGTTACATTTTAAAAAAAATAAAGTTTGTTGTCTAGCTGTTAAAATTTACATTTATTCAATCCCTGGTGACTAATCTACATAGCTCTGATTTGCCATTGCATTCATATTTTTAACTGTGTTCTAATGCTCAAAATTATGCTTCAAAAAACAACATGTAAAAAGAAATCTTGGATGCAACCTGAGCAGATCTAAATGTAATTCCGTAATCAACCATTTTCATTAAATTTCACATTTCACTTCAAGCCTGACCATCACAATAAATGTAATATAACTATGCAGGGGCATTTTTTGCCTTTTTGCCCTGATCTTGAATTTGGGTTGTATTTGTGTTCATTTTGATGACATCTTTAGCCGCAAGCCTGATAAATAGCCTTTATATGTATGTGTATGTGTGTGTGTATGATATACCTGGTGGTCTAGCATGAGAAGGAGAGTACATTTCACATTCACATCCCCTGGTCTCTTCACCTGAAATCCGTCTGTCTCCTGAGTTGTAGGCATTCTGTGCCACTAAGACATACAGAAAAAGATATGACTACAGATGTAATGGCTGAATTTGCTGTACAGTACATGACGATGAGTAAATGATGCCAGAATTTTCATGTTGTGTTTGATGAGGTCATCATGATCATGAGAATTTAAGTAGATTTACTCATATTGTGGGACATATTAACTCAGACTTGTAATATATAAAATATGAACATACAACTGTATAATATCATACCTCCACCAAGTGGTTGTCTGGGCCATAAAGTTCTTTGTCCAGTTCAATAACCAGGCTTTTAAAGAAGGACGAAAACTTTCGTTTCTGTTTCCCAGGCTAAGGATAAAGACAAAGATAAAGATAAATAAGTAGGGAAAAGGGGAGAGAGAACACAAGATCTTTTTTCAATGCGTTCATGCCGTTGATTGATACTGCATTGTTAGGAGCTGACCGCACTGGGGGAAGTTATTTTAGAAGCAGCACACACTTAGTCACAAACAGCTATTGCACCAGTACGTGCTTGCGCAATGCCTTGCCTGTCCCTCCCTTTCCAGTACCACTCAACTTATGACCACTGAGGCAGAAGAAAGTGAAGAAAAAGAAAGAATCGTTTCCTCTTTTCATGTGGCAGCAGCACAGCCAGAGGTCTTCAGCTGGCAAATATACGCTTAGACATTTTTGGACTAATTTCACGAAATGGGCCAAAGTTTCAATTCCTTTTCCTCACAGTTTGGGAACATGGAACAACTTAGAGCACATCTGGTTTGAAGGAGTGAGCTGAGGACATGAGCCAGTGCAGTTAAGCTGGCCAAAAGACCAAGAGACTCAAGACTGCCAAATAAAAAGCATTAAGCACAGGGGCGACACAGTCAGCTTTATCTAAAGCTGTTACTAGCCGTGAAACACTGTACATGGAGTTCTTTACTGTGTGACCCTCACCTTGTTTCCCCACACATGCAAATAAGCAAACACATAATCAAACTCATTACGTACGTCCTCCAGGAGTTTGCCTTCTACTCGAAGTTCCCAGGATGCCACTTTTTCAGCCTCCTCCCCTTCTGGCTTGCCAGGCGTGTAGGTGTTAGAAATATAGATCCTCAGTTTGCGTTTTTGCTAGAAGAGTAGAACAAAGAGCATTGGGGTAATAAATACATAATAAATAATAAATCTATTTATTGAAGTAATAAATAGATTTTTTACTTTTCCTATAAAAACGTGAGTATTAAAGGACATTCTATCATCATCTACTCAACCTATGTTACTCCAAGTCATTGGTCATAAAAACATGGTTTGGTTACCAAATACAGACCATACAGGTTTGCAATGATATGAGTTTGAGTAAATGATGACAGGATTTTTTTTGGAGGAGGGAGGGGTGTTAACTATAACTGAACTAATAATTAATTTCTGAATTACTACACTGCATATACCGTGATGGGTTTTTTGATGGCCTCCTGTATCTCCATTCGTTTGCGAGCAATGGTCTGGTCCAGTTTTCGCTCAAAGGCCAGAAGGTCCATATAAGCCTGAGACTCTGGGACCAGATCCCTGATCTGAAAAGCACCAAAATCATGAGAAACTATGTACTTCAGCATCACAAAAAACAGACTTATACTATTCTGGTTAAACTCACCCTTTGTGGGAGGACTTTGTCAGCCATCTTACGCCTCTTCACCCTGAAAATGTAGAGCAGATGTGTAAGAAGCATGACTCAACACAAACGTATTTTAAAACATTATTTCAATCACAGTGTGCACAATTTAAAGGAACACTCCACTTTTTTTGGAAATAGGCTCATTCTCCAACTCCCCCAGAGTTAATAAGTTGAGTTTTACCGTTTTTGAATCCATTCAGCCGATCTCCGGATCTGGCGATTGCACTTTTAGCATAGCTTAGCATAGATCATTGAATCCAATTAGACCAGTAGCATCGCGTTCAAAAACGATCAAAGAGTTTCGATATTTGTCCTATTTAAAACTTGACTCTTCTGTAGTTATATCGTGTACTAAGATCGGCGGAAAATGAAAAGTTGCAATTTTCTAGGCTGATATGATTAGGAACTACACTCATTCCGGCGTAATAATCAAGGAACTTTGCTGCCGTAACATGGCCGCGGCAGGCGCAGTGATATTACGCAGCGCCAACTACTTTCTTAACTACAGAAGAGTCAAGTTTTAAATAGGACAAATATCGAAACTCTTTGATAGTTTTTGAACGCGATGCTACTGGTCTAATAGGATTCAATGATCTATGCTAAGCTATGCTAAAAGTGCTCTCGCCAGATCCGGAGATCGGCTGAATGGATTCAAAAACGGTAAAACTCAACTTATTAACTCTGGGGGAGTTGGAGAATGAGCCTATTTCCAAAAAAAGTGGAGTGTTCCTTTAAAGTATTGAAGTGTATGCCACATAAATATAACTTTGTCGTCAAGTTTTACAATGAAGCAATTATTATTTTTAATAAACATTTAAAAAGTTGGAAATGCTTTAAGGTCTGATTGAGCTCAAATGCTCAATTATTTGAACTTAGCAGAAATATTTTATTAAATATTTTTGTCCAAATTAGTAATGTTTTGTAGCAATAAATGAGAGTTTTACTGTTTAAACCAAAGAAAAAAAAAACAAAGAAAAAATAACCAATTCCATTTGGGCCTGATTATAACCCATTAAAGTACATTAAAAAGGAAAACAATTGATTCACACAATTCATAAGGAGCCTTACCTTTTTAAATAAAACAAGATTTTGCCTCAGGTCCCCCCCCATAATTGGAAAGGTGTGATCACATCAGCAAAATTTCAGTCGACAAAAAAGGTCTATTGCCCATTGTCAAAACAGCAGTGATGCATGTCACTTTTCACATGTTACTTTCAAAACAAGTATTTTTCTGTTACAATACAGAGATTCTGCAAGACCAACTTCAACATGAGCAAAATCTGGTGGGGAACTTCTTTGGCCTTGTGCGAAACTCCTGATCGCATGGATTCCTATTAAAGTGACTGGATTTGTCTGCTTTGTCCTTATTTCTGTGGAATTTTCACTTGTTTTATTCCCGAAACCAAAAATCATCTAATTGCTTGGATCAATAACAACACATCTCTCCGCAACTAGATACTAATTTGAGGTGTAAAGTGTTCATGTGTGTATCACAAATGCCCAAATTGAATATTTATGGTTAAAGAGATCATTTACCCAGAAATAAATATTCTATCATCGTTTCCTCACCTTCTTATCTTTACAAACCTTTATGACTATTTCTGGAGAACACAAAAGACGATATTCTGAAGAATATGGGTAGCCAAACAGTTTTGGTGACCACACTGGGACATTTCTCAAAACATTTTCTTTTATGTCTGACAGAATAATTAAAGTCATAAGGGTTTGGAACATCTTGTGGGTGAACAACTAATAAATTTCCATTTTGGGATGTCCAAAATGCCTCAACAAACATCATTAATGTCAAATTAATCTGCCCCGTGGCTTAGTCTTTTTGCTAATATCATGAGACTTCTTTAAACCATTTTTTAAATTCAAAGCTACGCTGGCAAAATGAAACAAATGAGTCTCTCAGATATAAGGACAAAGAAGTCTTTGGTTTCCAGAGACAAACGCCTATCCGCTGGCAGATGACACTTTTTGGCTTCAGTATTGGACACTTACTGTCATGTAAGCAGAATCATATGCTTCTTATGCTTTAGAAGCCTTTCTTAGATTTGACATCATACCTGACATCCTGCTCTATAGTAGAACCAGAGCACTTTATGCCATATTATTAACATAATCTAATACAAACTTTACTTAGGGCTCCAAAACTAAAACCTTCCTTTGTTTATAAGGCCTCATAACCCAGATTTCAATGGGAACTTTGAAGTGATATGAATGTTACTGTAACTTTAAATTTGTGGCCATACATGCATAAATATTGATACTTAATGTACTTACCCCCTTCTCGGACCCATAAGACCCCCGGGCTGCTGCTGTTGCTGCTGAAGGAGTCTCTTCCGGGTGGGATCCATTGCGGCTTGAGGCATCCCAGGTCGCATGGGCATGGCTCCGCTATAAGACGGACCGGGTAGAGGGGAACCCATTGACCCCATGACCCCCATTGGCATTCCTCGGCTCGGTGACATACTCGGGCGCTGTGGGTACAATTGTAGGATCTGAGTATTACTATTGTGACACTAACAAATAGCAGACTGTTATTACAGGTAAAGTATGACAAATTGAAAAATTTAAGTAGGACTTCAACAAAAATACGGTATAACTTTGCAGTGTTCCATTTTTAACATTCAGTAACATTAGTTAACAAGAACTAACTATAAAAAATATTTCCAAAGCTCTTATTAATCTTAGTTAATGTTAATTTCATAATTTACTAAAGGGATAGTTTACCTAAAAAAAATGACAATTCTGTCATCATTTACTCACCCTCAAGTTGTTTCAAACCTGTACGAATTTCTGTCTTCTGTTGAGCACAAAAGAATAGATTCTGAAGAATGCTGACGGTAGCCACCGATTTAAAAGTCAGTGGCTACCGTCACCTGTTTGATTACCATCATTCTTCAAAATATCTTTTGTGTTCAACAGAAAAAAGAAACTCATACGGGTTTGGAACAAGAAAAGAAAAGAAAAAGACAACAATTTTAATGTTTGGGTGAACTAGGCCTCTTATACATTATTAAAATCAAATATTGTATCTGTAAAACCTGTGCTAACATGAACAGAGTTTCCATATAATTTACAAATGTTAACAAGGAGTAATACTGTAAGAAATGCATTGCTCTTTTGTTGACTTTTTTTGTTGTAGCTAAGTAATAGGAACTTATTGTAAAGTGTTACCAAAATACCTTGGCGGTACCATGGTAAAGTGATGATATCAGATGGTTTTTAACTTTATAAATTCATGGGATTATTAGGTAATGATACTCATGTATACACGGCAACTGCGTGGTAAATACTATTACTATGATTTATGTTCGAACACCTTGGTATTACAATGGTACAATGGTATTACTTGGTATTGTCTAGTCCAAAGATAATCGTATCACCACCATTGTATATTAAAAAATGGAATAGCATTACCATGGTACTTTTTATTAATTGCTGATCCGATTGTTTGCAGGTAACATATTCAAAGTAAAGCACGCGCGTTGTGTTCATGGAGGGACTCAAACGCGGAAGTAGATGTTTGTTCTTCGAGGGCCTCACTATACAGTGCTCTTAAAAATAATAAATTCAAAATTTCAGTCTTTTTTTTTCTGTAAAGAAGCATCCTTGTATTTTCTGACAGTGTTTATTATCATAAATGTGGTATTACATCGTCATTGTTGCTATGACACTTCCTATATTAGGGCAGAAGTGAAAACTGAGGCTATGGCGTGATGTTAAACGCTTCAAAGAACAAATAAAGAGTGGCTTCGTCACTTACTTGGAGGTACTGGTTTGGGGTACTGCCCATCCCTCTGAAGGGTGAATTCTGCGGCATTGCTGGCATTCTCATGGCGCTGCTGTGACCCGGGTTCATTGGGTTCATGCTGGGGTTTATTGGGGTACTGGAGTTGACGGGGAAACCCGATAAACCCGATCTAGAAGCCATTTTATATTATTTTCCCCCGCTAATAATTAAGAAACAAATCCAAAATCGTTACGGAGTCACTCAAAAAAATGTTAAAGTTCCGCGTTTCCGCATCGCGTTCAAATATCTAACGTTATATATTCTTCTGTCGCTAAGTGTCGATCGATGTCCGTTGAGTGTGTCATCTCTTCCTCTTAAAGCATGTCAAACCCCCATTTATCTTAATGGTTGCCTCTCAACAACATTTTAAGAGCCTGACCAATGTCTACAGTTATCAGTGTGTGTGGCTTCTCAGATCTCCTCCCTCCGGGTTGCCAAATAACTTTCCCTCAAATCCTCTAAATAGGCGACAGTTTATGTATTGTAACTACACTCGCAAACGGTTTAATTCGGTGTACAAAGAAGGCCTTTCGTTTTGAATATGGAAGTGCAGCTCATATCCTCAATTCTTCATGTTGCTCAATTTGTTGACAAAGTTAGATTTTGAATCTAGCCTGCCTCAGTGCCAAGTAATTATATTTAATTTAATTAGAGAACCGACATGTTAAGGATTTGAACAAGTGTAAATGTGTGCTTATTTTAAAATAAAATACTGGCAAAAGGTTTCAATTAATTACTTTACAAAACATTTTTGTTCTTTTACTGCTCTTCTTTCTTTATAGCTTTACTGTAAGCAAAATTATGCAGAAATAAATTACATGGGGGAAAAAAAAAGCAAAAAGTGGTTAAATAAACAAGTGTTCTACCATTTATTTCAGTCTGTACTTAGCCTACTCTAATGTTACTCAAAACATCATCAAAAATATTCGCACATGGATCAAGTATTTAATTATTAACAATTACTGTCAAGAAATATCATTTATTATTTTTTAAGAAATTAAGTTTTCCTCACTTGTAGTGATTATTATATATTTTGGGACCAGAAAAACAAGAAAAACACATTTTTCCTAAGGGTATCCGTACTACTCGATTTTGTCAAAAGCGATGTTTTTCCAAATATAAGTGTTCTGTGAACAGTGAAAAGTGTCACACTGTGTTTGAAATCAGACTGAGTTAGGTACTACATGAGGTACTACAAGACTGTTGTGGCTGATAAACACACATGCATACGAGTAGTAGTAATGAATTACGGATGTTCAACATCTGCAATGTTGCCGTTGTTGGACATATAGCATTTTTCTTACAATTGCCCTTCTTGTTGTATTAATTTTCAGGAGTCTTGGAATGGTAGCTTTTGAGAAACAGAACTGACAAAAATTGGCCAGTGAATCGTATATTTCTTATCTGCCAACAAAAATAGTTCCAAAAGAAGCCTCAAGCATTGAATTTTACCAAGAGACTTACAGACTGGAACTTTATTTTAACACCCTAATTTCTGAAATAAATATTTGCAGCACACACATGAAGCATGTTCAGAGTTCTGATCTTTTATTACATTGATGACATGCCCATAAGCGTATGGCTCACGGTCAGGATAGCAGCATCTTTCACCTAGTCAAATATATATATACACAGTCACAAAGTGAGACCGCACAGGACACCTTACACTGTAAACATCTAATACATAAAAAATTGAGAAAAGAAAAAAATTACAATGATAAAGATATTCTCAAGCCTTAATTATTTTTGGAGGTCTATGCCAAACTGTCTTTCCTCTCTTTGTAACCAATAACTTACTACTGAAAAAAAAAATGTAGTATGATAATGTGCTATAGAACTAGTGACATAATACAGTACAACTGTACCACACTTTGGCTATTGAACTACAGAGAAACGAGAATACTCTACTGGATCATGATTCTCCAAAACAATGTAAGAAACTGTAAAGTAATTACCTGATGGGAAACAGTTCACACTGATTTATGATCTTGATTTTTGCTATTAAATCTTTAACGATTTCATCATTAACTGCTGTAAAATCCTCCCAGAATGAGAATTTCATTTCAATTTCATTTAGAAAGAATCCTGCACCTTAGTAATGGGAGAGCTCAACTGGCCCAGCGTCTGTCTGCCGATATGATGAGTTCTAACTTCCTCCCTGAGAGAATCGTGCAAGTTCCTCTACTCTAGATGTGTCGTTTTTGAGAGACCAGCCATCAAAGCTGCATGAGCAGGATATGAGAGATTGTGCAAAAAATTCTGAAGATGAAAATGGAAAAAAAAAAAAAAAATCATGTAAACTGAATGACAGAAGAATTAGTCCACATCTCCTCCACTGATCAGCATAATTCAGATCACACAATCCTGTGATAACCTGAACTGTGTGGCACTGTGGGTAGTGAGTGACTCCTGATACCCAGTGTTATTGAGAGAGTGTCTCCTCTCTTAGAAACACGCACGAACTGTCCTGATTCTCCACACGTCTCTTAGGACCCAGCAAAGCTTCAAGAAAACCATTCACCAGACAGTTAATTAAAATGTTTTAAATTATTGTCAATAACTTTAAAATTCTCAACAACGGTTGACTGTTAGCATACATTAATCACTTACAATATTTTTAACTGGCATGTAAAGCATTTAAAATGGACCTCGAACTTGCTGAATGCAACTTAAGGGGCCGTTCACACGGATTGTGTTTTTGCATTCCACTGCACTGCATTTCCATTGTTTTCCTTTGTAAACATGCACTAGATAGATATTCGATAATTGAGCTAAAGGAAAGTGTCTTTGCATTTCTTCCTATTCCCCACGTCACGTTTTTCAATGCAAAAATACGCTCTGTGTGAATGGCCGCTAAAGGCCCCGTATACTTCAAGCGAAATTGAAGAACGCACTGTTGTGATGTCATTTCGAACAAAATCAGTTGACTTGCCAAAGCCAACTTTCTGGAAAAGTTTGCTCTGGCTGGTAAACGCCTTCGAACTACCATTGGTCCATGACGATTACATAATGAGTAGGTGCGCTCTGCGGCTCTGCCTTCTTTGACGTGGAGATTTTCTCCGGTTTGTTTCTTCTCTTCAGTCTGTTGAGGTTAGAAGTGAGTAAATACATGAACACACTGGAGAGCTGCTTTACAGCAGAAATTGAAGAAATTGTAAACAACACTGACACAGTAAAGCTGCTCGATTTTTTGGAATTGTTCACCAAATAATAGAAAAGGTCGTAGCGCCAAACACTCGTCCAAAAGTCCAGTAGGCCAGTAACATAAGACGCGTAGATCCAAAAAATACAAAAGGTATAAAGACGAAAAAGATCTGCACCCATCCATATATATCCCAAAAGGCTTATATCATTTATTATTCGCAAAAAAATGCAAAGGTGCAAAACGTTTTCACCCAAAATGGCACTGAAGGAAGGGTTAATACCCAAAAACAATTTTGAGACCTTGGAATAGTTCACCAAAGAAAAGCTTTTCGCTTCACTAGATGTTAACTGATGGACTGGAGTCATGTGGATTTGTTGTTGATTGTTGTGATGTTTCTATCAGCTGCTTGGACTCACATTTTGACGGCACCCATTCACTGCAGAGGACCCATTGATGTAATGCTAAATTTCTCCAAATGTGTTCCAGACAAACTCATCTATATAATGGCTTGAGGGTTGATACATTTTCAGCAAATTTTCATTTTTGGGTGAATTATTCCTTTAATCTATTGTATAAAGTGCTATATAATAAATATGACTTGATTGAAATTTGAGTGGAGAGATTGAGCTTGTGCAAACATTCACGTCAATATGATCAGATGCTCAATCACCGCTTTTAACTTCTAAGCGAAGAATGAAAAAGAACCTCGCCGTGAGTATATCGGGGCCCTTAAACGTGAATATAATATTGCAGATTTCACACGAGAAAGAAAACACATACCTACCATTTTTGTGTTTCATGGATTTGGATCTTCTTGGTGAATTTGGATTCTGCGCATAAAAATAAAAATTAAACATTAGCCTGCAGCCAGGATATGCAAACGAAACCAATAAAAAAGACAAAGTAATGGAAAAGGCAGGTACAATATGCTACAGTCCAGCACTTTTTACAAAGCTAATTTATGAACAGCTAGTAGCCAAAGCATTCTTGTTGACAGGAATTGCGGATAAGAATTCTACATCCTTTAATAAACTAATTCTACATCTAATTTGCACCAGATCCTGTGGCTACAAATACTGAGAGGCCATCTAAGAACAAACAGAACATCTGTAACATAAAAACAAACTTACCAAGTGTACAGGTTGTTTCAAAGAATGTAAAAATACCTTATCTGACTTTCTCTTCTTGGCTAGAAAGCAAAATATTAAATGTTAAAATAACACAATAACACGCATACATTCATAAATAGTTATGCAGTGAAATCCCTCGAGTGATTTAGTGATTAAATCTAGAATATTGCAAAGAAGGTGATATATAACAGACTCACCTTTCTTTTCTGCGCCATAAGACCAGTCATTGTCATTGACATCATCATTGTCCTCTTGATCGCTTTCTGATTTGTTCGTGTTGTTGCCACTAGCAATTCTAAATATACATTTATATACACACGCATTACCATCACATGCTCCAAAACAGCAGTCACATGACTAGCATTATCAAAAACGGTTTCCAGACATGCAGACAAGCACCAACCCTTCATGAACGTTTGCCTCGAGTTCATGTGACATCTATATAAAATTTTTCTTCTGGGAATGTTCGGTTGTAATACCTGCGGTTGGCAATGCGACTGCTGTTGCGGCCCATGCCGAGACATTTCTCTAGGTGAGGAGCAAATCGTGAGGCAGCGATGCTCCGGCTGCAGTTTGGACACACACACTCTTTGTTTTTCCACTGGTTGTACACTTGCCCAAAAATGTCTACTCCAGGCTGGTCCACGATTTCTACAAATGACAGTGGGTTAAGGGTGGCTTCTTCCAAAAAGCTGCATATACCAAGATAGTTCCCTCATATTCCAATGAACAGGAGAAAGTACTTGCACATACACACTGGCTAAACTAATATCTGAAATATATGCCTTTTAACACAATTTGATGATAATGTTTATGGGGTCGCTAATGTCAATATGCCATTTAAATGTGAGTTTGGCTTTTGTGTGAGCTGTGATTCATACATCCCTACACTAATGACACTATAGACAATGGACATTTTTACCTGCGCAATTTTGCTGTGATCAGTTATAAGTCATTATAAAAATTAACATCTTAAACCCTGTAACTCCAGTTTTAAAAACCATTATAAATTTTTAAAGAACAGCAAGGTCCACACAACAAACCTAATGATAACATTACAGAGGAACGCTATCGTTGAAATGCCTTTCAAAACTATTTTTTTCCAGCTGATGAAGGATAAAAAAAATTGACAGAATCCATCCTGCTTTAAAGAGCTCAAGCAAAGTGCTTATAATTGATGGAATATTATTGTGTCTTTGTGTGAACGCTAATAGCTATTGTTATAGTTATGAGTCTTTGTGTGAACGGGCGCTAAGTCCCAGAATGCAAATTCAATGTCGTATTTAAGAAACATGTGAAACTCTCACCAAAGTCCTTCATACTCTCCTGGTCTGTATCATCCAGAAAAAAGTATCCCTGTTTGACAGCCCTGTGAACTTCAAAACAAAGACCCAAACAGGCGTCCTCCACCAGGTCAGACAGGATCTCTTGAGCAAAGCCCTGTGGAAGAAGGCACAACACACGCATGTATTAACACGCTGTAACCTTCAGAGGGATACACATCACATTCGCAATGCGCTCACTAGACACATCAGCTGGGAAAACCAATGAAATGTGTGTAAAATGTATACCACGAGACAGGCTTCATGACGCAGAGGTGAAACACCCACATGTGTTTGTTTATTCAACACAGATCTAATTATGCAGAATATAACATATGGAAAACAAAGGCGTACCCACTCACCTCCATCTTACTGTTGTCCATACTGGACAGAGACACGTCCTCCATTTTCATTTGCAAAAGCTCCAGGAGAAAGCACTGCTGTCTACATGCTGTAGTGCAGCAGTCATGGGCTGAGGAGAGGCTGAAACAACAACAACCCAAACAAAGGAAGACAAATACAGACACAGGCAGGGCATGAGACAGCAATATGGGATTCATTCCGTCTGCCTTTAAAAATTCGTCACACAAAACGAAAGTCCTGACCATGTAGTTCTGCATTTGCTTGTGATATTATGAATAATCGACTGTATCAACGATACACGCTACTGTATAAATCAACTGCTAGAACCAATGATACGTCGTTGCATTGCCTTCAATAACACACTCGCAATGATAAAGGTTGTTGCATATTAATAACTGTATGAAACAACATATATTTTAATCAAACATATCGACTGATCACAATAACATGTAACGTTACATCCCGTCTCGCTCGCCTACAGACTGAAATATCAGGTTCCCTTCAGTAGCTTGAACACATAAGCTAAAACGTTTTAACGGCATAAGATAATAAAAGACAAGACATGTTAATTAAACATGATTTATGCAAAAACCGGACATTCATAAAGTAAGGTTTGCGTCTAGTGGATTTAACAATACTGACTTGAATTCGAGTCGTAAGAATTCGTATTTTAAAAAACGACCGTGAAAATCACAACACATGCTTTGATGTGATTTATATCGTTTATCTGCATTATATGGACATTACTGTCACTCACCAGCTCTGGAATGGAGGCTGTTGCTGTTGTCGGTCTGTTCACTGCACTGACTGAGGCTGCTCATCTGATCAAATCAATAAACAAACCTGATAGGAATCTACTAGTTCTTTGTCCAGTTAATGGTTTGCGCATGAAAGGTAACACACACAAAAGGTCCGAAGATACATTTCCCTAAAAGTATTTCCTCACAGACAAAAACAAAGTTCCACATTCGGATTTCAATCTCTTATCCCCGTCTGCAGACTTCCATTTCCCTTTACTCAGACCTGACCAATCGATCCCCGTTCAACTTATTCCGAACGCCTCGCCGCTGAATCGCCTAGCCAGGTCTGAAAGAAGGAAAATGGAAATTAACTGATTCATGTTTCACTAAGAAAAAAAAAAAAAAAACTAGTTTCACTAAGCGGAGTTCAAGGTATATTAGGTATGATTTGTAGTTTGCACAAAATTAGCACAATAATGAGACAATAATACACATGATAATATTGAATTCTTTGTAAATTTACAAATTCTATGTGCAAATAAAACTTTAACTATGTAGTCATTAAGCGAAAGAACGATCTGAAAAATTAAGGGAGCACATTATAAATCTTAGTCTAAATCTGTACAATTTTTTTCATGAAATTAAAGAGATTAGATTAGAGGCTAGTGGACCGCAAATTAAAATCTTCTCTTCAGTAGCCTACTCATCCTCAGAACCCTGCCCAAAACACAATAGAAAATGTAATGGTTTTAATGGTTATGATGGGAATTGTATTGGTTTTAATGGAAACTATAACGGTGTCTACTGGTATGTGATGGATTCTATTGGTGGGATGTTAAATCCTATTGGAAAAAATGCCCAAAACACACTACAAAAAGTAATTTTGTAATGGTTTTGCTGAAAAAAGCTAATGGTATTTTAATGGAAACCACTGGAATTTCTGTGATGGTTTCAATTGGGATTCTATTGTTTTTTTTTTGTTTTTGTTTTTTTTTAGCAGGGTTTGCAAACCACCTACAACAGACTTGAATTTATCTTTGAAAAACACAAATGAAAAAAACCTGAGAGATTTGAAAGGCCATTCCACCAAACTGGACACTTCAAAACGTTTATAAAGACATCGTTAAAGGCCTAATCCATTCAAAAAGAGGAATTTCATTTTAATTTTATTACAGTAAAAATGTATTGGTTTTTAGCGTGGATGATGAGCTGTGTCTGAAATGTTAAGGTAATGTAAGCTCCAGTAGGCTGTTACATCATTTTTTGATGGTGATAATACAGCAAAACAACAAACTACCAGGCATATGTTTTCAGAATTTATTTTATATATATTTTAAATATTTCACATTTATGTCACATTGGCTGTTTGTCTTATTTGCCTGTAACATGGAAAAGAAATAATTGTGTGTTTGATGTAGATTTGGCAACAGCACATCTTTATATGAAGGGAGTAAAAAAAACCCGAAGAAAATATAGGCTACGTACTCCTCCTAAAACACAAAGTATTCATAAAAATTCTTTCTTTATAATGCAAGAGCATCCTATGTCCTATGTGCATTTTCATAATACAGTACCTTAATCAATGTCAGTGCAAAAGTTATAAAAGGCACTTTAGTGTACATCCACATTTCTGTCTTGCAAGAACTGTAATGGACCATTATAACAACAATTAACAAAGAACCCCCCTCCACACACACACACACACACACACACACACACACACACACACACACACACACACACACACACACATACCAAAAATTATAAAACTTAATCGGTAACACTTTAGAATAGGGAACACTAATTCACTATTAACTGTGACTTTTCCCTCAATAAATTCCTAATTTCCTGCTTATTAATAGTTAGTGCTGTAGTTGTTAAGTTTAGGTATTCGGTAGGATTAAGGATGTAGAATAAGGCATTAATATGTGCTTAATTACTACTAATAAATGGCTAATATTCTAGTAATATGCATGCTAATAAGCAACTAATTAAGAGACCCTAAAATAAAGTGTTACCCCTTAATCCCTAAATTTTGTCAAAGTTGCATTAAAAGGGGGCTGAAATGGTCAAAACAATTTTATATGCTGGATGCACTCTAAAACATTGATTGTGAAAAATGACTTTGGTTCCAGGAAAATGATCTATAACGGCATCTGTGTTTCAGAATACACATCCACTCCCGGCTCCTCTTCAAATGTTGCCTTGGCATCATCACCGTCAAGCTGTATTGAAGATATAAAGTAGAAAGGAAATTATAGTTCTTAAATTAAGACGCTGTAATCATTTACTCAACCTTGTGCATTTCCAAATCTGTTTGGTATTATTGTTTTCAGTGGAACACAACACCTTTGAAGATTTTTTGTTTTTGTTTGAAGAATCATTTGATGCAACAGAAACGCTCTTCACAAATAAGGCTAATTTTTCATAAATTGGAACAGTGGTTTCAGAAATTTCAGAACTTTTTTTCATTAACCAGCTTATACCGACTCTTTCAGCTTGTTCTGATGTTTAACATCACGGCATTGATATACAATATCAAATCACACTGTAAAAAGTGATAAGTTGACTTAACTTAAAAAAAATTGAGGAAACCTGTTGCCTTAAAATTTTTAAGTAAATGATAATTTAAAAAAATAAGTTAAGTGAATTCTCAAGTTCACTAAACTTTAAAAAAAAAAAAATTATTATTTACTTAATCATTTTAAGGCAACGGGTTTCCTCAATTTTTTTAAGTTAAGTCAACTTATCACTTTTTACAGTGCAGTTGTACACTTGCTCAGACATTTTTTCATTTTTATTATTAATTAATGAGTAATTCAGAGAAATCTTAAAACTAAAATGAGAGCAGTCTAACATCAAGATTTTAAAAATAAACAGTTACATTTGCAGAAGCGAACTACTCAACTTTTTTGTCACAAGTTTACTATTTTGAAATTATAGGCACATGAGGGTGAATCATATACGTAATTCATGCAATTTATAACTGAACGTAACAGGACCAAACATATTAGGCACATATTACTACATATTAGGCATTTGAATAAGAGCCTGTGAACTTTCTATTAATCAGAGAATCCTGAAAAAGACGTATCATGTGTTCCGCTTAAATATTAAAGCAACAAAAACTGTTTTCAACTGTAATAATAATAAGAACCATTATTAATAATTGAGGAAAAATAATAACTGATAATAATCAAACACAAAACCAGCACATTAGAATGATTTCTAAAGGATCATGTGACACTGACGACTGGTTGTAATGATGCTGAAAATTCAGCTCCGCCATCACAGATTACATTTTAATACAAATAACTTGAATAGCTTGAAAATGCAATGGCAGTAAGTTTAATGCACTTTGCCTTTAACTTGCAATTAACATATGTTTTGTCTCAGTCAGTGCCCCACTTACATATTTCATCTCTTGCTCAGTGAAAAGTCGTCCAGTCATGAGCATGCGCAGAGGGATGGTGAGTATCAGGACGAATGGTAGAGCCAGTGACACAGGGCTCGATTTCACTATCCACAGGACTGCCAGACACACGATCTGGATAGCAGTGAAAACATACATTCTATTGGTGCTGACCTGCAGAGGGAGACAGAGACCAGGATCAACTGGTTTTACATGCAAAAGGCAACCAACCTTGAGTATGTAACATTCACAAGAAGGAAAACTGAAATGCAATGTACTCCAACAGAGTAATGGAAGATGTGAGAACTTCTGAGAGACACATACTTTTGTAGCATAAGGTTCATCTGGGTGATACTTTTTGGGAATAAGGAGGAGCAGCATTCGATCCCAAAGCTGAATGCCACTGAGGGATGTGATTCCCATGTAGAGGAAGATTCCAAACAGAGCTGTAATAGGAATCATTTTTAGAATGGGCTCCATGAGAATGGACAGACCTGCAAAAGGACAGACAAAGAAGATTTTAATGTACCGTAAGAAAGCGCAGTATTGTGAGAACCATGTTTAGAAGAAGTTTAGAAGTTTGTCAACATACCAACAAGCAAAGCCACCACTACTCCACTGACTCTCTGCTCCAGAACCTTCTCAATCTCAGGTTTTGGGCCCTTGCTCATGACAGTCAGGGCATTGGCGTGAGATACGGATCTTACAGTTGCGGCACTCAACCAAGGAATGCCAAATATGGCACTCAGACCTCCCATGCTCACCAGGATGAGAAGATCCATGTGGAAGCCAGAACCCTTGACCATTTTTCTCTCTGGTTTACTCACAATTAGTCTTGAAAAACAAGAGACAAGTGAAAAGATTTGTTTATAAATTAAATAATTATAAATAAATCGGTCAAACTTTACTTTAAGGTCCAATTCTCACTATTAATAAACCATTAACTACGACTTTTGCCTCAACAAACACCTAATTTGCTGCTTATTTATAGAAAGGTAGTTGGGTAGCATTTTATTTAAAGGTGTTCTTGTTACATGTACTTACTATTATAATAACAATAAATTATGCATAATTACATGCAACTAACCCTAATCTAAACTCTAATCCTAACCCAACCATATAGTAAGTACATGTAGATAATTAATATTACTCAGTACTTAAATGTAAAATTATACTGTAACAAACTGGTAATTGTTAAGTTTAGGTGTTGGGTAGGATTAGGGAAATTGAATTAATTTCTTAATTTCTAGCGATTATCGTCGATTTGATTGCACAGATACTATTTAAACTAAACTGAGCTAGACACTAACATCTCTGAATTCAATAATGAAATGCCTGTAACTGAAAATTGAGTGTTTAATCTTATCATTATACATTACTGACACTCAATCCTCCAATTTGATACTGTTAAGCGCTTGGACACAATCTGTATTGTTAAAAGCGCTATATAAATAAAGGTGACTTGACTTGAATATGGTCATGCAGAATATGTGCTTTATAAGTACTAATAAACAGCCAATATGTTAATAATAGTGCTAATAAGCAACTTGTTAATAGTGAGAATTGGTCCTTGAAGTGTTACCAATAAATCAAATCATTATTCAAAGAGAATGTCTTTGTTTCAATTTTTGCCACACTGTGTCATCCTACACAGGTTTAAAAAAAACGTAATTGCAACTTTTATCTCACAAATCTGATTTTAAAAAATAGCAAGATATAAACACAATTCTGAGAAAAAATTAAAATAAATATAAAGATATAAATGCTAATTAATGACTTTTCTTCTCAGTCTCAAATTTACATCTTATAATTCGAGTTTATATCTCACTAACTTTTTTTTCCTCATAATTCTGATTTTACATCTCACTATTCTCTCTTTTTTTATTTGCTACAGAATAAAAAACAAATATGGTAATTAAAACTTTTAATCTTACAATTACTACTTTTCTTCTCAGAGAAGATAAAACTATAAAAAGTCACAGTTGCCTTTTTTATTAATTTTTCCATCCTATGGCAGAAACACGCTTCCATGTACTCCACATAACTGTAAATTTTACTTAAAATATAGTAAATATATTTTGATTGGCCTATTTTGATAGTCATGTTGTGCTCTTAAAAGTAAAAGTTCCAAAAGGGGTTTTTCGTAGAAATGGCATAAAAGAACCATTTTATGATAAAAAAAAAAGTTTGGTTCCACTATAGAGAACATTTTGTGCAATAGGATGATTCCATGGATGTTAAAAATTAAATATCAATACCAATAAAGAACCTTTAGTCATCTTCCTTCAGAAAACATCACTCACGTGGTAATCTGAGACTCTAGGAAGATGAGGATGAAGACCAACATAGCTGGGACAACAGAGGCGAACATCATCCATATGGGGAAGGGCTTGTGTTCACCCATGGGGTTGATTAACCATCCCCGCATCTTAGGGTTGGACACCTGAAGACCCTTAGGCACCACCAGTTTCTGTGAGACAAGTCAAAGGTCAGAGAGGTCAAGACAGTATCTTTATAGGACTGGATCTGAATTGGTATCCTAAAAGTGTCATCTGTCTATAAATCTAAAATTAAAATAAGAATTTCCTATTAGAATTAAATAATATTTACAAGCATACCTGAGTGTATGTATCCTCAATATTGATATCGATAGCCACCATGAGGAAAATTGCAATGGGAACTCCAAAGTCACCAAGCAATCGTCGAATCTATTCATCAAACATTCAGTTCTTTACATAAATGGAACCTACTCAATGAAGACTGCAAGCTTGTCAAATTTGATTACAATCTGCAACAGTCTGTTTACCTTGCCTGGAAGGAATTTGCCATTCTTGAACATGCGTAAGTAGTATGCAATAGAGAAACAGCCAAACATGAGACACATGGACAGAAGAGCTGTGTTGGGATAAGGCCGGTGTGCAACGGACCTCACGACAGACATATTGCCTGTAACGTTGTCCAGGAGTCTCTGATAGCTGACAACTGTGTGCCAAGGGTCCTCAGCTGTAGTGTTTAAATGCTCATAATTCAGGATAAGAGGGTGTTCTTTGAAAATCTGACATGAAGGATGAAATGGAGAGAAAAGTTGATACAGTATTATAGTATATTAAATTAATGTCTTGAGTGGGTACCATAATGACTACACTACCGGTCAAAAATTTGGAATAATTCAATAAACCAAGGCTGCTTTATTTAATTTAAAAAACACAGTTAAATTTTTATTACAATTTCAAATACTTTTTTTAAAAGTAACATCATTCTTCAGAAATCATTTTAAAATGCTAATTTGGTTCTCAAGAAACATTTCTTATTATTATCAATATTGAAAATAGTTTTTACTGTCTGATATTCTTGTGGAAGCCATGATACACTACCATTCAGGAGTTTGGGGTAAGAAAGAAATGAATACTTTTATTCAGCAAGAACACACTAAATCGATCAAAAGTGACAGTGAAGACATTTACAAATGTTTTCTGTTTCAAATAAATGTTGTTCTTTTGAACTTTCTTCTAATCAAAGAATCCTGAAAAAGATGTTTTATGGTTTCCACTTAAGGAGCAAAAAATGTTATCAACATTCATTATAAGAACTATTCATAATTGAGCACCAATAATAATTGAGCACAAAATAAGTATTAGAATGATTTCTGTAGGCGAGTAATAACTGCTGAAAATTCAGATTTGCCATCACAGGAATAAATTATACTTTAATATATGTGACCCTGGACCAGAAAACCAGTCTTAAGTCGCTGGGGTATATTTGTAGCAATAGCCAAAAATACATTGTATGGGTCAAAATTATCGATTTTTCTTTTATGCCAAAAATCATGAGGATATTAAGTAAAGATCATGTTCCATGAAGATATTTTGTAAATTTCTTACCATAAATATATCAAAACATAATTTTTGATTAGTAATATGCATTGCTAAGAACTTCATTTGGACAACATTAAAGGCGATTTTCTCATTATTTAGATTTTTTTGCACCCTCAGATTCCAGATTTTCAAATAGTTGTATCTCAGCCAAATATTGTCGGATCCTAACAAACCATGCATCAATGGAAAGCTTATTTATAAGCTTAATACATAAATACAGATTATGTATAAATATCAATTTTGAAAAATTGACACTTAAGACTGGTTTTGTGGTCCAGGGTCACATATATAATATAATATTTAACATTTTACTGTATTTTTGATCAAATATAGCCTTGGTGAGCTTCAAAGAAAAATGTAAGTAAATAAGAAAAACATAAAAAAAATCTTACTGATTATTACAAACTTTTGACCTGTATTGTATGCTCAAGAAATTTAAAGTACATAAAGTTATAAAAATAAGCCTCTTTGCTACTGTTAGCTACTGGAGTTTAGGTAGCTATTTTTCCTACTATCATTTTGTGAAAATTGCTTGTCCATGTAAACTCATTGCTAAGTAGTTGCTATAGTGTTCTGAGTGGTTACAAATTGCTACAAATTATTACTAGCCTAAGGCAAAAGAGCCCAATTGCTGGTCCAATTTAAGGCTAATTTGTCTTGGCAAGCACCATCAATTACTATAATTTTGTATTAGAGGATTTACTGTTGAAAAACTATTAGGAGACTATTAAATTATATTCTCCAGGTCGTTTCCATTTTGCACGTGATAACAGCTGATCATGGTCTCTGTCTCTGGTTAACTAAATTCCTGGAAAAAATGTAATGTAGCAAAACGTATGAAGTCAAATGATACAAAAATAGAGGAATGGTTGCATGTTAAAATAGCAAATAAAAAGGTGTCTACCCTGCCAAGTTTGGCAAAGGTCTCGTAGATGAAGATGAGGGAGATGAGGATGGAGAAGATCTCTTGAGTGAAGCGAGAAATGAAGCGGACCAGGAAGCTTCCTTCAAAGGCAACAATGACCACGACAATGACCACCAGCCAAGCGCCAACCCACACTCGGCCTACGATGTACTCAATGCCCTGAGACTTACAGAACTTCAGCCAGGAGGAAAAGCATGAAGGGAGAATTTAAATGAACTAACCAGCAATTACACAAGGTTGATGCTGTATTCAAATAGATGTTGTAAAGAGAGAGAAACTAACATTAAAAAAGGCCTCTTCAAACACCAGCAGTGGCCCAGAAAAGCCAATAACTAGTACAGGTTGGGCAGCGACCAGGCAGAAGATAATGCCCAGCACTGAAGTGGAGATCATCAGCTCTGAAACACCCATCATGTTTTCCACCTTATCAGCTGTGGAGAAAAGCAGAAGAGAGCCAAATAAAAGTATATACATGAAACACATGAAAAATCGTGGAACTAGATAAGTGACCCAAAAATAAATAAATAAATACATTTGAATCTGTCATTTAACAAAATGTATTTGTGCCATATTTTATATCTCTAAAATGTTCAAATTATTTATCTGAAAACTTGAAGCTATAATTTTTCATTTTTATCTATATATTCGCAGACAGCAAACATGAATTCCAGTGCTTACATTTTAAGGTATGAATAATACATGGTGCGAGATGTAAGTAGCTAAACATTTAGTATTTGACAACTGTTCTACAACAGAAATGTCAAACGACAAACAGTAAAATCCAGTAATGCAACCTTCTCAAATCTTTCGTCAAATTTAGCTGCTTTGAATTGAAAAGATATCTAGACATGTAACAAAACTGAATTGTTTTTCTGGCATATTTTATAGATTTGTGTTTTTTTGGTCAAGTTTAAATATTATCTAGTTTTTGTTTCAATCTGAATTTCTGGGTTTGGAATTGAAAAATTTTACAACAGCTTTTACAACAACAATTTCACTTCTAAAACTTTCAAAACCCAAAAAAAAGAAGAAGAAAAAAGAAAACTGAGAATACTGGTGTTATTGTTCTAGCTTCATAAAGCTCCATAAATCCAAAATTAAAATTTGTTTTTTGAAAATGCATCTTAGTCTGAAATGTCCTATCAGATTTGAAACAGTTTTTTTGGGATGTGCATGTAATGTTAAACAAACGATCACTTGCTCACTCTTTCACAATATAGTGTACTGTGTGGCATTCAGTGAATGAGTGTGAAAAAATAGAGACGGTACAGTAAATCCTCTGAAACGTCCAGTTTTCTGTCTTCTCTTTCCACACTGACAGTGTGAATGCTCAGTCATAAAGATCAGATTTGGGAAACAAATGGGATTGGTGTACAGCGTGAACGAAGCCTTCTTTAGGCTAAACATACTTACCAAGGAGACCTCCGAAGGTGATGGCTGGTGAGAGAGCAGCAAAGTAGATAAAGATGATAGCAGCAACAACTTGAGCATCCAGAGCATCAGTGATGTCACTGACATAGTATTGATACCGTCTCTTCATGTCTCTAATCATGCCACCGAATGGAACACCAGTACGTGCTAGTGGATCTTCTGGAGGAGGTCCTGACGATTTTGAAGCTGTGGGAAGATGGATTAGCTTTAGATGTCTGTGCTTCGCTTTTGTGACCGGTAAGATTTTTCCTAAAATAAACCCCAAAAGTGAAGGGACTTGTATTAACTTGAAGGGGTTTATTTTGTGATAATGACCACTTGACTCATTATTCCACTTATTTCACACAATATTAATATGAGTATTTTTATTGTCTTGCTTCCATTAAGAAACTAGCACATCAAAAAAAAAAAAAGAAAAAAAAAGAAAAAAAAAAGGGGAAATTGGTTTCCTGGGAGTTTTATAATGTAGTGTCATCATACAAAAATACTTGAATGCTGTAGAATGAAATATTCTAGTAAGTTTTTATTCTGTGTGAAATGAGCTAAATTAGATTTGTACTACTTTTCATTTCATTTTTGTACTGTAAGTGTATACAGTGCCTGGTTATGATCAATAATTTAATCGATATTTCATTTTATATTTAATACTCCATTTTATATTTAATACTCCTGAATCACAAGCTTTTCAGTTTTTAGTTTTAGTCTTGTCCTAGCTTATAGGTCCAGTTTACACAAAAATCGAAATGTACCATCTAGATACAATCATGCCAAAAATGATCTTGTTTCATTGAGTCAATTGCCAGATATGAGCCAATGAAATTATTGGTTGTGGCCTGTATTGTCTACTGACAATATTTCCACAGTCCTATGTCTAACCTATGAAAGCCAGAATAATCATGCCAAATTTCATCCGTATCAAAGAAACTCTCTAGCCATTTATTTCTGGAAGATAAAATTAACTACTTTTATACTATAATTATTTAGCAGTTTAATTTCAGCTTAAAACCCTTCATCTGATTATGGTTATATTTTTTATTACTCTTACGTAAATAACACATTTATCATCATGAAATTTGTGTTTGCCAGGAAGCACTTGAGTTGTTAAATTTCTGTTCAATTGTTAACTAAAAATACTGATCTATTGCATGTGCAGCAGAAGACTTGCTGCAAGTATATTCACTTATACAGTTATTATATACTTATATTAAGCATGTGTTGTAGTGTACAGTGTGTATCCTTACGCTTGCGAGGTTTGACCTCCAGGCGGAGTTTGGGGTCAGATGGACGAAGTCTCTCTTGCAGTAGTTTCTTCTGGAAGGGGATGAGTGATGTTAGCATGGACTCGTCCTGAATCTCAGTGGGTGGAATCACAATGCAGCAGTCCATGAAGTCTCCCACAGCATCAGTCAGCTCCCGGTCACTCTGAGCCTGGAATGCTGCCTGGTTAAATACCTGTGTAGGAAAAACAAAACAGAAACAGCATAAACGTTAAATATTTCAAATAAATCTGAAAATGTAATGTTTATCCTTAATTTCCTTTATCATAGGTTAGGCTGAAATGGTTTTGTGGTTCACATTTTCCTTAATTGTAGCATGCACTAGGGCATGAATAATTAATATAGTCGTATTATTAGAAGTTCCACATCCATTCCAGAAGTGTGATAAGTGTGTTAAGAAACATAATCATGAAAGTATGCTCTCTTTAAAGTACACCTAAGTGGCATATAAATTAAAGGGAGCAGTTTGCATAGATCTGCAAAGATAATGGTTGCTTTGATGGCAGATTTGCTCTTCCTGTCAGTTCTCTTACTTTGTCAGCAAGTAGTGCTGCCATCGCTCGGCCACACTCATGATAGTCCATGTCAGTTGTGGTTGGGCCAATCAAGATGAAGATGAACCGCACAGGTACGGGAGTTTCCAGAGCCGACTCCAGCACCACAGCATCCCGTAGACGCACAAACGCTAGCGTAGGCCTCTCCAGGAACTCCAGAGCACCTTACACACACACAAACCAGCACATTATAGTGTAAAAAATACAATCAATGCTTGCTAACAGAAACATGTGAAAAGTAAACGATATGATTGGACTTATAAAATGTTAAACTCATTAAAATATTCATGTGAAATGGTTGTTATTCTCACCTACAAGCACCATCGAGGCCTCTGCAATACCAGTTGTGTCCCTCTTCAGTTGAGAATATAGTCAAAAAATGTCAAAAGATATTACAAAAAATTTGTATTGTATTATTGTATTAGAGAATAAAAGATAGAAAACAGTTACGCTCGGAACAGTTGAAACAAGAAAACTTGTGCTCACTTTCTCTGTGACAGAGAATTTCTCCATTTCCACACCTGAGGTAAGCGGCTGGGTCTCTACAGACTGGCTGGGAATAGAGAAAGAAAAATATTCTTTGTTTTAAATGTGAACTGCATTTTTAGCTAAAGACACCTCATAAAATGTGGGACCTTTTGGTAATGTTACACTGGTATATGAAAGTCGTCTTGTGTTTCATAGGCTACTTGCAATGTAGCCCTGCACTAAAAAATGATGATTCGGTACGTACCTTGGTCACGGTTCATTATGATTTCGGTGCAGCACAGCAGAGGGAAAAACAACACAAAATTGCTTTTTTATTATTTTTAATTAGGCTACTGAACACTATAGTTCTGTCTTTAAAAATTTGGTCGTGCTGCAACAGGCTGCAAAACACTCTTCGTACTGCAGTTTATGGTGCTGTAAAATGTAGCCTGTATTTTAGTTAAAATGATTGTGCTCCGTCTGTTTGTGCGCGCCGGCGCTTCTTCTATGCTGTCTAGTTTAACGGAGTGAAGTTTAATTGAGTGTTGCTTGATGTCAGGACGATCGAGCCTTTGTACAAAATTGAAATAGGCTACTTTCCAAAATTTACAGGGACAGAAACGTAAGCGGAAAACAGACGCATTTGAATGGGTTAATATACAATAAAGTACGATTTATGATCATCCCGCAGCAGCTTACCTTATGTTCTATATTCAGACGCGTTTGCAACATTTGTATATCGATATAAAAGTTAAACTAGATAAGCGGTAGGCCTAATTGTCCATTACGGGGAGAAATTCAGAGTTTCAAATTAGCACACACACAAGTTCTGCACGTGCAATGGTTAAAACAATGCTGCTTTCGCTCAGTACAAACATTTACGTCCACATTAATTTGTGTAGGCTTATTGTTTTGTTTATTTTATTTTTTAAATGTATTTTTATGTCAAAATGTGTGGTGTGTGTAGTACCTCTGTTTGTGCATTAATGCCTGAAGAACCTTATCTCTGTCCCCTGGCTGAATCTCCTTTTTGCTAACCAAGGCATCCACAATCTTCTCAATAACACTGGAGAGTGTCTTCTCCTCTCTGTCCAGCATCATTAAACCTGATCCAAAAAAAATAAAAAATAAAAAAATAAAAATAAATAAAAGAAAGAAAGAAAGAAAGAAAGAAAAAGGAAAGACAATAGAGAGACAAAGGAAAAAGAGAGGAAGAGGACTCTGACTGAGCTTGAGCTTTACTACAGTAAACATAAACATAAGGACGCAGCTGAAGAGCTCAGGTTGAGCTGGTTTTTCGGGACACTAACTTTCTACGGCCATCTCATCTGAGCCTGTGTAGTGAAGTTACATTTTTGCTCACATTCCACACTTGCTAATAACCATGCTAACCCTGTCAGAACAGGACTGGGACCTTCATTCACTTTCATTAATAAGTCATCAGCAAACACACATAGGCTATACATAACTCTTCTGTTAATGTTTCTGAAAGCTACTGTAAAAAAATGTCAGTTAAATTAAAAGTGTGTTCAATCTATAAACTATTTAATGAAGATACTTTACTGTGTAAAAGTTCAGTAAGTTCAAAAGGTCAGTAAGTTTTTGTTTTTTTCTAAGAAAAAGAACAATGCATAGTTTTGATCAAAAGTGACAGTATAGACTTTTACATTGTTACAAAAAATCGGTTTGAGATAAATAGATGTTTTGATCTTCCTATTCATCAAAGAATCCAGATTTTGATAATTGATTTTGATGTTGATAACTAATAATAATAACGAATGTTTCTTAAGTAGAAAAATCAGTGAACAGTTCTTTTAAACTGGAATAATATTTCACAATATTACTGTTTTTACTGCATAAAATAAAAGCAGCTCTAGTTAGCATAAGAGACTCAAAAACATTAAAAAGGCCTTAACAACCCAACATATTTGAATGGTAGTGTAAATATCCAATAATATATAATAACTAATAATAAATAAATAACAATTAAGCATTATGTACAGTAATGTACAGTGGTATATAATGTTATATAATGTCTAGTCTAAGTGCTTCTACACACAGTCTAGTGAAAGCAAGTCTGAGCTGAGGTTTGACCCCATAATGACCTCACAGGCATTCCTTCACCTGTGTTCATTGTCCTGCGTATCTGCACCAGGCTCTTGAAGGTGAGGTAGGAGATGTGGGACGGGCCCCAGCGGCCCGCTTCGACATCATAGGTCTCCTCAAAGCCCACCCATCTGCCCATCTCCTGCCAATAGCTCTGCTGGTTTGGGTTCTTCACCGACTCATTCATTTCCACATATGCCTGACCACAGATAGCAATAAACTATTACTATTCTGTTACTATCATATGCAAGTACACTTAACATCACAATGAATTTAAAGTATAGCAGTTTGATTAATAATAACGCATGTATATTTTGGTGGTTTACATGGTCAGATCAAGTAAAAATAGATTCTGTAGGTAACAACTGCATGTTACAACGTGACGTCATGTCATATCTGTAAGTGTCCTTCTTGCTCTACTGGATGTTATAATTCAAAGCAGCGATGTAGACAATTTAAACATGATGGCTGGACCTCTGGTGTGACCATGTGTGTGTGTGTGTGTTTCCTGTCCGGTGATGACTGATAAATTAAAGCTCATGTTTACTCTTCAAACACCAGAAGTGTGAGTGGCACAAGCCAGAATGCAAATGTGGAAACTTATCAGTGAGCGTGTCTGTGTGCTTGTGTGTCATATCAATCAAGTCAAGTCAAAGTAACTTCTCAGACAATCACAATATAATCATGGTGAACTGTACAGAATTGAAATATGGATGTATGCGGGCATATTTGCTTTCTTGATGTTCACATTCAGAGCAGCCAGAAAACAATACAGTTGACAGATTAATCATTTAAATCTTTAAAACCTTTCAAATCTGTTGTTTTATTATGTGTTATACATTTTATTTATTTTATACAGCATGCAAAATAGTCAACATGACCTATGAAATAAATGACCTAGAAATATTATTTATAAGCAAACATGCATGTGGAATCAAAACGCCAACAATAAACCAAAGGAATTTTGTGTTTCTTCATTACTGTAGAGAGCACAAAATAGTATTAACATAAACAATTTACAACATGCAAACAATTTTGATCTAGCAATGCTGCAAACTAATATATTGTGTATAAGTTATTATTTGTTTTAAATTATTTAAAAAGTACAATACTTAACCTGACTTCTGTTGTTAAAGGCTTAACATTATGTTGCTGTTGTACCTCTTGAATGATACATTTAGCCACTAAATCTGGTGTATGTGTGTGTGTGTGTGTGTGTCTGTTTGGGGTTAGTTTGCGTTGACCCTTGTACATGAGAATTATGTAAATAAAGTAAATTGAATGAGAATAATAATTTGTACTTATGCAATAATTTGTGTTATTGTTTTTGTGCTCAAAACTATGCATACAACAGTTATTTATAAATCATCATTTATGCTTTTTTTAATAGTTTTATAGTAATTATAAGTTTAGTTTTGCATTCAGATAATGCATTTATGCTTTTGTATTCAATTCTGTTCAGCATCCAATGAAAATTTATTGTTAAATGAAAATATAGCATTTTAAAATTTAATAAATATTTATAAATATTACTATATACTGTATATCTGTAACCGTAAAACAGAGTTTAAAATAAATTAAAACATGACACAAACTAAACAACTAAATTACAATTTAAAAGCAATAATAGTAAAACTAATTGCACTTACCTTATATATTCAATAACTTTTCAAGCAATATTCTCCGTCACAGCCCCTCACAAAAGTGTGCAGACCTTTATAAACTCTGTGTACACCTGCAGATATCAGACACACCTCTAGACACACATACATGGTTAAAAATGCCTGAAGACACTGATCTAAATACTTCAGGCACATGACCCAAAAAAGTACTTGAAAACGTATGAATGTCATTGCATTAGAAAACAAAATATCAAAATATGTATTTTATTTATCAGTTATTTAATAGAATGATATTTGTGCACGCATGAAAAAATAAGATTAGGTTAGGTTGCAAATGTTGGGTTTTAAGTGATAAAACACTAGTTTCTTAAAAATCATTGCAAAAATTACAAAAAGGGTTAGAGTAATTGTTAAAAAAACAGCATTTTTTTTGTAGATGCCACTTTTTCTTTGATATTTTTTATAGTATCACTATACTTTTTAGGCTGGCTGTATGTACAGCTGCAGATACATTTGACTTTAAACACATTAAAGTAATAAAATGTATCCATATCTCCTTTTGTCTTTTTCTTACACACACACAAACACACCCAAGACAATGTGTTCTTGGAGTCACCCATAATATTGATGCAGTAAACAGTATGCCTTGATAACTGTGGACTAGTTGGAAAGATCCTGCGTGTGTGTGTGTGTTCTCTGCATCTTATCGCAATTATGGAGTCAGTGTCACCTACACACACACTAGTGATACTAGATTCCTCTCACCTTTAACATCTCTACGAACAGAGGAACATTCTCCTCTTCTCCTCCGCTTCACCTCTTGTCTCATATCATTCTTCATGCAGGCTCACAGGGTCAAGACTCAGGTCATATCATCCATTATGCTCTGGCTACATTTAGTTTTATCAAAATACAATAAAATAGAAATGTATATGCAAAATCAGGTCAAATGTGCATTTCCAGAATACACATGGTCTTGATAACAATATAAAAGTCCAAATAGTGAATCTTGTTCTTTTAAACTAGTATATAAAACAGCTTTTTGTGTGTGTTTTAACATATATCTTGTTCTTCTTATTGCTTCTTAAGCTTATTGCTGTGCATGAAAACAAATGTTCTCAGACACCCTTGGATCCAATTTAGCACATACAGAGTAGAAAAAGAACCTGAGAAATGGAAACAAATGTCTTCTGGTTTTCGTCATGCGTTGGTTTTGTTGTCTTAACACTCATGACTATAACAGTTTTGTACATAATGGCGACAGATGTTGCATAGATACATACTGTAAGAAAGCAAAACAGGACCAAAGGGCCCCCTGGGTAAAAGGCCCCTTTAATTTGATTCTCTACAAAAACACTAAATAGCAACAAACAAATCCTCACAGCACATCTGTTTTTAACATATTTCACGGAATAAAAAAATGGTGCAGAAAGAATGATCACTTTCTAGTCATTTTCACAGTTACAAAGAAATGGCAAGTAACACATTGAATTAAATGTGAAATTTTGTAGGAGAAAGACTGAAATTATATTTTCTTGTGAAACATACTCCATTAATCTTTGTTTTATGTACAGCTTCGAATTAGAAAATCTTTTATCGGTTATTTTTTACAGTCTGGCATCAATAAAAATGAAATAATTAGATTTTTTTATTATTATTATTATTTTATTATATATATTTTTTATTTATTTATATTTATTTTATTAATATTTTATAACTAATTTAAGTAACCAGGTCTATTTTATGCATGAAAACCAAATGAAACCTTTTTTAGTGCAACATTGTTTTCATAATGCATGCAATAAAGGGTTAAGAGTAGCTGCTCTGCATCACAGCCGATTCTCTTGAACATGCTATGGAAATTAACATAAACTTGACAACTTCTTGATCTCAGTGAGTCTAATTTGTTCCCATGTTTTTCTCAGAAGATTTGTGGTGTCTTGTTATTCTCCCTCCATAAGAACTATCCTCCTTGGGATAAGAATGTGGTATATTTCCTCTCCCATTTCCTTTGTTGTGTTTGGATAGTTCTGCTTGTTCTGTGAATCATGATAATATGTTGAATGATGGTGAGCAGTTTGTCAATCCTTCAGTAGTTGTTTCCGAGTGCTCTGCAAGGTTTGTTGACCCTGTTGGCTTTCGCAGTGGTTCCCAGACATAGACTGTCATGGGTGAGCCCATCTGACTCCATTTGTGGTTGGAACCCCATGATTTGATGATATTTCACACAACATTAACCAAAACCATAAGTCACATTTAGAAATATGTACATGTCTTTGCATTAGCAAAATATTAAACCAAGTGTCATTTATTTAAAAGAAAGATAGGACAAGTTTATTTAATAAAGAAAATGCATTTATTAGAATTAAATACAATTACTCATTCTCACAGTTGCTGATTTGTGGCTTGGTCAAAGATCAAGAGGCAGTTGTTTAATTTTAAATGCTTCTTCAACAGATCTGCTATCTAAATATACAGTAGTACAAAGAGTTAAATTACACAAAGTTAGGATGATTTTTGTGAATGTTGTCCTCCAAACTAAATAAAAAACATCATATTTTTGTAATAGCTGTTAACAATCGTGATAGCTGGTAAATAATTGAACACAATACAATCACACAGGAATACTTTTGGACAAGAGTCATCTATGCCAGGTAGCTGTACGATCTAGCCAGGCTTCTCTGACGGTGAGATCATTATAAACAAAGAGAGACAATTGCAATTCTTAATTATAAAAAACAGAATTAACAGTGGCCTAATAAAAAGTGTTCTTTTGGATAATGCAGCTTTAAAGCTTAGAGCGCACGTTTAAAATCAACTGTAATATTAATCAGACATTTCCCAGTTTTCTGCACAGAATGTTGTCATTTTATATACATATAAAATGACAACATTCTGTGCAGAAAAAACTGGGAAATGTCTGATATATATATATATATATATATATATATATATATATATATATATATATATATATATATATATATATATATATATATATATACACACATACACACAGTATATATATTTCTCATCCACTGCACAGTCTGATTTGTACTCCTGTAAGTCATTGTGAAGAGGGTCAGCCTTGCATCTGGCAGGCTGACATGTGTGGTCCCTCCATCCCTCCAGCCTTTGCATCTTGCGGGGCTGACAGGGTCAGTTGTGTCTGGCACCTTGGTTTGAGGTGGTAGTCTCAGAATCTTGTGGATGTATTAGCCTAGGGATGTGTATTGTAAATAGTTCATTTAGTGTTACTGAACCATCCAACCATTATTTTAATAATGGAGCAATTTAGAGCTTCCCAGAGCTCTCCGTCAAGCCTGCCCACACTAGTTTCTCACACTGCCATCCCAGAGGTTCCTACCACAGGGGTCCAGGCCCCAGAGATCCATGTCACGGATACATCAGAGTTTTCAGTTCTGGTCACCCTTCCTCAGCTGCTTTGGTCCCAGAGATTTTGTCAGGGCTGCTCCAGAAATCTCTGTGAAATATTCCTGACATTAAAATACTTGGATGCCCATTTCAGAGCGTTACTGGTCCCAGAGGTTATTCACACTGTTACTCCAGAAATCACTGTGAAGGGTGCCTTAAAGTTTCCTGATGCTGCTGCTCCAGAACTAGCTGTGGTCAGAGAGGTCTGAGTCATTGGCACCATAGATGCCGTCATGTCTACCACTAAGCGTCCTGTCACAATGGTGCAGAGATTCATGCTACACTGCCAAAAAAGTTCCAGCTATGGCCGTCCCTGTGTTTCTTGTCATAGCCTCAGCCAGAGCTTGGTGTTAAAGGGTGCTCCAGTTCCAGAGCTGCTCTCTCAACATCCCTGGTCTCAAGAAGATCCTGCTAAAGCTGTTCTGGTCCTTGATGTTTCTGTCTTGACTGCATCAGATGATCCTCCAACAGCTCCAGTGTTTCTTGTCACTGTTATGATTTCTACATAAATATATTACACCTGTGTGCCACATTAAAGCACAATGTTTGTGGAAATAAACATAATTTTTTTTAGTTTAATCAGGAGAGCAATATAATATTTTGGATATTAACTACTTCTACGCCACTATTACGGTACTATTAACTACTTCTACACCAAAATAATCTGCTAATGGGGTAAGAAAAATAATCTTGTTTTCTGTTTGATATAAGATTATTTTTCTTACCCCATTGGCAGATTATTTTGCTTGTTTCAAGCAAAAACTCACTTAATTTTGACTAGTTTTTTTTCTGAAAACAAGACAATAATTTTTACTTGTCTAGAAAATCCTTCTTGATTTAAGAATTTTTAGATATTTTGGCTGGAAACAAGACCAAAAATCTAAATAAGAAAAGCATTTTTTGCAGTGTATTATGCTTAAGCTTTAAAGTTTTAGAGAGGTTAAGCCTCTTGTTGTACTGGTTTATATTTATGAATTTATTTTTGTCAACAGTACTTCACTAACTAGCTTATAGTATCTTTGGAATAAGGAGCTTTTGGCACCCCCACAAAAGCAGGATGGTAGTAATCTCACACAGCTCTGACAGTGTGTGCACACAAAATGCTGGGAAATCACTTCATGTAGCCCTACAAGAGTGATTACTCATAAACTGTCTGAAAAAAAAAAAAAAAAAAACATCACGTTTTAGAGAAGAAAAAAAAATAACCCACAGACTTTCAAATCTGCTACATGGTACCGATTTTCTACTTCTAGGGCCTTGATAGAAATGTGGTGGAGTGAAAAGTACAATATTTGTCTTTCAAATGTAATGAAGTTAAAGTCATAAGTTTCCAGAAAAAATAATACTCAAGTAAAGTACAGATATTCAAAAAGTGTACTTAAGTACAATACTCAAGTAAATGTACTTCGTTACTGTCCGCCTCTGCTGCTGGACAATAACCAATCTGAATTTAAAAGTGGCCGTTAAACTGAAACCACCTAGCTGTATGTTACTGAAGTGCTACAGAGTGCAAGAGCTGAGTCCACATCTTCAGTTCTCATTCTGCTAGGTCTGTCTACTGCATTTGATACTGTTAATCATCAAATCCTTCTGTCCACCCTCTAATTGCTGGGAAATGCACTCCACTGGTTTGAGTCTTACCTCACAGGTAGACCCTTCAGGATGCAGTAAGGTATAGAAATCACATCAACTGGTCACTGGGGTTCCTCAGGGATCAGTTCTTGGGCTCCTCCTCTTCTCTATATCTCTATATCACTGGGAACCATCATTCAAGCACATAGTTTTTCCATTGCTATGCTGATGACACGCAGCTCTACCTCTCATCTCAACCAGGTGATCCAACGGTACCTGCTCGGATCTCAGACTGCCTGACGGACATCTCAGTATGGATGAAACAACATCACCTGCAACTCAACTTAGAAAAGACAGATCTTCTCATCTTCCCAGCCACCCCATCCAACTGGGCTAAACAACAATAACCCCATCGAGTTCAGCTGGGGTGATGGGATGATTGGGGTGATCCTTGATGATCAGCTGACCTTTAAACATCATATTGTAAAATCAGCATGATCTTGCAGGTTTGCACTACACGACATCAGGAATATCAGACCCAACACAGCTTCACGTCCAAGCCATTGTCATTTCTAGGCTGGACTATTGCAATGGTCTTCTGGCTGGACTCCCAACATGTGCAATCAGACCTCTGCAAATGATTCAAAATGCAGCAACACATCTTGTTTTCAATGAGCCCAAGAGAGCCCATGTCACGCCGCTTCTCATCTCTCTGCACTGGCTACCAGTAGTGGCTCGCATCAAGTTCATATCATTGGTGTTTAGAGCCTACAGAACAGCCACGGGCTCCTATAACAGACCAATTTATGGTAAATCACTTGATGTATTCCTCAACTGTAATTCGCTTTGGAATAAAACATCTGCCAAACGCCTAATGTAAATGTAAAGCCAGGTAAGGCTGGAAAAATGTCTTAAATATCTGTTATCTGTGTTATATTTAAACTGCAACAACACTGTGAGCTTTTAAAAGATATGAATATCATGATAACAGATACACTCTTAAAAGTGCTGGGTTATTTCTGTAAACACATTGTTGGGTTAATTGTGCTGGGTCATAATTCTGGGTTGTTTGAGGTACTGTAAACACATAGTTGGGTTATTAGTGCTGGGTCAAATGACTGCAAGGGGTTCTTTCACCACTGAACACCTGGGTTGGGTTATTTTGACCCAACCGGTTTGTTTATTTTTCCTCTTCATCGAATTTTCTGGGTTCTTCACTCATCTCGTCGTCAGACGGTCAAGCAACTCGCAGCAAGCAGGATTATAAGGTAAATTAATATGATAATATGATTATTTACCTCTGTTTTTATAAGCTGTGGTGAGAGCACACTGATTTCACTGTTAATGTGGTATTTGATCTGTCGCTGTGCGGGTTAAAGTTAGCGTTATTCTGTGAATGAAGTAGCCGCCTACATTTTTTGTTGAAAAAAAAGGCCTCAGCAATCTCTTTATCGTTATATAAAAGTTATAAATATAGGCTATAAGTTATGTGTGTGTGTGTGTGTGTGTGCGTGCGTGCGTGCGTGTGTGAGCGAGCGTGCGCGTGTGCAAAGTTTTATATTTTAACGCCTCATGGAAAAGATATGAACTATCGTTAGGTCAGAAATACAGGGGTAAGTTCAGTTAACTTACTGTCTGTGTAACGTTTCTGTGTGGCTATGTAATGTTTTGTCATAATTAGATCATTTCGTACTAAAATGTATCTTTTAAGGTCTTTTTTTTTCGAGTAAATGTCTGCGACAATAACTTATTTTCGCGCTCTTTTTTTCCTCAGGTAACGTTAGCTGCATTAGCTACCCTTAACGTTAAACCACAATATTGCAGGTATGTAATATTATTCTTAAATGGTATGTAATATTCTTAAATATTTTACTTAAAATGTTGTCTAAAGTTAGACTTAATCTCTCATGGTGTTTGAGGTCCTTCTTCCTCTGTTTTAGTGAATGCTTTTGTTGCTTTAATCAGAACACAAGTGTATCCAGGTTAACAGTAAGTTAGAGAGGCTATGCCTGCGTCCCAATGTGCATACTATCCATCCTAAACTCTATGTGATAGTAGTAATTTTCAATACTATTTAGGGCAGATAGGGTGGATAGGATGCACATTGGGAAGCAGGGCATGTAATGTGTTCTTTATGTTACTGTTAGAAATAACAATTTGTATTTGAGATTGATGAATATCACTGGATTTCCAGTCTTGCATACTGCATGGTTTTGCTAGCTTTTAACCCAGTTTTTCATCCTTATTTTACAGAATTTGTTTTGCCTTCCAAAAAAATTTGAGAAATGGTGGATTCGCAGCAATGGGTCTACAAGCATCCCAGAAATCTTGAAGGAGTTCCCCAGGCTTCTAGAAAAACTTGGCATGGTAAGAAATAATTTAGATTTTATGGTTTCGTTTACAGAAATTTGAAATGGTTAAATTGTTAGTGGGGTTGTGCAGATAGACGATAGTATAGTGTATTGAGGATAGTCAGAGATATCGCTGAGAGCTGATGTTGATAGTCAAGGCGATATTACAGGAGCTGTCCCACATCTTTAACATTTGAGCACATTGTTTTCTGTGAGTGTACACAGCAGCAGCACCTCTGCCAGAACATCACTAACATCTTTGATTGTGAGATCAGTTTCACAGCTTGCACTGTATTATTCTTATGGTTTAGATGCTGAAAGGGAGAGTGCTTTCAAAGTCCTGCCCACTCTGCTTCTCCAATCAATATACAAGAACGGAGGAAAGGTCTTCAGACCCACAACCAGAATCCTGGAAGTCATTCATCTGACGTACAACCTGTAAGTTTCTTTTACTTTTTCTACTCTATACACAGTAGGGTACAACGGGGCTAAAGGCCCACCTTAAAGGAACACTCCACTTTTTTTGGAAATTCTCCAACTCCCCCAGAGTTAATAAGTTAAGTTTTACCGTTTTTGAATCCATTCAGCCGGTCTCCGGATCTGGTGATAGCACTTTTAGCATAGCTTAGCATAAATCATTGAATCCGATTAGACCAGTAGCATTGCATTCAAAAACGATCAAAGAGTTTCGATAGTTTTCCTATTTAAAACTTGACTCTTCTGTAGTTATAGCTAGGTAACTAGTTATAATATAGCTGGGGACTACTTTCAGGCGCTGCGTAATATCACTGCGCCTGCTGCGGCCATGTTACGGCAGCAAAGTTCCTTGATTATTACGCCGGAATGAGAGTATAGTTCTTAATCATATCAGCCTAGAAAATAACTTTTCATTTTCCGCCGGTCTTAGTACACGATATAACTACAGAAGAGTCAAGTTTTAAATAGGAAAACTATCGAAACTCTTTGATCGTTTTTGAATGCGATGCTACTGGTCTAATTGGATTTAATGATCTATGCTAAGCTATGCTAAAAGTGCTATCACCAGATCCGGAGACCGGCTGAATGGATTCAAAAACGGTAAAACTCAACTTATTAACTCTGGGGGAGTTGGAGAATGAGCCTATTTCCAAAAAAAGTGGAGTGTTCCTTTAAGAAAAAATGTGGTATTCACTGCGCTGCGCAATTAAAATGTATAATTGCCGAAAAAATATATACGTTGTATTGAACATTAATGGAGCAACAGATTTTGTGTGAATAAATCATTCAAGTTGTTTATTTTGTTTAAAAATCTTATAAATGTATGAGGTGACAAAGGGGGCCTTTTACCCCACACACGGAGCTCACGATATTGATACAAATACTTCAGCTAAAATAATGTTGTTTTTAAAGTTAATACTTGTTAAAAAAAATCACTTTAGCAAAGTTTGTTCTGTTTTCTGCTTAATTTAAAAAAGAAAAAGAAAAAAAGTGTTCATTAAATATAGGCCTACTGTCATTAAAATATGTTAATATAAAAAATATATTTTAAAATACAGAAATAGTCATTTTAATAAGTAAAGATTCTGAAAGTATTGAAGGAGATTCAATAATAATTGAAAATATATTTACAGTAGTAGGCTAACAACATATTATATTTTATTATATGATAAATATCATGTTTTTAAATATGATGGTTTAATTTTAAACATTGTGATTATCTTTAATATGGATACATACATAATATGTATGATATTTATAACAACATAATATATGATATTTACCATCTGAATCTAACCATGTCATGTGAACAAATGGAAAAGTCAGCGATCTATTAATTATCATGTTAATTACTGTGTCTTTAGCCCCAACAGCAGGGGCGCTTTTTACCATAAATACCATACCTTTACATATTCTTTCTTTATTTAAAAACTGTTGCTTTAATTATCTTAAACAAAACTGAAAATCATAAAGAAGGCCTTTGTCTCAAAATATATGCATTATTTTTAGCGATTCTCATTTGCTACTTAAATCTACATTTTAAAAAACATAAAATATAAGATCAAGTAAGCACAGAATCAACTTTGCACTGCTGCGTGTGATCGCGTCAAAGATCAGACAAATAAACACGTGCATGTTGAAAAGCGAATGTTTTGCAAAGTGCTACGCCACGTTTTTGTGCCATCTAGTGGTTTAGATGAAAATAATATCAAAGGTGCCTTTTATCCCGGGGCGCCTTTAGCCCCGTTGTACCCTGTTGTGCAAAAGTTTTAGGCCACTAGTATTTTCAACAGTTAAAAGTGGTTTTAAGTCAGTTATTTCTATCTTTTGCTGTAGTGTGTCTGTAGGAAATATCAGTTTACATTTCCAAACATTCATTTTGTCATTAATTGTCATAATCCAGTGAATGTCTAACAACAGCCAGTGCTCCACACAGATCGGATCTGATCATCATCGAGTCTGTCTGGAATCACATGAAGAAACTGAGACAAACTAAATCCAAAAGAACTGTGTCAACATCTCCAAGACACTTCAAGAACCTACCTGCAAACCTACAGTACTGTTAAAAGTGTTAGACACTTGTGAAAAAATGCTGTAAAATGAGGATGCTGTCAAAAATAATGTCATAAATAGATTTTTCTTTATCAATTATCTTCTATTAACTAAATTAAATCTATATTTGGTGTGATCATCCTTTAAATTTAAAGCAGCTTTTGCCCTCGGTGCACTTGAGCAGAGTTTCTCAGGAGCTTTGCTGGAGGTTTCTTGAAGCATTTTGGAGATGTTGCCACAGTTGGTCTGGATTTAGTCTGTCTCAGTTTATTCTGTTTCTTCATGTCATTCCAATCCAGACAGACTGATGATGACCAGATCAGATCAAACAAAAATGTCACTGGATTATTACAATTAATTGCAAAATGAATGTTTGGAAATGTAAACTGATATTTCCTACAGACACATTACAGCAAAAGATAGAAATAACTGACTTAAAACCACTTTTTTATTTAGCTGGCTAAAATACTAGTGGCCTAAAACTTTTGCACAGTACTATATAATATACTGGGGGCTTTAAATACCCCATAATTTATGCCATGTTGGTTGGATGAAATTTAGGTAGACAACCAAGAAGTGCCAGTAAGCAGAAAGAAACCTAAATCAGTAACACAATAAATATTTAGTTTGAGCAACCTTTACCAGACCCAGTTCACAGGAAAACTCAGGTGGTTTGGCTGATTTCCATAAAATACACTTAAACGTTATTTAAGTCAACTTAAATGTTACAACTTGTAAAAATGTAAGTTATGTTGCAAGGCTAAGTGTTGTGTAATTAACAGGTGACGGGGACCAACATGGTGATGCATTCTGTGCCTTGGTGACGAGACGACATCCCACACCTTCGCCATTGTTTCGGGCCATGCCGTTGAAACGGACTTGTTGCTTGAGGCTGTTTATCTTTTTCAAGTCCTTTTTTTGTGCTTGATGTTAACTACACTAACATCTTCCTGGGAATTTCTCCAGCATGCAGTATATCATATCGATGGACATGAGTCTTCATGTGTGAAGTATTTGAGGGCAACAGTTTTTTTCTGGCCACTTGTAACGTTTTAATTTTTTGTCACATGTACTGTCTGTTGTAGGTCTCTTTGTTTGGCTTAGTTTTAATGGCACAATGTTTGGACTGATTCTCATGTGGCAATAATCAATTTTATAGTGTTATGATGCTGCAATGTTGACAAAGAATAGGAATCTACAGTACCTAGTTTACAAAGTTTTGTTTTTTAAAGAAACTGATCTACAAAAAACATTTTATTTGTGTCTGTAGGGATTGGGTGTAATGTGTAACAGTATAGCACCCATTCAAAAAATGTTTTTAAAAAGAAAAGTGAAAACTCATTAAATTGATATTTACAGTTGCATTTTTTTGTGTTGTGTAATTGTATTACAGAAAAATAATAATTTTATGATTTTTGTGATTGTTATTTATTATTATTATTAGTAATATTGGTAAATATAAACGTAGCAAGGCAATGAGACAACAAATAACCCAATGTTTGGGTAATGTTTAACCCAGCAACACAGTTAACCTGACCCACTGGTTGGGTTAAATAAACAACCCAGCATTCTGGGTCAAATGGCTCAACCCAACACTTGGGTCAAAACAACCCAGCGCGTGTTCTGTCCCATAGTTACCCAGCGGCTGGGTTAAGGTTGGGTTATTTTTTAACCCAGCCTTTTTAGAGTGTACATTTGGCCATCACAAATGCATAATTATGCAAAAAGATATGAGGTGCATGGTCAGCACGAGAGACTCACGACTGGCAGATCATACATAGTATAAATAGGCTAATTGGAACGCATCACTTCGTCATTTTACCAATATACACTTTAATAAATCTATAAGACTTATTTAGAGCTGTCGAGACGGATTGAGCGGGAAAGTGCATACATAGGTCCTTCCGCAAGACTCATGCAGTTTTTAATCGTGTGAGGGAGAAAAGTTACAATTGTATCTTTGAGTGCCCAAACTACTTTGTGGACAGGTGTAGGCTACAATTAACAGCCCCTGACCTGAACTCTGACACGTCTATATAGTGTGCGCGCGCGCCCTCTAGCGGAGAAACTTTAGCTTGAGGATGAGGAGAGGATGTTTCTTGTTACATTGTTACAGTTTAATGTTTAATGAAAGCCTAATGCGTCGTAAACTGTCAGTTCCCGTCATATATGAGCGTCTTACGATGTTGCTATAATTACCTACTTTACCGTACTTTATAACGAATGCATTATTTATCCCACAAAAGCCACACTACAATTCCAAATGATGACAAAAAGTTTAGAGCTATTTTTAAATTTATGTAGTGCTTAAGATACTATAAATGTAGAGATAACGATGTTTTTGTCTCACACCAACGCCAAAATTATTCTTGTTTCCTACAATATTGCGTGAATATTTGTTTCGTTTTAATGTACTGGTTTAATGTGTCGCTGTGAGTTGGATGCGGATGGGAGGGGAAACTCTGAACTGACAAATTAGAAAGACTGAGTGAGAGAGCGAGAGAGAGAGAGAGAGGAGGTGAATATTTCTCTCTTTTCAAAGCTGTATCAGTGGACACGCGCACTTGCACAGATTGCGGTTGCGTCTCATATACGAAGAGACTCTTCACACCACAACCATCAAAAGAATTCATCTGGAAAAACTGCACTCAGTTCCAAGATTGCTCAATAATGCTGCACGCTCACTTGTGAAACTTCAGCGGACACGCATGAGGATCAGAGCGATTTCTGGCTTTGAGTCTGTGAAGGAACTATGATGCTTAACTTATTATTTCAGAGCGCATGTAAAAAGTGAATAATCCATTCGCAGTCTGCTTCATCCAGGACGCCCTTCATCCAGCATGCTCACTCTGACAGTAGTATTTCTTCTCGTGGTGAGTAACTCAGTATGCAGTTCTAGTACTTTTTCTTGTCACACTTGAGAAAGCGAAACATCATTGATATACCAGACTGTCAGTGAATTACACTGTAAATTAAGTCTAAAAAATTATATGATTTTTGTGTCTTCTGATTGTGGAAGTTGTTTCAGATTAGAATTGGAATTACCTGTTTTTTTAAATTTTTTTATTTTATTTACTGAGTGATTGATTTTGATTATTTGCCAACACTTAATTTGATTCTTTTATAACTATTATATATATATATATATATATATATATATATATATATATATATATATATATATATATATATATATATATATATGACAGCATGCCTTTATAGTTTATAATAAATATAGTTTATTATATTATAGTTTATGCCATTATAGTTTATGATCATTATAATAATGATTATAATCAGTCATTATAATCAGTTGTAATAATGCATTACAATACATGATCAAACAATGCATTCATGTAATGCTTTATAATTGTTTATGAAATCATTAAATACTATATGAAGTGTATAATAAGGCATCATGAACACTTTTATTATCTAATGCATCATACAATGAGGCTTCAAGTTCTGTTCTTTTTTTATATGATGGATAACTCTGATCTTGTTACGCCCACAGACAGCACATTGTGTTCTTTCACTTGTCTTACCAGCTAAAAGGTAGTTATTTATAAGGCTAATTGTTATTTAGTTTGTGTGTGTGGATTGAAGGAGGGGTGTATGTGTGTGCTATTCAACCAAAAGCAGTATTAATAATAATAGATAATTCATGAAGTACACCACATAACTGCAGGCACATTTGAGAGCTTAACTGCTTTATTTTTTGTCTTTGTACCAATTTCCTGATAGAGACATGCATTGTGGTCACATGCCTTGTCTTGTTTCTGAACCGAAGCTGGAGCTACACCCATCTGAACGGCATGATGGGCGTGTGGGCAATATCTACTGTATGTCGTAGTCAGCGTGCATCCTTCATATTAGTGTCATTTTACTGGTAGCTGAATTACTGTATGTTTTTCTTCCATAGAAGAAGTATACAAACACTTTATAGGTACTCCAGCTGATTTTTCTGGATGTTTTGGTATTTGCTTAGAGAAAAAAATACATGTAAACATATTAAAAGAAAACAAATAAGAATCTGTTTGTACAGTGTTCAGTCGGTTGGCACACCAACGAGATCTCAAGACCCACAGACTGTTTGCTGTCTCCATATCATACAAGTTTTATATGACATGAAACATTCATTTGTCTTAGACACAAAATACAGATTTTGCAATTAATGATGAATATGCCCTTGCCCTTGCAAAAGTTACATCCACAAAGCAAAGGTATTCTGGGTGGTCGGTATGAAGCTGTTGCTTACTGGCCCAACTTAAAAAATTCTCTGTGAGGTTTTTGTCCGTAGCTATAACTAGAAGTTTAAGAGGTTGACCCTTGGTTGGAACTTTTTATTATGCAATCCTAAAGGGTTTACAGGCAGAGGATGTGGAAAAATAAGAAATGAAACAGGTCAATATAGGTCCTTACACAAGTGAAAATTCTCCTCTAGTCTCAATGTTTCTGGAAAATTCTGTAAATCATGTAGCATTAAATTACAAACTAAAGCAAACAAGAGAGAAAGAGCTCCATTAGCTCCACTATCCTCATTAGTGAGAGTCAGCTTTACCAGAACAGTAGACGACTTTGAAATGTTGACAAGTGCCAGCAGGCTAGAAGGGTTAAGAGCTAAGTGCATTCAAGCATACAAACAGCAGCTCTCAAACATCAGGTTGGCTTTGTGACAGACAGAACGGGAGGGAGAAACATTCTGCAGGGCTGACAAATACATACATATGTGCAGTATGTGTCATGAAACTCTTTATAAATCACTTAGGTGATAAAATGGTGTGAGTGTTAGTTTGGACTGCAGGTTCTCAGTAAAATAAAGGACAACTTTGGCATACTTGTCATTCCTATTCCTATCTATACCTGTACCTTTTAAACATCTCTATTGCTCATTTTATACTTAGGGTTAGTACATTTTTGAACAGAACTCATCTTGCACTGTTTGTGCTACAGACATGAATGATACATAAAATCAAGCGTCTTGTTAAGGAGACTTGTGTTATTACCTTTCTAAGCGATCAAACTAATAGGCAGGCAATAAAACTTCAAAAAATGGAAAAAAAAGTTGTTCTTTTGAATTTTCTATTTTTTAAATAATCCTTAAATGTATCACAGTTTTCACTAAAATATTAAGCAGAACTGTTGTCAACATCAACGATAATAAAAACCATTATTGATAATTATAATTGAGCACTAAATCAGCATATTAGAATGGTTTTTGAAGGATCATGTGACACTGAAGACTGAAGTAATGGCTGCTTTACCATCTCAGGAATAATAAAGCAATAAGCCCCAAGAATCGGTGGTTTACAGTGAATTTATAACAGCTAAGGGGCGTTGTTAGGCACAATGCAATTTTAATAATATATGTGACCCTGGACCACAAAACCAGTCTTAAGTCGCTGGGGTATATTTGTAGCAATAGCCAGAAATACATTGTATGGGTCAAAATGATCAATTTTTCTTTTATGCCAAAAATCATTAGTATATTAAGTAAAGATCATGTTCCATGAAGATATTTTGTAAATTCCTTACCGTAAATATATCAAAACTTAATTTTTGATTAGTAATATGCATTGCTAAGAACTTCATTTGAACAACTTTAAAGGCGATTTTCTCAATATTTAGATTTTTTTGCACCCTCAGATTCCAGATTTTCAAATAGTTGTATCTCAGCCAAATATTGTCCGATCCTAACAAACCATACGTCAATGGAAAGCTTATTTATTCGAAAAATTGACACTTAAGACTGGTTTTGTGGTCCAGGGTCACATATTTAATTAAAAACTTAAAAAAAAAAAATTGTAATTATATTTCACAGTTTGACCGTTTTTCTTGTATTTTTGATCAAATAAATGCAGCCTTGGTGTGCATAAAATACTTTATTAAAATCTTAACTATTCCAAACTTTTGATCAGTAGTGCATATTTATATAGTTTATATTAATAATGTATTATTTTGCGGTATTTACTAAATTATTGTGTGCCTATAATAAATAAAATGTTATTAATAAATAGTAAAATAAAATAAAAAGGGCCTTACTAGAGCTGTTTCTTGCGTTCGAGGCTGTTAGCGATCACATTGCAAATTGCCAAAATCCACTCACCACATGGTGGTGATTTTTGCAAGGCAAGCACCACTCCCTTCTCTTTAGAAAGTGTAAAAGACTACACTGAAACCTAATAGTTTATGAACGCCAGAGAAATGTTGCTGATGAATGCATTTAAATAGGACCGTTCTTAGGAATATGATTAATGTAAGTCAACATGTTCTGAAACGTTACTCTGACTTTTTCACTACTGATTGTATCTACTTAAACAGCGCTGCACAAGTTGCAGCAGCTTGGCCTCCTGTCAGGATGAATGTGACTGCAAACAGGTTCTATGACATGCATCGTTGTTTGTGACCCTTCGCACATTTCTACAAACATGGTAATCAGCAACCTCATAATTGCACACAAATGCTGTGTGGCCAAATCTCTATAGGGTTATCTGTTTGAGTCATGGGCTGCTGAATTTTTGGGGGGTGTTGAACTTTACCTGAGTTGGAATGCTCTTGTAGGTGTGTGTTTGTGTTTTTATGTGAGTGAGGAGGAGGAGGAGGAGGTTTCCCCATGCCAGGGGGTAATGTGAGGGACAAGTAGAAACGATGGAATGTTAATTTGTGCTTTCTCAACCTCCTCTTCTTCTCAATCAGCTCTGTCACTTCTTCAGCTGACTCACAAACGCCTTGAGGGAATCTTCTAATCTGTCTTTCTTTCACTCATTCTTTATCTCTGTCTTTCTTCTCAATCTTCTAAATGTCATTCCTCACACCTGTGTCAAATGTCGTTATTCTGATAGCCACTCACTCAGCCAATCAGCTTTTGGCACTCATGTTACACCCTCAGACATCAGCTGCTTTAGTTTAAGGCAAGGAAAATCATATTTATGGGATGCTCACCTGAATAGCATGACAATGTCAGTTTTAGAAGTAGTAAACAATCACTTCTCATCTTGAGAATAATAAAATGTATTCCTGAATTCTGTGTAAATAAAACTATTTAACGCTCACTAAAAAGTAAAATGGATGAAAATTAGATTAAAAAAAATAAAGAAGTTTTAAAAATGAAAATATAGTTGCAAGATAGAAAATGTATAAAGTTCCAAGTAAATTTTCTTTTTTTACCCTGAGGCAGAAAAACACTTCCATTGAATTTAATTTTCTCTAATTTACATTTACAAGATTTTTATTTTTTTTTGCAAATCATTACAACAAATTTGTTCTGCTCCTATTTCAAGAATGAGGCCTGTAATGCACAACCTTTGTTTTTTTTAACTGCACAGTAATTTTACAGAACCCTTCCTATATTTATCTGTAAGAAAAAGAAATAGAAAAATTTAACATCAATTTTATTTCAGCCAAAATCACAACACAATTGTGTCGTAGGTGCTATTTTTTTTATTTTAGTACTTTTAAGAATGACTTAAATCCGAAAAAGTTGCAATTGTGCGATGTAAAGTTATTGCAAAATATTAAGTAACAAAAATTGCAATACAAAGTTACAATTCTGAGATTTGAAGTTAAAATTACAAGATATAAATTTGCAATTACCTTTGTTTTGTTTTTTACTCTGAGATAGAAACAAGCTTTTACATAAGAGCAATTTTATATACGATTAGCACAGAAATGTATTGCGCTCACATTTTACGAATGAGGCCCAAATGCGCATTCTTTCATTTTGCTGTAATTCCTATTTTTATCAGTAAGAAAAATATTTTTTTTTAATGCCAATTTTATTTCACCTAAAATCAAATGTACATCATGCTGTAATAGTGATTTTTACATTTGAGTACAGGACTTCCAAGAATGACTTATAGGCATCATAAATTATTTGTTATTTTACCTTTAGAACGTAAATAAAAATCATTGGACAAGAGGCATGTGGTGAAACACAGAATGCCCCTGTTCATCTGCCATGTTCAGGCTGTACCTGTCAGTTTTTCAGTTAGATAGATGTTCAAATGAAAGGCTTGCTGTCAGAGAGTTGAATTCAGGTTAAACATACCGTGAAGATTTACTGTATATATGTGGATACAGTCTAGTAAAACGCATTTATTTCTTTTTTGAAGCTCTCTGATCCTCTCCAAAGCAATGCTGTTGATAGGCATCATCAGACATTATCAGGACTAAATAATGTAACAAGTCTTGTTACACAAATAGTATTTTTGGCTCTGAGTCTTGTGTGGGAAGTTGTCGGTTTCTGAGATTGCATACCCTGGAGACAGACTCAACCAAAGCAAAGACACGGGAGTGGGAAAAGTCTGAACAGTCAATGGTTTCACATCTATATCTACATCTGCAGGCCTTTTCAAAATGTTTCCCTAAATATGGTTTAATTGCTTTATTTCTTTCAATTTGTAAAGCTGTAATATTATGTCAGCTCACAATGCTAACTTCTACCAGTATCTACACAGTAGGTTTAACATTTAAAGCTGGAGTAATTTCTGTGCCATCAGCAGCAACTCATTTTTTTTAGATGCCAAATATTAGCCAATAAACTTTAGTTTATGTTACAGCAATGTAATATGCTATTGGTGGTCCGAGGCCGGTGGTACAGCATAAAGGCATAGTCGCTTTAATAAAACTTTGGTGAGATTTCATGGCCAAAGTAGATCTATTGTCTATTGTCAATAGCGTAGCAATTCATAAAGCACCGCTTGCTCAGTGGTCTCTTCCAAACTAAGCAGCTTTATATTGGTAAACCCAGCAAATTGTATGTTAAATTTCAACAAACTTGATAATGTAGTAACTGAACAAATAATTAAATGAAAGTAAATAAAATGAACTTTAAAGGAAGTCACACTTTGAGTTATAAAGTTGAGACAAAAAGTCACAATTGCAAGATATAGCCACATTATGGGATATTAAGTCACAATCGCAGTAATGAGAAAAAAAAGTTGCAATTGTGTGAATAAATTTACAGCCGCGAGATATTAAGTTAATATTCATTAGAAAAACTAAAAGATTAACAAACAAGAATCCAATGTGTAATCCAAATTCACTGAATTTCACCATACAAAGGTAAATGTGACTGTACCTCTGGTAAAAGGACATCTTTATTGTAGACAGCATTTCATTGGATGGAAATTTGGAAACACTCCTAAGTGCAAGTGACATCATTAGTATGAATAGATTTTCATATCATTCTTTAATTTTCCCCTCTTTATCTTTGTAGGGCGAAGTCTTGTCTACACAGAATTCATGTCCTTCAGGGGCGTTCACCACCAGCGGGGAGTGCTGCAAACAATGCCAACCCGGGGAAGGGATGGTGATACCCTGCGGAGCGACACAGACAGTGTGCGAACCGTGTCTTGACAGTGAGTATCCACAGAGATGCTGGCCGTGGCGTTGCTAAAATGAAGCAGCTGCCTTATTTAAAATGCCATTTCCTGTGCTGAACTCTCACTTGAGGGGAGGCCGAGGGCTTTTGAGCTGTGAACGGTAATTAGTAGTTAAAGGGGAAATGCTTTTAGGAAATGAGACTTGACAAAACATTGTCTGGAGAGCTCAGAGACCAATCTGAGTGTTTTCAGTGAGCTCTAAGTGAGATTAATTAAGGCACAATCCAGTGGTACATGCATTTTCTGTACTGGCAGGGTCATGTACCAGAGTGTTTGTACCAAGGTTTGGGGGTTAGAGTTTTTTTTATTTACAGAGGCTGGTCCTGAGCCAAGTCTTAGGCCAGAGCCTGCCAGAATCCCACCACTTCCAAGAATCCCACCATCTCCCACATGTCTGCTTGCATGACCTAACTGAACAAGACAAGATAGGAGAAGAGAGATAAATGGAAATAGAGGACAAGTAGCAAGAAATGTGACCAAAAATAGTCATCCTTTAGTACGTACAGTATTTATGTAGAGTTTCATGCTCCCTTAAACAAAAAAAATAAATATAAATAAATATAAAAACATTAAATATAATAAAGGATATGTGTGTATGTGTAATATTAAGTCAACACAACACAACTTTCTTTAAAGTGCGACAAAAGATTATTAAAGCATAAAAACTTTTAATTTGACATTATTATAAAGCACACTTTTTAAAATTGTACTTAAGTGTGTTAAACATAGTCATAATTTAATAGCTCTCTCATAGCTCACAGTCTTATGTTTCATTTACGTATGGATAACTACAATGTTGTTGTAGGCCTAAAATTCAGCCCAAAAGTCAAATAACAGTTCAGAACTTTTTTTTTCATTTAAACATATTTCGCATAAACATATGTGAAATATTTTTACCTAAACAGAAATATATAATGTTTTGACACATGTTTTGTCAAAAAGACGTAATATAAAAAGATGTGTCTTGTTTGGCACATTGGTCACGTGGCTCTGTGGATGTTCTGCAATTCTTGGTGTTTTTAAAGGAACCTTTTAGTGGAATGCAGTCAGACCTTTGGACTGCTGTATGCTGTATGTTGAATGCTTCTTCTAAAATGCAAACACAAATGAAACACTTGTTGACATACATTAAGAGTACAGAGCTATAAAATTATGTATGGCATAACTCAGATCATAAGGTCTGGTCTGAGATGAGGAAGAGAACATTTTAAGAAATTATTGAGATACTCTTAGAGGAGAGACATGAGTGAGGCTACTGAGGTCTTTTTCTTGGGAGTAGGAGACTTCAGGAAAATCTCTTTATTTGCTATGGATCTAACCTTACTGATGTCCAGGAGATATTAAAGGAATTCAATTTGTGATTTTTTTTTCCCGTATCGAATAAATATCCATTCAACATATTAATCACATAGACAGATAACTTAAACTGACCTACTCTTGAATTCTGTGCATATTAGTTTTTTGTTAATATTTAGTAGCCTTGGGTGAAGGTCACAGAAAGGCATGTCCACCAAGACCTCCTGTCATTCACTACAACCTCAAACATTCTTCCTTCTGTAATTCCCATCTCTTCGTCAGGCCTTCCCTAAGGGCCTGTGCTGGGATCTGCGTTCCTCATCAATCAACTTAACCATTACATGCTGAAAACCCCAAACTGTTCCTTTCACAGCCTCATAAGTCACCAAATACTGCTTGACAGCACTTCAGCAGTAATGTGTTGACATGTAAAAGTAGCATTTGGGATGGTACTGGAATGAAAGCAGATGTTTAAGAAGTGATCATTTAAGTTAACTGGCTCATATTAATTCCTGACACATAAGCGCTTTGAAATGTTAAAGAACCAGGTGTGTATATTCACCAGTCAACTCCACAATTGACCTTATCAAAGGGGGGGGGGGGGGGGGGCTCAACCAATGATGTGAATTTGGGATTTAACTTTCAGCACAACAGCACAATAACAGTATTTACAGTGTTTATAAGTGAGTGTGTACAGCGGATGACTCCACCCAGTTACCTACCGGTTAACATTACCGCCTGTAGCCCACAGGGAGATTGTGAAGTTTACCTTCATCTGCCTAATGTTTACTTGCAGTTGCCACTACAGGCTCCCATCATTGGACTGTAGATGAATTCATGACTGTTTAGCTTCAGTATTTAGCAAACTTGTATTGATCATTCAGTGTCTAATGCTCTGATACAGTGATTTTACAGAGTAAAAGGTAAACACTATCATAGTTTAGTTTAATAAGATAAGACATTTAAGATTAAAGCATATTTTGGGTTCACTTGTGAAAAAGAAGTTTACTTAATTGTGCTGAATGTACACTTAAGAGTACTTCAAATCTTAAAAGTATATTAAAAAATTTGTACTTGCAGATAATATAATATTGCTGAAATAAAGGGCCACTTAAGTGTACTTAGAGTACTACACTTTCATGAATATGTTTCTTAGCACACTTAAGTACACTTTTAAAAATGAATGTCATGTCAAATTAAATGTTTTACATTACTGTATATTTTAAATCATTGCATTTTAATAATCTTTTGTCATTCTTAAAATAAGTGCACTTATTTTGATGTGCTGACTAACATACTAAAGCATATGTAAAGTACTTGATTGTAAGCTTAACTGTAGTGTGTTATAAAATATTACGTTAACAGTTCAAATAAATGAAATGTACTAAATTGCAACGTAATATTTAGAAATGTGTAAATGTAAACACTCAACAATCTCAAATAATGTAACTAACTGCATTTAATGTAAATTTAAACTATAATACATTTTCATTTAATTGCAAATAACTTGCAATTCAACATTAAGTTGAGTTTGCAATTAAGTATATTCTCTTAAAGTATAGTATATAGCAAGTACTCTTTTTTTAAGTATGTTAAAGTGTGCTTCTACTTTACAAGGTTTTAGTAGTTTGGGTTATAGGTGTGCTGAAACTGCTCAGCTGAACTGAAAAAGCTAGCTTGGTGAAGGAGTAAATTTTAAAGTTGTACATGGTTGGTAACTATATGAATTCTAGTCTGAAAGGACATGTCAACTTTCATTATTAATCCAATATATCAGCCAGGCTGATTAGTCAGATCATATTTGGCCATTATTGGCATTGGTCGATAACTGTGCTCAATTTACATACGTTTTTATTGCATCCAGTGTCAGTCTACCAACTGCCTTTTTCATGAGTGATGCGATTTCTCAAACGTTTATAATAAATTTTAAGTAAATATTGTGTACAAGTTAATTCAGGAGTTTTGCATGATTTAACTGGTTTTATTCAAGTCAAAAATATTTAAAATTACGGAATCAATTTAAACACATCCAGTTATAACCAACAAAACTCATTTTATGGGTTAGATCAAGCAGCTCTTTAAGCTAATAATTTATGTTTTGGCTTTATACTGTATTGGCCATTTGCCAATGCTTTTCAAATATCTGTATCGCATCAGTCATTAATAGCCCACATCAGCTGAACACTATACGTCTTCTGTCTCATATCTGTTGTTTTGAATCTGAAGACATGAGTATTATTAACCGTACTTGTTACTTAGTTCTTTAGCAGTTCATACTAAAATAGTGAATTATGTACTGCATAATTGGTGTCCTTTTTTGGAACTGATAAACAGAAGCTATTGACAGAACGTTACCTCAGCACTTTATAGTCCTAATGTTAAGTGACACATAAACTCCATGACTTGTATGGTTGAGAACACCCCCACACATTGGCCGTCTGTCATAATGCATAGACATGCATTATTGATGGCTAACATTATGCTAATGGATCTCAAAGGGTAGAGATCAGGAGAAGAGTAGACTCAGAGGGAGAAAGGCTGAGTGGACAGGATTTCATCTGCAGTAAATGCACAGACTACCCTTCACAGTCTCCTAAATAAAGCCCCAATAACTGGCCCCCAGAAGCCAACACATTACCCCGTTATCATTAGGGCCATTAGCAACTCCAGCACACAGGGGAACCCATAAAGTGCAAGCTCTATTTGTCCAGTACAAAGACACACAATGGTGTTTCATCCTCTCTGATGGGTAGATGTAAGGATAACTGTGGCATTAGCGTGTTATCTTTCTCTCTGCCACTGTCTGGTCACTGCTTCCATGAATATCCTGCCTCTGGCATATACTGAAACACTTGATATGGTATGGGACACTGAGGCAATGTGCCCTAAAGAGGGGCTAGCCACAAGAGTTGTACTGTCTCACAAACACACACACATATACACGGACAAAATAACTTCCTGAATAATTTAGTGATAGCTAGACCTCTATCCACTAATATATCTGAATAGGATGGAGGATGGGAATACAATACTATAAGCGTGCACCATTAGATATTTACTCTCCACTCTTTGCAATAATGTCATCATAATTTCTTTCTAGATATCTTTGAGAATACATGTGGTCAAAATATGACTTACTTTTACCCTTTTTCCTAAAACTAAGAAAGTATTTTTAATATGGCCCATTTTCAGGAAGCTGTGTCATTCTACATTTACATTTAACATTTAATCATTTAGCAGACGCTTTTATCCAAAGCGACGTACAATATGAAATGCTTCTATGAAATGCTTTTACTGCGTTTTATTTTAGTTTTTGAATGAAAATAAGAAATAAGAACTGGAAACTACGTGAAATAAAATGTTTAATTTTGGTACAGTATTTTATTTAATTTCAGCTCATTTTTATTTTATTTCAGATATTGATATTCAGTTTTATGTTTATGTAATGATAATAACTCTGAAATGCACAACTACAAACTTTGTATGTTCGAAGTATGTCCTCATAACCTTTTCTCCTTCTGTCTTCAGGCGAGACATTCTCAGAGAACTTTAGCCACATGGAGAAGTGCCAGCCGTGTACACCATGTTCTGAATTCACACGCATGCTGACGCCCTGCACTGATGCCAACGACGCGGTGTGTGTCTGCGAATATGGGTCCTTCTTCAGCAAAGTGACGGGCCGCTGTGAGGCCTGCACGATGTGCCCTGTGGGCCGGGGTGTGCTGGTGCGCTGTAATTATGAACGTGACACGGTGTGCGAGGAGTGCGTGGATGACACGTATTCAGATCAGGAGACCTCTTTTGACCCCTGCATGCCCTGCACCGTCTGCGATCAGCCTGAGATGGAGTTGAAAAGCTGCACGCCTGTCAGTGACGCTGTCTGCCAAGGTAGGAGATTCGAGAATAAAAATCAAACAGATTTCTGTTACTCAACTTCTTGCTTGGTTTTAAAATCACTGGCCTAGAAACCGTCTCTGTTCTCTGGAGATGACAGTTGAAGGCAAGTTAATTATGACAATTAGATTTTTAAATAACCACTACAATAATAGTGAACTGGTTTTTATTTATTTATTTATTTTGTGTGTGTGTGTTGCTGAGTGGTTGCTAAGGCATTTCTAGATGGTCAGTAACTTTCTACCACCATTTTACATGCTGTATTTATGAAAATTGATTTTTCACTTCTTTTACTTAATGCATTATCGTAAATGTTCTCCATGTCTGTAAAGAATTCACAACACCAGTACTTCGAAAACTCTGCAGTATATTCATTATTTGGTATTTCAGGAGCTTGTGTCACAACAAAAACATTTCACATGCTGTATGTATCTTGATACATCTTTATATGTTTAATACTTTTTCATAGTTGTAGTTTATAGTTGTATTTACTAACTGTTTACTATTTTTTAATGTTTTTGATAGAAATCTCTTACTTTATGCTCACCAAGTCTGCATTTATTTTTTTATGTACAGTAAAAACAGTAAAATTGTGAAATACTGTTACATAGTAAAGGAACTGTTTCTATTGTACGTATAAATTAAATGTAATAAAACATTTTTTTTTTTTTTTCCTGTGAATCAAAGCTAAATTTTCAACATCATTACACCAGTATTCAGTATCACATAATCCTTCAGAAATCATTCTAATATGCTGATTTGGTGCTCAAGTAAAATGTATTATTATTATTATTATTATTATTATTAATGTTAAAAACCAGGATAATCCACCATTCAAAAGTTTGTATGTTTTTTTTTTGGTAAGAAATTACTAATATTATTCATTAAGGGTGCATTAAATTGATCAAAAGTGACAGTAAAGACACTTATAATGTTACAAAAGTTATCTATTTCAAATAAACAGTGTTATTTAGAACTTTCTATTCATCAGTGAATCCTGAAGAAAAAATTTAACAGTTATCACACAAATATTATGTATCACAACTATTTTCAACATCAGCATGTGACACTGAAGACCGGAATAATGGCTGCTGAAAATTCAGCTTTTGCCATCACAGGAATAAATGACATTTTAAAATATATTAAAATAGAAAACAGTTCTTTTAAATCAGATAGTTGCAGCCTTGGTGTGCATAAGAAACTTCTTTCAAAAGTATAAAATAATGTGTAATTATTCCAAAATTTTGACCAGTAGTGTTCATATTTATATTTGTTAAAAGTTAAAATTAAGTAAGACTGACTAAAATAATAAAATATAATTCTATGGCGAAAAAATAATAAAAAAATAAAAATATAAAAATAAAAATGTATGATAAGAGTTCAGCTGATGACTGCACCTGCTGGATAAATTAATGAATGAGATTTGCTAATGATCATTGTGTCATTCTCAGTTTGCTGCTGTGTTTGTGTGTTGATGTGGTGTGTGGTTTGACAAACAGACAAGCAGTATGATTTAAAACTGTGAAGGCCCAAAACACTTTTTGTGTGCCCAGCTCACTGAACTCTCTGTATAATGTCAGATGCTCTTGGCATAGCCGGAAGCTTAATATTTGCAATCTGATTGCTGAGCTGAACTTAGCTGTGAATAAAATTAACAGCATCTTGAGCAAAGGATCATATTCAAAGAACTGCAGCCAACATTACAGGCTTTGTTCTGTGTCTGGCCGCAAACACGGTTTCAGAAGAGGATCAGAGAAAGAGGCTTTGTACACAGCCCAAGTTCTGCTATCAAAGGAAACCATACTAAGTGCAGTAGGGTCCATAAATGGATTTTCAATGTACTTTCTTAATGTATTCTCATTATGGAATTACATAGACAACATATGATGTAATTTTAAGCATTCTGTGCAATGTGTGTGTGTGTGTGTGTGTGTGTGTGTGTAGAGATAGACAGCATCTGTAAAATGAAAAAATGGCAAATCTTATCACTTACAAAATCATCCTCCAAGCTTTATTACTAAAAACCTACAGGGCAAGGTTAACTAAAATCCATAAACTTAGCAAAATCTAAACTTGACAAAAACTCACCACCGCTTCAGTTCAGTTATTTCTAATTTCTTTGAATACATGTGTTTCTGAATTATTTTTGACACTTAGCAAAGATAATTATTGCCATTGTCAATAGCTAATCAGCAAATATTAAACAGTGATAATCTGGTTTGGATCAGTTTGTAAATTACTGTCGAGACATGCGTGTGTGTAAGTGATATTTATCTGTTAATGATCAACGTAAGATTTTCTCTGACCCCGTCTGACCTTTTGCTGGGGTCTTAACATGAAGGTGAGAGGTCATAGGCCATGGGTGGCTACTGATTTCAGTTCGTCCTGGGTTCTATAAACATGGAAATCTCCAGAAGAAAGTAAATAGAAGGTGTTGTCTGCAACAAGGAAGTGAGGTCTCTGTTTCAGATAAGGAATGATCTTATGTATCAGGAACTTACCAGATTACAGATGATGATGCAAATGATTTAATGGTGTTTTCACACCTGAGTCCTTTTTTAAAAGAACCAAACTTAGATCCCTCGAGGTGGACCAAGCAGTGAACCAAGAAAAAGGAACCAGATATCTTTATGTTCACACTGTCCCTTCCCCTGAAAGAGGACTCAGATCTGTTTTTGGTCCAGTTAAGTGCTAACTGGGTTTCAGGCCTCTTTTGATCCACTTTGGAACAAGTCTACTTCAGTGCTGTGTGATGTGGGTACAGCAATTCTATGCAAGATGGCTGACTCAAACCCACTACATTTTGGCCCAATTCACTTTCAGTGTAAAACCCCTTACTGCCACCAAGATTTTTACATCAGAAGAGGTATTGGCAGCTTTCTGCTAGAGCATTTTCCGTTCAGTTTATGGACAAGTTAAGGTTTACTTGAACCCTAAAACACAACACAATGCAATGCAGTGCACAAAGTTCATGAGATCATTTGGAGTGTTCACATTTGATCCAAAAAATCCAGCAAACTGCACTCAGACCCCTGAAAAGTGTGAAAAAACCTAGATCGGATTCAGATTTGAGACATTATTTCTCTTTTTCTGCTCTAATGGGAGATTAGTCATGTGTGGGAACAGGCAGCATGAAAATGGCGTGTAATTTCATTAAAAAGCATGAAGTTGTGTTGGTGTGTGGTGTGTGTCAAAGAGCCCCATCAATCTCAACATACCCGGGTGAATCTGTCACATTTCATGTCACAGGTCACACTTCACCCCAATCAAAAAGAAAAATATATTTTGGCAAAGAAAGCAGAGCCTTTCCAAAGAAACCAAAGCCTTGTTACTGTTTTTATAACATCGGGATGTTGTACTTTTATTTTTACTTTTTTATTTTTTTGATGACTCTCATTACTGTTATACAATTTTTATCGTCATTACAAATGCAACACCACAAATTATATCATGATGAATAATATAACATACATGGTAAATATGATTTCTTAACATTATAGTAATGAAAGTTTATTTTCATTATCGTAATGACATTGTGAAAATAATGTTAGAACTTTAGAATTCAAATCAAAGGTAAAGAACAAACTAATAAACTGATGCAAGAGAATAAAAATTTATTCACATAAAAATAATAATTTGAACTTTTAACATTATACTTTTAAAACAAGAATATAATCAAAGAATATCAAACCAAAACAGAGTACAAATTGATTGAACAAGCAACATAAAAAAATATGTTAGATTATGGTTTGCCTGCTGTAATGTTTCTTTCCCGTCAGTGATTTCACTTGCCATCATCTCACTTAAAAATACTCTGTAAAAACACAAATAATTTAATAACACTGTTGTAGGTGATTCTCATTTGATTCTCATTACTGAAATGCAATTCTTTTGAATAAGTATAAAGGCAATACCACAAATACAATATAATGTATAATGTACATACATTTTGTCCATTTTTACATTGTGGAAATAGACTTAATTGTCTTGAAAAAATGTTACAGTTTTAGAATCTAGGGGGGAACTAAACTAAAGCAAGACATTACAAATATTTTTAAAAATGAATAATTTAAATACATTTTGTATACTTTTTTGATAGAATTATGAGATATTATGACCTCAAGACTTCATAGTTCAATTTTCTTGTGATTCATTATTTGTAAGTGGCCATGAGACAGTGGAAGGCTTTTTTCGACAGTGAATGTGTGGAAGCACATAAAAGAGCTTTATTGGTCAATATCCCTCCCATCCAAACCTAAAGATTTATCATCACCCATATTGACTCTTTAACTTTGACCTCTCTTTCTGCCGAGTACAATGTATGCCTTGAAACCGAGACGCCTCTCTGTACTGGACAGAAATAATCAATCTCTCCCTCTGTTTGCCCCACCCTCCCCACCCTCCCCATCCTACGACAATGAAGTGTGTCCATTCATGACAACTGCTCATCCCCCAGCTGTCTGCACTTGTCTGGCATGTGCCCTATGACATTAGTGGATGGAGCGATGAGCTGTTTTCTGGGGTAACGTAACGCTTAGCCCTGATGTGAGGGTTCGGGGTGATGATCCGGCGTGTGCCTGAGCTTGTGTCACCCCATATGAAGCTAGTTTTCTGCCTAATGAATTTCTGAAATTTTTAGCCAGTGGTTTTGTCCTGCTCTCCCTCTGGGATATAGCTGTGATTGTGGCTGGATTTACATCACTGAAATTCCTAGATGCCCAGTGTGGAAGCGTCTTACGAAGATTTTTTTGAGCCAAAGTTTCCAAGAGAATCCTTTCAGTTGAGAACAATTTACATCTATTCTTTTATCTAACAATCTTCCCCTTAACAACCCCAGTGTCAAGGTTCACCCACTAAATTGTGTGGCAAGAGTTTGTCCGGATGAAATCACTGACATTCAAGCATGGAAGTTCATTGGCTGGTGAAGTTAATGAGCATTGATGGTTATAGACTGTGTTAACCAGGATTGGAGGTGCAGGACAGGCTCAGATCTTTTATGGCACAATTATGTTATACTTTTAAGCAAGAAGATAATAAAACATTCTAAAACCAAAACTGACTACAAATTTATTTAACAAACATCATGAATAAAAATGCCTGACAAATCAATCATTACATGTTACTGATTATTCAGGGGTTGCCCGCTGTAATGCTGTCTTCTTATTTACCGTAATTTTGGTCACACTGTAGCTTGGGGACCAATGCAAAGTATTAACTAACAATTAACTACAACTTTTGCCTCATTAAGCTAATAATTTGCTGCTTATTAATAGTTAGCAAGGTAGTTGTTCAATTTAGGTATGGGCTCTAAAACATGGTCATGCTTTATAAGTACTAATAAACAAACAATTGATATGCTAGTAATATGCATGTTAAAAGCAACTAGTTAATAATGGGAATTGGTCCTTAAACTGAAGTATTACTGTAAGTTCTTTTACCATTATGTAATACTAATTTAATGTTTTGACCTTTAAAACACTAATAATTTAATAACACTGTCATTTTTAGCAAGTTGAGAAAAAAATATCAATTTCTCATGCACATTATAATGTTTGATTTCAGCTTTGTGTTTTTTATTTACAAAAGATATTATGGATTTTTATGTCAGCCATTTATTGGTCATAACATAACATTTTAAAATATTATGGCATAAAAATTATTATTGTCTTTTAAAAAAACAGGCAACATTTTTGGTAACACTGTATGTTATGGTGACATTGTTACACGTGTTACATGTACTTACTATTATAAGAACATTAAATTATGCATAATTACATGCAAGTAACCCTAAACTAAACCTCAATCCTAACCCTGTAAGACCATGTAGTTCATTAATATTACTCAGTACTTAAATGTATAATTTCACTGTAACAAGAACACCTTAAAATAAAGTGTAACCCTTTATTTTTAAAGTGACTTTGATACAGTGCAATTAATTACACAAAAAAGTACTAAATAAAATTAATTAACTACATGGAGTTACTATAGAGGTAAGATTAGAATTAGTGCTTCATTTATGGCTAGTTACTTTTAAATATGCATAATTTACAGTTGTTACTATAGTAACGTGTGTAACTATGTCATCTTAATATAATGTGTTACCTTGTTAACATTCAGGCACAATACAGATTTTGCAATATTGAAAGGCCGGGATGCTAATAACAAATAAAAAGAAAGTTGATGTTTTTTTCCCCAAGAAAGATTAACTAATATATTTGCATATTGAAGCCTAAATACCACTAACTACACTTAAAATGTGGTATAGAAATAATTATATTTCAGAAATTTCGATTAAATTTCACAAACAATTACAAAAAAATGGTAACTAACACATTGAATTAAATGTGATATTTTGAAGAAGTTTTGAATATTTATTTATTTTTCTTGGAAAAGCCAGGTACTCCAATAATATTTTATTTGCAAAGAAAAATCAAGTTTTACAGTGTAATCTGTCTTAGAAAAGGAAATATTCTTGTCCTTATAACTGACAGGAAGCCCTAAAGATCACGGGCAGCACTGAACAGCATTTATGCATTAGCACTTAATTAAATCAGGTAGTAGGAAGTACTGATTGAAGATCAGATTTCCCTGCCTGCCAGTGAGTTCTGACGTTCCCTAGACTAGGTTAACTTGATGTTTAGAGGGGCTCAGTTTGACTCTGTTGACACAATACAGATCATACAGATTTGCTGGCTCACTATTGTAACAAGACTTGATAAAGAAAAAAGGATTTGAACGAGAAAGGAAAGAGCCGTAGCAAAAGATCTAAAAGTAAGAATGAAAATAAAAGAGAACTGAAAACAGAAATGCAAAAGAAAAGACAGATGTGTATCAGGAGACAGATTTAGTGGCGAGAGGGAGAAAGCATATGTACAGAAGCGTTTGTGGTCAATAACAGAGATGCAGTTTCTCCACTGTGATCTCAGGTTACTCACACTGACCTTTTGTGAGCAGTATCACATTTTGCTGCAGAGAGCATGCATGCATGCATGTGAACAACATGCTACATATTCTGCCCTCTTCTCCAGCATGACAAGGCATGTCACTGTGTATATTCCCAATAAACATAATGATACAGTCAGATCTTGCTTACAGGAAATACTTTCTCCCAACCATCTCTCATTTTAGACTATATTATGAGGAAGCTAGTCACCTTCGCTGTGATGAATCAAACAGTTGTGATTGTGAAAAATAACAACCTGTCTGTGTGTGGGGTTTTTTACTTTCACAGGCATACATGATTATAGTAATGCACGCATATGGTCCATTATGCCATTAAAAAAGGAGACTGTGGTTGTCCAGGCCTGTCGGCTTCTGTTGCACATACTGTTATGCTGTACAGTATGATGATTATGAATGCAGCTTCAATGTAAATAAACAACATTATTAGTGCTATTATTCCAAATACGACTGTGTCTATGTTGGAAATGACCAAACACCATAAAGGCCCACTCACACCAAGAACAAAAACTTAAACAATAACTATGAACCTGAAGTTATAGTCAGTGCCAATAGCCTTGTGGGAAGCGTGCCAACACACAGTGCTGTTGCACTTTGGGTGTCCCGAGTTTGAGTCCCGGCTCATGGCCCTTTCCTGATCCCACCCCCTCTCTCTCTCTCCTAGTTTCCTGCCTACATATTATCCTATTGCAGACAATAAAACAACCAAAACATAATCTTTAAAAAAATAAATAAAAATCACTCATGGAGTCCACAGCACAACTATAGCAATAATTATAAAACAGTAAGGTTTGACATTAGACACCGGACGAAGAAACTAGGAACAGAACTCACTTTGGATGAACAACTAAACGAGGGTATCAATAGACACATCTGGGATCAATGAACACATCAGGACCAGGAACAAAACCAAATATGGCCATTAGAGAACATGAGGGAAAACTTGAAGCAGGAGGAGTTAGACAGGACCCAGGCCACAGCCATAATGGCGACCCACGGTGGAGCCGACCGAGGGAGGAGCCATGGAGGAGGAAGGGCTGACGACTCCAGGGGGCCAACCGACTGTGGCGGAGCAGGTGGCGGAGGAGCCCAAGGCGGAGACGGAGAGCCGATGAGCCAGGGCGACGGGGAGGATCCGGAAGGCCAAGGTGGAACTAATGGCGACACGGAGGCGTGAATCTAAAAGGCCACGGTGGAGCCGGAGTGACAGAGGACCAAGGTGGAGCCGAGGGGATGGAGGAGCCTGACGAAGCCGGAGGGATGAGGTGCAGCTGGAGGAGTGGAGTCCTGAGGTGCAGGATGGTCGATGCCAGACCAAGGCAGAGCCGGAGGGACGAGGGAGCCTGGTGGAGCCAGTGGACTGGTGGGCCACGGCGGAGAGGAGGGAGCTAGGAGCTATGGTGGAGCTGACGGGTCGATGGGCCGAGGCGGAGTCCGGGACTTAGAGGCTGGAGGCGAAGGCAAGGGATTCTCCAGCCACGGTGACAATGGAGGATGGCAGACACGCACAGGAGCCCTCTCTGGGCTAAACTCAGGAATGGGAGCCCCCTCTGGGCTGGACGTGGAAACCGCAGCCCTCTCTGGGCTGCAAGTGAGAACAGGGGTGACAGAGGGCTCCGAAGAAGGAGGGAGGAGAGGGGGCAGGTCAGCATCCCAGTCAATTAGATCCCCTTCCGCTTTCCCTTTACCCAGGTCCATAGACAGCTCACCCTCAACCAATTTGCAGTGGGCGGAACTCCTCTCAATGGCCACGGCTTTTTCCCTTGAGGCGGGCGTGGTTGCTGGCTCTCGCACCTGGTCTGACGGTAAACGCAGCTCTGGCTCCGCGGCGATCCTTAGCTCTGTCGCTCCATGCGGCAATGGCTCGTCGGTTGCGGAGGGCTCGGGCTCGAGCTCTCTGTCATCGGTGGGCTCGGGCGTGCACTCCGCGCAGCAGGGAGATGGTGGGCTCAAACTGGCATCGTAGAATGTGTCATCCAGGTAGCTGGTGAAGTTAGCGAGGACCAGGAGCATTCTGGTATGGCCCTCGAGAGATCTCTCCCCCTGCTCCAGCAGGAGGACGAGGTATTCTGGGTGAGCGAGGGGAGGAGACGTGGAGGAGACGTGGAGATAACACAAAATGAAAGTCTTTAATAATCCAAACAGGGAAACACAGAGCACAAGGTTTGATGTTAGACACCAGACGAAGAAACTAGGAACAGAACTCACTTTAAATGAACAACTAAACAAGGGGATCACGAGACACACCTGGGATTAAATGAACACAACAGGAACAGGAACAAAACCAAATATGGGCATTAGACAACACGAGGGAAAACTATGTCACTGGGAGCAAATGGGGAGGAAAACCAACACAAAACAGTCCATGGGTATGACAACAATACTGTGAAATGTTTTGGAAGTGAAAACAAATAAGTCACATAATTTACAGTGAAAAAAACGAAAATTGACATTCCCATAATTCAAGTTAATCTACTCTTCTGTCTGATTTGTGGTTAAGGCTAGAAGGGATACAGCTGTGGCTACTGGGCAAGCGCACATCGATAAAGCATCATTTTTGTTACACTTTACAGCAATAATTACTGTTTTCGCATTATTGTTTAGGAATTTAATTTATTGTTAGTTTCCGGCTGTAGCTGTCAGACAAGATGCTGGACTCGGAGTTATGATTAGTCAGATCGCCTGTCAATCAAGCTCTTTGCAAACGGTCTGTTATGGAGTTTTACTTTAAATTTAAGTTAAGTCTCAAAAAATCCATTAATGTTTCTACAGTTCTTTTTACAGTAAATTTCTGGGAACACAGATTTTGATATATACAGTACACCTTACTTTAAAGCTTGCTGCGAGAATATAACTGCAGCAGAACACTTTCAATGAACATAATGTTATCACTTATTGGTATGGACGCTATTACATTCATCATTGTAGTTAATAGTTCGTTTTAGTTTATAATAGAGAGAGAACTGCCATATATTAACTGGTCTTTGACAAATATATAGCGTGAGGCACAAGCTTTGTGAGAATTATTTAACAGTTACTAATGTTAGGACCATTCTCTCAAGTTATGAAAAATGGCAGATAATTGGGGTATTATGTGTTGTAAAGTGAAATGAAACTCCTGTTAAGTGCGTAGGAGGGAATGCAAGGAAAGAAACAGAAAATTTTTAACCACATATCCCAGAACATGAAAGCAGCTGGAATATCCCAGAATGCTGAACAGCTGAGAATTAACATTAAATCCATAAAGACGTAATACATATTAGTAATTAGCAGAATTACTTATTAACAACAGTCCTATTTTGTAGAACCAGCGTGGTTCAAACAACAGAGATGTAACTGTATTTCTACATTTTCAGGAAACACTTATGACTAACTAGTTAATTTCTCCAACAATACATCATACTACTATGGTAAGCAGTCTTTGTATAGGAAATGCACCGCAGGTCGATTTATGGACCGTTTACGATCATGAAAGCCGGGTCTTGTTGAGATGATAGCCTGTCACATTGACGGGTAATCAGCCAATCACAGTGACACTGCCCTCTCTCATGTCATGTGACACTTCATATTGCACTTCCCTTCAACTTTCACACCACTGATCATCTATCTGTATGCAAGAACAATATGCCAAAAGAACAATATGATGCATAGAAACATCAAAAGAACAATAAAGACTGAGAAGGAAAAAGAAGCAGGAAGCAGAGCATTAGTAAGGAAAAAACAGTCTAGTTGAGTGAGTTCTGTCTTTATGAAGCGGAGGATAGCCACCCGACTAAAGGTCAACCATGCATGAGAGAGATGTGATGAAGAGATAATGGAAAAGAAAGAAAGCAATACGGAGAGGCAAAGGAGTTACAGAGACATGGGGGTTTGGGTCGGGGGGATTGTTTCTTAACAAAGAACATCTCTGTCCATGATGGTGTCTGGTGTCCCTTGTCCAATGATTCACTGTGTGTGTGTGTGTGTGTGTGTGTGTGTGTGTGTGTGTGCTTATGGACTGGCATATCATTCAGAAACTGCACAAGGAAAAGGGAGAGGATGTGAATTGAAAAATCGAATTTCAGAGCAGTATACCTGCAAACACAATTCAAATCTCATAAGACTCTTAAATATTGTTTTCAAGATAATTACTAGTGGTGTCTGTTAAGGTCAATGATTTGAACAAGCTCATACAAATCCCATATTCTTACACTGAAAAAGGGAACTGAAACTAGAGACCAATATATTATACAATCGTATTTTTTAAATCATCATGTTTAACAGTGCAGATCTTGGTGAGAAACTACTTTTTTTTTTTAGCCTAGAAAGCACACAACTATCGCTTCCTTTATAACCACTAAAATCTGTCACTCAGTTCATAGTGGTCTCACACAGTTCCCTTATATAAGCTCTCTACATTACACAATGAATGTCTTATGTGTATACACTTTGTTATAATGAAAGGAGTGCTCAAAACTCCACATTGAACAATAAACTCCTGCGTTTTGAGCCATATTGAGTGGTCTTAAATGTGACTTAAATGTATCTGATTGGTCATGACATCAACTGAAATCAACAGATATGTCTGTGATTGGCTACATTGCCCAACGATGCAAAAACGCATTGTAAAAAGAAACCTTTGATGCTCTCCAGAGTGCAAACACAAATATGCAGTGGAGCATTTGCCAGATCTGTTTCATCAACATGCTAATAGTACAGCTTCAGCTGATGCTTCTCTTTCGTTTGAGGGTGCTCACATGTTAGCGTGATGATGCCTTTTTTACTAGTTGCCATATCGACAGTATAGAAAAGAAATTGTGCTAAAATTTAAAAAATTATTAAATTAAGAAAAATTTTCTATTATTCTAATTCTTATTCTAATCTAATTCTAATAAATTCAATGTGTTATTTACCAGTTTAGATTTATAATGTTTAGTTTTATAATGCCTAGCTAACTAACAGAAGACACTGGTTTAAATCACAGTTGCAGATGTTAGCAATCTAATTCACATATATGACTTTTATGAATTCTGTTGAGAAACTTTGAGAAAAAGTTAAATAAAGACAGAGATAACTAAGATGTTATTAAACATTTTAAAACCATCTTTATGTTGTTTCTATGTTAATTTGGTGAGTCTATGTTACATTATGATAATATAATTAATATGCAGTTAATTGTGATTAATTACAGAAAATGTGTGATTAATCAGTTGACAGCACTAACACACACACACACACACACACACACACACACACACACACACACACACACACATGTATATATATATATATATATATTTTAATGCAATGTAATGTAATATATGTACTGTATGTATGTATGTATTGCTTCAAATCAAAGTTTGTAATATTGTGATTCACCTCATAGCTGGTTGGTTTGGTTCTTGGATTACATCTCTTTAACAAATACCATTTAAAGATTCATATGAAAAAAAAATGAATGGAAAAAAATACTTCTGCAATCAAGGTACACAGCAATGTGCTAAAACCATCTTTGACAGCCTAGAACAATCTATAAACACCAATACCTAAACAACCACCATGAACCCTGGCAACTGCATACTGTCTCAAGACATTAAAACTTTTTAAATATTAACATTAAGTTAAATACCATCCTAGCAACACCTTGCAGTCATCAACAACACTGTGGTAGTGACTTTTGCATGGGTAACAACACCCATATTTACTCACATTCATTAAGCACAATTTCTGTGTAAATCGATTATAAAAAATAGTACATAAATTTTCACCTTAATGCAACAATAATACTGTTTCAGAAATTTCCTCTGCTTTTGTTTAATGAATGAGGTAAATTATTAAGCGTGCCACAAAACTAGCTCACATGCCCAAAATTCCCTCCAAAATGTTTCATGCTGCAGTACTTTGATCAATAAATCCATACTCAACATTCCCCGAAGCATAGCCCTTCCCCAAAACCAAACCCCCAATGACCCCCCCATCCCCCTACAGCCAGAATATCTGATGATCTTCAGTGTGTCTGTCCATCTGTCTATGGTATAACTTACACCACCCATTCACACACACACAAACACACACAAACACACTCAGTAGCCCGGGGTGATGCCTGTCCTACTTGGGCTGAGCTTCTACCTCTCCAATCTAATCACAGTCTCCTGCACTAGCTGAGTGTCCATTAGGTTTGACTCAGGACAAAGCCTGTTTATTACGGCCCCCAATTGAATCAAAGATAATCAAATCAAAAGAATCATTTTTTTAACTTGCCGGCGAACAGAGTTCTCAGGGCCAAGACAAAGGAGTCTCAGTACTAAAGTGCTTTTACTCAATTTTACAATGTTCACTAGGCTGTTTTTGTGTCTTTTATTTTGGGATTGTATTAGAAACTAATGACTAGACCTAGATGGAATCTGGTTACGTTTTCCACACTCTTTTAGTAGATAACAGAAAATCACATTATTCAGTAATCAAACACATAGGCAATGTGAGAAATTTGTGGAACATTTTTCAGTTCTGTGGAAATTAGCTTGTTTGTAGATACAGATTCCATGTCAAGGTCTGCTATGTTGTAACTTGATAGTTGCGTTTTTTTCTGTGTTGTTCTGTGGAATTTTGTGTCCATGCAATGAAAGTCAATGGGGTCCAAAAAATTTTCACAATATTTTTTTTGTGCACAGGTTTGGAACAATATGAGGATAAGTAAATAAAGAAGTTAAACACAGCTGACCTTATTCAAGCAGAAAGAATTTGTGTGCAAACTGTTCATTTTTATTTTTTTGAACTTCAGCTATCAACTCAATACCACAATTTACATAAAAGTGGTTTTATGAATGATTTGCACAACAAATATTATTGCAGCAGTTGCAATAAGAATATCTGTGTAAATCATTTCTATAACTAGTTTTATTTAAATTGAAAAAAAGCAAAGTCTTCTTCTTGTGTTTCATGAATGGCTGTACCTCCTTTCATATACTGTAATAACTGCATGATTTATGCGTTTTTAACTTGCTTTACAAATCTCTCATGCCAATTTCTTCTTTTTAGCAACTAACAGATTTTGTCTTTTTCTTTGTCTTTGTCCCTTTCCTCCAACAGATGTAGATCCTCCTAACAGCTCAAGCTTTCCTTCTCCTCTTCCATATGCTACACCTTCTCCTCCTCCTTTTTCGTCTCCCTCTTATTCTTCTTCTCGTGCTCCATCAGATGTCTTGTATACAGTCAAGTCTCCTCCTGACAGTCCTACGGAGAGTGTGACCACGGCTGACCCTGGGCTGAAGAGACTCCATGGGCTGAGTGACAACCTCATTCCCATCTACACCTCTATACTGGCTGCAGTGCTGTTGGGCCTGGTGGCCTTCATCATCTTTAAACGGTGAGGAGGACCAGATTCATTCTCTCCCTGAGCTGTTTACATCTCCACTCACAAAGCATTGTACAGCTATGTAGGCTTTAGTTCCGCTATATTTATAAACTAAAGAGGCAAAAAACGCTTCTAGGCTGTTCTTCCATCTGATCCATCACGAGCACATTGTTTATTATGTGGAGTACAACAGAGACACTGACCTCAGATCAGATTAAAAACATAACTTTCATTTCTGATATAATGCAATAAATTCAAAGCCTTAAGCAAATCTGGCAATATAATAATCAAGACTGTATATGCAAATATGCAAAATAACAACTGACTATTTTTACGGACTGATAACAATGTAGATAAAAATTCAAATAAGGCATATGGATTTCTGAGCAGACACAGATGGAGGTTGTGGGGCAAAAGGCTCATAAAATATTAAAATCACTGCTGGAGGGTGAAACTTTGACCCGCTTTTGTTCCTTTAGGGTGTGAATGTCCTGGTGCTTTCAAATCATTGCTTATTTGAGTGGTCCAACATCTCCATTTCTGGCTAAATCAATAGGGTGTGTTTGGGTGGGACAAGCTTGTCTGAACAATGGCGGGAGGAGGAAGACTGGTGCAGAAATGTCACAATTTTAGGTTAGAAATAAATACTGATTTTCTAATAAAATATTCTGATGCTTCCTTTGATATCTTTCAGGTGGAACAGTTGTAAGCAGAACAAGCAAGGAGCCAATAACAGAGCGTGCAGTGCAAATCCCAGTCAGACCCCTTCTCCTGAGGGAGAGAAACTCCACAGTGACAGTGGCATCTCAGTGGACAGTCAGAGCTTACAGGAAGGCCAGGGGCCTCTACATACAGGTACAAACCCTTAAATCACACAGACAAATGTTTGTTTTTGGGAATTGTGGGAACATTCCATAGGCGTAAGGTTTTTTATACTGTACAAACCGTATTTTCTATTGCCCTACAACAACCCTACACCTAAACCTACCCCTTACAGGAAACTTTGTGCATTTTTACTTTCTCAAAAAATCTCATTCTTTATGATTTATTAGCCTTTTGAAATATGGGGACATGGGGCAATGTCCTCATAAGTCACCTTCTCCTTGTAATACCTATGTCATACCCATGTCATTATGCAAATTTGTGTCTTCATATGTCACAAAAACATGCGCGCATGCACACACACACACACACACACACACACACACACACACACACACACACACACACACACACACACACACAGTATATATATATATATATATATATATATATGTTAGTCTTAGTGGACCTGCTGCTGACCTTATTGCATATGCATTTGTAGGGGTTTCCCTTTCAGACATAAACTTTATGGGAGAGTATTTAAATATATTATACAACATGATTTACTAAGGCTTATGGTAGTCAATTTATTGATATTTGTGCCATTATTTAATGCCCAAAGAAATCATGTCTTAACCCATGTTGCATTTCATGGCTGTGAAAGTTGCTAAATTGCTCTGCTCTTGGTGGTTTGCGTTAATCATTATGGAAATGAGCCTGGTTTTTCTGTATTCTCTAACTTGCTCATTGTCAGTAGATCACCTGCAAAACGTCCCACTCCCATCTGCACTTTTATGAGATTTACAGTCTCACGCTAATTTTCCCTATTTAATAAACCTGGCCCTTAGACAGGTGGAGCTGGGGGTAGTAGAGGGTTTCAGAGGAACTCTGTGGGAACAGCTTATAGCAAATACTGAACCAGACTATTTAAATATTGAGCAAGCAAGCTCATTTACTGCAACAGTTTATGCAACAGTTGGATGATTATTTGTAAATTATATAAAGACAATATACATATATATAAACAAAAAATAACTTTTAAGCTACAATCCAAGTTGTACCGTTGTTAAAGTCGAATTTGAGTTTAAACCTATTAGGCTGCACATTCTAAAGTTTCATAACAGAATGTTATATATATTTAGCAAGGGCCCCCAGGCCTCCAGGGCTCCATGCATTTATGTGGTTTGCGTGGTGGTTATGTCTACATAATTCCTACCATTATGTCACTACTACAAACAAACAGGGAACAGGTATAAATATGGTTTGGGACATTTTGTAGTCTTACTTTAGATATATTTATCCAAATGGCTAAATGTAGTCTTTTTGTTTTAGTGGTCAAGATAGATGGAGGTTCGGCCCTGTCCTTGCCCTTACACAAACGGGAGGAGGTTGAGAAACTGCTAAATCGTACCTGTGAAGGGGAGGAGTCAGGAGCCAATGAGGAAACCGATTGGTGCAGCCTGGCAGGTCTGCTTGGATACAAAGAAGAACACATTGCTAATTTCATGCAGGAAGAAAGGCCCATCCAGGCCCTTCTGTCTCATTGGGCGAGCCAGGATTCGGCTAATATTGATACGCTTTGCACAGCACTGAAGAAGATCAATAGGGAGGATATCGCGCAGAGCATCACAGTGAAACCAACTGCTACATCCACCGTATGAGAAAACATGAGCTTGCAAACACACACATGCTCTCAAGCGCTCAAATACACACCTTACATTGCCTTCAGCATACTTTGATGTTGATGTATCACCTGTGAAGTTGATGTATCACTATATCCTTAACTTTAGGCTGTAAACTCAAGTGTCGTTTCCCTTTACCCTTGATTATGGCCAAAGTGTGCGCAAAGAATGCACAATTTAGTAAATATTGTTTGCATGTTCCTTTAATTTGCGGAAAGTCATACGGATGCGAACATGGATATTCATGTCTTTCCTGAAGAAATTCACCATAAATGACTCATCAAATCAAAATCATTCATTTTATGTTTAACACATTCCAACATCACAACTATACAAACTACACACCACATCCATCTTTAGCATACCGATTATTATGCTTAAGTATGAGTTTAAAAAAAAAGTTTTTTAGCATTCTTTAATCCATTCGTTTGTCTCTGTACGGGAACCTCTGCGTAACATCCATAATGCATACCATAATGCAAATGCTAGTGATATGTGGCCAGTTCAGTCATTGTCTATGCATTGAGTGTACCATAACCACAAACCATATCCACTGATTATATCCTGTCAGAGTTTGACCCCTGACCTCTTATGTACACAGTCAATGTTGTGCTCCTGTGCTTTAAATACAACCAGATACAGAATGAGAAGAGCCAGTCATAGAAAAATTAATAAGAGAAGTCATAACCCTCAATATGGAGACTGTACAAATTGTGGAAATTGACAGTTTTTCTGTCATGTTAGGTAAAGAACCTAGATTTATGATGCCATTATAGTCAGATTTTTGCTTGTTTGATTGTAAACTAAACCATGAGCCCTGATTTTGGTGCCAGGTGGAATTAGGGAGAGGGATATTCTCATCATAGATAGCATTGGATTGGACCAAAAATTGTGTAGTGCTCTATATTTTCTGTGATTTAAATGTAGTAAAAATATCTGGTGAATTTTTATTTGAATGTCAACTTAGAAGTATACTGGCATATAGATGAATAACTAAAAGTATTCATGGGTCTTTAAAGCGACTCTGACATGAGTAATCAACTGCATTTTTTGGTTCCAGGTCTAGCTCCTCTATGTCTCATCTTTTGATGTGTCAGTAACAGACAGGAATGTTTCAGTAAGAGTTAAACTGTCAATTTTTTTTCCTTCCTTTTTTTCTGGAGAGATGCAATGGTGAAAAAAGAAAAATTAGAGAAAAATTGGATAAACAACCAGTTTGTTATAGCCAAAATTATTTATGAATTTTGAATTCTTAATAATTAAAACTATTTCTTCCCAAATACAAAAACATTCAAACCATTATTTAAATCATACCATTCTTAATCGATTCATTTTCTTTATGCGTAAGCCAAAATGTTACTTAATGTGGGTCAAAATAATATATATTTTTGCCTTTTTACAACTTATCTCCTTCTGTAAATAAAATGTAGTTTTGCAGTTTATTTGCCAATGGGTGGTTGTTTATTGGCCCAAGTTAAAAGAGCCAAACCCAAAATCTCTCTGACATTGTAGTCTTGTGGTTTGAAAGATTATAGCAAAAATTGTAATTCATGTATAATTTTCACCCAAATTTGTTCAGACTAATCCCAGAGCAATAGTATTAGCAACGGCAGAAACACCACTAATGTGTTCATTTTATGTTGTCTTTATCAGTGTTTGTTCTGTCTGCATCTCATTCTAGATGGAATTAATAAGCAGGAGGTTTTGTCATCCTGGTGGTCCGGCTGAAAGATGATAGCAGTTTCCTTTTTTGTTTTTTTACTTTTGGCTTTATTACAGCGGTAATGTGACACTGGTCACTACCTGGCTCAGGTCATCACCATGACAAAAGCGCTTGGCCATGCATTCTGTGACCCAGATAGAAAAATGTTAAAGACACAAGACACATATCTCCTCATAAACACACACCAAAGAAACAAGCTTCACCATAAAATTAACCGGTGACTGATATGAGCGTTTAGTGTGATTAAAAGCGACTCTTTTGAAGGCACAATAGAGGGTTCCCACGGTCATAGAAAACCTGGATATTTCAAGGAATTTTAGGGGACGTTGATTGGTCAAAACGTGTGGGAACGCTGAAGGACTTAGAAACTAGAAGAACATCTCAAACTATTTAAATCTGTTCATTTGTGCAACTGATATATTTGGTTCAAATACTGACATTGGTGTAGGATACAGTGGTCTTTAGAAATCAACTCCAAAAAAATCTCCAGGGCTTTGTAATGTCTCAGGGTTTGTTCAGAGATATGCCCATCTATCACTATTCCATATTATTTCTGTATATCAGTGGCCTTATAATGGAGTGTTATAAAGGAGGCTGCAGGAAGCATTAGCTGATCTTCTGACCTTCAGCACAGACATTTTGGACATTTGGAATTATTTATTATTATTAGGATGGGAGACGGTCAGACAAGGGAGAAATGTTTGATGTAATTATGCAAAAGATATAAAACAACATTACAATTCTCTAGCTGCATGATTGTCAGTATTCATAGATATTTGTGATGTTCATTCGAAAAGCGATGCAGCAGCGTACATTATTAATATATTTGAATATTACAGTCAGCCTAATTACTGAAGAAAGACACGTTTAAACTGTACGGCCATACATTTTTCAGAAAAAAAATGCAAACACAATGTAAATTGTATCTTAAAATGAAGGCATTCTCCATTTCTGGACGTGATTTTTTTTTATGTATTTTATTTTCTACAAGATTAGAGTGTAGCACTTACAAAGTATAATATACATTTTGTATAACAAATACCTGAGGTTAATATCAGGTCTGTGTTGTTTTTTTTCTGTTCAGTATGTTTCCTGTTTTTATTATTATTTTTTTAATTGTTCTGGAGGTCAATATCAAACAATCCTGCAACCATAAACCCAACAAACTAAAAGAAAGTCACATGATTTGCCACTGTTCTTCAACCTTTATACTATTTTGCTGTTTTTTCATGAATGAAATCCTTTTGATTATTTGACAAATGTGCCATTTTGGTTTGAATTTATTTGTAGACTATTTTTGTAGTGTTACACACAATATCAGAGCAAATATCTCTGCGATGGATCTAATAATGTGGCACATTGCTCTCTGACAATCACACTTGTGCAGTTATTGGACATGGAGTTGCTCAGAAACCCCTAATAACCAGAGACTGAATCTTGGACATGGTAGATGAGCTTTGTGAGATGAGTACGAGGAGCATGAGATGGTGAGCAGATGTTTTGTTGGGTTTATTTGGACACAGGTTCTGCAGGAAGAAACAATACTGAATGTTACATGTATTTACTGTTATGTACACTGTATCATATAAATGTGAATTTACTAGAATTCATAAAGTAGGTTTAATGCAGTTACTATTACAAATAAGTAATAAACTAAATAAGATTGCAACTGGACATTTGTCTGATGTTTTTTCACACACTCGGACACACACACACACACACACACACACACACACACACACACACACACACACACACACACACACACACACACACACACACACACACACACACACACACACACACACACACACACACACACACACACACACACACACACACACGGGTTTCCTTTCCGTGTTTTATGGGGACGTTCCATAGACACAATGGTTTTTGTACTTTACAAACTATTTTCTCTCTCCCTAAACCTAGAAATGCTTGACTGAAATTGCTTAAAATGTATTGTCTAAAATACGGATGAATCAAACTGCAGTGGTTTTACTGTGCTGTAAGTTTATACAGATCACCTTGGGCTCATAGGGATTTATTTAGAAAATAAATCACTCAATTTAAGATGAAATCTGATGAATCGTACTGATGTTACAGGTCTCCTAACACTATTTGACCTGTAGTTCTTACATCTGCACAAACGTCTCTGAGGATTTTGGGTATTAGGAAAAGTGTTGACACAACTGATGACTTATTCCCCCAGTTCTGGGTCAATAAGCAAACCGTCATCAAAGCCAGCATTCCTCTGTGTATGTGTGTGTGTGTGTGTGCGTGTGCGTGTGTGTACCTGGTATTTCTTAAGTTATGGGGTACTTTAGAAAAAATATATACTTTTAAAAGAATATTCTTAAGTGTGAACTGAATTTAATGTTTTTTAGACACTTAACTTCATGTTATTTTCAATTGAATGCAAATTTATTATAGTTTAAATTTAAATTAAATGTGATTAATCTTCTGTGACCCACATAAGTACCAACTACAGTAAGTACATCTAAATGTAATATCAAATAACACACTACAGTTAAAAATAATAATCAAGTACTTCATACAGTATGTGCTGTCAGCCAACACATTTAAATAAGTGTACTTCTTTAAAGCATGGCATTATTATGATTATTATTGTTAAAACAAATATTTAACATGTACTTTAAACATTTTAATTAGACATTATTACTAAGTAGCCTTTTATTTCATCAATATTATAAGGGAAGGGCTATTTGCACTGAGGCTATTTACACTAAGTGAAAATAGCATATTTTCTTTCCAGCGGCTATTTGCGCTAAGTGTAAATAGCGATAGATGCTATTACACTAAGTCTAAATAGCAAGATTTTCTGCTATTTATACTGCTTATTGCAAATAGTGGCAATTATCTGCACCTCAGTATTGTAGTACATTATAAAACAGTATACAATAATAACGCATTGAGTGTAAATTATAGTTTAATTCAAATTAGGCTATTAAATGGATGCCACCTTTTTGGGACAATAAAGCGGAGGGCTACACCTAACCATACCCGATACTTTATTTTCAACTTTTTGATTATTTCCTTAATTTTTATTGAAAATAAATGCCTTTCCAATGCAATATAAGATTTGAAAAGGGAGCAAAAAAAAAATTGGCAAAAGGCGGGTTCGAACTCGGGTCGTTTGCCTTACCATCTACGCCACTGAAACTGATGTTAAAAGAGAATCTTTTTGTAGTGTTGACTATCCCAATCACACATTGGTGGGAGGAGTTAGTGTAAATAGCCTTTGCCAACAAGGCGGGCTATTTGCATTTGGTGTAAATAGACACTCCGATATTGGCAATTTTGCAAGTGCAGTTTTTTTTCATATAAATTATGAAATATGAAATATACAAATTATGAAAAACACCATTAAAGTAGGCCATTGGAAGTGAATAAAGTTTTACTTACATTTCTTGAAGTTTGTTTACATTTTCTCCTTTTGCACTCTGGAACTATTCAGGCACCCATCATTTAACAAACAAACAAACAAACAAACAAACAAACAAACAAACAAACAAACAAACAAACAAACAAACAAACAAACAAACAAACAAACAAACAAACAAACAAACAAACAAACAACACATTGGTCTTTACACATTGGTCAAACAGTATACTCTTGTCTAAATGGGAGGTTCTTGGCCATGGAATAAACTGCAATGCAGACCTGACTCTATGCTGATAGTCAAAAGCCTGGATAAGTGAGACTATTTCTCATGCTTAGTCAACCGAATCTCCCACCAAGCTCCATATAACTTTTTTTTTTTTTTTTTGCTTCGTAGACAAAAACAGACAAATAAACATGCGGTACCCATGCCACCAAGTGCTGTGGAGGGCATTTATGGGAGAGGAATGTGTGTGTTTGTGTGTGTTTCTGCTCATACTTTTTTTTGCTATTGAACAAAATAATCTGTCTCTCTTGGCTCCTGCCGCAGTGCATGTGCAGTCAAATGGTTCTGAGGTGCAATTAAATAAATGTGGTTACAGACCAAACAATAAAACGGTTAATTGTGCATTAACCCTCTGAATTTCCTGCTCTTCCAAGCAGTGTTTGCTCCATTTCTGGCCTCATAAAATGTTCCTTGATTCAGTAATAACAGGGAGGAATATTCTAATGATGACTGAACTTTTCTTGTTTAAGTCATTTGAAATAGAACTGGGTCACACCTTGTATTAGGTGGCCTTAATTACTACGTACTTACATCAAAAAATAAGTACAATGTACTTATTGTGTTCATATTGTATTGCAAAACACTTTTGCTGCTATTGAGGTGGGATACGGGTAAGGTTAGGGACAGGTTTGGTGGTATGGGTGGGTTTAAGGGTGGGTTAAGGTGTAAGGGATGGGTCAACAGAGTAATTATAAATGTAATTACAGAAATTAATTGCAGATCTAATTACATAAAGGTATATTAACAATATTAGTACAATGTTACAATGTAAGAACATGTATGTACACAATAAGTGCATTGTATCAAATTATTAATTTAAATGTAAGTACATAGTAGTTAAGGCCACCTAAAGTGGGACCTAGAACTGTAATGGGGAAAATTTGGCAAATTACTCTATGTGCTTTTTTATTGCCTGTTTGCTTTATAAAACAATATACTACTTTTGCAACAAACAGATTTACTGAATTTGAGCAAATATAAATGAATGATTACTATTTATTTGATGAACTGGAACCAAGTGGAATGTATGAGAATGTATGAGAGACACAATGATAAAACACAATCAGTCAGTGTTTTGCAATATTCATTTGGTAAAATGACAACCTGTAGCCAGAAAACAGTCCTTATTTCCTTGCTCGAAACCAGCAGACCTCTCTCCTTTTGTACTGTCTGAAGCTTCCATCAGCAGGTATATGTTTATTTTTAAAATTGCATTTATGTCTTGTTTACTGGCAGCTGGAAATTTTTCTTTCTGTCCGTCTTCAAGTTCCGCTTGATTTCCAGTTCTTAATGACATTTCAAACCATGGAAGCTGCAATCAGGAAGTGTTTAATATCTTTTTATAGTCTTTCACTACAAGTTCCCCTTAATGTCCATTTCAAGATTACATTTTAGTCTGTGGAAACTGCATACAGGAAGCACTTAGAATTCTTTATATAGCCTTCCAGATTTCAAAATTAAATTTTTCTTCATTTTGTGGTCATCTCTTTGCTGAGAGGTTCAAGGAGTCACAGAATCACAATCTGGAATTGTCGTGGCATAATAGTAGCCTAACAAGTCAGTTGGGTTTTGTGTGCGTGCTTCTCTCTCTCTCTCTCTCTGTGTGTGTGTGATTTTCAAAATCATTTGTTTATTCTTATAGATAGTTAGTTATAGATAATGTTTATGAAGAAGTCACATTTTTCCATATCAGTCTAAAAGTTATGAAGTTAAATGTCAATGGAACATTTGGTAAGTAGCAATTATCATTGTACCAGACCACATTATTATTGTGGTTTTTGTATAGAACAATATTTTCATATTGATATTTTCCTGTAAAAGTCCAATATAAGTATAAACATAATGAAATACTTACTGTATATGAAGGTCTGAATCAGGAGAGAAATATGCACAGATCATGCACCACTTAAAAGAAAGATCAGTCCAAAACAGTTCTAAACAAGTATGTTGGTGGATTTTTATGTTAGAGGACAACAGGGATCGGCTTTTTCACTGGAGGAGGAGTTATTATGAATTATGCAATTGTATTTTGGCCAGAAGCAATGGTTTAACATTAAAACATCTTGATGGATTTAGTTTCTTATGAATACACATTTTCACTTCACAAGACGTTAATTGATGGACTGGATTTGTAGTTTATTATGATGTTTATCAGCTGTTTGGGCTCTTATTCTGACGGCTCCCATTCACTTCAGAGAATCCATTGGTGAGCAAGTGATGTAATGCTAAATTTTTTAAATTCTGCAATTTCTCAAAAAATGCATAACATATTTTAGAAAAAGAAAACTGTAAAAAAAAAAAAGTGTAAACATGGTATTTTATTTTAAATAAAAGCAAACGTGTAAACAGAAGACATTGGGAACATGCAAATTTAAAAAAAAATCATTACACACAAACTCGGTCAAATTACTTTAATTCACATAGAGCATTAAGAAGAACAAGAACATAGAGAACATAACAAATGTTTATACTGAGAAATTTTACACTTTCATCCACTAAATGAGCTCATTTCAAATTAATGCTTGCTACGGGTATCAAAACAGTTGGCACGGGGGTAACAAAGGCCTGAAAAAGCTAGACATTTTGAAAAGATTCAGCTGGGAGAACATCTAGCAACTAATTAAGTTAATTGACATCAGGTCTGTGACATTATTAGCCATAAAAGGGATGTCTTAGAGAGGCAGAGTGTAACACAGTTCGTAGGTCGGGAAGAAGGAGGCGGGAACCGGCGAACATTTAAACAAAGTTTTAATAAAATAAACAAACATAAAAGTAAAGCGGCAGCCCCTCACGGACGACTGCCGCCCATAAAATACAAAATAAAAGTCCAGGCCTGGTCCTCTCTCGTCTTCCACTGTCGTCACTCCTCCTTTTATCCTTCCGGAGCTCCTCCGTGGGACTCGAGACCGGTGAGTGGCACAGGTGTCGCTCATTATCATTAACTCCACCGGCCTCGCTCCGTTCCCACGGCTCTCAGGAGTAAAGATGGGCAGAGGCTCTCCAATCTGTGAAAGAGTGCATAAAAAGAGTGTGGAATACTTTAAAAACAACGTTCCTCAATGTCAAATTGCAAAGACTTTGCAAATCTCATCATCTACAGTGCATAACATCATCAAAAGATTCAGAGAAACTGGAGAAATCTCTGTGTGTAAGGGACAAGGCTGAAGACCTTTGTTGGATGCCGTGGTCTTTGGGACATCAGACGACACTGCATCACTCATCAGCATGATTCTGTCATTGACATTATTAAATAGGCCCAGGAATACTTCCAGAAACCACTCTCGGTAAACACAATCCGCCGTGCCATCTGCAGATATTAACTAAATCTCAAAGTGGAAAAGTGTTCAATGGTCAGACAAGCCCAAATTTGACATTCTTGTTGGAAATCACGGAAGCTGTGTCCTTCGGGCTAAAGAGGAGGGAGACCTTCCAGCGTGTTATCAGCGCAAAAATACGTCAAAGATGACCACGAACTCTTCAGCAACTGGAAACCTATATCAGTCAAGAATGGGACCAAATTCCAACACTACAACTCCAGAAACTCATAACCTCGATGCCCAGATGCAAGAAGAGGAGATGCTATACCATGGTAAACATGCCCCCATCCCAACTGTTTTGAGACCTTTGAAATGAGCTCATTTTGTTCAGAAAATTGTAAAATTTCTCATTTTAAACATTTGTTATGTTATCTATGTTTTAATGTGATTAAAATATAGGCTCATGTGATTCGAAATTCTTCTAGTTTTTATTTTATTCAAATTTAAAAAACGTCCCAACATTTCTGGAATTCGGGTTGTATCATATCATATCATATCATATCATATCATATCATATCATATCATATCATATCATATCATATCATATCATATCATATCATATCATATCATATCATATCATATCATATCATATCATATCATATATCAATCTCATAGCATATCGTGTTTTAGTAACATAACAGATGAACATTCCAAAATGACATTTGAGTCAAATAATTTTACTCAACAGTGATAAACTTATAAATACCCTATATTTGTTTCTAGAGCCTATGAATATAATTAAGTGAGATAACTAGATCCCTAAACAGCCCTAAAGCATTTGTCATAACCCCTTCCTCTGGTATTTACTGTACTCCACCCTCATAAGAAACTCACTCAACCAGCTGACACCTATAACCTTTCAACAAAAGTGTGACAGGGCTTAAACCGCTCTTGTCTGTTTGTATAAAGGACTTGTTATTAATGTCACTTTCCAAGTATTTGTCATTAATGTGAACTTTGAGGTGTAGTTTGATGTATTGCTGCACCTTGATATTCTTGCTCAGTCTGTTTTACTTTGTTTTTCTTTTTTACTTGACTACTGCAGCACTGCAGCTGTCAGGATCTAGCAGCAGAAACATTCAGTTTACTTGTCCTGTCATGCCACTCCTGACAGCAACTGAAAACATACACAAACACACACAAACTGAAAACAACAGAGAATTTAAAGTTGCATATTGGATTACTGAATTAACATCTGTCTGTGTGTGTATCTTATGCATTGCTTCACATGAGTTCAGAACAAATACAGCCAGCAGAGGGAAAGAATGTGACTGGGACAGAATGTGCAATATTATTAGTATGTGTGAGGAGTGAACGGCCTCTTATTGAACACCTGTCTCTTGTTTATTCACCTCATCTGCCTGTTTACTGCACTCTCTATGTTAGTAAATAAATAAAAAGACATCAGAAGACATTTGATATGAATCTAGTGACCTAGTTATTTTTGGTTAATGGTTAGGAATAGTTCATCCAGAAATTAAAACTTACTTGTTGTCAGGTCTTCCAAGATGTAAATGAGTTTGTTTCGTCATCAGAACAGATTTAGAGAAAATTATCATTACATCACTTGCTCACCAATGGATCCTCTGCAGTGAATGGGTGCCGTCAGATTGAGAGTCCAAGCAGCTGATAAAAACATCACAATAATCCACAAGTAATCCACACGTATTCAAACTACTGTTTCCAGGTAAAATACAAGTCCTCTGTAGTGTACAGAACACAATATTGCCTTTTCCAGTGAAAATGTTGTTTTGTCTGAATCAGGAGAGAAATATGCTCAGACATTGATGGATGACACGATTAATGGACTGAGTTTGTCTGGATTGCTTGTGGATTATTGTGATATTCAGCTGTTTAGACTCTCATTCTGACGGCACCCATTCACTGCAGAGGATCCATTGGTGAGCAAGTGATGTAATGCAAAATTTCTCCAAATCTGTTCTGAATAACACAATAAAAGAATTGTGTTTAATTGTATTTAATGAAATATATTTTTAAAAATCTGTGCTTGGAGATAATATAATATTCATGAAATAAAAAGCCACTTAAGTACACTTATGAAAGTTACTCTCTTTATGTACACTTAAGTATTTAACACTTTTCAGCACAGTCAAGCCATATTTAAAAGATTATAAGTAATTATGAAAAATTGCATATAAAGATGAGTGGGTCAAAAACACAAGTTAAACTAATTGCATTTAATGTTCATTTAACTGTAACACATTTTCATTCAACATTACATTCAGTTGGCGTATAAGTATTCTTTTTTACTTTTAAATTAAAAACAACTACTTTTTTTTTTTTTTACTGTACTGCCATTTACTGGATTGAAACAATCTCCATGAAGTCATTTCTGATATCTCCTAAAATAAAAACATGATGTCATATTGTTATACTTCATTTCAGCCCGATGCACAATAGGATCTTCATGGCCATGTAAATGAACTGTCCAGAAAAGGTTGTGTTACTTTACAGCGGTTTGTTCATTCCTCTATAGCTAAATGATCAAAGAACTCCTGGATATTATATGTGTGTGTGAGAAGAGCCTGATATGAAATAGTGTAATGTGAGTCTTTTTATTGAACTGAACTGTATTGAAGTGAATAAATCTGCATTTGAAAGGAGAATTACATTATTTATTTATTTAATTATATTTTTTTGAAAGAATGAAATATTCTTTGTAGCAAGAAAATACACTTGTTTGTGGAGTGTGATTTGAGCATAAGCAAAGCCTGAGCATAAGCAAAGCCCCATACAGTTAAATATCATTCAGAAGCCATTCAGTACATACTGCACACCTGCCACATGTAAGGCCTGACCTCCCCCTAGGCCTCTAGTGAATCCATTATAAAGCTTATAATCTACCACAAGACACAAGGCTGTTAACCACCTACAGATAGATGTCAGACCAATCACACTCAAGATAATGACTCAATAGTTTCCCTGCAGCTAAATCATCTCCTATAGGCTCATATGTCATACATTTTCCTTTTAAAACATCTCTTTCATTTCCGTCAGACCACATAGAATATATGAGGCCGTGTACTACATACATACTCACAAATGGGATTTTCTTATGACTTTCTTGAAGCCAAGAATGAATGACAGCAATTAAAATAAAGACATTAGCTAAAATAAGAAAGACAACAATAAAAAATAAATGTTTAACAGTACAGGTGCAAAACTAAAATAAAGCTGACACACTGTTGATCCCCTAAATTCATCAATCATGTTGTCAAACGTGATCTTTGAGCAGAAAGTGATTGCTATGAAAGAACAAAAAGAGAAAGAAGAATGTTTATGAATATGAATGCCATTGAAGCACAAATGGCAGCATCCAGTTTGTATACTTCATACATAATCATATGATTTGCCAGTTTTACAGATTGTTAAGCTGCCTTCAGTCACAAAGGAATTATTGTATTTATTAAATGAGTGCATGTGAATGGCACCATAATTTCATAATTGCCTGCAGGAAACTCTTAAAGTCCTGAGTTTGAGGGTGTGTCAAATAAAGAATCCATGCACAAGCAAATTGATGTTGCTTATTAGTATTCAGAGCTCAGTAAAAGAGCGACAACATGTTGATTGCCACAGAAGGTTAGTTTCACTTGTCCTCCTTTTCTTTTCTTTTGTCAAATTGTGACATTTATCTGCTAGAAAATATAACAAATCAAGGTTAAAGTTGCTTAAACTCTATTTAGACAAGTCTAAATTTTGGTAAATTGGTTGCAAAATAGCAAACACTGTAACAGAATAAACAATAAATAAAACTATACCAAAAGTTAAAATATTCCCTGTTTCAACAGTACAACTACAAGACTGTTTTATGACTAAATAAAATGTTAAAATATTTTAAAGCTTTTTTAACTGAATTTTCAAATTATAATTTCATTCAAACAAATTTAATCAAATTTCAATATACTGTATCACCTGCCACTTTAAGGTTGTGAGTAGAAATAGTAAAATATCTTCTCCTCATTCCTAGGCTTAATCCTTATTTCTTACTATCCAGACTTATCTCTGTCTAGCTATCTGGGTGTTATAGTTAATAAGATGCACCCAGTCGTACATCAAAAAGGTAATTTATTCATAATAATACAAAATAAAAAACTACAATAAAAAACTAAATTAAATTAAATTAAATAGATAAAACTATGCTCTCTGACATCTTGCCTTTGAAACTGCTTAAACAAGATCACTGGATTCACATGATATACAGTACAGTACATCTCACAAGATACTACAACGCGCATAGAAGACTATCATGTATCTGACATCCACTCATGGGTCAGATAATAGAAATGTGATAGAATGAGTACAATAATCCTGCTGACCCTGATTATCATGATACAAAAATCTTTAGGCCAAAACAAGACCAACAGGCTACAGTCCTCCCTTACTGTACTCCACTGTCCGTATATCTCTTCTCTGCTGTTCTGTGGCTGAATCCCGCTGGAGTGCTGCAATGGTGTCGGGTTTAGCGGCGGTATCGGTTATCAGGGATGGAGCGACATCAAAGCCGTGCTGTTAAAAGACACAGAGCTGGACTCAAGAGTGGAAATGAAGAACTTGCCTCTATCCATTTCCATTCTCAATCACAGTGCAGTCAGGGACTATACATTCACGGAACAGAGGCTAAAGATGATGGGTTTTCTTAATTTACTTTAATGTGCTATTTTGGAAAGTTTACATCACTTAGAACAGTAAAAGAAATCTCTGTGCATAAGGGACAAGGCCGAAGACCTTTGTTGGATGCCCGTGGTCTTCGGGCCCTCAGACGTCACTGCATCACTCATCGGCATGATTCTGTCATGGACATTACTAAATGGGCCCAGGAATACTTCCAGAAACCACTGTTGGTAAACACAATGCGCAGTGCCATCTGCAGATGCCAACTAAAGCTCTATCATGCAAAAAGGAAGCCATATGTGAACATGGTCCAGAAGCGCTGTGGTGTCCTGTGGGCCAAGGCTCATTTAAAATTGACTGTTTCAAAGTGGAAAAGTGTTCTATGGTCAGACGAGTCCTAATTTGATATTCTTGTTGGAAATCACGGACGTCGTGTCCTCCGGGCTAAAGAGGAGGGAGACCTTCCAGCGTGTTGTCAGCCTTCAGTTCAAAAGCCAGCATCTGTGATGGTATGAGGGTGCATAAGTGCATACGGTATGGGCAGCTTGCATGTTTTGGAAGGCACTATGAATGCTGAAAAGTATATAAAAGTTTTAGCACAACATATGCTCCCCTCCAGACGATGTCTATTTCAGGGAAGGCCTTGTGTATATCAGCAGGACAATGCAAAACCACATACTGCAGCTATTACAACAGCATGGTTTCGTAGTAGAAGAGTCCGGGTGCTGAATTGGCCTGCCTGCAGTCCAGATCTTTCACCTATAGAGAACATTTGGTGCATCATTAAACAAAAAATATGTCAAAGACGACCACAAACTCTTCAGCAGCTGGAATGGGACCAAATTCCAACACCAAAACTCCAGAAACTCATAACCTCGATGCCCAGACATCTTCAGACATCTTGTTTTGAAAAGAAGAGGAGATGCTACACCATAAACATGCCCCCGTCCCAACTATTTTGAGACCTGTAGCAGGCATCAGATTTGAAATGAGCTCATTTTGATTTTGTGCATAAAATTGTAAAATTTCTCAGTTTAAACATTTGTTATGTTATCTTTGTTCTACTGTGAATAAAATATTGGCTCATGTGATTTGAAATTCTTTTAGTTTTCATTTTATTCAGATTTAAAAAATGTCCCAACATTTCCAGAATTCGGGTTGTATAGTTATGGATTGTTTTAACCCTCAGATTTATGATGCTAAATATGGGCAAATAATAAAATTGATGCTTGACAGCACACATAAATCATATTATTTATTGAATATGATTACAACAACAGTTATTGGAAATAAAAGAGAAAGTGGCATAATTATATTTGCATAATTGTGACTTGTTAAACATGTTTAATCTTGATTATGAACTCTGTCAAAATAAAAAAGACATTAGAGTGCAACAGTCAGGTTCCAGAAGTACAAATCCCAGTCATTTTCTCTACATAGGGGAACTGATTTTTAATGATAACTTATAAACCTTTAGAGACAGACTTACTGTGAGCTAAGAGATTGTTCATCAATGTAATTACATGGCACTCTGAAATACTTGATTATGGTCAGTCAGTTGCAACATTCTGAGGTCAGTTACAGAGTGCAAAAGTCAGAAAAGGTCAAAATAACTTTTTGGTAACCACTCATGCAGGTCAAATCAATGTTTATGTTGTGATTCACCTCAGCTGGTTGGTTTGGTCCATGGTTTATAACTCTTAAATTAAGACTTTAAAAAATAAATCAATAAAAAAAAGGAGAAAAATGAATGGGAAAAATATTTCCAGAACCAAAGTTGTCGAAAAAGTGGGCGGGCACTGATGAACTCTATTAGCACTGTAAGTGAATGTTAAAAGAGCATTATGAGTGTCTCAGAAATGAGAGTGATGCTTTCAAGCATAATTCTGACTGAGAAACAAAATCAGGTTAGTAATGACTAGCTGATCTTTTCCTCCATAAATCTCTTGCGAATCAGATCTAATTTCAATCCTTATTCAGAAAGATGGAAGGAGGGCAGAGACCAGAGGGAACTTTATTTGACCCCAATACAGTAGGAAGTAATGCATCACCTACTCAATATTCATTCTTACTTTTCATAAAGGGTCTGACACTTTGTATTACAGTATGTCCATATAATATATACATTACATAATACCATAAAGTATATATCTTTTGGTTGTAAATGCCATAGTCAGGCTCATAAAAGTCATTGTTACAGTGTGCAGAGAGTCTGGAAATAGATACATGCGGAAGCCATTTGTCTCTGAGATCTGAATTGATATGCTTTGTACCCTTATCAAATGAAGCACAAACACTCACTGCAGTGCATTAGTATCTAATGACAGAAGACAATTTTAATAAAATAGGATGCTTCTGCTATTTTCCTCTGCAATTCATTTGAAAGGGGTCCTATTATACTTCTTTTTTTTCAGCTTCCTTTAGTGCATAATGTTCGTGTTTACAATATCTGCAAATCTGATCTGCAACTGTAGTGCTGAGTTTTCTTCTGAGAACATACACATCACAACATTCCTCATTTAAATAATTCCCAAGGCATGAGAAAAAATAAGAGGGAGTGATGCCTGGTTGAGTTGTATTAGTAGTTTGTTGTCGCTTTGTCCAAGAGGTGCTGCTTCACAGATCTAATGCCTTGTTCAGACTGTCAGTCCAAATTTTCCAGGCATTTCCAATTGCAATCTGATTGTATTTAGCAAGTGTAAATGGCAAAAAACCAATACGATTTTTTAAAATCTGTTTCAAGCTACATACATATGTAGTTTGAAATCCTATTCAAGTCAAATTTTTGAAAACCCACTCTGTTTGGATTGTGCATACATTTTTTCGTTATATATATCTTATGGTGGCCCAATATTGCGCAACACAACAAAATCTCCACAACACAATGGAAACAAGTCGCAACACAACCACCTAAAGTCGAGTCTGAGTCGAATCCAAGTCTTTAACCAATCAAGTCCGAGTCGAGTCCGAGTCCAACTAAACACATCTGTTACGTCAATATCTTAACATTGTTTTAACCTTTACAACTGTAAAAGCCAATGTCAATTGCATCTTGCCATTTTGATTTTTAATTTTACACCATCACTTAACTAGTGTCCTACTCAGCAAATTTAAAGTCATGTAACAGAGTTTATGACTTTATGTATGTATTATGACATATTTCAGAGTGAAACAGTTTTTAGAATGTGAAAAATTATAGGGCGGAACATGACTTTATTCATCGATATACAAAAAATTTATAAATTCAAGCTGGGGGGGGGGTGGGGGGAGCTTGGTGAACGGGAACTGAAAAGCAGATAATGAACCTGTTATTGTGGCTGTGTGTTTTGTGTGGGTTTTATATGATGGGCGGTTAGACCTTTGTCAGGGTAGACAACATTTAGATTTTTTTTTTTGTGGATGAAAATGAGGCTGTGAGCGATAGACCTAGTCTTTACAGTGGCGCACACTATATATAAAAACCCTACATGTAATTTTCATAACTCAGAGTCTTACAACTGTTCTATTTTTGAATGTATTTGTAATGCATTTATAGTTAGTAAATTCAATTATGTAAGTAATAATTGCTTTTGACCCATAAAAACAGACATATTCAGATGTTTTTAAACAAACAATGTCTGACGTGTTTATGTTTTACATGGCGGAATAAAGCATGGAATAAAGCTGCACATTCCAACCTCCTAAGTTTCTGCCACTGCTTCATAAGATGTAATACAGTGCAACAGCAACATGTTATCATATTGTAAGACAACATCTGTACTGCAAACTGTTGCTGTTATTGTGTTTTTTAACAACGTTGCAATGTTGTTGCCATTGAAACCGATGCAGATATTCCGAAAACAGCATGTTTTTGCTTCCACCCAAAAGAAGGCATTTACAACATAGAATAATAAATGATCTGTAGGCCTTTTTTGAGCTGAAACTTCACAGACACATTCTGGGGACACCTGAGACTTCACATATATCCGACCCCTCATCTTGTAAAAAGGGGCATTATAGGACCCCTTGAAGTTGTTTGTAAATATGTCAAATGCAAACCAGTCTTTGTTCTGTTGTATGCCATTTACATTTAATTCCTTTTGCTCTCCTTGAAGGTTTAATCAGTTCAAAAGCTTTCAGGCTGTTCTCAGGAGTCTAATGTTCAACAATTTATCAGAAAAAGAAAAGGTACAAGACAACTCAATGGAATATCTGGTCCAGTGAAAGCTTGTGGTTTCACTTCTGGAGATTGTGTTTCTGTAGGACAGTAAGAATGGGTGACAATACAGTAATCCCGCATACTGAATTTGATTAGTTCTAGTAGTGAAAAACTACTTGTACAGCCTTTATAAATATTTGCTTACTTAACCTTGACAAGTTAATTTCTTTTATGAGAAAAATGGTATTTCTATATCTTTTTTAAATATTGTTCATAACCAAGGCCATTATCAGAAGTATTTTCAATGATCTCTAAACCCCCCAAATTCTAACGAGATTTAAAAGACACAAGGGTGAGTAATTGGTGAAAGAATTTTTATTTTATTTATTTATTTTTTATTTACTTATGTTTTCACATCATTTTTCAAATGAATCAGCTGGTGTCAAGGCATTTTAGTCATTTTTATTTATATAGTACATTAAAACAATGTACATTGTTTCAAAGCAACATTACACAAAATTATTGCATTATTAATATCTGAAACACACACATACACACATTTGATCTCTATGCAATGATCTCTAACCCCTCAAAAAAAAAAGCCCTGACAAAAAAATGAGAATAAATATTTATTTTAATATTATGGTGAATTTAAAAAAAAATCAGGAATTCCTTTATCCTGTCAGTTGTCTAAATTCTTTAAGGAACGGTGTATATGTCAGAACAGAGTGCTTCTTCAAGAGGTACGAGATCTCTTGGGAATCTGAGGTGCTTTTGAACCTCTTGAGTGATAATTCTGTAATTATTTGCCGGTTTGCATGGTGTGAGTCTGTGCATGTGTAGATGGTTAGGAGAGAAAGTCTAGGAGTGTGCACACAGTGTGATTTATTATGATATTTCTTCAGGAAGGCAGAACAAATCAGGGGTCAGACAGTAAGTGCATGTGAAGCGTGTGTGCACTGTCCATTATTCTCTTCATGTCTCCTAGTTCATTAGGTGACCTCTTCATGTCCTGCTTTTTCCTTTGAATATTTTACTTTCGCTGTGACTGTATAGAGAGTGAAACAGCAAGGGGCAGAGTGAATCCATATGACTAAGAGCTTGTACAGTATTTTCTATTGGAGATACACGTACAGTGACCCCAAAAACTATTTGTGCACTTAAATGTACTTAAAAAAGTTCACCCTCATGTCATTCCTAACCAATAAGTTTTCCATTCATCTTTGGAACACAAATGAAGATATTTGTAATATTCTTTAATCATTTTACCCATTTATTGAAAGTCCAAAATACAAAAACAGATCTTAAAAGCTGGGGCTTTGATTGGTCTCTCTGAAAGTGGGTGATTCCATATGAATTGAGTGGTTTAATCCAAGACGAGACACGATTGTTTTATATGATGAACAGTTGTAACTTAGTCTTTTATTTTGCTTCGAAGATAATGGTGGGTTTGGAACGACAAAGGTGAGTAAGAACCGAATTTTCTTTTTTGTGTTAACTAACCCTTTAATTCAGATATTAAAATGTGAAAAAAATGAAACTAGAGTTTTTTTCTTAGAATGAACTTCTCATTTTCACATCATTTTTCCAATAAATCAGCTGGTGTCAAGGTGTTTTAAGTGGAAGTACTGTATGAAGTCAGTTCCTCTTCACACAGGTGTCCTAAAAATTTTATTTATATAATTATTTATGCTCTGCACATTGTTCCAAAGCAGCTTTACGGAAAAATATTGCAGTACTAATATCTAACATTCCATAAGTCATCGTTAAGCAGTTCCATGTAAAGTTATACTTTAATATACTTGTCACATTTTTCACAGGTCTCTTAGCAAATTAACTTTTTGACCCTATACAGAAAAAAACTATTGAGACACTTGACCATTACAACAACAAGAACTTTAATGACATTGAATTCTAAATACATGGACATTAATATGTTGGTCCCCCTTTGCAGTTATAACAGCTCAGCTTCGTCTTTTCTGGAAGGCCTTTCTGCAGGAGGACATTTTCAGCCATTTTTGAGGTCAGGCACTAATGTTGAACAAGAAGCTCCTTATCTCCTTTCCAGTTCAACTCAAACGTATTTGATGGGGTTGAGGTCAGAGCCCTGTAAAGGCCAATCAAGATCTTCCACATCAACTCATCTTTATGGACCTGGATTAGAAATGTACCTTCCCCACAAAGTTGGACGCATGGCATTTTCCAAAATGTCTGCTGAAGCATTAAGATTTCCCTTCAGTGGAAGTAAAGTAAGCCCAACCCCTAAAAAACAGCCCCATACCATTAAATAGCACCAAACTTCTAAATTCCTCCACCAAACTCAAGAGACACAATCGCACAATGCAGTCAACCAGGTAACGTTCTCCTGGCATCTGCCAAACCCAGACTCACTCATGCCAGGATGACAAGGTAAAATTGCTATTTTTGTTTCCTTTGTGCACAAAAAGTATTCTTGTAGCTTCGTAAAATTACGGTTGAACCACTGATGTCACATGGATAATTTTAACGATGTCCTTACTACGTTTCTGTGCCTTGACCGTGTTACTACCCTTGCTGTCTATGGAGGGTCAGAGAGCTTTCATCAAAAATTTGTGTTTCAGAGATGAAGAAAGGTCTTACAGGTTTGGAACGACATGAGGATGAGTAATTGACAGAATTTTCATTTTTGGGTGAGCTATCCCTTTAAGCTTAAGTGTCCAAATACTTTTTTGGGCCTCTGTAAGTAAAAACACATGTAACAAGAATGTTTGTGAATTACAGTCTTTCTTAAAATCTAGTAAGCTACACAGATTTCCAGACTATCAGAACAATATTAGTGTAGACTAAACTGTGGATCACTCTATAATTGCTTTGATACAGAATGCATTGGAGGACTACATTCTGCAATAAATAAACTCAAATGCTAACAAAACTATGTCTGGGGCCCATTTTGCACACATTTACATATTGTTTTCAAAACTGTTAAACTAATGTTTACTGTCATTCCTTATTATAGAATACTTCTGGGGATTTTATTTTATTTTTTTAAATGAATTCAATACACATCACGCACAATAATTGGAGAATGTTGCCAACAAATATGCCCAATATTAGCAGTAACAACTTAGCACAGATGTACACCTCTCAAAGAGCAACAGTCTCCAAACATTGGATAATGACAGGCACTGATCTTAAAAAACCTAAAGGTATGAAATACAAAAGTGACAGGGAATGAGATTTATGCACCTTGATCACCTTCCATAGCCAGCTGGATTATTTTAAATAGAAAATTTTGACATCCAACTGCCTGAAGATTTGGATGAGATGAACCATATTATTTAAAGTTGCAGTGTGTAATTTCCCTGCCACATGCAGCATTTATGTCTCTTCCCAAACTCACATCAATGGCACTAATTGTCAAACATAATAGAAAGAACATAATAGAATCTTTTGCATAGAATAATGGCACTGCCATAAAGCATGACATCCACATGGGCAAAAATGATTTTTAACAGTAGGCCTATTACAATCCTAAAATTGCTTTCAAACTTGTATTGAGCCCAGAATATTCCTTTAATTTAGTATTAAAATAGTTTTGAGTGGGTTAATTATACTACGTCAATTTTTAGATTTTGGACTATTTACCTACCTAACTAGTGGAAAGAAAACATCCAAAATACACATTTATACACAAATTTTATTACAAGTTACTTTGTTATGTCTGTAGATTTCAATTACAATACATATCTTTTAAGGCCGTTTTCTCAAAATATTTTTTTTTTTGCCAGAAATCTCCATTTCAGTAGCACTTACATACAGTAAATGGGTAACACTTTATTTAGATGGTCCCTTATGAACATTCTGTTAACACTAAGTAATGTTGCTACATGTCAACAAACTCTCATTAGATTATTAGTAGACTGTCTGCTTCATATCTGCTAACTCTTTATTGTGATGGTCTCCCAACAGACACTGTACTGACTGTAAGTAACTTTGCAACTACATGTCAACTTATTCCAACCCTAACCCTGCCAGTCAACTAATACACTACTAACAATCTAATGAGAGTTGGTAGAAATGTAGGTGCAATGTTACTTATAGTCAACAGAATGTGTTAAAGGGACCATCAAAATAAAATGAAACCAGTAAATGTTACATTTTTAGTCCTATTTGTATTTCATTGAATGTTTTTAAAGTGGGTTTGTTCATATATCTTTTGATTTATATTGAATTGGACTTTTTGTCCGCATGATAGTATTCCATCACACTTTTTTAAGCAAATTGTTGATACTATAGGGCCTGATCTCCTGTTTTTTTATTAACATGTGTTTGAGTACTGATATGGTCCCTGAATGCCTAAAACATGCTTCAGTCACTCCTCTTTTGAAGAAACAAAATCTTGATGTGTCTAATTTAGGTAATTTCAGACCAATTTCTAATCTCCCTTTCATTTCAAAAATTTTGGAAAAGGTTGTATTTATTCAATTACACTATTTTCTGGAATCGAGTTCACTATATGCTACTTTTCAGTCAGGATTCAAAAAACTTCACAGTACCGAATCTGCTCTATTGAAAGTTACTAATGACATTATGCTGGTTACAGATAATGGGAGTGCTGTTGCGCTGGTCCTTTTGGATCTCAGCTCAGCTTTTGATATGGTTAATCATACAATTCTTATTTCCTGATTGGAAAATCTTGTAGGCATTCAGGGCACCATTCTAAATTGGTTTCAGTCCTTTTTAACTAACAGGAAGTTTTCTGTGTGCATTGGAAAACACACTCCCTCAGCAGCACATCTCTCCTGTGGTGTTCCGCAGGGATCTATTCTTGCTCCAACATTGTTCTCTTTATACCTGCTGCCATTGGGTTCCATCTTTTTAAAATATGGAGTATCTTTTCACTTATATGCTGATGACACCCAGTTGTACCTGCCCTTTAAACATCATGATTCAACCTCTATAGAGGTCCTGCTAGTGTCTTTACAGGAAGTGAAATAATGGTGTACACACAATTTTTTGGCCTTAAATGAGAATAAAACCGAAGTAGTACTGTTTGGTCCAAGTGATTTTTATGATTTAGGTGATCTTGACCTTGGCGACTTAAGTTCTTATGTCTCCCCATGTGTGAAAAATCTAGGTGAGTTGTTTGATTCAGGTCTCAAGTTCGATAAACAGATTAATTCTGTTGCTGAGTCATGTTTTATGATGTCTCGCAAAAGTTAAATCTTTTCTTTCTCTAAAGAACTTTGAAATAGTCATCCATGCATTTATTACTTCATGCCTTGACTACTGCAATTCACTCTATTATGGAGCAAACCAGTCATCCATTGGATGCCTTCAAACGGTTCAAAATGCTACAGCCAGGCTGCTGACTGGTAGTCGTAGATTTGATCGCATTTCTCCCGTTTTTAAATTCTCTGCATTGGCTACCAGTCAAACTGAAAATAGAATTTGAAATTTTAGATTTTGTTTTTAAAGCATTACATGGCCTAGCTCCAACTTATTTATCTGATCTTCTACATTGTCATAATCCATCCAGGGCACTTAGCTTCGGCAACCTAGGAGTGCTTTCTGTTCGTAGATCGAGGTTAAAACATCGTGGAGACCGTGCTTTCACGATAGCTCTAAACTCTGGAACAGCCTACCGGCATCGATCCGAATGGTCTCATCACTGTCCTCTTTTAAATCAAAACTTAAAACACATCTTCTTAGAGTGGGTCTTTAATGTATTATTCTAATTTTATGTACAGTATGTTGTTTTATACATTGTTATAGATTTTGTTTTTTATTTGAGCTTCCTGATCTGTACAGCACTTTGGTCAACCTTGCATTGTTTTTAAATGTGCTTTATAAATAATTAATGAAATGAAATGAAATTAAAGTGTTTTCTGATATTAATTAATAAAAAGAGAGATCCGAATTCCCATCTGTAAAAACATTTGACTCTGACAAATGAACAGAATGAACATTTTGAACCTGACGTTATCCAATGTTCAGATTTCTGTTCTGGAAATGTATGCAAATTTGTGCATAATTAATTAGATAATACATAATTTGCATATTGAAACAACAGTTCAGAAAAGCTGTAATATAAAACAATTGTCTTAATGTACTGTGATTACTAAACCAGGGAAGTATGGTATTACTATTTTATTTTATTTTTTACCCTATTCACCTTAAAGAGTGCAACAAAGGTCATGCAGATCCACCAGCTAGTTAGTATGAACTTTTGGAGCCATCCTTTTGGGAAATATCCTTTTAACACATTACCTCATGCTTAGTGAAGCTTGAAGGTCGACATTTGCAACAAAATATTTGCTATTGAAAGATTACACCATCTGTAATGAACTCTCTACCCAAACATATCATTCCTGACCATGTTTTTCCTTCAGCAGTAAGAGCTCAGGACATAATCCCAGCCTTGGACTTCCTTCCCGGCCAATATTGGTTTCACATTTTAATCATCACCTCATTGACCAGCTCCCTACAGGAGCAGAATGGGGCTGTGCTGAAATCTTAGTGGCTTTACAACTGATGAAAACTGCCTCTTTATCTAAACAAGCCAGAACACCTATGAGAATCTTGAAAAATATAGATAATAAAGACAATAAAGACTATGAAACCTGTAGCAAAACATTATCATTCCGATCAGTATTACCAGAAGTTGTGACTTAAAGTCATATTGCTTTAGTGAAATTGTTACTGCTATAGTCATTTCTATCTGGATTAAGTTTATAAAGAACTATTTGTTCATCTAATCGCAGACAATATTAAAACCATTTCCTGTCATCACCTTGTGGAAACACTTTCAAACCTCACAGAAACCTCAAAGTTCCCACACCCACTTATAAACCTACTCTACAGAGACTCTTGGGTAATAGATCTGTTATGAGAGCGTCATGTCTGTTTTCATGGCCGAGATTAAGACCCATTTCTGTCATGTTAGCAGCTTCTAACAGGAAAGATCAGGACATCACTCAGCTCAAAGAGAATAATGTTTGGGGAGCTCTTTTATGTCCTCTTTATGTTTTTAACAATGGAGAGAAACTTAATAGAGTAAGTTTACACCGCCAGACTCTTTCAAGCAATCTCACCCATGTTAGAGACGCATGTAATAATACACCTCAGGGTTCGGAAGCAAAATACGACTTTGTATTGTAAACATTAGCCATCCTTTAGTTTGATAGTTTACATGTAATCTAGTCTTGATGTCTACCAAAATGCTGTATAGTATCAAAAACATGTCTTGACATTACATTTTACTCAAGAGACCTTTTTAACATCATAAAAGCCTCTCTGGAATAAGCATATTATTACAAATACCATTTTTATTACAATGCCATTATTATATAACCATTTTTGCTTTGTTACTATTTAAACACTGATGTAACGGAACATTAACATTCATTATTATAAGAGGTTACAGAGCTATAATTTTGTATATTTATGTATTTTCATCTGCAACAATGACAGTAAACTTGCAAAATATCGCCCCCTTCCAAAAGCACGTGGTATTGCATGACCCACATTCCATCTTAAAACCTAATAGCATCAAATTTGTAAGCCCTCTAAATTGATCACAACTTTACTTTGAAGTAACTTTATTATCCATACATCAGAAATTATTGTAAGTATATACCATAAATTACAATAATTGTAATATTTTACAATAACTACCTGACAAACTTGATTTCCTTGAATTTAACTGGTGCAGGTTGATAAATACTTCCAGTACACTGAGATAATTAAGGGTAGAATGTCACAGTTCAAGGATGACTGTGTTGTGAAGTTATCTAACAGGTGATATCTCATCATTCTCCCTGCTATAAATGGTCCCTGGGTAATTGAATCATTCCAAAACATGGGGCCCCAATGGGGTGGGTCTCTCTCCGACAGGCTGTTCTGGCACATGGCTGCAGATATTTTACAACTGCCTATAATATCTCATGGTTATAGGTGCTTGTAGTGGAGGATTACCTTACACATAGGCTAACACATATTGGGTGCTTTTGGGGCAAAACAAATTTACTTCTTGTGATGGCACAGCCCAGACAGAAGCCACAAGAAAAAATTAGGTACAGCTTACTGTTTATCCAAAATGCCAATAATAACCTGAAAACAAGTGGTTTGTAATTACAGTACAAGCAAGATACACAAAATGTCGTCTTATATTATTGTTATATTCTGTCTGCTCACTCAAAGAGATGGAGATGAAATATTCACTCTTACAACTTTCTACAACATATTACAATATAAACAAAGTAAAACTGTCATAATTTATCAGAAGTAGAGGAGACCGGGTATGGTTCTAACATGGGGAGAGTTGTAATAACACCTATTCCACCAACCAGGGATAAACTAGGAGTCCTATAATAATTTCATTACCTCCCAGATCTTATATGAATGGTTGTCAAGGCTGTGAATAGGTACAAGCAGATTTTTATATATATATATATATATATATATAAACTGATGTTGAGGTAACAATGTCAATTTTTTGACCAAAACTATATTTTGTTTACGATTTTTATGACCGTTTGAAAAAAACTGAATTTAAGATTCTAATGGGCCTTGGGATCCCTGATAACCAACCTACTAATATGTTCTTCTAATTTTAAAGAAAGCCATACAGGTTTGGATCAAGGAATTACCAGACATTTATAAGTAAACAGCGCCATCTATTGTAAGGCTATGTACTGTATGCTTAGGTTCTGAAAATTATGTTATGTAATTATAATTATTTTACAATTATTTTTTTTACAATACAAATAAATATAGTATATTTGGCACACAAAATCTGATGACATTCTCAATTCAATTAGTTATATGAAAAAGTAATTGAATGACACATTATTCTGCCTAACTTCTCCTTTTGTAAGTCATATGGATATAGAACAAAATAAAGGTTAGTAATAAGATGTTTAGTTTTTGGATAAAACATTTGACTCCACTTTATATTAGGTGGCCTTAACTACTATGTACTTACATTTAAATTAATCATTTGGTACAGTGCACTTATTGTGTACATACATGTTTTTACATTGTACTTGTATTTTTAAAAAAACATATAGGCTATGTAATTACATCTGTAATTAATTTCTATAATTACATTTATAATTACACTGTTGACCCATCCCTTACACCTTAACCCACCCTTAAACCTACCCATACCACCAAACCTGTCCCTAACCTACCCATATTCCACCTCAATAGCAGCAATAATGTTTTGCAATACAGTATGAACACAATAAGTACATTGCACTTATTTTTTTATGTAAGTACATAGTAGTTAAGGCCACCTAATATAAAGTGGGACCAAACATTTTATATACAACATAATCTCTTTTACAATACCTTATAGGGTTACGATAACCAAACAGTCCAGAGGTAGATCATGCTTTAATAGGTGTAAACCAAACTTTCACTTGATTGTAATAATGTTTTTATTTTTTTGCATTCACTAATAAAAAGATTTTATCATTAGCTGGCGCCACACTTGAGAGCTGCTAACAAAACATCACACATTGAGTAAACCCCGCTCAGCAGTTTCTGTTTCAGCATTTAAACAGGCTCAGATAACCTCATACTTAAGAAACCCACTCTTAATCCAGCTCTTTTAGAGAACTACAGATTGGTATCCCTTCTTCCTTTCATTGCAAAAGCACTAAAATGAGTTGTGTTTAACCAAGTCTCTGCCTTTCTCACACAGAACAACCTCTTGGACAGCAACCAGTCTGGCTTCAGAAGTGGACATTCTACCAAGACTGCCTTGCTCTCGTTGAAGCCCTAAGACTTGCAAGAGCGGATTCCAAATCTTCATGACTTATCTTGCTGGATCTGTCTGCTGCAGTTAACCACCAGATCCTGCTGTCAACCCTATTGGCAAATGGTATCTCAGGAACTGCACTCCAGTGGTTTGAGTCTTACCTCTAAGATAGGTCCTTCATGGTATCTCGGAGGGGTGTCCAAGTCGCAACATCTAGCTATGGGGTGCTTCAGGGCTCAATTCTTGGACCATTTCTGTTCTCTGTCTATATGGCATCACTAGATTCTGTCATTCAGAAACATGGCTTTTCTTATCACTGCTATGCTGATGACACTGAAGTCTACCTCTAATTCCATCCCGATGATCCAACGATAGCTGCTCGCACATCAACATGCATTCACTGCTTGCAACAACAGACATTTCTTGCTTGATGAAGGACCATCACCTTCGACTCAACCTTGCCAAGACAGAACTGCTTGTGGTTTCAAAAACCCATCACTTAATCACAATTTCTCCATCCAGCTAGGCACATCAACCATATCTACTTCAAAGACAGCCAGAAACCTTGGAGTTGTGATTGATGATCAGCTGTATTTCTCAGACCACATTGCTAAAATTGCCTGGTCCTGCAGATTTGCTTTATACAATATTAGAAAGATCAGGCCCTTTCTTTCAGAACATGCTACACAACTCCTTGTTCAAGCTTTGTTCGGTCCAGACTGGACTATTGCAATGCTCTCTTGTCAGGTCTTCCAGTCAGTTCTATCAAATCTCTACAGCTAATCCAAAATGCAGCTGCAAGATCTCGCTATTCTTTAACGAGCCAAAAAGAACACATGTCCCACCTCTGTTCATCAATTTGCACTGGTTGCCAACAATTGCTCGCATAAAATTTAAGGCATTGATGTTTGCCTACAAAACCACCACTGGCTTTGCATTCCTTTACCTAAATTCACTACTTCAGACTTACAGTATGTGCCCTCTAGAAGCTTGCGTTCTGCAACATTATTGCAACATTATTGTGCCATCCCAAAGAGGCACAAAATCACTTTCACTGACTTTTTCATTAACTGTCCCCTCCTGGTGGAATGACCTGACCAACTCAATCCGAGCAGCGGAGTCCTTGGCCATCTTCAAGAAAAGGCTAAAAACATATCCCTTCAATCTTCATTTGACCCTCTAACTCTAGCACTTTCTATTCTAATTCTATCTGGTGTTTGAGTGTCAGCTTTCAGAAATTGTGTGACAAGTAAAGATTTTTTGTGTAAGCAGTTGAAAAAACTGTAATGTTCACACATGGATAAATGTGTGCTATTTGAGTTCATATTGTGATTCTTGAGGTAATTATACTGTGTGTTTGTGCTTTCTGAATGAGAAAATGGCTAAACCTTTGGAAAATGAGGGCATTTTGTATAGATTTTTGCAGAAAACACTGAGCAAATTGGAATGTGTGTGAAAACAGGTGAAATGTGTTTAATGTTTTGAGAAACGTGTCTTTGTTATGCATGGGCCAAAATGAATCATTTATAGTGTCTTAGCAATCGATAAAAACTTTAAGCGTCTGTTGGAGATGCTCAACTTTCCCTCACTGATGGAGACAAGAGCAGCCTGATGGATGTATCCTGATCACTGAAAGCTGCCCCACCAACAACAGAAGCTTCGCTTGTCAAATTCATGTGGACAACAGTGAAGAGCCACCTCGTGAGGAGCCCAGAAGAAAGAAGCCCAGACACTGAGTCATCACAGTGTCACATGGAGCCCAAAGTATATAATTACTGTATATATTCTATATAGTTACAGAGTACGTTTCATTTGTAGAGTAAGTTTTAATTTGTAGTGTATTTAGCTCATTACTGTGTGGAGATGTTTGGTGATTGTTGATGTACTGATACGCAGTTCCTGGGTTGTTCTGGTTTTTAGTGCTTTGTTATGTGGTTGTCATGATGTTTTGAGTGGTTTGCTATGCGTTATTTATGGTTCTTGGTTAGGAGTGGTTGTTTGATTTGCGGTTGGTTTTAAACAGTTGGCTTTGGGTAGGTTAGGGTCCCTCACATGGTTTGCAGCTTGACATGCTGTGAGGGCTTGTGTGCATCAGTGATGCTAAGAGCTACGCCACTGGTACTTCACAGCTATTGGTAGGGTCGCCCATAGTGGACAGGTCTCAGCTGAGATGCCAGACGAAGACAAACCACCTGATTCTGGAAAGCAGCAGACTGGCCCGATGTTCCTGGCAGAAGATCACAGTCTTGTGTATGGGTAAGTTGAACAGACATACATTATTTATATAACAAAAAGATGATTATGAAATCAGTAAAGTTTTGGATTTAATTAATTAAAACATTTAGTGACAATCAGTGTTGGGCACGTTACTTTAAAAAAGTAATTAGTTATAGTTACTAATTACTTCTCACAGATAGTAACTGAGTTAGTAAAACACGCGTCAATTCTGCATGTTATGAAAGACTCTCTTGCTCTGAGAGAGAAAGCGACTGCGAGTCGTGCGCCTTCACATTAGAATTTACGGCACGTCAAATACTGCTACACTGTATGAAGGACTAAAAATGACATAAGGAAAAATAAATAAATAAATAAATAAATAAAAGTACAAAGAAATGTAAAAAAGCAAAAATAAATAAATAAATATATAAATAAATGTACAAAGAAAAGTAAAAAAGCACAAATAAATAATTATTTATAATTTTATTTCCTTATTTATGTATTTCTTCATTTTTTCCACATTTATTTATTCATTTATTTATACATTTATTTATTTCCACTTTTATTTATTTTCACATTTATGTATTTATTTACGTATTTATTTCTTTATTTCCACATTTATTTATTTATACATTTATTTATTTTCACATTTATTTATTTATACATTTCTTTGTCCGTAGGGTAATGAGGAGGGCGTGTTTTACGTCAGGAAAAGCAATCGAGCCAGAGTAGTCGAGGGGTAAGCTTGAGGCCACAGTGACACCTTGTGGTGCCCAAACGAAGTACAAGTAGCCTACATGACGCGCCTGTTGATAGTGTGGGATGAATGACTCAGATGGGCGATATGATCAAAATCTTATATCACCGTTATTATTTCAGTTTCACGTGGGGGGTTGTTTCGGCCGGGAAGCCTGCTATCTGTGATCGCGTGCATTTGCTGAAGCTCGCGAAAGCGTGCAATCGCTCTCTTATGCGCGTTGTATTTTTAGGTTTCACTTTCAAAGCATACAAGGCATGTTTCCAATATTCAGAATAGAAGGAGGTTACTGTAGAAGATTGGTCGCCTCGCGCCTCTTCCCGTGTGGACAGTCACCGCATCAACTGATTATAATGAGTTCTCTTGGTGTAGACACGGCTTTAGATACGGATTCATCACACGTTTTAGGCTGGAAATATCCAGAATTAGGTCAAACAAGAGGTGTCCACGGGAACGGACCTAGTGAAACACACACGACATGCATTGAACATACAAGCATCATGCTCATCCAAACAGCACCTGTCGTCTGCCCTCAGCTTTTTGAGCTAACTGCATTTTTTTAATGTAACCAAAAACCAAAAACAACATTGACAGCATCAGAAACAAACCTGTAAACTGATGTCCAGGGGCATTTTAAAATATATATATATAATTCCAATCGATAAACTCAGTTAAAATAATAAAGGGCTGTTACTAGTAAAAATCCAATCAGTGTCAACAAAAGCCATCAGAGACATCATTACTGAATGCATTTACACTGCAATAAGCCTACAAATGCACAAAATGTTATGAAATTAATGTTTTAAATTTTAAAGGCAGAAATATGTCAATGTCAATCAATTAAACGATACGTTTAATATGAAACTAAAACAGACACTAGGTGGCGCCAAGTCACTGTCTTAACGAGTGAGTTCAATCCATTCAACTGATTCCTTCAAATAGGTTTCGCTGATTACGAAAACACCACTACTGCCGCGGTTCAGCTGCGGATTTGTTTCTGTGATCATTATATGTAGGCCTAAGGTCACGTGTTATTTAAAGAAATAAAACATATTTTCATGATAAAATGATCAAAAAGATGGCAGGTAGGGTAGGGGACATGTTCGGCGAACACGACTTCTTATGTTGAGAGAACAACATTTATTTCTCGTGGCCATGCGTTTAATGCACGAACCTGCGTGACCATAGCAACCTGAATAAATTAATAAAATGTTTTGAATTTAAGAGGCGCGAGGCGACCAATGTTCTACAGTAACCTCCTTCTATTCTGAATATTGGAAACATGCCTTGTATGCTTTGAAAGTGAAACCTAAAAATACAGCGCGCATAAGAGAGCGATTGCACACTTTCGCGAGCTTCAGCAAATGCACGCGATCACAGATAGCAGGCTTCCCGGCCGAAACAACCCCCCACGTGAAACTGAAATAATAACGGTGATATAAGATTTTGATCATATCGCCCATCTGAGTCATTCATCCCACACTATCAACAGGCGCGTCATGTAGGCTACTTGTACTTCGTTTGGGCACCACAAGGTGTCACTGTGGCCTCAAGCTTACCCCTCGAATACTCTGGCTCGATTGCTTTTCCTGACGTAAAACACGCCCTCCTCATTACCCTACGGACAAAGAAATGTATAAATAAATAAATGTGGAAATATATAAATGTGGAAATAAAGAAATAAATACGTAAATAAATACATAAATGTGAAAATAAATAAAAGTGGAAATAAATAAATGTATAAATAAATAAATAAATGAATAAATAAATGTGGAAAAAAATGAAGAAATACATAAATAAGGAAATAAAATTATAAATAATTATTTATTTGTGCTTTTTTACTTTTCTTTGTACATTTATTTATATATTTATTTATTTATTTTTGCTTTTTTACATTTCTTTGTACTTTTATTTATTTATTTATTTATTTTTCCTTATGTCATTTTTAGTCCTTCATACACTGCGCATCCATTCAGATTAACTGAAAAATTAAATTCTAATAATATAATATAGTAACGCCACATTTTATTGTCAGTAACGGTAACGGCGTTGTAACGGGGGAAACAGTAATTCGTTTTGATTACTCGTTACTGAAAAAAATAACGCCGTTAGTAACGCCGTTTATTTATAACGCCGTTATTCCCATCACTGGTGACAATTAATTGCTTTGTTTAGAGTTAATCAACATTAATCACAGATTTTGAAAGTGCTGAAATGTTTATGCTTCTGTTCTTGTCAAAATGGATTTAGCTCCTTTTAAAGGAATGAAAACAAAATATTTTATTAATATTTTGCAAACAAAGCCTTACTAAATGTAAAATAAAAAGTCAATGTACTGAAAAAATAAAACTATGGAACACTGAAAAAACTAAAACTGTGTTTGTGTATGTGTATAAATTAATAAAGGTGTACATAAATTTAAAAGTGTGTTTATATATACAAACTTTATATATTTATACATTTATATAATTATACTGTACATTTGTTTTACTAAATGCCAATGAAACCACTTTAATCTTATATATAGTGCATATTAAATTATTTTAATATGTAATTTTATATTAATTACATATTAAATATACAACATTTTTTAAATACACTCTTAAAAATACAGTTGCTTCAAAAGGTTCTTCCCAGCGATGCCATAGAAGAACCATTTTTGGTTCCACAAAGAACTATTCAGTCAAAGGTTCTTTAAAGAACTATCTCTTCCTTACCTTTTTATAATCTGAAGAACCTTCTTTCGCCACAAAGAACCTTTTGTGAAACAGGAAGGTTCTTCAGATGTTAAAGGTTCTTTATGGAACCATTTAGACAAAAAGGTTCTTCTATGGCATCGTGAAGCACCTTTATTTTTAAGAGTGTATAAAATGTTTCAATAATAGTTTTAATAATTAAAATCATAAATGTTTGTTAAAAAAGTAGGTAGGTGTCAGTCTTGAGCAGTCTGTAATGACACAATATAATTTCTCCAATAAAAACTTCTCTTGTAATAAAGGCCTTCTACTTCTGCTGTAATTGCTGTTACCATGAATATATATTTGGCTTTCCTGTAGCTCAAATAGTAGAGCATGGCTAGCAACGCCAAGATCATGGGTTCGATTCCCAGGGAAAGCAAGAGCTGATAAAATGTAAACACTGTAACTTGAATGCAATGTAAGTCGCTTTGGATAAAAGCGTCTGCTAAATGCATAAATGTAAATGTTAATGTAAATATTTCAGTCTCAGTTAAATCCGTAATATTTAAATCCATTTTATATTATTAAAGTCTCCATTAAACTTCACAAGCTTCACTACACGAGTGATTGTGCACTTGGTTCCAGAAGTATTTTAGGGAAAAACATATATATATATATATTTATCTTCATGTGGTTCCAAACCCGTAAACCTATAAACCTATCCACCTTTTTCTTGACGTAAAAATGGACGCGGCCATTTGTAAATTTTATGGGTCTAGCTTCCGGTCTCATCCGCATCCAGCTATTTTTAGCTGTACAAAACAGTTCGTTTTGCTGCTTTATATTGAAAATTAGTGTGTCTTATCATATTATTTTAATGTATTATCTTAATTATGAACACACTGGTTTGTGGTGCAAACAGTTTTACCGTTTACTGTACGTTGTTATTCTTCTCATTATGAACCAGAAGTCTCACCCATAGGCTTACTTCCGCATTGAAGAAAAAGGTGGATAAAATCTGAGAGCTCTCTGACCCTCTGTAGACAGCAATGCAACTGCAATGTTCCCACGTCCAGAAACGTAGCAAGGACATTGGTAAAATAGTCCATGTGACAGTCCATCCCTGCTAAAAACAAAAAACAATAGAAGCCCAATAGAAACCATCACAGAAATTCCAATGGTTTCCATTAAAATACCATTATAATACCATTATAATTTCTTTTTGTAGTGTGTTTTGGGCATTTTTCCAATAGGATTTAACATCCCACCAATAGAATCCATCACATACCAGTAGACACCGTTATAGTTTCCATTAAAACCAATACAATTCCCATTATAACCATTAAAACATTACATTTTCTATTCTTTTTTTTCAGCAGGATGTGCGGTTCAACCGTAATTTTACGAAGTTACAAGAATACTTTTTGTGCGCAAAGAAGATAGTACCCGCAAAAACAACCTGACAGAACATCTTGAGTACCCTGTTGCACACGTCGAAAGCTTCCTCAAAAAATACAGCCGACTCAGGCCCTTCTTGTAAACCGCCTCCGTATTTGTAGACCATTCCAACTGCTTGTCCAATTCAACACCCAAGTACTTGTACGATTTCGCAAGTTCCACGTTAACCCCCCCGATGCAGACTGGAGAGGGTAGGGTCTTATTCCTGCTGAAATCTGCCACAATCTCTTTTGTCTTTGCCACATTTATCTGCAGGAGATTTAACCCACACCACTTCACGAAGCGGTCAACCAGATCTCTGTACTCATCCTCCTGTCCATTTTCCACACAGCTTACTATGAATTTTTGCAGATAACATGACTCAGAACCATATACTTAAAGTCTGCAGCATAAGTTGTGAAAAGGAAGGAAGTTAGCTCAGTTCCCTATAGGGGCCAGATGTTACTTATCAGACTTATATATAACCTATACTTATTTAAATATATTCCTGAAATATTTTTCACAAAGAGGATTTTTAAAAGTCTTCCATAAAATCATCTAACTGGATGCTTCACACACACACAAAACACTTCTATTATTGCTGTCTGTCATGTTTATTTGGATAACAGTAAGATCAGCACAAATTATATTGATACAGGTTTGATGATGCAGTTTCCCTTGATGTGTCAGTATTTGTATCTGTACAAAATATTGTTTCTGTCAAAAGATAGACATTCAGATCATACAGCTTGTGTATGTGATCCCTTTTGGTTTCTTTAATAATTTAAAATGGGGGTTCACATTCACAGATAAGATCTGGTATCTGATGACGTGTTAGATTTGAAAGTGCAGTGTTTAACACACAACGCTGATTCACTGGGCTCTGCTCAGAAGTCAGGCCTGTCCTTCTTCAGTTTAGAGTAGTCCATGTTGACTGCGAAGAGCTGTGGGTAATAGGTTATGGGTTAAATTATATTATTACATATTATTACACTAACAAAATGTACCAAATGGGACTTTTTGTAAGGTTATTATAGTCTTAACAGACTATATTAGCTAAATATAGATGGACATACAAAGATGGACACAGGAATGGCCAAAAAGTCAACATGAATGTTGTTTTCACCTTGTACTGGTCATTTGGCCCCAGTTTGTTCCAAGGCTCTGGGTTGTTCTTGCGATCCCATCTGTGCACAAATTTCAGTCACTCATACTCTGAATCTAAAGACATTTGCCTGTTTGATAATGTAATGAAAAGGGCACTCACGAGCAGTCAGGGTTCTTTAGCGCAAGGCGGCCCAGGTAAAGCATAGACATGGCCGCTCCACCACCGATGAAGATGAAGAGAGGAATCAACTACAAAGAGAGACAGAATTATAAATAAAGGGCTAAAAAATTACAAAAAAGCTGAACAACCAATAACCTCCCTGTTATGCAGTCCATAAAATAAAAGACTTAAATATATTTTAGGTGTCAAACCTGTTATCATCATATTTGTTAATTCAGTTAAATAGTATTCAAAAAAAATTATATAATCATGTTTACAAATATCAGTGTTCAATTCTCTTCAAAAAAGCTTTTAATATCAAAGTAAACTGTAAAAGACTGTCAAAAGTTTCATGATTTAGCTTGAGATATAGGCCTACATACATACATACATACATACATGAATGTTTTTTGTTTTGTTTTGTTTTTTAAACACTGTTTTTTAATGCACCTGTCAAGTTTGAGATTTTGGGCTTTTTTTCAGACTAGTGGAAAGAAAACATCCAAAAACACTATTAAGTGTTTCTTTTATAGCACTTTATCTATCTGTCAATAGATTTCAATTACAATACATATTTTTAAAGGCCATTTTCTAAAAATGAGTTTTTTCTCCTACACTGAGCCATAGTCTATATCCTGAAGGTTTTTACAGAGGGATTTGTTCATATATATTTTGCTTGATTATATGCAACATAATCAAAATCATGAAAATATAGTGTTTTCTGACATCATCCAGTGTTTAGTTTTATTGTACTAGAATTTATGCAAATTAGAGCATATTTCATTAAATAATGACTCATTTGCATATCTAAACCTAACATTTTAGAAAACTTGTAATAAAAAAAATGTTTGCAATTATCAATGTAATCAATCAGCTGGGTAAGCAAGGTTGTTTTTTTTCACCTACACTTTATCAAACCGGAAAAGATATGTTTCCAAGAATGACCCCTTTAAGGCTGTCTATGTGGGCAGTTCACTAGGTTTTGAGACATCGCCATGCTTCTCTGATGGAATTAACAACGGTTTTCATGTTGATTCCGATCATCTACAAGCGGAAAGCTAATTTCTTTAATATTTAGAGTATATTACAAATCCAGTACTACTGCAGCTGCGTATTAGATAGGCTACTGTACAAAATACGTATGATGAAATTTGTCCGATTAACCACAGGGCTATTTCAAAATACATAAATGTCCGAATTCCTTCGCATACCTACTATGAATATGTTCTATACTATTTAAGGCTTAAGTCTTGCAAATCTCGATAGAAAGCTGTTAAGGTAAATGACTTAAAAGAGGAACAATTGATTTCACCTCAATGTCCTTGACAGCTGCTGAACAGTGCACTGCAACACAGCCATATATAACAGATAACGCGACCTACAGCCGGCATACGTGCTCAGGCACTGGTGTTATATGGGGAATCACGTACACAATGTATAGACTGAAAACCATTAGATCAATGCCAATATCCTTACCATATCACAGAATCACCAGAATATCTCATCATTGTGAATGAAATAACATGAAATCCATGTTTACTCCCCACTGCGGCCATTAAATATACTGTTTGCCTTTTAAATCAAACACATTTGTATTAAATATACCCCTCAAGCAGCGGGTGAGGATGTATTTACGACACAGCCAACGCCTGAATAAACGATTCTGAGGCACAATTTGAGAATGAATGAATCATTATTAACAGACTGAAGCAATAAGAGATCTGAAATACTTACAGCCGGGTGGCTTTTCAATTGTTTCAGTACGGTATTCAGCATGTCAAACACCCGAAATATATATATATATAGTGAGAGAGAGAGCAGGATTAACGAGAGATCTGATGGTGCTCGTGCGCTCTGCTGTGTTTCTGGAGCGGAGTGCAGAGGGATGCCTGACACTAACGCGCTGAAGGATTGCTCTGGCGACAGAGGGCGTCCGCGGGTAACATTCCATAATATTCGTCCTTGTAAAATTGAAATAGTCTACTCTTGAGGCCAAACCAAAATAAACCACTAGTGTTGGTGAACTGCCGCTATATATATATTTAGCAAAAAGCTCTGAGATATGTGTAACTTCATTTGAATAATCTGTTATCCGAAACTGTTTTTGGGAAGTGCTTAATTCAAATAGTTTTAAAACTAGTGCTAGACAACAATTAATAATTATATCGTGTCATGTAATGCAAATATGTGAAATCTGACAAGGTACATAGGAGCAGGAGGTATGAAACTGAATTTTTTTTAAACATGTCGTTTGCTACTGTAAATATACCATATTACTTGATGAAATGAAATTAACATTTTCTTTTGATAATCTTGACAGTCAAAATCACAGCATGTTGTTTCTCATAATATCAGAACAGACATCATGCTCAATTCTATTTTATTGGTGTCAAAACATACTACAGACATGGAAGAATTTAAGTGATCTATAGAAAGAAAAAGAATAAAACAATATGTATCATCAATGTGCATGTAGTTTTCCCAAGTACTTTCCAACGGGAAGGTAAATTGTCCAGACTAACTCATCTGAACATAAAGCATTTCAACCAAAGCTTAAAATAACAACAAACATCATGTGCGCAATGAACGTATTGAATAAAAAAATACTTGAAGTCAGATAATGTCACCATTTACATTCTATAGCTTATCTTTAGCAAAAATAAAAAATGTGCAAACAATACAGACTTGTTAACTAATATTACATTCATGTACAGATTAATCTATATAAACATAAAAATATCCATATGTTCAAGGTATACAATGTAAACATTCATTAGACAAAAGAAAAAAAAAAAAGAAAAAAAAAAACTGAATGTACCATTAAAGCATGACTGTGACATTCACCTCAAATCAAAGAACATGAATATACAGTACCTACTGAAATGGACTATGATTGTTATAATCCACCCAGATACTTTCTTCAATAAACCTTTCAATAACCAAAATAAAATATAACTAAAGTACATATTAAAAAAAAATACATTTGCTTTTTTTTTTTTTTTTTTTGAAGTAGGTGGTAAAAATGCAGATTTAAAATACAATCATTGCCTTAATAGTACCATTCAATTTATATATATATATATATAAACTGCCTTATTCAACATTCACTGTCTATAAATGACAGACTTTTCCTTATAAAACTGCCCAAATTATTAAACCATAAATCTATCAAGTCGGCCATTCCAACTGGATATTTTCAGCATTCTCACTGAGCCACAAAGAAATCTGGTATTCTCTTGTTACAATTAGCAAAACTCAATATTAAAAACCAAAGAACTGATTGTTTTTTAAAGACAATCACTTTCTATCTCCCTCACACAGATGCGGATTTCATCGGTTTTTCTTTTCTTACTAACTCATCACTGTCCCACCCAGCAGGACCCTGGAGAAACTGAGAGGCTGCAGATCAGGAAGTCCACTGGAGGTTTGAGGGGCTTCGGGAGATTGACAGGGCAGAAGGCTGAGCCTGTGTGTGTGGTGAAGTTCACTTTGTTGGGGTCAGGGCAGGAGGACACGTACACTTGATCCAAACATGGAAGGCTTAATTAGAGGATTTGGGGGGGGGGGGGGGGGGGGGGGGGGTGACAGAAGATGCACAATGTCAATACTGAGTTAACCACTCAGATTGAGAATAGTGTTATAAATGTACATAACCACATAACAACATAACATTCTAGCATGGTATGCCTACTTACACGTTCTCTTCACACACTCGGATTCTTTCACAACCCTCTGGTGGATCTCTCTGAAAGCAGTAGCTGTTATTGGGCCGTGGTGATGAGGACAGCATCACGATACACGAGTTGACCTCTTCAACTGAGGACAGAGCAATATCACAGTCAGTTCAAATTAAAGATACATAGGAAGGTGACCAGATTTATGAAGATGTACTAGTTCAGTAGTCAAAATATACTTTACTTGAAATTTCACTTGTTATTATCAACGAATTAAAAATGAGACATGTAAGTTTTTTAATGGTTGTGGGTTTCATATAGATTAATAATTATATTTTGGGGGTGAAGAATCACTTGGTAATATAGTTGCAAATAGCAAACAGATAAAAACAAGAGTCTAACAAAATTATAACAAAACATGACGAACAAAAGTGTTGTAGGGGTTAATATGTAAATAATTTAATTTAGCTCAAAGGGAATCATTTATGATTTTATAGGGAATTTGAACAGAATCACAGTTTTGCGGCTGATCACCGATTCACTGAACGAGCCGATAACATTAATTCTGCACTGGATATTAAAATCCAAAATATAGTGAAAACACTATTAATAAAACACAGTAACAAGATCGGCAGATTAAGACATTAACTTGTAAGCACAAAACACAAGATACTTCTCTTTTCAATATAAATAAGACTTTATTTATATAAACCTAAGACATAAACTAGTCTAACACATGAACACACGCATTCACACAAGTTACAGAAAGAGAGAAAGTGAGAACAGGATGAGTTTAAGAGAATGAGAATGTGATATCCCAAGTTTACAGCAATATGGGCTATTGCATAGACCTGAACAACCATCAATCACTTATTTAACCCTCACATTGAGTTTCTCAATGAGGCTAAAATTTATATTAAATGCACCAGCTCAGTTAGAATCTGGAGGTTACTTGCGTTGCGTTGCCTCTGTGTTAAGGGATTCCCTTTTGTCATCATCGTTGCAGGAAAAGGGGTTTCCCAAGTTGCCGATTGGCTGGAAGTTCAGTAGTCGTTGAAGTGATGTCTTGGGCGTTGGCTGGAGATGCGGAGTTGGTCTGGTTGAAGTTGAGAGGCGGTAACAGGCCCGAGTTGAACTCGGAGACAAGGCGTGGCGGCAAAACTTAAACTGAGAACACGAAACTCGCAACGGAAAATAAACTAAAATAAAAGAAAGAAAGGGTGTAGCGAGACTAGGTGGGTTTTCTTTTCATCGTGGTGTTAAGTAGCAACTTAAGAGCGCTAAAAAGCAGCGTCAAAACACAGTCGCAAAAAGAAGAGAAGAGGGAAGAGAGAAGGGAAGATTTGATGGTGTCCTGAGTTTTTAAACTCGGCTTCTGGACACAACCCATCTGGTGTCTTGACCAATTAGATAGGCTGTTATCTTAGCTAGGGTTGTTCCTTCCATCATAAATCAGCATGTTATCAGTCACATGGTCCGAATTTTACACGCTCTTGCAAAGTATACTTTTGAATGTGATTTCTATAACCAGAATGATACATTTGACAAAGAATCAATTGGAAGAAACGTTTCAAGCTAGAATTGTCTAACTCATACATACCAAACATGAATAAACCTTAAAGTCATTCAATAGTTATTAAAAAGACATACATAATATGTGCTTAAAACATGATAGTCTAATGTGTGGGTTGCACACATAATATGGGGTTATGCATAGAAATGTCCTTTTAGGATGATTTTATGTGCATATGAAAAAGAAAGTGTCTGTGTAGTTCTGTGGAGACCAAAAGACCAAAATCTTGATTATTTGCCCCAAATTTGATGATCTCCTTCCTGCGTTGGACTTATCAATAAGTGTTCTTTTGTCTTATGCCGAGTTCACACTGCACGATTTTAGCCCGATTTTTCACTCGCCAACAGGTTTTGATAAATTGCAGACAAATGCCTGAAATCGGAGGCAAATCGGAGCTCATTCACGTGAGTGACAATTGCGCAGTGTGAATTATCAAAGAAGCGATCTGAGGGAATCGCCGACATGTCGCCGGCGCCCGTGAAATATTTGGCATGCTAAATATCTGGAGCTATAAATAATAAATAATCCTGAATAAATAATCCATGACTTCTGACTGAAAAGTACATCGGCGATGACCTTCAGCCAATGAGAGACAAAGATACAGGGCAGAGGGAAGTTCGGTGAGGAGTTATAGACCATATCAGTATTTTAATATGTACAATTATATCATACAGAAACAAGCACAAACGCTTGACCAGCCGCAACATCAGCTTAACAGTTACTGCAAAATTATTATTTACCACTCCTTGCAGAACACAATCCCTGTTCCCTGCATCTCCCTCTTGCATAATCAGTTTTTGTTTTTGTAGCTGGAAATCAGCGCACAGACCATTTGCGGGCTATATTTTTTTAATACTTCCAGTCTCGCTTGAGAAACAACGGGCTGACGCACACAGGTTCTCGCGTTATATCCTTATCACTTCTCGCGTGTGTTTTGTTGTGAAACGTAGTTTGCGGATCAGACAGAGTTGTCGGAGATTCTTCCTATTGTGAAATCGTGCAATGTGAAAGCCCCTGTCGCCATTTCCATCGTGCAATGTGAACACAGCAGCGACTGAATGCTACCCCAGATAATCACGCAGTGTGAAATCAACAGCGATCCGACAAATTGAAAATCGTGCAGTGTGAACTCGGCATTAATGTTGCAGCTTGTTGGTTAGGCTGTCTCCAGAGGTTGGAGCTAGGAATCTGATTTATTTTTGCGGCCCCTCTGGAATTTCGGCTCCTCGTGTTTCGATGTTCTGATCGAATCTTAAATTTGTCTGACTCGTTCTGATCCTACAGTGTATACATTTTTTTTTTTTAACATTTTCTAATTGTATTTAATATATGTCTACAAACTGTGAAAATACTGTATATGATAAATACACCTTTTTAACTTTTCAAATGTTGTTTACACTTTTTAAAAATGGATTGTACTATCCTCTAATTAGGATTATTATTTTGCAGTTTAAGTTCATTTTAAGCACAACGTATGTGCTTTCTGCAAACTGAATTGTTGCTAGCGTAATGGACCCTTTTCATATATCTGAGATTGTCAGTATAGCATTATAAATGCATGTAACATTTTTAGAAAACAAAATCTATTGGTAGATTTACAATGGTAATAATGGTGAAAATGCGTCGTCGCAGTATGTGAAAATGGTCCTTTTCTTTTCATTCTTAAAAAACACACACACACACACACACACACATATACATACATACATACACATATATATATATATTTTTTTTTCCATATCGGGGTGTATTGTCACCTATGTGATATAGTTAAAGGGGTAGTTCACTCAAAAATGACAATTTTGTCATCATTTACTCACCCTTAAGTTGTTCAAATATCTGCAAGTTTCTGAGTTTCTTTCTTCTGTTGAACACAAAAGATGATATTCTGAAGAATGTTGGTAACCAAACAGTTGCTGGTAGCCATTGACAAAAAAAAAAAAAAAAATTCCATGGAAGTCAATGGCTTGGTTACCCACATTCTTCAAAATATCTAAGTAAGGCAAGTATATGATGCAAAAAATTATTGGCTGAGTTTTTGGGTGAACTGTCCCTTTAAGATTACCGTGTTGTGAGAGCGGAACGTTTGGGAACATTTTAAAATTGTATGCAAAACAATCACAAATTCTGTTCAAGCCCTGTTATAAAAGTACATACAAACAGTAAAACAATATTACATGAATTTAATCAGTGTAGAATGCAGCCCTCTGTTGGTGAAAATGACTACATGATTGCTCTGGTAACCAGCAGGGTATGCTGGTCAGGAGTTTTTGCAGGGTATTTAAAGGGCGTTTTGAATGTGCTGAAAAAAACGGTACATTTCTGGGCACAGGACACCAAAAACCAAACTGTGTCCAGAAAATGTGGACATCTGATCACCCTAATATATAGTTAAGTTTTTGACAGGAATAATATGGTGGTGACGTATAAGCTAGAGCAGGGTTCCTCAAATATTGCCCTGGAGGGCCAATGCGCTGCAGAGTTTAGCTCCAACCCTCATCAAACTCACCTATCTGTGATTTCCAATGATCCTGAAGACATTGATTGGCATGCTCAGGTGTGTTTGATTATGGTTAGAGCTAAACTCTGCAGGAAAGTGGATGTCGTGGGCCAGATTTGAGGATCCCTGAGCTAGTGTTTCAAAATAACAGACCTACCAGTTTCGAGGTCTAGAGGGCGCTGTGGAGAGCAAGATGTGGATGAGGAAGAAGAAGAGTGGGAAGCTACACAGGAAGACCCAATCTGAAATCCACTCTTGGAACTCAGGTGAGGAACAGGAGCCCTGTGGCCATCAGGAACCTCATACAGCTTTAAAAATAAATAAATAAATAAATAAAAAGTTACATGAAGGTTTCCAGTCATGCAAGTTTGAATATGCAACTTTGCATCATATCAGCCTTCACAATCAGTTAAAATAGTGATAAAGTGTTAAATAAAAAAAAAAGAAAATAAAAAAAGTGTTAGACATACTCCACAGTGGTGAACTGATGATTGATGTGTGAAGACTTTCTCCAGCTCCTGGTCTAGTCTCTCTTCACTTTGACGCAGACGTGACGGCAGTCGAGTCAATGATGCAGATGGGATTAATAGAGCAGGGGACTGAGGAGAGAAGAAACACAATATTAGTATTAGTATTATTACAATGGCTTTTTATTCTTATTATCTAATAATATTTTCTATCCCCAATTATTCCCAGATTTCTTTTCCCTTTATTCACTTTATTAACAGAAACTGGGAGTATTTAAATATTTAATTCATTAACAATGATTCAATTGTGATGAGAGAAAAAAAAAAAAAAAAAAAGTTGGCCCCGTCTCCTGGGTTGAAAGCCACCGCTCAAACACTAAACATAACCATCCAAGAAACCTTTTGGTATTTTCACAAATACATCTACATTTGCGTTAATAATTTTTTGTATGTTTTTTTAAAATTGTTTTAATTGCAAGAGCATTTAGGGTTTTAGGTCTCCTATGTTTCCTACCTATAATCAGGACTTGACATTAAAACCCCACAACCCATCATATGGTCACTCCCACTAGCCACTTTGGCGGGTTGAATTTTGTATAGCCTACAGTAACAGAGCTCAACATTAATGCTTGTAGGACAAGTGGATATTTTGAAGGGGCGACTGAAAGACAACTGATGTGACTAAAACAACTAATTAGGGATGCACTGAAATTACATTCGGTGTAAATGGCAATCGATAATGGATAATCAACAAGGTCAACCTAATCAACAAGGTAATCAACAAGTAACAAGGTTGGGCCAGTTGAGGCTCACTAAGTCTATCTGTATGTGAACAATCTCGTTGAGAAATCAAAACAAATGAACGCAACTGCACACAGAAGAAACAGACTGCGGTAAAAATGTAACTTAGATTTTATATTTATAACCTGCAGCCTAATTAAGCAACATGACACGACCAAGAGAGTTAAGTTTTCCCTGAAAACCACGATTGCAAATTTGACATTGATTTTATACAAGAGTTCAAACGAATAGTCAATATATATTTTAGTACAATATTGTCAATGTTGACATTTTTGCTTGATCTGGTTAACGAAAATAGTTCCAAAGATCACAGAAGAGTAGTCGCGCATCTCTGAGAAAAACCGCAGTTTTGTTACTGAACGATTTGCGTTTTTGAATTACTCATTTGAGTCAAAGATTCAGTGGTCCATTCATAAAGACAGGCACTTGCTTCATTCTTAATTGAATCAGACGTCAGAACGAATCGTGTACATGCTGCCACCTACTGGCGCTTTACTTTCATAATTAAAAGTAGCTTATCTTTGCATCCCCCCCCCCCCCCCCCATCATTTCATATTTGTTTATTTAAAAAAAAAAAAACTGATTTAAGACACCAAGCTCACAACATTATTTATGCGGTTATAATTTTGGCAGTGTAAATGCATTCATGCTACATTTCAGCTTCATTAAACTGTCCATGTAAATGCATCTAAATGACACTTCAGAGGCTTCTGGTTCTTCTGCAGTGGAAAGATAGGCTTTGTTAATACTGATTTCATTTGATTGGTAACCGCCCTATGTTGACTTATTATATTAAGTGAAATTATTCATAAAACGTAAGAATTTGATATGAAAGATGACATATGCATTTAATACAGTTAGGGAAAAATCCCCTTTAAATTTCATAATTTCCCAACAACAAAATTGTGGCCAGTGAAAATGCTGAGTGGCTAGTAAATTTGGAGAACCACTAGCCACTGTGGCTGGTGAGCAAAAAAAAGTTAATGTCAAGCCCTGCCTATAACGTAAGTGAACCACAAACAAACATACTTTAAAAGCATGCAATACATTTAAAACTGCAAATTAGCACATCTCATACATTACACTTCATTTCTTGCTAACACTTTAAGACAATGTTAGCATGAGACGAAAACAAAAACACAAAAAGGTTTTTTTTTATATTTTCAATTCTTGCTGCAAGAATCTCCCAAGCCAGATTTTAGTTTGTATATTTAACAAAATTACACAGAAAGGAAGAGCTTTATCAACATACTGTATAAAACAGCCTATCACAGTTTACAGCAAAATCAACAGCCTCAAACAAAACTCTTGAATAGATATACATCTCAAAGTCTATATGGTATGAACCTTGAAAATTCTCCAGTGTGTACCTGAGCAGGTTCAGTTTATGCTGTTGAATTATAACTGCCCTGGATATGAATAAAGGATGTTACAAAAACTATTAAATATAGCCACAAAGGGATATTTATTGCAAATTTCATGGACAGCGAGTACTGCAGTATGCTGCGTTCTTATACATGGGACTAATAAAACCTTGAAGTTTGCTTAAATACCAAATTTACAGAACACATCTGATAAAAGTGCGACGTGTGTGATTTTGCAGATTGTTGGTCTAGAATTTGGTGCAACAGTATGTTGCAATGCATAAAAACTAACAAAAACAACAAGCATAACAAAATACCATTATATCTACCTAAAACTAAACTGAAATTAAAAACCATAATAACACAATCAAATAAGATCAAGAAACTGTAATAACCGTAGGAAGTGTTTGCAGCTGGCCAGCATGTGTTTAAAGCAGAAGAGTTTTTGATACAAGCACTCTTCCTGTTACTTTTTGCAATCCTCCACACTTCCTCTAACATTTGTGTACATGTGTCAGAATATGGCACTTTAGTGCACTTGAAGGCTTTACCCGCAGACCACCGAACTCATTTGAATTTTATGAGCGTCTAGAAGCTTTTGGTGCAAGTAAGAATCTGCTCACAACCAAGAATGTGCTTCCCTAAACAATAATACAACCGGAGTTATATTCTAATTTTACGATAATATGTTGCAACATTTTGACACATGACATGCAATGATATAGATTTCCATGCAAGTGCACTACAGTTCACTGAGGTACAAATAGTATCTGCCACCATTTACACTTACGTAGTGCAAAATACATACTGCTATTTTCAGTGTAGAAAGCACCAACTGCTATTTGCACTTTCAGTGATGTTTGTAAGATTTTTTTTTTGTCAAAGTACATTCTCTTAAGCCAGTTTATTGTTCATTGACTGCTATAAGTACACCATCCATGGGTTTATCTCCCCTAAATGATTGTTGTATAGATAAGAATATTCATAAGGCCTTGATGAGTGTAAGGGGCGTTTGCAAATATGCTTTATTTTTTAAATTAAGCTTGATTTTTGTAATTCTGCAAGCGATGCCAGTAGTGCATAAATGGCATACTTTTTACAGCATTTTACCACAATTTCAATTAGCTCCATTTGATCTGTTTAGGTTGAAAAAGGAAATGAGGATTGGGAATAAGGAACCGGGGAGCATAAACATATTTTAAAAAGAGAATGACAGTATGTGTTTATTGTATTAGTACCTGATGTTGGTTGGGCAGTTTCTCTTGATTGCCAACCAGAACACCTGACCTTTTCTTCTGTTGTAGTTGTTGTTTCAGCTTGAAAATCTTAGAAACATAAGGAGTGTAAGGATAGAAAAGAAACAGCAGACATTTTCTTCCCCACATACAATATAGAGATGCATGTAGTGCGATGTAGATATACAGTATCTTACATGACTCACAGTACACGTAACCACACATGAACATGATGCAATTTTCAATTTTATTTATTGTGCAATGAGGCTTACATATGAATCTGCACACACGTCACTTCCATCCTGGAGACGTTCTGAATTTCCCCATGATGCCGAACGTTTGTGAAATCCAACAGCTGTTGTTTCAGCCCCAGCTAACCATGTGTGTGGTGTCTTTTAGAAAAATAACATTATAAATCACATAAAACTACATTTTAAGACTCTTGTTCAGAACATATTATCATCTGTTCCTCATGACTTTGGAATACTGCACTAGTCATTTTGACTACTTTCATGGTGCATTTTTACCTTCTTTTTAAAGTCGGCATGAAATTAAAATTCATCCCATTTGGTTACATCCTTGTTTTACTCACAAGGTTGACAGAATTTTTAGTGAACACTTACAATTAGACATTTTGCTATTAACCAGCTACACTTGCAAATAAAACCATTTTTAGAGAGACTAAAATATAAGGCAATTTCACAAGTAAATGGGTCAAACAGTCTTAAGTTGATGATATGAAAGAAAGAGTGAAATTTTGGCTAAGGTAATGAGGAACAGAAAACAGATGATATTTAAAAAATGAGAAAAGCTGATGCCCCCACTTCCCTTCACATCTGAGCTGAGGATTAAAGTTCATTAGGATTGCAGTAAATCATAGGATGTGATGTAACCTAGTTTGAGCAAACCATGGTACAATGATGTGTCAGAGAGTACCACAGACACATACCATGGTACTGCATGGCCCAGTTTACACCGATATTAACATCTGTCCTGGGTGAGTCAGCTGAACTCATCTGGTAACATGGGCTAGAATTTATTATGGATCTTGCATCCATTCACCTGTGTGGTTTTGTCTTCCCTGCCGTGTCTGTCATCCTCTTTGGGCCATTGGCCTTGCAAGTACGGCCACACAATCGCATCCAGAGATACCGTGTGCTGGATCGGAGTCTTCAAACGCCACTCTGCTTTGGTCCTTTCACCTGAGGAAACAAGAAAGCTTGAAAACACCTGAAATCAAAGTGACAAAGAAAAACAAAGACAACATTTTTAATGAATGTGTGTAGATTTTCTATTCACTGGTCTAGATCATAAATTGCTTCTAATTATTATAGTATTATTAGATAATATGAATAACAATTTGAGCTGTAAAGATTAACATGATTTCCAGAATGTCTGATATGAACAAAACCAGACGATCATGTCTTCTAGCATGACTTGGGATGTTTCAAAGAACATCTTGTGCTTCAATGGATGCAAGAAAATGTGACCTTTAGTACAAAGGAGTTCACATGATCAGTGTAACAAATTTTATCATTTGATTACTGAAATATTTCTTTTTCATTCTTCTCCGTATGTCATAAACATTCTCGGTTCCATTAATTATTTTGTATTAAAACAGCATCTTTATTTCCTGCTTTGGAATCCCAGATTTTTTTATGTAGTCCCAATGGCATATGGGATATATATATACAGTATGATACAGTATGTCAATGAAACCATTCATCTTACAAGTATAACTTAATCGTTTATAGTAAATATAACGTTACAGCCACTGTTTATAATTAAAATATTAATGATGATGAAGATGTGTTGCTTGCTATGCACCAATAAAGTCTGGAAGAAAACTGAATATATATTAAATGCACATAAATTTTAAGGTTAACGGAATAATGTATGTGTTTAGATCGTTATAGCACATGAAGAAACAAGTTAAAGTACTAAGTTAATGCAGTTGCAAACATTCACATAACATTTCCTGTTGATCTTCAAGATAGACATCCAGTGGCTCAGATCATGATAGTTACTGGTGTGTATAATATACTTCACCTGGAGTGATATTTGTGACGGAAGCTGGTTTGTGCAGCGTGAAGGGAACAGTAGCTCTGAGAGGCTGGAGACCTGATCCGCTCCTGGACGTCTTCATCTCTCCACAAACACCGACTCTGGCGTCGTGAGCGGTTTTTGTCCTTTTCCAACTGTCCATTTCTAGCTATCTATCCATTCTAAATGTTTCTCATCTAGTTTCTTAACTAGAAGATATACTTATTAAATCGCATTCAAGTAAACGATTATAAAAGTTAAGAGAGCTACTTGCTGCTCAAAACCGAGTAACACTCTACCTCTCAAAACGCTCTGTGTCGGATCTATCTTTCATTCATTTAGGAAGTGGGCGGATACCTTTAGAATTCGCCTTTTGATTGGCTAAAAGAAATAGCTGCGTTAAGATAATTGGGTAATAAGACATCAATCCAGAAATAACGTAAACATTTTTTCTTCGTCTCAAAGAATTAAATGAATTGCTCATTTGCACACACACACACACACACACACACACACACACACAAACAAAAACAAAATTCTCATGAAATCAATACCAAAGTTGCTGGCTTCGTCGCTTTCTTTTAGATTTAAATGAAGCTATGTACTGTAAGTGTACTCCCATTGACAAATTAGCAAAAGTTGAAATAATGTTATTGAAACTTGAATGTGTACAATTGCAAATAGATGGGATAGTTAAGCTATGGTTGGCTTTCCGGGCCCCCTCTCCCTTGTCAGGCCCTTGGAATCATCGTAACCTCCCATTACGGTGTCCCTGCATACAATAATATAAAGAATCTGGGGTTAATTAATACTTAACTGTAAGTAAAGCAACATAATTTATATATTTCATACAGATGTGGTACTGCATTTCATATCTATGTACAGCATAGATGTGGTATTTCTTCCACGGGTGTAACAGTCACGTCCCTGTGGGTGTCTTCAGCATGTATTGTTGGAGATAAACTTCCATCTGTGGTAGTTTGCGTAGGGTGGAGTTTGTGTGAGATAACACCTTCTGAATTTGTAAATTAATTGTTATCTTAAGTTATTTAAGCAGAAGAGCTGTTTTATGGCCAGTGTTCTGAAACTTATATTTGCCAGTTGTTTGTTTGAAAAGTACAATTGTATTGATATTTTGTTATCTATGGTTTAATGTATTTGCTTTTTTCATGATTTGGGGTTGCAGAGAATTCTAGGCTTAGAAATATTGAGAGACATTCTGGCCATTCATAGAATGTTTTTGAAACTTTGATATAGAGTGATATAAAGTGAAGTTTTTGTGTATTTCATTTTGAGTTTCACTTGAGGAAAATATCCTTTTTTTGACCCCATCCACATCTGACAGGAAGGGCTTTTCTTTTGCCCTTTGTCTTTTGTAAACCTATCTTTTAGAATTTAGTCAGTTTGAAGATCAAAAGTCATTCTTTAGCTTCACTCTGCTGCATGCTGTGACATCAATCAATGGTCCCATCTTTTTTTAGCAAGCATATTTTGAGCAACCGGTCCCCATTTTGCATTTAGACACCTCTGTTAGGTCCTTTTTACTGCAGCAGTCCAAAGTGAACAAATGATGCTGACCTTTGACCCATAATTGACACTTGTTCTTTGCTTGACCCCTGAGTCGTGATGACCTTAAAATCAAGTCAATTTGTACAGAGTGACATCTGGAGGAGGCACAAGTTTGAAATATATTAGAATGGTGTGTTCAGTCCGCATGAGACTACAGGACGTTATGCAGTTATGTGAGATTTTATATCACAGGCTACTTTGACCTCTTTTGATATCAAATGGTTAGCTGAAGAACACTGATCATGGTTTACATTAAGAGGGCGTTTACACAAAACCATTTTCAACTAAAAAAAAAAAAAAAAAATGTTTTGGCCATTCATTTACACGACAACAGCCTGAAAACAAAAACTTTGTTTTAAAGTGCAAGTGCAAAAACGAGTTTTAAGGTGCAAGTTTTTGAAAATGTTCCCATTATGGTCTATGTGACAACAACAAAAATACAAATTTGCCTATGCCCATTATGTGTTTCAGCACAAAGTGACATCGCCATCTACTGGCCTGGCAGGCATAGTGCAGCATTTCAAGTCGTTTTTATATATAAGCTAGTTAATCAAATTGATTTGCCTTATCATATCATATGACACTAAAAATGGCACTGAAGCTGGTTTTTCATGTTTGTTTGAGGGAACTATGCTTGAATCAAGCATTTGTCAAGTTACAATCCCTAAAACAAGAAAAGAGGGGCTGTTCAGTGGAACAGAAGAGACAAACAATAAATACAGTGAACAATTATGACTCAATGGAAAACATTAGGACAAAAAAGGCAGTTTTATTGCGATTTTAAGTGACAAACAGCATAGTTTCCAATGGCTTTTTAAACAAAGAAATAATGTGCAATAAATTAAAAAACTAATTTAACGCTAAGGGTGAATAGCTGTCTAACACAACACACACATTCTCAAACAAGTAGACTTTCAATTACACTGACAATGGAGGGAAGAAATCTAGCTTATCAGTTTTATATGATGCCAATGCGATTAAAATCAATGCAAGGTTTCAAATCTGCTGCTAATATACTGAAAATGACAGTGGCCCACACATTGCAGACATATTGTAATGATGCAACAACAGATGCCAAATAGATGTCAAGCATACAGTACAATACAACAGTATGCAGATATACACTGGTCCAATGTTTACTTCACTCACTGTCAGTCATTCAGCAATATTATACTGCCATCATGTGCAGAGCGATCCCATCTTCAGACTTACTTCAAGAGGCAAGAAAAGAGGAATAAGGCAGCTATTCCAGAAATGTCTTTCATTTTATTATCACTGTAATTGTACAGCAGACTGTAAAGACATACACATCTTCTTGTTCATCTTTTTAGTTCTTACATGTTGTTTGGCAGAGGAGGGATGTTTAGATGGTTGAAATGTGAGAATGAAAAAAAAGTGATGATAATGTCAAAATACTCATTTGTAACTATAATATGCTTTCTTTCACACATTTTCATGGTTAATTTCTGGTTTCGTTTATATGTGTTCTGTAAGTATGTATGTTCCCATAAGAGATTTTAAAGGGCAACAGAATGTGGGAAAGCTGTGTTGGGCTTTGACACATGAAGTTGTAGTGAAAACTGCTTTCAGGTCTCAAGTCTGTCAGTGCATAGTCCACAGTTTGCCTTCACAGGATATCACAACAAGTCAGGAGAAAAGGTTTGAACAGCAAAGACATTCAGAGATATCCGCATTTGAAAAGCTCTGACGGGATAAATCTGTGAGAAAATATCTCTTGTCATAACTACAGAGGTCTCGCTATAGCTTATCAATGATACTTTCATGGGAATTAGTGTAACAGGCATTACACAGGCTGTAGCCGAGCCATAGTATCTTAGGATGTCTTAGCTGACAGTGCAGTTTCTCTCTGCTTGGTCTCATTTGGTGGTCCCTAGCTGGGGGTTAGAGCAGGACTGGGCTCTGCGCTGATGTTTACCAGGCACTCTGTCGACCTCAGGCTTGGCAGGGACTTACAGCTGGGTAAAGAGGACAGAGAACCACACAGACCTAACATAGAGGGAGTGTAGTCTTTTTCTGAAATGAAAATGGAAGAAATAGGGATTATTATTAAACCCCAATAATAGCTTTTCCTGCTGAAAAATAAAAACAACAACAAAGGGATAGTAAAAAAAAAAAGAGAAAAAAATCATTCATTTACTCTCCCTCCTGTCTTTCTTTTGCAGAACACAAAAGATTTTTTTGAAGAATGTTGGTAACCAGATTATTTGGTTAACGCTGACCTCCATCAAGACTAAAACAAAATTATATATTTCTCAAAATATAATCTGTTATGTTCTACAGAGAAAAGAAACTCAAACAGGTTTGAAATGACGTGCATGGCACATAAGTAAATGGTAAAATATTAATAAATGAAGCAAAAAAAAAAATTTGGGTGAACTATCCCTTTAAAGTCAACATGAAACAGAAGCTGCAATTATCTTTTCTCTAATGCTATATATGTTAGAATGAAATGGCTGTGGGCAGGACTTGATTTTGTCCATTGGGAATTGATTGGATCACTGTTGTGTTGTCATTCACTAATTGCTGCTGTGAGTGACAGATTGTCAGGGAGAAATTATTGTCCAGCCCTCAATTGTCCAGTACCGGTGTCATCAGAAAGCGAGAAGAGGACTGCATCTACAATTGCATACTTCCCTAATATACGGTAGTTGAAAAATATTTTAAAAGAGTACGCTCTCAGAAAATAACTTACAAAAGCTGCCACTGGGGCAGTGCTTTTACAAAAAGTACTAATATGTACAATTTAGGAACTAATATGTACACTGTAAGTACAAATATGTACCTTTAAGGTACTAAAATGCACACTTCAGGGAGTATATAAGGTACAATGTTGTACCTTTTGAAAGGGTACTGGGTAACACTTTATTTTGAGGTGTCTTTGTTACACGTTACATGTACTTACTATTATAATAACAATAAATTATGCATAATTACATGCATGTAACCCTAAACCAAACCCTAATCCTAACCCTAACCATACAGTAAGTACATGTAGTTAATTAATATTACTCAGTACTTAAATGTGTATTTACATTGTAACAAGGACACCTAAAAATAAAGTGTAACTGGGTACTGTCCCACACCTCATGATGATAGTCAAAAATCTGTCAACGTTAAGACTTTTGGGCAAATGCCCATGCTGGTACACCATTTTGGTCCAGCAAAAAACTAGCTACCATGCTTCAAAAACCTGCTTAACCATCTTATAGCTAGTAGCTCAATTGATCAACCACCAAAACCAGCTGGGACTAGACGCTAAATCAAAACAAAGCTACAGTACCACATTAAGCTTGTTGTGGGTGGATTTTAAGGTGTACCTGCTGTGCACCAGGCTTTTCCATTCTGTCTCCTTTCCGTCCTCTGAGAATCTGTGTTTAGGCTTATATGTGGCTCCGGGCTGGGGAAACTACCCCTAAAATACAACAACAGACCCACAGCACAGGTGTTTTTTTGCCGTTGAATTTGTATCACATTCTCGATGTAACACAAACTTCAAAAAGCCAGTTGTTTAGCTAAAGCTTGGGAAAAGAGAGCCTCTTCTCACCTGTGGTACAGTTTCCTGTCCTCCTGGTTGTTGTACTTTTGCAGTGATGGCCATTGGTTAACAAGAGGGATTGACAAATCCTTAGAGAGTGGATGTGATTCTCCTGGAATCAGACTTGTCCTGTGATACAGTTAAAGACAAAAGCATGGTATGGTCTTAGCGGGTAAGTGTGTGTCACAGATTCTTCAATACTGTATGTGCCACAGTTTTTAGCAGTCATTACTAATATGAAGCAGTTTTAGTGAACTTAATTCATTTAGATGTTACCATTTTTCAGTGTATTTACTCTTATTTTATTGCAAGTATGGCATTACATCATTCTTCACAACGCCTGAAATCATCTGTTCTCAGACCATAAATCAATACGTCATATAATTAAATAATTATAATACTTTAAAAAGAAATCTTTAAAAGAAATCATATTTTTAGTTAAACGTGATCAGATATTTATATTAAAATAATAAGGAAATATCAGTTTTCTGTCATTCTGAATGTGATCTTTCTAAACTACCTATTCTGAATTCAGCAATGCTCTGGTGAGATGGAGTAGTAGTAGTAAAATTTAATTAAATAATTATGAAACGTAAACAGTCACATGAATAGTAAAGAAATTTTGATCACACTTTAGTTTGGGGACCAATTCTCACTATTAAATAACTATTAACTATGATTTTTGCCTCAATAAACTCCTAATTTGCAGCATATTAATAGTTAGTAAGGTAGATGTTATGTTTAGGTATGGGGTAGGGATATGGTAATGTAGAATAAGACATTAATATGTGCATTATAAGTACTAATAAACAGCCAATATGCTAGTAATATGCATGCTAATAAGCAACCAGCCAACAGTGAGAATTGGTCCTTAAAGGGGACATCGGATGCAAAATTCACTTTTACATGTTGTTTGAATTTAAATGTCTTGGCAGTGTGTGTACACAACCACCCTTTAATGATAAAAATCCACCCAGTGCTTTTTAAAAATCCCCACAAATAATAAGCACTTTTTCAGAGCAAGCTTTTCACAGATTCTTGGCAATTTGACATCACTTTGCACAGGCCCCTCCCACAACTGTAGACAGACACTGGCGTTTTAGCATAGACCCGCCCTGAATGAGCTGTAAGTCCGCCACTGTTTTGAAGCCAGAGCAGGTATAGACAAAAATGTCTCCTAAGCGATTGAGGTGTTCTGTTGTTGGATGCAATAATGAACATAGCAGTCATCATTTTCTCCCGACATCTGAGCTGCTGAAGACACAGTGGATTACTTTTGTTTTTGAAGGGAATGCGCCCCCCGATCCACCTAAATGCGTTTATGTTTGCGCAAATCATTTTACACTATGCACACTGCTTTGTAAACGAGGGTTAGTACAAAGCAGGTTTTGCTAAAAAGTTGTTCCTGAAGAATTGATCGGTACCAACTGTTCGTGATCCAGCTTCACCTCCAGAAAAAGTGAGTATACGTTTTTTTAATGAATCTTTGCAAATCACTTTTCCTAATAATGTGCTAGTTAGCAAGTTCCACGACGAATGCAGATAAAGTTAACAGTCTCAGAGATCATTGATATGTCATCATTTCTATTTAGAACCTTCTTAATATAATTCATAACCGCATGTTTATAATAAACAATGCATTAAGGTGATCGTCTTATTACAAACTGTGCACGTTTTCTATAAAGATAACATGGTAACACTTCATTAAGGTTACCTTTGTAGAGGGTTTATAAAGGTGTTTGTTGATATATAATAAGTCATTTACAAATGTATTTTAAGCATATTAGCAGCAGCATTTACGCACCTCTGTTTATACAGCTGGAGCAAAACGCAGTCTAGAGCATGTAACTGCTCTGAAGACACGCTAATGCCACACTAGTAACAGATATGAGAACAGGTTAAATTAAATAAGCATTCTCGTGTATGAATTTCAAACGGGGTTCACCATATCCAGCATGTGTATACTATTAATGGAACTGTGTTACATGTGTTAATATCATTGCTCTTTTGTTGATTTTGATTGCTTCCATTGTCCTCATTTGTAAGTTGCTTTGGATAAAAGCATCTGCTAAATGACTAAATGTAAATGTAAGTCAGGAGAAGCTTACCGTAAACGTCTCTTATCTGAGAAGGATTTGACTTTCAAACAAGTCTGTGAAATTTCTCTTGGCTTGGAACTGGCATGCAAGGATACAAAGAAGTTGACTGAACGTGCTGACCATTCCAGTGCTGGTGTTCATTGTGTTGCCAGCTGTTCACGGGGAAACCAGAAAGACAAACCGCAGGGAGGGTCTTCTCATTCAAGTTTCGCAGCATCAAGTAGATCAGCACAGAGCTCTTCAGCTAGATGAAAAATGACATGCCATCGTTGTGGTAGAGAGGGTCATCAGCTACAGGAATGCCATTTCCGCACTGCAGTATGTCATGTATGTGGTAAAACAGGCCATTTGAAAAAGGTCTGCAAAAGCAGTAAACGAGCTGGTAAAGCCCAGTTAGTGACAGCTACAACCGAGGAACTAAGTGCTTCCGAGGATGCATTTGAACTTTTCACAGTTTACACTGCTCAAGGACAGAAAGATGGACTATTTGTGCAACTGGAACTCTCAGGGAAGACAGTAACCAAACAGATTGACACTGGTGCATCTGTATCTCTAATTCCAGAATCAGTGTAAAAGCTCCTGCTTGACTGCCCCTTACAGACTCAAAGACTCCTGAGCCACTGCACAAAGGAACAAAATATGTCCAACACAATAAATCAGTGCAAATAATTTTAATAAAGCTCAAATAGTTTTCAGTTTACACATCTGTTAGGCTACATTTACACTAGTGCACCTTCCAGCGCTGTCTGCTGGTATGTATAACATTATATGCCTTCTCTCTTCCGCAATCGCTGTTCTGACTCAGAGGACATAACATATTTCAGCAACATTACATGGCCAAAACACACATTAGACGGAAAATGGTAGTTATTACAAACACTCGATGGTGGTTTAAAGTGAGTTTTGAGTAAAAGCAGAAATATAAATCTTAATTATTTTCTTAGGTAGCATGATGCTACAGTGTGCATGAATGGTCAAGTAACGTGCACTTTTGGTCATGTAGTATGGACGGAGATCTTTTTTGAAATGCCAGTATAGACGAGGATCGTTTTCATTTTTAAACAAAAGCGCACCGGTGTAAATGTAGTCTTACATCTAAGGAAGTTGGGACGCTTTCACGCTACAGCCTCACATGTGAGACACATCTCTGAGTGTAACCGGTGTAAACTAGTAGAGGTGTGTTCAACTTAACGTGCCGCTGCACAGGACTGAGAGAGCTATAGAAAGCAGACTGCTCTGTACGCTTTCGAATCGCACACGCGCATGATAAACACCAATCGATCTGCGCAGTGCCGCTTCTAGTTGAACACACCTAGTGCTGCAGGCTTATTGGCTCACTGACGCTGATGAGATTAACCCCTTAGGTATCGAAGTTTGGTCCCGAATGACAGGACATTTTTCAATACTCGACGGTATCGAGGCAATTCGGTCAGTGCCTAAAAAGTATCGAACTTGATACCCAGCCCTAGCCCTCTTTCAAAGCTGTTTTGGACAACCATAAGGATCTTTTTAAAGATGGTTATGGAAAGATCAGAGATTTCCAGGCAAGAATCCAAGTTGAGCGAGATAGTAAACCAATATTCCATAAGCTGCCACCTGTCCCATATACTCTGAGTAGGGTGACCATACAGACCAATTTTATGGGACTCTGGCAAGAAGCTTCCTTTGGTCGACTGGTTAAGATCATGTGATTCCGGCATTTGTTGGTCAGTGTGCACCCTGTGAAGCCACACTGAATAGACCCCCAACAGCCCCTCTCCACCCATGGTCATGTGCCACAACACCGTGGGAGAGAATACATGTGGATTATGCAGAGGTCAACAACTATGGTGATAGACATCCATTCAAAATGGATTGAAGTCTTACCTACAAAGCTGATGACCGCTGAAAAGACTGCTAACCTTCTCAGGAATCTGTTTGCATCATATGGTCTGCCGAAAGTCCTGGTTTCAGACAATGGTCCTCAATTTACTGCACCTGAGTTTGAACAGTTCCTTAAGGGAAATGGAGTTTGTCATGTACTGTCACCTCCAAACCATCTGGCTTCAAATGGCACAAGCTGAAAGGGCTGTGCAAACCTTTAAAAAGGCATGGACTCGAATGCAGTCTCAGTCAGTGTCTCCAAGTCAGTGGCTAGCCCATTTCTTGTTCACATACAGAAATACTCCACACACAGTCACAGAACGCACACCAGCAGTGTTGTTCCTGAAATGGCAAACACACACTCGTCTTTCATTACTCAAGCCAGATGTGTCAGATGTTGTATCCAAGCACCGGCTTCAACAGCAGAAAGTGCAAGATAAGAAATCAAAGTCACTCTGCGCATTCAGTTTGGGAGAAAGGGTGTTAGTGTGAGACTTCAGACATCCCAAAAATTTCAGCATCCCAGGCACTATTCTGCAGCGCAGAGGACCTCTGACTTACTGTGTGCAAGTGGGACATTGACAATTTAAAGTACATGTGGACCACTTGTTGCCGTCAAGGTCTTCAGGACAGCAATGTGAAGGGATCAGTGATGACCTCTTTGATGATCTGCCAGTTCAGAGAGCTGAAACATCTGATCCATAATTTCAACCTGATCAATCTTCTGAAGTACACCCTGAATGGTGTTATCCCCAAAGGCAAAGAAAAGCACCACAAAGACTTAACCCTCTGGGGTCATACCAAAAGGCAAAGAAAAGCACCACAAAGACTTAAACCACTGGGGTCGAAGCCCACACCGGTGCGGTCTGTCACATATTTTCTTGATGACGATGAAAAGACCTAAACATACTCCATCATTTTTGATCTTACAGATAAGAATAAGGTATAGTTTGAAACTGCAAAGGGTCTACTTTTATTTGTGTATAGTCATAATAACAACAAAACATGTGCTTTTGTAAAATAAAGAAGACAAACAGGATCCGCTCTCTGCCGTCTCGGTCTCTGTCACCTCTCTTCACAGACACGTAAATAAAACAACCTGAATCTCAGCAAATACTTGCCTCAAAGACATGAGAAATATATGTATAGAATGCTTGAAATGTCCACTTTTAAATGAAGTAAGTCACGTTCAAAACAAATATTCTCTGATAAAGTAATCTGTATGAAACCAACGCGAAGAAGACGAGCTGAGAGGAATAACACAATAACCGCTTTTCCACTGTCGGGCCAGTGCTTTAAATGGGCCAGGCGGGGCTAATAGTCTCGGACCTGTAGCACTGAGCCCAAAATCACGATGCGTGACCGTCAGGCCAGAAGCTCCACTGTGCTTCACTAAAACTCGCCCTTTACACACCTCTCTGGAACAACGTCACACAACCCCATCATTTCACCAACAAAGAGAAGTTATCAGAAAACTAATCAGAAATAAGCCACAAAACGAACAACCACAAAACGAACATGAAAAATAAACAGCCGTTTGCTTGCATGTTTTGTTAAAGATTTAAATCCAAAAGCATCAATGTTTTACAGTAACAAGTGATACAATGATCATAATGAAAAGTACACCCGCTTTTCGCCCGACAGTGGAAACGCGGCTAATGCGAAGCGTCTCACAGCTTGATCCAGTGGAGGATATCTGTCACGAATCCGGTTCGTGGCCTTCCGTCTGTTTGCCACCAGAGGTCACCCTTCCATCATATTGACTCTGACTACACAGACTGTTTCACATTACCTTGCACTACAATTCCCATCAGCCATTGCACTGACGACACACACAGCTGATTGCATTGATCACACAGCTGACTGCACTGATCACACACCCTACATAAACCATGGACTTCCTCTTCCTCTTTGCCAAGTATTGTATAGAATTTATCACTCTCCAAGCGATAGCTACTCTACGGAGCCCAGTTTGTTGTCATAGTCTTACCTTGTGTGTCTCCTAGTGTTTTGATTCTTGCCCGTGTTTCCTGGATTTACCCTTTGCCTTCCCTTTCGGACTCTGTTTGCACCTCTCTTGGACTACTGCTTGTGTACCTGGATTATCTCTCTGCCTTGACCTGTTGGATATTGTTTGCCAATCGAAGACCCACGCTTGCCCTAGGACTACCCTTTGTCTTGTCCCTACCATACCTGTTTGCCGTTGTTTGACCCTGCCTGTGATTTGACTATGTTTATTAATAAAAGCTTGCACTTGGATCCGTTCACCTCTTGTCTCATCGGCTCCCTTACAATATCACTCTGATGAGTAGCCTAAGATTACTTGCATCTGTCGTTATTGATGGGAAACAAAGGTGATGTTCAGAGTATGGCAACTAGAGTGGAAGTGATGCCCTCTGGGGGAATTTTACCCCACAGACTAGGTTTGAAAAAAAATTATTATTATGAAAATATAATGATATTTTCCTTAAATAAAATGTAATCCCTAAGAATAGGCCTTATTCTCATATCAAATATAACTGTGAAAACTGTAAAAACAGTAAAACACTTTTTTTCTTACTGCTGAAAAGTAGATGACTAATGGTAAAATCGTTTTCTCTCTGGTACATGCAGTGTAATCTTCACAGTAAATACTTCTATATCACTTTTCAATGTAGTCCATAGCAACAACAAAAATATATCTTGACTCCATAGTGGTTATTTAGAGAAAAACCCAGGTATTTTGAGCGGCAGAATTACATAAAATACATAATATAAAATTATATAAAATTACAAAGTACTTTTTACTTAACTTACTTAACTTTTTACTTTTGTACTTTCACTCGAGTACGATTGAAAAGGAGTACTTCATAATTTTACTGGAGTAATATTTTATTATAAGTTAAATGAGTCTACTCCTCCAAGCTACTGTTATAAGCATGAGCCCCATCAGACTGGTCGTGGCGGCAGTGTTGCAACAATATATAGTGATATTCTCAATGTTACTCAGAAAACGGGATACAGGTTTAACTACTTTTACTTAATGTTACACTGTCAGATATGCAAAATAAATCTCTCCTATCTCTTGCTCTGGCTACTGTGTATAGACTCCCAGGGCCATATACAGATTTCCTAAAAATATTTGCAGATTTCCTCTCAGACCTATTGGTTAATGTTGATAAAGCGCTAATTGTCGGAGATTTTAACAAATCATGCATTAGGATAAACTCTTTTGGAGGCAAGCAAAATGTCACCGGGCCCACTCATCATTTTAATCATACGCTAGATTTAATTATATCACATGGAATTGATCTTACTGATATAGATATCGTACCTCAAAGTGATGATGTTACTGACCATTTCCTTGTATTGTGCATGCTGCGTATTACTGATATTAACTATATGGCTCCGCGTTATCGTCCAGGCAGAACTATTGTTCCAGCCACTAAAGACAGATTCACAAATATTCTGACTGATTTATCTCAGATGCTCTGTGTACCCATAAATACACATAAACTAGACAAAATGACTAGCAACATCGGCACTATCTTCTCTAATACGTTAGAAACTGTTGCCCCCTTCAAATTAAAAAATGTTAGAGAAAAATGTACTGCGCCATGGTACAACAGTTATACCCATTCTCTCAAGAAAGAAACTCTATGCAAATAGAGAAAAACTAACTTGGAAGTTTTTAGAATTGCATGGAAAAACAGTATGAACAGCTATAGACAGGCTCTAAAAGCTGCCACGACTGAGCATATCCGCAAACTCATAGATAATAACCAAAACAATCCAAGGTTTTTATTTAGCACAGTGGCTAGATTAACAAATAACCAGACACCGCTCAATCTAAATATTCCCTCACAGTTTACTAGTAATGACTTTATGAATTTCTTCACTGATAAAATAGATAACATCACAAATACAATAACAAATGTAGATTCTACAGCGTCTAGCACTTCAGCTTCATTCATCGCACCCAAAGAAAAACTGCAGTCCTTTACAACTATAGGACAGGAAGAGCTAAATAAACTTATTACTGCATCTAAATCAACAGCATGTCTATTGGATCCTGTACCCACTAAATTTCTGAAAGAGTTGTTACCTGTAGCAGAAGAACCGCTTCTCAACATTATTAACTCATCGTTATCTTTAGGTCACGTCCCAAAACCATTCGAGCTGGCGGTTATTAAGCCTCTTATTAAGAAACCACAACTAGATCCTAGTGAACTGGCAAATTACAGACCCATTTCAAATCTTCCGTTTATGTCGAAAATTTTAGAAAAAGAAAAATTTGCTCTATTGTGCTCCTTCTTGCAAAAAAATTATATCTATGAAGAATTTCAGTCAGGTTTCAGGCCCCACCACAGCACAGAAACTGCACTTGTTAAGATTACAAATGACTTGTTTCTTGCATCAGACCAAGGCTGCATCTCACTGCTAGTTTTAATTGATCTTAGTGCTGTGTTCCACACTATAGATCAGGGATAGGCAACGTCGGTCCTGGAGTGCCGATGTCCTGCAGAGTTTAGTTCCAACCCTGAAAAAAACCCTCACCTGCCTGTAGCCCTAGTGATCCTGAAGACCTTGATTAGCTTGTTCAGGTTTGTTTGATTAGGGTTTGAGCTAAATTCTGCAGGATATCGGCACTCCAGGACCAATGCTGCCTATCCCTGCTGTAGATCATGGCATACTCATAGATCGATTACAAAACTATACGGGTATTCAAGGGAAGGCTTTAAGATGGTTTAGATCCTACCTGTCCGATCGCTACCCCTTTGTTTATTTAAACGGGGAGTCATCTCAGTTCTCACCAGTAAAGTATGGTGTGCCACAAGGATCTGTCCTTGGTCCTCTGCTATTTTCAATATACATGTTGCCCCTTGGTAATATTATTAGAAAATACGGGATTAGTTTCCATTGTTATGCTGATGATACTCAACTATATATCTCAACAAGACCAGATGAAACTTCCAAATTATCTAAGCTAACAGAGTGTGTTAAAAATGTAAAAGATTGGATGACCAATAATTTTCTCCTATTAAATTCTACACCAAAAAACAGTACACAGAATCTCTTGGATTACAATTTTCAACTAGATGGATGTACTGTTACTTCCTCTACAGTCAAAAAGTGTTATATTAGACAGCAACTTTTCGTCTTTTGAAAATCATATTTCCCATGTTACAAAAACAGCATTCTTCCATCTTAGAAACATTACCAAGCTACGAAACGTTACCTGTTTCTGATGCAGAAAAGCTAGTTCATGCATTCATGACCTCTAGACTGGATTATTGTAATGCACTGCTAATGGCGCTTTTCCACTGCATGGTACGGCACGGTACAGTTCAGTATGGCTCACTTTTGGGGGGTTTCCACTGGGTACAGTGCCTGGTACCTGGTACTTTTTTTAGTACCACCTCGGCCGAGGTTCCAAGCGAACCGTACCATTACCAAAACGTGACGTGTAAACTCTGCTGATCACTGATTGGCCGGAGAAAATCAACAACACAACAGACCCACTAGATTTAAATCAGCACAGCCAGCGAAGGATCGAACACGACTGTTTTGAATGAGAGCACCTTTCTTTTAATAACCAAAAAATGTCTGTTTCGTTGTCTGTTGAGGAAGTACAGACTGTCCTCTCATTATTGATAGCCAAGGAGTGGATCCAGCGAGAACGCGATGGAGCGACGCAGAATTAAAACGTTTTTCTGGAGTCACGGCAGTAGAGGCAGCGCAACTATAAGGACACGGGAATAATCCTGCCCACTCTAAAGCGGTACTAAACTGCAGTGGAAATGCAAACCGAGCCAAACTGAGGCGTGCCATGCCGTTCTGAACCGTGTCGAGCCGAGTCGTACCACGCAGTGGAAAAGCACCATAAGTGGTTGTCCTACAATAAACAAGCTACAGGTTGTCCAAAATGCAGCAGCTAGAGTCCTTACCCGGTCAAAAAAATATGATCATTGTACCCCAATTTTACAGTCCCTGCACTGGCTACCTACAGTATTAAGTTCCATATCAGTTACAAAATATTACTACTTACCAATAAGGCCCTTAATGGTTCAGCTCCTGCGTACCTAACTAGTCCTCTATCAAGCTACAATCCATCATGCTCCCTAAGGTTGCAAAACTCTGGACTTTTGGTAGTACCTAGGATAGCAAAGTCCACTAAAGGAGGTAGAGCTTTTTCGCACTTGGCTCCCAAACTCTGGAATAGCCTTCCTGATAACGTTCGAGGTTCAGACACACTCTCTCAGTTTAAATCTAGATTAAAGACACATCTCTTTAGCCAAGCATTCACATAATGCATCTCATAATCTTGTTCTGCAGTTATATCTGATCAAATGCACATTATTATTCTTTAGCTTGGATTGAACAAATCATTTTTGCTTGGTTGGAATAGCAGCTACGCTAATTTTGTCTCTATTTGTTTCTCTGTTTCTGCCACAGGATTGACATCCCATGGTAAGTAGGAATTGCACAAGCTTCAGTCTGGATCCAAAACACCTGAGGAGAGATGATGCCAAACCCCTCAGAGGACCTCAGATGATGCCAACCCTGAAACAACATACAGAACTACCAAATTTTGCTATAAGTTTGATTGCAACATATAATCCTTGCTGTTAATAGTGTTCATCGTCTGTTTGATTACATCATTAACTGATTTTTACCATACATTTCTGCCATATGTACATCAACTTGACATAGTCACCACTGATAGACTACTACTATATATATTGTAGAATCTTTAATTTTCTGTAAAGCTGCAAATAAACCTGAATTGAATTCTGTACTTTTACTCGAGTACTTAACTTATGTACTTCGTCCACCACTGTATATTATTAGTGCAACTGTGTTACATGGGTTATGATATTTTCATTATGCACATGCGCTGTGAGTTGTTCAGCCCTAGGCTGAGGAACTTAATAAACAGTAAAGATGGCATACCTTAGCTCCATGTCTCTCTGTCTTTTCTCGCATAAAAATACTACACAGCAGTGTAATCTCACTGTCACGTGCGTTTAATTCTAAAGTTGATGTTTCATTTACTGTGATGAGTGTGTGTTCGATTTCAGCTACATGCAGCATCAAAGGCATGTGCTTTTATCGCTCCAAATGGCTCTATAATTAGAAAATACTGTTATATCAATGACCAATATCCAATTACCTAAATTATGATATTTGCTCATGTGGGTGCTGGGGTCTTATCTATCGGTTTGCAATGCATATTCTTGTTAACACTTGTGAACATTACACATAGTGTGCATCTAATTAGTTAGGCTGGTTGGCGTGATAGCCCAGGCACACATAGTCATCATAGGCCACTATTGTTAAGCCGGTCAGCGTGGTAGCCAAGGCTCACATTGTCATAATAGGTCACCTTTTTTTAAAACATTTTAATTGAGGAGTAAATAGCCTAATCTTTTGTTATCCTTACAGCAAGTCAGTTATGCTGTAATATTTCAGGGCAAATTAATTGTTATTTTAATTTACAGTTTTTTACGATTGCTTACAAACTAAAATGAAAAATCACACAGTTAGTGAAGCCTGACACTCAAAAGAGCAAAACCTCAGCCCAAATCAGCACAACTATAAGCACATTCTCAGCCTCACACGTTTTGCAAAACACTGCACACATTGTTTTGCAAGACACTAAACACACTTCTCTACATCAGACACAGAAATCTAACATGATGTCACTTCTTTGCCATTTTAAGGCACTGCTTTCCAAAATACTACACATATGAACCAATTGATCAAACTCAGCCATCAGGAGTGCAGACACTTAGGTGCTTAACTGTAAACTCAACAATTGGTGAGTGCAGGAAGAGGAAGAGAAATAGGAAGAAAATTCTTTGGCAACAGAGCTATTTTAAATGTCCCAGATCAACGTGGTGGTAACATCACAATATATGCTGCAATCAATCACACAGAATGGGGTCCTCAACCGGCATGCTAAAATAGGTCCTTACAACACCGACCACATACTCATATTTTTAGACAGATTTAGCATTGGACAAACTAGGTATTGGACTAATGCAACCAGAAACTGGTTCCATTATTCCAGTACCTCCCACAACACTCTCCCTTCCTTTCCTTTTTCCCTTCTGCATGGCAGTGGAAGGTTTATGATCTCCGACCCTATGTTATTCCCCTCATTCAAGCTATGGAGGAGGCCTGTGACCTAATAGATGCAGAGTCTGTGTAAGGATGGATTCGCCATTCGAGAAGATTCTTCCCTCACTGTCTTGCGAGGGAGGACATTGCCTGTAATGTGGACGAAGTGGTCATCTTCAGCTATACGAACAGATGATGCTAAGGTGTTTTTTCCCGTCTCCACAAAAATTGATGTACTATATTGTATTTGGAATATGTTCTGCTTTTCAGTGCAAAATGCAGTCTAATTGCAATGATGTACTGAAGGATTTTACAATGTTGTGAGAAATAAATATTTTCATGAATGTGCGATACTTGTCTCATGTGTTGTGTTTGGTCAATATATTCATGTATTTAAAAAAAAAAAAAAAAACTGTATCAGAAATAGATTATTTTGCAAGTGTTTAAGATTGAGCACAGTAGTGTTGTGAGAAAATACCCTTGTGCTTTCGTGTGTACAGCGAATCCGTATATTTTCCAAGTCTTCTTCTCCGTTTTTAGTGTATCTCAGTGGCAGAATTGCTGCGCCACATGCTGGTCTGGCATATATACTACATTGTTTTGTGTTGGTTTCGTGGTTTCGTGTGTACGCAGATATTTCTTGAGAGGAGGGAAAAAAAAGATCGGATAGGGAAAGCTCTGGCTTCGTGTGGACGTAGCCTCAGATCCGCGTCATGTTGTTAATCAAAGAACAAAAGAAAAAAACTACTTTTGTAGCTTTAAGGATTCATCTATATTTCATTTAGAATTTAGTGTTTAATAACTTTATTCAAACTATCGGAGACATCGTCATCATAACGTGTTGCTGCATCTTGCTTCGGATTTGACCGACAGACTGTCAATGTGATACCCCAAGCTTCATGCTTTCTCTTTATCTCTTTTTTACCTTTATGTTGCAATTATTTGTGATTCAACGATCAATCGGCGCAGCGCAAACAACCAACACCTGGTTATTTTAAGCAATTTAGAAATCCTGTGCAGAACGTTTAATGTACTTGGATTGTGCATCAAACACTAGGAATATGTAGTATCGGTTCGTGACATGGTGACGGCAGATACTCAATATTCAATGACTCGGATCGGGGGCACAAAAAAACCTGACATCCCTAGACAATATCACTATTTATTACATCTGTGCCATTAAGGGAGAAGAGTGGATCAGTGATCATTAAAAACAACTTTTAAAAGCTCTTGGAAAAGCCAAGGTAGGGATCAGTACTTTTTGGGTTCAACCTTTGTGCACTGAGGTCTATGATCCTGGCATCATTATGTTACATTTAAATTTTACTAAATGAGACTCCAGAGAAGCACAGTGAGAAATAGGGAAGAACTTGAAATGGATGGTGAAGAAATAGTGAAAAGATACTGTGGTGAAAAAAATTACAGTTTATACCTTTCAGGCAACGTGTCTTCAAAGATTCAGAACATTGTTTCTACTCCAGAGAAAATTAGTTTCAGTGGATGGCCATAAAATTTGAGCATAGAAGCATATAAATGAGAGAATTTGTGTGGGACTGATAGTTAGGCGTTGGTTCCAGCAAAAGTAAGGAAAGTGATTTGCCATTGATTTGATAAGGAAATCTATATGAAATCTACATGTCTTATGTACGTCAGCTTTTGAATGAAAAAAATAAAGCAAAACAAAAACACACTGATTTTAGATCATTAGCAAATAAAGTAGCTTTCCTATTTAGTTATCTGCTATCTTAATTGCAAAATTCTTCAGTATTCTACACTCTAAAAGATGCTGGGTTATTTTTTAACCCAAAATGCTGGGTTGAGTCTCTTGGGTCATTTTGTTGGGTCATTTTATCACATTTTACAGTTTTTTCCAACTGCTTACACACAAAATCTTTTCATGTCACACGATTTCTGAAACCTCTCACACGAAGTGCAAAACTCCACACCAAATATCCAAAACCATAAGCTATTTCTCAGCCTTTGACTCAGTTTTCAATTGCAAAAAACACTTTTTCAAAACACTACACACAATTCTCTACCTAAAACACAAAAATCTAACAGGAAGTCTAACAGGAACCAATCAAAATGCTACACTTATTCACCAGGTCACACACACACACTCCTCACATGTGCAAACACTAATTGCTTAACTGATCACTAACCAATCACTGCTTTACTGCCATCTCTGATGAAATTAGGGCAACACTTGTTGATCATGTGATCAACCACAGTTTGACCATGAGAGAGGCTGTGAGTCCAGCCCAACTTGAGTCGATTACAGTGGTATCTATAATTCGAACCTTCAGAAATGAGAACAGGTATGCAACTATCTAATGACTATTTTAGCATTACAGTAATGTACAGTAAAATACGTATGACTGCATAGTATTGCATAAACATTTGTAACTCTAAGCCATCCATTTACTGCACTGCATTGACTGAATGAGGTTGGTTATCATGCTGTACTACATTTTTTTTGTAAATTGTTAGTTTTCACCAGGCTGTTCTGGTCCAAAACTGGTTTGCCACCCATCCACAATTTATAGTTTTGTACCTACCCCCATATTCACCTTTTCTAAATCCCATAGAGGAATTCTTCTCAGCCTGGCGCTGGAAAGTGTATGATTGCCAACCCTATGCCCCCCGCATGGCGCTTCTCCAGGCAATGAAGGACGCATGTGGGGACATAGAGGTTGCCTCTGTCCAAGGTTGGATACGCCATGCTAGGAGATACTTCCCTCGATGTTTGACAAGAGAAAACGTATCTTGTGATGTGCACAAAGTATTGTGGCAGACCCAGCCCGGAGAAGAGATGAAGCGTAGCTTGGCACTGGTGACTTAAATCGCTCCCCTAACTGTCATTTTGAAAGCCCAACGGGGCAAAGCCACTGGTTTCAACTGTTTTAAGGTTTTTAATGTTTCCATAAATAATTATTTTAAATTGGCAGAATTATACCTTTTTTCGGCAACAGTACTGTTAAACTTCTACAGGCCAACATTAGTTATGTTAAATGATGAACAATTTACCTGAGACGGCCATTCTACATGTACTCGCATCTGAGACGACAGATTAATAGAGTTTTATTAAGTATCAGACAGTGACGGAAGGCTGAAATATGTGAATATCTGTGAAAATAGAGGAAAGAGTTGTTGTATTTAAATAGTTAAACATGTCAAAATGTAATAGTTAAACAGTTAAACGGACACATGTCATTCAGAACTAATCGTCTTATTTATTGCAACTGTATTTCTGTTATTTTTGCATTTTCTGGAGAAAAAAAAAGAAAGAAAATTGCATATTTGTCACTGGTACAAATTTTAACACGTTTCTGAATGTCAGTTGGCATTAAAAATCATTTTTAACAGTCTAAATAACCTGTATTCTTCATTATGTATTAATCCATGATGGTCTTGTTAAGCATAGGCAAAATTATGAGAATAACCCAGCAAGAATAATCCAGAAACACAAAAATGCAAACACATAAATGGTAAAAATAACTATATCTTGGGTTTTCTCAACAACCCAGCCTGCTGGGTTAAAATGTGTAAACCGGCATGCTGAGTTACTTTAACCCAGCATGTGTTCTGTCCAATATTTACCCAGTGCTGGGTTGCCAATTGGGTTATTTTTAACCCATTTTAGAGTGTGAGGCTAAAATAAGCGGAATGAAGGAGAACAGTAACTTGTGTTATGCTATAATTGTTATTTAAGTGTATGACGTACAACTTTCGTGTACAACTGCATTTATCACGTGTTTGCTTGTGAAACGTTATGAATGTTATGCTTGAACAAGAAGAGAAAGTAAGAAAATTTAAATATTGAAACAATAGTATGTGTAAAGTTTATTCAGATTGTATTTTATTCATATTTTGTTTACATTTAATGGGAAATAATAATGTATCATTTTCTTTGTTTATTTTTTCATTTAAGGTTATCAACCTATGTGAATCTACTCACCTACTTGAGCCAAATTGAACAGTTACTGTCTAACCTGCCAAACTGCCAAATACAAGAGTTGAAAAGTAATTCTGGAGTTGTTCCCTGTGTTCCCCGTAGTTGGCTGATGCTTTTGTCGAATTAGAAGCAGAAGTTGATGTGCAAAATTCCCAGTTAACTCGACTTAGAGTGACTAAGATTAATAGGATTTAATCAAATTCATGCAAATCAACTCCTGTGCATTGATGGATTTTGTTAAGTAAATGTTGCACATGGCTCTTACATAATCCCTTTTATGTCAAATCAGATGTATCCAGGTCAAAATAGGTTGCTGATGCTAATTTATTATACATCAATTACCCTGAAAAGGTTATTCTATATAAGGATAGTCCAGTTACAGTGGCTGCCATGTGGAGATCACATGACCAAATACTTTTTCTTGAATTTTCACTTTTTCATTAGCTGATTTATGGCTAAAGAGTAGTTATTTGATAACTCAAAATGCAGTGTACTATTACATTATGGACTGGCGGGGTTGGTATATTCTGGCATGATAGGGTTAAAGTTAGCTTAGAAGTTTTCTATCTGTTTTCTTTATTGTTTAGGAGGAAGCTTTAAATAAGCCCTTTTGGGTTTTCTGCCTCTCCCTGCACAGTATATGGATTGAACTTTTTTTGTTTTTATTATATATTTGTGCAAATAAACTAAACTAAAAAAGAATAGAAGGGGAGGATCTTTAAGGCAGAATGAAGGACTGTGGTTGGTTCTAGAGGAAAAAATAAGAAAATAAACATTTGCAAGTCTATCAGTGTGGCTTTTAAAGCATCACACTGGAAGCAGCAACAACATATGTCAAGTAATATTATTATTATTATTATTTTTGCCTGGCATATGTTTTCATTATTGCCATTATTATTTTTCATAAGACCTGATGTTTGTTGTTTTGTGTTTTAAAATTAAATATATATTTTTAACAATCCATCACAAAAAAATGGAGTTTGTACACAGGATGTTTCTTACAGCACTGTTAGTAGGTAAGTTTAAAAAAGTGTTTGTTCATTTGTGTTTCACATTTAAGTTTAAAAAAGATATTAAACAACACTTCCTTACATTGACTAGAACAACACTCAGAAGTTTCACTGTATCTTTTTCAAGGACTTGTACATCTTCCATGGTGCTTTTCTCATCGTTATTACATCATCGATGAGTTCAAAAACTGGACTGAGGCGCGAGATTACTGCAGAAAATACTACTATGATTTAGCAACATTTGACAACAAGGAGGAACACGACCAAGTCGTTCAAACTCTGGTGAGCGGAGGTTACACTGGTGGTGTCTGGATAGGAATGTATGACGATCGCTACAGCTGGAGATGGTCCAATGGTGAAAAAAACATGACTCACACCAACTGGGCAGAAAACGAACCAGACAGTTATCAATCAAAAGAGGCTTGTGCTATTTTATCTTATACAGGATTTTGGCTTGATAAGCCATGTGGAGAGCCTTATTTTGTCTTGTGTTATAATGGTAATTGAATGTACTTTTCTAACTTTAATAATAATAATAATAATATTATAATAACTAAACAAGTAGAATGTCTAAATGAATAATATGCCCACAGCCACAACGAATACAGCTGTCTTAATCCGAGAGAACAAAAGTTGGAGTGATGCTTTAAACTACTGCAGACAGTATCACACTGATTTAGCTACAATAGAAAACCAAGATGAGAACACAAAACTACAGCTGCTGCTCAATGACCAAAATGTGGATTCAGCTTACATCGGTTTATACAGAAACACCTGGAAATGGTCAGATCAGAGTAGCTCCATGTTCAGTGCTTGGATGTTCTCTGAACCCAATAATTTCAATGGAAATGAATTTTGTGCACAACTGTACGTGTTCAATGCACAATGGAATGATGTACCCTGCTCATTAAAATGCAGATATGTCTGTGGCACTGGTAAGAAAACCTCTTTGTTTGCTGATGTTTGCATGATCCTTTGGGACTAATTGTGAATTCACAGCTTGAAAAAATAATTGACTTTATATTTTACATTTATTTAGGAGTAAAATCATTTTCCAAAATTTGTTTTCTACATATGACCTTTGAACTTTTTTGGGGTTCCGTCATTTATAACTGACTTTGTCCCATTAAGGTTAATTATTTTTAGCATATTGTCTGAAAGCTGTACTGTTTCAAAAAACATTCAAATATCTTTATAAACATTCAATTTCTTCTTGTGCTGCTATATTTGATTTGGAACTCGTGTGAAAATGTCTAAAACCTGTCTCAAATTCAGATGCAATTTCATTGCCTGGAAAACGCGTCTTAGTGTTTCAAAAGCATTAAAACAACTTTAACATTGTGTTTCATCTTGAAATTTCAAATCAATTATCGCAGCACAAGTGAAGGTTTTTGGTCTCAGAGTTATTGTTTTTATAAAAGTGCATTACAAATAATAATAATTTAAAAAAAAAACTTTAGAAAACACACTTGGATGTACAATTATATTTTTATAACTTAAAAGCATGTGACCTAACATGTGCTAATGTCTCCTTTACTACTTTTTTTTACCAAAAATGGAACAAATGGCAAATCAATTTTAATGTTAATTACTGGTTGAAGGGGATGTCATATGACATCACTAAAATTAAATTTTGTTGGTTGAGCATTAATATTGTATTTTAATTGCGATTTTCTTAGTGTCATTTATAAATGATGATGTCCCATTGATGGTTAGGACGAAGACAATTTACTGTTGCAAATGACTGATTTGAATATTTCAATCCCTGTAGCAAAGAAGATTCAAATACTGAGAATAAACATGCAGTCACCACTGAACCTTAACTTCAGTGATTTTAACAGCACCATTTTACAACAGGTCAGTGTCAAATAATACACAGTGGTTTTGCAAGGGTATATGTTATTTTATATGTGTCTTTACATTTTATAATATCTAGCCTGTGTTAAAGTAATGCAAATGCTTGAATGAAACTTTAAAACATGTTTAAGATGACTATAAGCACAAACGCTTGATGGCTCTGTTTGTCCACAGTTGCAGCAAAAGCTGATGAAGCTGGGACTACCGAGTGACACCACACTTACGTGGAGGACGCAACCTGACGGACAAATATTTCACACCCTAAAACAAGCAAATATGACGACAAACGACACGCAATGTAAAACTGTAACATGAATGTTTGTAACAAGAATAGTTCAAAATGTGTTCAAATAAATTTGTAAGACTTGTCTTGTATGTGGTGTAACAAGTAAACTAGGATAGTTCCTTATAAATATTGCATTGTTGTTTTCAGTTCATTTTAATAGTGCAATAAGTAAAGAAGTTAACTGTTTAAATGAAGTTGCTTCCAACAGTGTGAACGTCTTAAGAGATGTTTTTCTGATATATTTCTCTTTTTGGAGGGTATGCAGCCAATGAAAAGCCTCACAAGCCACATGCTACACCAAACACAGCAACACAACAACACTCGACCAATGAAAGCCAGGGGTGTATTCCAGAAAGCAAGTTTAACTTACTGTCACATATAGGCTAGACCAGTCTTAATTTGGAGAATGCACAGATTTATGTACAGAATCCAGAAAATTTCTGTTAATCATTGTCTGTCAGCAGCACATAAAAAGGTATGTTTTGGTAATGGAAGGATAGTTGGGATTTAACATGTTGTGGTTTTGATGCAGCAAGAGTTCTGATAATATTTGTCCTGAGGAAATATCCTTGTGTACCCTGTGTTGTGCTCGCCTCCATTTACACTCTTCATCTTCTCTCTCATTACACCCCTTTCTCTACCCACTCCACCTCCCGTTTTTATTTTTATTTATATTTTATTATCATTATTATTATTTGCGTATTCATTCTTGCTCTTCGTATACTTTCCCTTTTTTTATTACTCTAAAGCAATTTTGATAAATGTGTAAACGATTAGGAAAACGCTCCGTTTACTGACGTAACCTTACTGACCGTTGCGTGGAAACGCATATAGGGAAATACTCCTGTTTTACTCTGTACTGAAGCCTGATTTGTTCACGTTTGTGTAGCTGCACAAACCAAAGGCGCTTTAGCCCGCCAGAAAAGGGGGAGCTGACCACTATATAAGTCGGCTCAGAGCGCCATTCATCAGATCATTCAACTGAAGCGACAGTCATCGATTCGCGTGAAGCTTATAGCTTATATCCCTTATCTCAGGGAACCAAGGTTATGTCAGTAACCGGAGCGTTCCCTTTCGAACGGTCTCTTCCGTTGCGTGGAAACGCATATGGGGAATGTATCCAATCAGGCCACGCTATGAGCAGACACAGAACAGTCTGCTCTGCCAGCCCAGTCTCGGAGCACTAAGATAAGGACTCCTAAGAACACGAGCACATTGTGCCCCAAGCTAGTAGCTGAGAAGCACAGATATAACCAGCTTCGCCCAAGGGGGGAAGAATGGCAGTTAAACACAAAGAACCCGTGCCTGCAGGGCAGGGACGTCTAAGTCATAAAATCTGGCAAGTGTGGATGGTGACGACCAGCCGGCGTAATGAGGGGTGCCTTTTCCTCACATATAAAACATGCCGGTGTTCTGACGATCTGTCCTACCCGCTCAGGATGTGCTACCAGTAGTTCAAGCTGTTGTGCAAATCTAACGACATGAGCTTCTTTATCAGAATGAACTACCATCTTAATAAATGATAATAAATGATGCAGAAACAGAGGTAGTACAACTTGTCAGCTATACATGTCTATCAGAATGAACAAAATATCACATATTTAATGTAAAAGATTCGATGTACAGTGAAAAAGTATTTTATTTAGTAAATCAAGGACTTGTCAAAACCGCATGCTTTTTTGAAAAAGCATCCTTGTGATAACATTAGAAAACTCGTTTTTGTTGTTATAAATTATTAGACAATGAAGAAATTATTACATATTTACTGGGAGAGATTCAATTTAACCCAAAAACACAACTTTATTTAAGCTAAATTGATTTTACTTAAGTGCTCGTTCACAACTCCGACAGGGTAGCTCAAATTTATGGGCGGGTCTTCAGATAGAGGATTTCCAACTGTAGTAGGGTACTGCGCATGCGCATTGGGTATGGGTAGCTCATTCTGAGAGGTAGCACAGATTGTCGGAACACCGGCGGATCAAAGTGCCGGGGTAGAGGGAGCATGCGGGCTCTTTGCCAGCATGAGATCACTCAAACCCGGTTGCTCAGGTCTGTGACTTCACTGTTTCCTTCTCTGAGCTCGCTGAGTGAAGAGAAAGGGGAGAGTGGGTTGCCTTCACTGAAGAAGGGGATTTGCGATCAGAGAAGAGCAAGAGTGAAAGCAGCCTGTTTCAGTGAGCGCAGCCTCAGGGAAGCACACACAAATGCAATGCTGTCAGCGATATGAAATCATTGGTGACAGCATTCTACTCCAATCCGCCTAGAAGGATTGAGCCGCTCGGTGTAACGAGGCGCTGATCCTAACGTGTAAAAAAGTGCTGCTGGGACAGTGAGCCGGCATGGGATCACTCAAACCCGGTTGCTCAGCCCCGTGACTCCACTGCTTCTTTCTCCAAGCTCAGAGAAGAGAAACGGAAGAGCGGGGCTGCCTTCATTGAAAAAGGTGATAAGCGAGTGGAGAGGGGCGAGACTCAGGCGCTTCCCAGACAGGCGACGCACTCACTGCCCTTTCTGCATCGTGCAGGGTTCCCTGCATGAGCCACACTCGCGGCGCGACATTTGAAACAACGTCGCTAGGAAATTTGCTCTTTAAATTGCCGGATAGCCACTGGGGAAAGCTTCTCACTTCTTCCTCTGCCGGGACTCTTCTACAGTGGCGAGCTGCAGGCTGGGTTTCTTCCCTCTACGGCTTCTTGATTGCAGAGTCAGCGAAGAGTTGATCCTCATCGCTGAAGGAGAATGATCTGATGAATGGCACTCCGAGCTGACTTATATAGTGGTCGGCTCCGCCTTTTCTGGCGGGCTAAAGTGCCATTGGTTTGTGCAGCTACACAAACAAGAACAAATCAGGCTTCAGTACAGAGTAAATCAGGAGTTCTTCCCCATATGCGTTTCCACGCAACGGGAGAGACCATTCGAAAGGGAACTGCATTTCCTGTGTTGAGTGTATGATTAAATTGTTTTTGAGAAGTTATAACTGCATGAATAAGAATGGTCACTTTAACGCAAGAACGCAAGAGAGGGGTGGGATGAGCAGTAGCTCATTATCATATAAAGGGACATGCACCGAAACGGGTCTCTGTGAACAGAGCTGTTTTTGACAAGGTAAAAAGGGTGTTGTTTTACACTACCATTGAGAAATTTTAACCAAAGTATGTTATAGACTTTTCATTTAGACCCTAAAGATTCATACTAACTTGTGAAAAATGGGTATCCGATGTCCCCTTTAAACTAAAGTGTTACCGATATTTTTTTCTACAAATAGTAAAAAAAATAGTTAACATAATACATGAAGCTAATGCCGAATTCACACAGCATGATTTTCAAAGTCATTGGATCACCGTTGTTTTCACACTGCACGATTATCTGGGGTAGCATTCAGTTGCTGCTGTGTTCACATGGCACGATGGATATATATATATATATATAGGCCCTACACTACTGCTCAAAAGTTTAGGATCAGTAAGATTTTTAATGTTTTCTTCTGCTCTCTTCTGCTCATCAAGGTTGTATTTATTCGATCAAAAATACAGAAAAAAACTAGGAATGCACGATATTATCGGACTGATATCAGAATCGGCCGATAATGGCTTTAAATGTAAATATCGGCATCGGGCCAATATGTCTTGCCAATAAGAGGAATACGTTAACTCACATGTGCTCAGGGAGTGCTAATGATTAGATCATGTCAGCAGTGTGGCTCATTCTTGAAGCAAAGTTTTGTCTGAATGATGATTGGATTCACTGTTTTGGATCGCTGCATTTAAAATGAGAATGCACATACAGAATGACACGTTCGGTGTGTGTGATAGACTAGAGCAAGGATCCTCAAATCTGGCCCACGAGATCCTGCAGAGTTTAGCTGTAACTCTAATCAAACACACCTGAACATGCTAATCAATGTCTTCTTTGCTTTGATCACAGAAATAAATTGTATTTTAAAGTATATTAAAATAGAAAACTGTTATTTTAAATTGCAATAATATTTCATAAAATAACATCAATATTTCATCATTTTTTTCTGTATTTTTGATACAGATACAGCCTTGATGAGCAGAAGAAACTTCTTTAAAAAACATTAAAATCTTAATGATCACAATCTTTTGAGCAGCAGTATATATATATATATATATATATATATATATATATATATATATATATATATATATATATATATATATATATATATATATATATTTCTTCATGCACCTGTTCACTACATTCTAATGCAAAAATGTACCGATTTTGCCACATTGTTTTTACATGGCTAATTGCTTAATAATAGAAATTAAAAAAAACGCAAAAAAAGGTCCTTCCCGAACTTCCCGCTGCGCTGTATCTTGCTCTCTCATTGGCTGTAGGTCATCGCCGATGTTTTTTTCAGTACAAAACCATGCCTGTCAACACTACATTTTTCGCAGGAGTCTCCCGTATTTCACACCCATATCCCGCCCCCCTCCCATTTTGTTATTTCTCCCGGGAAACTCCCGTAATTTGTATGGCCCAAATCTCGTTATATGAATAATCACATAAATATTTTATTCCAAGGTTGTACAGTTGCCAGATTTTGTATGAAACATATCACCCAACGCATCACCTCACACAATCAACCTGGCAACCTACAACCCAGTTGCGCTGTAGATTTCTGCGCAAGTAGTAGACGTGGGAATCAGTGGTAGAAATGGAAGGAGAAGAGTCAGGTGGTGCTCTGGCGAAGAAAAAAAATATTTGTGTAAATTTAACAACAGCTGGACGGAAGAATTTAATTTCTTGTCTCGAAGCCATGTAAACAACGCCCACGCCTTTTGCAAAGTGTGTCGCACTGATTTTAATACGGACACGGTGGGAAAAACGACATATCTCAGCATCCTAAATCACAGCGGCACATTTGTGCAGCTGAGGCACAGAAGGGCAACACATACAATAAACACACAATGTTAATGTTATATACAATGTAATGTAATGTAATTTGTTCCACAGTGTTTCTGTTTAATTTAAAAAAAATAAAATAAAATAAAAATAAATATATATATATATATATATATATATATATATATATATATATATATATAACAGTTCTAATATTTATTTATTAATTAAACATTAATTATTCTTTTTATTTTTATTAATAATTATTTAATATGTATGTACTTATGTGTACAATCCCCACCCCCCATTTTGGTACCCAAATGTTGACAGGTATGGTCAGAACTCATTTCACACAGCAGGATTTTGAACAGGTCCAGATATTTAGCATGCCAAATATTTCATGGGCATTGGCGACACATCAGAAATTCTCTCAGATCGTGTCTTTGATAATTCACACTGCGTGACTGTCACTCGCGTGAATGAGCACCGATTTGCATCGGATTTCGGGCATTTGTCAGCGATTTTGCAAAACCTGTTGGCGAGTGAAAATCAGGGCTAAAATCGTGCAATGTAATCTCTATTCTCTATGAAAATATCTATTTGTTCATTCATTAATATAATTGTTTTTTTCATATTTATTTTGACAGTACGTTTTTGAATCTGAAAGTTTTGATATTGAATTATTCATAAGACAAATGAAAGCAGAATGTTTCACCAAATGACTATGTCTGATAATTCCCTAAACTTCCCATATCTTAAGAATCAGTAGTGTGTGGGTGTGTTTCTCTCACAGTTGTTCCTGCAGCTCCAGTATGATGTTCTCCAGTTCTCTCTTTTCTTTCTGGCTCTGCAGCTGCAGTTCTTCTAGTCCAGCTGTTAGTTTCTTATTCTCCATCTCCACATTCTTCAGCTGAGATTCCCGCAGCCTTACCAGCTCCTCAAGGTACCCCTGGACACAAATAATACAAATGCACATGACATATTCATTACAGTTCATTACGTTATGTACCCACTAAAGTAAATCTTGTATTGTTCTGTGTGTGCGCGTATGTGTGTTTAACCTTTTGCGCATTGACGATCTTGAACCTCTGCTCCATCTTGCGGCACTTGTTCCTCCAGCTCTCCTCATCAGTGACCAGAGGGATGTATGGATGCTCAACACTATCATCACTGTTACTGCTGTCCACACTCTGACCGTCCTCATCGTCACTAAGATAATCATAACTGAACCACACACAACACAACATCTCATTGCTCTGGCAACAGAGCAGCAGCACTCAGTGGGATACCTGATTTTGGTCAATTTGACCAGCACTGACCAGGTCAAAATGACTCATGAGTCACCGGTTTGAATCAGTTTAACAAAAAGCTTGCTGAATCTGTCTGGGCTGCGTTTCCCAAAAGCATCGTAAGCCTAAATTGATCGTAGCTCCATTGGTTTCAACAGGTCTACGATGTACTTAAGCTTACAATGCTTTTGGGAAACGCAGCCATGAACAGTTACTAAATCAAAATCTTACTGAACTCATTGTTTTTCTGAATATTGAGTGAATATTGTATATACTACATTTCAACAATTGTTGTGTATTTCTTATATAATAAAATATTATTAATATTCCAATGTGATCAGACGTGATATCAGTTGAGCACTAACTATAATACAGTATTAGCACCAACAGAAAATGTTTATTTCTTTCAGCAAACCATATAAATATCAAGCATACCATTAGCATACAGTAATGGTTATAACTAGGGCTGTGCGATTAATCGAAATCGAACCGCAATCACGATTTGAGATGTTGCAATTTTACTAATCGCAAAGCCTGCGATGTGGACGTGGTATTCTCTGTTCTAGATCAAATCGCAAATGCATGACTTCCAGCCTTGAGTGGCAAAAAAAAAAGAAATAGAAAGCGTGCGAGTGAGATTATGGCATCTACAAGGTCAGATCAATAGTCAGGCAAAGTAATACTAAAGAAAATTTTATGTAATATGAGATTACTTCGGCTTCGAAGTAATGCAGTAACGCAGCCTGTTTCGTGATGTTCATTTATACTCGTGGTCTCGGCTCCGCACGAGCACATCTGGCAGTATGGACGAGGCTTGACGCACGGGCGCAACCTGTGTCAACTTGCGCCTGGCTCCATGTTTGAAACAAATGTAAATTCAGTCTAACTGCTTTGCTAATTTCGCTTTGATGAAATGAAACATTCAGCACATTTTCCACTTGTTCTTAAAATCCCAAATACTTAAAAATGAATAAATCAACCTATGTAACCTATGTAATACTTGAATAATTGACTAAAGTAATACAGTTTTTTATTTACACAAAATAAACAAATCTTTCTGGTGAAATTCAGTAATTAAGTAAATTCTGTAAAAGTAGTACCAATACCATTATAATCTTCCCTGCTGAAAAAACAATATAACCCCTCCCAAAACACAATAGAAAATGTAATGGGTTATAATTATAAAGGGTTATAATGGGAATTGTATTGGTTTTAATATAATGGTGTCTACTGGCATTTGATGGATTCTATTGGTGGGATATAATCTGGCAGATGGGAACCAAGAGAACAACAGTAATTCCTATTGCAATAATGCCCAAAACACACTACAAAAAGGAATTTTGTAATGGTTTTAATGGAAACCATAAGAATTTCTGTGATGGTTTCTATTGTTTTTTTTTCAGCAAAGAACAATACCCATACTGTGCAGCACACTATTGACAATATTGAGCTGGAGCTTGACTTTGCAAAATTAAAATCACAAATCAAATTGCAATCGCAATATCTGTCAAAAAATCGCAATTAGATATTTTCCCCAAATCGCACAGCCCTAGTTATAACTGACCCTGAACACTCTCTACATTATAAAAAATGGTAAAACTGTAAGAGGATTCTCTCAAAAGAATGGGAAGAGAAATTAGGGGATTTAAACTCATAATATCTGGCAACCCCAATCATGCTAACAGCACAAGTTAACAGAAATGTCAAATGAAAACAACGTTTTAAGAATAAATAACCAGTGGGACAATATTTCCATTGATTATGCATATTAATTGAGAGAACAATAACAATATGATTAAAATTTGATTGATCGTGCAGCCCTAGAATAAAGAGACATAAATAAAATCTAAACATCAAAGCCCACACCACTCCCTGCAACATCCCCTGTGTCATACTGTAGGAAATAAATGTTCCTCACCTTTGAGTAAATTTCAGATATGGAGTGTAGTCAATAACAGCCTCAGACTTCCCATCCAGAGCCTCCCCTTTCAAACAGAAACTGACAACAAACACAGCACAGCAAGGATTACGCAACATTGATTACATTATACATTATAGCTCAGTTCCAAAACCTGCATTAAAGTATCATATGCATTACACGAGTGTGGTGTGCAGAGTTTCTGCCTATGTAAAACATTCCAAATCAATCACTCATGATGTTCCATTCCAGTTGGTTTTGAAACATAGCTTGTGTGCTATGTAGTTTTATTACCCCTTCAGTTTATTACCCCTTGCATTACCCATCCTCTAACCTGAAGTCAATCGCTCCAAGTCCGATGAGCATTCCGGTCAAAACAGTTGCTTCTTCTCGCAACATTATGGCACCTTCATCGTAGAACCTCCTGTAGACAATAAATAGCTATATTATAAACGCACCACTTTATGTATTCGATAGTGCAATAGTGTAATGGCTGTCTCAGTTGTTATGCTTACACTGGATATGTGTATTGATGACTGGATGACTGCATAAAAGGATCATATTGGTAGTTTGATTAATATTGAGTTTTTCTCTTTTGGTCTGACCTGGTGGTGCGGCTATCTCGCAAAGCTGTGGCGATGTATTCAGAAAGCCGTTTCTCCATCAGTGCAACCCGTAGCCATGCTCTGCCCTAGAGACAAATCACAAATCATCATACAAACCATATCAAGCATCTATACGCATACACTGCAGAAACATTAATAAACTATTTTAATTCAGTCGATTAATTGTAAATGAGAATAAAACATACCAAAATCTATTTTTTTTCGAAGAAAACCCTACAATTTTACAATTCACCAAAATGAAATTTTCCCCTGTACTAACAGTATTCTATAACATTTTTGTAACAACTTTTATTTCGTAAAAAAGACATTATTTATACATTAAAATTAAATACAGTAATGTATAAAATAGTACCCTAACAAAAACTTACTGTACTTTGTCATGGTACCTAAGGATATATTCAAATTCACATACCATGGTTTTTAATTAATTTAAAAAGTCCAATTAAAATGGTGGTGCCAAAAAACAATCATATTTTAGCATTTCATGGCAATCTCTTTTTCTCTCAAATGTAAATTCATAACTGTTCGTAACAGTTCTTTTATCTTTATTTAAAAAAATAAGAGAGTTCTGCATGTTACATTATGTTTTTGTATGTATCTCAAAACATCAATTAAATAAATGAATAGATTCCTAAACAAATTCATCCAAAAATTGTTTATTCTGTCATTATTTATTCATCTTCATGTTATTTTAAACCTGACTTTCTTCTTTTGTAAAACAAAAAAGATATTAAAGATATTTATAAAAAGTATATTTTTTGTAAAGCTGACTTCCAATATGTGGGCAAAAAAATTATCCATTTTGAGACATTTCTCAATAGATCTCCTTTCATGATCCACAGAAAAAAAGTAAGTCGTACAGATTTGGAACAACGTAAATGAAGACAGATTTTTCATTTTTCAGTGAACTATCCCTTTGAGAACGAATCTTACTTAATGTACTCCAATGTACTTCTATCTTACCATAAACAAGCACAAAACAACCACAATGGATTTTTGTTTGTGTATTAAATTGAAGCATTAATGATTATGGTATTATTTACCCATTCTACTTGAACTATTTTAAGTACAGATATTTGTGTTCCCACCTTTGCTCGTGAGGAATTGATGTTCTCCATGTTCTCAATGCTGCTTATGCAGTTATTGGGAACTTTACTGCAGGCCAGACGGATGAAGTCCCAAAAACTGCGTTGACCATCAAACCAGCTGCCAGAGCCTGCAAAAGACGTGATGTGGGAGATCACCTACATTTATATCACTGGCTTAAATATGTCCCAAATGTTCTTATAAAGTTAAAATGCAATACTTTCTTACCTTTAAAGCGATGGCTGAGGATGTGTTCCAGAATAGCAGCAAAGTTAATGAACTCCTCAGACGAGTCATCGATGGGCTCTGCTGTGTACTTCTCTAGCAGTGTCTTCACTGAAAACCTGCCATACAAACACAAACAATACAATGTACTTCAATATGGAAAAAATTACCTGGTTTCCATTTTGCAACAATACCTGGAGAACACCACTGATTCCATATGGATTTTTTCCAGTTGATTTCATCTGTATCCAAGAAAGTGTCTTCTTATTTCATTACATTCAACTGTATATTGTACATAATGTGGATCGTGATTGAAATCCCAAGTGAAAAAGAAGTACACTTTAGCATACTACTAAAAAGTGCAAAAAAAAAACATTTCAGACATTTAACTGCATATTATTTACAGTTGAGTAAAAATATTTGATAGTAAATGTTTTATTAAATCATATTAGTTGAACTTAAGTGTGTTTTTGACCCAATTAACTAGGACTTATATACTTACGGTCTCTCTGTTTTCTTTTAAATATAGTACTGTTGTGTTTAATGTCATTTCTATTGAAACTTGACTGTCGTGTATATATATTTGTAATTACATATTTGTATGATGAAGTTGCAATTTAGTACATTAAAAACTTTAAATGTACTATCAAATAACATAACATATAATAACATGTGCTTTAGTATGTTAGTCAACACATCAAAATAAAGATTATTAAAACATAATTTAAAATGTAAACTTTTAAAGGGGTAATATGATGCTATTTTAAAGATCATTATTTTGTGTATTTGGTGTAACAGAATATGTTGACATGCTTTAATGTTCAAAAAACACATTATTTTTCAAATACTGTACATTATTGTAGTTCCTCTATGCCCCGCCTCTCTCAAACGCGTCGTTTTCTATAAAGCCCCTCCTTCCGACAAGCACAGTCTGGTCTGATTGGCCAGCTGACCCAGTGCATTGTGATTGGCCGAACACCACAAGCACACGTTGGAAATGTAACACCCCTTTCCATAAGCTTCAGCTTTCAAAATAAATGTAAAGACAGTTAATAATGTCCTTAGTTTTACCATCAGTTCAAGCCCAAGAGGGGAACACAGTCAATAGCAAATACTTAAACTATTAACAAAACATACTTACAGTCGCTGATTCAGAAGCGCAATTACTGAAACCACGCCTTCTTTCTTTGCGTGAACATTTGGGCAGCATTGCGCAAATATTTCCACATCGTAACGTAGACATGTGGGGGCGTGTTTTATTGAGGCGTTTTAGCCTGGTATGGATCAGCCTTCTCTTTTAGATAGAATAAATCCTTTTGTGGGAGACTTCGAGCTTTGTAACTCTGCAGATCTTATACATGCACAAATAGCTACATAACACACTAAAGAAGAGGAAAAATAGGAATCGCATCATATGACTCCTTTAATTTGACATTTTTACAAAGTGAACTATTTAAAAGTGTACTTAAATGTGCTAAGAAACATGATCATGAAAACACACTCTCTTCAAGTGCATTTAAGTGGCAATTATTTTGTATTATTATATTAATCTGCAAGTACACTACAAGTCCACAGTCAATACAATTAAGTGCACTTCCTTTTTTTCAAGAGATAATTAAAAAAAGATTGGTTTCACAAGGTAATCTATAGGTAAAGTATTACCCCAATCAACATCAAAGAGAATTTCTTTACATTTCTCCATGCTAAGACATTGTATATATATATATATATATATATATATATATATATATATATATATATATATATATATATATATATATATATATATTTAGATATATTTAGATATATTTAGATATATTTAGATATAAAATAATAATAATTCAGATACAAAGAGAAGATATAAAATCTTTGAAAATTTGAAATTTTTAATACTCTAAGTCTACTCATTAAAAGCTGTTGCTAGAAGCACTGGTGAGGTAATAGCCAATGTTGATATGATGAGTGTGCTCCGTTGAACTGTGTGGATCAACTGAATCTTTCCGATAAATGACTAAACCATTTTCTGCTTAACTACTTACTGTACTTTCCTTAGAAAGGTCATTAATATAACTGCTTCCAACTGAGTGACATATATTACAGTACACAATGTTTTATATATGAGTTTACTGTATTACACAACATGATATTATTTTGTCATGCTGTTAACATAATAATTATCTTTAAAAACTTTTGTAGGAATGAATGTCACCTGCTTTCTTGCTATAAATATCTTTAGGCAAAATATATTAAATGGGGCTTTTTGGAATCAAATCTGGGTTATATAATATATCACATTTTTGAAAGGTAGATCCACCTGCATTTGAATCTGAGAAGCACCTAATATTGGGAAAAATTAAGTAAATAGAGGGAACAAATTTCATCAGACATAAATTTCATAAAAGTTACTTAACCTACTTATGTAAACATTACAATTACAAAAATTAGTTACTACTTCTTTATAAGCATGATGGTTCTTTTAAAGGGGTCATAAACTGCCTTATAACCTTCTGAGGTCCACTTATCTTATCAAGATTTTTACATCACAAAAAACATCATAACTTAGAAGTAATAGGCTATTTTCTGTCCTGTTTTTAACCCCCCCAGAACACTCTGTTTGAATAGGCGTGGTGGATTGTAGACTTAGAAGTAAATGCCTACCTACGCCTAGTAAACTGCTATGGTTGTTTAACAGTTGTGTATGTTTGACAGCCTACATCCTTCACAGATGGGCGCTGATGTGATTTAGGTTAAAAATGCAATAATACTCATATCAAACGATTTCCACAGCTTGGCATTGCACAGCGTCTTGTTGTCTTCAGACCCATCTTTATAGTTTGGTTTCTGCATAGACCTGCGCGTTCGCCTCTCTCGTAAACACTGCATGTGTGAATCAGTGCAGGCAGCGCTGTAGAAGCAGGCGTTGATATTTTTTAGCCACACTATTACATCACAGAGTTGTATATTCCACAAGCTGGCTTTTTGGCAGACTGTCTTCAATATAAGCTGTTTTTAGTCTAACAAGAAAGTTTTGAGTTCTGAAGCTTACAGGATGCTTTTTATACAATGACCTCTTATACCTCAAAAGATCAAGGGAATTTTGGTTTCTCAGTTCATGAACCCTTTAATTCCAATTATATTTTTATTTCTTTGTTTGAATACTCAATTCTAAATATCAGTCTATCTTCTGCTTATGGTCATGGGAATGCTGGAACATAATCCAGTGTCTGGGGCCGCAGGTGACTTCCAAACATAATCATATTTAATTAATAATATTTCTTGTATTCTGTTACCATCATATTAGAAAGAAGATATAGTGTATCTTTTACAGTGTCCACACAGCTACACCAAATATAATGTCATGTAACGCATAATATGGCATAGTCATACATGGAGCAATGTTATTCCTCCTAAAGCCAAACCAGCAATGACTTCACCATCGATTGTTCTGATCACAACAATGACTCTTTCAGTACAGCCCTCCACAGCAGTACAATAGGCAGAGTATGACATGACAGCCAGAAGCCGGAGAGAAAAACCTTGGTCAAACTTTATATTAGGTGCCTTAACTACCTTGTACTTGTGTCACAAAAAGAGTACTTACTGTGAACATGTTGTACTGAAAACCCCTTTGCTATTGTATTACAGTGTAATTATATGTGTAACTACAGAAATAAAATTACAAATTTGAATTACATGCGTGTATTTTTTTAAATATAAGTACAATGTAAAAACATGTATTGTGTACGTGTACAGTAAATGTTTTGTATCAAATTCAAATGATTCGTTTAAATGTAAAGACTGACCTAATATAAAGTGAATCCAAAACATCAATGATTTTCGTCAGTATTTTAATAATAAGTACTAATTTTATTTCTGGATCATTGTGACCCCTATTCTCCGTACAGCACAGCAAGTTCCCAGCGGCCCCCGTCAGCCCTGCTGCCCTTGCGGGAGGAAGGTTGTCGTCATAGCAACGATATCATCCGGGGAACGGAGATAAATCACATTGCGTGAAATGTCCGGTTTCAAAAATAATTTGTATACAGACATTTGATAAATCACCTTTAATAATTAAGAATTAGCTTATAGACTCACATAACGAAGTAAACGGAACTAAAGATCTTTAGCAATCCGGTGTTTACGATGTATGTCGGTCATAGAGCTGACAAACGAAACTCCGAATCTACCGATTTCTTTAAGATGATGGTTAAAAAAGGTCTTTTTTGTTTTCTGCAAGCCTTTCCATACACAGCAGCCTACATAAATGCCGCGTTTTCTAAATGAAATAAAAGAGCAAATGATTTTCGCTCGGACGCATCCCTATTTATGGCTCCGCTGAAGGCCACACACTGTGTAACACACATACATAACGTTACGTGAATTCTGGAGGCTTCTCACTCACCTACAAACCGTGATGAGGTTTTTTCTCTCCACGCCGATGCTCCTGGAGAAGCATTTCTTGGACTGTGCACCCATAGCCATCGCGGACTGCATGAAACTCTGCTCCATCCCACTGGACCCCTCCCTTACGCCACAAATACACACACAACCGCATTCAGAGACGAGGCATGACAGGTGAAGACAGTCGATTTGAAAACGCCATTCTCCACTATTACAGTGCAGACGAACTGAGGCTTTCTCCTTGAGCGCTGTTAAAGAGAGACACTGATGGCGACCGTCTGCACCCCTCCTCTATACTGACCTCATCATGATCTCAGCATTCACCGGATCAGCAAAATCATTTTAGGATGATTCACGTTTCTTTCAACCCCCAGCGCTTCATATGAAACAACTATGAGGTCAAATAATAAGGTTAATTAACTGGAAATGTTATTCCAGGTGGGTCCTGTAAGGCTGAGATGCGCATGAAGGACGCACAGACCTTTCCAATGCCGCGGGACGCAGTGAACCAACGCGGCCGCTAGAGGGCTTCAGTCAATAGGTTCTGAAATCTAGCTACTATCAAACTACTTGGTTGTAATCTCGGCTTTTTCTTTTTCTTTCTTTCTTTCTTTCTTTCTTTCTTTCTTTCTTTCTTTCTTTCTTTCTTTCTTTCTTTCTTTCTTTCTTTCTTTCTTTCTTTCTTTCTTTCTTTCTTATTGCATAACAAGAACAGTAACACAACATACAGAGGATCATAGTGTATTCAACTATTATCAGATACATTGATAATAGCATCAAAGGAACCAGCAGAAAAAATGAAAGAAGAAAATAAATAAACTACACCGGGGATAAAGTACAAGAAATTTCTAAAATAAAAGGATTCAAAAATTCGATGTGTCCTTTTTGCTCTTTTACTTACATCTTTTAAGGCCTCAGTTTAATGCTTAAGTTCAGTTTTGACTCCAAATTTGACTCCAAATTTGACTCCAAACTCTTATTTTTATACAAAAAAAAAAAAAAAAAAAAAAAAAAAAAAAAAAAAAAATATATATATATATATATATATATATATATATATATATATATATATATATATATATATATATCTTTAAGAGAGAGTCATAATTTTGTAGCTAAATTTAAATATTAGATATTCAATATCAGTCCAAAACATATGGGTAAATACGCATTCATAAAATAAGTGTTTTATGTAGTCTCTCCATATCTACAAAAACATTTGCAACTACTTGTCTCACTGGGTAAATCAAATGAATAGCTATATCTAACTTCTTTAACTTTATTGGTGAGACAATATTTATTAGCTAAACTCCAGACGTCTTTCCATTCAATCTGATTATATAACAAATTCAAAAAAGGTGTGGTTCTACATTATTTTTTTTAATATGAAAGTTATTATCTATAATTCTCACACCATTAATACTTAACTGATTAGTATATAAGGGGATAGACTCAGAAGATATATTAGCAAAAGTTGAATAAGGCAACTAGGAATCTTTAGCAGTTACAGGGATCTTATAGGCTAATAATGAAGGAATTCACAGTAATTAAAGAAATGTTAATTATTCTTGAGTAACTGTCTCACCAAGATTATACTATTATTGTATTCGTTTCTGTAAAAGGACTTATTTTTGACCAGTATGGCTCTGGCTAGATAGAGTGCTGTGTGGATGACATATTTTTGTATAGGTCAAAACCCAGAATGAGTTAGCGTTTTATCACTTCCAGTTACATTGTCCTGAAATCCTGAGTTTTTAGTTAAATGCCTAAAATAATGTCTGTGGTTCACACAAGCTCAAGATATATTCACATTTTATTCTACAACATAATAAGGGTAATATCCCTTGTGTTTTTTAAGTAGGCTATTTGTTTGTGATACAAGTGCTAAATTGAACTAAAGAGATTGTCGGACTATTATTTATGCATCTTTACAGGAATAGTTTACCCTCAAAAATGAAAATATACTGACCCTCAGGCCAAGGAAGATGTAGATGAATTTGTTTCTTCATCACAACAGATTTGGAGAAATTTACATCACTTTCTGACCAATGAATTCTCTGCAGTGAATGGGTGCCGTCAGAATGAGAGTTCAAACAGCTTGTAAAACCATCGCAATAATCCACAAGTAAATCCACATGACTCCAGTCCGTCAATTAACATCTTGTGAAATGAAAAACTGTGTTTGTAATAAACAATACCATCATTAATATGTATTTAAAGGGTTAGTTCACCCAAAAATGAAAATTAGCCTGTGTTTTACTCACCCTCGAGCCATCCTAGGCCTGTATGACTTTCTTCTTTCAGATTAATCATTACGGAGTTATTATAAAAAGTTTTCCATAGCAAAAACCTGATTGAGGTGCAGTTACCCATATCTCCACTAGAGGTCATTTTGTCAGCATCATTCAAATTGCTAAAACATGCAACACACCCTACTCTTATTTTGTTGCACTGTGAAATGTAAACATGAAAAGGTGTCAATAATGGCTCACTGGATGTGTAATGCAGATTCATAATGGCAAAAATATAACCAACAATGCTAATGTTAAGTTTAATGTTCTTGCACATTTGTATGTGACCGAGACTGTCTGTGTCCAGGGCTAGGTTTAGACCTGAAGCTCTGCTGTGAAATTCCTGACTGTGGTGAGAGGGCATCTAGGGCAGGGTGCTGAAACATTGTGAAATATGTAGTTTTTGAGTAGAAGAAAAACTGAAGGAAAGAGCGCATCCATAACAGAAGGAAAAAATCTTTGTTTTGAATTGTATTAGAAATAAAAAAAATATCTGCCAGTTAAACACAAACACATGCATTCTTTCGCACCCATTTTTTAAACCTTACATTAAACATTTATCTCCACTAAAATCTAATATCTCCACTTACACTGTGGACATAATTTTGTCACTGATTTGCAAGGGGATTTTCCTTGTGTCCTGGTGAAACTGAAAATAATTAAAATAAGTATTAAACTTGTTACAGACAGTACAGAATTTATTCAACACACATAAAAAAATAATAATTTTACATTAAACACCACATGGTCCTTTTTTTGTCAGTCGATTTCTAAATACAAAATCACAAAATATCATTATCATTACAACCATTACAATCTTATGATTCTGGTTAATAATGCGTTTAACTGCAACAAAACATAATATCTCCAAAATTAGAGCTCATATTCTAAATGCAGATTAAAGTAAGCATCATAATATCATAATGGCTTGGGCAGAGTTTTGAAGAGATGGCCCAACATGGACTGTCTCATTAATACTAATGCAGGTTTTTATTGCAGGACATTATTTTGAGATTCTAACTGAACATTAACTAAACAAATATTTGAAACGGTAAAGAGAGACAACTGTAAGCATTCTTTTTTACAGTTCATTTCAAATGTGAAACTTTTATCATGCAAATTTCTAGTGGCCTACAGGTTCATTACCTGACTTACGTACTAAGGGTTTCATTTTCAGACTCACAAAGGAATGACACAGGAACTAAAAAGAATTGTACCCATTGTTCCCCTTTAAATCCACATTGATTTTCAAGTTATGTACAAACCTTTCAACTAAGGAAAGTATCAGGAGGAGAGCATACCGTTCACTGATGTCCAGTAAAATCCTGTGTCATAAAACATTTTCTCTATATGCACAATATGCATCACAGACAAATATACGTATTTGCTTGACATCTCAGATTCAGACATCCATACAATACTAAAAACTCAACATTTTCACACGAAAATGAGTGGTGCTTGCACTTTTAGAAACTCTACAATGTTAGTGTGCTGGGATGATTACTACAGTGTTTTCTAAATGTTTTCAGCATGTTGCCATGTAGTTAGTAGGGGGTTAAGGGTGGTTGCTAGGACGTTGTTAGATGGTTGCTTATTGGCCATAGTCAAAATTGCACTCCTCCATAAGGCCTCTAGATATCGTTCTTTCTTGAATGTAAATCCATGGGATTTTTGTTTAATTGTCTGGCAGGTGAAAACCAGTCTTTGTGGCATAATGTACCATAAAAAATAATTTAGATTAATTTCTCATTTTCTTAAAAAATAAATTAATAAATAAAACCAAAATCAAAAGTTATGGCGAGTCACTGACAGTGTAAGTGAATGAGGCCAGTTTTTGGAAGATTGAAATTTTATAAATTTATTTATAAATTAATTTAGCTATTTTATTTTATTAATACATTAATTCTTCTGTTAAAATGTATTATTTAAGCGGTAAATTTGTTTCAGTAACTTTTTTAGGATATGAGTATATGGGTGTGAAACTGAACTGTGAAAGTTGTGAAACTTAATATAATTTCACACACACACACACACACACACACACACACACACACACACACACACACACACACACACACACACACACACACACACACACACACACACACACACACACACACACACACACACACACAAAGATTAGTAAGTGATTTTTCACACTAAATTCAAGTTAACATTGTTTACATCATGTGGCTATACTATAGAAACACAATGGGTATTTCAACATTTACATTTGCATGTAACCTTTTTTTTTCTTTTTTCTTTTTTTAAGAAAATGAGAACTGAGCTGAAATTCATACATGTGGTGAACAATATGCCACAAGTGCTGTTGACTGAGCTTAACTTGTACTTAATTCTGGACTATTTAATACTAAGGGCTTCTAACCATAAACACCACTAAAATTCAGCCAGGAGACCATCAAAGCATTGTTTCCAGTTCTTTCCAAGACATGGATCCTGAATGTTCATCATCTGCTACAAAATATGGCTCAAAATCATGCTCACTTTCCTCTGCATTCCTGCTGGTCTGCTTGCATGGAGACCTTTTCCCATCATTCTGCCTCAGAACCAGCTCATGCTGCCGCACTGTAAAAAACACAGTCTCTATGTCGTGAGGCGCATACCCAGGTAAGTTTCCTGAATTGTGGAGACGTGATTGTCCTTTGGCCCCCATGGTCCCCAGAGGCAGGCCTTTAGTGCCGCTGACACTGAGACACACACTCTGCGTTGTGGTGTGTGACATCATGCCTCCATAGTAGCCACTCCCACATCCTGCGCTGCTGTTGACACGAGCTTTCTGCTTCAGGTCTATTGCAAGACTGCGCCTCAGCCAAGCCTTCTTAACCTCTGCCTGCACCTGTTCATGATGGAGAGACAAAAACAGAAATAGACAGAGAAAAAGGACTAAGACAATGTGATGTATGTGGTTTCTTCTATGTTAAAATACATTCACTTGTTCCAGATTAAAGAAATAAGTTGTGTCCCAAATGAAAACCATTTATACTATACTATGTAGTGTATGAAGGTTATTTTGTCATGCGGCATTGGAGTCTCATAGCCCTTACCCCTCCAGTATGTAATTACCAATACAGCAAAAAAGTATACACTCTCTGACCAAAATATATTTTAAATATATGCTAAAAGCTCAATGAAATATCTTTTTGAAAATGTACCAAAATATATTTCAAAATGTATTTTAGGGGCAAGAAAATACATTTCCAGCCTTACAGTAGCCTACTAGCTTACTAGAGAAGACTGTTCTGGGTATGTGAATTGCAATTTTTAAATTTAAAGGGCTTCTGTTGTCGTCAGCTTCCGGTTATTTTTATCTATACAAAACAGCTCGTTATGCTGCTTCATATTGGAAACTGGTATTTCTTTTATTATTTTAATGTAGTACTGTGTTATTGCAATTATAGACACACTGGTTTGTAGCACAAATAGTTTACTGTTTACAGCACTTTTTATTCTCCTTTACCTATAGCGACTAATGAATCAGAAGTTTTGCCCACTCACAGAAAATAGCATCTTTCGCGTTGCAAATATTATAAGGTGGATAGTTCACCCAAAAATGAAAATCCTTGTTTGGTTCAAATTGGGAAAAAGAAGTTTGAGTAAAATATGACAGACCTTAAATTTTTAAGTGAACTATGCCTTTAAATATGCAGAGACAAATGAAGCAAATATAAGCCATTTGTGTTTGATTCCCCCCAAAACTGTATAAACTGTCAATAAAACATTGCTCTGTTTATATTTAAAATCCCCAACCAGCCCAAAACAGCAACATTAACTAAAGGCATTATTCTTATAGTTAGGCTATACATTCTGTCATAAATAACACTCTGCATCTTTAACGGATTAGTTCACTTCCAGAATAAATATTTCTTGATTATTTACTCACCCCCGTGTCATCCAAGATGTTCATGTCTGTCTTTCTTCAGTTGAAAAGAAATTAAGGTTTTTGAGGAAAACACTTTAGGATTTTTCTCCATATAGTGGACTCCAGTGGGACCCAATTGGTTGGAGGTTCAAACTGCAGTTTCAATACAGCTTCAAAGGGATCTACACGATCCCAGCGGAGGAATAAGGGTCTTATCTAGCAAAACGATCATCATTTTCTAATTATAGCCTATACTTTTTAACCATAAATGCTCGTCTTGCACTAGCTGTGACTTCACGCATTACGTAATCATGTTGGAAAGGTCACACATGGTCAGTTCTTCGCCTGTGTACTTCGGTTCAAAAAGTAGGGTGAAAAACTCCATCTCATTTTCTTCTCCAATTCAAAATTGTCCGACATCGTTGTTTTACCTAAAGGGCGTTTGACTTTCTTTGCATGTTCATTTTGTAAACACTGGGTCAGTACTTCCCCCTACTTCAATATAATTTGTTTTTTTTTTTTTTAGAAAATGACTGATTGCTTCCCCAGATTGATCGCCTGGGATCGTGTAGAGCCTTTTGAAACTGCATTGAAACCACTATATGGAGAAAAATCCTGGAAAGTTTTCCTCAAAAACCTAATTTAGTTTCGACTGAAGAAAGAAAGACATGAACATCTTGGATGACACGGGGGTGAGTAAATTATTAGGAAACTTTTATTCTGGAAGTGAACTAATCATTTAAACCTGCATTTTTCAAAGATAGCTTATTGAACTGTTGAAGTTCACACCATCAAGTCACACTGGGTAAATACAGTAAGTACACACATATAAATCGAAAGTGTGAAACACTCACCTCCCCATTGCAGAAGCAGTAAATAAATGCCACAAAGAAACCCTGTGGAAATTAAATGAAAAATGAAATCATAACCAGAAAAAGCATGCGATTTTTCAGGGCAGCAACCATGTATGATGCTTCATGTTCCCTAACCAAATTAAACCAATGTGAAAAGCTCCATTGACAAGTCATTTGTATGTTTAAAAGTTTTATTTTAAGGACCTGAGTTAACATGAACTACAGTAACAATAAAAATTTGTATTTTATTGACTAATGTAAACAAATATTAATAAAAACCATAAGCAATTAATTGTTCACTGTTAGTTAATGTCAGTTAATGCATGTAAAGTGCAACCCTGTCATCTTAATTCATCAATTCTTATTGAAAATTAATCAGCGAATTGAACTTCTATGGAAAGTGTAAATCATTGTCACTGTGAACATAATGGTTTCAAAGACTATTCCATTTTTAGCAACTGAATCCCAAATCGATTTCCTTCATATCTATTACTTGCAGATTATAGGTTTAAAAATGACCCCAGCTGACCCCAGCTGAGTGGATCTTTTTTTTTTTTTTTTTTTGAAAACTGGACTATACCTGTGAAGAGTTGAAGAGCATCTCATAATGCATCTGAATCTGCCACAGTAGACCTGTGACCTCAGTGTATGGAAGAGCCATGAACAGCATGTAATGAACTCCAAACAGTGGCATCAACACCAGGGTTGACTTCAGCAGTTTCCTATACAGTCAACAGCAAACAAATCACTTCAAATCACATGTGTGTTTACATGCATAAACACGCACGTGTGTGTGTGTGTGTGTGTGTGTGTGTGTGTGTGTGTGTGTGTGTGTGTGTGTGTGTGTGTGTGTAGTAATTTATAACCTGTACTGCTGTCTAGGGTCTAGTTTTCCAGTGTTTGTTTCCCACAACTTAGAGGCCAGAACCCTGATGATATTGAGGAAGAGAAAGAAGTTTACCTAGATAAATAAAACACACAAAAATAAGTGACTTCTAAGTTGTGATTTTCTGATAGGAAGCATTTAGTGTTTATAAAATATGGATAATATATTTTCCATTTTATAAAGTACACATTTTTGTTATATTTAATTTAAAGATTTGAATTATTATTAATATTAATTAGAGAAAAATATATATTTTCTTACAACAATGGCTGCCAGGATAGGTACTTGATAGATCCATTTGAGATTGCCGGCGCTTATATCCCAGCACCTAGAGATGAAGAATCCAGCCTTCAATGCTTTAGAAAGCACTCTCAATCATATGTTATCTTTATAATACACTCATTACACAGTTCAGTGTAAAACATAAAAATATTTTCTTAAAAAAGAGTTTTTCTTGAATATTTTCCTCACATATCCTCTATAAAAAGTCCAGAGCAAATTACCTACTTTTTCAACAAACTCAGTGGTTCTATGAGAAATCTAATCCCTTCTGAATGCAGATGTCTGTGACTGAGGATATTTTATCACAGCACTCCTCCATGTGTGTTTTTTGACTACACTGATCTACCATTTGCACATTAATCTTGCTGCACCTGAACAGCATCCAACAAAAAAATGTATACAATACAATTCTGGAAACCATTTACAATAAGTTTTAATTTATTAACATTAGTTAATGCATTACCTAACATGAACTAACAATTAATAATATATTTTTACAACATTTATTAATCTTTTTTAATGTTAGTTAATAAAAATGATATTAATGTTATTAGTTATTAGTTCACAGTGCATTAACTATTAATAAAAGATACAACTTTTGTATAACTATTGTGTATGTTAACTAATATAGATAACTGATTTTAACAAATGAAATCTCATTGTAAATTGTTACCAAAATTCTTACTTCAGAAAAGCCTTATTTGTGCTAATATGATGGAAATTACTAGACATCCAGGCTTTAGTCTAAACAATGTAGGCACTACATTGCGCATCATCAGCATATAAATTATATGAAATTTTGTGTTTACAAAAAAAAGTAAACTAATGAAAAATAAAATTGATCCAAGAATAGTACCCTGCAGCACACCGCTGTTTAATATAGCCAATTAATAAATACATGAATGAAAACACGAACTACTTAAACAACTGCTTGAATGCACCATAAATATCTTGACTTCACAGGTTCAGCCAGAGACTATTTTTAGAAAGGCCAAAATTAGGTCTTGCCTGGAATTTGCTAAAAACTATGTGACAAAACCTAAACCATTTGGAAAAAAGTTTTGTGGTTTGATGGGACCTATTTGGCCTAAAAGTGCAAGCCAAACAAAGCTCAACACCCAGAAGATAATACATTTATTCTCCAAACTGCATGTCCTATGTAGGGTTGTGGGGATGTTAGGGCCAATCCCAGAGTCTCAGGCCGAAGGCAGGGAACTCAGGGGATCATATTCTAAGTTGTTAACATTAAGAGCTTTAACAGAAACCTTTACATGTAGGCACTGCATGCATGTGTGCCACCTGTTTGTGTGAGTAAACCTACTGTGTGTCTGCCAGAGACACCCGGGCACTGACCCATATGGACACAAACACTGCAGGTATTCCTACGAAAGAGGAAGCAAGAGAGACTGAAGCAGGGTGTTAAAGGAGAATACTATCTATATTTTGCACCCTCAATGCCATAATTTATTGCTCTAAAAAATGTTACTATCATATGCTATCTTCAAATCAAAAATTACAACTCACCCCAGCCTATGATTGTTAAAGCCCACAGACAGTTTTTATCAGACAGGAAGGCCATGAAGATCAGACTATGCAAATACAGACCCTCCACCAAGATCCAATAATGATTGGTTGCCAAGAGATACAGGAAGAGGGTCACAGCAACCTTGCAGCCCACCTGTTAGCACACAGAACAATAAAACCAATGTTGGGTTCTGCAGACACTTATTACACTGTGTTATTTATGTACAGTACGTATGTATTCATGTGCAAATGTGTTTTTGTGAGTACCATGTAGGGTCTTTGTCCAGTGGCCCCATCTTCTAGTTTGCCTTCATCTGTGACAGCATAAAGAACGGCATCTTTCACAAATATACTGATTGCTCGGCATATGAATGAGGTGAAGAGGTGGATGTGGATGTAGTTACGGGTACAATGGAGACGTCTATAGAAAAAAAAGAAACAGAGAAAGGAGAATAATTAAACTGACTTTGAAGTAGTTGTGGAAAATGATTCATTTCATTGTCTCATACAGTAGGTCACATGGCAATGCAGATGTAGTATATCCAGATTGCTTTCATGATGAATTGTAACTTTTTTAAGTGCAATTAATTGAAATTATGGGTGTTTTTGACCCACTTCAAGTATGACTTAAGTACACCTTTATATGTAATTTTACAATTACTTGATTCTTGTTATTAATTACTAGTGTGAACTGAATGTAAAGTTTTGGTTCTGAATGGGTAAATTACAACTATTCCCTGCTACAACTAGGACCTGCTGACTGTCTGATCAGATCATAGCAAAGATATATCATAAGTCTGTATCTGAACACGTGTATCATATGCAATGCTACTCTTACATTAAAAACGTGATATTTATCTCGTCTAAATGTTAATTTTGCACTTACTTAAAATAGCAAAGGATAAAGACAGCCACCAGTAATGCCGCCAGTGATATGGAGTATCCAATAGTGTACATGAGATACAGTCGCTCAAAGACCTCCTAAATAAACACAACAAAATACACTTATTATTATCAAAGTACACATATTATTGAACGTATGTACATGTGACTGTAAATGCCTGTACATTTTAGTCCTTGCTCTTATTTTATTCCTTTTGGACAAAAAAAAAAAAAAAAAAAAATATATATATATATATATATATATATATGTGTGTGTGTGTGTGTGTGTACATTTGTGTGTGTGTGTGTGTGTGTTGCTATGCTGATGTTTCTGTGTGGTTGCTATAGGTGGTTGGTGACTGAACCATGTAAAAAGAGTGCATATCAAACTACCTATGATATTCTGGTCTAAAGAAATGGTTGAGGTCCCTCTTTCAATTTAATCTATTGAATTTTGGAAATTGAATTTATAACCATTTTGTTTCAATTTCTTAAGCCATCTTCCAGGTGATGTCAAATACTTGACTGTGCCAATGAGTTACATTCTTAAATGTATATAGTATGGATATGAGCAATATATACTATAATATGAGCAATAAAAATGTAATGCATGCCATAAATTGAATAGCTGCCAATGAGTTATGAAAAATACACACCTCCTGATCGCTGTGGTTAGTGTGCAGGTAGGTGGTGCATTCTGTGTAGTTAGCCCATGTCCGGTTTATAGTGGACACCTGCTCCCAGTTACCTGATGCATCACAGTGGCGATATGCGTATCCTAAAATGCACATAAAACCGTAATGCTTATACTTAAGTATATAGTGTGGCTGTGTATACTTAAAGATGTGACAGAATTCACGGACCGTGCTTGATATGTTTCTGCTTTAAGGATGTTAGTTGCCTGTGGTGGGGGGGTTTCCATAAAAGCAATAGCCAGTTCTCAGCTTTTCACCCAATTTTAATGTTTTCTTTGTCGCACGAATACCTACTGTACATGTAGTACAGTTTGTTTTTTTGTTGTTGTGGTTTGACAAGATGAAAGCCAGCACAGTTGCTCTCAAGTAACAGAGTTTTGGGAACAGCAAGCCGCGGCATTGGTTTGCACAGGTGGAGGCACAATTCACGCTGCGAGACATCACTGCAGATGACACAAAGTATTACTACGTAGCAGTATTGCTCAGCAGCTCCACAGCATCACAAACAATAACCCTGTTAAACAAGCCCCCTGAGAGGGACAAGATCAAACTGAACAAGCGCCACACGGCGAAATGACTCTGGATTATGCTTTTATCATGATCGCTTTGGGGACAGGGCCAAGAAGTGTTGCTTGCCGTGTACTTTCTGTGGTAGAATTACCACGGGGGTCAGCAGTCTGTGAATGCTGTGGACACTGGCCATGCTAGTTGCCTTCACGTCATTACTGACAATATATCAGGGTGAAATGATAACTGGGGTCCAGGTGAGCGTACTGCCAGTGACTCCACTCGATATGTGTCGACTCGACAACCCCTTACTGGAGGCTTCTAAAGCAGCAAAATCCCAACATACGGTAAGCACCAAGTTATGGTGTGTTTTAATGGACGGCGTTTCACTTGGGATTTTGTTGTGACTAAGTTGGCTCGTCCATTGCTGGGTGCTGATTTTCTTTGTGCAATTGGTTTGTTGGTAGATGCACAAAACCGCCGCTTATTCAATGCGAAAGATTTAAATTATTTTCCATGTATGCTCAGCGTCTTTTCAACTACAAACTTGTCAAATGCTTCAGAGTCCAGTTGAGAGTTTTTGCAAATGGTCGTTGAGTTTTCTGATAAACTCAGTAAACTTTCTCCATGGCAACAAAGAAACATGGTGTGGAACATCATATTTCTACTACAGGTCTGCCTGTGTATGCTCACGCTCGCTGTCTTGATTCGTTGAAATTAGCTGTTGTTAATGCTGAGTTTGCATACATCGGAGAATTAGGTATTTTACAATGCTCAAATAGTCCTTGGGCTTCTCCCTTGCACATGGTGCCTAAGTTTAAGGCGATTATCACAGACTCAATGATGCCAATGTTCACAACCTTGTTCTGCATGTTCAAGATTTCTCAGCACAGCTAGCCTGCAAAACAATTTCCTCCAAAGTTGACTTTGTGCAATGTTAACAACAAGTACCAGTCCACCCAGATGGTATTCCAAAAACTGCTGTTGTCACACCTTTTGGATTATTTGAGTTCATGCGAATGCTGTTTGGCCTGAAAAATGCCACTCAGACTTTTCAGAGGCTCATGGACTGTGTTACAGGGTCTAGCAGAGGCAGCCATGTTGGTGCATCCGCTTCCAGATGTTCCAATTGCTCTTACTACAGATGCTTCTGATTTCACTGTTGGTGTTGTCCCCTGACATACAGCACCATTGTGCTATGGCATCCCGAGTTCAAATCCTGGCTTGTGGACCTTTCCCGATCCCAACCCACCTCTCTCTCCCACTTTATTTCTTGTCATTACACTGTCCTATCTAAATAAAGCCAAAAATGCCAAAAATCAATGTTTAAAAAAATTGTCTAGCATGGCCTTAGAGCGAAAATGCAGAGTCATGTTAAGGCACCGCTGGTGCGTTTTCAGGTACTGGAATGTAGTTTCAATCATTTAACCTTGTTGGTCCTCTTCCTCTGTCTAGGGGATACGCTCACCTGCTCACACTGGTGGATCGGACTACTAGGTGGCCAGAAGTTGTGCCCTTTTTCTCAACATCAAGTGGGGATGTAGCACACATACTTTTACTGGCTCCTGGATTGCCAGATTTGGCACCCTGTTAGACATCTCTTCAGATCGCAGATTACAGTTCACGTTTGCACTTTGGGTGGCAGTTGTGCATAATCTGGGCATTAAGCTTCATCACACATCATCTTATCATCCACAAGCGAACGGCCTATGTGAACATTTTCACAGCTCCATGAAGTCTGCACCTGAGGGCTGCCCTGAAGGATGACAACAGGTATGACTGGCTCCCTTTGGTGTTGCCGTGACTTTGGACGGCCCCTAAGGAGGATTTACTGGCTTGTTAAGCAGAGCTCGTTTATGGGTAGACACTTAGGTTGCATGGCAACTTTGTTTCTGGTATGAACACTCCGTGGTCTGGATCAGAACACAATCCCACTCTGCGAAGCCATGACTCCACTTTTGTTCCAGTGCCTGCCTCTCAGCATGAACTTAACAAGGCTTGGGTTCCCAATGATTTGTCTTCTGCAAAATTTGTATTCATTCGACATGATGCACACAGGGGGCCATTGAAACCACCATATGATGGACCATTCAAGGTTCTGGAGTCCACGGATAAGACATTCGTAATTGATGTAGGTGGGAGGTCAGAATGTTAAACCAGCTCACAGAGTCCAGGATCAACCAACTGAGGTGGCCGTGGCACCTACCTCTGTCAGCAAATCGGGACAGTTTATTGCTTGAGCTTTTCCTGGTAATAGCCCATGGCAGGTGACCCATACAAGAGTGGTATGCAGAATTTGAGCCTCTGATGAACTGGATATGTAGATCTGTGAATTTTGGGGGGGTGTTGGTGCTAGTGTGGCGGCATACACTTGGAGACTGTTTACACCTGGTCACTTCATGCATTTTCTCTGATCATATAGCTATCCGATTGCGAAAAGACCAGCTGTGAATGGCTTCCGAAATGCTTTCGAGACAGATATAAATACGACTTCTCAAAACACTTCAGGACGTGGTCTGGGCCGCATTTCAAATGAAACTGGACAAGTGTAAATGCATCGGCTGTTGAAACCATTTTACTCCTCACAAAATGTTAATAAAATAAACGTGTGAGAGCTTGTTATAGGCTATATGACTTGTTATAGGCCTATTGTATATGACAGCGCTAAAACAACGTGCATAACCGCGGATGTGTAGCTGAGTATGTCTTCAGCAAGCCGACATGCAAACCGCCGCAAACACACAATCTCAACACAGGTGGTCAACGCACAATCATCTTCAGTAAAAGTAGCAAGTAGAAACGTAGAAAAGTATAAGAAAAGTCGACGGACATTTGGTCGGCTGATTGGATGTTCAGTTTAGCTAACAAGTCAATATTCCAATATGGAAATACAGTATTTTCATAACAACATGAGCCGCTTAAAATAAAGAAAGTTATCAAAATAAATTATATTCAAAATGGTAAGCATTGTTTACATTTAGTATATCTGCATATATGTCGTACATCCATTTTTCGGTTTCTTCTTCTAAATGACAAATATTGATTGATAGATGCTAATATAGACAGCTAATTCCTCTCACACTGGCGCAGAACACACGTGTTAGTTTTTATCCAGATGCTGCCAAAGCAAGAGGACAACATCGTCAGCTTTTGTCACCGCTAGTTCTTTGAAGTCGGCTTGGTGTGTCCCAGCCTTTACAAAAAAGAAGGAATACTAACACTAATTAGTATACTAATAACAAATTAGAGCATGTACTTTCAGTCTACTTTTTATGTACAGTACTTACATATCAGATATAGAGGTACAGTAGTATTCCAGCATGATTTATATACTATTTGATACATTTGTTAAAGTTTATAAAAACAAGTCAGCTTTGCAGTAAATAGTAACTCATAATACAAACATTATTATCAAAAAAATCCACTGAAGGGAAAGAGCTAGGTTCAAGTCGACTTAAATTAATGGATTATATCAAGTATAAAAATAATACCTAAATAAGAACCTGGTATACTTAAAGTGCAAATATATTATATAAACACCATAAGTAACAGCCAAAAGTAACATAGTGTTACATTCTCTTTTGGTTTCTCTTCCTGTGTTTAGTTTAGTTTCTGTGTTTGTTGTTCACTTGGTTTCTTTTGCGAGTTTGTTTCTATGGTTACTGATTGATTATGTTCACCTGTTCCTTGTTGAGTTTCTCATTTTCTTGTGAATTTATACCCTCAGTTTCTTTAATTCAGTCCTGTATTGTCTTTGTGTCAAAATATTGTGTTTACTTTGCCTGTAATCTCTCTCTGTGTTTATCCTAGTAGCATTTGGGTTTTTTGTGTCAGTTTTTTTGTGTCACATCTCTTCTACTTGCCGTGCTCGCACTGTTACAGAATACCAGACCTGAAAAGGAGATGGATCTAGCAGCCATCCACCTCCTCCTCTTCCTCACCCAGGATGATCACTCCCTTGAAGACCATACCACATATTTATTTTGGAACATCCCCATAAATAATTCTACCTTGTCAGTTTGTTAATTTCATTTTATTACACTGGATTGCATGAACAGTTAAAAACCAATATTCCTTTTCCTTTTGATGGTACGCGAGGGAAATGTATTGACTTTTTTTTTCTTTCACCATGGATGAAGTGGACGAGGGCTTTGATTGCAACTCACCCGCCACAGACCTAGAGCTCACACTCACCACTGACTTCTTGCCAGTGGAGATGTTCATCATGGAGCTAGAAGCGGAGGACATGCTTGTCTCAGACACTGAACCCGTTGCCATATCTGTCTCAGAGCTAGAGCCAGCAGCCACATCTGGCCCAGAAGGAACACTAATTCAGTTTGACATCCTGAAGTGGACATCCTACCTGTGTCCTCCCCCTTGAAGCTCTTCCTTCTCTTCTGGTCCTGTCCGCCCGTCCTGTCTGGAAACTTTCCTCCCCTTCCAGTATCCAAGCTCCTTCATCTCTGCTGGTTCTATCCAGCCTTCAAGCTCCTGCATCGCAACCATGGAGGCCATACCATGTTTCCTTGTCCTGACCATGGAGATCATCCAAACCCTAGTCATCCTCACTGGTCCTGTCCAGCTGCTTGGCTCCTCCCCTTCTGCTGGCTACATCCCGCTTCATGGCTCCGCTGTCACCCTGGGTTTTCATCTCCTTGTTTCCACCTGGGTCTCTAACTCTCCCAGCTTCGCCTTGCTCAATTGATCGCCTTGTTAACCTCGATCCACAGTCAAATCTCCACCCTGGCTCCTCCATCCATCAACTCCAATGTGAGTTCTTCTTCCACCGGCTTCTCCAGTGTGTCCTCCTCCTCAGGTGAAATTCACCCAGGGGTCCTGGCACTTCCTCCCACTCTTTTGGTGTAGTTTTTGCTTCCACTGCCATGTGGTGCTTAGCGCGTGCCTAGTGAGGGTAAATATCACGTTTTGTTTACTTAAATATCTGTTTCTATAAAATAAAATGTGGGCCCATTTAGTTCCAAGTACTAAAATTATATTACTAGTATAAAATATAATACTGTAGATTTTTTTTTTCTTTTTTTCGTATACTTACTGCATAAAGTATGTTTTATAGAGGTTTACTTAATAAAATAAATTTTAAATATACTTTTTTTTGTAAGGGTTAACTTTTCAGTTTTCTTCTTTTTTTTTCAACTTTTCTTTAAAACACATTTTGCACTCCCAGCTTAAAATATAGAGTAATATAAATAAGGCATTAATAGGTTCATTTTCTTGAAACTGGACAAATTACATACTTTAATTTCATTTTGTTCAGGGGGTTTAGCAGACCTTTGTGGTTGAAGTCATAGATGTACTCAGGACAGAGAACTGCAACCGTCTGATCGGGCTTTCCCATGGGCCAGCAAATTATCCCATCCCATTCAGGAACACAGTGATCCTCTGACAATATACACAAATATATATATATATATATATTTATTTATTTTTTACCAAAAGTATAACATGAAATGCATCTATATTTAATTAAAACATGCATTCAAAGTATTCTCCAACAAAATGTTTGAAGGTGACAAGTCAAATTAATCTCTCAACATATACTGTAGTATCCCAAAAGTAAATCCGGTATATTTTCGATATAACCCAACAGTAGTGGGTCTGCATTCATCACACAATTATGCAATTCTATATCCTGCTATAAAGTGACTGATCACTATGAATAACAAAGGAACCTGAGCTCAAATCAATATTTCTTATCTTAAAATCTTCATACAAACAGGGCCACAGTCTAATTTGCCATAATCATAGATCTCGCTGTCTTCAGGAAATTGGATCTGTGGGGGTAGGAAGATACCATCTTTTGATTGCTTCAGTTAGCTTTATATTATGCCAAATTACACATTTAATTTAATTAGAGATGGTAGATAGGGTAGATATCAGAATATATGAGTCAAATTTTTTTCTCCTCTTCAAGTGAAAATCATAAGTTTGATTGGCTTTAAAAGTAATTGCATGCTTCTCCTCAACAGGCCCTATAATTTGAGAGGCTATACTTAGGGTTAGGGGTGTTTCTGACATTGTACAACAGTCATTTACTCACACAATAATTACATACACATTTCGCACTGAAGCAATCTTACAATTAAGTGCACAAACCAAGCAGAAATACACTATAATACCTCTGACACCATCTAACTGTGCACGGATGCTTCTCTCACACCTCGCCCGTGCATCAATCAGAAGAAAGATCTGTTCATCTCTGGTGATGACATCATCAGAATCAATCTGTAAGAACAGCAACATAGAAAGAGAGAACATTACTCTCTCGCTTTTTTCACTTTACACAATTTTAGTCACACATCTTGATTCTGAAAGATAGTGGTAATTTTTTTTTCTTAATGATATAGTGCATTTTTTACATGGTAGATAAAAATATATTTCTAAATCATGTGCATTAATTTAATTTATTTTCTTTTTTTTTTTTTTCTTTTTTTTTATTTGGGCACTTTCATTTATGTCCCATGGTGTGCTTTTCTTTTTGTTATGCCAAGAACAAATGCATTTAACTGTACTGAATATGCAACTGTAGTGTTCTTAATTTTTTTTTTTTAAATGTTAAAAGACTTTAATTGCAGATAATATAGTATTCAATAAATTGCATACTTTATAATCCACTTTAGTCCAATTTGTAATAATGTGAAATTAAAAGTTAAATCATTTTTTAAAAAAAAAACATTTTAAATTACCATTTGTCATGCTTTCATGACGTACACATAACTAAAGTATAAATTACTTGATTAGTATTACATATAGAGTTTTTAAAGTTGTGTTTGTCAGTAGATTCAACAGTACTCAAGGGATATGAATGTCACATAAAAAACTTTAATAATTTTTTAAAAAGCCTTTTATGTTTATATATTATTTTCATTGTCCCTGACATTCTTTCAAGACTTTCAAACTTAAACTATTAAAATACATAATAAAAATCAATTTCACATGTTTAAATATATGATCTCAACAAAGAGTGCAATAATATACATAAACATGTTGGAAAAAAATAGTTGTTTTACTATTTCATCTACACATGTGAGATTACAAAAGACTAACAACAACCTCCCTTAGTTTCCATGCATACGCTTTATGGTTTTCCACAATCTCAGCTGAAATCATTGACATATCATCCATCTATCACTATCTGGCGCACCTTCTTTTAGGCTGATGTGCTGTCTCTCAGTGTTGTGAAATATTTGCACAGTCCTGTGGTATGTGACAAGCTCTCTTCAGCCTTCAGAGAGCATATCCAACCTTACACACCCCACACCCACGGCCATCCCTCACCACTGTCCCACATTATGAGTCCTCACGAGTAGAGAAACACAGAAGCATTTGTGCCCTGAATACATTCACAACCACCGAACAAAACTCCATGCTCACACACGGACCATGAGAACAAAGAAAGAAAGAAAGAAAGAAAAGGGCGCTAAACAAGTTACAATTAAGTCGCCATGAAATCAAAAATGACCCTGTTTGTTTTCTTACTGAAAAAGAAATCCACATCCAATTCTTTATGATATTTTGGTCTCTATATGACTTGTGTATATAAAGCTTATGCTTCACACCAAATTGTCTGGTCACTTAGACAAACAATAGAATATCATCCCTCAACAAGCCACATGATTTCAGGAATTGTTCACAGCACAGTTGTAGCACACAGAATTGGGAAAAAGTTACTAGCCAAAAATTAATAATTTGGGTTTCAGATCTGTAACCCTTAATTTGAGCAATAGTAACAGTAATGCTTGCATTTAATTATAATAAGAGTGGTAAAATATGACATTGTGAATGTATTTCTAAAATCTTATTATTTGTTTGTTTTTGTTTTGTAATAGCATCACAAAAATTTCAAATTAAAATTGCAATTCTGTAATGCTTTAAAATTTCATACACACACAGATAACATTGTAATCACAGCATCATCATTAGTTCACAGTCCTTAAAGGATTAAAACTAAAACTGCAAAGAGTCAATTAACCATCTGTCTCATTTGATTTGTGTTTTTGTTTACCCCAGGAAGACATAGGCATTAATGAATCACACTCTCACACAATCTAATGCCATTGATTCGTAATAATTGGTTTGTGTCACTGCCCAGTAAAACAATTGTGAAGATGTCATCTGATAGATATAAGTGAATGTTTACTTCATTACACATTTAATTTGTGTTTGAAGGGGGTTATTCTAAGTCAGTAGTCAAGAGGTAAACTTTCGAACTTGCCAGATAATCTAAAAACATCTTGCTAACACATGAAGATCATTTCACTTGGATGTTCAAACACCTGTCTTCTCCAGTGAAGGTGCAATTAGTGGCATGGCAGTGCGCTTGATCAATAGTGCTTCTCGGGGTCATGTTAATACTGTTTCTAAATTGTCTGTTTATCGAGCGTTCATCTCTCTCTGACAGACTCGTTTTCTACTTCATTGAACATGTACATGCATTAGCCAGTAATTCTCTCTGAGGTTGACAGGACAAACAAAGAGACACTTTCATTTCCTCAATAGCCAGACTTATGCACAACTACGAAAAAATATAAATTTCTTTGCGCCCAAGGTAATTTTTTTTTTTTTTATTAGCCTCCACATTTGTAGTTTGCTGATACTACTTTAAGCAAAAGACTAATATACTTCCTACATATAATACCTAGCAAAAATATGAAAAAACCGTCATGAAAGATTGAAAGGTGAAAAGGGTAATTTTCCCTATGCCCGAGTGATTTCTTGGCTGGGGAATCTCTCTCTCACACACACACACACACACACACACACACACACACACACACACACACACACACACACACACACACACACACACACACACACACACACACACACACACACACACACACACACACACACAGTGTCTGCGGTCTTCACATGGACCAATAAAAATTTATGTGGCTGATGAGACATCGATCCAAATAGACAATTGGGAAAACTGTTTAACTGAAGACGATCATCTGTGTTCAACTAGTAGTCAATAACGCTGAATTCTAAATTGGATTCAAAGCTGGATTTAAAGTAAAAATCCATTTAAAATTTAGTCACATTAGAGAAGATTAAAAGCACTGGAGATATCGGTCCCACTTTATATTAAGTGGCCTTAACTACTATGTGCTTACATTTAAATTAATCATTTGGTACAATGCACTTATTGTGTGCATACATGTTTTTACATTGTACTTATATTTAAAAAAAAAATTCCTGCATGTTATTACATCAGGTAACTAATTTCTATAATTACACTGTTGGCCCATCCCTTATACCTTAAACCACCCTCAACCTACCCATACTACCAAACCTGTCCCTAACCTTATACCTGTATCCCACCTCAATGGCAGCAGAATCTGTTTTGCAATACAATATGAACACAATAAGTACATTGTACTTTTTTTTTTTTTTTTTGATGTAGTGGGACCGAGATATCTCTAAAAGAGCATGCACGGTCATTCATAACATTTGTTGATTAAGTTATGTATATTTTTTGTATTCATTTATGTTGATCTGATCTGATAGTTATGTAAGTGTTTGCATATTCACAGTGTATTTACACTTAAGGTCTCATTCTTTATCACAAGAAATTTTATTAATTTCACATAAATTGATATACTTTTTAAGCAATTCTATGAATCAAAGTTGTTATAGAGACAAGCACAATTAGGAAGGAACCATTAAACTTTAATCTATAAAGATATAACTATATATATATATATAGACAGACAGACAGTCAGATAGATCTTAAGATATATATATATTGTTATACAACGTTATATAACCCTAATGAAAAAAAAGTACACTTTTTCATAGATTTAAAAGGAGTAATTATCGCAGAAATTATATACTTTATAAGAATATAAGTGCAAACAATGTGTGTCAGAGGGATTTACCCACTATACACAATCAAACCAAAAGAGCAATATTATGTAAGTGCTGTGACAAGTCCAAGTTAGTCTAATGCAGTAAACGTAGCAAGTTTTTTTCCTTTTAATATATATAAAGAAAACAAGCAAATAGAATAGAAAAACAATAGAGAACATATAGTGTTAGAGGGAAACTTTTTTAAAATAAATAAAAAGAAAACAAGTAAATAGAATATAAAAAGTAGGCTATAGAGAATGCTGGTATTAGAATGTCATTTTTAAATAAATAAAAAAGAAAAATAGGCAGAATAGAAACAGATATGGTTACTGCCGAATGTACTGACAAACATTAATGGCAAACCTAAATATGTTTTGTCAATATGTAATGTCTAAATATGTAATGTCATTTCTATTGATACTTGCACATTTCTAATGATGAAGTTGCAATTTTGTACAATTAAAGTATATTAACTCATCAAAAAGTGTACTTCTTTAAAGCAGTGATTTAAAATGTTCTTTGAAGTAAAACTTTTGTAAATATTTCACATTACAAAATGCTCTTTTTAAAAGTGTACCTTAGTGTACTCTCTTTAATATAAGTGACCTTTTATTTAAGTAATATATTATCTGTAGTAATATAAAGTAATACACACACACTTCAGATCTGAAGTACACATCACATGCACATTCAACACAGTAAAGCACATTCTTTTTCACAAGGTTAGGTCAAGACAAATGTGTGCAAACTGACCCCACAGTAGATGTATTAGAGTTAATGTAGGGAAGTAAGCACATGCCAGTAGTGAAATACTCACCAGAGCTCTGGCTTTCATCAGCACACAGCACAACACAAAAGCCACGGAGACCTCCACTGACACCATGCTTAACCCAAGACCTTTGACCTTTTCCAGAACTTCAGCTCTCCAGAGAGCTCCTGTTTCTCTTCAGGACATGGTGGTCAAATTGAAGTGCAGAGAAGTGACGTTTGGAGCCATTACTGCTGTGTTGTGTTAAAGCTGATGTTATTCTGATGTTGTTGCGTCCACCAGTTATTCATCTGTTGGAGTATGATCAATAGTTTGTTTTAGCTGCTGTTAATTTATGGACTACCTGTCCTGGATACACTTACATTTGAATATACTAACATATTTCAAAAGAGTAAACTCCACTTCTTTGTCAAATGTTTAAAGTAAAAAAACAAGGGAAAGATGACAAAGTAATATTATTTACCCATCACAGATGATATTCTTCCATTTCTCAGATTCTTGGTCTCTTATCCTTGATTGAAGATGAAACTTGTTGATCCATTTGGAGACCAGTTAAAGAGAGACTCATCTGTCATTGCAGAGACATGATCTCCTGTGTGTGAGTATGTGTGTTGTGAGAGTGCTCAGTGAGGTTAATAGTGTGGTGGTCATCATTGGCCCTTGGCTGCTGGGCTCCAACACTGTTTATTGTGTGGGATGGGCATGAAAAATGTTAACCCTTCACTGTCACGAGAAGACAAAGTCTGCTGACTCTACTCCTTTCCAGAGTTGCTATTTTCTAAGCCTATTCATGCACACACATTACAAACATTACAAATTCAGTTCGATTTCATGAACATCTATGTATGGATTTGGTATATGCAGCAGTGTGATAAGTAGGAAAACCAGTGTGATGCATGAAACCAGATATATAATATACCAGATATATATATATATAATACATACAGGGAAATACAAAATACTATTTTGTTTTCAAATACCTTTTTGCATTTAAATACATTTAAGCTTATTATTTTTGTATTTTCAAAATAGTATTTCAAATACATGTATTTGAAATACTGCCCATCCCTTCAGGAAATCAGCAGTCTAATAAGGAGGTTGACTGGCAAAGTACCTTTTGTGTTTTGAAAATACAAAAATACTAAGAAATAATGTATTTAAATGCAAAAAGGTATTTAAAAACAAAATAGTATTTTGTATTTCAAATACATGTATTTGAAATACCGCCCATCCCTGAATACATATAATAATACTTGAATTAATTTTTGTATTTTATCTTTCATCTGAAATAAAAAGAAAAAAATCAGTGGTTTTTTTGTTAATGGTTTTGGTTTTTGTTTTCGTTTTAGTTAACTATAACCCAGGAACACTATATACCGTGCATACTTTTTAAATCAACAGGTAAATTTGTCTAACACATAATAAGCTAGCCTTGAATGAAATACATACGGTAATAAATGAAATCCACGTATGTAGTCCACTATATATATAATACATTCAAAACCTCAGAACGATCGCGCCTGAGGACTTTTATTTTGACATGGTTTGTTCAGCGGTAGTGACGCTAATAGTGTTGCTGCCTCTTGGGCTCGTGTGTGATAAATTAGCTCTGGATTACAGAAGAACTATGGTATAAATTGGCTTTTTTGTTGTTGTTGTTGTTCATTTTCGCAAGTAACAATCACATAATATACTGTATCATGGTCGTGAAACCGTTCTTGAAACAATCCGATTAAAACGTGCATGTTAGAAACTTAAAGACTTGTAACAGTTAAATCAAAGACATGATGACATTTTAAAATTTGACCAAAGTCATTTGCTTTGGTCACTTACATAGCTACGCATCTGTTTAGTGAGGGAAGAACAATGTTAGGAGACATGATTCTGAGGGCTTTCAGACTGACAGCGAGAGTGTCTGCAGCGGTTCAGAGCCGCTGTCAGTGTCCAGCCCTCCATACAAGCAGAGCACTGCACTCCAGCCCTGCGCTCTGGGCAGGACACAACAAATGGTCCAAAGTAAAGGACATTAAAATACCCAAAGATGCTGCTCGATCCCGGATGATTGCCAAGTACACCATGATGATCAGGATTGCAGTAAGAGGTGAATGCGTAAAATTTGACTGAAAGAATTGAGATGATCTAATCTGGTACTAACCATCAAGTATGTACCATGGTAAAAATAAATAAACATGAACCATGAAAAAGAACAAAGTATTTACCATGTTAAACATCTGATACCCTGTGACCCTGTGCTTATGTTTCAGAGGGAGGACCCAATCCAGAATTTAATGTTCCTTTGGCACAACTACTAGAGCAGTGTCGGAACAAGAATCTACCCAAAGCTACCATAGAAGGAGCTATAAAAGGAGCCGTAAGACACATTTTACAGTGCTAAACAGCCTATCTACTGCTAAAGAAACTGTCATTTTTACACAATTAACAATTAATTTACTCTACTTACACACACACAAACAGGTGTTGGAAAATGAAACTGAAACGCTGGCCAATATATTGTTGGAAATTTTACGCTTGTAAATGAACAGCCTACCTGGTGGCCAATCTTCACTGATTTCACATTCCATCAGTAAGAGCAGATTGAAATATATTAAACATGTTTAATAAAGATATAGCAAATATGTCAATAATATTTCTAAAATATGTAAATTAGCCAATTTTTTTTTTAAATGAATGTTTGCAGAAATGAGTACACCCTTGATTAAATTCAACAAACATAATATTTCTTGTACTTTGTAAGTCCTCTCAAGTGGTTCCATTCTGTTGTCAGCATTATGTCTGAGAATGATTCAGTGGGCTTTTGTAACACTTTTAATTGCCAAGAATTTACTCTTTAAATATTTTTGTTCAACATGCCTACCTGCCTTCCAGCTTCATCAGAAATTTTTTATTTAGCTTTATTTTGTAACAGGAAAGTTTACTCATTTTTTCAACACAACATTTTATCTTATTAAATTATCGGTAACACTTTATTTTGATAGTCTACTTTAGACATTGTACTAACCAGGGCTGGACTGGTAATCAGGCATACTGGGCATTTTCCTGGTGGGCCGATGCACAGAAGGGGCCGACAGAATTTTTTTTTTATTATTATTTATTTATTTTTATGCGAAGGACCATTACGCAGGGACTACGAGCAGCCAATCACAATGCGCTATAGACGGAGCCATGAAGTGTTTTGCTCTGCCTATAGAACGCTTCACCCCAACTTCTTCCTCGTTGGCTTTTCCCACGTTTTCACAGAAGCTTTATCAAGAACAGGCTTGCTCTGTGGTGAGTGATGCGGCGTAAAGAGCCGGGCAGGAGGAGGAGAGGAGAGCAGTTGAATCTGCTTGATAGGGACTGTGCGCGTGCCATTAGTGCAGAATAAGCAAACACTTTTTAATAAAATGTAAATTCGTCCACTGCGATTTTTTTTGGCCAAGTCATGTCAAGTGTGTTCATAGAGGTTTCCATGGGCCAATGCGAATAAAATTAAAATTCGAAAAGACACGATATTGTCAGACCTGACATTTTTTTATTCAAAACAACTAAATGCAATGATACATATCTACACTACCAGTCAAAAGTAAGATTTTTAATGCTTTTTTAAAGAATTCTCTTCTGCTAACCAAGCCTGCATTTATTTTATCCATAACACAACAAAAGCAGTAATATTGTGAAATATTTTTACTATTTAAAATAACCGGTTTCTATTTGAATATATTTTAAAATGTAATTTATTCCTGTGATCAAAGCTGAATTTTCAGCATCATTGCTCCAGTCACACGATCGTTCAAAAATAATTCAAATATTCTGATTTGCTGCTCAAAATACATTTATTATGACCTATGTATATATATATATATATATATATATATATGGTGGTGGGCCACCAGGACCAAAAAATGCCAGGGCCGATGTTTTTTCCCAGTCCAGCCCTGGTACTAACAATAAGTAACTTTGCAACTACATGTCAACTAACAGTCATTAGAGTATTAGTGGACTGTCTGCTTAATATCTTCTAACATTTTACTTTGATGGGTCCACAACATACTGACTATTAGTAACTTTGCAAGTATATGTCAACTTATTCTGCTAACCCTAAACCTACCATACTGAGAGTTAGTAGACATGTAGATGCAAATTAATGAGAATTAGTTGACGTATAGTTGGCATGTAGTTACAAAGTTACTTATGGTTAGTAGAATGTCTAAAGTGGACTATCGAAATAAAGTGTAACCAAATTATCATCATTAAAATCTTATTTTCCTGAATAATTTGAACTTGCTCCTAGTTAGTATTTTTAGTATTAGTATTAATCATTAGTATTTTCACCAAAGACAAAAAATGGCTTTTGCTGTTGTGTATCAGTAGGAAATATCAGTTTACATTTCCAAACATTCCTTTTGCCATTAATTTTAATAATCCAGTAAGATTTTTGTTTGCACAAGGAGTCTGACAGCCAGTGCTTCACATAGAGATCTGATCTCATCATCATCATCCAGTCTGTCTGGAATGACATGAAGAAACACAACAAACTGAGACAGACTAAATCCAGAAGAACCGTGGGAATGTCAAAACTTGCGTGCTAAATTTGCTGAAAAATTAAGCGCAAATGTACTTGGGGCAAAAGCTGTTTTAAGTGCAAAGGGTGGTCACACCAAATGTCAATAAATAGAAGTTAATTGATAAATAAAATCTATTTTAGGCATTATTTTTTTGAAAGCATCCTCACTTTATGGCATTTTTACACTTTTCACAGTATTGCTGCTTTGCAGGTATGTTTTATTTTTCTCCCCACATTTTATGTTGTGGCTTTATTTTAAAATACTTTACTTTTTTTTCACATCAGTCTACACTACACTCCATACACCAGAATGACAAAGCAACAAAAAAAAACAACAGATTTGTGAGTTGCAAATTTTAATAAATTGTATTTATTAAAAATACAAATAATTACGTTCTATGAGTATTCATGCTTGAAATTTAGCTGAGGAGCAAAATATCGCTGAAAATGCATATCAGAGCAAAAACCTAGCCATGACCCTGTTGAAAAAACAACAGTTAGTTATATTTTGAAGCATGGGAGGGGGGAGGTCAGAAGAACTGCTTGTAGAGCTCAGAGACAGAATTGTGACAAGACAGATCTGGGAAAGAGTTCAGAAAAAATTCTTCTGCATTGAAGGTTCACAGAAGCATGTAGCCTCCATCCTAAATGAAAGAAGTTTGGAACAACCAGGGCTGCGTTTCTGGCCTCCTGGCCAAACTGAGCAATCGATGGAGAAGGAACTTAGGGGTTAGAGGGGTGACCAAGAAGCTGATGGTCACTTCGCTCCATGATCATATATGGAGATGGGAGAAACTCACAGAAGGGACTCTTCAGAGAAAAAGGAAAGCTCAACGCAGTAATACGTACAGTGAGGAAAATAAGTATTTGAACACCCTGCTATTTTGCAAGTTCTCCCACTTAGAAATCATGGAGGGGTCTGAAATTGTCATCGTAGGTGCATGTCCACTGTGAGAGACATAATCTAAAAAAAAAATCCAGAAATCACAATGTATGATTTTTTAACTATTTATTTGTATGATACAGCTGCAAATAAGTATTTGAACACCTGTCTATCAGCTAGAATTCTGACCCTCAAAGACCTGTTAGTCTGCCTTTAAAATGTCCACCTCCACTCCATTTATTATCCTAACTTAGATGCACCTGTTTGAGGTCGATAGCTGCATAAAGACACCTGTCCACCCCATACAATCAGTAAGAATCCAACTACTAACATGGCCAAGACCAAAGAGCTGTCCAAAGACACTAGAGACAAAATTGTACACCTCCACAAGGCTGGAAAGGGCTACGGGGAAATTGCCAAGCAGCTTGGTGAAAAAAGGTCCACTGTTGGAGCAATCATTAGAAAGTGGAAGAAGCTAAACATGACTGTCAATCTCCCTCAGACTGGGACTCCATGCAAGATCTCACCTCGTGGGGTCTCAATGATCCTAAGAAAGGTGAGAAATCAGCCCAGAACTACATGGGAGGAGCTGGTCAATGACCTGAAAAGAACTGGGACCACCGTTTCCAAGGTTACTGTTGGTAATACACTAAGACGTCATGGTTTGAAATCATGCATGGCACGGAAGGTTCCCCTGCTTAAACCAGCACATGTCCAGGCCCGACTTAAGTTTGCCAATGACCATTTGGATGATCCAGAGGAGTCATGGGAGAAAGTCATGTGGTCAGATGAGACCAAAATAGAACTTTTTGGTCATAATTCCACTAAACGTGTTTGGAGGAAGAAGAATGATGAGTACCATCCCAAGAACACCATCCCTACTGTGAAGCGTGGGGGTGGTAGCATCATGCTTTGGGGGTGTTTTTCTACACATGGGACAGGGCGACTGCACTGTATTAAGGAGAGGATGACCGGGGCCATGTACTGCGAGATTTTGGGGAACAACCTCCTTCCCTCAGTTAGAGCATTGAAGATGGGTCGAGGCTGGTCTTCCAACATGACAATGACCCGAAGCACACAGCCAGGATAACCAAGGAGTGGCTCTGTAAGAAGCATATCAAGGTTCTGGCGTGGCCTAGCCAGTCTCCAGACCTAAACCCAATAGAGAATCTTTGGAGGGAGCTCAAACTCCATGTTTCTCAGCGACAGGCCAGAAACCTGACTGATCTAGAGAAGATCTGTGTGGAGGAGTGGGCCAAAATCCCTCCTGCAGTGTGTGCAAACCTGGTGAAAATCTACAGGAAACGTTTGACCTCTGTAATTGCAAACAAAGGCTACTGTACCAAATATTAACATTGATTTTCTCAGGTGTTCAAATACTTATTTGCAGCTGTATCATACAAATAAATAGTTAAAAAACATACGTTGTGATTTCTGGATTTTTTTTTTTTAGATTATGTCTCTCAGAGTGGACATGCACCTACGATGACAATTTCAGACCCCTCCATGATTTCTAAGTGGGAGAACTTGCAAAATAGCAGGGTGTTCAAATACTTATTTTCCTCACTGTATACAGAGATAGCCTTAATGAAAACCTAGTCCAGAGCATTCAGAATCTTGGATTGGGCAGGACAATGGACAATTCAAGAGTGACTTATGGACAACTCTGTGAATGTCCTTGATAGCCTGGGCTTGAACCCAATCGAACATTTTTGAAGAAAGCTGAAAATGTCTGTCGGCCCTCTTCCAACCTGACAGAGCTTGAGAGGTGAAGAGGTGAGGAGAAGAATGTCAAATAATTGCCAATCGCAGATATGCAAAGCTTGTCGCATCATACCCAAAAAGTCTTGAGGCTGTAAAGGCGCTTCAACTAAGTACTGCGTTAAGGGTATGAATACTTATGCAATGTACTTATTCCAGTTTTTTTTTTTTTCATTTTAATAAATTTGCAAAGTTGTCACAAATCAGTTTTTTCCCTTTGTAATGATGGTATATGGAGTGTAGCGTGTGGAGTGTTTGGGAAAAGTATTTCAAAGTACTTTAACATAAGGTAGAAACTTAACAAAATGTGAAGGAAAAAAAATGAAGGGAAAAGAAAACTTTCACTAGGCACCGTACACATTGCCTTTCAAAAGTTTGGGATTAGTAAGATGTTTTTTTCTTTTTCTTATGAGTTTCTTATACTCATCAAGGTTGCATTTATTTGATCAAAAATACAGAACGAAACAGTCATGTGAATATATTACAATTTAAAATAATGATTTTCTATTTTAATATACTTTAAAATGTTATTTCTATTTCTGTGCAAAGCTGAATTTTCAGCAGCCATTACTCCAGTCTTCATTGTCACACAATCCTTTAGAAATCATTCTAATGTGTTAATTTATTATTAATGTTGAAAACGGTTGTGTTGCTTAATTTTTTTTGGAACCTGTGATTTTCTTTTTTCAGGGTTCTTAGAAGTAAAAAACAAAAAAAGGACAGTACTTATTTCCATTAAAATATAAATTCTTTGTAAAAATTAGTGCTGTCAAATGATTAATCGCGATTAATCCAAAATAAAAGTTTTTGTTTATATAATATATGTACTGTGTATATTTATTATGTATATATAAATACACACACATGCATGTATATATTTCAGAAAAAAATATTTTTATATATTAAATATATTTATTTATAATATAAATTATATGAATATAAATATAGGCATGTGAACATGTAAATATTTTCAAAATATATACTGTTTGTGTGTGTATTTATATATACATAATAAACATACACAGTACACACATACATATTATTCAAACAAAAACTTATTTTGTATGCAATTAATCGTTTGACAGCACTAGTAAAAATATGCACTACCCTTCAAAAGTTTGGGGTCAGTAATTTTTTTTTTTTTTAAAGAAATTAATACTTTTATTCAGCAAGGATGAGTAAAAGTGAAAGTAAAGACTTATATTGTTAGAAAAGATTTGTATTTTGAATAAATTAAAGAATTAAAAAAAAAATCCTCCAAAAAATATTAAGCAGCATAACTGTTTCCAACTTTGATAATAAATAAGCATGTTGGTAATAAATCAGAATGATTTCTGAGAGATCATGCGACACTGAAGACTGTCATTATTCACTCAGCTGCATACGTTATGGTTTTTTTTTTCCAAACAACAATAGTTCGCAGTGTTCATCATGTCTGTCAGCTCCATAAATGACACAAAGACTCTATAAAAGTATAGTAAATACAGTCCGTACTAATATTATCTCAGTGGAGGGGAAGGAGATCAGTGAATTATGACTGACATATCAGTCTTTTCAACACACACACACTCATATCATATGACTTCAGGAGACATATGACTTTTTTTATTCCTTAAATATTTTCATGTCAGCTTGACAGGTGTAGTCGCTATAAACTGTCACTGAAAAAATATCTTGGAAAATGCTCCTCTATTCTGTTAATTATGTATTGATGAGATATCAGTATTAATAATAACACTCTTTTCTATGTTTAATAGAAGTCCAAGCCAGGAGTACAGTATGTGTACGAGGCCACGGGACCGGGCGGGTGCACGCTGCTCATTGAGGTTTTGACTGACAACAACACACGGTCCCATCAAGAAATCAAGCATATCTTGATGAAACATGGGTTAGTACTGATCGAAATCAAGATGTAGTGATAGTATTTAGGCACAACTCAGTGTACCACTTTTTTCTGTTTGTCCACAGTGGGGCGATGTGTGAAGGAGCACGCCGGAACTTTGACAGGAAAGGTGTTGTGGCGGCATCCAGAGATGGGATCTCCTCTGAAAAAGCTCTAGAGCTGGCCATTGAGGCAGGAGCTGAAGATGTGCAGGAGATAGAGGATGAGGAGGAGCGACCCATACTACAGGTCTGAGCACTCTTTCTTAGTGGGATCGTGCAAAATGCCAAATATTAGCATTTAGTTATGGCTTTCAGTTTTTAGAGTATGAATTTTAATTGACTTGGCAAACATGCTCTGAAAGTATTTAACTTAAATTGAAGAGGATTTTGCTCAAATTGATTAATTCACACAACAGAGGAATTTCATATTTTGTAGTTTTGTGACAAAAAAATATTGTCAATGAATTTGACTAATTATTATGCATATTTATTCCCTGAAATGTAGAATTCATGGTTTAATGAAATACATCATTTTGGTGAGGACTCCCTGGTAGAAGAGATCTGTATCTGGGATGATTCCTGGTAAAATAAAGGATAAATAATAAATGAAATAAAAATCTGATCAGGCAAAAAAAACAAGTTTCCGAATTCACTCATTCGTTTTCATTCTCTCCTTAAAGTGAACTGAAATAGTGAGTGAGGGTATAAGGGGCGATTTTGGATACAGCCAGTGAGAGATGTTAAGGCATGCACAACGCTTACGTACCACGGGACGCACGCTCCATTATGATAGAAGAGAGGAAAAAAAATATTTAAGGTAACGTGGCACATAGGTAGGCTTAACAGTGAAGAAGGGAAGAAGTTTTAACATGTGCACCAGTTGGTCCAGTAGCAGCGAGAGATCTTCAGACACGTGAAAAGCGTGTGGTTAATGTGTACAGTTGTGGCTCCCACTGGTAAAAAATGGGGTTGTGGCTAGAAGGGATACAGCTAAAACCAGAAGCTAACAATGAATTCAATTTTCTACCTATTAGATTGTGTTTTATTAACGTCTATAAACCATAATAATGCAAAAACAGTAATTATTGATGTACAGTGTGGCAAAAAATTACACTGTATTGATATATTAGCTGTATCCCTTCTAGTCTCAACCAAAAAATGGCAGGTTATATATTGTGTTAGTTGCCAGACAGGTAAAAAAGAATAGAAGGAGACCCGGGTTGCATTGCATGCATCTTGGATTGGGAGCTGCCTCTGGGTGGCAGGTTTATGGCTGTTGCCTTGCAAAGATGTTTACCCTTACTGCAAATCGTGCTGTAAAGACGTTGATGCCCTTTCGCAACAATGTACCTTTGACATCTGATAGGGAACATCCTATAGAAGTATTGCAGATGTATCCGTAGCCTCCTGCACATGTGAATGTACAACAGCACGAATCAATGGGGCCAAGCCTTCTACCATTGATGCTTGGCAGTGCTTTCTCTTTGATATACGTGACTGTATAAAGGAGTGACTTTTGTGTTTTTCTTGTCCTTCCCTCTCTCCCTCCCTTTGAATGGACTTTGAGATATTGAGTATGTGTCTGTTGTTTTTTTTTTTTTGGATGTTATGTATGAAAAATAAAAAATGTTGATAACAAAAAAAAGGAAAAAGTATTGCAGATGTGCAAACACTCTAAAAATACATCTTGCAGATGTAAATGCAGATGTCAAATAAACGTCTATCAGGGTGGAAGTCCTTTCTGCAACCTGTTTACAGCTTGCATCAAGTTCAAAATCAGGAATCTGAATGAGGCACATGTTCCAATGAATTATAATTACTCCTGTGTTAGAGGTCTGTGTAGAATTTTACTTGTAGAATCTCTTTGGGTGACATTTTATTTCAATAGTCCACTTTAGACATTCTACTAACAGCAAGTAACTTTGCAACTACATGTCAACTAGCAGTCATTAGAGTATTAGTAGACTGTCTGCTTAATAACTTCTCACACTTTATTTTGATGGGTCTACAACATACAAACTTTGCAAGTATATGTCAACTTATTCTACTAACCCTAAACCTACCCTAACAGTCTATTCTTGAGAGTAGTAGATATGTAGACGTAAATTAATGAGAATTAGTTGACATGTAGTTACAAAGTTACTTATAATTAGTAGAATGTCTAACTATAGAAGTGGACTATCAAATAAAGTGTAACCTCTCTTTGTGTATAAAATTCATTATAAGAAATTCTCTCAATTGTTAACTCTTCTTTCCCTTTCAGTTTATCTGTGACATTGCGTCCATGAAGGCTGTGCGGAGCGCTCTAGAAAGTCTGAGGGTACACACGCTTTCATCCGGTCTGGAGTTTGTTTCTCATACCCCATCTCTCCTGACTCAGACTCAGCTAGAGACCGCGTCCACCCTGCTGGAGGCTCTCAATGACTGTCCTGATGTGGTCCGGGTATGGGATAACATCCATGCACAGACCTAGAGTTCACAATAAGTCAACTGACAAATGGAAGAACACACAGATAGATGGACTAATTAATGATCTACATGCCTTAAGAGCAACTGGAAGAAATGGACCTGCTTGGCCAAAATTTATTGGACTTCACTTGGATTTTTTTGTGTGATGGTAAATAAATAAATAATGATATCTTCATCATTGCAATAAAGAAGATATGTTAGTAATAGATGTGTATCACTTTGATTAGCATTATGCACTGAATGTTGTGATCATAAACACCTTTTTTTGATGCAGATCTGGATAAAAAGAGATAGAAAGGTAACTTGCAAGGACTTTTTCCCACATCCTGAAAAAACATATAGCTGCTCAATGCAAATGTTTATTGAACAGTGAGAATCAGGGTGAGGTATCCATTGTGGCTCAGAGCAAAAGTGACACTGAAAGTTAAAAAAAAAACAAAAAAAAAATGCCCTCAGGCTGAATTAAGCCCCGTTCACACCAAGGACGATAGCTATAAATATAAGGATATTAGCATCCACACCAGCGGACAATATCATCCGTTTATTCTAAGCACACGTTGGTCTGCCACTTTAAATTCTTGAGGTCATTATAGCTGGATGGATTCTGATTGGGTGTCAATGTTTGTATCATTCATCAGCTGGAAAAAATCGTTCTGAAAGTGATTCCAACGATATCGTTTCTCTGTGCCTTTATCGTTATAGTTGCGGTGTGGACTCTGCTATTCTTTAATATTGAGAACGATTTTTAGAACTGTATCTTTATCGTTATCTTTATAGTTATTGTCCTTGGTGTGAATGGTCTCTTTTAAACATTTGATATATTTCATGAAATTATTGGCCTGTTTAGTCATGGATTTACCTCAACAGACTATGTAGGAATATGTCATTTTTAGAATGTATAATTAATATGAATTGGTTTTTAATAAGCTAAACTTAAAAACTCTAATTAGGCCGAGGATACACAAGGCAACTTTATGAGCAATGTTGCCGGGCAACTTTGGTTAATGTTGCCATCAGCGGGCAACCAGGTGAGACACAGGGTCCACGACTGATCTAAAGTATCCAGATAGAAATTTGTTACCCATTCTCAGTGGGAGGTGAAACATTGCTCATAAAAAGTTGCCCGGCAAAATTGCTCAAAAAGTTGTATCATCAGCATTAAACCATTGAACGTAGGGGAAAAACCCTCTGAATAATGTTTTTAAAATGAAATGAAAACCTAACATTGTCACCAGGCAATTATTTTAAATTAATTCTAGCAGAGCACTTACCGTTATATCTTTTTTTCAGCAATGTTTGTATGATGATAGTTTCATTATTAGTCAGACATAATTGTTCTAGTTGTTCAGTAGATATTATTTGAAATAATTCAACTGAAGTAATTGACATATTAAAGGTTTGTGTTTTGATAAGGTTAGAAAAAATTCAAATCAGGTCAAATATCGCTCCTTATCCAAATATATATATATATATATATATATATATATATATATACAAATTAAATGCACATGAACAGCACAATGTCATAATTACAAGTTGGAAAGTCCAGAGATGGAAGCATGTCAGTGAGATAATATGGGGAACACAGCGTCTGTATTAATGGCAAATATGTTTAAATGAAATTATGGTCAATTTTTTTAAGGTCTAATTCTCGCTATTAACAAAATATTAACTACGACTTTTGCCTTAATAAACTCCTAATTTGCTACTTATTAATAGTTAGCAAGGTAGTTGTTAAGTTTAGGTATTGGATAGGAATAGGAATGTAGAATATGGTCATGCAGAATATGTGTTTTATAAGTACTAATAAGCAGACAATATGTTAATAATAGGCATGCTAATAAGCAACTGGTTAATAGTGAGAATTGGTCCCTGTACTAAAGTGTTATGGAAATAATTTTCACAATAAGAAGTTTTTTGTTTGTTTGTTTGTTTGTTTTTTGACCAAAGTGACTTTAATGCACCTGACATCGAGTTCCCAAGTCAAAAATACGAACTTTCCATTTAAACACAAATTAAATTACTCCATCTATTTAGTTATCAGATTTTATGTTATAAGTAAAGCCTTGGTTTGGGCTGCTTATTTAACAGACCTCATTATCAGACATAACTATGCATATAGCAATACATGTGTATATAATAATACAGACTCATACATAGCCAATGTCATGGCTTTAGGTCAGTCAGTTCTCATAAAAGCCTGTTTGATAGATCAAGCCCACTTCCTGTCTTTAATCACTGACCTATGGATAACTCATCATAATTATATGTACAGGCCTCGAGTTCAGTCTGTATGTGGTGGGAACATTCATCCACCTCTGACTTTTTTCCCAATGACGTATAATTTTTTTTTTCTGGTAAGAGGTTAGTCCTGAGGGCAGAAGCACTCTGTTGATTCAACAGTCTGAAAACGCCAATAAGAAATAATTGTGCCTTCATGAACGCGTTTGATTGTGATGTAATTGATTTGTTTAAGAGTTTTCTCCACTGCGGCAGCTGTCTGGTTCACACTGACAGGATTTTGTCCACGTGAGGGTTTGTTTGTCAATGTTCTGGGTCGAGTCATAAGAGGATGACCCTATCAGACATTTCAATGTGTTTGTACAGGAAGGGCATTTGGATTATGTACCATATAAAGATAGGCCTGTAACATATTGCCCTGGCGGGTAACTCGGCGAGAACGGACAGAATGCAGCACTTACATGGTAAGAGAGAGTTTATTATATAACGTACTGTAGTGTGCGGTGTCTGCAGTTAAGGTCAGATGTAGAACAAAAGCAAGGATGGAGACCCCAACAGTGATATAAGAGAAGCTTCCACACGTCAAGACAATGTTTCTTTAAAGGATATACAGTGGATTTTAGGTATGTTTTGAAAACATATAGCAGAAATCTGCAGAGCATTGATACGATGACCACAAATAGAAAATGTGCAATAAGGTGAATAAAAGTGACAGAAACTTTCATTTTAGCAAAGATCTGCATCAGAACATCAGGAGAGCTGATTAACAACAAGACTACACAAGGAATTTTAATCACTTCAGGAAACTTTTTGCCTGGAGTCACAAACCACAGAAAGCGTTGAAGGTTCATTTGATATTCGTTTTTTTTTTTTTGTGAACTTTGTCTGTGATTTTGTGGATTTTTCTGGTTGGATGTTGGAAGCTATACTTCATGTTTTGGATACCAGGAATTTGCGTTAAAGGATTTGCTTTCATGAGTGGATGATATTATTGTTCTGATATTATACGATGACAAGGTACTGTTAAATAACACTATATTGGACAAACAGTAACTATCTGGGTTACAAAGCAATACAGGTTTTCTTTGGTAAAGAGGAGCAGTCTGGATCTTCATATGAATGAGGACGTTTATTTATGTGTCTAGGTCATTTCATATGTATAGGAAATAAAATTCACTAAGATATCTCCTTAATATCTCAATTGTTTCTCCTAGACAGTAATGAGATTAAAAGGAAAGCAAACGGGTCTCCTGCTTCTCAGATGGTTTTCCTAAGAATAAGACCCCAGTAATCACATGCGTGTCCTATTCAGAAGGTGAAAATAATTAATCAAAATGTGCTTAGATTGCCAAGATAGCAAAGCCTAAAGAGATTTCAAGCATGTCTTATCAGATCGTTCCAAGATCATATTATCTGAGCCATGCAATCTACATTAATGTACTGTAAAAGTGTATAATAATTGACCCATATGTCTACTGTATTGTTACTTCTGGAGAAACATCTGAGACACATATGATACTTAAATGAAACAACTGTGAACTCATTTTGTCTCCTCTCCTGACCTAATAAAATATAATCGATTAAAACAATGCTCTGAATTCTAATCCATTTTTTTCTTCTATCATAAAGACTTGAAGTCCAGTTTGTGGAACTCTACCTCCAGATCTGAGCGGATGAAAGCTTTAAACCGATTTTCTTCATTCAATCTGAACCTGCATCGACCCAGGCCATCCAATCACTCCACAGAAGCCTGCAACATCGAGCTCGTTACTCCAAGAGTGAAGGAGCGCACGCAGAAGAACGTGACAGAGAAGGTCACGCAGGTAAGGTGTTGGGCTTCCTTCTTAAATGTAGATTTGTGGCTGGATTACACTTAATAGTGTAGCTGAATATAATGTAACTACAAGTAGTATAAAAATGAGGGGTGTCAACGTTAAACGCGTTAATATTTTTTTTTAACGCAAATGAATCGTTTGATAAGGTCATTGCAGCGCGGTCCACAGTGTTGCCAATTTAGCAATTTTGTAGCTAAATTTAGCAACTTTTCAGACTACCCTAGCAACTTTTTCTTCCAAAAGTACCTAGCAATAAATTTTGCCATTTTAAAAATTTAGTTGGCAACTTTTAGCAACTTTTGATAAGTGACTCAGACAATAAAAAGGCACACATTTTCCATCCTAATTATACAAAAAGAGGAAACCAAATATGCCTAGCAGTACACACATCACGTGAATTAAATTAGCTGCTATTTGCAATTGTTCAATTTAATAATAATAATAATAATAATAATCAAATAATTGTTTATTTATGATACACTTTGTTAGTAGCTTACCTGCGATTGTTGATCAGTTTGTACACTGTAAGAAAAATGAAAAAGATAGCCTACTAGTAATTTTCCAGGACATTATCCATTGTAACCCTGTAACCCGAAAACACAATTCGTAATTTAAAATGCAGGTAAAAAATCAATACAGAAAATTATTTCTTATTAACATAGTAGATTGTGCCCTATTTTTACAGACTTTTCTTAGAGTGTAGCATACTAACTAACAACCAATACACTGTTTAAAGCATAATTGTTGAGAATGCGTAGCATTACTAATTTACTAGCTATTAAAAAAAAAAATACTGAAATTATAATCATTCAAAAATGTGTTTAATAATTCAATGTATTTAAAAATAGTTATTTATATTTTAATATCATATTATGCATATTAATTTACAAACAAATCTTAACATATAAAATACAGTTTTTTGCTGAGATTTGATGTTGTGACACAATTTTGCATCTTGATTACGCAATGACGTCATCGTGCAATGACATCAAACGTCATTTTAGCAACTTTTAGCTATAAATCGACCTTCCTTTAGCAACTGTCTCTGAAAATGAGTTGGCAACACTGAGCGCAGAAGGTTATCTGTTGCCAGGGTAACGGCACAAGTGGGCTACTATAAAAATACAGTCGCGGGAAAAATTACAGAGCCGTGGGTTGCGTTTTTTTGGGCTACTTTTAATGTACCACGGATGCCCAAGGTAGACAAATAAAAATTAAAATAGATCCTTTTACTAATGTGTATTATACTTGGAATGTATCCCTGGCAACTTAAGAATGGAGAGGCTGTTGTAACATCACAAACAACGTGAGTTTCAGCAGAGCATACATGTTAAGGCGGTAACACTTTAGAATACTGTTCCATTATTAATGAATAACTACAGAAGAACACATGAGTGATGCACTCTAGTAACTACTAGTAACTAACAAGAAACTCTGATTAATGAATTAGTAAGTAATAGTGCTTAGTCGAAAGTGGTAGTTCACTATTAGCTAATCAGTAACTATTATTTTTTTCCTCCCCAAGAACTACTAAGAACTACTGTATACAGGTTGATAATTAATATGAATAATGCATAATGTATAATTCATTCTAAAGTAAAGGTCATGGTAACCCACTAGTAATGACTCAAGTATTACCAAATTCTTCAGAAGGAATTACTAATTATTTGGATCAGTATTCTAAAGTGAAGATCGTGATAATTATCTAGTAATTACTGAAGTCATTGTAAACTTTTGAGGTTTTTGTAAGGTCCTGGTTAGTCATTCATTTTGCTAGATTTGGTAACACTTAAATCATTACTGGTGGGTTACCGTGATCTTCACTTTAGAATACTGATCCAAATAATTAGTAGTTTCTTCAGAAGGATGTAGTAACACTTGAGTCATTACTATCCAAAACCTTACATATATCTCAAAAGCTCACAATGACATCAGTCAATATTAGGAAGTTATGACGATTTTCACTTTAGAATACTGATCCAAGTAATTAGTAATTAATTTAGAAGGATTTGGTAATACTTGAGTCATTACTAGTGGGTTACCATGATCTTCATTTTAGAATTAATTATTCATTATGCATAATTCACATTAATTATGAACCTGTATACAGTAGTTCTTAGGAGTTCTCAGGATATATGGAAAAAAAATAGTAGTTGGTTAGCTAATAGTGAACTACCAGCTTCAACTTAGTGCTATTACTTAATAAATCGTTAATCAGAGTTTCTTGTTAGTTAATAGTAGTTACTAGAATGTTAATAGTGCATTAGTCATTTGTTCCTGTGTAGTTATTCATTAACGACAGAACAGTATTCTAAAGTGTTACCGTTAAGGCTTTTACACAGCAGAAATAAACATGACAACAGCCACTATAGATTATATAACACACGATTACAATAGGGTATTTGTATGTGATTTTCTTGAGTTGAATGTGTACATCTGAAATGCTAATTTGTGCAGCAATATAAAAGGCTATAAAAGCATATTTTAACAACAGTAAACGACCAAATTCCACATGTGATCGTAAAAGGAAGTTATTTCAAACACTTGATGGTGGTTTGAAGTGAGTTCTGAGTAAAAGTGTACTATTAATCTCATAAATTGTCTTATGAAGCATGATGCTAATATTAGCTCTAATGCACCTGCAGAACAGGTCCAATTCTTCATAATAATGCATTTTGTCATAATACTTCATGTAAGGTCGCAAGAAAATGTTTTGTTGTATTTATTTAGAAATACTTTTGATAATAGTTGGGTAAATGTATACTGGGATTGAAGCGATGTGGCTTGGTAAACCTTTTATTGCCAGTATAAAGGCTGATAATGGCTAAATAAAGAATAATGATAAAAGAATAATAAGGATTATGTCTCATACCTGGCGGAAGTGTGAAAGGTTCTGTTTCCTTAAACTAGTTTGTCATGCATTTCTTTATTTCAGCACATTTACAGGTAAATCCTAGTATTTTAAATTTGTGATTAATCATGATTAATCACAGTCCATGACTGTGATTAACGCGATTATTTTATTTTTAATCAATTGACAGTACTAATAAAAATACAGTATAAGTATAACCACAAATAATTTTGTTTGTGTTTAATTGATCATTAATTTTTTTGTGTGAAAACTTCCAGCTATTGTAATGTTATAAAAAAATTTCAGGTCTTCTCACATCCAAAAGTTAAAAAAAAAAAAATAGGAAAAAAAGTCATACTGAGAGCTTGAAAGTGGGTGTTGGAATAATCATGGAAGGTGTCACATGGAAAAAAATGTGGCCAAAAACTTGTGGAAAGATCGTTAGTACAGAGACATGAACCCTCAGTGCAATGCCAAAAATCCATAACCCCTGTGGCCCTTGGTCCAAAACTGTGGCATGTCATTATACACGCCACATGTTGTTTTGATGGTTATTTCGGGAAACCTTAATGTGCCAGTCTACCTAAACTAAGCACCTTGCCCTAATTATCGCTTATTTTCATCTCCGTTTTCAAAAACAACATAAACCGGTCACATTCCAAAGTGTTCAGTTGACTATTTCACCACTTTTTTGAGGTTAGGATGCTGTCATAGCTTGGGGGAGCTTCATCTGATCTGATCTGCACATGGATAGTAAGTTTTCCTTTTTCCCATTGTTGAAAAATTGACAACATCACATGAAGTTAATTTATGTAATTTTATTCCATGTCAGTTCAGTTCAATCCACCAGTGCAAGGGTTGGACAATAACCTCTACGACCTTCTTTTAATGCCAACTTTAAGGATTTAAAAGCAGAAGTGTGAAGTTTAGAATTTTATAAAAGCATTTCTTCTGTTAAAACTGTATTATTTGATCTGAAACCTGTTTACAAATCTAACTTTTCAATCTTTTTTAAAGCTACACTATGTGACTTATTCTCCTCTGCATGTATGTATGCAATTTCCTGCAAAATCTGTCGAGACCATGTATTAGGTTCCAATAGTGTGGTCACATTTGTGAAATTTCACGGGCAAAAAAAAAAACACTGTTCATTTTCCATTATCAGTAGTGTAGTGATTAATGAAGCACTGCTCAAACTAGCCACTTTCTGTTGGGCAGCGTGGCAATTTTGCATGACCGACTTGAGAGAGATCTGCATAGGGAACTTGTTTCTGCCCTTGTGTGAAACTCCCAATCGCACGGATTCCTATTGAAATGAATGGAATTTGCCCCTAAATGTTGCAGAACAGCAGTAAATGTGATTCACCTTTATTGTGCATTTTTTGGCAACAAAGTTTGGAATTTGGACATAACTTTAAACAGAAAGAGTTAGAAAATGATAAAGTTGCTTTTTCCAACTTAAAATCCATGTTAACTTGCATATTTTTTCATGTCCACATCCACTGAATTGGCTCTATGACTCTCTCTCCTCTCCACCTGTAGCTGGTGTGTGGTGAGCGCACTGGCGCCGTTGTCCTGTGGCTGCCGTCACATCATTCAAGTGGATGCTGCACACTGGTGGTAGTTGAGGAGAGAACCCCCCCCCCCCCCCCCCCCCCCATGATTGTTAAAGGGATAGTTCACCCAAAAATGAAAATTCTGTCATCATTTACTCACTCTCACTCTGTTTTGGGTCACCATTGACTTCCATAGTAGGAAAAAAAAGTACTATGGAAGTCAATGGTGCCCCAGAACTGCTCTGTTTCCCACATTCTTCAGAATATCTTCCTTTGTGTTCTGCAGAACAAAGACATTCTTACAGGTTTGGAACTACTTGAGGGTGAGTAAATGATGACAGAATTTTCATTTTTGGTGTGAACTATTCCTTTAAGTGGTTTGGGTGTACAGCAATACACAATAAAGCGCTATGTAAATGCATCATTCATTCATTCATTCGTGTCTTTTGGCTATACCTGATATATTCCTTTAAAAACACATATCAGCTTAGACTCCATGAAATCCCAGCTGATTCTTTCTTGTTTAGCTTAGAGCAAAAGCACCTAACTTATCTCCATTTGTTATAAATTCTTGCTAATCATCTTGTAATCATCTCTTTCCATGCCCAGGTACTGTCTCTAGGTGCCGATGTTTTGCCCGAGTACAAGCTCCAGGCTCCAGACGTCCACATGTGGATCATGCTGCACTACAGTCCTTTCAAAGCCATGTGGGACTGGATCATTCTTCTGCTAGTGCTCTACACAGCAGTCTTCACTCCGTACTCGGCTGCTTTCCTCCTCAATGAGCTGGAGCAGGAGAAGAGGCACACCTGTGGTTACACTTGTAACCCTTTAAATATAGTAGACGTAATAGTGGATGTTCTGTTCATCATAGACATCGTTATAACCTTCAGGACGACATACGTGAATCATAACGATGAGGTGGTGACCCATCCCAAGCTCATCGCCATCCACTATATCAAAGGCTGGTTTCTCATCGACATGGTGGCCGCAATTCCATTTGATCTGCTCATCTTCAGTTCTGGATCAGATGAGGTATAATGAACTACAGACCCTTCTTTAGACTATGTGGCTAGTAATATTTAGACCTTAAAGCTAGTAAATATACTCAGAATGTTCTGCTGAGATTCTCTCAAAGTTGACAAAATTATTCCAGTAACATTGATAGAATGGTCTTCCACTATAAAAATGTTAACACAAAAATTTTGTTTATACAGTTACAATTCACTTTTATTAAATGTTTGTTCCATTTGTGATACCAATAAGGCTGTTCAGGATTGTGTTTGGTTGATCTTTTTAAGAGGCATTTTGTAGTATTTATCTAGAAAACGCACTTTTATGTAAATATCATTCTACAAAACAATGCCATTTTTGTGCCTCCTATACAGTTGTAAAAATATGACTTTAACATTGAATAGATGATGCCAACATTTAATTATTAATCTCGATACAGACATTTCCCAGAATGTCATTTGCAATTTTAGCACAATTTAAAAAAATATATAGAAATATATAGACATGTTATCATTTGTCTTAATTTTATCTCTGTGTATATTCTCTCTATATATTTTAGTTGACATAATATAATTTATTGTTATGTTGTTACTCCTTTTAAACCAAGGAACTATTGCAATAATAATAATTAAAAAGGAAAATGACATCATAATATGGAAACCATATAAACCATATAAAAAGGTTAAGAAAAAATTAAAATAATAATAATGCATTTTTACATTTTATTTGATCAATTTAGGGGTGACCCCGAATAGTCGACGATTCGATTCGTGGAGCCTGATTCGACTCCCAATCTCACAGTCGAATATTCGCGGGGTGTTACGATCATACCATTTTGGCTATATGGGGGTGCTCAATGTCTGATTTCACATATAAATAAGGTTTTCTCCCAATGAGTTAATATACAGCCTATTAAAATAATGCTGTAAATAATAACCTGAAAAGAAGGAAGCTTTAAATAAATATTTGAACGTGCGTGAATATATACAACCACACCTATAGATTTAAGTGTCACTTTCCATAATCCGTGACCTACAGAAGAGCAAGGGGCAGGGATTTAAATCTGTAACAAGAGTGAGAGACTGGATTTTTTTTCGATCAGGTAGGGAACAAGTGATTTCAAAACATTTCAGACGGTATATATATATATATATATATATATATATATATATATATATATATATATATATATATATATATTGTGTGTATATATATATATATATTGTGTATATATTATTTATCTTATAAGATTTGTTTGAGTTTGCATTTGTTTGAGTTGCGCTGCAGTAAAGCGCTCCATTGTAGTAATACGGTGATTATCTCTTCAGCGCGCAGCGCGAGCAGGACAAACAACAATGCAGAATATTAATAACTATGACTGGGACCGTTGGCATTATAGTAAGGACAATATTATAATAAAACGCTGTGAATTTTTAGAGTTTAGTCGCCGTGTTTCTGTACGTTGTTGCGTGAAGAACGCGTCCACAAAAGGAGTTCATTCAGAGCCGCGCAGACGTTCATGCATTCAGGGCATTTCGTGCAGATAGCCTATAAGTCCTAATATAACATGTTTTATGTTTTATAAATAATGAAGCGCATTCTATATGAGAAAACATATAGAACACATTTTCCCCCTGTGTTAACGTCAATAATTATAGCTGTCAAATGTCTGACTTGAAAATCCTTAGTCGGGGACACCCCAACAATTCAGTAGCTAATTGTGACTTTTTATCTCACAATTCTGGCTTTTTTTTTTCTTACAACTCAGAATTTATTTACATTTTGCAATTTTGAGATTATATCTCATAATTCTGCCTTTTTTCTTTCTTTCTTTCTTTCTTTCTTTTTTTTTTTAAGAATTCTGACAATTGCAAGTTTGCAGTTCTGACTATTTCTCAGAATTGCGAATTTATATCATGAAAATTTCAAGAAAAAGGTCTGAATTGTGAAAAAATCAGAATTGCAAGAAAAAAGTTGCAACTACCCCCTTTTCTATTACATGATGAAAAAATCTTCCATATCAAAATGACATCATCAGGCTTTCAAGAAGTGAGCTCTTCAGGGCCAAATTAAAATGTCTTCTTCATCATTTTGTATTAAGTATTAAGTGTGTTCAACTTTATCCGCATACATACAGTATAGTCATGGCAATATATAGCATATCTCAACTGCTTGATTGCTTGTATTGTTGCAAAATGTAAACTATATTATCACCCAGCACTAATCTGCATGTATCCAACATGTATTCAAATGTATTCATTTTGCTTAATGCAATTTATTAAGACTTAAAAGATTATTTGTCTAATACAGTGTTTAATATTCATTTCAAAATTGACCATATCAGACTGAAACTTATCTGATATTATTCTCTCTTTGTCCTCCCATCATCCAATCTGCAGACGACGGCCACTCTCATTGGCCTGCTGAAGACAGCCCGTCTGCTGCGCTTGGTCCGGGTTGCCAGAAAGTTAGATCGATACTCAGAGTATGGAGCTGCAGTCCTCTTCTTGCTTATGTGCACCTTTGTGCTGATTGCTCATTGGTTGGCGTGTATGTGGTATGCCATTGGTCATATGGAGAGGCCTTACATGAAGACGGGCTGGCTGGATAACCTGGCCGATCAGCTGGGGAAGCATTACAACGAAAGTGATGCCAGCTCAGGACCCTCCGTTCAGGAAAAATACGTCACTGCACTCTATTTCACCTTTAGTAGTCTGACTAGCGTAGGCTTTGGGAACATCTCTCCAAACACCAACTCGGAGAAGATTTTCTCAATCTGTGTCATGCTCATTGGCTGTAAGTCACTGCATAAAGATTGTTTTCTTAGTTTAAAGCTGAAATATCTCATTTTTGTGCCACATTTCTACATTCCTACTGATCCTTCTGGCTTGTAACATTTAGACCTGGAAAAACCTAAAAAGCTAATGTTGGTGACCTACCCGGAGATTAGGAAAATCTGAACTGTTCTCTTAAAATGTTAGCCTAGTGGTCTTTTTGATTTCGGCCATAGTAATTTGTTTATAGCAAAGTGGAACATATGCTGCATCTAAAATCAAATGTAGTACATATGATTATATGAACATAATTCAAATATGTGACCCTGGACCACAAAACCAGTCTTAAGTGTCAATTTTTTCGAAATTAAGATTTATACATCATCTGAAAGCTGAATAAATAAGCTTTCCATTGATGTATGGTTTGTTAGGATCGGACCATATTTGGCCAAGATACAACTATTTGAAAATCTGGAATCTGAGGGTGCAAAAAAATCAAAATATTGAGAAAATTGCCTTTAAAATTGGCCAAATGAATTCTTAGCAATGCATATTACTAATCAAAAATGACGTTTTGATATATTTACAGTAGTAAATTAACAAAATATCTTCATGGAATATGATCTTTACTTAATATACTACTGATTTTTGACATTTAAAAAAATCAATAATTTTGACCCATACAGTGTATTGTTGGCTATTGCTACAAATATACCCCAGCGACTTAAGACTGGTTTTGTGGTCCAGGGTCACAGATGTTCTATGCATTAACACAGTCCAGCCATGCTACATTCAACATGTCAACAATGTCAAGTGATCTACAATCTCAGTCAACCCAATCTCTTGAGAAACGTAACTATTTTACGAGGTAGCAATTTCATGTTTTTATGAAACATTTTTAGAAAAATGTAAACATGAAGATCCACAAATCCTAACCCCACTTCTAAACCTTATATAGTTTAGTAAAATTAAAATTATTTTAATATCATTGAGATACTATTATAGTTTTTCTATTTCCATTTGAAATTTAAAGTTTAAGTAATTTTTTGTATTTATTTATTTATTTTCAGTTTTATTAGTAGTATTTATTAGTATTTATTGCACATCAAGTTTGTATTTTAGTACAAACTAAATGTAAATAAGAAATTGTACCTTGGCTACTAGCTGAAATTTATAAAATAAGTTTTAAAAATATATTATTTCATATACTGTACATTAGTATAAGTAACATTTTTAAAAAAAAGTTTTAGTTTTAATGAATTATAATAATCCTCCTCTTACCTCCATGTCAAAAAATTGTGCTGTTGACTAAATATTCTCTATTGACTTTGTCTTAGCTCTCATGTATGCCAGCATATTCGGGAATGTCTCTGCAATAATTCAGAGGCTTTATTCGGGAACAGCGCGCTACCACACCCAGATGCTGCGGGTTAAAGAGTTCATCCGCTTCCATCAGATACCTGAAGAACTGAGACAGAGACTGGAAGAATATTTCCAGCATGCCTGGTCCTACACCAACGGCATTGATATGAATGCAGTAGGTCACATACCTGAGCCAAAATGAGTAACTCAAATATCATTCCTGTCTATATTATAGATTAACCTGTATATAAGAAACCCAATCGTGCATGTTTTTTCTAATTATAGGTCCTGAAAGGTTTTCCTGAGTGTTTGCAAGCTGATATTTGCTTGCATCTGAATCGTAGTCTGCTGCAGAACTGTAAGGTGTTCCGTGGGGCGAGTAAAGCATGTCTGAGAGCTCTCGCCGTGTGCTTCAAAACCACCCACTCGCCTCCTGGAGACACCCTCTATCACCACGGCGACGTGATCAAAGCTCTCCACTTCATCTCCCGTGGTTCCATTCAAGTGTCGCAACATAACATTGTGCTGGCCATCCTGGGTGAGATTAATATGAAATCTCAGCAAACCACTGTCTGATCCACTGACTGTTTGAGGGTTTTATTTTTTAGAAGTATCGTCTTTTTTTAAGCCCTAATAAAAACTACTCCCTGTTTCTCATACAGGGAAGAATGATGTCTTTGGCGAGCCTATAAATCTGTATACAGATCCTGGTCGCAGTAACGCTGATGTTACTGCACTTACCTACTGTGACCTTCACCGTATCCAAAGAGACGACCTTCTAGAGGTGCTGGACATGTACCCTGCATTTGGCGAGCGCTTTTGGAAGAACCTAGAAATCACCTTTAACCTACGAGACGTATGTAAACCTCACATCCCACACACATTTATACACATCCCTCACTGATTCTTGAATACTGAGATAAAATAGAGCTCTATGTATCAAGGAATTGGCTTATTAATTATTAATTTGAATTAATTAATGCTAAATATGTTTAGAGGTTCAATATTGTAAACACTGACAAATCTAACATTGACGCATAATAATGAATGAACTGAGAATACAGGATGTTTTCAAACCAACTGTTAGCATGTTGGTAGCTAAGAATAAAAACCCCAAACAATTTCTTTGCGGTTTGTGAGATGGACCTGACATGTAATGATTGTGACTGTGACTGACTGTGAACCCATTACTTCTGTAGTAATGTTTGTTTAAAATGTAATTTATAGCATCATATTAATGTACATTTTAAATCATGTGAAGTATTGAGTGTCGATCTGAAAAGGCGGGTTTAGGGGTAGTGAGTAATAATGTGATAATTTTGATCAAATTAAGAGTAAATCAAACAGAACGCATTTAGATGAAGACCATTCAAGTGTTCATCTCAGATCACATGGATGCTTATACAGTATGTAGGTTAATAGCATAAAGGTATGCTCAAAAGCTTTTCAAGTTATCTAAAGGTGCACTATGTGGTTTGTTGTTTAGATGGTGCTCTTGTCTTGGACTTGTACTGACATCTATTGGTGTGGATGCAGCATTACAAAAATGTAATGTCTGATTCTAGAATCCAAACCATAGAGTGCTGCATGCATAGATGGTGTATTTTTGGTTAAAGGCCTGAATGCTGCTATTTTCAAATCTCATGGAACATTTGTCACATATCTCAAGAATCACACACTCTAGTCACCATAACAAATGTCAGCTTGTGTAATTAACAAGTTCAAGCTCTCTGTACAGTAATCATTGTTTTAACTGATATGTAATCAGGCTGAACAGATGATGACCAGTGAAAATTTGGACTGTGGATACCACGTGAATGGCATACGATACCACCAAAACTCACTAGACAGACGCAACAGGCCAGGTGAGTAGAACATTCACAAACAAACAAAACTGAGATCTATTGAGACTTCATAGGCTGTGTCCAAGCGGCAACCTCCCGCTCCCTCTCTTGAAACCAACACGGAAGTGACTAAAACTGCAATTCATCGACTGGTCTTTAGAGGCTGGCTCCAAAATTGAGTCAGTCTCATAGACCTCCCATGTTAAAATGCCCAACTTTACAGCAGAAAAAAATAGGTTTACAGCCTGGTACAAAAAGTGGTTTTGGTCTATATAGGTAATTTTGCCCTACATGACAACTGTGAGGGGGGTGAATTTTTTTTTTTATAACTCATCCGTTTAAATTATATTAAGCCTTAAAGTTCTGCATAATTAAGGATGTGGCCACTTGAGTGACAGGTGGATTGCCGCTCTGCTCCATAGTGTGAAACTAAGAAAACTGTCTTTAAAGATTTTTATTTGTACAGGAAAAATAATTATAGGTAGGACACTGGAAATCAGGCAAGGTGTGTTAATGAAAATGATCTCAAACTTGATTTTTACCACTATATTGATATTGCGCTCTGCTTTTGCACTGTCTGCAAAAAGTGAGATGTCACGCCAAGGCAAAAGGCAGTAACTTCCACATTATATAGGGTGCTGATCACCATTTACAGAATCATTATAGTAACATCTGTATAAAATCTAGAGATCATTGGCTAGGCTAGTAATCTAGTAATGTGATTCAGTTTTTTTTTCTGACCGTAACAACCAGACAAAAAGTTAAACATGAGTGGATACCGTTTTGCAACCAATTTATTTGCAATAACTGTTCGTTATTGCACAGTTATTGCAAATAAATTGGTTACAAAACTTTAATGTTTGTTAACATTAAAGGATGCAAGACATACTTAGCCTATTGTTTTTAAATCGGATGGAATTAAAATAGCTTAACCTCTTAACCTATAAGAACGACTTGTGGATTGATGTGAACGCCAGCAGGGATAATGCTCAAAATGATTGTGAATTAAACATCTCCGATGACGTACATTGCAATGGATTTTATCGACTTACAAGAAAAGGAAGGAAAAATATTTAATTACGAACAGTTATTGATTTTATGTGTGATACGCTGTCACGGCATTTGAGTCCTCATGTACAGAAGTGTGCAACCACAGACTGACAGCTGGCACTGAGTGAATAATCTGCATTATAAAAAGAAAAAACTTTAAAGATTATTTACGATTAATTATTGTTGCCAAGTTATCTAGTCGTTACTTGCTTACAGTGCTTTGTTATATGGAGCAGTTTGTTAGATCGCAATCTATCTAATTTGTTTGTCTAATGAAGTGCCAGCAGATGTATAAAAGTACACAAGTCACACCGTAATTTAAATGCATTAGACTTTAATGGACAGTAAAACAAAGGCAGAATACGGTATAACTCCAATACTGTGTATTGACGAACGAATGCAAACAAATGCAGAGCACCGTAACTTAATTTGAGCTTTCCAAAACAAAATCAAAGAGCGGTAACTGATGTTATACTGTGTTCTGCCTTGGTTTCTCCGAGGCTTTTCTCCATGATACTTAAACACATGATAAAGGAGGTCATTAATGTCCCAAAATTACAAACAACTAATTTTCGACCAAAAAAACAAAGTTATGGTGTTTTGTCTTTGCATGGCAGCACTGCTGTCACTATAGACGGGCGTGGTTTCTGCTCAGCTTCACCCACGTCCCGCCTTTTTGGCCATTTTCGATTATCCAGGATTATTATTTCGATTATTTCATCACGCGCTGCCAAGATGGTGGTGGTCGGCTCCGCCCACTTTAGGCATCAAAAATGCTCTTCAGAAACCTTCGAGTGACATCACTGACACTACGTCCATGTTTTTTTTTTTTACAGTCTATGGTTGTGTCCAATGTTCCCTCTAAAGCCCTGTTCTCATTGCCAGGGGCCGCTAGTGGGCGTTCTCACTACTGGTTGCCTTGACAGCGAATCAGGTTTCTTGCCGCTAAGTACAAACATTTTGGAGGCAAAAGACTAAATATAATCTAAATCTAAATTAAATCCGTACATACAAACAAAAATGAATGAGAAACAGAGCCTACTTTCTTCCATTGCATATGTTTATCTACGGCTGAGAGGAGAACAATCACATGAGCTCTACCGTCTTCTTTCCTATTGGCTGTCGCTCCCAAAAGTCGCTCTTCATTTGCATAAAGTTGAAGGATTCTGAACTTTGCGACTAGCTGGACACGCCCCATCCGGTCACCAACGGTCGCTGTCGCTCGTAATAGCGGAAATCGCCAGCACTCCATTGAAATGAATGGGATCGTGTCGCTTTGTTGCTGCATGTCGCTTGTAGTGTGAACAGGGCTTAAAGTGCAAATGAAGCTGTCAGTCAAGTTTACATTATTTAGGAAAATAACTTCCATTTTAATAAAAAAATATATAACAGACATGACTAATATAACCATTTTAAAGAAAAAAGGTTGTTTTATTATAGCTTTTGGAGCAAGGGTGCCGCCATCTTGCAGTACCACCGCGTGTGACATCACAGGGGTTGGTTCGCTCCGATGGCCAGTATAGTAATATAAGCAAGGATCGGAAACAATATTCGTTTATGTGGATTCTCCTCAAGACTGTCATTCTGACATGCTTTTGTGTGCATTTGCTGATGAAGGCGCCAAAGAAAGCTCAATTTGGTACTCACGTGCTTTTTGTGTGTGTGCGGCATCATTGGCCCGAACAGAAATGATCACAACACGTGAGTACCACATTTAAATCTCTTTCAGAAAAGGTCTATCACAGCGTGTAAGTACCGCATTGAAATGTATTTCGTGCTGTCTCATGCTTGAATGGCTTAAAACACTTTAATATTTAAACTGACAAGGCTTAAAACACGGAGAATGATAAACTTTGAGGAAGCAGCACTGGCCCGATTGGGCATCAGGATCCTCAACTGTCTCAAGCATGTCCCGCACGCGAGAACAGTTGTGTGATCACAGGGACCTGGTGCTCCGGCACCTCAGCGAGTTGGGGCTTCGGGTCAACTGGGAAAAGAGCAAGCTCTCCCCCGTGCAGAGAAACTCTTTTCTCAGGATGGAGTTAGACTCGGTGAGTGTGGTGGCGTCCATGCTGACCTGCCTGAGTTCCATGTGGCACCCGTATCCAGATCGTGGAACCTCCATGTGTGGTTCCTGGATGAGACATGGCAGACTTTAGTGTTTTTGTCCACCGGCGGTGGAAGACACTTCACTCAGGCCAGAGTCCTCTCCACGAGGCGAGCTCTTGCCTTGGAGTTGAGTCTGTTCGCGATCTGGTGTTCTTCTGAGGGGTGCCAGAAGGTTAAATCCTCCTAGGCCAACCCTGGTGCCCTCCTGGGATCTCTCTATCGTCCTGGCTGGACTTCAGAGGGGTCCCTTTGAGCCGCTGGACTCAGTTGAGCTGAAGTTCCTGTCTGCTAAGACAGTGCTCCTGACCGCGCTTACTTCCATCAAGAGGTTCGGGGACCTCCAAGCATTTTCGGTGAGGGAAGAGTGCCTTGTATTAGAGCCGGACTACTCTCACGTTGTCCTGAGACCCCGGCCTGGATACATGCCCAAGGTTCCCACCACACCCTTCTGTGATCAGAGGAGGGAGACCCAGCCTTGGCGTTGCAGTGTCCCATAAGAGCACTGCGCATATGCGTGGACCGCACCCAGAGCTTTAGAAGCTCTGAGCAGCTCTTTGTCTGCCACGGAGGTCAGCAGAAAGGGAAGGCTCTCTTCAAGCAGAGCTTGGCCCACTGGATAGTGGATGCCATCACCTTGGCGTACCAATCTCAAGGCGAGCCGTGCCCCTTGGGGGTGAGGGCTCACTCCCTGCGGAGTATTGCCTCCTCCGATACGTTTGTGCACGGCGCCTCTTTGGCAGACATCTGTTGAGCTGCAGGTAAGTGGCAGGAAGAGCTGGCCAGTGTCACGCTTGCTGCGCCATTCCCCCTCACCCGGGGATGTGAGTGCCTTTTTTCGTCCTCCAGTAAGTTCCGGACGGCGAACCCTGGTGGAGTTCCTTCAGCACCCCCGGCAGTCAGACTGGGTGGAGCAGTCTGACGCCAGGCCCAGTACTGGCATTAGCTCGCCCGGGTCTCCGGTCAGCCCCTGCACTGGGCTAGGTGTCCATATGGCTTGATTCCCTTCAGGTAATCCCATATGTGTATTCTTCCATGGTAAGGTTTTCCTCTCGGTAAATCCGTGTCTTCCCTTTGACAGAGCACTCTGTCAGGCTCTGCTGACAGCTCTCCTCCCTACTCCTAGGTAGGACCTGCCTCAGAGACCAAGCCTGGGTCAGTCCATATCAGTATCTCCACATGTCACCTCAAACTCTTTGATCATTTTTGAACGCGATGCTACTGGTCTAATCGGATTCAATGATCTATGCTAAGCTATGCTAAAAGTGCTATCGCCAGACCCGGAGATCGGCTGAATGGATTCAAAAATGGTAAAACTCAACTTATTAACTCTGGGGGAGTTGGAGAATGAGCCTATTTCCAAAAAAAGTGGAGTGTTTCTTTAAAGGGGTAGTTTATTGCAATTTCACTTTTTTAACATTAGTTAGTGTGTAATGTTGCTGTTTGAGCATAAACAACATCTGCAAAGTTGCAGTGCTGAAAGTTCAACGAAAACAGAGATATCGTCTTTTAAAATTCTGGAAGTTTAATGCCTACAAAAACGGCTGGTAAGGGACTAAAACGAACTACTTCCCAGGTCTGATACGTCACTGACCCAGATAAACCCCGCCCTCGGGAACATGTAAGGAAGGGGGCGGGTCCATGCTGTGCTGCTTTAGAGAAGAGGAAGAGAAAACTACGGGTGCACGTAAAAATCTTTTCATATATGAATCGCGATTCTGTCTTCTAATGATTCTAATGGATTCACAAGTTTCAAAATTAATGTTCTAAAACAGCCGTTCTTAATACTATTCCTCGCGTCGCCCTGCTCTGCATCTCTCTCTCTCTCTCTCTCTCATTCAGATCGCCAGATCAGCTCCAACAAACTGTTCCAATTATACATTTTCACATAGTAATGAGAAGCATTATACATGGACGCGTGTGCGGTTGCCATACTGTATTAAAGCTTTAATCGGAATAAAACCGTATATTAAAAGCTAACATAAGTAGTAGCATAATAACAGCTTATCTAAATGTATGAGACAACAAACAAACATACCATTAAGAGCCGTGCTTGCACAGGTTCTGCGCGATCCTCTTCACTAATATCCTCTGCGTCTCAATCGGGCTCAAATTGATAAGCAATATAGACGTTTCTATATTGTTAGAAATCATTGTTTACAATACAACTGGAGCACATGCCGCTGAACTGAGGGGCGGGACATTTAGACGCACGCTCGGCAGTTTAGTGAATTACAACACACTGAGCCAGCTAACCAATCAGAGCCCATCACGTATTTCTGAGGGAGGGGCTTCATAAAACAGGAAGTAATCGAGGTGTTTGTCAGAGAAGGGACAGAGCGGTGTGGAATAAAGGTAAATTATATGAAAAATAATACGTTTTTATAAAAATGAAGCATGAACACATGTTAGACTGCACCCCATAAACACAATCAAGCCTAGAAAAAAAACAGTAAACCACCCCTTTAAAAAAACTCTTTGAGACATTTACAGTCACACACATGTGTATTGTGCAAACTGTACTTTAGGGATGTTTAGATAGCTATATAAGAATTCACGTGTTCACGTTTGTTTTTTGTTTGTTTGTTTTTTTAATATATTTAACTTACAGATCTCAGTTTAAATGCTTCAGTTTGTTTTCTATTCTCTTCTATCAGTTTAAATGCTTAAGTTTTTTTGATATTATATTATATTATGTTAGGCCTATATTATAAACCTAATATATTAATTGACCTTGTTTATTAATGGAGTCACTTGTGCTCATCAAGGCTGTATTTATTTGATCAAAATACAGAAAGAAAAAACAGTAATATTATGAATTCTTAGGCTATTACAATTTCTAATATTGGTTTTATATTTTAATATATTTTAAAATATAGTGTATTCCTGTAAAGTAAAGCTGAATTTTCAGCATCATTACTCCAGTCTTCAGTGTCACATGATCCTTCAGAAATCATTCTAATATTCTGATTTATTATCAGTGTTGAAACTGTTGTGCTGCTTAATATATTTTGGAAACTTTTTTCTTTGATTCTTTGATTAGGCTAATAAAAAGTTAAAAAGAACAGCATTAATTAAAAATATAAATATTTTCTAACAATATAAGTCTTTACTATTACTTTTTATCCATTTAACACATCCTTGCTGAATAACAGTATTAATTAAAAAAATAAATGAATAAGAAAGAAAAAAGTTACTGAACCCGAACTTTTGAATAGTAGTGTATATTGTAACACAAAATTTCTGTTTTGAATAAACACTGTTCTTTTTAACTTTTTAGTTCTCAAAGAATCCTGAAAAATTTCACAGGTCCCAAAAAATATTAAGCAGCACAACTTTTTCCAACATTGATTACAAATTAGCATATTAGAATGATTTCTGAAGGATCATGTGACACTGAAAATTCAGCTTTGCTTCACAGGAATAAATTATATTTTAAAGTATATTAAAATAGAAAACCTTTATTGTAAATTGCAATAATATTTCACAATATTATTTTGTGAAATAATATTCAGTATTTTTTATCAAATAGATACAGACTTGATTAGCCAAAGAAACTTCTTTAAAAATGTACTGATCCCAAGCTTTTGAATGGCAGTGTATTGTACTGTAAAAATGTTTTCTCAGATAACCTAAAATGTACATAATTTAGTTACATTGAGGGTCAAATCAAATATAAATAGCACATTAAAGTTAAAAGTTACAGTCTGTACAGGACTGGTATAAAGAATGTTTTTGCTCAGGTGGCCAAAATGTCCGTCCCAATAGAGAAAAGTCTTTCTCAGCAAGAAAAAAAAATTAGAGAGAACATTGATTGTGTCCAGTAGTTTTTAAAGTAAAAGGACTTTAACTGTAGCAAAAAACATGACATATTTCAGTTTAATTTAATTCACAGTATGATGTAATTCACATCTAGCCTTGTTTTTGAGTCAGATGTTTGACTACAGGACAGGGAATAAATTTGCAGAGAATATATTAAATATCATGTTAAAGCCAAATCAGTCAATTTAGTTCTTAGTTTAAAAAAATTATGAATTCAGGAAATAGATCATGAGAGCACACAACTCTTTGCTTATAATTGCGCTTGTCTTGCTATTCAAGATGGAATGGACCAGAATGACTCATACCCATCTCGGATGTGTTCGGCCCTGTGTCGCCATCATTCTCCAAGTGCTCACATGCACTGGGAGGAGCTGTGTAGCTGTGGAAGCTCTACATTGCAGTCCAGTGAAAACCTCAGCAAGTCTCCCATCAGCCACTGTGAGCTGTACACCTCGGACGCAGATCATCTGGACTACCCCTCTCCTGTTGTGAGACTAATACCACAGCGAGGTGCCTCTGGGGTCAGCAGAGAGCCTGGAATGCATATGGGGCATTTGGGTGGGTATACAGTATTTATTTGAATATTAGCATTAAGGGATGCTCAAAAGCTTCAAGATATACAGTATCTCACAGAAGTGAGTACACCCCTCACATTTTTGTAAATATTTTATTATACCTTTTCATGTGACAACACTGAAGAAATTACACTTTGCTACAATGTAAGGTAGTGAGTGTACAGCTTGTATAACAGTGTAAATTTGCTGTCCCCTCAAAATAACTCAATACACAGCCATTAATGTCTAAACCGCTGGCCACAAAAGTGAGTACACCCCTAAGTAAAAATGTCCAAATCGGGCCCAAAGTGTCAATATTTTGCGTGGCCACCATTATTTTCCAGCACTGCCTTAACCCTCTTGGGCATGGAGTTCACCAGAGCTTCACAGGTTGCCACTGGAGTCCTCTTCCACTCCTCCATGACGACATCACAGAGCTGGTGGATGTTAGAGACCTTGCGCTCATCCACCTTCCGTTTGAGGATGCCCCACAGATGCTCAATAGGGTTTAAGTCTGGAGACATGCTTGGCCAGTCCATCACCTTTACCCTCAGCTCCTTTAGCAAGGCAGTGGTCATCTTGGAAGTGTGTTTGGGGTCATTATCATGTTGGAATACTGCCCTGCGGCCCAGTCTCCGAAGGGAGGGGATCATGCTCTGCTTCAGTATGTCACAGTACATGTTGGCATTCATGGTTCCCTCAATGAACTGTAGCTCCCCAGTGCCGGCAGCACTCATGCAGCCCCAGACCATGACACTCTCACCACCATGCTTGACTGTAGGCAAGACACACTTGTCTTTGTACTCCTCACCTGGTTGCCGCCACACACGCTTGACACCATCTGAACCAAATAAGTTTATCTTGGTCTCATCAGACCACAGGACATGGTTCCAGTAATCCATGTCCTTAGTCTGCTTGTCTTCAGCAAACTGTGGGCTTTCTTGTGCATCATCTTTAGAAGAGGCTTCCTTCTTGGACGACAGCCATGCAGACCAATTTGATGCAGTGTGCGGCGTATGGTCTGAGCACTGACAGGCTGACCCCCCACCCCTTCAACCTCTGCAGCAATGCTGGCAGCACTCATACGACTATTTCCCAAGCACATGCACATGCACTCAACTTCTTTGGTCAGCTATGGCGAGGCCTGTTCTGAGTGGAACCTGTCCTGTTAAACCGCTGTATGGTCTTGGCCACAGTGCTGCAGCTCAGTTTCAGGGTCTTGGCAAGCTTCTTATAGCCTACACCATCTTTATGCAGACCAACAATTCTTTTTTTCAGATCCTCAGAGAGTTCTTTGCCATGAGGTGCCATGTTGAACTTCCAGTGACCAGTATGAGAGAGGGAGAGCGATAACACCAAATTTAACACACCTGCTCCCCATTCACACCTGAGACCTTGTAACACTAACGAGTTACCTCATACCGGCGAGAGAAAATGTCTAATTGGGCCCAATTTGGACATTTTCACTTAAGGGTGTACTCACTTTTGTGGCCAGCGGTTTAGACATTAATGGCTATGTGTTGAGTTATTTTGAGGGGACAGCAAATTTACACTGCTATATAAGCTGTACACTCACTACTTTACATTGTAGCAAAGTGTCATTTCTTCAGTGTTGTCACATGAAAAGATATAATAAAATATTTACAAAAATGTGAGGGGTGTACTCACTTCTGTGAGATACTGTATTTAAAGGGTTTTTTTAATTTACATTTTGCTCTAATCTTGAATATTGTACTGATATCTATCTGTGTGAATGCAGCATTACAAAAATGTAAAATCTCAATCCTGAAGCCAAATCATGCAGTGCTGCAAGGATGACATACTTAGGTAGGCCAAAACCCAGAAACAAGTTAGCAATTTAGTACTTCCAGTTCCGTCATCCTGAACTCAAAGGTCCTTTGTTAACACCAGCTCAGGAAATCTTTGCATTTTATTCTACAACATAAAATATATCAGTAATATTGTGAATTTTAAAAACCTTTACTTTTCTTGAAAAAGCTGCTCATGGAAAATTATTTTTATTTTATTTTTTTTTATAACATCTGAAAGAGTTGTTGGAAGTTTAATCCTGGTGATGTTAACATCATGTGACATCCCAACAAGTAGCAACTGCATAGCAATAACTTAGCAACAGCCCAGAACACCCTAACAAGTAGCAACTGCATAACAACCATCCACAACACTGGAGATAAAATAGATTAAATATATTTTGCAATTAAATTACATCACAGAGCTCAGTTTCTACAATAGCCAGTGAGAAAATCCTAATAGGCTTTTGTTGAGGGAACCAGGGTGAAGAAAATTTCCAGGTTGGCCTAAAAAATACATCACTGCAACTGGGTCATTTTAGGTCATTGCAACTACTATTTAGTAATAACATTCTGATAGTTGAAAAAGTGCACCTTTAAAATCTCACAAACCTGAACTTTAAATGGCATACTGTAAATCCAAATGCATTTCTTGAGTTGTTGGATTGTTATTATTCCATATCTCCTTCTAATACAAGCTCCTCCTCCATCTGGATTGTACCATTACTGGCCTGACCATCAGGCAGCTCATTTCGCTGAACAGACTTGGTGCCCCCTATCTGTCCGGACCTCATTACCACCACCGCTCTTTGAGGATCAACCCAGTGAACTAGAGTCCAGACTGGAGCTCCTGCAGAGCCAACTCAATAGGTAGGTGATGCAAACACTTAAACTAACTAAAACTGACAGTTCTGTTGTCATTTATTGCCCATCATGAAGAATGAGAATGAAGAACGTTTTGTTTATGATGCTTTCTTCATTCCATTGACGCATATCGTGACTAGGGGCTGTCACTTGATGATATTTGAATGGATGAAGGTGTCTAGCAAATAGCTACTTAAATGCTGCTTTTCTGTTCTATTTCTCTCAGACTGGAGACCAGAATGACAGCAGACATTAATGTGATCCTTCAGCTTCTCCAGCGACAGATTGCTCCAGTGCCCCCAGCATATAGCACTGTATTACCTGAGAACCACACTCCTGACCCTGCTATACTGTACGGAAACAGCACACCAGTACTTCACAGCATGTACCTGATCCCAAACATTCAGCTGGACAGTAGAAATACCACTATTCAGGTAAAAAAAAAAAAAAAGTGGTTTTCACGGCCACACAAAAAGAACTGTGTTTAATTATACTGAATGTGCTTTTGTAGTGTACTTCAGATCTTAAAAATTGTATTTTTAAAAATTATGTATTTGCAGATAATAAACTTTTTTATGGTTTATATTAAATAGTGTACTTTGTACTAATGTCAAATTATTACAATTGAATTCATTATAATGATTACAATTAAAAGTTTACTTTAAAGTACATTTTAATAATATTTTGTCATGCTTTAAAGAAGTACACTTGTTTTGATGTGTTGACTAACATACTAAAGCACATAAAGTTCTTAAAATTAAAATTTCACCGTAGTGTGTTTATTTGATATATTTAATGTGAATGTATTTTAAATGTAGTTCATTGCAACTTCATCACAAATGCGTAATTACAAATATTTTTAGGTACATGACACAAGTTTCAATAGATAAAACATTAAAGTGTTGGGCTGATTGCTGTGGACAGTAGCGCAGTAATACTGTTGGCACATTCGTCTATTAAAAACAATAAATTTGCAAAGAAAAAGTATATATTTTAGTTTACCGTAAATACTTGTCAGTACATTTGAACCATAATTTAAAGATAATAGAATAATTAAAAAGTTACTTATTATGTAGTTACCTACTGAAGTAGCTCAAATACGCACTCTTAAGTTCAACTAATAATATTTTATGTAAATTTAAATACATATAATACATTTTAACTGAATTTTAGATAGCAAGTGTATATAAAATAGATGTGTGTGTGTGTGTGTGTGTATATATATATTTATATATATATATATATATATAGTGGGAGAAAGAGAGGGGTGGGATTAGGAAAGGTCCTCGAAGCGGGATTCGAACTTGGTTCGCCCGTAGCGCAGCGGCACTGTATGTCAGCTATCGGCACTGACAGTGTATATATTTTTAAGTATATTATTACATAATTTTCAAAGTATGCTCAAGTATGTATCTTTTTAACAATGGTTGATTACTAACAGAACTTTTAATTTGTCATTACAAAACCATCCTGATATTAAATACTAACCTTTAGCTTTAGCTGTATTCACTAAACTGATGACAATCAACAGTGTTATTGATTATAAAACAACGTAACTTTCTTTAACTCTGTGTTTCCAGAGTTCAGCCCAGCCAGATTCCACATTCAAGTCAAATTCCCAGGGTTCTCTGTCCAGTGGTGTTCACATGGGAGCTGCGTCAGACGACTGTGTACCCGATAAATTGGAAACTAATGCTGTTTCAGCCCCAGCCCTTCAGCCCATTTTGATAGATGCACCGCGCCTCTGTTTGTCCCTTCACTTTCCCTCATTGCCTGGCAACCTGGACACTTCATCACACCTGGAAGAAATTCCCAAACACATGTCTGACCCTGCCTTACCGGTCAGCTAAAATCACAACACACCATCAGTCAGCTTATCGTAACAGAACAATGAGAACACATAAAAACACAATCACAGTCAACCCTGCTCACATCACCAGCTTTATTGTGTTGTGGATGTTAGGAAGACCATCTTGGTTAATCATGTCTTGCTGCCCGTCAGTTAGGACAGCCCTAAACCAGCATAAAAACTCAAGCTTTTCAGCAAACAAAGGAATGTAACAAACATTTAAATACAAACACTACAGGACAAAATACTACAAAAGCCACAACATAAACATCTCAAACTTCAAGATGAATGTCCGTGACCATCAATGATATGTTTTACATGCAGTGAGACTCAGGAAACAGTCACAGTACAGTAGCTGATAATGTTTTGTAATGATACAGTAAACCTAACCAAAGAATGCCTCTGTATGTCTGGAGTATTCTGTCTATTTACTGTAATTAAAACCATTTTCAATCCCTCTTTTGTTGTCAAGACTTGTGTCTTTACAGAAAGTGTTTTAAAAAGTCCAAAGAGAATCATTCTCTGGAGTAAAGAATATGCATTTAGAATAGCGGTTTAGATATCTGAGTATTTTCACTGTTTCAAATGTTGCTTTAAATTACTGAAAAAGCTTCGTATTAAAAGAGAAATAAGGGTATTTTGGGTGCTGTTGTTTTTAAAGGTCCATTTATTGCTGGTTTATCAGATAATATTTAAAATAATCCTTTATCAGATAAAAATCTGTTTAAAAATTTTTTTGTAGACAATGTTCTCTGAAAAAGTTTGAAAGTTTCAAGTAGTTTTAAGTTTCAGTAGCGTTTCTGGGTGGTTGTTAAGGTGTTGCTATGCAGCAGCTGCTACATGTTAGGGTGTTCTGGGTGGTTAATAAGGTGATAGGGTGTTTTGGATGGTTGCTAAGGTATTGCTATGCAGTTGCTTCTTATTAGGATGTTCAGGGTGCTTGCTAGAGTGTTTCTGTGCTGTTGCTTGGGTGTTCTGGATGGTTGTTATGCAGTTGCTACTTGTTAGGGTGTTCTGGGTGGTTGCTAAGGTGTTTTTACATGTTAGGGTGTTCTGGGTGGTTGCTAAGTTGTTGTTATGCAGTTGCTACTTGGGGTGCTCTGGATGGTTGCTAGGGTGTTGCTATGCTGTTGCTTGGGTGTTCTGGGTGGTTGCTAAAGTGTTGCTATGCATTCCTACATGTTAGAGTGTTCGGGATGGTTGCTAAGTTATTGTTATGCAGTTACTACTTGTTAGGGTGTTCAGGATGGTTGCTAGAGAATTTCTATGCTGTTGCTTGGGTGTTCTGGGTGGTTGCTATGCAGTTGCTACTTGATAGGGTGTTCTGGGTGGTTGCTAAGGTGTTGCTACAAGTTAGGATGTTATGGGTGGTTCCTGGGGCTTTGCTCTGGTATTCTGGTTGGTTGATAGGGTGTTGCTATGAAGTTGCTAGGGTGTTTTGGATGGTCGTTTGGCAGTTAATAGATTGTACTTAGTAGTTGCTTTGATGTTGTGGGTGTTTGCTAGAGTGTTCTGGGTGATTACTAAGCGGTTGCTAGTATGTTGTAGATGGTTGCTAAGGTGCTGTTATTTGGTTTCTAGGTTGTTTTGGATAGTTGCACCTTGACCTGTTTTTAAAACAATTTTTAAGCTTTAGATTTTTATATTAAAAACGTTTTTACAGGAATATGATATCAGTGTGTCTGCTGAACACTGACCTCTGTGTGGCACTGTTTGCTGATGATATACGACTGGAAAAGCACAATATTTGCCCAACATTCCTCGACTTACTCTTATCATTAAACATGAACATTTATCTTCTTGGTCTCTACTTCCTCATTTTGTGACTCGATGGCCATGTGTTCATGTGTTCATCACAGGTCACAGATTTCAGATCGAGATAAGTCAGATAAATAAATGCTATTTTTGGACTTTTTTAGTTTTGAGTTCTGATACAGCATCTGTATATTCTTCTGTATATTTATTTGTATATCAAAAGATGAATTAAAAGTTTTTTTAAAGTTAATTTTTAACAAGATAATTTATATGTAGAACTGGCAAATTATGAACAACAATCTTCTGAAAATTTAAGCTTATGCTTACTAAGCATATATAACACTAATGGAAGAATGAATACAGTTTATGAATATTAAATAGGACAGGTTATACTGACATTGATTCATGAACTTCCTAAAGCATCCAGCCATGTTACCTAAACTCCATGAAGCAGACGAGTTGGTGCTACAGATGCCATGAAATCACATGGATTGGAGTTTGTCTCTGATTTAATTCAATTTTATTATCTCACAAAAGACTTTGTAGAATAACATAAAGAGCAGATGAGATTGTTCACTCCAGTTGTAGGCATCAAAATATACCTCCTTATCAGTAATACAGAAACCACTAATAAGCCACTTGGCACAAGTCTGGTTTACACAGAAGCACTGTTCAAAATATCTCTCAAAAGATTTTTGCAAACTGGCACCATTTGAGTTCTCAAAGTAGAGTGTACAGATCACAGTGCATCGAGTCAATTATTGTATACAGTATATTTACAATAAAACTTGTTGGCTCACAAGAAAAATAGCAATATTACATCAAACTCGAGTCTACCATTCAACCACAAGCTGAGATTTGGACAATTATGCATATACAAAGTACAACATTCAATATTAAACATTCAAAGTGTGTATATTTTGTTAAAATCATGGCAATAACAGATTTTAAAGTTCCTTCGATGTGCTTGCATAGACTTTGGATCCTGAAATAATTTTGGCTGGCATCAATGTTGATATATGGCATTACAAAAAGAGCTGGAACTAAAACTCAGAAGCTACTCTCAGTGCTTAATTTCATTGTCAAAAGTTGTCAAAGGGGAGGTGTGTTATTTCTGTATCAGTAGTGGCATCAAATGCAATTGCTAAAACAAGTTGGTTGGAAAACTAGTTAAAGCTCCCCAATGCTCAGGAAGTTCAAACGGATTGCTACTATATGATTTTGTCTATCTATTTCTACCAATTTTTCAAACTGAACCAAAAAAACTATGAAGACTGTGCTGGCTATGCAGAGACAAGGAAGAAATTCAACAAACAGTTTTTTCCCCCATCTCTTACTGTGAAAAACAATCACGTCATTGTTTGAGCTGATGTCGAAACACACTGGAGTGCCATTAGCACACATAATATCACTCTCTCACTCCAGCGCCTCCATTCACTCCCAGTTCATCATCTGTGACAACTGCTTCACATACTCCCAAAGCTAAATTTCTCATTTCATATTCAGGAAAAACAACAATCAACTGCAAGAGCCTGATAGATTTTCAAACATCTGGAATTTAAGATGTGGTTTAGTGAAAATAACTGCATAATGTATGAAATGGCAATTCGTATTGACATGGCAAGGACAAAACATTCACGTCTTTCCTCAAAGAAGTGACATATTAACTGGATGCTGGAGTCGGGTAGTTAACAAAAGGCACACGTTGTCATTTGGAACAATGGAGGCATTGAAGGGGTGTTCGTCCAGCCGGAGGCCACAGCTGCTAATATATGGAAATCAGACTACATTCTTAAACATGAAGTATTTACTCCACAACACTGTGTTTAGTGTTAGCTGTCTTTCTGCGTGCATGTGAGGCAAATTTAAATGAGTAGGATGTGTCGTGCCTAAAAGAAGTTCTTATAAATTAATCACAATAGACATTATGAACTTCCAATGATCACATCTGGGGTTAAACATTGATTTCAACATCTTATTACAAATAAACCAGTCGGTCTGATAGTAAGGACCCCTTTGTATCAGTTAATACCACATTATATTCATCACTGCAAAGACGAAATTCCATTAGATAACATCATAATAAAAAACATATTTATCTTAAGATATATCCAGGTCATATTTCAACCCAAAATCAAAAGGACCAAAACAAACCATATTTTTGCCTAAAGAAAATTAATTCTACCAGTACCTGTAAGATGTTTTGCATCATGAAATTTATTTTAATTAAGAACTCCTTGTCTCCTTGAATTAAGTTCATGTATGATGAAAATGATACTGTATATATATATATATATATATAAAACCACGATGATTGGAATAATCAAGATTTAATTAGGCTTCATTTATTTGATCAAAAATACAGTAAAACTGTAATATTGTGAAATATTATTCCAATTTAAAAGAACTGTTCTGTTTTAATTAGTGCTGTCAAACAATTAATCGCATCCAAAATAAAAGTTTTGTATGAGTGCTGTGTACAGTTATTATGCATATATAAATACACACACATGCATGTATATATTTCAGAATAATATGTTATGTTTATATATTAAATATATTTATAATATAAATTATATGAATATAAATATAGACATGTAAATACATGTAAATATTTTCAATATATATATACACATATATGCATAATAAATACACAGAAAACACATAAATTATGCAAACAAAACCTTTTATTTTGTATGCGATTAATCACGATTAATCGTTTAAGAGCACTGATTTTCAAATGTATTTTATCCCTTTGATGGCAACGTTGAATTTTCATCAGCCATATCTCCAGTCTTCAGTGTCACATGATCCTTCAGAAATCATTCTAATATGCTGATTTGCTGCTCAAGAACCATTTTTTATAAGTAAAAATGTTGTTTTTGTTGCTTAATATTTTTGTGGAAGCCATGGTTCATTTTTTTCACAATTATTTGATGAATAGAAAGTTCAAAAGAGCAGCATTTATTTAAAACAGACTAAATAGTCTTTACACTTACTTTTTTATATTATAAATTAATAAAATGCAACCTTGCTGAATAAAAGTATCAATCCAACACTAATGAGATTCTGGGGAGGAAATGCAATTAATTATAATAAATATCATCTTAAGCAAACATCTTAACATAGGCATTCGAATTTTCTTTATGCACAATATTTAAAATCAGGGCGCAATATGACCTGGATACCTGTTGCTCTACATATACATCTGTACAACTGTGACCCAGCCCATAATAAAGATAGTCAATGCTCAAACACAAGGAATTTAAAAAAATACCCAAACAAATCAGAAAACCTGGATATGTCACAGATAAGAAATGTTGATGAATCTTCAGAGCCAGTTGCGTCGCTGAACATACAACGCCCATTTCGTATGGCAATAATGTCAGTCTTTCATTCTCTGGCACTGTAGCTGCTCACCCAGGGCCTTTACACAGAACAGAGCGGCTTTGATTGTGTCCAGCTCCCGTCCGGCTCTCACGCAGCACTTTGGAAAGCAGTGTGTACGGTCCTGGCTTGGAATTGAATTGAATCTCCAGAAAAGGTAATGTTTTACGAGATGACCAAAAGCAAAAATTCCCCCCAAAAAAGTCCTTACTGTAGTGTACATTATCCAGTGTTAACATCATTCAAGCAGTCTTAAAAAAAACAACAACAACGTACCATGTTTTTGTCAGATGGCTGACTTTTTGGCAAAGACTGGAAATGCATCCATCTTCAAGTTCCAACTCCAGTACAGAATGCTACATAGTTATAATGATTTAGTTAGAAAGCCATGAGAAACCATTCCCGATTGAGAATGTCCTTCACAAAATACGTCTTTTACTCACTCACTCGCTCGCTCACGCACACAACCGAATGCTTCCTCTCAAGTATACTCCATCTGACCGCTCCATGTCTCTGCTAAGCCCAGGTACTCTGGGTTTTCTGCTGTGGGGGTCATGTAGCCATTGGGCTGCCTGTGAGTCGTACCTCCGTTTATGGACGCTCTGGCGACTGCCTGAGCTTTAGCTGCGATATCATGATAGTAAGGGTTGTCAAAGGCGGGTGAAATGGGGGAGATGTTGCGCATTGGCACCAGGTACTCTGGGTTCTCCACACTGTTCCCTGTATAAAGACCGTTAATGAATCTCCTCTCGCTCGCTTTGCGTGGAAGGGTGCTGGGACGCTCACACGGGACGTCCTGGTTCACATACTCTGCAATTAAAGAGAATATTTAAAAACACTGCATTGAAATCATTGAAGTCAGTGTGAAATGGCAGCTTTTGCTTATTCGGGAAAAAGGATATTCATCAACAACAATGTGGAGTGAGACTTAATTGAGTTAAGTGTTTGCTAAAATTGTTGAAATGCACAATATATTGGTACAGTATCAGTGAATGGCCGATAATTGACATTTAGTGTATTAGTTTTAATTTAGACGATCAGTGTTGGGAAGGTTACTTCGGAAATGTAATAAGATTACAGATTTAAAATGTAATAAGTAGTGTAACTATTCCAATTACTTTATTAAAGTAATGTAACTGATTACATTAAATTACTTTTTGACTACTTTTCTAAATTTCTAATGAATGTTTTCAACTGATAATCATTTTGAAACATTTAAACCAGGCAGGGTTAACCTTACAGTAGTACTCACCACTAATTACTATCAGACTTTTAATTAATTTAGCTTGAATTAAGATTTAATAGTAATAATAATTTAATTTGAAAGCACAGCCACCACCAAATCAGACTTTAGCACCTATTTTTACTTTGAGATAGCATCTAACAATGCTTTGGAAAAATAGTTATTCTTAAAAAATAAAGCATATACATAAACCCAAACAGGAAATAAAACAGTTATCAAATAAGTATGTGTGTTATTCTGTGTCCTGAACTCCTGAAACATTGGTGTCTCATATTTTAAAGTCAATGCAATTTGGGAAAGAAATAAAATCTGTGTGTGTGTGTGTGTGTGTGTGTGTGTGTGTGTGTGTATGCATGCATGTACCTGGTATTTATCACGTTAAGGGGACCAAATGTCTCCACAAGTATAGTAATACCAGTAAATTTTGACCTTGTGGGGACATTTTTTAGGTCCCCGTGAGGAAACAAGCTTATAAATCATACAGAATTAAGTTTTTTGAAAATCTAAAAATGCAGAAAGTTTCTTGTGAGGGGTAGGTTTAGGTGTAGGGTTGGTGTAGGGCGATAGAAAATACAGTATGTATACAGTATAAAAACCATTACGCTTATGTAATGTCACCATAAAACATGGAAAACACAACGTGTGTGTGTGTGTGAAATTATTCAGATGTAAACCCCTTTGTAATCGTTAACATTTTCATAAGTAACTAATGTAATTACACAATTTTTCTCAGTAACAGATTATATCACATTTATTTTGTAATCAAATTACGTAATTCTGTCACATGCAACTAGTTAATCCCCAACACTGTAGATGATAGTATTATTAGTATTATTTTTAAGTATTATGTATTATTAGTAAGTATTATTAATAATAAATAAATATTATATAAAATATAATAATAACAATATATATCATTTTAACATCTGCCATTTATTGGTTATTGGCCATTTTGAGGTGATTTTTTATTCATTTAATATGTAAAAACAACCTGTATATATATATTTCACTCACCAGGTTGTGTGTGTGCTCCACGTGGCAGTGTGTGTGAAAGGAAACTGCTAGGACCATCAGTCTCCAGCTCTCCGTCTATGCCGTTGGGGATGGTGGGGTCTTTAGAATAGCGACAAGGACTAGATGGAGGGCCATTGTCCTCCACATAACCGTCCACAAACACTGAGTCAGACTGGCCTCCAGCTGAACGGTGCGATATGCTCCGTACCAGAGATGGGTATTGTGTACCAGGCCACATGCCATTGGCTGTTGCCCTCACAGGAAGAGTTGGGTACTGACTTTGCCCCACCATGCTGACGGAAGAGTACAATTCCCTCCCGCTTGGCATTCCATCCACCTCTAAGCCTTGATCTGTACTCTGGAGAAGAAAAACAAAAAACAGTTACATGATTGTTAGCAGTTCAGGGACTGCCCCTGTTGAAAAAATAGCACATTCTGGTTAGGTATGTTTTGAAGCATGGCTGCTGGTTTGAGCTGGTTTAAGCTGATCCTTAGCTGGTCATGTGCTGGTCCTAAGCAACTAGCAACTAGCTCCTGCTCAGGACCAGCACACGAACAGCTTAAACCAGCTCATGACCAGTACATGACCAGCTTAAACCAGCTCATGACCAGCCTAAACCAGCTCATGACCAGCTAAGTACTAGCTTAAACCAGCTCAAACCAGCAGCCATGCTTCAAAACATACCTTACCAGCATATGCTGTTTTTTTTCAACAGGGGCTTGACATGAAACAGAAATTCTACTGAAATACACAAATGCTAATGTTTCTAGCTACACAAGCCCACTGTATTCTCAAAGGTGTCTCAATTCAAACAAAATATATGCTGCTGAATATATTTAGTTTGCCAAAAAAGACAGCAATAAACAACAATTATAGAAACTCTGTCAGTTTTCTTTTTCAGGTCAACTAATTACCTTGTCTATTTCAAGCCCTCTGTGTCGTTAGTTGGGGTTTGGACTCGTCGCTACCTGTGGTTGTCTGTATACCCTGTTCGCTGTAGTCATTAAATGTGTTTTGAGATTTATTCTCTTCTGGTCGTGCCCTTTCTCCCTACACATGCCTTGACAGAAGACCGAACCTAAAAGAACGATGAAGGATAGGAAACGCTACGGCACCCTCGCAGCCATTAACACATGCCACCATCCAACCTGGACCCGTGAGGGACTGTCGCGTTCATCTTTCAGAGTGGCCGGTGTTTGGAGGACTATGTAGAGGAGTTTCTGGACGCCTGCCATCTTGCCCGCTGCGATGAGGTCTGCTTGATGGAGGGATTTAGTTATAGGCTGGACGACGACAGCCGCTTCGTCATGTCCCACGGAGACCCGTGCTGGACCATAAAGAGTTACATCAACTTTGCACTGTGGATGAAAGGATCCGCATTCAGTCGACAAAGCGGATGTTGAGGATCACATCAGCGTCTAGCCCCAATGTGCAGACTTCTCGCAGCGTGGCCCAGAGCCCAGCCAGCCGTCATCCTCACGCAAAACAGATCGTAAGCCTGAGCCCACCGCAAACACAGGGCCACAGATCGCATTTCAAGAGCCAGAAAAGATAACGCCACAGAGCCCGACGTGACGTCTGAACAGGTGTGCGAGCCGGATACATTGATCATGCCAGTGGGAATCTTAGTGGAGTACGAGGGCATGGATGATGGCCCCGCCCACATTCCCACTGCTGAGGGTGAGCTGTAGCTGGTCTCTGGAAATTTGCTGGAATTATTTGATCCCCCTCTTTCCTAAACCCTCTCTTCCTTCCTTCTAGTCCTGTCTGTCTGTCTTCACTGACTTTATCCAGCCTTTGCCTTCTGTCTTCTCTGTTTCCCTCCAGCCCCAAATCTCCTGCCTCTCCGCTGGTTTCGTCCAGCCCTAAATCTTCTATGTCTCCGCTGGTCCCATCCAGCCCTAAACCTTCTGTGTCTCCGCAGGTCCCATCCAGCCCTAAACCATCTGTGTCTCTGTTGGTTCTGTCCAGCCCTAAATCTTCGGTGTCTTCTATGTGTCCCTCCTGCCCTGAACCACCTAAGTCCCTCAAATGCCCACCCATTCTCCCTATCCCACCTCCGCCTTCTAGTTCTAACTTTGACTCCATTCTTCTCCTCTATTGCCTGTCACTTCCCCTACGCACTCTCTGCCAGCTGCAGCTGAGGCTGCTCCTCATCCGCCTCAAGTCCCATCATCTCCACCATGGACTCCTACGTACTCCGCCTGTCTTGCTCGCCCCTCTGGCACCACTTTGGACATGCATCCATCTCCCTCCACCTGCTATGCCAACCAAGCACTCCTTCTCCTGCCAAGTAGCCAAGTCCTATCTCCGCTGCCACCTGTCATCCCCTCTGCTCACCCTCAGCCCGCCATCACCTATGTGGGTTCGCATCAGGTCTTCCAGTCGCAATCTCTGCTCAGGCGTGAGGATCCCCTGTCTCTCCGCCTCCAGGTACTGGATCCTTGACTCCACCTCGGCACTGCGACCCATCGACTCCGCCTTGGCTCCTTGCTCTCTCGTCTCCACCATGGCCTGTCATCCCACCGGCTGCTCTGGGCTCCCTCGTCCCTACAGCTCCACCTTGGTCAGTCATCGACCATCCGCCGCCTCAGGATTACACTCCTCTGGCTTCACCTCATCCATCCATCCCTCCGGCTCTGTCAGTCTCCTCCTTCCCTCTGGCTTCACCTTCATCCTCAGTCACTCCGGCTCCACCGTGTTCTTCCGGAACCACATCTTCGCCTCAGTTGCCGGTATCCAGCTGCTATGCCTTGGCCCTCCGGATCCTCTGTGTCGCCCAGGCTCGGTGTCTGCTCAACTTCATCTGAGTCTCCATTGCCGGCATCATCGAAGGAGCTAGAATTCCTGGTTCCACCTCCCAGGCCTCCTTTTTGGACTCTCTATTGACGCAAGGTCGCGCCTGTCACCGTTTAGTTCTTTTTTAATGTTGTTTTTTTGTCCTGTGACCTAGTTTTCCTTGTGTTCATGTCATTAATTAGTTAATTTGCACACCTACCAATCAGAGCCCATCGCGTATTTCCGAGGGAGGGGCTTCATAAAACCAGGAAATAATCGGAGTGTTCAAAAGAGAAGGGACAGAGCAGTGTAGAATAAAGGTAAATTATCTGAAAAATAATGCGCTTTTTAAAAAAAGAAGCATTAACACATGTTAGACTGCACCCCATAAACACCTAGCCTAGAAAAACACCAGTCAACCACCCCTTTAAATCATACCTCTTATGGTAATTTTACAGTTTTGGATGTTACCATAGATGTTGCTACCTCAAAAATATGTAGCTCTATTTGAATATTATAATTTCCTGAAACTGATTTCCCATTCCCAGCCCTGGACACCACAGAAAGCAGCATGACCATTCTTTAAACCTTCTCATTTTGTTCCACAGAAGAAAAATTAGTTTGAAACAACAAGAGAGCATACACAATTATAATCTATTATTATTCTATTAATCATCTCTGACCCGGTGAGAGTGGTGTCTGCTGGGTCCATTGGCTCTCACTTCTCCTTGTGTGTTGAACATGCCACCGGGCTGAGGCACCAGGTATTCTTCTGCATCCAGTAACTCTTTCACATCTCCCCCTTCTTCTGCCAGCAGTGTGCGGAAGAACTCACTATCAACAGGACTTGACAGACTCATTTGATCATCATTCTGAAAAAAGCAGGAAAAAAACTGAACACCACCACAATCTATGTCTAGTAATAGTGATATTAAAGGAACACTCCACTTTTTTTGGAAATAGGCTCATTCTCCAACTCCCTCAGAGTTAATAAGTTGAGTTTTACCGTTTTTGAATCCATTCAGCCGATCTCCGGGTCTGGCGATAGCACTTTTAGCATAGCTTAGCATAGATCATTGAATCCGATTAGACCAGTAGCATCGCGTTCAAAAATGACCAAAGAGTTTCGATAGTTTTCCTATTTAAAACTCGACTCTTCTGTAGTTATATCGTGTACTAAGACCGGCGGAAAATGAAAAGTTGCGATTTTCTAGTCCGATTTGGCTAGGAACTATACTCTCATTCCCGCGTAATAATCAAGGAACTTTGCTGCCGTAACATGGCCACGGCAGGCGCAGTGATATTACGCAGTGCCTGAAAGTAGTCCCCAGCTATATTATAACTAGTTACCTAGCTGGGGACTACTTTCAGGCGCTGCGTAATATCACTGCGCCTGCCGCGGCCATGTTACGGCAGCAAAGTTTCTTGATTATTACGCCGGAATGAGAGTATAGTTCTTAATCATATCAGCCTAGAAAATCGCAACTTTTCATTTTCCGCCGGTCTTAGTACACGATATAACTACAGAAGAGTCGAGTTTTAAATAGGACAAATATCGAATAATAAAAATATCGAAACTCATTTTTGAACGCAATGCTATTGGTCTAATCGGATTCAATGATCTATGCTAAGCTATGCTAAAAGTGCTCTCGCCAGACCCGGAGATCGGCTGAATGGATTCAAAAACGGTAAAACTCAACTTATTAACTCTGGGGGAGTTGGAGAATGAGCCTATTTCCAAAAAAAGTGGAGTGTTCCTTTAAAACTCATTATAGGCACACTTTTAAGAAATGTGCATTGTGCGATAAAGAAATACTCCAAATAATGTTTGAATATAATTTTATATCATTGAGTCTTAAGTGATATATCAATAAATGTTAATGGATCTGAAGTATACTTCATATGAAATAAATGTATTTTAAGTAAATTATGGGATAGGTTATTTTTACTAGGATATTTTTTGAAGGAGATCATTGGGCAAGATGTGGAATATCGTTTTTCTAAAATATAATCAATAGGATATTTATAATTATATAAAGATTATATATATTTGCTTTTCAATGTAGTTGTTAGTTGCAGTCCTACATTATTCCGATTGTTCATAAAGGCAAAATATTAAAAATGCACGCACCAAAATGACTACATAACGTGGGGGATCACGTGCCATGATGGTGAAATCCTCCACCAGCTCCTTAAATCGTGGTCGACTGTCAGGATCGATCATCCAACCTGGCATAGGGTCATACGGTCAAAACATTTCCCTACGTATTCAATGTATATTAAACAATATATATATAATTAGACATCTTGTCAATTAACACAGAAAATAATTTTGACTTGTCTCTTAGTGTGTAAAAAACAAAAGTCACTATGAAGAAGTTATGATGTTGAGAGACTCAACAGCAATTTCCTGAAAATGCCACAGTATTTACACTTTTTGGGTCAATATTTTTTTGTGTGGTAATCGACAATTTGACAGAGAAGTAAAAGGAAAACTCTGAATCCCAACTTTGAATCAAATATACACACAAATGTATATGCTTATTATCGTTAGAAATTAACACTAACAATTGACCATGATCATGTATACATCCTCGGTGCAGATGAACGGCTGGGGGAGTCTATCTCCCCTCTCCAGTAGATCTGGAATTTCCCGCGCTGGTATGAGGTCATATGGCTTCATGCCAAAGGTCATCAACTCCCACACAGTCACCCCTGAGATGGAAAGAGCCAAGCCTCAAAGGTTATTTTAAACCAGAGGGTTATCAATTACAGCAGAGAAGCTGTAAACCCATGCAGATACAGACCGTAGCTCCATACGTCACTTTGGTGTGTAAACTTCCGGTGTAATATGGACTCAAGCGCCATCCATTTGATTGGCACCTATTCAACACATACACAATCATATTCTCAATAAAGACAGGTAGTGGATTTCAAGACACTGTTACCAAATTCACTTTCAGCAGTTCAACCAAAGCAACATATAGACACACCTTTCCCCCATCAGCGTGGTACTCCTTCTCATCTATGTCCAGTAGTCTGGCAAGCCCAAAGTCTGTGATCTTCACATGGTTCGGGTTTTTGACCAGAACATTCCTAGCTGCAAGGTCTCTGTGAACCAGCCTGACATCTTCAAGGTAACTCATTCCCTGTGTACACAAAGAAACAGAAATGAGAACACAATGGACATGTAGCTGAGAAGAGTCTGGAAATGAATGTGAGTAACTGCAGTGTTTCCAATGAATTACCTAGACTATGGCATCACAGTCTTTCATATTGAATCCTAAAATATTTTTACACTTCTCAAAATAAAAAAAACGATCTGTATGTTGTATTTTGTCATTTTTTTGGCAAAACATCTGTCAATCAATCTAAAACTGAAATCGTGATGTGGCTTACTTTGTGTATTAAATTGCAAAAGTCTGCGAATTAAATAAGTATAGTCTGCCACCATCAGCGGAGGTGACATTCTTACCTTAGCAATCTGAACACACCAGTTGAGAAGGTACTGAGAGCCTATGCGGTCTTTGTTCTCTTTGACATAGTCCAATAAGCACCCATACGGCATGAGCTGAGTAACCAACTGAACTGTTGATGTCAGACAGATACCCAACAAACGGCAAACATATGGGCTCGCTACACCCGCCATCACATATGCCTCCTGAGGAGAGATGCACATATACAGAAAAAGTCACACATATCCTCATATGAAATAAACACTTAGTAACATTAGGAAGAAGAGTCCTCTTAATCTTTTTAACACAGATGAAATTTTTTTTTTTTTAAAAGGAAATTAATATTACAGTAAAATATGGGAATGTAAGGAACATTTACATCCAAGATTTCTTTGTTGGCTTTGGGCGAGGTGTTCTCACGCAAAACTTTGATGGCCACTGGGATCTTGACATTCTCTCCATCAGGAGCCCAGATACCCTGGTGAAATAAGAGAAACTCTGCATGAATGTGGTTAAACTACATTAAGAATGATCATGTAGAGCAAGGTTTCCCAGACAGGGGTGCACAAAGGGAGCTGCTGGGGGTTTGTTAAGTTGATAATTAATTATAACAAATGTAAAATTAAAACAAATAAATTCAGATATAGCTTAGTGCGATTATTATCAAATCAAAGGCAATGATTTAAATAATGTACAGTCTGATGCACTGCATATTTCAGAGTGAAGCAGGTAATGTTCATTACACACGAGAAGCTTACAATCTAGTGTTTTTTAGTGTCTCAGAGTGGCTTGAATCCCAGCAAATAATAATAAAATTATTATAATGACTATTAATAAATATTCATGTTTTATTTTAAAGTACTCTAAAGTAGCAATTTTAAACAAATATACTTGTCTTCATTGGAGTTATATTAATAATAATAGTAATAATATTACATTTTAATAATAATACAAAATTATAATATTATTTTAATAATATTTTTAAATATTATATATTATATAAAATAAAATCATATTATCCAATCAAATGTAATATCGATAATATAATTTGATAATGTTCCTAAAACACCAGTGTGAAAGTAATATGGACTGCGACACTATCACTAAAAGATGTTTGAGTCCACGTTAAAGTCCACTAACAAAGTCAAATTAAAACCCTTACTAAAAAAAATTTACATTTTATCTAGCTACTTGCATGTCATGTGACCATTATCCAACATCAAAGGACTATGAACATGTAAATGTGTTGTTAAAGCTGCAGTCCGTAACTTTATTTTGGTTAAAAATTTTCCAAAATCAACTTTTGAGCAAGTACATAACCAGCCAGTGTTCAAAACTATTTCCTTACCTAAGCTTGATTCACAATGGTAAGCTTATAAAAATGTTTTCTAATTTGAGTGGTACTGGTAGGTTTTCACAGGAAATTAGAGCATGCCGCCGCATCATTACTTCACGTCTTGTGAACATAAAGAAGTTGTCCCGGCTAGTAGGCTATATCGCACGTGAGAATGCTGCAGATGGCGGATCGTTTATAGCCTTTTCTCACAGCAGCTGGAATAATGAAACTTATTTTACTTAAAGAATTTTGATGGCGGATTGTAATCCAGGAAGGATTATGCGTTTATGAAACACATGTAAGTGACTGACATTAGATTATATTCTAGTTTTAAATTTGCATCTGATTACAGATAGCCTACGTGGGATTACACGAAACTTGTATTTTAAAAAGAACCAGTTCTAGAATAATTTGCTTTTTGGGTTACAATTATTTTTATATGAAATTCAAATGGTATGACAATTAGAGTTTAGACTGTAAAGAAACTGAAATCTACATGCAACACTAATACACACTACATACACATAGTCACACAATGCTGATGTTGTTAACATTAACAATTGGAGAACAAAGTATAATAATAATAATAATAATTTGCACGGTTTGATGTGATATGAGCTAAGCGATCGTTAGATTTAAATCACCATTGGTGGCGCAATTTATTGTAATGCTTTTTTCCTCAGTTGATCAGAACAAAAGTGGCAGACTTGTTACTTGTTCAGATGACAATATCTGGTGAAAATTCTTATTTGGGTCATACTTTCAAGACCAGGGCTCGCAAAATTTCAAAATCCCTGGTAGCCCTTCGGGCAGGTACTCTTCAGATTTTGGTAGCCCGAAAATTAATTTAACTAGCCCAAATGAAAAAGACCATTTTTTTAAAATATAGAAAATCAGATAAGTCTAAATGTAAATCAAAAACATTTTCAATACACAAATATCAATGAAAGAATTTTATTTCACTATTTAAAAATTAAATTTAAGGCAATTTATTAACCTTTTTAAGAACTGCACAAGTAAAATGAACACTGTATGAGTGGGTTTGGACAATGTCTAAAAACATGGGTCGATATTCGCATTGATTTGAAGATAAGATAAGCATACTGGAAATGCAAATTCACTCTCTGCCACGAGGTGGCGCTTTAGAAGCAAATATAGTGGCTTCTCCGGTAACGGCTGTACACAAACCAGCACCACACTCACATACGCTGCTTTATCGGGCATTTTATGGGCAAGATGAAATGAAAATGCGTTTCTGAGGACAGACGGTTCCCTTCAGAGACACATTCACATAAAGGTATCTGCGTCGCGTTTTGACTTCAATGACAGACAGCCAGTTTAATCCAGCCATATCGCGGTTCTTGTCTTTCTGTCCCCAACTGTAAGACCTCTTGAAATTGTAATTAAAACTTTTCTTATACCATTTAATGCATTTAAAACGTTTCATGGCCTTAAATATTTTACAAGTAAATTGAGTGTTTAAGTACCCCCCGGAGCCCTGTATTTAAGTTAGTCTGTCGGGCAGGGCAGTGATACATTTTGGTTGCCTGACTGGAAAACGCAATAGCCCCGGGATGTCGGGCTAGCGATTTTGCGAGCCCTGAAAACATAGTATCTGTGATTCCAAAGTACAGTATCCATAGATATGTACGATCCACACCAGTGAGGTGACTGACAGTCACACATCAAAACATTAGATTCATCCACGCTGAGGAGCCTTGCTGGTGCACAACCCACGTAAAGAAAACAATTCCGCAAATAACTGCAATTGCAGGTTTCAAACAGAGATGGTGGCAAAGAGGCAAAACTTATGGACTGCAGCTTTAAATTACTGAAATATTAACATAAAATCTCAGGGGATACATCTAAGGGGTTCAGCTGACAAAAACATTTGGGAACCACTGATGTAAAGAAATAAAATTTGAGGTTGAATGTTTAAATTCCTCTGTGTACGGCTAATAGAGGTCGTAACTACATCACTCAAAAACATTCTACTTTGCTAAAACTTGGAATAAAACTATTAATATTTTCCCCATCTGCTGACTTTATATAGGCACTCGAGTTGAGGCTATGAGTTTTTGTGGTGCCATCAGCCAGTCAGCACTGTCATGAAGTCATTTTCCAGCAGCTCCAGAGGCATTAGTCAAATTGTATTCTTTGCTCAGGAGACTGGATAAAAAGTGTTTATGAGCTAAGATAGCAGTATGCTGGTCACATATTTCCGGGGCTATGAATGCCAGCTGAACAATTAATATTGAGGTGCTGAGGAATGGTAACAGATAGCTGACCTTATAGACCGTGCCAAAGGCTCCAGAACCCAGCACTCTGAGTTTCTTCAGCTCTGTCTCCTTGAGAATACGCATCTGTGCCTGGTTTGGCATCGCTCCACTCGGGGTCAGGGGCTCCACCAGCTTCAGGAAAAAAATAAGATGCCTTAAGACTACGGTACTCAACATGTGAGACAGTCAAATCAAACAGACTGCATAAACAGAAGAAATAACCAACCAATATTCACTACAATTAATAGGGCCAGGAAAACTGTAATGTTTGACAGACCGTTTCACATTTTACTCTTATTGGTAGTTCTTAGACTCCACAACCTAGTCAGCTGCCTACAGGCTTTTATCAAATCATAGGCATTTTGCAAAAGGTAAAAGGTATGAATCATAATTCTGCTGGTCTGAGTTAATAGCTTGCAACATGCTAAAGTCAAACTCAAAATCAGCTGTGTTTCTAAACATAGAATAGACCCTTTGCTGTGTAAATGGCAGACAAATCCTAATGCATTGATCTAGTTGACAAAAGAAAGTTGGACAAGTTGAATTAAACTTAGTTTAAATAAATGCTCTTTTGTACTGAGTTTGAGTTATGAAAGGTACGGTATGTTTTCTTAGTTATAAAATGAGGATTTAAAAGCATCTACATTCAAATGAAACACACTGCAGAGTTCTGACCTCATGCTCCTGTAGAATTCTCCTCATGGTTTCTTTCCTTTTGTGGTGTTTCTGTCGTCGCAGGTAAAACACCAGCAGCGCCAGCAAAATGAGAAAAAGAAACACTCCACCAACTGTGATTGCGACTGTTGTCCCAGGCCTGCAGGGTTTTGCAACAATTACGGATTTAAGCAAGACTGTGCAGTCTATAGCTAAAGCTATACTGTAGATATGATTACTAATGACTTTTACATTTTCTTAATTTGAATGGTGTTTGCCTGTGCAAAACACATGACAAGTCTAAAATGTTTTAGGGGGTTGTAGTTCTATATTGTTGCAAGGGTTGTGGGTGATAGTCAAGGCTAAAAATCCATCCTGAATGTCACGAAACCCTAAAATCATGTGTAAACACAACCTATGATATTCAGGTCTCTAAATATTTCTTAGGTCTCTCCTTCAAAGTAAATACATTTTTTCTGCCTTGTTTTATTGTCCACCAGAAGAAAAGAGGTACTAGTTAACTCTTTTAAGAATTATGCAAATTAATACTTGAGATTAGAGGTTTGCTCAAACTGTGAGCAGAATTAAAAGTGATGAAGACACTACTAATGCATGTAATTATTATAAATACACACTTTTGATTAAGTCTTACCCAGTTTTCTTTTGGATGGGGCACCCTCTGTCATCCAGTGGACACCTGACAGTAAACATAAAATAGAAAATTAATATCAAATCTTAAACTGTTGTACATGAGATGATATAAAAAGTTGGGATCACGGTCCATGGGCTCAGCGAGGGACTCACGAGACGGTGCAGTTGGTCTCACAGGGCAGACAGTGTCCTGTAGCATTGAAGTACTTCCACACAGTGTGCTGGTCCTCTTTCACTCCACTGGGACAGCGCTCGACACACACGTCTCCATCTTGAAAGTGCAAACACTCCTTACAGTGTTCTGGACCCTGCAAAAGAAACACAGTTTAAACCTTAATTAATATAAGATTGTTAAGATGTAAAAAAGAGGTATGTAATGAATTAGGCTGAATAGCTGCCAGTTGTCAGCCGTTAAATTTAAGTACACAATTAGATAATATCAATTTAGGTCAACCAATTATCAAGCAATGTTAAATTTTGTTCAGTCTGTGGTGTAAAAAGGTCGCATTAGCAATTAAAGAAAAACATGGTCAGGCAAAACATGGTCAGGTCAAAGTATCTGAATAATTTTGGTCCCAAATTTTTATCAATTTTACTGGTAGTCCACTGTATGAAGAATTTTTGGGTATAATATGTCACAGTTTACTTTATTTTCCTCACTTACATAAATTAACTGTAGTGTCCTGCACCCTCTAGTAAAAAATATCAAAAATTATATCTGGCGTCTGAATGTGTGTGTGTGTGTGTGTGTGTGTGTGTGTGTGTGTGTGTCTATCTGGTATTACCTACACTATAAGGACCAAATGTCCCCACAATGACAGTAATACCAGATTTTTTTTTGAATTTTTGGAAACAAGCTTATAAATCATACAAAATGTTTTCTGAACATCTAAAAATGCATAAAGTTTTGTGTGAAGGGTAGGTTTAGAGGTAGGGTTAGGGTAATATATTTGTTACTGCATTAACATCTTACTGGGCCTGTACAGGAGGCAGAGTCATTGACTGGTTTACACTCTGGATGGCAAGGGACACAGTTTAATCCATCCTCAAACTCCCGCACTGACCTGTGGGAAATGCATTTGAAGTACAGAAAAACAGTAAAAGTTTAAAAAACACAACAGCATATGAATCTACATTCTATTGTATGCCATTAGCAGTTATTGATACTGTATATACAAAGTCTGAATCTGAAAGCCCTGTTCATAATATTCAACATTCTAATAATCTATATGATTCCTATGTGTATTTTAGTAAGTAAACATAACAAAGCACACAAAAAAACAAGAAAATGAAAAAATCTGCTTATTCATACAGTACTCACCCCTGTAGGACATTACACTGCTGCACACACTCCGTCCCACGTTTGTAATTCACACATGACACACACTGACTGGGTCCCGGCCCCCAGCAGACTGCATCTGCACACAGGGGGTCACATACTCTCCCCTCTGAAACTACACAGAGAGAGAAGAATGTCCTGTGTTTGATTCCACAGTGAAGCATGTAATGGAATATTACTCATTATGAGAAATTAAAAAGTTGGAGCAAACACATTTTTTAACATAAGTTGAAAAATAAATTCAGACAATGCATACCATAGTAAAAAATAATATATTTAAAATAAATTAATTTCATACTAGGTACACAGTAGTTCAAATCTATTAACATATTTACTTGCATATCGCTCGAGACTTACTGATATAAAAATGATACAGTATCTCACAGAAGTGTAAATATATAAGTGTCTCACATTTTTGTAAATATTTTATTATATCTTTTCATGTGACAACACTGAAGAAATGTCACTTTGCTACAATGCGAAGTAGTGAGTGTACAGCTTGTATAACAGTGTAAATTTGCTGTCCTCTCAAAATAACTCGACACACAGCCATTAATGTCTAAACCGCTGGCCACAAAAGTGAGTACACCCTTAAGTGAAAATGTCCAAATTGGGCCCAATTAGCCATTTTCTCTAGTTGTCGTGTGACTTGTTAGTGTTACAAGGTCTCAGGTGTGAATGGGGAGCAGGTGTGTTAAATTTGGTGTTATCGCTCTCACTCTCTCATACTGGTCACTGGAAGTTCAACATGGCACCTCATGGAAAAGAACTCTCTGAGGATCTGAAAAAAATAATTGTTGCTTTACATAAAGATGGTGTAGGCTATAAGAAGATTGCCAAGACCCTGAAACTGAGCTGCAGCACGGTGGCCAAGACCATACGGCGGTTTAAAAGGACAGGTTCCACTCAGAACAGGCCTCGCCATGGCCGACCAAAGAAGTTGAGTGCACGCGCTCAGCGTCATATCCAGAGGATGTGTTTGGGAAATAGTCGTATGAGTGCTGCCAGCATTGCTGCAGAGGTTGAAGGGGTGGGGGGTCAGCCTGTCAGTGCACAGACCATATGCCACACACTGCATCAAATTGGTCTGCATGGCTGTCGTCCCAGAAGGAAGCCTCTTCTAAAGATGATGCACAAGAAAGCCCGCAAACAGTTTGCTGAAGACAAGCAGACTAAGGACATGGATTACTGGAACCATGTCCTGTGGTCAGACCAAGATAAACTTATTTGGTGCAGATGGTGTCAAGCGTGTGTGGCGGCAACCAGGTGAAGAGTACAAAGACAAGTGTGTCTTGCCTACAGTCAAGCATGGTGGTGGGAGTGTCATGGTCTGGGGCTGCATGAGTGCTGCCGGCACTGGGGAGCTACATTTCATTGAGGGAACCATGAATGCCAACATGTACTGTGTCTGTGACATACTGAAGCAGAGCATGATCCCCTCCCTTCGGAGACTGGGCCGCAGGGCAGTATTCCAACATGATAACGACCCCAAACACACCTCCAAGATGACCACTGCCTTGCTAAAGAAGCTGAGGGTAAAGGTGATGGACTGGTCAAGCATGTCTCCAGACACAAACCCTATTGAGCATCTGTGGGGCATCCTCAAAAGGAAGGTGGAGGAGTGCAAGGTCTCTAACATCCACCAGCTCCATGATGTCGTCATGGAGGAGTGGAAGGGGACTCCAGTGGCAACCTGTGAAGCTCTGATGAACTCCATGCCCAAGAGGTAGAGCTACACGATTAATCGTTAAAAGATCGCAATCTCGATTCAAACACCCACACGATCACATTTTTAAATGACGATTCGCCCGTGTCTATTAAACCTTTGAAAAAAAATCATACAACGTTCAAATCTGCTTTCGCGCTGCCACTGACACAGAGAGCAGACATTTAACATGTTTGGGTAAGAAACAGCTTCACAGTCTTTTTAACTGCACAGTATTATTTCTGTCTTATATAGTAATCATCACAGAAATACTGGGATGAAAGTTTGCAGTTCAGATATAAACAGCGTTTACATGCACCCTCTTAATGCGATGAGATTTTGGCAATATTGCGATTTAAACTTTATCTCATGTAAACTCAATACTTCGATTTAAATAATGCGATTAAGCTCATAATCGGAGCAAGCATAATCGGATTAACATAGGTGGCGTACGCTGATTTTAATAGAAATATACAGGCATGTAAACACCTTAATCGTACTAGCCTATTGCCGCTCTGACCAAACTGCGCCTGCTCTTTCTGAGTCCATCATTTGTGCTGTGCAGTGGGGAACGTGAGGCAGTAAAAAAAAAAAAAAGTAGCCTACGACTCGTGAATAATAAGAATAATGGAAATTGCATGTAAACGGGAGTGAAGAGCTTTGCTCTTGACATGTAAACATCATAATGCGATTAACTCCTTACATTATTCGTGCGCATGTAAATGTAGTAAATAGAGTAAATCCCTTTTTGAAAGTAACTGGCACTTCAAATAATGTGTCGATTGCATTGTTTTGCCTCCTAGTGGCTGTTAAAATATATTTGTCATTTGTCACTAGCATCATTCAAATTTCATTCAAGAGATTTGTTCAAAAACGCTGATTAATCCATTAATAAATAAAACAAGTGAAGTATTCATTCAAACCATTTTTTTCAAAATTTTAATATTAAAAATTGGTGTATTTAAATATATGTTGAAGATATATATATTAACATGTTTAGTAATTCATTCAAATTAATTAAACACTTTTAAATAGACTGCAGCATATTTTGTCACACACTATTTTGTTTAGTTCAGAATCGTGGGAGAATCGTGATCTCAATTTGAGACAAAAAAAATAGTGATTCTCAATTTATCCAGAATCGTGCAGCTCTACCAAGAGGGTTAAGGCAGTGCTGGAAAATAATGGTGGCCACTGGCCACGCAAAATATTGACACTTTGGGCCGATTTGGGCATTTTCACTTAGGGGTGTACTCACTTTTGTGGCCAGTGGTTTAGACATTAATGGTTGTGTGTTGAGTTATTTTGAGGGGACAGCAAATGTACACTGTTATACAAGCTTTACACTCACTACTTCGCATTGTAGCAAAGTGTCCTTTCTTCAGTGTTGTCACATGAAAATATATAATAAAATATTTACAAAAATGTGAGGGGTGTACTCACTTCTATGAGATACTGTGATTAAACTTTATTTGGGGTACTATTTGTGCACAATGCACATTTTTAACATGTTTTAATATCACTTCTGGTTAGATCTTTGATTAATATTAGTCTTTAAATGTAAGATATTTAAAGTGTAGTTACCAAAAGTACAATTGCAGACTTTTTTTTATTAAGTACATAAATATTTAAATGTATTTGTAGTATAGTTGATGAATGAGCATGAAATAAACATATTTCAAATACATTTTAGTATATTTTGAAAACACAGACAGTTTTGATTCGTTTTGTATAATAATGTTTGAAATCAAGTATCAGACAATCAGGTAACCTTTTTTTTTTTTTTTGATTATCTTATTTGATCAGGCTCTGAAGCCTTACATAGAATGATACAGGAAAAATGATACAGAAAAAAACCCAAACTAACCATCAGCCCTGTAAGTGTTCATTTTAAAATATTCATAACAATATAAAAGCTATTCTAATGTTTAATTTAAAAAAAGAAAAATTCACAGCAAAAAGAAATGCTGAAAAAAAACACAACCTGAAAATGACAGGTTTCACAATTGTACTAAATGCTGGTTTTTAATGGACATTTGCATACATAATATTTTAATTATGTTGTAAATGTTTAGAAAGAAAGACAAGGTACTCAATGCCATGATATGGTTATAGTCACCCTTCTTTGTGTCCTGCTTAAAGATGCACAGTATTCATGACTGTATTTAAAATGACTGTATTGTACAGCATGCATCGGTCCAGTCAGACAAACATAAGAATGGGTTCTTACTACATGTTTGCTGGTCTTGGTTGTTGTTGCTGATGAGGTTGGGTCCCTGTGTGGGGTGGAGCAGTGAGTTCCAGGGCAGAGAGGAGGTGTAGCACAGTCTGGAGTTATTATGAATCAATACTATGCCGCCACTGACACTGCGCAAGGAACGCAACCCGAGAGACTTGATCTGCAAAGACTGAACTCCCAAAGAGAAAACACCCCTGCAGAGAGAGAACAATGATTTAAATACTTTGACTATAACCCGAATTCCGGAAATGTTGGGACGTTTTTTTTAAATTTGAATAAAATGAAAACTAAAAGACTTTCAAATCACATGAGCCAATATTTATTCACAATAGGACATAGATAACATAACAAATGATTAAACTGAGAAATTTTACAATTGTATGCATTGTAGCATCTCCTCTTCTTTTCAAAACAGTTTGAAGATGTCTGGGCATTGAGGTTATGAATTTCTGAACTTTTGGTGTTGGAATTTGGTCCCATTCTTGCCTGATATAGGTTTCCAGCTGCTGAAGAGTTTGTGGTTGTCTTTGACATATTTTTCATTTAATGATGCGCCAAATGTGCACCCGGACTCTTCTACTACGAAGCCATGCTGTTTGTGGTTTTGAAATACACGTCGTCTGGAGGGGAGCCTATGTTGCTCTAAAACCTTTATATACATTTCAGCTTTCATAGTGCCTTCCAAAACATGTAAACTGCCCATACCGTATGCACTTATGCACCCCCATACCATCAGAGATGCTGGCTTTTGAACTGAACGCTGAAGACACGCTGGAAGGTCTCCCTCCTCTTTAGCCCGGAGGATACGGCGTCTGTGATTTCCAACAAGAATGTCAAATTTGGAGTCGTCTGACCATAGAACATTTTTCCGCTTTGAAACAGTCCATTTTAAAAGAGCCTTGGCCCACAGGACACGACAGCACTTCTGGATCATGTTCACATATTTCTTCCTTTTTGGATGATAGAGCTTTAGTTGGCATCTGCAGATGGCACGGCTGATTGTGTTTACCAACAGTGGTTTCTGGAAGTATTCCTGGGCCTATTTAGTAATGTCAATGACAGAATCATGCCGATGAGTGATGCAGTGTCCTCTGAGGGCCCGAAGACCATGGGTATCCAACAAAGGTCTTCGGCCTTGTCCCTTATGCACAGAGATTTCTCCAGTTTCTCTGAATCTTTTGATGATGTTATGCACTGTAGATGATGAGATTTGCAAAGCCTTTGCAATTTGTCGTTGAGGAACGTTGTTTTTAAAGTATTGTTTTTAAAGTATCTTTTGACGCACTCTTTCACAGATTGGAGAGCCTCTGCCCATCTTTACTTCTGAGAGACTCTGCCTCTCTAAGACATCCCTTTTATAGCTAATTATGTTATAGACCTGATGTCAATTAACTTAATTAGTTGCTAGATGTTCTCCCAGCTGAATCTTTTCAAAATTTCTTGCTTTTTCAGCCCTTTGCTGCCCCCGTGTCAACTTTTTTGAGACCTGTAGCAGGCATCAAATTTGAAATGAGCTCATTTAGTGGATAAAAGTGTAAAATTTCTCAGTATAAACATTTGTTATGTTCTCTATGATCTACTGTGAATAAAATATTGGCTCATGTGATTTAAAAGTCTTTTAGTTTTCATTTTATTCAAATTTAAAAAACGTCCCAACATTTCCAGAATTCAGGTTGTAAATCACTAAGTAGATTACTAGATTTATACATTTAAGCAGAAAAACTGACCAGTTTGCTTGTGCAAATGTCCTTGCTATAATGCTGAATTGTTCTCGGTGGGTTTCAGGTGGTAAAGCTACTAATCTATCATAGCCCCATTCGTGTGTGTCAATTTTTTTTTTAGTTCTAAAGTGTGACCTACACTTTCATAAATTAACTACTTGCATTCCTTTCTCAGTCTGTGTGGTTAGAATTGTATGGAAGCCCGTTGCCACCACTGAATAAAAAATAAAAGAGGTAATTGCACCTTTTGCGATTTTTATCTCACAATTCTGACTTTTTTTTCATAATTGTGTGATTAACAATTGCGAGGTAGAAAGTCATAATTGTGAGATATAAACTCGCAATTCTGAGAAATAAAGTCATAACTGCGAGATATAAACTCTCAGTTCTGAGAACATATCAGCCCCCCCCCCCCCCCCTCAAAATTAGACTTTAACTAAAATTAGACTTTTAAAAATCCATGAAATTTCTGAATTGCAAGAAAAAAAAGTCAGAATTTCAAGATAACCTGGCAATTGCGAGAAAATTATAAATCGTAATTCTGAATTTATAACTCGCAATTGTGAGTTTATATCATGCAATTCTGTGAAAAAAGTCAGAATTGTGAGATAAAAAGTCGCAATAACCTTTTTTTTTCTTTTCTTTTTTTTTTACATTTTATTCAGTGGCGGAGACAGGCTTCCATAGAATTGACTTGAAGCAATGAAAGGAAAGAAAACTAATATAACATGAGGCAGGTGTACAGGATAATCATTAACCTTTACAACTACCAGGATACTGCAGGTTTGATAAGTCTAACTAGACATTAGACAAACAAGAAAAGTGGGTAAATAGTCTAGCAAATCACATGTTTTTAAAGACAGAATTAGGAAACAGAAAATAAGAAACCAAAAACAAAAGAAGAGATACATTTCAAGTAAGGTCCAAAAACAGACAAACATATACTTACTTGTAAAGCATTCTTCCTCTGATCACCTTCAAGTTCTCAAAAACATTCAGATCAAGCAAATAATCTGGCCATGCATCTATGTACAGATATCCTAAAATACAAATATAATGTTATTGCAAATGGAAATTTCATTTAATGATTGACTGGTACAACTAGTAGCGTTGTTATGTAGATTTTAGTTCAGACATTGGATCTATGGTATAGACTTGTATTTCCTTTATAATCTTTATGATGTGAGTCCATATGAACTGTGATCTTCACCTGTGATTTCTTCTATTGTCTTTAACATTTCCAGGTCACTCAACTGCAGTCCAGATGAATTGGTCGCTGCATTTCTGTATTAACAACACAAGAGATTTTAATACAATAAGTGTAACAATAGGTATAACAATACCACAGTCATGGACAGAAATATTTAGATTAGAAGAAATGATTTAAAGTCAGCTAGTTATTCACCCTAATGTCATTGCAAACCCATATTTCTTCTGTGAAACACAAAAGGTAAAAAAAAGAAAGAAGAATATTGCATCAAACATTTGCAAATATAAAGCACTGTTTCCATCCGATGTGTTTAAGAGAACAAAATATTCACTTCTGGGAATCTGGCACAAATCATGAATAATGATTTTGAGATCTTGCAACCAGGTAAGCCTGTGACTTTTAAACAATACTTGCACCTCAGAGCAAACAAAACGCAATAACAAATGCTGTTACGTTATCTTGCCTTCAGAGGCAAATGCCTGATTTTGTGACACAGTCATGAGAGACAGTTCTGGAACATAATTTTACCATATCATTTTAATCACTTTGGTTCAGGCATTTCAGGATGACAACAACAGATGGTGTGCAATGGGATTGATCTGCTGGTTAGGCCAGTTACTCAATCGCGTGATCTCTTGAGGCTAAGTCATGTGAGTTTTATGCTATTTATTCTGTAAATGCTTCCAGAGAAATTAATGCACATTTCCTTATGGAATAAAAAATTACTAAAATTGAACAACAGTTTACTTTTATAATACTTTTTGTGTAGCTAAATGTTCTTAATATCTTCCTTTTGTGTTCCACAGAAGCAAGAAGACTGGCAACATGAGAACCAGTATTGGAATTTTTAGGTGAACAACTATCCTTACACTTTGAAGGAGTCTGAAAGAAAGGCCAAACTGCCGTAGATTTTCTCACAGCCAACAAACATGCCAATGTTGGTGGCATCCACCACTGACACCCCTTGAAGGTTTCCCATTCCTAGTCCATAGCACACTAACAGACATAACATATGTAAATTAATATAATAAGATAAAAATAGGAGAAATGACGCTAACATATAGAGTATATGCAAAGATATATATATATATATATATATATATATATATATATACACATCAACTGTTATGAAATGCCTTTTCAAACATTTTGGAACTCAATGACACTTTAAATTGCAGCTTGAACCATCATGTAGAAGCATATGCACACACCTTTTGGGCACTCTCCTTCACACTTTTCACATTTCTGTGTTTCTTTACCATCTGGCTCAACAATAATGACTTCCTTGTTCGCTTTGGGACAGACCATTGTACATGCCACTTCCATTGCCAAATAGTTATCTAAAGACGTAGAAAGTACAACATATATCATACACACACAGAGAAAAAAAAAAATCAAGGCCTGTGGACATACAGCACAATATTTTGTTAGTAAATTAAAAGTTTGACATACGGGGACACTGTTTAACACACGTGGCTCCAAAGTTGAACTTTTTGTCCTTGTTGGGTTTAGACTGAAAGGTGTTGGGGTCGTAGATGCTGGGTGGGGGGCAGTTGTCTTTACATGTCCCACTGTCATTGAAGTGACGACAGGCCTAAAGATGCAATAACAAAATGAGACAAAACAGATATTATTTCATTTCAGTTACATGTGAATTATATAATGTAATAATTATGATATTTTTACCAGACAGTCTGTGTCTTTTGGCCCTGTGCACCCTGCAGCACACTGCACGTGACAGCAATCGTTGGGTTTTGGACCCTTACAGCGCCAACAGCCAGATGAGCAACGCACAAAGGTCACTGTAGAGAAAGATGTACATGTAATTGTCTCAAAAGAGGAATTTCATTACGTTTCACGAAAAACAAATTGCCTCTATTTTAATCCCTGATAGGAGATGTGGCATTGAACTGATCAGAATTTTTCTCTTGTCTAAACTAGATTTAATACTGTCAAAAAAATTAACACAGTAGTCAAAACATATATCAATTTTGCCATAAAGCACCAAAAATGCCCATTAACTAATAACAAATGACTAATAACATTGACAACAAAATTATATGATTATTTAGTATACTGCATAAATTAAAGCATTCTGGCACATGATTCTAAGCACTTTTTTTTTTATCAAACCCAAAAAAACAGGCCAATATGCAGTGACACTCACATGTTTGGCAGTCCTGATTTGTTTCTCCCCAGCATCCGTCTGAAAGACAAGCTGGAGAACAAGGAGGACCTGAAAAAAGATAAGTATTATTGAGAAATAACAGTGACACATTAAACAGTCTGATGTATGATGGTAGTTCTCTAGAAGTTAACTCACAGTTCCTTGGGATGTCTTGCAGGTGCAGCAGTTTGTTTCCAACTTTAGTTACAGTGTCTACCCAGTTAATTTTCTGAGGAAAGCACAGTTGAGGATTTCCCCAAATATAAACGCCACCAAGCAAGATTTCTGTGAAATGTAAGCAATAATTTTACTCACAGGGTTCCACTTCCTTGACTAAGCACAATTTCAATATTTCAATGAAATATTTTTGAGCTGAGCATAAAAGTGCGTTCACATTTACATTTCAATTGGAAGATGTGGAATAGGAAGTTTTGAGTGAGGAGAAAAAAATTCCCATCATAGATTTCAAATCAGGGTCAACTTGATCATGCAAATTCACTGTTTTGACCATAATAAAACTGCTTGATTTGAAAGTTACCACTTTGTGAGCAGATCTTCATGTATCGCTACACCATTAGCAATAGACAATGGACCATTTTGCACCAAGATCTTGCGGAAAATTTGAGAATTTGCTATAGAAATGTCATGACATTCTATGAGTTTCTAATATCAACTTCTCTCACCTTCTTGGCCTAGAAATCACAATTCTAAAATCCCCTGATTTTTCCATTTCTGAATTTTACATGACTCTGAGAACCTTAAACAAATGACTGAATTAGGGTTTCCAAACTCTTTGACAAATGAATTTCCATGTCTTTTCCATGACTTTGAAGTCATTTGTCATTACCGGATAAGGCATTTTTTCTAATTGTACTGATAGCAGAAAATTTTAAAATAACAATCAATGCAATGCATTTATTCATTTCATTAATTTATTCAATTATGCTTATTAGAGTACAAATGTTTCTCATAAGACAAAAAACGTCCAGTAATTAAATACATTCTAAGACCCCTGGAGAAAGACCACTTTGTGTTCTGTAGGAAATAGTTATTACCTAGTAACATTTGTCACCCAGTGAATCACACTAGCAATTAGTCTCAACTGACAGCCTGATGTTATCATCTGAGCTGGATTTACTCAATACACAAGTACTCACAATTGTTTTTAGAGCTGAGCATTAAAATGTATATTCACAATTTGTATTCATTTACAGAGAGAAAATAAACTTATCTGCGGCATCCCCTAACTAGACTGGTCACCATCCATTTAATCTCAAGTGACTGAGGAAATTAGAGTAGTAAGTAATAACCTTTCACACTTAAATAAAAAAAATGTATAAGCCTATAAATTTAAATAAATATAAATTTGACCCACACTCCTTACCTGTAAGACTCCTAAGGCGTAGTTCTCTCAGGCCGAGTTCCGTCTGACTGTGGTGGATGTTGTTATGTACAGCGAGAGCATAGCTGGAGTTATAAAGCTGACTGCCTCGTATTATCCGCAGATTGTCCAGAGGAACCGAATGCACTGAGACGTGAGCTATCAGCACATACCCCTGAACCTCCACAATCTCCTACAGACAAACAAAACACAAGCACATCTTTTCATTTTCAAATTTGATTGACATTGTGACTCATTGTAAGTGAGTAGCTTAAATAAATAGCAATTCTATTATTCCGATAAGTTTTTTTTAAGTTTTACTTGAAGTAGCATGTTAAGATGGGCCATTCATGTAATGCACAACCCTTTGAGCTTTTTAAAATTATTATGCCTGTGTAATTTAAAGCATCTATATAAAACAGTATTGTAGACTTTCGGAATTATGCTACGGTCAAACTCAGGCACATACGCATTATTAATTACACTGTGATTATTTACACCGTGGCAAAGAAAATGAACAGGAATGTAGAAAGGGTTGTGCTCCAATATACATCTGCTGTGTAATAAAAAGCACTGTAGAGGGATACACAGAACAGACCCGTACCTGCAGGAAGGAGAGATCTGGATTTCCCTGCAGGTGTGTGATCTCCAGGTTACCATGAACCACATGGCAGCCCGTGTACAGCAGCCTGAGCATTTCATAATGATTCTCAAGACTGGAGGGTAAAGCCAACTTCATATCGGTCCCGAGACATACTGAAAAATAAAACAAAGATGCACACATCAGCAGGGCTGTATAAAATTATATTGATTATTTTTCTTTCCCAGATAAGGCCTATTAAAGGTGCACTTCTTAATTTTTGTTATTGTCACACTGGCCTATATGGAAGGCATCTTGGACATGCTGACATCTAGCAGTGCGGAAGCAACTTTACACAAATGTTTTCAGTTACCAATCTGAACATATAAATATTTGATTAATAAACATTTTATTAGTTGAAAATCAAAATAACTGTTAGTTGCAGCCCTATTTCCCAGACAAAGCAGGCAGTGATTTGATTATGTGAGCTCAGTATATTGGCTCCATGCAAAATAAATCTTTTAATAACGGATTATTGGAAAATAGTGTGCCTTTAAAATTTGCACCTGGTAATCTTAAAATCTACTTTCAAACTACTTTTTGAAATAACCCATTAATTTATGAAAGCTTCTCATAGGTATTTGACAAATAACATGTCCTTGAACATTTTTAACATTGATATTTTTGGTCAAATTATGTAAGAATGTATCATGACTCTTAATGGAAACTGAAAGCATTATCGACAAATGAGCCAACCCAATCTTACAAGAAAAAAACTGCTAGGCTGTTTCATATGAATTTGTATGTTGTGATTTGTATAGAAAGTAACATACAATTTGTATTTAAATAAAGTAAGAAAGAAGTTGCAATGCTAAACTCAACCCGGTGTGAAGAGATTCATTTGTACAAATTAATTTGATCCTGCAAATGAATTTGCAAAATTGTAAAATTACAGATTGTCATGACATTATGTTGAAATGAATTCATTTGTTTAAACCAGGAAATGTGAATCAGGTTTTCAGAACTATTAATCAATTAATTTCCATGATATCGTACTTGCGATTATTTTATTTAAAGGAAATAAAAACAGAATAAGGAATGCACAGTTTCTCACCAATCAAATATATAGCTCAAATCTTCATATTCACAATAGAAATGGATATTACATTACATTTCCATGTAACAATTTTAAAATTCCATGATATTTATACATGTTTTTTATAGCGTAACCATGTGTAAGCTTTATAAATAACAGTTGTTTGACTGCCATGGAACTCTACATGGCTTTTCTGTGGAATTCTACAGTTACAGATTATGTCTGCATCATCTATGCTTCAACATAAACTTTGTGAAATCATCTTCATGCAGTTTTATTATAATATCACTTATCTGAACCATCCTCCACACAAAAGAACTTCTTGGGCCAAATTTACTAAACAGGACAAATTAGCATTAGAGCCATAAAATTGCTGATGGGAGGGGAAATTTTACAGGTGATTTACTGACAAGGTGCACATTAAAGAACACAGACCCAACCTCTCATTTCCATAATGACCAGTGCAATCCACCAAGAGCAGCGCAAATTATTGCTTGCTTTTTGGGGGCGTTAAATAATGGCGCAAATACCAGTAATCTGACGAGGACAAACGTTAGGAAATCTCATAGCGTGATTCATTTTAATACTCTGTTAGTAAAATGTTAGTAAATCTGGCCCCTTATGTTCTATAAAATAAAAGAATGGAAATCAAACTCAGAGTTTGAATTAATATCAATTCAAATGTATTTATTTGACATATAAAATACACCTACTGTCCTCCTGTCTTCGCTTTATCACACTGCTACTCTGTGCAGGATACTGTAAATAGATGTGTTTGGCACACACTCTGAGTGTCCATGTCATGACAGAGTGTGTGCATGTGCAGTGCTGTACTGAGATTTGTGTATGTGCGTGGAGATATTTGGCCACTCGTTGCCCTCATTCACAGATGTTTTCCTGTAAGGTCACTGTAGATTCTGTGCACTGTAAACTGCAGGGTAACATCTGACTGTACTGGACTGTAAACCAAAATGATTAAAAACTTCTATTTATTTAAACTTCCTAACTTTTCTATTTATTTATTTTTTTGATAACATTTAAACTAAAGTTAGTGAATTCCAGGTTGTCCTGTACATAATTCATAAATATGTACACATTATTACACAGACTTGATTTTGTTGAAATGTCAGAGGTATGGTCATGAAGATTTTTAAATAAGGGTGATTTTTTTTTTTTTTTGGATAAGCTATTGCTTTAGCGTGTTGAAGCATTATTGAAAGAGCTGTTTTTGTGCACTAACAGAAGTGACATATGTATGCATGCTGATGGGGCCTGAATAATAAGTCACTGTTTTCTCCAGTTCACATTTCCTTTCCAAGTTCCGTTGCTCCCCTTTCATCATCCTAACTATTCCTCATCTGTGTGCATGAGAGTGTGAGGGGCGGCTGGTCGTCTTGAATAGAAAACAACTCTATTAGTCCATGTCTCTGTGGGCCCTTTCTCTTTCTCTTACTGTCTCTGTCTTTCTGTATTTCTGTTTCTACATAATCATTTTTTAACTCCTACTGACACCTGATTCAGACTGGCTGAAATGCAGTCGTTTTACACCTCAATGTATCGCCAATGACATTCAAACCAACAGGTTTACATACATACACACACACACACACACACACACACACACACACACACACACACACACACACACACAGACACACACACACACACTCGCTCTGAGTACCTCTGATTTTTCTTGATCAATTTTATGCAGTTGTCTAAATCTATATATTACCCAGGCCAATTAACTGGCTGATATTTGTTTATTTTATTGGTTCCGCCTGTCTGATAAACAGTAGTAGTATTCTTTATTTATCCGCATGGAGAAATTGTATCAGTGGACTTCTGCATGGACATTCTTAATAATAACCAACAAATAAAGGGACAAGACAACATAAAACACCAAGAATCTACAAAAAAAGTGATTTCGCCCAATCAACAAAAATGTGCTACTAACTAATAACTTATAACTAATAAATGAACTACTCAAAAAAAAGAAACAAAATGGAAAAAAAATGCCTTAAAGCTGTTCAGTGTTTTTAGTAGGTGAATGGATTCTCCTCAGCTGATTTATAATAAATAAACTATTTTTATAAGTAAATAATATTACAGAAAAAATTAGGGCTACACAATCTGGGGGGGGGGGGGGGGGATCAAATTGCAAAATATATCAAATATATATCAAAATGACTACATTATTATTATTTAATTAAAATATATATATTTTTAAATTTACTATGGTACTATTGCACTGTAAAATAAAAAAATCAACTATTTGAGAAAAATAAAATAAAAATTATTTTACAGTAAAACTGTAATACTAATATTTATAGCTGTAAAATTACAATTTATAGCTGAAATCATTGGTAACACTTTAGAATAGGGAACACTTATTCGCTATTAACTATGACTTTTCCCTCAGTAAATTCCTAATTTGCTGCTTATTAATAGTTAGTTGTTAAGTTTAGGTATTAGGTAGGATTTTTCCCTGTAAATTTTACATTCTTTTTCACTTCCAAAAACGGTATTTCACCGTGAAATTGTCTGAAATGTCTATTACAGTTTTTCACCGTATATATATATTATGTAAACTTACCGTAAACCATTTAACAGGTTTTTACTGTAGCACTTTCGCAGTTTTTTTACCATTAAAATCACAGTAATTTTTTACAGTGTAGTTGTTAAGTTTAGGTATTGGGTAGGATTAAGGATGTAGAATATGGTCATGTAGAATAAGGCATTAATATGTTCTTAATTACTACTAATAAATGGCTAATATTCTAGTAATATGCTTGCTAATAAGCAACTAGTTAAGAGACCCTAAAATAAAGTGTTACCAAATCATTTTCAAAAGTAAAACCATTGAGCTGTTATCTTAAAGCTATGCGTAAGCTTAAAGCTTAAAGAAGGTATTTCTCAATACAAGTTCATGTTGCGTTCCCAAATGCATGATATAAGTGACCCAAACTCAAGATGGTATAAAGATGAGTTCAGCATTTACTGTGATACGAGTCACTCTGAGACTCTGAAAACTGGATCATGAGCTGCTTGTGTGTAAAAGAACATAGTGCTGCTCTACACTTTGAAAGACACAACAAATTTGATAATTCCACTTGATATTATGATTTCAGTTTTATTCTGATTAATCGTGCAGCCTTAGATAAAATAATATCATTGATTCGAATACACCCACACATAATTTTTTTAATGAATATAGGAAATCAATAGTAATTTTTTACAAATATATTAAATTAACTGTCCTGCAACAGGGTTATAAAACTAACTTTCAAAATACAGAAACTATTTACAAAATGAGACTTGAGCTTGGCTTGGTCGAAAGCCTATCCCTGTCAATCATCCTTTGCCTTAACAGAAAGGTTTTAGACTGCAGATTAGTGTATCTTTGAACAAAAAACCTGTCTGTTCAAGGAAATGTGAAGACAGCACATATACAGACACATATACAAATCTGCACTGAAATTTCAGTATGACTGATATCAACAATGACACAAATCATGTGCCGTACATGCAAAGTTTAGTTAATTAAAGATACTCCTATAAAATATCAAACTCCATTTAAAATCTTTTGTTTCTGGTGCTTTTATTTTTTTATTACTTCTGTTGTGCTTTAAAAACTCCAATAACATGCTGACAAGTGATGTATGATTCCTGTGATACAGAAAACGTGGACAATATTGGGGAATCCAGTTATAAAAATGGAATTTACACACACAGAATGTCACAGAAGTTGGCTAAATTTGGATAAATAAAAGCATGGCTGTACACTTAATCAAATTGTAATATGAACTAGCCTCTGTAAATATACAACAAAAATATATTAAAATTTGTTCTGTGTGTCTCAGTGTGAATGAGTGGTGCATTTTCATCTACTACAGATGCTTAAGAACACATAACTCTCGTGGGGTTTTCAATCTCACTATGAGAATGTGAAAACATGAACAACTTCTCCACAGCTGCTCTGAGAGTCACTTCATAAACATCTTAACATTTTCATTTGATAAAAACTATCATCAAATACTTACAGTCTTCACTATGAATATTGATAAGTAGTGAGTCCTCACTACACTAAAACTGATAATACATTTCTATTAAACCATAAATCCAGACAAATTAAAATAGACCACACAGAGTTGCTTAAAATTAAAAGAACCCTATTATTATATAAATTATTAAATTATTAGAGATTTATTCATTCAATTGGCATGCTTTTTGATTATTAAAATTCAGTCAAACCATTAACTCAAAATCCAGAAAACATTTAATGGAAAACGTGGAATTTGGGAATTTCTTAGGGCCCTAAATTTCTTTGAATATACTGTTTTATTAAGTTTTATTATTTCAATTAATTAGACATGCTTTTGATTATTACAATTTAATTTAACCAGTAAAAGAGAATTCAGAGAAATTAATACAAAAAAGTAATAATAATAACTTTGTTTCAGTACAATTGTAAAATTACAGTACTAATATTTCATGTTAATGGAAATTTGGAAAAAATAAAACAAAATATGGAAAAAAATTAAAAGGATTTCATAGAGTCCTATGTGTGTAGTAGTAAAACAAGAGACTATCGCCCACACACAAGAGTGTAGACACATTCCTTGTGTCATTGGAAACTTGTTGTGTCACAAGGCACAGCACAGAAGAGACAGATTGAATATAAATCAGTGCTCTTTACCTGTGCAGTGAGCAAATTCACCACACCTACTCTTGGTGTGCGGCCAGACAGGAAGTGCAGTGTGTACTTCACTAGTATGTACTTTCAATAGGTTTTCAGCTGCCAACTTCTGTTAACCGCTGCTGCCACGGAGACTGATCTCACAGACAACAACAATACAAACAACAGAGTACAAGCTGAACATTTACAGCGACCAAAGATCAACTGCTGCCTACCAGCTTCTGACCTCGGCTATAATAAGAGAAACACCAAAGCTTGTCCCAAACACGTCCCTTATGATGCTTTATCTGTGGCCACAGGAACAGGGTCTCTAAGGGGTGTTATTACTTTGCTCGTGTCCTTTGGTCACCGACCTTAAATGCTGCTCGATGGACTAGACGGTGCATTAAAATCAATAAAACAAACACAGCAATGACAAGAACACTCAACTAAAGGGAACATTTAAGTGCGCATAATGATTTTGAATTCAATTTCTGAATCAAGGGCATAAACAAAATAGTGTTAATCACAAATATAGTGCATAGAAAATACTTGAATTTCATAATTCTCATCTTCATTCTCAGCTTTTTACAAAACATATCAGTGCAAATTCTATTCTTGCTCTCTTGCACATAGTCACACAACAAACAAGAATTACTCAACCGACAGGAAGAACAGGATTTGGACCAGACCTTGTGTCTCTGTGTTTGTGAAGCGTGTATTACTCCATTCTGACACACTGCAACATGCATACTTAAATACGGATGGGATGCACGCATGCATATGCTGGACTAATGCATGCAAGCATTCCTGACGGAAGAATGACCTTGCACATACTTAACGTACAGAAACCTTCCTGCAGGTAACCAAACACAACAACAGCCACAGTTACATCACTGTTTATTGCTTGCAGCCTTGCACCACAGTCGACAAGTGCATTGACTTGATTATCTAGATTTTTTCTTATGGGGTTTTGATATTGCCAATGCTTTAGCTGTTCAGTTAGGACAGTAAAACCATTTTGGTAAATAGGTTTTTGTAAGGTTCAATATTTATCTAGAGCTTCTACCATAGTTGCATGAAGCTGTGAATGTAAATACATCAAAAATCTGTGTGTCATGGGTTTCGTGATAACAGAGATGGAATGTAAACACACAACTTATGTGATTAGAAGAGCGTGAAAATCGTGACTAAATCTCCTATGACAACTTGCAGTGTTATCATTGAGGCTGAGAAAAGAACACAACACTGGGGACAACAGGTAAATGCCGTTATCGATGTTTTCCATGCTCATGGAGTAAATATTTTTACATGGCTTTTTAAAAATGCCAGGTAGCCGGTGTTTCATATGTGTTTGGCCAATCTGCATACACTTGCGTCACTGGTAGCTCCTCCTATAGAACTGTTTTAGACCCTACTCTGAAGTAGGAGCTAAATTTGTTCCCCCAAATGGAGTTCCTAGAACTAAATAGCTTACGTTCCTAGTTCCTGCGGTGTGAACACACCAAAAAGTGGGAACTTCCGTCAATAGTTCTAAGAACTATGAAAAGGTTCCTCCAGTGTTCACACCATAACTATAACAATAACAACTGCAGTTATGCCATTTGCCGCTTTAATGTTCAAGCTCTTTAAAGTCTAAAAATTATGCAACATTCAATATTTATATTTATGGGTATAGATACCATATGATAGAGACCTGTGAATGTAAACACATCAAAAAATTACTGTGATGGTTGACAGACAATTATAGTCTAATGGTGCTTTTGTACTTTTGTAGTTGATCTGTATTTATAGGTAACATCCACAATTCAAACGTATGGAGAAAAAAGACTTTGACACAAATCGATGATTTTTTATTTACCTTGGAGGAAAAAGGAAAATCAAATCTGGGGGATAGTTCATGTAATAATATCAGATGTGTAATACATGTATTTACTGATGGTGTCTCATTAAAAGCATTGCCACTATGGCTTCACTTACATTGTATTTTAAAGAGCAGCATGAACATTCTGTTAATCATCTTCTTTTCTGTTCCACGGAAGACAAAAAGTCAAATGGGTTCACAGTAGCGCTGTCAATCGATTAACAAAAAAAAAGAAAAAAACTAATTAATTGCACATTTAATCGAGATTAATCTCACCCAACATTAAAAAAGTTATTGATTTCCTCTTTTTTCTTTTGTTCTTTGATTAACAGACAGTGCAGCAGCTGGGTTATTAATTTTTTTTTAGCTGCCATTACTTTAAGAGCTGCCGCTGCTGAACATGACGCTCTTTACCTTTTTTGACCCACTTCAGGTCGTAAAGTCTTTACCAATTAGCTGATGAGTTGAATCGGGCATGTTAGATGAGGGAGACAGTGATGGGCTGCTCCAGGACAGTTTGGAAAACCACTGCATTTCAGAGAAATGTTCTTAAATCTGACTCATATAACAAATATTTACATACATGTGCAGTTTTAAGGTTTTAACCGCCTTTGTGATAACTTCATGACTTAACTGAAGACAAAACTACAGCATTTCATGTTCATAGTTTCTGCATTAATATGATATGGTATACAGCATGTGCTGCCGAATTTGTGTGTGCAATTGAAGAGCACGCTCTACGAGCACAGTATAACGGCTGACAGGACAGGACAATTCATATTTACTGACATTTAGCCTGACAACATCTCATCTGACCGCAGTTCACTGTTATTCTACTGAAGCTCCCTCATTGTCACCTGTACCTTTTCTGTGCTTGTTTGACTAACGCCTGGCGAAGTTGGAGTGCGTGTCTGAAAATCTTCCATTTGATGTAGTTGTAAAGATATTCTGCGTCTAATAAACTCAATTCTTGTCCAGAAATAAGAGACAGAAGCAGCAATTGTGAGTGGATTGGCCAACCCTAGCTCTGCCCCGGTGGGAACCACTGATGGCAGATGGAATATTTTGACGATGTCTTTCATACTTTTCAGGGCCTTGACAGTGTAATTTACTTTGCAGTCAATGGGACAGTCACAAGCCTCCCGGTTTTCATCCAAAATATCTTAAATTGTGTTCCGAAGAATGAAGCTTTTACGGGTTTGGAACGACATGGGGGTAAGTGATTAATGACAAAATTTTAATTTTGGGGTGGAGTAACCCTTTAAAGCCCCTTTGAAGGTTGCTAAGGCCCTCTTGGTAAAAAACAAAAAAAACTTACAAATAAGCCAACAGTCTTAAATTTATTGCAGCCTGTAACAACAGTCAACAGAAACATCACACACTGGAGTTTCATCAAAACACAGGCAAGCATATTTCTTCCAAGTTCTGATGAGTTACAAATCTGACTGTTTAAGCCTGTTCACACCAAAAGTTATTGTTATCATTATAACTGTGGTGTGGATGGCTCTATTCTCAAAGAATTAGAACAATTTTAAAGTTATAGTTGTTATATTTGGTGTGCATAGGCCTCTACTCTGATACTAAATGTCCATACTGCATGTGAGATTGAGGACCAGCAAACGTGTGGTGACACTTTCAGCAAACAGCATTACTAAAAGCCACCATTACCAGCTCCCAAACACTCAACAACAATGAAGCATGTAAAGCATATCTAAGACAGCTTTGCACACCCGCACCCACTGATAACAAAGACAAGCCCACCGAGCACAGCGATGAACTGACTGTTAGTTTACTATTTGGACACACAACACGTACTTATGCACATACAGAATCAGATTGCAAAAATGACAGGGACTGATCTTGATTAGTTACATTATATGGGTCCCATGTCAACAATGTCCCATGGAAATGTCTCATTGCCTTTGTTTATGGATTCTGATTGTCAGCAGAATGCTTCTCCAAGGCTGTTGACAATCTGAGTGCATAATAAATGCTTAAGACAACAGAGAGTTTGCTGAAAATATTTACAGAACACGAAAACATCAAACACTCACACAAACACATACACATTAATTTTGCTACGTGTGTAATCTGAAGCTGAGAGTTACACAGAACTTGAAGACAAATGACCTTTGGAATAACTTGATTCAGCGAGCAGGAAGAAGTGTTTGATTTTCTAAAAACATGAATTCTTCCTCCAAATAAGTGCATGTACTGTACACACAGAAGAGTGAAAAGAAATTCAATGTGTAAATCTGAACAAAAAACGAATTACTGTAAATGACATAGTGGCATTTTTGTGTTAAGCAAAGAATAAAAACGAACAAAGCTTAACTCGGAATATAACAGCAATTCATATTTGTACACAATTTTGTAAATCTGTGAGATCGCATACTGATGTGTCTGCCATATATTATATCAAATGTTATATAATAATAACACAATATTATTACTAGGGTACTATGATGTTTTGTATATGGTACTAAAATAATAACATGTTTTACGTATAGGCCTACTGTTTTTGAGCATGTGCCATAGTAGCATCATGTAATTCTTTCACTTATAGTCCCATGTGAATAGCTATTACTCAGTGTATATCTTGTTATTAGTATTATTATCATCATCACTATCATTATGTTGTTGTTGTCCTGCATTCATGCTATTTTATTATGAACTATTTTTAAAAATAATAACATGCAACATAGTCATTATCATGTTGTTGTTGTTGTTGCTGTTCTGTGATCATGACCCAGTTAAATGTTATTGTATGATTGCACATTATTACACCAGTTGTGGTGTAGTATTATTACATTTTGGATCACATTTTGGTGTCATTAATATTATATTTTAAAACTCTGACTCTTTTTTATGTATACGTTATTAGTTTGATACCATGATACCAGGAGTTGTGCCCATTAAACTCCTGAACTCTGGGCTGTCAGGTTTCAGCGCTATTGTCATGCAGAAGTTGCAAATCAAGTTTGTGTGACATACTTCACCTACGACTAATGCGCCAACAGTGTGAGAAAAAAACACCCCGACGGGATTTTCTGAATTTATTCACTTTATATATTAGTCTAAATTAGGTACACGAACACAGGCTAAAATGGTAAAGCTGTTTACTATATTAAAACAACTTTTTACGAAATCTCATATTCCACACTTCGTCTACATTTCAAACTGCAAAACCAAACGCTCGAACAGTCGCGTAAAAATGCAGTGGGCCCCGCGCGCCGGTCGCGCCGCGACTTTAGCCGAGTAAATGGGGTGTTTGAGTAGTTTCTCCACAAGAATGTGTTCAGCTGCTGTTGTTGGTGTTAAACTCTCTATCCGCACTTTACATAAACGTAGTACGTAGTAGTATCATAATGTGGGAATGTGTGGAGATGACCCACCTTCTCTCCCTGTAGCGGCTGTAATACCCAACAGCAGCAGCAGGACCCAGACGAGCCCAAAACTTCTGTCTGCCTCCATCGATTAGTCCTCCATTAGTTAATAGTCCTCCAGCTCATACCCGGATCCCGTACAAGTTACACAGATCCCCCTCGTGTAGTTTCGGTGCGCTTAATATACCTGTTTTCGTCTCTTTGTTATTTCCCGAATACCAACAACTTCCTGGCAGGAGCGAGTGCGCCTGACTCTCCAGTCAATTTTTTTTGTGTGCGCGTGTGTGTGTGTGTGTGTGTGTGCGTGCCATAATACGCGCGCTCCCGCGGAGGAGTGGCAGTACAGATTGACTCCAGCAGTACAGCGGCTCTACTGCAACATTCATGAAGACCAATTATGGAGTCGGGAGCAGTTTTAACAAGGCCAACGCTAATTGTCATATTTTTTGACTTCAGTGAATATTTCACCTATTTATCTTGATAACCAAAAAAGCTGAACATTTCCGGCGTTAGTGCCCAGGGATAAAAAGATAGGCTACTCTTCACCGAATCAGGATCAGAAGGAGCTTCATTACCAAGCATGCTTCCACACACAAGGAATTTGACTTGACAACACGAGCTTCCAGTGCAGAAGAAAGTACGGACATAGTGCAAACGTACATGATATGCAGACATAGGAATAACAGTAGAAATGGAATATAACACTAATATAAGAAAAACAAAAAAAAAAATTAAAGAATGCACTGTAGGCTATCTACAGAAGAAGAAGTGTAGAAGGAAAAAATTGTAATTGTTTAAATGAATGTTCAGATAGGGTGAAGTCAGCGAAATTGGGACACTTTTTGGTAAACTGTGTATTAAGTACAAATAAATCTATTCTACCAACACTATGCTTTAAACAATTTCTCAAAATCTCATGTATCTCCCACTATTTTTATTTATTTATTTATTTATTTATTTATTTAAAGAATATTGGTTGTTGTTTTAAACATACAGAGATTCAAAAATGTTAAGCACCCATTTTTTTCCTTCTGGCTTTTTCAGGTAAATTGGGACACTGCATCTGGTAATGTGGGTCACACATTTTTATCTGTTCTGTGCTTACAAAATACTATTTCCTACAGCAGGACAGTGTACAAATGATCATTTGCCATAGAAAATCTTCAGAATTTAAAAGAATAACTTCATAAAAATAGTGGATTGTGCTATTGACTGTGAACTCATAACCACCTAACGCTTATTGAATTAAAACACTTCAACAGAAGCATAAATTGAAAGAATTATTAAAGCACTCCAACAGAAGTACAAATGTAAGGATTAAACACTCCAACAGAAGGACAAAAACAAAGAATTGAATCTCTTAAACAGAAATACAGTGCAGTGTAAAAATGCCACGATTTCATATGATGTGCCTGCTCCTGGGTGTGTGTTTGTATCCAACTGTGTGCTTAAGTGTGTGTGTGTGTGTGTGTGCACATGTGTGTAACGCATGCCTTCATATTTGCATGTTTATGTTGTATTTATGTAACGCATGCATTCATATTTGTGTGTTTAGTATGTGTGTGTAAGTATGGGTGAGAGCAGTCATGTGTTTGTTTACAGGCACTTTTATGCACAAAAACTTAATATTCACAAATTTATATTCTTATTTTTTCTTTACCTCTCTTCTGCCTACAGTTTGAGACATTTTTTATTTTTTATGTTTTGTAAAATAAAACAATTTGTCACATTAAGCAATCTTTTAATTTATAGGATGTCCCACTTTAGCTGAATGCTATTGTCCCAATTTATCTAACATGTACAGGTAAATTGGGACAGAAACAAAACTTGATTAAAAAAAAAACTAGAACAAAGAAGCTTGCACAACTTGCATAAAATTGAAGGATCACTTGAACACATGTAATACAAATTTATATCGTCGGTTGAAATACTGTTTATATTATAATTAATATGTACAGGCACTTAATATGTATTTTCTCAAAGTGATTTTCTTAGCCCTTTAAAGTCCACTATCATCTCCACTGTTCTGAGCATGGAGACAAATGCGGGACATATTGCTTTCCTGTAGCTCAAATAGTAGAGCATGGCGCTAGCAACGCCAAGATCATGGGTTCGATTCCCAGGGAAAGCAAGAGCTGATAAACTGTAACTTGAATGCAATGTAAGTCGCTTTGGATAAAAGCGTCTGCTAAATGCATAAATGTAAATGTAAATGTTTACTATATGGGGTAAGTTGTCACAATTGGAACCTATCATTAAATAAAAAGGATATAGGTTTTTAACAAAATGTGAACAATTATGACACAATTATACAATGAAAATATACAAGTTAACACATTAAATCCAACCAAACAACACTAAACATCCAATAATTGTTTGCCCAGTAAAAATGAAAAAACCTTTCAGCCAGTCAGTTCAAAACTTTTTGACTCCTGTTTGAATGAATACTGTTTTTATCGTTCACTTACGCAACAGATGGCCTCTTATGAATATGATGATACTGAACAGACAGAATTCATAAAAAAGCCTTCTAATTTAAGACAGTTCTAAGGTGTTTTAAAAGCAACATAAAACCAGTGCCATAAAGAGTATACATTTGTGTCAATGGACGTTCGACCTACTAGCCTGCTAAGATGTAGTCTGTGTGACGACTAGCTCTACTCTATTCTCTATTCAAGTTATATTTTCCCATGTATATTTACATTTTAGAGGCCAGTGTCAATCAGATATCAGAAACTATTTGCTTTTGAATAGTATCTATTGCAATTTTATTAGTAAGAATTTTCATTGAACTTTGATGGTAATTACAAAAGTTCAGGGGAAAAATGTTTTGCAATTGTTAGTAAGAATGAAAATGAGTTTTAGTAATTATTGAATGCCTAAAGAGTAATAGTATCTAAAAAATAGTTATCAGAAAAACTGGAATGGGAACCTTTAACATTTAAATAGCTGATAACTGAATCAATGTATTTACTTAATAAGGACAACAGTTTCCAGTGAAGTTAAAATAGATAGTCCCCACCGGAATAGTTGCTTAAAAATAATTATTCATAACTTTGAAATGGTTTTTCTTAAGTCTTTAGAAATAATCAATATAAGACGCAACTGTTTAAAGGAATAGTTCACCCAAAAATTAAAATTTACTGAAAATGTAGTCTTAAACCTCAGGCCATACAAGATGTAGTTGAGTTTGTTTCTTCATCGTAACAGATTTGGAGAAACTCAGCATCACATCAGTTGCTCACCAATGGATTCTCTGCAGTGAATGGGTGCCATCAGAATGAGAGTCCAAACAGTTAATAAAAAAGTCACAATAATCCACAAATAATCCACATGGCAAAAGCAACAGTTTGAAGTTAAAAATCATAATTATGAATTAGTTTATTACAAACACGCAGACTTTCGTTTCCATTTTGTGATGTTTTTATCAGCTTGATTTTTAGTCACATTTTTGGGCCTTTATTTACCAGGATAGTAGAGAGCAGACAGGAAAGCATTGGGTGAAGAGAGGGGGAGTGGGACTGGCAAAGGACCTCGAGACAGGAATCAAACTCGGGTAGCCGTGAGTGCAGATGCACTGTATGCCGGCACGCTAACCACGAGGCTATTGGTGCCAACTTTTATCAGCTGTTTGAATTCTCATTCTGACGACACCCATTTACTGCAGAGGAGCCATTGGTGAGCAAGTGATATAATGCTAAATTTCTCCAGATCTTTTCCGTTGAAGAAACAAACTCAGCTGCATCTTGGATGGCCTGAGGGTGAGTAAATCACCACAATTTCACTTTTGAGTGAACCATAAATGATGAAAAATGATCTATTTAATTGAATTTATAATTGTAATTAATGTATTTTTTGTTACACAAATTGCTATTTGGGTAGTTCTTTGTTAACTCAACGAATTTCTACTTGCAGTGGATGTTTTTCTCAAAAGTCAATAGACTTGGGGAAAATTCCAGAGAATGGCATGTGTTGCCAAAAGATCCTTTTTTTCTCACATTGATAGTGAGCGTGTTTGTACTCCAGCCTCAGAGTCTGAGATGTAGGCAGAAAGAGGAGGAGGAAGAATAAACTTCTTTCATTCAAAACTATCCAGCATCTTGTCACCTACATGACCCCTCTTGAGTAAGTAAACCTTACTCTAGTTTATCATATAACTAAATATTGAATGTACTCAATAGGCCTTTATTTATACCAAAGCTGTTTCTAGATTATGAGAAAAAAACTCTTTTATAATTCTCTTTTAGTAGACCATCAGTTTCAGAATAGCATACACCATACTATTTTTGCAGTATATAGTATGTAAACTGTGCTGGACGAGCAACTGTACAGTAGAGCACACTGCATGTAATATCATATAACAATGGAATCCAATTGACTTAACTTTCCTCTTTTAGTGTGACAACAATGTTAAAAGGATAGTTCACCCAAAAATGAAAGGTTTTCCACAATTTACTCACTCTCATGTTGTTCCAAACATGAGTTTCTAACTTCTGTTGAACACAAAATAAAATATTTTGAAAAATGTTGGTAACCAAAGAGTTGCTGGTAGCCACTGACCTCAGTATTTTTTCCATACTATGGAAATCAATGGCTACACTCTAAAAAAATGCTGGGTTAAAATATGGACGAACCCAGCGATTGGGTTGTTTAGACCCAGCGGTTGGGTTAAACATTTATCCCAACTGCTGGTTGAAAACAACCCAGCATCTGTCCAATATTTACCCAGCACTGGGTTGTATTTAACCCAGCATTTTTTAGAGTGTACCAGTTTGGTTACCAATGTGTCCATAATCAACAATTAACCTTAATTTACATGTCAGGTGCCATATGAATTTGCTTAGTAAACTGAAAACATGTCCTTAACATTTTTATTATATAGTAACCATTTCATAAAAGCAGTAATGTCCTTGTGATTTGGCTGTATCATGATTATCATGATTACTGAAATAAACACATAGGCTTACCAGTAAAAGAGTTAATAGAGAACAGTTTTATTCATTTCTTTGAGGTTTCTTTATACACATTTGGACCTGTGTACAGTTGGTGGAGAAAGGTGCAATACAATACCAAGACAAAGAAAGAGAGCAAGAGAAAGGGACAGATAGGGTGAGAAGAGAAATTGAAGGTAAGAGAGATACACAGGGCAAGTCTATGTTAAGCCTGTGGATGGCCACAATCAAACTGGCCATTGAAAAAGAGGGAGAATTTGGAAATCCTGCGGGACATTAACAATTAGGATACCCAGAAGTCACCTCTGGTGTTTGGCCTTATGTTACATTACATACAGACAACAGTGTCAAAAAAAAAAAAAGAAAAAAAGAAATTCTCTTCAGAAAACAACAAATTACCAGTCCAGGCAAACAGTAAATCTCATTTCCTTTCTTTTTAGTTTCATAAACATGAAAAAAGGTCGTTTACATTCAGCATGCAGGTTATTTTACAGTTTTAATTTGATGGATTTGCAGACAGTATAATATATGACCTCCATTCTGCTTTAAAAACATAAAGAACAAAATATGAAAAATGTTTTAAGGGAAGGTGAAAAGCATTATATATAAGTTAGTACAGTTGTATCCATGAAAAAAGTTATATTGTATCGTATATTGTTAACTTAGTCATCCTAATTAAAGGAATATTCCAGAAGCATCTGTCAGTCACCAAAGAAAAAAATCTTTGATCTCCTCCCTAAATTTGTATAAACAAAGAAAACATTTGTGTTGAAAGTTAGATATTTTGGGCACGACGTGGCCCCGTAGACGTCAATTGAAAAAATCCAACTACTGTATGGGGATATTTCATCAACATTTCAATCATGTTTTCTTTTTACAAACCGTACTTTTACAAATTTGTTGAATTTTCTGTGGTAATGGACATCTTGCCACAGATGCTGGTTATAGAGCTGTATATAACTTTCCTGTAAAGTCGGCATAATGTGTAAAGTCATCCTATCTATTTTTCAAATGCATGTTATAGATCGTGTTATGAATATTAATCCATGCATACGTTTATTTATTTTTTTAAAAATTGACCTTTCGATGAAAATGACAGACTTCTCTCTGGTGACGTACACAGGACATCTCCACTAATACAGTACGATTAAACCCCAAGCTCGTGTTTATCTGCATCCACTGCTGAATGCAATACCCACGTCTCAAAATCCAATCAACAACCAATAAACAGAACCAAGTCCCACTCTATATTTTTTGGTTTTTCAATAATCCACTAAAGTCAGATGTACGCCACATTATAGAAAAGATCTGTCACTTCTTCCGTTTGATCGCAATTTTAAATAAACAAGCTTAAAAAGTTGTAGTTAGTGGTTAAACTCCCTCATAGTTATAGAAATACTGTAGCATTGGCTTTCTGCTCATTAAAACTCTCAAAAGACAGATGCAGTGAATTGTTGAGTCTGATCAGCGGCCCACGCCATCACTGTTCTGGATACCCTTGTTGTCCCCTCCCCCTCTATACCGCTTTTAGCCTTTCTAAATGGCTATATTTACCCTCCAGGCTGATCATGCTTGCACTCTTTTTCTGACACACACACACACACACACACACACACACACACAAAGTGCACAAGTGATGATATGGAACAAAGACATATCAGGCAATCAATTATGGTTTTGGCTCAAGTCACAATAACTCTAGAATCTGTAAAAGTGTGGATTCACTTTAAAATGATGCAAGAAATAGTCTGGCACGAGTGAATAAGAGTTTGTGGATGGTGAGAGATTTGTGGATACTCACACATGGAGAAGTGCTGCCTTGTATGAACAATAAAAAGATAAAAAATGTAAGGCATAGTGTGTCAAGCGTTCTGAAGAGAAGGAGTTTAATAACATTGCTAAGGATATAAGCTGTGGTAGCCGTCAGGTTGCTATAGTAATAAATGTGTGTAAATGCGATGCACTACAAGCTCAAATTGCACAGCAACTAAACACACACACACACACACACACACACACACACACACAAATCCTTTTTTATCCCTTTTCCATTACCTTCTGTGGAAACCTAATTCTATGCAATATTTTCACTGCAAAGGCATTCTTGGTGAAAATAAAAATCAAATGAAAATGTAATCAAAATAAAGCACAAAGTGATCGGATATACAAAAAGTTCAAGGAAATGAAAAACAAAGATAAAGCAGCAACAGAGAGAAAAATCATGCTATATAAAATCCCAGTCAAAAGGAAAATGAATTTCTTTGCTATCACATATCATGCCACTCTTTAACTCTTTATGTCATAAGGATCAAGTCATTATTTTATATTCAGGCAACAAGTAGCTCTGTGGTGCTGATACTAGACATTCCCCCTAGAGTGATTAAAGAAATAGTTGACCCAAATCTCAAACAAATCTGTCATTTACTCATGATTTTCCTTCATGGAATGCAAAAGGAGGTGTTTAGCAGAATGTTCATGCTGTGTTTTTCTATGGAATGGAAGCACAGAGTGACCAAAAGTTACAGTACCAACCTATAAAATGGCAATAAAGCACCATTTATCATCATAATATCCATGAGATAGAGCTTCAGTAAAATATTATCAATAAATAATTCATTTTGGTTTTACTAAAAGGGGCAAATTAGCATGAGAGTGCAATTTCATGAGATCGAAGTTTCTGCGGGTGATTTACTAACAATGCGCAAATTCAAAATAAATAAACATGTGTGGAAAAAATCCTCTCCCTTCTACCACACACTCTCTGTTCTCTGTGGTGCCTCTCCAAGCAACAACAATTGCAGCCATTTTTAAGCGCAAAATAATTTAAGACCTTTTTTTGGGGCATTAAATAATGGCGCAAACACCAGTAATTTGATGAGCGCAAACGTTAGTAAATCGCATTGCATGAGTCATTTGAATACTCCTCCCATAAATTTTGCGTCTGAAAGGGAAACTCCTACAAATGCATATTCAATAAGGTCAGGTGCAGAAATAACTGTGTCCATGCCTTTTCAGTGTTAATTCATCACTGTGCGTTTTTCACAAGTTCAAACTTACATATAATATAATTGGCTGTGTTAATTATCTGCGCGTGCTCCTGCCGAAATTTGTTAATAAAACATCACTTAGTAAAATCCAATTTTAACGCCAAAAGATGGTTTGCGCTGGCGCAATCTGTTAGTAAAACTGGCCCAGAGTCTTGAAATAAGGCCCGTTCACACCAAGAAAAAATAACTATAACATAAAATAATTTCTCTTTATGCCTCAAAATAGCTTGAATATAACTCTACCCTATTCTCAGTTAATTTATGCGGATCCAAGAATATGCAAATTAGACCCCACCTCCACTCAATCTCATGAGTTTGGACTACCTGTCTCGGTTAACTGAAGTAGTAAATGCTATGCTATACAATGTCAAGTAGCGATGCTGGATTAATTCAGCCATATGTTTGAACCAAAAACTGATTCCAAAGAAGAGGAAGAATGAATTATACAGGGCCGTATACAAGTCAATGTATCAGAATGATAATGCATTTGAACGGTATAGACATGTAACGGTATATCATTAGCCTTTGATCTGATTACATTATCAAACAGTTAATAACGTAACGCTAACGTTACACAAACCACGTTCCTAGACAGCAATCATCTAAAAATCTACATCCTTAGGTAAAAACAGCTTTGATAATAATATAAAAATCCCCACCCTGCAAGATGACCGGATTGATTGCATGTTTGTGAATGTTTTTTTTTTTTTTTTTTTGATAGTCTTTGGTAGACCGCAGTTTTAAGGAGGAAATGATCTGCAATGGTGCTGACTGATGAGTCTGCACATGGTTTGTCTTTAAGCATATTAAAACACCTGATAGACAAGTAAACAACGTTAAAAACTTTTATCACAGGGGCTCTTAAAATGCTTGGGCTCTTTAAAGCAGGGTGGATTCTGATTGGCTGTCAATGTTTTTTCATCATTCATGAGCTAAAAAAAAAAAGGTTCTGAAAGTGATTCCAATTATATAATTCCTGTGTCATCATTGTTATAGTAATGTAAACTTCCTTATTCTAACAGAATTAGAATGTTTTCAAACTTCATAGTTATCGTTCTTGGTGTGAATGGGCCTATAGAGCCCATATAATGGTGCTTTTTGTCATTTTTGAAGATTGTCTGTCAATGGTCACCTTTATTTTTATTAAATGAATGTTCTACTAAACGTTTCCTTATGGTAATTTTCAACGATGATTTTTATTTTTTTTAATCTACAGTGATTAAAGTGAGTGATGACTATGGAAAAGATGGGCAACTTGATATGTGCACTGCTACAACAACAAAACATCCAATCCATCACAAGTCTATGCTGGGAACTCACAGAACACTGAACAGTGACTTCCCGCAATATGGAAGCTAACCAGCCCTCTGCTGGTAGCCACTGGTGTTGCACGCTAGTGAGGTAACCGCCACACGTCTCAGAAACAGAGCACACTGCTCACTCATAACCCCTCCTGATGTTCAGCAAGCTTATAGTGAACGGATGTTTAAAACTAAAGCTCAGTCTACTTCTACCTCTGAGATATATTCACTTCAGGGCCATTAAATCAAGCACCACAAATGTAGACGGATATGAGTGGGAGATATGAACAACTTATGTGAAGATATTCATCTGCAAAGATGGTTATTATTCAGTGCACCTTTTTAACAGAGTGCTGTGATGATAAAGGCTGATTTACTTCTTAATTGAAGGCAAAGTTCAAGTGAATGCAAACAACTATCAGATTTCAACTACAGTACAGTGGCACATCTTTAAAACCAGCCCAACCGACAACCCTTTCTGTACAATGCAAAAATAAAAAGGTATGGTAAAAAGAAACTGTAAACACAAAGAAAACAATGAAATTCAAAACTTCAGCCCCAGGACACGTGCCGGAAGCCACTGCGGTTGAGGCCTGGCTCAGTCCGGCTCGCACTTGCCCTGATGGGAAGGATATCAGAGGAGGGGTTGGGGTTCTGAGACTGTTTCCTCCTAGTCCAGTTTCACTCCAGGCTTCTCTGTGTTGAGGAGGTGAAGGCTATCATCTATAAGGAAACTACAAGAAAAAAAAAAACAAGGAAAACATACACTGTAAAAATAATTTTGTATGTTCTACAAGAACATTTCTACTTAAAAAAGTCATGTTTATTTCATAGGTTATATGCTGTTTATGTAATCATTTGTGAAATTTTGCAGCAATAACTGAATGAAAATGGTTTCAAAGTAAATCATACACCAATTTATTGTATTTTACAGTTTTATTTTTTAATACATGTGCCAGAACCCATTTCTTCGGAACACCGAACATGACACGCTGGTGAAAAATTTAAATACTGTAGCCACAAATTAAGAACTTGTTCCCACAAGTAACTTAATTATTATAATTTGTTCGCTCATTTTATTGAAATCCACAGTTGGCCACAGTATGTGTGTGTGTATGCATGTATGCATGCATATATATATATATAAAGGAGACAACTTTACTATAGTTTTGTACTGCAATGTAAACATGGACCATGTAACAAACTGAATTCTAAACAGCAAAGAGCTATCATTCTTGTTTTCAAAAGAAAACACTGTATAATGCTACCTGTTAGTCATTGTTTTATGAGTGACAAAGTGTGTTTGTTTGGTGACAATCTTTTCTATGTGTTATGGAAGAATGAACTGATTTGAAACAAATGTGCTTTGGTTGTTTTAATAGTTTGGATGTGAAATTTCCTGCTGTGCCAAGCTGAAAGTTGGTAAGAAGAACTGTGTGAAGAGTTTTGAAAAGTTTTGAAAGTATTGAGAAATTGAGAAAAAGAGGAAGTGCATGTTTACCTGTAGAAGAGGAAGTGGACGGGCACGGTGCTGAGGTGCCAGACGGCATGAGCGTCTAGAACCCAGAAGAGAGGAGGGAAATCCAGCAGCTCCAGAAGGGCAAGCCCATGCAGTGAGAGCACTACCATCCCGCACTTCCACCAGTACGGCAAAATCCTGCGGTTCAGCCAACACCAGCACAACCACCACAACAGGTTTATCATGCCTGTAACAAGACCAGAGGGAATAACAAATGGGTGAGAAAATAATACCTAATTTAGCCTATTATTAGTTTTGATTTTAAACCTTTAGTTTAAGTGATACATAATGTGAAGCTGGTTTTGCACTGTTTTAAATGACAAAAATTCAACTTTGCAAACAGGAATTAATTACAGTTTAAAATATATACCAACGCTTTGGCAATGTATGCTTTTTACCATGTCAATACAACTGCTTAAGTCTGAGTATGAAATAGGGTGAAATGCAAATTGAAGACGTGTTTTAACTTAGTTTTATAACACTAAGGCCCTGTTTCACAGACAGGGCTTAGACTAAACCAGGATTAGGCCATAGTTCAATTTGGACATTTAAGTGATTTTTATAAACGTGCTTAGAAAAAACATTACTGGTGTGCATCTTGAGACAAAACAAAGGCACTGATATATTTTAAGATGAGTCAGTGCAAGTTTCTTTCAGTTAAAACAGCTCAGACTTATATTTTAGTCTAGGACTAGGCTTAAGCCTTGTCTGTGAAACCGGGGGTATGTGTATTTATGCTTAAAAATGACAGATGTTCACATGCAAAGATCTACAGTAATCAATAAATTGATCATGCTTTAATTAAAGTCAATATGAAAATGCATCCAAAACTCATTTTAATCCATTAAAGTGATATTTTTCTGAATGAAACAGGATATTAAAAATATAGGTCATGGCTTGATTTTATTCATGATGATTTGATTGGATTGTGAAAATCGGACATTCGACTCCAGAGTCAGACCTCAATATTTTGCAGTAGACTGTGAAATACCAATCCCCTGATTTTATTTGGAATAATGTATGCTGATGAATCATTTACACAATAAGAAACCCAGAAACATTGATTAAGATAAATACAAGTATTAAAAAATATTAAGTAAATACAATCCATTCATTGCCTTTTCCAAAAAAAAAAAAACCCAACATCAACATTTAGGGCATTTTGACATGAACTTGCACATTATCAGCTTATCATAGGCACTGTATAACCACGTAATGTAAACACACTGCTGTATTCACAACACTTACCTATGGTGGCATTGGCAGCCATGTTGTACCCATAGTCAAAACTGACAAAGGTCAGATAAGACACATGAGACGTGAAGGCCAGAATGAGCAGAACTCCCACCATACTGGAAATTGCAGGCCTACGCAAGCCCAACGTCCTGAAACACAAATATTAAACCCCAAATCATCACCATAAACAAAAAGGTTAACAAGCACTGTATATGGTCAATTTATGAGGAATTCCTGTTCGCATACCTGACACAGCACAAGTAGATAGAGTAAAGAATGACAGCTGATGCACAGAAGTAGTCCATTTTCTAGAAAACAAAAATAGAAAATCTGTATCATGTGACTTTTTTTTGCAATGACAATCATTCCTCTTAATCCAAGAACTACATGAGAAAATGTTTAGAAGTTGTCTCTGAATCATCTCTTGAAAGGTTACCTCTGTTAGATAGGTGTCTCTCGTGTGAAACACTGTAGACCAGAACCATGCATTCAGGGAAACCTGCAGAGAGATGCAAATGTGGTTGAGCACAAACTACATTTACACTGAATTACATTTATATAGCGCTTTTCTAAGCACTTTACATTGTGAGGGGGGGGGATCTCCTCATCCAAAACCAATATGCAGCATCCACTTGGATAATGTGACGGCAGCCATGTTGTGCCAGAAGGCCCACCACACACCAGCTTTTTTATTAGTGGAGAGGAAACAGAGTGATGAAGCCAATCAATAGATATGGGGATGATTAGGAGGCCATGATGGTCAGAGGGCAATGGGTGAATTTGGCCAGGATGGCCTAGGTCACACATCTACTTCTTTTTCAAAAGACATCCTGGGAATTTTAAATGACAACAGAGAGTCAGGACCCCGGTTTAACGTCTCATCCGAAGGATGGTGCTTTTTTGACAGTATAGTGATGGGGAGCTAGGACCCACACAGACAACAGGGTGAGCACCTCCTGCTGGCTTCACTAGCACCTCTTCCAGCAGCAACCTAGTTTTCCCAGGAGGTCTCCCATCTGGGTACTGACCAGGCTCAACCCTGCTTAGCTTCAGTGGGCAACCAGTCTTGGGCTGCAGGGTGATATGGCTGCTGGCTGAATGTCTTGGTACGTAGTTTGTACCTTTTTGCTTTAATAACAACAGCACTGGAGATGCCATGAACAAAACTGATGATCATGTGATCCAGCATGGTTTCAGAATGTTCCAAAGAGTATGTGACCATCTGTACAACATGATCAGTTTCACTAATTTGATTAGTGACCTAGTAAAAAATCCTAATAACTATTTTCTTATTTATGCCATATATAAATGTAGAAATGAATGTAATAAAATAAAATAATAAAATAAAATAAAATAAAATAAGACAAGTCTTTAAAAATTTAAATGAATACATTTTCAGATTTTTTATATACAGAGATCTAGTGGCCTAGTGATCTAGAAATAGCAAAAAATCCTAAGTATTTTATTTATGCCATATATACATTTAGAAATTAAAGTAATAAAATAATCAAATAAAATACTAAACAAGAGATTAAAAATTAGAATTCTAACTTTTTTATTTGCAGAGACATAGAATAGGAATCCGAATTATAAAGGAATTTAACAATAGTGGCAACAAGTTAAAAAAAAGTAAAACCAAGTGAGGTTTCAGTCTTAGACTAGGGAGTCATTAGACTAAATCAAATCAATATCTCCCAAGTCTGAGACTGTTTTTTTTATTATTATTATTATTATTTACAGATTTTTCTTTAAAGATGTATTTTTGGCGTTTTTTTGCTTTTATTTTATTTTATTTTATTTATAATCATTTATTCCGGTCCTCACAACTTCTCACAAAATAAATAAAAAACACACAGTTACCCTTGGTACATGGTTAACTGAATTGGAGACACTTTTCACTAAGTTAAATAATACAAAATAAACAATATTACAAAAACATTTCCCAAAATGTGCATACATAATGCCAAACGTACATAACAAAAATACACATTCCAGCTATTACTTCAATATTTTAACAATCCATTCACAATTTATTGATACTGGGTCATATAATTATTTATCACCCTATTTTTATACATTTTCTTAAATTTGCAAAGTGAATTACATAGTTTTAATTCCTTATCACATTTATTCCATAGAGTTACCCCTTTGACAGATAAACACCTACTATTTACATTAGTTCTTGCCCTTACTTTTTTAAACATGTACAATCCTCTTAGATTATACTTACTTTCTCTTATTTTGAACAGCCTCTGAATACAATTTGGAAGTAAATTATTATAGACTTTGTACATTAACTGTGATGTATATAAATAAACTAAATCTACAAATTTTAAATAAGGACAAACAAAAAATCATAAGCACTATTAGGACCTTTACTAGCATAAACCTCGCTCCAATTTTGATTCTTTAAGTCCTCACTGAGAGCAGCAATAATTTCTGATGTTCTATATCAAATTAGTTTAAAACTATTTGTCCTACTTTTTGTTTTATCAAATAATCTTTGAAAGATTGCAAAAACTGGAAGATGATCAGTCATATCATTTATAAATAATCCTCATACTATTTTTCCTTCAATTTCGTTTGTATATATATATATATATATATATATATATATATATATATATTGTCTATTAATGTAGTGGTATCTTTAGTTATTCTACTATAAATGTTCTCCTTATCAAGCCAAGTCTCCGACACAGCGATCATATTAAATTTATTAAACTGACGCAAATACTCTTTAATGTGTATGAAATTTGATAGGACAACGTGTCTACGCGCTGCCCACGAGGCTATTGGCTGGTTTTTAAGTCATTTTGACATATCAACTGATCCAGCGCAGAAGAACAAATGTAATTACCCTGTATGTGATGGTGTATGTTTGCTTTTGTGTGCAATCAGTAACAAAATTGCAATATATTGTCTTATTTCGCACCACTAGGGCTGCACGATTAATCATACTTAAACATGATTTGTACTTCTCTCAGTTAATTAAGCATAATTGTCTGTGATATTGGCCTGCTGTTTTGTTTTGTGTTTTTTTTTTTTTTTTTTGCATTTGACATTTCTGCTATCTTGCATTGGTAATAAGCCTCTATGAACTTTTAGGCTTGGGGTTGCCAGATGTCACAAATTTAAATTCCCTGGTCAGAGCTTTTCTATTAATCAATCCCTCTGCACTGCAAAAAGCACTCATTTTAAACCTCAAAACACAATTTTTTTTTTTTTTGACGTTTAGCTATCTTAATTGAGCTATTCTACTGGTTACATGTAATACAGCCAATTAATGTTCTTTCATGAGGCCACTTGTGCTATTTGCTACAACTCTGCAAGCAAACCTGTTAAAAATCTAATCATGAATCTTAACTATATCGTTTGCAATTGTGGTTGCTGAATAAATGCACTCGTGTAACTTCTGAACTACAATACAAAGTCTTTTTATTTTTTTTGGAAATTTGGAATAATTTGGAATTATCGGAATAAATATTAGGAATTTCACTGTTTTAGCTGTTGTGAGAAGCTTCTCACAGTTTTTATAAAGTAATAAATCAGGAGACTAGATGAGGTAATATAAACTCTGCATATGAGTTGACAATCTCTTGATAAGTGCTGATGAAATGTAAAAATATACTTCTCAAATTATTTATCATCTCATGATTAATATTCATGATTATCAGTTTCTCTCATTATAGCCTACTAAATAACAGTGCTGCAGGAAAGTGCAGGAGAGTATTCTAGTACAGTGTTCCTTCTGACTCATTGCAAGAACGCAGAAATTCAGGAATCATTAACGGAAATGAATGTCAAGGAAGTCATTCGGTTGCAGCACTTTAAAAAAAAAAGAACACTAGTTATGAATAAGAATGGTTCTCGCTACTACATCAGACAGACACTGTCTCACCAGTGAGAAGGCGGTGATGGTATGGTACATGGGGCTCTGTCGGGGGACGGCGCTGCGGTATCTCAGCAGCATCAGCAGACATGCCAGACCGTTGAGCAGAGACGCCAGCGCAGATGCAGGCTCCTCAAAACACAGGAAACGAGCAAATGGCCACTAGACAAAGTCAGAAATAGGAAAAAAGATGTAGAATCAGGGTTGAAAATACATAATTTCCATAGTGATGACCATTAAAATATGTCTCCTTTCCCATTGTTTGACAATTCTGACACTAACCTTCCCGTGAAACTGTGGTATGCTGTAGCCCTCTGCCTGGTACAGACCCACGGTGGTCCACATGCACTGATACCTGCAGTCATCACGACACGTCCAGCCTGAAAGACGCAGGACAAAATTAATTGACATTGATAAAGTAAATCTGGCATTTCGTAGATCTACAATACTCAAATATTCATAATTTCATCCTTCCATACGTGGCATTGTTTTTAAAACATGAAAATACACAATATTAAAAAAAAAAAAAAATGTAATATTAAGAAAATTCCATCCAAAGCCAACAAGCAAACAATGTTCAGAGAAATGTTTTGCTATTGAGCACAAGTATAGGACAGTGTACAAATTATTATTTTAATGGTTTTGCAATGCAATTGTTATAAAGTATGTACATTACTATGCCACTGCACATGATATTACAGGCTAGGTTTTAAATACAGCCCAATTTTAAGCAACAATGTAGCCTATTGGGGGTCTCTGCTCTGTCTCCCTATCCAGCAATCAGTTCTTGGTCTAAAATCACTATATTAAAAGTTACAATCTCTGACATAAGAGAACATATAATGCTTGCAACACATAATACCATCAACTATTAGAGCGTACAGGACATTGAAACACTTACAAAGATCATGGATTTACCTGCACACAGTATTTTCAGAAAGGACAGAAGGGTCTGATTTATAATTAGTAATTTATAATTACTAGTACTACTACTACTGACAATGAGCAGGTGTGTCCAAATGTTGACTGGTGTTGTGTAAATACTGTATGTGAGGCATAATGTTTCCTTTCAAGCACGTAGCAACCAGCCATAGGCTGTTTTTTCTGTGTTCTGCTGAGGGAGGGGAGGGGAGGGGGGTGGAACAGCACCAGCCTATGGTGGTTGGCTGGTCCTAGCTAGATTAACCCGTCTCTGGTGTTCAGCTGGTTTAGCGGGTTGGCCGGCTGGTCTCCAAATCTGAAAAGTGCCCAAAACCCCTTTAAAACCATCCAACCAGACAAGCCAAGTCAGATAAGAAGTTTTTTGTTTGTTTTGTTTCAGAACTTTTTTCAGCAGGGCTTGGGTTTTGATTAGTGTCACTTTAATTATTATATAAAAAGTACTGTTATGGTACCATGGCACGGTGACGTAATAAAATGGCATATACCATGACATATCAAGCGATTGCTGTATTCATATAACATGGTACTCGCGTGGCACTCCAGTCTGCTTCAAACAAATCCATGGAATGAATTACTATAGTACATGTCAAAAAAGTAATGGCAATACCATGATAATGATAAAAGCTAAGGAATAAGAACTTAGAGAAGCAATACTGTTATTATGGCAATTGATATACGACATTATTTTGCTAACATTTAAAAAAAATATATTTTACAATGCATGTCAATGTATAAGCATAAAAGTTTGTGTGGAGGAATTTTTGTAGTAATTTGTATAAATACTCATTAATAGCCTATGTACATCAAAAACTGTCATTAAATCATTTAGTTCTCCTAATAATTTAATTTAGAATAATATTATGACATATTCTCTATTGCCAGCTGTGAAATAAAATCAGTTTGCATAATTCTCTACTAAGTTCGTAGTGTTACTAACACAAATAGGTTAGTACAGTACCAGTGAGTGCCATGTATGGAGGCTGAGAGGACTGGAATCCGCGCAGTCGGGCCCCTGTGCAGTTGGTCCGGACGCATTGTTTGACGCAGTCGCGATAGACGGGCTCTTTGTCCCCCTGAGAGGCGCTCGCAGGAGCGGACAAGAGAAACACCGCGGCTGCTAGAAACATCAGGCGCGACATGCTGCTGTTCCGTCCGGTCATAAGGCACAACAGTGCAACATCAGTCCATTAGAGCGAGTCCAGCGCGAGTCTCATTCGCCGAGCATGACAGCATTCACCGCCGCTCTTTCTTTTGCCTTTAAACAACGTGACGCTTTAATTACAGCTAAGAACCTTTTATTCTCTGCCCGGGCAACAACTTTCATAGATACATCACAAGCGAAATGTTACATTTCACTTAAAGACAAACCCGGAAGTGTAAATGTAGCGCGCATGCGCATGTATCTCGCTTTCTCTCCACACACACACACACACACACACACAATCATCTGACAAATCAATGAATGAATAAGCCAGTTGGTTATTACATTCATTTAAAAGGTGCAATTCTTATCTTCTTTTTTTTTTTTTTTATAAATGCAAAGCATGACTGTTTATATTTGGAATATATATATTATGTTTGTTTGTTTTTACATTAAAATTACTATGCATGATCTTCAGCTACCTACTGTTTGGCAGTGCTGGTTAAGTTACTCTAAAAATGATAAAAAGCAGTTAATTACATCTTCAACAGTGTAATTTGATTACTGAAGTAATTACTTTCTCAAAGTATTGCATTACTCAATTACTTTCTAAATCCCATACCAACTAAACAAGGATAGACATGAAACTGCTCTTTTAATTCTTTCAAATAAGTAATATAAAATTGCATAAATTGTTCTTGAACTGACCAAAGTATTTAAAGGGAAAGGTTACATACATAAAAACATACATTTTTAACATTAGATGTTACATTTTCATGTTAAATCCACTACACTGCAAAAAATGCCTTTCTTACTTAGATTTTTGGTCGTTTCCTGCCAAAATATCTAAAAATTGTTATAATCAAGAAGGATTTTCTAGACAAGTAAAAATTATTGTCTTGTTTTTATAAAAAAATAAGTCAAAATTAAGTGAGTTTTTGCTTAGAACAAGCAAAATCATCTATTTCAAACAGAAAGCAAGATTATTTTTCTTACCCCATTGGCAGATTATTTTGCTTGTTCCAAGCAAAAACTCACTTTCTGGAAACAAGACAATAATTTTTACTTGTCCAGAAAATCCTTCTTGATATAAGAATTTTTAGATATTTTGGCTGGAAACAGTGTATTGTTTTATGTAGGTTTGTTCTATAGTCTAAACAGCATTTCATGCAGTTACATCACAAGTAACTGTAATTAAATTACAGAAAAATTAAGAGTAATCCCTTACTTTTTTCAAGGGAACAGTAATTAAATTACAGTAATTAATTACCCAATACTGCTGGTTGGTTGCACTTTATAATCTCAAATGAACTGAAACTACACAGAACATTTGCATTTTTAAACAGACATTTGTCACACTGCAGGAGCATTTAAAATGAACTGAAGGCAAAAAGGAGATTAAATGCTGAGAAACAAAAGAAATGCACAGATAAAAAGATATAGAATTTCCTTTATACACTGACATAAAGTTGAAGAAAAAAAGTAATGATGGGTGAGATAGCAGTATTGTTTCTTCATAGCAGAACAATGTTCTTAAAGGGCATTTCTTAGCATATGGGTTGTAATCTTCAAAAACTTATTTTCCCAGGAAAGGATCATGGAAAGAACACCTCATGTTGAACAACCTAAAAATAAACAAATGTTATATTTCTGTATACTAAAATATTTCAAACATTTTGATGTGCTTAATGACACCAAATAAGCCCAAAATCAAAATGTGTGCAAATGTACTAGAACACATACGTATTCAATGCATACTAAAAAACTTGCATACTATGCACAGCAATAGTGTGGCAATACATTTCAAACATATCCTGTTTTTGCAGTCTTCACTAACAGTGTATTATAATTCAAAGCAGATGAATATACTCACACAACAAGAACAATGCTTTATTGAAAACTGTATTTGGCAACGTTTTCATGAATCAAATATAAATGTTTTGACAGAAAACAGGGCAAGAAAAATAATAAAATATTTTACCATATCAATGCCAATCAGAATTTTAAACTCTCTCTGGTAATATTTTTTTTCTTATAGTTATATTAAAGATATATAAAGTCGTACAATGAGCTTTTTCAATTTGAAAGAAAGGTACAAAACATAACGTCATCATTCAAAATAAATCGCCATCATTGATTACTAATAACTTATACAAAACAGTCATAAAAAATAATCCAAAAATGTTCTATGATATGACCCATGATATAAACTATGATATTTTGTGAAGGAAATATCACTATCACAGCAATTGAGATTCAATCTCCATTACACGTAAATTTCACAACTCAAAATAATAGTTCACCCAAAAGTGAAAATGTTCAAAAATAAATGTACTCACCCTCAGTCAATCCAAGATTTAAATGAGTTTGTTACTTCGCAAGCTGTTAATTGATGGACTAGATTCGTGTGGATTACTTGCGGGTTGTTGTGATTCTGACGGCACCCATTCACTGCAGAGGATTCATGAGTGTTTGATGTAATTTCTCTTCATCTGTTCTGATGAAGAAAAAAACCATCTACATCTTAGATGTCCTGAAGGTGAGTATTAAGTGCACCATTATTGCATTCATATTCAGAACATATTCTCCAATAATTTATCTATCGTAGAAAAAATGGGCTCAAAGTATCTCTACAATGACGAATGTGAACAACACCACGTTTATGCATAATAGCATTTGTGCAATTTAAGATTTCGAGGATCTGCGTATCTCTTTCCACATTTATCGCAGATGTACTGCTTCCCTCCTCCATGAACGTGGCGTTTGTGAGTACGCAGGTGGCTACCTTGACTGAAACACTTGCCACAATCCTCACAATTGTACGGCCTCTCACCGGTATGGACCCTCTGGTGCAGCTTTAGACTGTTCGTATTGTTAAACCACTTATCGCAGTAATTGCAGCCGAAGGGTTTTTCTCCAGAGTGAGTGCGGCCGTGTGAAATGAGGCTACTCTGCTGACTAAAGCTCTTCCCACACTCCTTGCAGGTGAAAGGTTTTTCCCCCGTGTGGATCCGCTTGTGGATTTTCAGATTCACAGCCTGCCGGAAGGTCTTGCCACATAGATCACAACTAAACGGCCGCAGGTCGGTGTGGATGCGCTCGTGGTTTTTAAGATTGACGGCGTGCCGAAACGTCTTCCCGCAGGACATGCAGGAGTATGGTTTCTGACCGGTGTGGATAAGTTGATGCGTCTTTAGCGTCATGGCCCGTGTGAAACTTTTCTGGCATATTGAACATCGAAACTCCTTTTCGCCTGTGTGCGTGAGCTGGTGCCTGGCAAGATTTTGAGCAATGTTGAATCTTTTTCCGCAAACGCTGCAGCCGAACGGTTTTTCGCCGGTGTGGATTATTTCGTGGGTTTTGAGGTGTGCGGCTTTCCCGAAGCATTTGCCGCAGACTTTACAAACAAATGGCTTTTCTCCTGAGTGAACTCGTTGGTGGTCAGACAAACTTTGTTTGTGGGCAAAAGCCTTGCCACAAAGAACACAGCCGAAGGGCTTTTCTCCAGTGTGAATACGCTGATGTGATTTGAGGTTGCTTTGAGAAGAGAAACTCTTGCCGCACTCTGAACAAATAAAGGATCTCTTTCCAAAGATCGTAACCGAATTTTGAGGATCTTCGCTGCTGTCTTCTGGCAAAACAGATGCTTCTTTGTCTTCTAAAGATGCGTTTAAGTGACCTGGCAGGACAACAATTAAATAATTGTCTGTTTATTACAGCATAATTTTGCCAGAAGTTAATTCAGTAAAATTCTGATGGATTCGGCATGCAATTCTGTACACTGGCAACTTGTCTTTTGGATTTATTCATTAAAGAGATCATTCATTTGTAATTTAATATAACATTCACAAACCAGCAGCGATGGAATTCAAGTTCACATTTCCAAATTCATCTCTGATGGACACAGCCAGCACCAGTGGGGATTCTGCACGGCCTTCTGAAGCCTCATCAGACTGCGAGCATAAAGTAGTCATGTAATTAATCATAAAATAGCCAAGCAATTTAGCGACTTTATTTTTCATTGACTTGCTCTACTGGTCAAAAGTGTGGAATAACTAGGATGTTTTTATTATTAAAAAAAGAGAAGACTTTCTTATGCTCAACAATTCCAAGATATTACTGTATTTTAATATATTATAAAATGTTATTGTTGTGATGGCAAAGCTGAATTTTCATCAGTATTCCTATGGTGCTATTCTGATTTGGTGCTCAAATATTAATAATGGTTCTTAATATTTTCAATGTTGCAAACAATGCTGCTTAATTTTTTGTGGAAGCAGTGATACATTGAAAATATATAGGTGTGTATGAAATATAATAATAATATATAGGTGTGTATGAAATAGAGATCTTTTGCAACATTGTAAATGTCTTTACTGATACTTTTGATCAATTTAATGTGTCCTTGCAAAATAAAAGTGTTAATTTCTTTTTTTTCTTAACTCTCTGGTATTTGGGAGTCACACTTGTGTTGTTCGCTGGTCAAAACAGACCAGAGGCCATAATTGTGTACTAATTTTATTTTTGTGAAATGAATATACTATATTTTTCTTTAATATTTAGCATTTTGAGTGTATTTCATGTTACTAATTATTATTTGTATCAAAATTATGGACTATTTTATGTATAAAATGTAAATAATATTTTTAAAATAATATTTTTAAATAATTTTTCAATTAATGCGGTATTTAAGTTAAAAATAGAGCAAAAGTATTTAAAATTCATTGAACTGAGGCAGATTTGTTCCACCTTGTGGAAACAAAGAAAGATCATAATAGAGAATAAAGAATATCATCTGTAATACTATGGTATAAATAAATTATTTTTTTTGTTGTTGAATTTCCTGCCAAATGTAAATGTTTTTTATGACTAATAAAAAATCTTAGCTATAAACACAGATACACACAGCGAATAAATATCATACTTTTACCTCATTTCTTGTTCTTGATACATTCTTTGATGAACAGAACATTCAAAAGGACAGCATTTATTTTGAAATATAAATCTTTTGTAACTAGTGCTGTCAAACAATTAATTGCATCCAAAATAAAAGTTTTTGTTTACATCCTATGTGTGTACTGTGTTTATTTATTGTGTATGTACAAATACACACACATACAATATATATTTTATATATGTATATACATTTACATTTTATATAAATATATTTAATTTCTAAACATAGCATATTTTTCTTAAATATATACAGTCATGGTCAAAAATATAGGCACCCTTGGTAAATTTGATCAAAGAAGGCTGTGATAATTAATCTGCATTGTTAATCCTTTTGATCTTTTATTAAAAAGTTTCACAAAAATCTAAAACTAAAATGTGGGGAAATATCATTATGAAATAAATGTTTTTATCAAATACATGTTGGACACAATTATTGGCACCCCTAGAAATTCTTATGAGTAAAATATCTCTGAAGTATATTCCCATTCATATTCACAATTTTGAGCACTCCAGGGTGATCATGAACATGAAATTATCCAGCCATGGCGTCCTGTTTCACAGAAATATAAATAGGAGGGAAAACAAAGCCCAAATTCCCTTAATCATCCATCACAATGAGAAAAACCAAAGAATACATTTCTGATGTGCAGCAAAATATAATTGAGCTTCACAAATTATTGAAGTGGCTTTAAGAAAAGAGCTAGAGCAGTGAAAATTCCCATTTCCACCATCAGGGCAATAATTAAGAATTTCCAATCAACATAAAATGTTACGAAACTGCCTGGAAGAGGACATGTGTCTATATCGTCCTAATGCATGGTGAGGAGGAGAGTTTGAGTGGCTGAAGACTCCAAGGACCACAGCTGGAGAATTGCAGAAAATAGTTGAGTCTCGGGGTAAGAAAACCTTGTCAAGCAGCACCTACATCACCACATGTTTTTTGGGAGGCTTTCAAGTTTTTTTTTTTCTTCTCCTAGCTCATCCAAAAACAAACTCCAGCATATTCAAAACAAAGGTTCTGCTATAGCCATTCCAGTCCTCTGACCTGAACCCTACAGAAAATGAGTGGTGAACTGAAGAGAAGAAGCACCAACATGGAGCTGGGAATCTAAAGGGTCTGGAGTGATTCTGGATGAAGGAATGGTCTCTGATCTCTTGTCAGGTGTTCTCTAACCTCATCAGGCATTATAGGAGAAAATTTAGAGCTGTTAAACTGGCAAATGGAGGTTTCCAAAAAGTATTGAATGAAAGGGTCCCGTTAATTGTGGCCAATGTGTATTAGAGAAAAACATTTATTTCACAACGATATTTCTCCCCATTTAAAATTCTTATCATCTAATGATTTTTGTGCATTTTTTAAAATAAAAGATCAAAAGGATTAACAATGCAGATTAATTTTCACAGCCTACTTTGATCATATTTACCAAGGGTGCCGATATTTATGGCCATGACTGTACATGCATGTGTTTGTATTTATATATACATAATAAATATACACAGTGCACACTCATATATTATGTAAACAAAAACTTTTATTTTGAATGCGATTAATTGCGATTAATCATTTGACAGCACTATTTGTAACATTTTTGACATCTTTACTGTCACTTTTGATTAAATTAACATGTCTTTGCTGAATAAACACATTAACTTCTTTTTGTTTCCTTTCTTTTTTTTTAACTAAGCTCAAACTTTTAAATGGCAGTGTATCACAGTTTCCAGCAAAAACTTTGATAATAATAACAAATCCTTTTTAAGCATCAAAGAAGCACACTAGAATGATTTCTGAAGTATCACATGACACCGAAGACTTAGTAATAGCTGTCTGCTGAAAATTCAGCTTTGTATCACAGCAATAAATTACATTTCACTATATATTATTAGCCTTAAACATGAGTTGTTCAGTTTACCTCATTTCTTGTTCTTGTTTCCAGGCTTCTCGCACTTCCATCATAAGAATGTTCCTCTTCTAAAATGCAAATATGACATTAATTTGAAAACACAACAACATTATATTAAACATTAAATACTGTATGTGTAAAACCACAGAATGTTTTTTTACCAAGCCCTCCAACAGACAGAATATTCAAGATGCTGCCAGGCCGCTTTGCTCTCTTGCCTGAAAATGTTTTGCACTCCAGATCCAACAAAAATTTGGTTTCATCGACAAGTTTGATTATTTTCCCAAGAGCCTCGTTGCCTAGTATCTCCATGATGGATGCAAACTGCTTCTGAAAGAATAAATAATCACAAATGGCTTGTTATGGACCACTACGCCAGTTGATTAATCAGGCACTGTATGGAAATTCTGAGATTATTGGCAAGTTCACTCCACATATTATCAGTTTCACAGCTTTGTTGGTGGATTTCAAGTAAATGTTGTGGAAAACAACTATACATTTAATCCCAACATTATTTTTATTTGCTATTATTAAATTGCATTATATCTGTCAGCATTAAAAAAAAACTCAGTATCAGTTAAGCACAAATTACATTTGATATACTACATTGCCAAAAGTATTGGGACACCCACTTCAAATGAATAGATTTGACTACTTTAGGGAATTGTGTGCTTCTAATTTTATAGCAACAGTTATGGACAGGACCCTTTTCTATTCTAACATGACAATGCCTCTGTGTATAAGGCAAGGTTCAAAAAGAAACGACTGATGCAGTCAGTGTGGAAGAACATAATGTTGGCAGCAGCTGCGTTCACACCTGCGCAAACTGCGCACTGATCTTTATACTATATGCACACTCGCGTTTATAGGGCTGTGAACGCGTCGCATGTTTAAGGTTACAGGCCGCAGATCTCTAAACAACATCATCTCATAATCCCACCATTTTCTCCTCCTTGTCCATCTTCATTCTTGAGTCAAACTCCTCGTTTTCACAGTGATCTCTAGCAATATCACTGCTCAGAAATGAAAGCGTCTCCTCTTCCATAAGTTTGCCCATTTCAGCGATCGCGGCGTGAACTAACGCCTCCACCACGGACGCTAGATGCGTCTGTAGCGCAACGCAGCGAGACATTCCGCCTGCGATTAAAATTCACACCACGCTGTTGTCCTGTGTTTAATTCAAAACTAAACTCTGCATTGAGAGGTCATTAAAATGACGGTAAACATACTTTAGGAAACAGTGGGCTGTAAACGGAAGTACAACAATGTGCGACAATTACAATCCGGGTCCTAGAATGCATAATAAAAGTGCATTTTTGTCTTATTTTGTACAATGTTTTGTATAATTATAATCTAAATGTAAATTCAAATTACTTCGAAAACAACAGAAAAAATTGAATTTTTGTTAAAAAAAAATATATATTTATATCTATAATTATTAAACTGAACTAACATCTGTCCTACGTCGTGACGTTTTGTGACGTTTACACAAAGCGCCAAAATTTTGGCGCGACCTGTTAAGGAAAACCTGTGCTGTTGTGCGCTGAAATCGTTTGGGTGTTGTTTTCTGTCTAGGCATATTTGAACAATTTCTGGTCACTGTCATTTGTCATCGTTAATTTGATCAATCTGGTAAGATCGTTAATAAAACATTGTTGAATTGCTTTGTTCTATCCTTGTTATTTTTCCAAAGTACGTTAGATGTATGAGTGTTTGTTTATGTCTGTATTCGTATTCGAAACATTTAAGCTTTATCTTAAAGTTAGTTTTTGGTTTTTTTTGAGCAAATTTAGTCTTAGAGTTCATATAAAATAACAGTTTTGACGAGCATTGTTTTTTTAGTTAATATAACGTTATCAATCGATGATTTGGTGTTTTTTCTCCCTCACAGAGTCATGGGTTTACTGGAGCAGTGTGAGGAGCTCTTCAAGACCTCTAACCTTTATGAAGTTCTGGGTGTTTGTAAAGGAGCATCTGACTCCGACATCAGACGCGGATATTATAAAGTCTCTCTGCTGGTTCATCCAGATAGAGCTCCTGGTGATGAGTTTGCCACCACCAAGTTCCAGGTGACCACTGTATTTCTAACGTAACACTTCTGCCCAGCTATCTTTCAGAACCTTCTTGAACGGTCTGGTGTTGTCTAATGGTGAAAGGTCTAAATTAATGTTGTACAAAGCCCATTAATCGTGATAAATAACCCCCTCGTATAATATAACTTATGGGTTACATTTGTACTAAGCAGTAAAAGTGACTGAACACCTTGGATCTGCATACCAGGAATATTGGATCCAGTCTCTTTACCAGATCCCATTTTGTTTGGTATCCAAAGCTACATTAGTCAACATTTGAAGTGGATCAAAAGTTCATCAAAGTTGTCCTAAGACAAGAACGCGTTTTAGGACAACTTTGATGAAAGGTTGACAGCAAGCCTTGACTGCTACCCAGATTCAGTTAACAAAACAGTATTTCCTCTGGTACCCAAAATTGTACTTTCTATCAGCCTGAGAGGTTGCTAAAGGAAGCCAAAGAAGAACAGAAAGTGGAAGACAGAGCGATGATTATAAAAAAACTGCAGGGTTTATTGATTAATCTGAGCTGCATATGTTTGTCCAGACTGGACTTCATCTGGCCAGTACAAATCCAACAAATGTTACTATACCAAAGTGATAGCATTGGAAAATTATTGCTTCACAACATTGTCCTGTAAAATTTAAAACATTGAAATGGAGAAATTCGCTTGTCTCTTAAACAGAGGAACTTATCTCTTTACTACTACTACTACTGAGATTAAACAACAAGCACCGCAGGGCATGTAAAATAATTAGTAATTTTAATAAAAAATAACTAGTAAGTCATTAGATTAAGTGGAATAAATTATTTTAATTATCACAAATTAAAAAAAAAAAAATCATGTAAGGTTGCTCTCGAAGCAACACAAACACAGGTTGCTATTGAGAAATATTGTACTATATTTTATTTCAATAATATTTTATAATTAAAATGTAGTTATTTTATGCAACTACATATTTATGCAATAATTGTTTACTATTTATTTCCATGTAATACATTTTTTTTAAACAGTTTTTAAGGTTAAAATGAAAAAATTTAATTTTTTTTAATTTTATTTTTTAATATTTGGCAAATTAGAGCCATCTGGTGGCAGGAAAAAATACATTCGTAATTCGATGGTGTAACCACTAGAGGAGTTCTGTGTTTTTTTTAAATTTCCCATTAATTTCCAATAGCAGTCACGTTTGACCACAGGGAGTAAAAGTGTGACTTTTTAAAAACTTTTTTTTAAGCCTTTTTGAATCATAGCCATTTTTTGTGCGTTCACATAACCAGTGCAAATATACACACAGCAGAAGTGACCTAGGATTACCAGAGGGTTAAATATAAAACGATTTAATCATTAAATTCAAAAATTCTAATACATAAATACATCCTTAAACTTCAAACTTTCAATATGTCCACAGGTGCTGGGAAAGGCTTATGCAGTGTTGGCTGACAAGGACCAAAGGGCAGTCTATGATGAACAGGGAATAGTGGACGAAGAGTCAGACACCCTTGATCAAGACCGCAATTGGGAGGAGCACTGGAGAAGATTATTTCCCAAGGTTTTTTGGGGGGGGGGGTTTGTACTGTTTAAAAAAAAAATAAATAAATAAATTATGTTGGTTTTTCCAAAGGTAGTTGCTAAAATTAACAACGTCTCTGCTTTAGATCACATTGCAAGACATCTTGGACTTTGAGAAGCAGTATAAAGGCTCTGATGAAGAGGTAGAAGACTTGAAGAGACTGTACCTACAACATGAAGGTGACATGGATCTGATCATGGAGTCTGCGCTGTGCTGTACTTATGAAGATGAGCCACGCGTCAAAGACATACTTCAGAAAGCCATTGATGCTGAAGAGGTGCCAGCCTACAAAGCCTTCACTCATGAGAGTGTCAAGAAGAAGAACAATCGCAAAAGAAAGGTGCTGATTCATTTTCCACAGTTTTGCTATGATTTAATACATTTTTAAATAGGGTTTAAGCCTTTTTGATGAATTACTCTGACTTTCTAGGCGGAAAAAGAGAGTAAGGAGGCAGATGAAATGCAGAAGGAGATGGGCTTGAACAGTGAAGACAGCCTGGTAGCTATGATAAAGGTAAAAAGCCATTAAAATGTAACAGAGCTTGTATTAATCAGCAAAATTTGTTGCATTTGAAAATTTTTTTGGCAAAAGCTACATTTTCAGCAGCCATTACTCCAGGCATTTATTTTAAATAGAAATGTTTTGTAACTTTATAAATTACTTTACTGGCACCTTTGATCAATTTAATGCATCTTTACTTAAGTATTTCGATAGTCCACTTTAGACATTCTACTAACAGTAAGTAACTTTGCAACTACATGTCAACTAGCAGTCATTGGAGTATTAGTAGACTGTCTGCTTAATAACATCTGACACTTTATTTTAATGGGTCCACAACATACAAACTTTGCAAGTACAGTCGTGGCCAAAAGTTTTGAGAATGTCATAAATATTAATTTTCACAAAGTCTGCTGCTTCAGTGTTTTTAGATCTTTTTGTCAGATGTTACTATGGTATACTGAAGTAAAATTACAAGCATTTCATAAGTGCCAATGGCTTTCATTGACAATTACATTAAGTTTAAGCAAAGACTCAATATTTGCAGTGTTGACCCTTCTTTTTCAAGACCTCTGCAATTCGTCCTGGCATGCTGTCAATCAACTACTGGGCTACATCCTGACTGATGGCAGCCCATTCTTACATAATCAATGCTGGGAGTTTGTCAGAATTTGTGGGTTTTTGTTTGTCCACCCTCCTCTTGAGGATTGACTGCAAGTTCTCAATGGGATTAAGTTCGGGGGAGTTTCCTGGTCATGGACCCAAAATTTCAATGTTTTGTTCCCCAGGCCACTTACTTATCACTTTTGCCTTATGGCAAGGTGCTCCATCATGCTGGAAAAGGCATTGTTCGTCACCAAACTGTTCTTGGATGGTTGGGAGAAGTTGCTCTCGGAGGATGTTTTTGTGTCATTCTCAAAACTTTGGTCTCCTAAAGTTGATTCAGCTGTGGGATCAGGGCACCTCCAGTGCAGAGCTTGCTCAGGAATGGCAGCAGGCAGGTGTGAGTGCATTGGAGGATGGCCTGGTGTCAAGAAGGCCAGCAAAGAAGCCACTTCTCTCCAAAAAAAACATCAGGGACAGATTGATCTTCTGCAGAAAGTATCGTGAATGGACTGCTGAGGACTGGGGCAAAGTCATATTCTCCGATGAAGCCCCTTTCCGATTGTTTGGGGCATCTGGAAAAAGGCTTTTCAGGAGAAGAAAAGGTGAGCGCTACCATCAGTCCTGTGTCATGCCAACAGTAAAGCATCCTGAGACCATTCATGTGTGGGGTTGCTTATCATCCAAGGGAGTGGGCTCACTCACAATTCTGCCCAAAAACACAGCCATGAATAAAGAATGGTACCAAAACACCCTCCAACAGCAACTTCTTCCAACAATCCAACAACAGTTTGGTGAAGAACAATGCATTTTCCAGCACGATGGAGCACCGTGCCATAAGGCAAAAGTGATAACTAAGTGGCTCGGGGACCAGAACGTTGAAATTTTGGGTCCATGGCCTGGAAACTCCCCAGATCTTAATCCCATTGAGAACTTGTGTTCAATCCTCAAGAGGCGGGTGGACAAACAAAAACCCACTAATTCTGACAAACTCCAAGAAGTGATTATGAAAGAATGGGTTGCTATCAGTCAGGATTTGGCCCAGAAGTTGATTGAGAGCATGCCCAGTCGAATTGCAGAGGTCCTGAAAAAGAACGGCCAACACCGCAAATACTGACTCTTTGTATAAATGTCATGTAATTGTCGATAAAAGCCTTTGAAACGTATGAAGTGCTTGTAATTTATATTTCAATACATCACAGAAACAACTGAAACCAATATCTAAAAGCAGTTTAGCAGCAAACTTTGTGAAAACTAATATTTATGTTATTCTCAAAACTTTTGGCCACGACTGTATATGTCAACTACTTCTACTAACCCTAAACCTACCCTGAGAGTACTAGATATGTAGATGCAAATGAATGAGAATTAGTTGTAGTTACAAAGTTAGTAGAATGTCTAAAGTGGACTATCAAAATAAAGTGTAACCATATTAAAATCTGACCCTGAAAAGTAGTGTCTGCAAAGTCTAAAGGACTGTTTGGATGGGATTAGTTTTCGGAATGACATTACTGATTCACAGTACATGAAATGACAGGTGACCTACATTAACCTTTAGTTTTTATTAGAAATTGGTATCTATAAGTTGCATACCAAAAAGGTAATAATGTGTTTTAATTAAAAGTTGTGTATTTTCTTAAATTAAAGGGGCCAGCCTCATCTCATCCAAATGAGGAAAATGCTTACCATAAATGTTGTTGCATAATACATTTTACTTGGGTTATTATTATTTCTGCTTTTATCAGATGCATTCAATTCACAACCTCTAAAAAAGCAATGCTTTTCTTTTTATGCCTCTTGTTTATTATTTAGCAAAGACAGAAGTCCAAAGAAAACGGATTCAACTCCCTTATCTCAGATCTGGAGGCGAAATATTGCAAGAAACCAGCAGCAGGAAAGAAGGGCAAGAAAAAGTAGACTGATTCACTAGACTGGGCTATTTCTACCAAATGTTATAGAATTCATCTTGTACATAGTAATCAAAAGAACACTTTATAATGGATACTGACCCTTTCTTAGGCTTAAAACACCTGTTTAAAGATGCATATCATGACTAATAACAGGTGACACACACACACTCCTGTGCATTTATTACAGTGGATTAGTGTGAATCTGCTTCACGTGCACTTCTTCAGACCAGCTTGTGGATCAAATGCAAATGTAGGATTTTAAGTGTTACTTTAACAGTTTTTTGTATATATGTTTTCCTGTTTGATGTATTATCGTTCATGATCTTCTGGATATAATAAACTGGTTTCAGTCAATATGCAAGTTTAACACTCAAAATATAATACAACCAGCACAAAGTCACTTCTTTTAAAGTCACATTTATTTTCAATAAAAAAAGCATTTCAACTGGGTTTTACAACACTACACTGTAGTAACAACTGATTACTTGGTGACACCGAGGATATCTGAGGAAAGCTGGGCTGTCCGAACTCTGCGTCATGAAGTATTTTTTGGATCTGAAGCTTCACCAAGGACTGCTTTGAAGCAGGTAAGCGTCTTAATGCAGGTGCTAAGCTCCGAAGAAATAAATCGACTTCGTCTTGCTGTTCGTCTTTCTCTCTGTCTCTTGCATCTTTAGTTGCCAGATACCTCTCCAACAGCTCAAGTGTCTCTGATCGCCTTCTCTTTACAATTTCAGACCGGATCGCTCCTGGACTTGCCATGGATGTTCCTGTACTGGTGCTGGCTGGTTCGGCCCCGCTGTCTTCGTCTGGCTCATCATCCTCTATTTTGCCGGGAACGCTGTCCAATATAACACTGTACACCAATAAAAATAAAAAAAAAACATTGTGAATAACCAGTAGCTTTTATATGCTTCAGTACAGTACAGATAAATAATACAACCTGTTGCTAAAATGTGACCCTGGGCCATAAAACCAGTCTTAAGTCGCTGGAGTATATTTGTAGCAATAGCCAAAAATACATTGTATGGGTCAAAATTATCGAATTATCGATCTTTTATGCCAAAAATCATTTGGATATTAAGTAAAGATTATGTTCCATGAAGATATTTTGTAAATTTCCTTCTGTAAATATCGTTTTTCTCAATATTTTGATTTTTTTGCACCCTCAGATTCCATATTTTCAAAGAGTCGTATCTCAGCCAAATATTGTCCAATCCTAACAAACCATACATCAATGGAAAGCCTAGTTATCTGAATTTCGAAAAATTGACACTTAAGATTGATTTTGTCGTCCAGGGTCACAAATGATAGTTTCCCACTATGCTCCAAAAAGACAATGATGTTACCTGATTAAATTAATAGGAGATTAATCAGATCATTTTTTCATATTTATTGGAATACCACAAAAACGTGCACATGGCAGCAGGTATTAAAGAATTGGTGTGGGTGCGATTAAACTCAAAGTTTATTAGATGAAGATCTGTTCACGTAAACACTTTGTTTTGAATTAGTTTTTTTAATTGCCAGACATGGTAAGGATCATCAAGTTGTTCTACATAAAATGTTTTATGTTAAAGGAATAGTTCATCCAGAAATGAAAATCTGTTGGAAATGTACTCACTCTCAGGCCACACAAGATGTAGATAAGTTTCCTCATCAGAACAGATTTGGAAAAATTTAGCATTACATCACTTGCTCACCAATGGATCGTCTGCAGTGAATGGGTGCCGTCAGAATTAGAGTCCAAACAGCTGATGAAAACACAATAATCCACAAGTGATCCACACGTCTCCAGTCCATCAATTAATGACTTGTGAAGCAAAAAGCTGTGTGTTTGTAAGAAACAAATCCATTGTTTTTAACTTGAAGCCAGTGCTTCCTGCTAAAACGAGTCCTCTAGCCATAACATTGCTTTCTTGTCTCAGTCACCTTGTCTGAATCAGGAGAGAAATCACAGATCAAGCATGCTTTACAAGTGAAAATAGTCCAGAACAGTTCTAACAAACATGCAAGTGGATTTTTATGTGAGAGGATAACAGGGAAATTAAGTGTTATTAAGTACTGATATTTTAAACAGAAATTAGGTTAAATATTAAAATGCCTTAACGGATTTACTACAAATAAACAGATTTGTATTACACAAGGCTTTAATTGATGGACTGGAGTCGCACCGATTATTTGTGGCTTATTGTGATGTTCTATCAGCTGTTTGGACTCTCATTTTGAAAGCACTCATTCATTACAGAGGATCCATTGAGAAGCAACTGATGTAATGCTAAATTTGTCTAAATCGGTTTCAATGAAGAACCAACTCATCTACATCTTGCATGGCCTAAGATTTTCATTTTTGGGAGAACTACTCCTTTTAAAATATCTAATAGGGCACACTATAAGAACATGGAATTCAGGCATTTATTACACTTAAGCAATGTGACGGTTGTGTTCAGAGAGGAATACTAGCATACTTTGCAGTATAGAGTGTAAGTGTATTATTACTATAAAACAGGAATGTGGAAGTATGCATTATGCAAATATTAATATGCTATATTGTGTTTAATTCTCCCTGCAGCAGTTGTGTTCTCCAAAATAAAACTGCAATTGATTTATTACCGTTGAATCCAATTTTATACGATTATGTCTGAATACTTGCCTGCCCAATCAAATAATTAACTAGAAAAGATATCACACTAGAAATGGGAGCTCGAGTCTATTGGATTTCAGTGTGCACTGCATTGAGAAACTTCACAAAAAGTTCAGGAGTTATGGTAATATGCCATTTCGAACATAACTTATAGAAATATCTCAAAGGTAGTGCAAGACATGATTTTATATACAAGTGAAAGAAGAAAAAATATAATTTTAAGGACCGTTATCACATGTACAAAATGTTACAACGGCGTCACCGCTGTCAGTTGAATTTGAATGGCGAGCATTCATTTAAATCAAAATGGGATGTTTTTATTTTTTCCTCTCAAACTCTTAAGTCTTGCAAGCACTGTTATTATAGTACAGCTTTATGTTATATAGACAGGATTAAATGAAACCCACTCGAATACCTTCTGTGCTCTGTGGAGGGATCGAGAAAGTCCATCACTCGCATATATTTCCATTGCTTCTTTTTCTTAGCTGCCCTTCCACTCCGATTCCCGTCCTGCTCCAGTCGCTTTTTCCTGGTGTATGTGTCTCTTAGATTTTTCCATTTAGCTTTCACCTCTTCCACTAACGTACACAAACACACAAACGTTGATGATGGTGGTAAGGCGCGCTTACAGTTACGCTACATAACAAGCGACCCCAATTAAACTCACCATCGACTCCCATTTTGTCTGCTATTCCTTGCCAGAGAACTTCTTTCCGCTTCGTGTTTTTGTACTCGCTGTGGTTTTTATCAAATAACTCCTTGTTCTCAGAAACCAAAAACAACAACAGCTCCGCGTCCATTTTGACTACCATTCTTCTTCTAACGAGCTAGCGCGCGATTTAGTGCTTCAGCGCCACCAAGCGTGGAGGAGAGGCGGGATTGGATACGGAAAGGAAAGGCCTGAATCTGATTGGTCGGTGAGTTTTTCCTCTCAGTCAACTAACCAAAAACAAACAAACCAACGATATATATATGTAAATGTAAATTACATAATGTACATTTTATTAAATATGAAACCATAAGTTAAAAACCTGAAAAACAACACAAAAGTCAAACAACTGTTCCTTGACATTGTTTTTATTGTAAGATAATTAAAAATCATAAAAAAATATTTAAAAAACACAAGTTTATTAAAATGTTTTCTGCAACAGTGTACTGATTGATTAGTAATATTTGAGGTAGAGCAGTATGTTCAAATGCTTCTTGATGCAATCCAACACTTCTTTTTTTAAAAAAAAAATCACATTTTTTTCCAGTCCATGCGTACTCTAAGGATAATAAAAGTCCTTCTTTGAATATTATTGAAGATCCCTTCAAAAGTAGTCCACTTCGTGTGTATGTGCATGTTATCACAGGAAATTGTTCAGGTTTTCATGTCTATTTGATCTTTAAGTTCCAATATCAGTGGTAACCCTTTGCACACAGATACATGATTATTTGAGTCCATGTAATTTTCTTGATAGCTGCTGCTGATTGGCCCATTCCTGAATGAGCTGATTGGCTATGGCATAAGAAGGTGGGACCCAGAACACAGGTGGCTCTCTTCTGGGGTCACGTGGCGGATTCTGTAGTGCTTCTGTTATTTCTTCATAAGTGAACCAGCGCGCATCTTCAAGTTCTGCCTTGTCAATATTCACCTGTCCACGAACAGTTAAAGCAGATAAAGGCTGTAGCAACAGCAATGCCTCTACTGTGCTGCCATTGGCTTAAATTAGCATATTTTGATATGCCTTAGTTTCACATTTTAATAACTGAACCAATTCTCATCCACATTCTATAATCGACAGAGAAATACTATATGTGCATTTGATCAAATTCATTAAAAAGTATTGGAAAATTTTTTATGTAAAAGCAAAGACTTAAACTACAGACCCCTAGATGTGTTTGAAGGCAATATTTTCTTTCTTTCTTTTCTTCCAGTAAAACAAAATGTCCATTTCACTCAAAAATAAAGCATAAAGCACTTTTAGAGACACAAAGATTTTTTTTGCATTGCCATTTTCTTTACAATTAACCACCCACAGGGTAAAAAAACACACTACATTTATCATACGTTAATAAATTAAGCCAATACAAATGTAACACAATGATGTATAAATACAACATGTAAATAATACACTGTATGAATGAAATGTGCCAGAAACGATAAACATGCTAAAATATCATTTATTTACTTTAAGCAAAATAAAATTCACAATTTTTTCTTTTGATTTTAGAATGAAAAATCACCTGGAAATCTGCTTGAAAATTTTATAAACAGTTCCCTTAAATAATATAATTTATGTCTTTAATCTGTAGTGTCTTACTATAATAAGTAGTTTAAGGGATCATCCAAGTCTCACCTGTGTTTTGTCTGGGTTTACAGTTGCGTGGCAGGCTAACATAAAGGAGCTTTGTGGGAAAGGCCAGTGCTGTGATCCAGAGTACTGAAGGTTCTCCACCTCCAGACCCACCTCTTCTGCCACCTCTCTGTGCAGAGCTTCCTCCACTGACTCTCCTGCAAAATGTTTTGATAGAGCAAAATTGTTAGGTAACTCCACAGATTGACATGGTGTGCACAGCAGCTTGTAATAAAGTGTGACTCACCCATATCACAGAAGCCAGAGAGTGCGCTGTACATGCCTGCAGGAAACATGGCCTGGCGCGCCAGCAGACATCTGCTCCCATCAGACACCAGCACGATCACAACAGGTGCCATCTGCAGGTCAAGGACAAACAGCTTCATGCTAATGTTTTCATTGTGCACCATAATTTAAGTTCACAGTTCACTGTACTCCAAAACAGGATATTCAACAAGAAAATGGATTCATCAGGAATGAATTGGGTTGTAAGTGGGCATTCCATACCAGAATGGATCCGGACCTGTTTATAAAATCTACTGCTGTTTGCTGATATTGAAATAGCTTTTATATCATTAAATTATTAATGCCTTTAAATTATTTAGTGAACTATTTTATTATGCTTCATTACATACAATAGTAGTGAGTCTCTATCTATCTATCTATATATCTATCTATCTATCTATCTATCTAAGCCTAGCAACTAGCATATTACTAGCATAGCAAATGCATAGCAAAACTCTAACAACTCCTGAAAAACACCCTGTCAAATGCTAACAATGCAAAAACAACCACCCAGAATGCCTAGCATCTACAGAGCAATCTATCTATCTGTCTGAAAGGCTGCATGGCCTTAAAACTTTCGAAATGTTAAGTTTTTAACATGTTAAGTGCTTTAAACTTAGAGCTTTTAAAACTACATTCAATTTAAAACTAGTTCAGGCTTAAAACCTTCAAACTTCAAGCTTTTCAAACTATTTCAAACTTTATGGCTAAGCTTTCTCAACATAAAGTTTGTACTAATTAACTTTTTACCTAAAATGTATTGTTTGCTGATATCGCCATAGCCTAAAACAATGTAGAAATAGCTATTTAGAAAATGGTAATATACAGGGATGCAAATAAAAATGCGCTGTGTACTTAAGTTCAGACAGTACATTTGCATACCGACATGGTTGACAGCTGTTAATGCACAACCACCGTTTTAGATCAACTAACTGTAATACCGTATAAGATTTATATTTGAACTGAAAACATAAATCTAGACTATCCGTTGCCATTTTCAAAGCACAATGCAAAACTGTGACATTTCATTCACTGACTTCCCGGCAACCCGCCAAAATGAAATGAAATTTTAAGTTTGAAAATGATGAAAATTCATGTTTGAAAATTAAAAAATGACCATTTTATTTTTAAGTTTACTATAAAATAACTGTATTTTTTATACTTCCTTTTCACACTTTATTATTTTATGTTAAAAAACTAAATGAATAAAGTGGAATAATATTATTATCACTATTATTATTTTTTTTTTATATATATAGTTATATTTAATGGGTCACACTATGTGCAGTGTGAGGACCAAACCAAACCTCCAGGTGCTCTTATGAGCAGTGTTGTTACGTAATCAGATTCCTTTTTCAAGTAACTAGTAAAGTAACGCATTACTTTTTTAATTTACAAGAAAATATCTGAGTTACTTTTTCAAAAAAGTAACGCCAGTTACTTTGTTTTCCCATTTATTGACTGACAAGTCTCCTGCCCCCATGTTGGGAGAAACTGGAAGTACAGAGGTGTGAACATGATGTTACTGTAGTTATAGACTAAATGTGAACGTGCATTAATTAATCTCAATGGCAAAAAAAACAGATTCAGTATTCATCAAAATGAATTAAAACAGTGAAATGCAAACTCAGAATATGACGCAAACCTGCAATAATTAAATATGTTAAATACCACAAATGTATCTAATCCCATTTTATTAACCAATGTCTTTGCTGACCTTTGATGATCCAGTTCAACCATACTAATAAGCAAAAATGACTTTAGATAAACTAACAATTGTGCTTCATAGTTTTTTAGTGTTGAAGAGTGTTGAACCTTCTTCTCCTGCGTTCTACCGTACAGACATTAACTTACTTTTCCTTCAGCCTGAGGTTTATTCATTACACTTTTTGGTGTGAAAGGGCTTTTAAATTTGCTATAAATAGAACTTTTTATATTAAAAACAAACAATCAAGCCCAGCTCATATGCAAAAGTAACGTAACGCATTACTTTCCATAAAAAGTAACTACAGTATTGTTCAAAATAATAGCAGTACAATGTGACTAACCAGAATAATCAAGGTTTTTAGTATATTTTTTATTGCTACGTGGCAAACAAGTTACCAGTAGGTGCAGTAGATTCTCAGAAAACAAACAAGACCCAGCATTCATGATATGCACGCTCTTAAGGCTGTGCAATTGGGCAATTAGTTGAAAGGGGTGTGTTCAAAAAAATAGCAGTGTCTGCCTTTGACTGTACAAACTCAAAACTATTTTGTACAAACGTTTTTGTTTCTAGGATTTAGCAATCCTGTGAATCACTAAACTAATATTTAGTTGTATGACCACAGTTTTTTAAAACTGCTTCACATCTGTGTGGCATGGAGTCAACCAACTTGTGGCACCTCTCAGCTGTTATTCCACTCCATGATTCTTTAACAACATTCCACAATTCATTCACATTTCTTGGTTTTGCTTCAGAAACAGCATTTTTGATATTACCCCACAAGTTCTCGATTGGATTAAGGTCCGGAGATTGGGCTGGCCACTCCATAACATTAATTTTGTTGGTTTGGAACCAAGACTTTGCTCGTTTACTAGTGTGTTTGGGGTCATTGTCTTGTTGAAACAACCATTTCAAGGGCATGTCCTCTTCAGCATAGGGCAACATGACCTCTTCAAGTATTTTAACATATGCAAACTGATCCATGATCCCTGGTATGCGATAAATAGGCCCAACACCATAGTAGGAGAAACATGCCCATATCATGATGCTTGCACCACCATGCTTCACTGTCTTCACTGTGTACCGTGGCTTGAATTCAGAGTTTGGGGTCGTCTCACAAACTGCATGTGGCCCTTGGACCCAAAAAGAACAATTTTACTCTCATCAGTCCACAAAATGTTCCTCCATTTCTCTTTAGGCCAGTGGATGTGTTCTTTGGCAAATTGTAACCTCTTCTGCACATGCCTTTTTTTTAACAGAGGGACTTTGCGGGGGATTCTTGAAAATAGATTAGCTTCACACAGACGTCTTCTAACTCTCACAGTACTTACAGGTAACTCCAGACTGTCTTTGATCATCCTGGAGGTGATCATTGGCTGAGCCTTTGCCATTCTGGTTATTCTTCGATCCATTTTGATGGTTGTCTTCCGTTTTCTTCCACGTTTCTCTGGTTTTGCTCTCCATTTTAAGGCATTGGAGATCATTTTAGCTGAACAGCCTATAAGTTTTTGCACCTCTTTATAGGTTTTCCCCTCTCCAATCAACTTTTTAATCAAAGTACGCTGTTCTTCTGAACAATGTCTTGAATGACCCATTTTCCTCAGGCTTTCAAATGCATGTTTAGCAAGTGCTGGCTTCATCCTTAAATAGGGGCCACCTGATTCACACCTGTTTCTTCACAAAATTGATGACCTCAGTGATTGAATGCCACACTGCTATTTTTTTGAACACACCCCTTTCAACTAATTCAACTAATTGCCCAATTGCACAGCCTTAAGAGGGTCCATATCATGAATGCTGGGTCTTGTTTGTTTTCTGAGAATCTACTGCACCTACTGGTAACTTGTTTGCCACGTAGCAATAAAAAATATACTAAAAACCTTGATTATTCTGGTTAGTCACATTGTACTGCTATTATTTTGAACAATACTGTATGTAACGAAATGAGTCACTTTTTTAGGGAGTAACGCAATATTGTAATGCATTACATTTAAAAGTAACTTTCCCCAACACTGCTTATGAGAACCAGGCTGAAAAACTTTTGTGCACCACTGGCAATATACCATTATTTAATACATTTTTCAGAGTAGAACAGCACATTAATATTATTCAAATCTGCATTAATGAAACATCACAGAAATTACAGTATTTAAAAAATCAGACAATCATTTCTGTCAAATGCCTTGCATGTGTATATTGTGGCAGTTGTCTGACATTGTGAAAAGAACCTGCTTACTTTGGGGTAGTAGGTGATGCCACTGCTGTGACAAACTCTGAAACTTCCTGATTGGTTCCTGACAGTAGGCTGCCCAGTGGCACTGCAAAAGCAACTGGTCTGGTGCCATCGAAGGAGAGCTTGTCCCTAAAACAAACACCAAATTAAACAGTTTTTATACTAATAACTTCTTAGAGATGGTCGACATACAAACAGCTCCAACTGTATTCATATAGCAGAACTTAGCATTTTTTTCTTTTGTGACACAAGCAGCAACAGATTCCGTATTATTATGACACATAACCAAGTGAAACGAATTACTGTTCTTTGCATCAGCTGTTGATTGGATGAAAGCAGATCTGAGTGCAAGCTTGCAGCCAGTTGTAAGAAAGTGGTGGGGTTTTAGCAAATGACTGAAGAAGTCTGACATTTCACCAGAAGCTCCAGTTAATCATTAATATGCATGTAGAAAGTCATTTTCATTAAATGTTATGAACATACAACCTGTTTACTTCCAGCATGTTTTCTGAAATCAATTATAACTGGGCACAAAATCAATATGATATTTCAAAGCGATAACAATGCACTAGAATTACTAATCATTTAGAAACCTAAAGTACATACTTTGGCTGCAAGAGGAGACTCTGGTCCAGGTATCATGAAGAAAGCTTTCCTGAGGTCCACAAACATACCTCTACACTCCTGCTCCAATGCACTGCGGTCTAAATCACCTACAGTGAGAAGAGATCTCCATGAGCTGACATATATAGTGTGTAAAGTTTTCAGTATAGTATAGTTTTCAGTATAGTATTTCAGTATAGTATACAGGGTTCCCATGGTCACCTGGAAATATTAACATTGTTTTCCAGGCCTGGACATGAATAAGAAGTTCAAATGTCATGGAAATTCCAGGAACAGTCAAAACACCACTCACATTCCCATTCTTATAGCATTCCTGCAGCTCAAACAGTAGAGCTCAGAGCTAGCAAAACCAAAACAATGTACTGTAAGTCAACGAATGCAACGTAAGTCTCTTTGGATAAAAGCGTTTGCCAGATGTATGAATGAGATTTCACACTGATCCAGTTGAAAATTGTTCAGTTATAAACTATATTTTCATAGTATTGTATAGTAATGACTGTATTAACTGACCTACTTCCAGTGAGAACTGTGGTTCACCCTTATCAGTGCATCCCAGAAGAAAAGATTCATTAATAAAGTGTTTGTCCTTTCCAACCTTCTCCAGTATTTGTTCCAAATCTAGAGAAATGGGTATACAATTATACAAATGTATATGCAAAATGCTTTTATTTATGAGGAGTTTAAATGGACTGTATTGAAACCTGAGGTTTTTAGAGAAGCCAGTTTGTAAACGCCACTGCTAGTCTTTCGCAGTAGAGGAGAAAGCTTATGATACAGTAAAACTTTCCCAGACTTCAGCGCCTCTCGACATGCTTCATCATCCTCCTTTAATCTCATAAGGTACCTAAACGGAACATTTTATTTTTAATTAAAAAATTAAGAATAAATTCTACAAAATTCAAGCTGGGAACTACAGATAATACTTAATAATTACTACTATTTATTACCAATTAATAATAATAATAATAATAACATTAATAAGTTCTCAAAAAAAAAAAGTAACAGATCAAAAGTTGAGGTACATTAAAACTTTAAAACAGTATGATAAGGCTCTAAATTGCTGCCTGTAAGTCTCAGGTACGCATTCATAAGACCTTAACACAACAGTCTTCAGAATGTCATAATCCAACCTCTGTTCGATTGGTAATGCAGAACATACTTCCTGGGCCTTACCTACCAACCTGCACTGCAGTAACAATGCCCACCTGTCTTTGGGCCAGCTCATGGTAGCTGCCACTTGCTCAAAGGCAATGAAGTATGTATCCACCTCAGCTTCCCTAAAAGGAGGTACCAACCTAACATGCTTACTAGCATGAAATACAGATGGAGTACTGATACCATACACTGATGTTGAAACTCCAGAGAGAGTAGAAATAGCATCTACTATGGGCTGAGCAGAGGTAGAAGAGCTAGGTCTATCATGACCACGTAATCTTTCAATCTCCAGCTCGATCTCCTGCAAACGCAACATCTGGTTCTCATGCTCTTGCCTTTTTATCTGCAATTCAAGCTCTCTTATCCTGACTGACAACAAGGTCTCATAGTGAGCAACAAGAGGACTCATGTCAGAGGTAGCCTCCACATCAGCCACCACCAATGCAACAGCCCCCTCTCTAACACCACTGTCTAGTGGCAAGATCTGCATGTCCACCAGTCGATTGTACAACTCAGCCTTTAACATTTGTTTAGAAGCATTAGATGACAAAACAAACGAAACCTGCAATCTGTAAAGCAGGTCATCTTTCCTGCACTTATTAAATATTTCCAAAGTTGGATTTTGAGTAACCTACTTCTACACCAAATGAAAATATCCAATCAAACACAATGACTAATGGCCTAATCAAATGACCCAGTTTTACAGGATCCCGGACGAGCCCCCACTTGTTACGACCCTGTCTAGGGTAAGGCCGCAACATAAACTAGAATCAACAACCAAAGATCCTTTATACATTTATTTACAGAACCACAAGTGAAAGCTCAACTTCAGGGGTGAGCAAAGGCCAAAACAACAAACAAACACCAAGCTAGCTCCTAACAGAAAATACTAAATTCCCTAACAATAAAAAAAACTAAATAAAAAATACAAATACATTACCCTAACTTCCTATCTAATGAAAAACAGGAGAAAACAATATTTACAAAAGAAAATGGCACTCACCCCCTACAACTTTCAAGTGTGGAAAAGTGTATTTACAATACTTTACAAAATATACAAAAAGGTAATGAGATTGACAACAACTTATCAACTCAAAACCAAAATTCACACTGCACACAACAAGCAAGCTAACAGTAACAACACACTGTAGCAAACACACAAAAGCACATGTACAATAGAACAACAGGAAGTCACAAATTGAGCAGAGCTCCCCTCTCAGGAGCTGCAGATCCTTTTATTGCCTCTCCTTGGTCCCATTAGCACCAATCAGATCTGGAGATCACTTTGGTAAGATCCAATCCTGTGAAAGAAAGGGTGGGACAAAAGGAAAAGGAAGAAAGAGAGAAAGGACTAACAAAGCAAGGCATATACACAATACGTCTCAAGACGTAACACCAATCACTGTTTCATGAATTTTTGTTGATTAGGTCATTCACCCTAAAAATCAACACATAAAAAGATTTATTTTTTTATAAAAATCTACAGAATTGACAATTTGTATACAGATGTCACATTGCAAACTGTTTTCATTTTCAGGTGTCTTTTTAAAAAAATAAAATAAATAATAATAATTATGACCTGGACATGTTCGTGAGAGGTTTCAAGAGATTTACAGTGCTTCAGTAAATTATATTTCCAGCCTACTCCAGTGGTATCCTATTTCACATTATAAATGAATGTATTTTGAAGAAGACAGACCTCATACGAGAAACATATCCAGAGAAGGAGCGTGATAGCACCAGGTTACAGTTGAACAAATGCTTGAATGACTGCAGCATGTCTGAAGGATAATGCCTGTATGTTCAATACAAAGGTTTTAACATTAACATTTAACTTTCACATTTGCTCGACCTAAAGGGAACTTTAAATCTAGTTCAACAGTCATGCAAAATGAAAGAGAGAACTTGCCCTTGAAACAAAGGTAAACTGGCAGTGCAGATTCTTCTTTCAGTATCACAATTTCCTGTAAATAAAAGTTTCTTTGATATTGTTCGTGGAAAGGCACTGTCATGCGAATAACACAAAAACACACACACCCTATATGTGTAACAGAACACACCGTCGTAGGCTACAACAACGAAAGTAATTTAAAAAATCTGTTTCGTAAAACTTTGTCGCTCTCCACTCCAGCAAGTCTTCAGTTTACATAACACATAGCACCCTAAGTAATATACTGTCATAAATAAATACGATTGTTTGTATAGCCTACTCCTGCAAACGACGCCTGCGCGTAACATGTGCGACGTCAGTACGCAAGAGAGCGGCTGTAGTTCCTGCCAGAGGCTGTGTGTGGAAACAGAGCCCTCTGTCGATATAGAATTATAAATCATACATTATACATTATTTATACTTTTTATGTGTGTACATCATTACACTAACAAAAGGCACCAAAAGCACCCGCTTTTTGGGTATGCGTTTGGATATTCCTTTTGGAAGAAATGTGCTTTGTGCAATTCTAGTCTTTACATCTTTTAAGATATACAATTTTTTATAGGCAAATTTAAAAACAAATGTAGGCTACTATGCAGATAACATAATATCAATAAAATAAAAGGTCACGTAAGTGTACATAAAGAAAGCACACTTTCATGACTATGAAAACACACTTAAGAACACTTTAAAAAGTGTATTTGAAATAATCTCAAATCAAAAGTTTTATTTTAAAGTGTGTTTAAGTCATAATCTTTTGTTTTGCTTGAAATAAGTACACTGATTTTGATGTGCTGACTTTTAGCTGTTTGATATTACATTTAAATTTGATGCACTTAAATTATATTTAGTGTAAATTTTATAATACATTTAAATGCAATTGCAAGCCTGTGAAAACATTCAGTTCGTATATACTTATAGTAGCCTATATTATTTCTTTACTAAATACTATTTTTAAAAATATGCTAAAGTGTACTATTTTTCACAAGGGATATACACGTTTGGTATATGTGATATACATTTTTGGGCATGTAATTATGGTATTCACTGAAGCACCTTGACATGTGCAAATAGGCCTACCAATGTACACTACACTGTATCAACAGTTATTCAACTCAATAGCACAAGTATTATGGCATGTGATAGTTATCATCACTGTATCGCATACTTACAATAAATATCTATAACATTTTACACAGCTTTCATTTATTTATTTTAATGACTTATGCATGTGTTTTGTTTAAAAAAAAAAAAAAAAAAAAAACTTTGTCTCAGACCTCCAGTGTTGAAATGTGAAAATCCATTATGTAAATATGAATTATCCCATTATGCTCTTAAAAAAAAAAAAAAAAAAAAAAAAAACAAGCAGATAATTCCAGTGGACCTACTCGTGGTGTAAAATGATACTGATAATATGAAACTGATAATATTTATTTATTTTCAAAAATTGTGACTGTCCCTCAGTTGGACCATCATTTTCTCCACAATTTTCTGCCAAGTAAGATCTGCTTGAAATGAATATGAGCCATGTCACCCATTAAACAAGGTTGAGTTTCCCAAAATCATTATTCCTAAATAGACCTGAGAGACCATTTGTATCAATGGTAAAAGTAATAAAAGCATACAGTACATACAACATTTGAAATGCATATATTCCAGTATTTCAGGAGACTGTAGCATAGTTCGTCTTATGAACAGCAGATGTCGCTGCAGCTCTATCATTCGTCCTCTGAAGCTCTCTCCACAGTTCCGCGGCGCGCGGATCTCCACAGCTCTGTAGCAACCGAGCCGCTGAGGAAAGAGGGAGTGAGAGGAGCTAACCAAACAACGTTTTCCGATTTTGCAATATCGACGCATTCCAGGGAGGAAAAGTAAGTTGGCCTGTTTATTACGCTTCAGTAAACATATCTAAAGATGATCGCATACTCTCAACTATCACTATCACAGACACAGACTCAAGACACTCTAGAAATTTCCCTACATATTTCCATAGTTTTCCCGTTCCGTGTGCTACTACCATTGCTCGCTTTAACTTACTTGTAAAATGCCGGGTTGTCAGCACATTTTCTTACATTTCTCGTGGATTTTGGGCCGTAGATTTTGATTAGTTGTCGAAACCATCTTGCGTTCTGATTAATAAAAAACCCCGTGATCGTGAAATCACATATACGATTACATTACTTTACATTAGATTCCGGATTAATTTCGAATAAGTTAGTTGTCTGTTACGGGGCTATAACATATTTATAATATGTAATATGGTGATAATAAAGTCAAGTTTACTTATTTCTTAAATCTTTGAACCAAATAAGAATGAACTGGTTTTAAGAAAACAAGAGTTTTGTCTGTTTGTATCTGTTCTGAAAATATGAACAGGCTAAAGATATTCAAAGATAATTTGCAGCGGTGAAGAGTATATATTGTTGTAACAATGAAGTAAGACGTTAGTATAGTACAGTTACAATGTTTGGGTGATGTACTGGGGGAGGGGAATGGACGTGGCACTCAATCCTCCTCCGTTTACAAATATCCCGCTAACTGTAAAACATTGTGATTATAACAGTTATTGTAAGCTGTTGTGATAATGTGAAGAATTTTGTCACTCGGGTTAAAGCCAGACATCATTTTTGTACAAGTAGACTACACTTACTTGTACTTATAAAAGCACTCTTGTTGTACCATGGTATTACCATGGTATATTATTTTAAAAAGTGACCAAAACATGGTGCATATATTAATACTTATGTACTGTATTTCTGACCTCTAAAATTAGGCCCTAAAAAGTCAAGTTGTTAGTTTGCATGTTCAGTCATATTAAATAATAGGCCTATTTCTGACTGATAATTTAGTTGTTACCATATGAAGCATGTTTTAGCTGTTTTAGTAGTTTTGTAGTTTTTTTTTTCTTTCAAAGTTACAGTTGCACAGTTATCAAATCCAATATGATATTCCAAATATAAAGCAGTAGGCTATATTCTCTAGTAAAAAAAAAAGTAATGTATTTAAAATACATTCATTTCATACTAAGTGTAGTTCAAATCTATTAACATATTTACTGACACATCGCTCGAGACTTACTGATATAAAAATTGTAATTAAACTTTATTTGGAGTGTCACTTGTGCACAATGCACATTTCTTAATATTAAGCCTAAAATGTGTTTTAATAGCACTATTGATGAAGATTGTATGATCTTTGAATAATATCAGTTTTTAAAAGCAAGATATTTAAAGTGTACCTAAAGTATACTTGCAATAGTTCCACTTTAGCACAATCAAACATACTTCAGTATAGTTGGACACAAGTTTAGTATACTAAAAGTACAACTGCAGGGCATTTTTATTAAGTACTTAAATATGTAAATGCATTTGTAGTATACTTTGCATGAAATAAATGTAATTCAAATACATTTTAATATATTTATTTTTCACTAGAGTTTCATTTTCCATCAAAATACCACTAACTTAATTCAACAATAGCATCGATATCATGAAAATGAGTTAAATACTTCATATATGTTTTTATGACTTATTACATTTATACAATATTATACATTTTATTATACATATTATACATTTATAGTAATTAATTATGGTTTTAGTGAACTTACTTTTCGTTATACGTACGTTTTACTGAATCCTTGCTAGGATTGGCCTTACAACACGGGGTGTAGTCCTTTACTGTTATGGTGACCACGTCCAGTAACCTTCCCTGACTTCACCCCCGGGCTATTGCTTTTTTAGTGTATTCACTGCAGGATTTTAGGCAAGCCTTTTCTGCAAGTTACCACTAGTTCCTCAAAGGTTTAGTCAAGTCACATGTTCTGATCACATTCTTGTCTTTTTGAGTTAGGAAGCATAACATTTTAAACAGGCACTTGTTTTCACAGGAGGAATCTAAAGGAGTATTTATTTGCTACTGTTTTCAGGTGTTATTTGTGTTTGTGCAAATTTCTGTAGTGCTTGTTTTAGCAGCTGTTTTTGCTCCTAACAAATGGTTGAGGTTTTGGAAACGGCTGGGAAATGCATTCGTAACCTGTTTTTTTCTAACACCAGAAAGCTGAAGTGAAGTTCAGGTCAAGCAACGGTCAGAACACAGTTTTTTCAGATATGCAGTTTAACGATTGAGGAACAGCTGGTTTGTCTTGCTTCAGTTAATAACTTTGGTTTGAAAAGTTAAAAGAAGCCCATATTCTTACAGACCCACAACCTGACAGATAAAGCTGTTAGTTTCTAGTTTCTCTTTTGGGGTTTTTTGAACAGGTAAAATGAGCGACTCTCAACCTAACCAGACACCCATTGTATGAGTAACCTACTAAAACACAATGAATTGTTCTATATACACTGCTGCAGTTTCTATTGTGCTTGAAACCACTTATAAACAAAAGTGGGTAGAGGTCATATTAAATTAGCGAGATAAATTGAAACTGATATATGAGCAATGTTTAATTTTGCCAGGTTTGGGTTTTGTTCAAAAGTTCAAGAAGTCTCTTATGCTGACACGGCTACATTTGTTTGATCAAAAATGACAATAACAATGTAAGATATTATTACATTATTGTTATTATAAATTGTTATTTTCTTTATAATTGTGATCAATTTAATGCATCCTTGCTATATAAACATATATATTTATTAAATCATAAAATTATTTTCCTTTGGCATTCCATTTTTCGAAGCACTGTGATTTGGGATTCTTATGTTGCATACTATTTAGGATGGATGGAATGCAAAAAAAAATAAAAAAATTAAAAAAATTAGGGAAGGAAGAAGTTTGTGCAATCTGCTCAGTTGTTCTGCTCTATTTAGAAATTGAAGCTACAAGACAAGCTAACTGAATGCAGTCAAGCTGGCAGCCCCTTCTCGTTTCACAGTGCCAGTGGGGCTTTGAGTGGACAATCTGTCTGGCTCAGAACAACTCGTCATGCCGCGTGCTCTTGTACGCTTCACTGCAGAGTAATAACTGCTGAAATACATACAGCAGCTGTGAGAAGTTTATTATTCTGTTACAGTATTAAAAGGGGTAGTTCACCCAAAAATGAAAGTTCTGTCATCATTTATTCACCCTCAAGTCTTTCCAAACCTGTATGACCTATTTTCTTCTGTGGAATATAAATGAGTGTTGTTTTCCCTCACACAATGGAAGTCAAAGCTATTTGGTTCCCAACTGTCTTCACAAACTGTTACTTCTGCTGAAGAAAGAAATACAGGTTTTAAATGACATAAACTTTAATTTTTGTGTGAACTGTCCCTTTAATAAACACTTAAGCATGGGTTATAAACTTCCTTTTTTGAGAAAATATGTTGAACTCAATAGACTTTCTTTATCACTTTCTGATTTACACTGTTTCTGGTATGTTGTGTGTACATTTGACTTTACAGCTCAAGTATTTTTTACATAGATGTAATGATTTTGATTCTTCATTCAGATGCAATGTGCCCATCTTTTGCATAAACTATTATCCAAGACTTTTTCCATGGGAATTTGTTATTTGACTAGATCTTCTGGTTATGTGTTTCTGACACACACAATAATACATTTTTATTTTTAGCAATGCATTATTATATTTTGTTAGTAGCATTCTTTTAAATTATACACTTACTAAAGAGAGCAAACAAACCAAATAATATAACAACAAACACAGTGTACTTAAGGCACACATGCTGATCCACCTGTACAAACTGAATATACCTGGGATCAAATAGTTTTTCTAACTTGGTTTTATGACAGTATTGCACCCTCAAGTTGCCATGGACAGTATAGTCCCGTGTTATTTTGGTATTAGTTTTGTTATTTTAGTTAGTTATATATATATATATATATATATATATATATATATAAATGATTTTTTTATTTATTTTTTTACATTTCTCAGTGTTCATTTCATTTTTAGTTTAATTTTCAAAAAGGTTTGTTTCTGTCTTTTTAAATATTACTATTTAAGTTTCATTTTAATTTTTAATTCAATTTTAGTTTTTATTTATTTCTAATTAGTAATTTTAGTGATTTAATTTAAACATTTCAGTTAGTTGCAAAGGCCACATTTTATTTAATTTTTTTATAATTGATATTTTATTTAAGCTTTATTTTAATGAACAAAGCGTATTTAATAGTTTTAGTTTTATTTAATGATAACCCTGCAACAGTGCAAAGTATCGCAGAGAGCAATGTATAATTTTATGATCTAAATCGATTTTTTTTCTGTCTTTTAGGTTATTTGTTGAAAAGGGTGAAGATGGGTGTTAAGAGTGTGTGCTGTATTTTACTCTTTTCTCTGCTGAATTCTTCCTCTGCTCACAATGACTTCTTCACATCCATTGGTATGCAACCTTTTCACCTTTTTTATGAATTTATGTTTGAAATGTTCCTACATGTTCTAACAGGTAACATTAGCCCCTAAACCCATGTTTATGAATGTTTACCACTGATTATATATTAATAGAACATTAGAAGATGCAGCTGACAGGTGTTGTGGAGAACTACACCGGTCATTCACTAATCACTGAACCTGTGTTCTGTCCTGGCAGGTCACATGACAGATTTGCTGTACACAGAAAAAGACCTGGTGATATCATTGAAAGACTACATCAAAGCAGAGGAGAGCAAACTGGAGCAAGTGAAACAGTGAGTAATATCTGTTGATACAGTATCGACATTAGGCATATAACATGTATAAATGATATCTGTAACAACAGGGGCCTGTTCTTCGTACGTTGCTAACTCAGTTAGCTGGATTTGATTGTTGCCGATTTCACTTGATCTTGGATCATTTGGTTCTTCGAAGCTCATCCTGGACTTGCTGTCATAGCAACAGGTCCGTAAGCTTAAACCAGCTCGGGAGAAGGCTTATTTAATGTAAACAGGATTAGATTGCATCTTTTTAAATGGAATTAATACTTAAAATCCGCTACTTTATTAGAAGAGTACCCTACTCATCCAGGGACAATAATTTAAAATAAAAATTATTTTGAAAATAATATAATAATGTTGTGTAGTCTATAATCATATAGACTCATTGATATATATATTTTTTTGTTAACAACTGTTTATTGATTTTTTTTTTTTTTTTTTTTTTTTTTTAGGGAACAGTAATACAAAACGAAAAGCAGCTGTACAAATTTAGAACCCATCCCACCCCGTGGTAGACTTAAAAAATAAAGAAAGTAAAATAAAATAAAATAAATAATTTATATTAATAGATAAATAAATAATAAAATAATTTTTACAAAGATCTTAGAAAAGATACTCATTGATATATTTATTCATGATAAAATAGTAACTTTATAATTGTATTGGAGTCTTACACACATGCTATACAGTTAATCGGAGTCGTGCATTAATTTGAGCGGTGACAGCAATTATGGGAGTGGCTTAATGGAGCGCAGGAGATGCAGTTAATTTGATCTTGACCCTTAAGAAACTTTAATTAATGCTGTTATGTAACAAATCTGCTTCAAAGATAAAATTAAATGAATAGCTAATTACCACATAAAAAGAAAAAAGTAAAGCCTGTACAAATACTAGAAATTGGGATTATAAATAATTGGGAATCGTGCAAAATGCACATTTCATTTATCTATTATAACATTTAGTTTTGTTCGCGTGGCTGTTTCCTTATAAAGGTCCAGAAATTTGTCAACTTTTTTCGTCAGGTGTCTTTTTTAATTATATGATGTCATTACGTTGCTGTCTTGCTGATCGTGGTTTCGAGTATCGATACATCTGCCCTTTTCGAGGAACATGAGAACGAGCAGTAATCTAAAATAACTTAATCCAGATATTTTAATCTAATACGCAAATTCGTTTGAAGAACCAAATTAGCCAGAGATCAGTTATCAGTATTGTAAAATCTGCAATCTTTCAAATAATCTCAGATGTATTAAGCAAAGTACGCAGAACGGACCCCAGGTAACTCATCGCTGGCAAGGAGTGATTTCTGAATGTAATTAAAAAATAAAAAATTTATAAATAAATAAACATCTTATATTTATACAACAGTTCTTTCTGATCCTCGAATCTGACTGGTTGATAGAAACGTGATATTAGAGTCCAACAGAACTCCAACAGCTGTTTCACCATTTGTATCACTCCACTTGCCGAATTTGCCGTATTTCTCAAAGCGAGTGTTATGGCGGATGCCAAAATCCACTATAATTTAAAAAATATTACTGTTGTGTGTCACAGAATGTAGTTTTAAGAGTTTTTTTTAAGGCAAGAATGTACTTGTTTGGACTTCAAATATGCGGTTTGTTAATAATGATAACGTCTATTTGAAAATTTGCTTCAACGTTTCCGGAGAGCTCCAGGAAATCGACGGCCGGATCTTCTGGAATTTACCACTGGCTCTGATGTCTCTATAGTGGTTAAACATGAGCTATAATTCGTTTTGGGTAAATGTAACAAGCTGTCTTTGGTCTTATTAATCTATTATTTGTTCCAGAGGAAGTAGTTTTGGCCAAATATCATCATGTTTATGTAAATTCAATGCTGTATATCAGAGCGCTGTCTTTGTACTTTTGACTGAATTGCCTAGTAGCTTTTATTATGGCAATTGTTGTTTAGCGAACACAGCCGTGGCGATATACAGCCATATCTCAGTTCTACAAATGTGATATTGCTCATATATATATATATATATATATATATATATAGTTTATTTTCACACTCTCATATAAATTTTTTCTGTATAAATTTATTTTTGTCAAAACCCAAAGTACATCATTTTGCTGTTAATGTTCTAATGGGGATGCGCTTTAGAGAGCACAGTTTGATCTCATTACACAAGCAGATGATAAACTGTCATCAGACAAATGATGAGCCATTTTATTATTATTATTATTTTTTTTTTTTTTCCCCAGTCTTGTAATATGGCATTGTTATATGTAGCACCATGGTCCTGGAGCAACATTTCGTTTTACTGTGTACAAGCTGCATGTGATTGAAATGACAATAAAGACACTCTGACACTGTGTGTTGTCAGGTGGGCTGAGAAGCTGGATGCTTTAACAGCGACAGCCACACAGGACCCAGAGGGGTTTTTGGGTCACCCTGTCAATGCCTTTAAACTCATGAAGAGACTAAACACGGAGTGGGGTGAAGTGGAAGACCTCGTGCTCAAAGACATGTCTGACGGTTAGTTTCACTGTAATTCAACCCATATTAACATCTGTTTATTCAGCATTTACAACTGATACACTTATTATGAAATATTTACTTTAAAATACCAATATTAGGTGACTATAAAATATTCTCAGAAATACTGAAAATATTAGAAAATGCTAACAACACCAAGCAACATGTTAAAAACATTCAGGAAATGCCTTGCAACATTCTTTACAATCAATAAAAGACCTCTAATGAGGTTTTCTGATTTCTAATTTTCTGGTTGAGTGGTGTGGCAGGGGGTCTGATAATGGAGTCTGAAGTAGTTGATGGTTTCTGTACTGAGGTTTAATGCAGTCTGAAATGGTTTAATATGGCCTGATATGTGTTTTTATTGGCATTTCTCTAATTTTTTTTTAAAGCTTTTAAACAATTTTAAACTTTGAAACAAGGCTTTGTCAAGCCAACATCAAGGGTTTTCTCGTCAAACATTACTAGTGCCTGGTATTTTTTTATGCTTGACAGCCCTAGTTAATGTACATTTTTGTTGTATGGAAAAGTCAAAAATGTTTGAAATAATACAAGAGTGAGTAAATAATGACACATTTTTTATATTTGGGTGAACTATCACAGTTTTTATAATCACAAGGACCCATTTCTCTTATGTCACTTTTTCAAAATTTCAAACTTTTCAAGTTTAAAACTTAAAACATAATACAACATTTTCTACATTTCTTCCATAATACCACATTAAAGATATTCCGATATAAGAGATACTGTGGAAATGATTAGCTGTAGATGAACACCTACACAGATGCTGGTCTTTCAATTTCATAACCATCGATACAAAAGGGGTAAAATAATTTTATACTGTAATGTATACATGGACCATGTAACATACACTGCAGATAGCTGTCATTCTTGTTTTGTGAAATAAATAAATAAAACCTGTATAATATATAGCAACAAAGGTGTTTGTTAGGTGAAAACTTTTGCTTGTTTTATGGAAGTTGATTCGAAACATGTATGGTAGTTTTAGTGCATTTTGGATGCAAAATTTTTTGTTGTGCCAAGCTGAAAGTTGTTTGAGTTTTAAAAAAGTGACCTACATATTGAGAAATGTGTCCTAGTGATTGTGAGTCAAGATGTTCTTATTCTAATTTATTTTTCACATTTTCTTCTAGGTTTTATCTCAAACCTGACCATTCAGCGTCAGTATTTCCCTAATGATGAAGACCAGACCGGTGCAGCCAAAGCTCTCCTCCGACTGCAGGACACCTATCAACTGGACACACAGACCATCTCTTCTGGAGACCTGCCTGGTGAGTGTGAGCTCTCCCCTTTCCAAACATACTTCAGATACACCTTTTTTGCATTGGTATGAGATCTCATTGCATGTTTTCTTGTAGGTGTTACTATAGGCATGCCGTTTAAAAGCACCATGACGGTAGAGGATTGTTTTGAGCTGGGAAAAATCGCCTACTCTGAAGCAGACTACTACCATACAGAGTTATGGATGGCCCAGGCACTCAAGCAATTGGATGAAGGAGAAGAATCCAGCATTGAAATTGTGACTGTGCTGGACTACCTCAGCTACTCAATCTACCAGCAGGGGGAGCTGGAAAGAGCTCTGGACCACACCAAGAGACTGCTGAGTGTGGGTAAGTCTGATCTACAGTACTCAATATAAATCATATCACAATATGGCTTAGTGTGATTGTCAAATCGTGCAGACTGTGATTTAATTAAATAAACATATGCTTTACCGGCCTCAAGTGCAGAGTTTACACACATATAGTTCATGATACGGAGGTTTAAAGTCTGGTAATGCCTTACTTAAGAATTTGAGACATTCAACAGTTGCCCAAACTATTATAAAATGTTTAACACATTTATCTCTCCTGTTCAGATCCTGAGCACCAGCGAGCTCTTGGGAACCTAAAGTATTTTGACTACCAGCTTGCCAAACAGAAGAAGGCTGAGAAAGAGCAGAGTGTCAAGGAAGAGAGCAAGAAAGAAGAAGAAAAGACGGTTGGGAAAGGGGAATATCTCCCTGAAAAGAGGAAATATGAGCAGCTATGTAGAGGACAAGGAGTCAGAATGGTGAATAATAAAATACTGTAATGGCTGCATTAATATAAATATTCACTGGAATGTCACATTAAGCAGGAAATGCCCTGATGCATTAGCCAATTCATTTTGAATTATTTTTAATCAGTGCAGCTCTAGCTCCACAGCCACTTAATTCAGCCATTTCAGCTGTTTTTTTACTTTGCATTGATGTAACTTAACTTATTTATAAAGTAGTGGTTTATGTATACGAGTTAATTAATTATTAAAGACAGGACTTTGAATTATTTATGCACATCCAAGGTGGTAATACGGCCATAACACAAAGCTCTATTTTTGTCCATTCAGTCAACCAAAGCTCAATGCATACTGCAAACACAAGTCACAAAAAAACTCTTGCTTCAGTGAGGTGCAGCTTTAGGGAGCCAGCGAATGAGATTTTTCATGACAGTGCCTACCTGGTTCATCACATTGAAACTAACTAGTAATGCTGTGAAAGTGCATGAAATGCCAACCATTTTATTTATTTATTTGTCATGCCCAAGATAAAAATTAAATATCTAATATGTATATATATTCTAAATCTTAACAGAGCCCTCGCAGACAGAGACGTTTGTTCTGCCGTTACTACAACGGTAACAGACACCCTTTTTACGTAATCGGCCCAGTGAAACAAGAGGATGAATGGGATCGTCCACGTATTATCCGTTACCATGCTATTATAACTGAAAAAGAAATGGAGAAGGTCAAGGAGTTGGCCAAACCAAGGGTGAGTTCAACTTTTATACACATTAAAATATTTGGCCACACACACACAATTTCTATGGATAATCCTAAAGGGTCATCATTTACTCACCTCATGATGACTTTCATTGATCTTAGAAACACAAGATATTTTTGTCCATCCTTTGAAAGTCCATGCAACCAAAGATTTCAAGCTTCAAAAAGTTTATAAAGACAATGTAGAAGTAAAGTCTTCTAAAGAGGCGTGAACACTCAGGGTGTATTCACACCTGTCTTGTTTGGTTCGATTAAAACGAATTCTGATTCGTTTCCCCCTTTGGTGCGGATCTTTTGGGCAGGTGTGAATACAGCATTCGCACTCTGGTGCGCACCAAACAACCGAACCGAGACCCAGCTGAAGAGGTGGTCTCGGTTCGGTTCCAAACGAACTCTGGTACGGTCCGTTTAAGGTGTGAATATTAACCGGCCTCGATCCGACCCAATTGCAGAAAGCACGCTCAGAAACACACAGCTCACGCATATAGTGCTGTTGTTTGCATTTCAATCACTTAAATCACTTGTTTTTAAACCGCAATGCTTAAAAACGCGTGTAAATTATGAGTTTTCGTGACCATAGCACCCACAGCAACGTGACATGAGCGCACTAAATAGGCTAAAGCTTGCCGCAAAGCCCCGGCAAAAGTTACAATGAATGTGTCTGGGGAAAATAGTAAGGAGATATTTGAATTATTTATTAATAAACTAGTGTTTTCTGAGTCAGTGTCACAAAGATGAAGTTAAAAATCCTGACTCGCCATCTCCTCATTGGACGCTTCTTTAGAAAGAAATGCATCTTTACGGATTATAATGAAAGAGTTTTTGTTTTGGATGTGAATTATTTCATTTTGTAGTAATTCGAAGCTTTTTATAGATATATTCATCATGTCTGTAAGGAAAATATTCAACGAAGAGTTTCGGTTAATTTTTGTGAAGTGCTCCTGTTCAAGACCGGGACAGCAAGCGCATTCTAATAGTTTTCTTTATTTTAGAAAAGCACTATGTTTTCTTGATATTGTGAGTGCACACAAATAAAAATAGACCGTTTACAGTTCCGAATGATTTATTATTCTTACCTTTATGAGCAACAATTACAGAGTATTTAATTTGTTTCCACTGATGTCCTGAAGCGCGCTTCAGCTTCCACTCTCCGCATAAATTATTGGATATGCGCCTAAGTTAAATGTTTAAACTAACATTTTGATATGCTTTAAGTATTTTATATCTATAGATTTTATTTTCGGCAAGTCAACATTGTATGACATTTGATGCTCATAAGTTTCTTCATATTAGTATCTCATAACAGCAAATCAGTAAAAGAATAAAAATTGCACTACGAAAGATCTCCATGATTAGCCTGTTTTTGCACTTCCTGTTTTCCCTGCTTGAGAATTTCTGTCCAATGAATGGATGACCTTGGCACACGTGTGGTTTTGTTTACAATTTCTGGTTCACTTGCAAAAAGGGCAGTGTGAAAGCGAGCCGCACCAAACAAACAAACAAAAAAAACAATCTATTTGGTCCGGACCAAAGCAAGTGGACTTTCCTGGTGTGAATACACCCTCAATATAACGAACGGATTTAATTGAAGCATGTATTTATATGTAAACGCTGATCAAGGCACATACATAGAGCACATCAAATATGATGAAGAGAAAGCTCAAATGGACTTTGGATTTTTTTTATGTCCATTACAAAAACATTCACCCCTAAAATTATTTGAAGGTGCGCAAGTATTTTTCCACTGACAAAGTTTCATCTCTTAAAATCTGACAAATATGTTTAAAATGATGTCCACTCACATGAGATGAAGACCTTCCTGTTATCAGACACATTCGGTAACGTTGACAAATGTCTTTGAATAGAGTATTTCTACAACGACACTAGCAAAAACCTGTGTATTCATGTCAGTAGTGACAACTGTGAGGTGTAAACAATAGTTTATTTACCGCACCTTGAAATTCATTTGAACTCTAAGTTACACTGATGTAAACTTACCAGTTCCGACATTTTTACTTCTTTGGTATTAGTTTATCAATAAGGTTTAATTTTGTGTTAAATTAAGCAAGTAAATCTCCTGAATTTGGAGTTATTCTATTATGTGACCCTGGACGACAAAACCAGTCATAAGGGTAATTTAATATAAATAAAATATTAATAAATAAGCTTTCCATTGATGTATGTTTGTTTGGATAGAACAATATTTGGCCGAGATACAACATTTTGAAAATCTGGAATCTGAGGGTGCAAAAAATCTAAATATTGAGAAAATTGCCTTTAAAGTTGTCAAAATGAAGTTCTTAGCAATGCATATGACTAATCAAAAATTAAGTTTTGATATATTTACTGAAGGAAATTTACAAAATATCTTAATTGAACATGATATTTACTTATTATCCTAATGATTTTTGGCACAAAAGAAAAATTGATAATTTTGACCCATACAATGTATTGTTGGCTATTGCTAAAAATATACCCCAGCGACTTAAGACTGGTTTTGTGGTCCAGGGTCACTTATGATAACACTCCTCAGAATATCACAACCTTTGACCTGTCATCATTCAGAGGCCGATTAAAGTTCAAAATGCAGACAGAGTGTAATCAAAGGCTCATGTAGAGTTAGAATGCTGGTGCTCAAGGTAATTAGATATCATGACAAACAGAAAGAGTGTGTTGGTCTGTAGTCAGTCACTGAGACTACAGCTGCTGTGTAACTTGTGTACTCTTGGCCGGTTGGCTCAACAGCTGCGCAGAGCCACCATCTCCAACCCCATTACTGGTGTTCTAGAGACTGCCCAATATCGCATCAGTAAAAGGTAAGGCTCTTGTTGGCCTGTAACACAGCCAACCCACCAGTTCCCCCTGCTGCATGCTGGAAAAGCAACAAGTGCCCAAACAAAGGGGATTTATATCACATGCATAGTATGGGTAGGTGGTCCAAAGTCAAAAGTTTGGAATAATCCTATATTGTCTATGATTTTGAAAGATGTCGCTTATGCTTACCTCCATGTATTTGATTACAAATACAGTAAAACAGTAATACTGTAAAATAATATTACAAATTAAAAGAATGGTTTTCTATTTTAATATATTTTAAGGATCTTTTCAGCAGCCATTACAGTCTGCAGTGTCACATGATCTTTTAGAAGTCATTCTAATATGCTGATTTGGTGTCCACAAAAATATTAAATGGCAAAATCTGTTTATAAACACTGATTATAGTAAGAAATGTTATATTTGTAGTATATACTTACATATTTTTTGACATAATTCTATTGTTATTGCACAGTACATACCAGCCACCAGCCCATATATACATGTTTACACCATGCATAATAAATAGATATCCCTATTTGTTTTGCTGTTCTTGGGAATGTTGCTTTTCCACTGCTTCTTTACACACAACAGGTACATAATCAGTGAACTTGGTATCAGTAGCAGTTCAACCCAGGCAGAAGCTATCCGCAGTGTTACATATAAACCACCCATGCAGTCCAAGTCCACGGTTGGTGTAGTTCAGTATAACAACAGAATATAGTGATAGCAACTTTCACCTCTCTCTTTCTATCTTCTCTCTGTTTCTCTGTGCTGGCTCTATAGCTCAGGCGCGCCACTGTGCATGACCCTCAAACTGGCAAACTCACCACCGCCCAGTACAGAGTCTCCAAGAGGTAAGGGGTCGAAGACAAAGGGCAGAGGTCACATCTGTCTGCTCCTCCTTTCCCTCTTTACTCAGAATTCTCTTTGTTGACCTCGGTCTGTGAAACAGATATTCAAATATCAGTTTGGTGTTCTTCAGACAAAAAATGAATACAGGTTTGGAAAAACATAAGAGTAAGTAAATGAGTTACTGAGAGTTTCTTAGAAAGTAGTGAAACACACTTCAGGGGCCAGGGCATGTCTTTACATAAATAGACAGACACACACAAATATATATAGTTTTTTAAAACATTTTAAAAATATATTTTGTTTGTATTATTTTAATGTTATATTTGTTATATTTAAACCTTAAATTAACTATTTTATATCGAAAAACAAAACAAACACCTCTATTGGTTTTATTAATGTGAGGAGCTCATATTAAAAATGAGGATGCTTTCACGTGCTGTTGTTAAATTTTAGAAACCTCATGATACCTGCATAACCTCTGAAATGATACTATGGACTGCATGGGTGCCTCTCATGATAGAGAATTCAGTTTTACTATTTAAAGTCATGCTGCCTTTGTAAATTATTAATAGCATTTCTGTCACCTTGACCATCTCATCACAAACTTACCTGTTCAAGACGAACCAAACACTGACTCATTTGTGTCATTAACTCACAGACTGATTCACAAGTTCATGACTATACAGTATCTATAATTAACCTAATTCAAAGGATATAATTTTGACATGCTTGGCGGTGACGAGTTCTGCACGGGCACAGTCTATCTAAATCTATTACTTGAATGTTTCATACTAACAATACTAAAAGTTCAATCACACACTAAACATTGCTTTACTTTATTGCTGAACTCTAATCCTGCAGCTGGATTTGTTCTGTTTTGAAACTAAAATATGAAATGTGATACTGATAGTTCTCAGTAGGAGTATGAAGTTTATATGTTATGATTGTCTCTTCTCTCAGTGCGTGGTTGGCAGCCTATGAGCATCCAGTTGTGGATCTTATTAACCAGCGCATAGAAGACATCACAGGCCTCGATGTCAAAACAGCAGAAGAGCTACAGGTAAGGTTCATGAGGCATTTAATGCACAAGACTGAGAATAGTTAGGTGCAGTTTTTTTATTTATACTTTTTTTCCCTCTTAGGTGGCAAATTATGGTGTTGGTGGACAATATGAGCCCCACTTTGACTTTGGACGGGTAAATACAAAGTTCTTTAATCGTTACCCTGTTACATTAAGAATGCAGGGTGGTCACACATGCAATTTATTCATAACGTGTCATTTTAACATTTTTCCACCAGAAAGATGAACCAGATGCCTTTAAAGAGCTGGGCACAGGAAATCGAATAGCAACCTGGCTCTTCTATGTGAGTAGGATTTGATCTGTCCTGTCAGGATTGGTTCTTCTTCTCTCATCATCACTTGGTATGAAATTCCCTGTAAAACATGGGCTTTGTTGCAGATGAGTGATGTAGCTGCAGGGGGCGCCACGGTCTTTCCAGAAGTTGGAGCTTCAGTAAAGCCAATGAAGGTGCTGTTTGTTCATATGTTTGAAGGTTTTATAAAAAATGGTCTTTTTTTTTCTTTTCTTTTTACTGTATATCACAATATACTGTATATCACAATATAGTTATTTTTGCTAGATCAATATTTTACCTGCCCTTGTGATAAAGAAGTATACATTAGCATACTTTTCAAAGGAGTACTTATTGTAGAAAGAATTTTCTTAAGTGTGAACAATGATACGGCTGCCTTTTCTATTTATAATTGGCACTTTTTGTGTGTGTGTGTCTGTGTTCAGGGTACAGCCGTATTCTGGTATAATCTGTTTCCCAGTGGAGAGGGAGATTACAGCACGAGACACGCAGCTTGTCCAGTACTGCTGGGTAACAAGTGGGGTGAGTGTCTCAGACACAGTGTATTTCCAGAAGATTTTCTTTATGCTCTGAAATGTATCGTGCTTATTTTAGTAATCTATGTATTTCTATATAAAATACCTAATTTGTATATACTGACTTTAACAACAATTAACTGTCACTGGTTTTTACTAATTATTATTATTATTATAGGCCTTTTCCCCATTATCCCATTACAATTATAAATATACCTTTATAATTAAAATAACATATTATTCCATAAAAAATAATAATTAAAATAAATTAGTGACATCAACATCCTTTCATTGAAATTAATTATAATAAAATTCTTCTCTTTTTGTTAATATATTATGTTAGATATATCATCTAAAATTGTCAACTATGCTTTACATTTCTTTTCCAATAATTCATGCCCCTGAGCAAATAGTTAGTGGTCAAATTATATGATTAACCCTTTTTCTTTATTGCTTTGAGAATTTCCTGCTGTATTAACAAGCAAGCACATTTTAGTTGAATCTTGCATTTAAAAGCATCTTGCAGCTTGAAAGCATGTTATATGTCACCCCTGTTACCATCACAATTATTGTTTATAAAAATAATGCATTTTTTCCATAAATGAAAAGAAAAAAAAACTCATAATGACTTTATCAACCTTGAACACAAATAAAAGTCTTCTCATTTTTAATGACTTTATCTTATTTATTATGTTTGGTTTGTCACAATCTTAAATCATCAACTGTTACCATCATTGCATTTCTTTTTAATTCTAATAATTCATGCACTTAATCAAATAGTTCTTAATGTCAAAAACTATCAACCATTTTACTTTCTTCATGAGTATTTCCTGCTGTATTAGCAAATAAGCACATTTTGTTGGCATAATCCATCATCCATACAAAAATCTTGTAGTAGTGTTATATGTCAACCCTGTTACCATCTTAATTATCACTTATTACAATAATATTTTATCCCATAACTGAATAAAACTGAATAGAGCTTTCCTGTAGCTCAAATAGTAGAGCATGGCGCTAGCAACGCCAAGATCATGGGTTCGATTCCCAGGGAAAGCAAGAGCTGATAAAATGTAAAAAAACTGTAAGTTGAATGCAATGTAAGTCGCTTTGGATAAAAGCGTCTGCTAAATGCATAAATGTAAAACCCTTTTAATGACTTCACCTTTTTAGGAAGTGAAGACAAATAAGTCTTCATCCAAAGCTTCATCTTGAATTATGTTCGGTTTGTCTCTATTTGTCTTTAATTTTTATTAGCATTACATTTTTTTTTTTTATATTTATTCACTCAAGCAATTAGTAATGTCAAAGTAAACTCAACAACGCTTTTTTGTATTTCCTGCTGTTTTAGCAAATATACATATTTTATTTGGCATAATCTATTATTTAAGCCCTGAAGTCATGTTGTGACCCTGTTGCTATCATAACTGTCCCTTGTTAAAATAATGTATTAAATCAAATTTTTTATTTTATTCATTTATACTGTGATAGTTATGTCTGTTTGAACTATCGATGCTAACTTCAAAAGCTTCCTAAACTTTATGAACTTTCAACCCTGTTAGTTTTCTGAAGGCAGCCTCATCACGTATTTAGCTTGAGATGGCACAATGGATTTCTTAGAGAAATTTTAAAAAACAATCTGTCTGATGTCTTTTCTGTTCTCTCTGTCCATTAGTGTCAAATAAATGGATCCACGAGAGAGGTCAGGAGTTCAGGAGACCATGCGGCCTGAAAGAGGCAGATTGATCAAACACCTCCACCATCTTCCTCATGCACTCCTCCCCCTGGACTCTGAAAACATGAACAGCACCCTCCCTGCTGTTCATGTCCACTGTGTCCGCAGCAGCCAACATGTGACCTGTCACATTTATTTTTAACTGAAGAGTATGTGTGTGTGTGAGCCAGCCTACAGTTACATTACCTCTGTTAGTGCCTTTTGTCATTGCACACCAGGGCTTCAAAGGATGGAGCTATTCCTGACAACACTCCTTTACAAATAGGCCTTTAACTATTGAGCTGTATAATGCCATCATATCAGCATATCTTCAACACTTATTCTGACTGACAGCCAGACCAAAGTGACAAATGCAAGAAAGAACATAAAATGCTTGTTTGCAATGTTCACAGAATGATAGGAGACTAATAAAAATGTTTTTCCAAAATGAATGTTTTTTGCTTCACTATTGCCTGTCTCCTTTATTATAACTTTTTAGTCAAAATTATTAAACACTAGTATTTTCAGCAGCTAAAAAATGGTTTTAAGTTAGTTATTTCTATCTTTTGCTGTAGTGTGTCAGTAGGAAATATCAGTTTACATTTCCAAACATTCATTTTGACATTAATTTTAATAATCCAGTGAGTTTTTTGTTTGCACAAGGAGTCTGACAACAGCCAATGCTCCACACAGAGATCTGATCTGATCATCATCCAGTCTGTCTGGAATGACACGAAGAAGCAGAACAAACTGAGACAGACTAAATCCAGAAGAACTGTGGCAACGTCTCCAAGATGCTTCAAGAAACCAAAATATTTTTCAATAAAATGATTATTTTATTTCTTGCATTAAACATTGTTAATCAACCTGGCAACAATGGCTTTTTAGTTAAAATGATGTTGCCTCTGAAAAAAAAAAAAAATCACACTTTATGTACAACTTTTTAAGTTCTGCATATATACTGTGGTATAATTTGCATATATATCTTTGGAATTCACTTTTATGCAGGAATAAAATAAATGAAAAATTCAATTTAAATGGCACGATGGCCTAAATAATGATGACCGTAAGTAAATATAACAAAAAAAGAAAAGCCTGTGATTTATGGATTTGGAATTTGGTAATCGGGCTCATGAGACCCCTCGCGGACCCGTCCGAAGCAGCCCAGTAACAGATCCACAGCAGTGTTTACTGTTGATTTAATTTCATCCTCTGTTTTGCCCTGCTTTGGGTTCACTTCCACCATGTCTACAGCAGAGAGAAGACCTGGAGGGAAGTCAAGAACATACATTCATATCAACATGCCAGACAAAGACCAAGAAGGATTATGATAATGAAATTTCCTCACTTTGCAATAGCCAAGCAAAGAAATGTTAATATGGCTTTGTAGTAGCTGATCTAGAGTGCACTCTAGAGAGCATCTAGATTTATTATAATTCACTTTACTGAGATGTACACAGAATTGGTTAAACTTTTATTTTGCTTGATATTTTCTTCTAAAAATATTTAAGCACAAAATGTTATATAGTTATTCGTTAACTGGGTTGTTGTTTTGAAACTGACACAAGAGGGAGCTAAATCATTTGTTCATCAGACAAGTGGGCATGGATTTTTGGTTAATAATTTCAGAAAGGCCAAATAGCTGCCAGTTTGTTAGCATGGAAGTTTTATAAATCTCTTACCATTTAGAGATCTACATATCCTCATGTTCTCACCTGTCTGACAGATGTGTTCAGTGATGTAAATGCCCTCTCTGTAGGTCAGTCCTCCCGCTACAGGTGTGCCTGTTGCAGGTGAGACCGATGGATCCAGTGCATCAATGTCAAAACTGAGGTGGATGGGTTTTTTCACCCTGATCCAGAAAGAGTAGCAATGCTTCAATACATATTTATTCTTATGAAGATTTTTTGAAAATTAGGTCATGAAAATTAGAAAATAAGTCACACACGTACTTGGAAAACATGTGATCACACGTCTGCTCCATTACTTTTGCTATTCCAAGCCGATCAACCTCTGTCATGGAGAACGTTTTGATTCCAAGGTGTTTCAGGATATAACTGTGATGTAAGTGTGATTTGGACTTCATACCGAATCATGAAATAGTGATATGATGCATGAATTATTTTGTAGAATCTACAGACTTACTGTTCTTCTGGGTCCACATCTCTCAGTCCAATGTAGACAATGTCCTTAGCTGCTACACAAGGCTTTAACCATGCGAAATTTGGAATTATGGGAATCTAAAAAAGATTAGAATTTATTTATTTATTTTACAAAATATTATCAATGTTTTAAATCATAAATGGACATCTCAAATAAAGCTAAATGAGTGTAACCTATTAATAGTAGTATTTCACTTGAACCTCAAACAGGAAAAAAAATATATAAACAGAAAATTATATTTTTGCTAGAAAGAAATAAAAGTCTATTTTAGCACTGTTGAGGTTTTTGTATTTTTTTCATGCCAACTAAGCTGATTTCTTACATACATTCTTGTTACTATACAATATATATATATATATATATATAATGTATATGTATGCATATGTATATATTGCATTTATTCACTTCACAATAATGAAAATGCGATTTTGTATTATGTACAGTCGTGGCCAAAAGTTTTGAGAATGTCATAAATATTAATTTTTACAAAGTCTGCTGCTTCAGTGTTTTTAGATCTTTTTGTCAGATGTTACTATGGTATACTGAAGTAAAATTACAAGCATTTCATAAGTGCCAATGGCTTTCATTGACAATTACATTAAGTTTAAGCAAAGACTCAATATTTGCAGTGTTGACCCTTCTTTTTCAAGACCTCTGCAATTCGTCCTGGCATGCTGTCAATCAACTACTGGGCCAAATCCTGACTGATGGCAGCCCATTCTTACATAATCAATGCTGGGAGTTTGTCAGAATTTGTGGGTTTTTGTTTGTCCACCCTCCTCTTGAGGATTGACTGCAAGTTCTCAATGGGATTAAGTTCTGGGGAGTTTCCTGGTCATGGACCCAAAATTTCAATGTTTTGTTCCCCAGGCCACTTACTTATCACTTTTGCCTTATGGCAAGGTGCTCCATCATGCTGGAAAAGGCATTGTTCGTCACCAAACTGTTCTTGGATGGTTGGGAGAAGTTGCTCTCGGAGGATGTTTTTGTGTCATTCTCAAAACTTTGGTCTCCTAAAGTTGATTCAGCTGTGGGATCAGGGCACCTCCAGTGCAGAGCTTGCTCAGGAATGGCAGCGGGCAGGTGTGAGTGTATCTGCACGCACAGTGAGGCCAAGACTTTTGGAGGATGTCCTGGTGTCAAGAAGGCCAGCAAAGAAGCCACTTCTCTCCAAAAAAAACATCAGGGACAGATTGATCTTCTGCAGAAAGTATCGTGAATGGACTGCTGAGGACTGGGGCAAAGTCATATTCTCCGATGAAGCCCCTTTCCGATTGTTTGGGGCATCTGGAAAAAGGCTTGTCAGGAGAAGAAAAGGTGAGCGCTACCATCAGTCCTGTGTCATGCCAACATTAAAGTATCCTGAGACCATTCATGTGTGGGGTTGCTTCTCATCCAAGGGAGTGGGCTCACTCACAATTCTGCCCAAAAACACAGCCATGAATAAAGAATGGTACCAAAACACCCTCCAACAGCAACTTCTTCCAACAATCCAACAACAGTTTGGTGAAGAACAATGCATTTTCCAGCACGATGGAGCACCGTGCCATAAGGCAAAAGTGATAACTAAGTGGCTCGGGGACCAGAACGTTGAAATTTTGGGTCCATGGCCTGGAAACTCCCCAGATCTTAATCCCATTGAGAACTTGTGGTCAATCCTCAAGAGGCGGGTGGACAAACAAAAACCCACTAATTCTGACAAACTCCAAGAAGTGATTATGAAAGAATGGGTTGCTATCAGTCAGGATTTGGCCCAGAAGTTGATTGAGAGCATGCCCAGTCGAATTGCAGAGGTCCTGAAAAAGAACGGCCAACACCGCAAATACTGACTCTTTGTATAAATGTCATGTAATTGTCGATAAAAGCCTTTGAAACGTATGAAGTGCTTGTAATTATATTTCAGTACATCACAGAAACAACTGAAACCAATATCTAAAAGCAGTTTAGCAGCAAACTTTGTGAAAACTAATATTTATGTTATTCTCAAAACTTTTGGCCACGACTGTATTATATATATGGTCACAAAGCAAGATAATCCTAATAGTTTTTTTTTAAAGAACATTAACATGTTTTTCTGAGAGTTTTATACAATTTTCTATGATTTTATCAATAAGTTAGTTGTTAATGTTTATTAGTTATGAGTGTGCTAAAGGCACAGATAATGACAACTGCACATCAGCCATGGTCAGGAAGTTAAAGTCGAACATCTCTTTAGGAGTTTTTTGTGATGAGACTGACAGTAATGTAATGAATGTATAACATATTACACAAACTTTAATAAAGGTGCTGAAATGATTAAAGACCATCAGTCACCTTTGAGTGCAGTTCATGGATGAGATATGACAGCGGTTGGCCATGAATGTTTCCCGTTGGTGTGGTTAAAGGTGTGTTGATGTCTGCGTGTGCATCCACCCATAAAATACTCAGCTCATGTCTTGAGGCAGCATGACCAGAGATCGAACCAATCGCTAAGCTGTAAAAACAGCAAACACATTGCTGAGAATAGGTTCAAACATTAAATTGAACAGAACTGGAAGCACACAATTACCTGTGATCTCCTCCCAGCATCACACAAGTGTTGCCATCGCTCTTGATCTTCTGCACAGCTCCTGCAAGCAGCTCATTGGCACGGCCGACTGCTTTCGGACTCTTCAGTCTGCCAACTTGCTCATCATTGGGAACGTCCTCAAAAGTCAGATTCCCATAATCCTTCACTACACAACCTGGAGCAGGACAGAGGGCTTTCTGTCATCATTTACAATGGATATGTGTGCTGGAAAAGTGTACTGGCCATTCTTTTCCATACAATTAAAGTGAATGGGGAAGGGAGTTGCACTCAGAAAATAAAATATCTAGGCCTAAATTTAAGATATATGTGTTTGAATTGCATACATTTTCCATTCATATTTGTTAGTCTTAAATATATTAAAATCAGGAAAGATTGGCTTAAATAAATCTTACATTTACCCCATGATACATACATATTATATATATGTATATATATATATGTATATATATATATATATATATATATATATATATATATATATATATATATACGTATATACATATATATACATACGTATATATATATATGTATATATATACGTATATATATGTATGTATATATATATATATATATATATATATATATATATATGTATATATATATATACGTATATATATATATATATATATATATATATATACCCTAAAGAGGCACAAAATAACTCTCACGGACCTTTTCCTGGACTGTCCCCAGCTGGTGGAATGACCTGCCTATCTCAATCTGAGCAGCTGAGACTTTAGCCATTTTCAAAAAACATCTAAGACACATCTTTTTCACCATCAACTGACCAAGTAAAACTAGCACTTACCTATTCTATTCTATTCGCTTTGGTCTAATTTTATTTTTATTTTTTTTAAAGTGATATGTGCACTGTGCTAGACTAACTGAGACTTGTTACAGCACTTGTATATTGTTGCTCTCTCGTTGGTCAATTTGCTTCTACTTTGTAAGTCGCTTTGGATAAAAGCATCTGCCAAATGACTAAATACAATGTGAAAATGTAAAACCCCTTCATAAAATCAGCAGAAATCAAGAATACTCTGGAGGAGGTAGGCACATCATTGTCAAAATCTACAATCAGGAGACGCTTATATGAATGTAAATACAGAGGGTTTACAGCAAGGTGCAATCCACTGGTAACATTCAAGAACGGGAAAGCAAGATTAGACTTTGCCAGAAGACATCTAAAAAAGCCTCCCATGTTCTGGAATAAGAATATTTGGACTGATAAAACCAAGATTTAACTAGATGGGAAGAGAGAAGTATGGCGAAAGAAAGGAACAGCTCACGATCCAGGGCACACCACATCAAGTGTCAAACATGGTGTGGTGACAGTGTTATGGCATGGGCATGTATGGCTGCCAATGGACGGCTCACTGGTGTTTATGGATGATGTAACTGACAGAAGTAGCAGAATGAATTCTGAGGTCTTTAAGGCTATGCACTCTGCATTCAGTCAAATGTTACAAAACTGATAGGACACAGCTTCACAGTGCAGATGGATAATGACCTTAACATACTTCAAAAGGCATGACCATGACTTGGCCATTGAAGAAATGAAATATACTTCAATGGCCAAGTCATTCGCCTGATCTCAATCCAATAGAGCATGATTTTCAGTTACTGAAGACAAGACTGAAAGCAGAAAGACCCACAAACAAGCAGCAACTCAAGGTGGCTGCAGTGAAGACCTGGCAAAACATCTCCAAAATTTGGTGATGTCCATGGGCTCCAGTCTACAGGCAGTCATTGACCGCGTATTTTTCATCCAAGTATTAAAATTGTGCTTATATTTAAAATTATGTCACTTTGTCCAAATACTATTGAACCCCTGAAAATGGAGGTACTTTGCGTAAAATGGCTGTAACTCCTAAATGGTAAATGCCATATTTTTGAGGAACATCTTAAAATAAAGCTAAAAGTCTACGCTTCAATCACACCTTGATTGTATTGGTGTATAAAGGCAAAAGCACAAAAACTCAGTCAGTGTCCGAATAACATATAGTATATATACACACACACACACACACACACACACACACACACACACACACACACACACACACACACACACACACACACACACACACACACACACACACACACACACACACACACACATACATATATATACAGTATCTCACAAAAGTGAGTACACCCCTCACATTTCAGCAACAATTTTAGTACATCTTCTCAAGGGACAATACTATGCAAATGAATGTGCAGCTTGTATAGAAGTACAAATTTACTGTCCTCTAAATATAACTTATTAGTTCGGCATAGTTTCTGAAGGGAGGGCATCATCTTCTGCTTCAGAATGTCACAGTACATGCTGGAATCCATGTTTCCCTGAATGAACCTCAGCTCCCCAGTACCAGCAGCACTCATGCAGCCCCAGACCATGAAGCTACCACCACCATGCTTGACTGTAGGCAAGACACAATTTTCTTGGTACTCCTCACCAGGGCGTCACCACACATGCTGGACACCATCTGAGCCTCATCTGATCAGCCTCATCTATCTTAGTCTCATCAGACCACAGGACATGGTTCTTAATGCTTTTGGACAGGTTGTCTACAGCAAACTGTTTGCAGGCTTTTTGTAAGCCAGCTTCAGAAGAGGCTTCCTTCTGGGATGATGGCCATGCAAACCGACTTGTTGCAGTGTGCGGTGTATGGTCTGAGCACTGACAAGCTGACCTTCAACCTCTAAAGCAATGCTGGCAGCACTCATGCATCTGTTTTTTGAAGCCAGCTTCTGCACCTGAAGCACAGCACAAGATCCTAACATCTTTGATCGACCCTTGCGAGACCTGTTCCGACTGAAACCCGTCTTGGAAAACCTCTGTATGCCACTGGCCACTGTACTGTAACTCAGTTTCAGGGTGTTACCGAACTTCTTATAGCTTAGGCCATCTTTGTGGAGAGCAGCAATTCTATTTCTCAAATCCTCAGAGAGTTCTTTGCCATGAGGTGCCATGTTGAACATCCAGTGGTCAGTATGAGAGAATTGTACTCAAAGCACCAAATTTTAACTGCTGTAATATAAGATACACAAACTGGTATAGTCCTGTCAAGCAGACAAAAACATGAACATGATGAATAGGACATGTGACTTTGTATGGTTAAACGACATATAGCTGTTTTCAGGGTGTATTCACTTTTGTTGCCAGCTTTTTTGACAATAATGGCCGTATGTTGAGTTATTTTCAGAGGACAGTAAATCTGTACCGCTATACAAGTTGCACATTGACTACTCTAAAATATATCCAAGGTTCATTTCTATAGAATTGTCCCTTGAGAAGATATATCCCACTAAAATGGTCGCCAAAATGTGAGGGGTGTATTCACTTTTGTGAGATACTGTATATATATATATATATATATATATATATATATATATATATATTTCATCCATTTCTTCTGAACTGAAAAATTGTAGCATGAGGTTGAGAGTTTGTAGAAGTGTTTCTCTTTCACCTCTTTATTCTTTATATTTGTGAAGAAGAAAAAAAAAAATATAATTATACATATTTAATAATAGAATAAAACAATTTATATAATACTATCTATAAAAATAATTATATTATATTATATTATATTATATTATATTATATTATATTATATTATATTATATTATATAAAAGGTCAAAACTGGAAGGCTGGAGACATTGATTTAGTTTCATGGAGTTCCAAAAGTGTGCTATTCAATTATTAAATGAATACTGTTGAAAGTATCCTTCAAATATGTAAGAATCTTGGAATGACTATTTAAATAACTCATTTGTTTTAGACATTCTGCCACCGATTTAACTTTTTAGACCTGTAGAGTTCTGTTCTACCATCAGCTCAAGTATTAAAGTAATAGCATTAAACATTACTGGGTTTGTTTGAGTTCAGATGTGCAAATACACGCTTAACTCTTATTCATTAACAGAACTCAATCCAAAATATTGCAATGCATAAAGGGGAGTAGTGCAACGTAAGTGTTACTGCTCCTATGAGATCACATCTTAGGCAGGCTAAATAAATAAAAACCACACATGGCAGCACTGGTCCTTGCATGGCATCAGTCCCTCTAGCTGTTTGTTTAAAGCTATAAAACATTTGTGCAACAACAGACAGACAGATCAAATATAGACTCAGAAACATGTAAAGCTCTTTTTACAAAAATGCCAATGATAAATAACGATTGCATGTTGCCTGACCTTAAAATACACTTTTGCAGTTGCAGGTATTGTATAACAGCTGACAAATAAAACATCACCATTTTAACGTCAAGATTTAAGTTAAAGTTTATATGAATTAATATATAGCCTAGTACAGCCTATATTTTTTTAGATGCAATAACTAGTCACACATTTATCCATTTTAACCACATTTAATCACATTTTAACTTTTCTAAAAGCAAACATCCCATGTCATCCTGTTCCCTTTATAGGAACTGCATAAATAAAATGAATATGTATATGAAATTGCATAAAATTTGATAAAACTTTATTTTAGTGTCCTTGTTACACATACTTACTATAGTAATAGTAAGAATTTATGCATAATTATATGCAACCCTAACTCTATAGTAAGTACATGTTATTAATGAATATTTTATTCGGTACTTCACCGGTCAACCCTCCCGTTTTTCCCGGGATTCTCCCGTATTTTACCATTCTAGCCCGCTATCATCCCGTTTAAATATTTTCGCGTATTTTTAATCTTTCCATATATATGTATATATAAAAAATAAAAATCCCATTAGGCGTATTTAATGTTTGCTAAATTACATTCACCTCCGGCAAAACTCCCGTAGCCTAATTTGTATGGCTCAAACCTCCTTATATCAATAATCACGTCAATATATTCCAAGGTTGTCCAGTTGCCAGATCTTGTAAGAAACGCATCCTTCTCAGAAAATCGACAAATACAAATTTCAACCCATTTGTCCCCTCAACTTGGCAACCTACAACCCAGTGATGCTGTTGATATCTGCGCAGTTGTGATGCGCGGATGGCGGTTATATCCATATATATCTATGATTATATCCGCGGGCGCTGTGGATAATCCGCGGGTCGGGAAATAAAAAAATGCTTTCTGATTATTTGCGGGTGGATAAGTTAAATCATTAATGACGCAAATATTAACTACATTTTCTAAAATATGAACGTGTTTTAAATATTTTTATTTTATTATTATTATTATTATTTTTTCACCAGGCATACGATTTCGTTTGTGTGTGTGTGTGTGTGTTCGCCTGTTCGGGAAGTTGCATTGACAAAAACGGTTCACTGGTAGAAATGGGAGGAGAAGACTTAACGTTAGGTGGTACTTAGGTTAAAAAAAAAAAAAAAAAAAAAAAAACTATACATGTAAACTGAGATATATTGAGTTTACACTTCAAAAGGCGATGATTAAATGATTAAATATGAGCTCTGCAAGTTTCAAAGTCAGGTGCTGCGCTGCTTTGTTTACTGCGGTTACCAGGGAAACGGCTAGCCTAAGGTCTCCCATATTTTGGTACCCAAATGTTGACAGGTAACGTTATGTACTTAAATGTATAATTACACTGTGACCCAGACACCTTAAAATAAAGTGCAACCAAAAATGTGTTTTAGAATATTCTAGAAGCATTATACTGTACTGTACATTGATAAAAGCAGTGTAAATATCAGGAAGTGGTGGTACCTTGCCCTTTAAGTTTCTGCACCAATCCAGCAGCTCGAATGAGGTCTGCTCCTCTCTGCACACCATCTCTCTGCTGCAGTAACAGTCAATAACATGAGCACTGGACCACTACCATACTGCATCATGCATGGATTTATATGCAATATATTATTTTTTTTAGATACATGTATATCATTATTTCAGACGAGGAGAGGACGTTTTTTAGGGGGTTTGTATCTCACCTGTCCTTTTGAAAAAGGTGCACCTATTATTCCCAAACAATGATGATGATGGAGGTCTCTTCTGAATATGTGAAAAGCGGCTCGTAATCCGCTGAAGCTCTTCATCACTGTTATTATTTATCCAGCAGCAGCCTGGAATAAGCGGCTCTAAAATCAAAGCAGATTACAGGACGTGTGACGACACGCGGTCCGGTGACAGTCATTGGGCTGCTCGCGCTCTTCTGTCTTAACCTGGCTTTTCTTTTCTGTTTTGTTCAAGAAAAGTAAATGGGGAAGAACTGATTTTAGATGACGCCATCGCCTAATCTGCATACGCAATGGTCCATTAACATATAAAGCGCATATGAAAATATAAACTTCTAGTAAGGTCTTTAATTCGCCCTTTTCTTATTCTTACATATTTATATTTAGATATGAATTATTTTCTGTTTTTATTTTAATTTTAGTCATATTTATTTATATTTATTTATTCTGTTGTCTGTTTTTACAGTGTTTTATTTAATTTAATTTTAGTTTAGTTTATTTTTGTTATTTTAGTACGTATAAAAAAATGAAAGAAGAAAGGTCTTGGCAACAAGGTGAAATTAAAATAAGTTTAAGATTTTTATATATTATTTCAGTTAAAGTTTATTTTATTTAAAAGTGACAGAATTCATTTTATGGTCTTAGTTAACTGTAATTATATATATATATATATATATATATATATATATATATATATACATACATACATACACAGAGGTGACAGTGGGAAGGACAGAAATGGAGGGTGGGACCCTGAGGGCTCAACCAGGCTCAATCAGTGTCCCAGTTCAAACAAGTCACCATGGTTTGGTTTAATTCTAAGTTGCATCACAAGTCATATTGTGGATTGGCATAATTTAGAATATTCAGGATCTGTGCCGATGGCTGTTGTGTGAATGAGGTCTTTACAGGGGATCGGTCTCTAGGGATTGTCTTGTCATGTTCTCCGCTGAAAATCATGGGCTGTTGTGGTCATCAATAGGTGCAGGTCCACTATCTCATCTGGATACAGACTGGATTTGGGTGTTCAATAGGAAAAAGATATACCGCCTACATATTGTAGGTTTTATCAACTGGCCAGAATTTTGAGACGTCAATAACACATAAATGTGTTAACAGAACTGGGCTAATATGGTCATACTTTCTGGTTCTAGTGAGAACTCTAGCTGCTATTTTGCACTAGCTGGAGTTTGTTTATTAAGCATACAGGGCAACCACCCAGTAAAGTACAACAATAATCTAACCTTGAGGCCATGAATGCATGAATTAAAATTTCTGCATCTGACATTGAGAACACATTTTGCAATTTAGACATACTTTTAAGATGGAAAAATGCAGTTTACAAATGCTGGAGATGTGGCTTTCAAATGAAATATTGCTGTCAAATAGTATACCCAGATTCCTAACTGACAATGAAGAATTGACAGAGCAGTGTTAAGAGAGTATTCTAGGTTATTGTGTGGAGATTTTGGCCCAATAATTAAAACCTTTGTTTGTTTTCGTTTCATCAGGCCATGGGAAACTACAGAGATGAGTATCATCAGAAAAACACTGAAACTAATGGCATGTTTTCTAATCTCTTAAGGGTAGCATGTACAGGGTAAAAAGCAAAGGTCCTTGTACTGAGCCTTGAGGTACTACATACTTAACTTGTGATTAATAGGAGACCTCGTCATTTACTGCTACAAACTGATAACGGTCAATTAAGCAATTTAAACTGTCACGCAATTTCACTAATGGCAACATAATTTTTGAATCTATTCAAAAGAATGTTTTGGTTGATAGTGTCAAATGCAGCACTGAGGTCCAGTAATACTAATAGAGAGATGCAACCAAAATTAGCCATTTGTAACTAACGAGAGTACTACTGTGCTTTGGTATAAATGCTGACTGTAAATCCTTGCAGATATCATTTCTTTATAAGAAAGAACATAGTTGTGAGGATTCTGCCTTGTAGTATTTTTAAAAGAAAATGGACATTTGAGACTGGCCTGAAGTTGACTAATTCTCTAGGCTCAAGTTATGTTTTTTTAATGAGGCTTAATAACAGTCAGCTTGAAAACATTTGGGACGTATTCTGATGACACTGATGAATTAATAATGTTAAGAAGAGGATCTATGCCTACTGGAAACTTCTCTTTCTGTAGTTTAGTCAGTATAGGGTCTAAGATACTTTAATTTTGATGATTTAATAAATTTAGTTCTTTTTCTCCAATAGCAAAGAATGAATGGAAGAATATATACCTATGTTTGTTTGTTTTCTACAAAAAGAGTCAAAAAGGTAAGCAGATCTAGCAGTTCGTAAGGCCTTTATATAGGCAGAAACACCTTCTACACAATTCGAAATACTTCTAGTTTTATTTTCTTCCAGGCTGTTCTCTTTAGGGCACAAGTGGGCTCAGATCTGAATAGATTTAACATGACAGATATTGCATGTATGCAGCAAACTTGTTCAAAGAGTAGTAGATTAAAAACTATTAAAACTGTATTGTTAATGCAAACAAAGTATTGCATTACACCCTTTCATTCATTCATTCATTCATTCATTCCACCCTTTTCCTTTTTCTCAACCAAACACAAATGCACATTTTCCAGACTTATCTTTTTATGATATTCAGATTCCAGAGAGGTACATCAGTATGCATTAGAAAATTCAATATAAAACCATTACTTTTTAAAAACAATAGACACATTTAAACATCATGCGTGTCGTTTTTATATAACCCTACTATAAAGCATGTGGCATCCAGTGATTTTTGGCATGCAAAATTTGTGGCTTTTTAAATTTACATATACATGGACAGAAAGGACATGTTGAGCTGTTAGTCATTGATAAGGTGTGCAGGTGTAACTTGTGGGTAGACAGACACGTTCCAGCAGAGCAATTCATCACTAAATATTGTACAAGGATAACGAATGCACAATTAAAGGGTGTAAAAGAAGTGCCTGTGATGGTGTGAAATCAGTCCCAGGTGGGATTAAAAGTAGCTTTGCAGTGGTTCACCAAGGATAGTTTCCATTTCATGAATGACCTTCTGTACCTGCTGCTCCACTTCCTCACATTCATCTGTGAAACAAAGAGGAAGAATAACTCAATTCTGAATACTGGAATATTTTGATTGTTAAAGAAACAGATCTAAGTGTTCTTAAAATGCAACATGTCTCAAAGCAACAACAAAGATAACATTAGGTAAAATGGTGTACTTTATTTACAAAAACATGTGTGCCGATTTGCTTAAATAATGTTCTTACCCTCCATAAGCTCAGCCAGAAATGGGATTGTCTCTGGAAGTAGAACCATGTAGTTCTCCCTCAGCTTGTTTGCCAACTCCAGCAGCACGACAAGTGCAGAGAAACGAACCTGAACAAAAAGGCAAACATCGTCATTTATTTTCTATTCTGTATTTACAATATATTTACGCAAAGACAAGTCAATCCACATATTAGAAAAAAAAAAAAAAAAAAAAGAGATTAAAGGCACTAATTCACAATTCACCCTGACAATTCATGCACGATATGGTTACATATACATATATGGTTATACAATACAAAACGTATAGTTTAAGAATTAATAAAATCCACACAGATGAACAAATTAAATTTGTAATTCAAATCAAACTGTAATTCTTCAATTAGTGTTTATGAATGAGCATTGCTCTCTTTCCACACTTGTTTACATCTATTCATTTAGCAGGTTCTTTATCTAAATCAACTTACAAATGAGGAATAACACAAGCGATCTGTCCAATATGTGTCACTTTTGAATTTAGTGTGAATATGCGGCAACTCCATACCCATACTCAAATTCCACACCCACAGATTAACCCCCTAAATTAAACATCATAAAAGACTTATCAACAAGGGTCTTTCTCAGGATTTCATCTGTAGCCCGTTACAATTCTTTCAAATTAATCAGTTTTTAATGCATAACTATTAAGACTTCTTGACTAATTGCAATTTTGTAAGTAGGCATTAGTATTGTAATTGTAAAAATAAAAATATTAGTGCTGTCAATTGATGAAAAAAAAATGAACTAATTAATCGCAATTTTTTTCTGAGATTAATCCCACATAACATTAAAGATTTTAAATATACTTTTATATTTCACATTCAATCTTCAAATTAATGTACAAACAAAGACAGTATATATATATATATATATATATATATATATATATATATATATATTTTTTTTTTTTTTTTTTTTTTTTTTTTTTTTTATAGTATATTTTTAATATTTGATTAATGATATTTTTTATGACTGAAGGCCAGTATCAATGATACCAATTAATACAAATTTCCCTATAACCCCCTCCACTTTAACCATTGATTATTGCCATTCAATATTACATTATAATTAAGAGCTATCAATTTTAACATTTATTAGACTTTAAAAATAACTTCTAAATTAAGTGAACTTAAAACAATCTTCACATAAACCCATTATAATAATGTCATATTTAGCTATCTGTGCCCCTCAGCAGAAATAAACAGAAACTGAAATTACCAAACACTAAATTCTAAAATAAATACAGATGAATCCTTAAAGCTATAAAAGTTATTGATTTCCTCTTTTATCTTTTGTTCTTGACGAACAAACATCACAGCCTGTGGGTTATTAGGTTTTTTTGGCTGCTATTTTTTTAAGAGCTGCTGCTGCTGAACGTGACGCAGATCTGAGCATCGTTATTTTCTCTCAACTCTCTTTACCTTTTCTGACCCATTTCAGTGTCTACTAATGAGCTGACGAGTTGAATCGGGTGTGTTAGATGAGAGAGACAGTGCTGGGATGCTCCAGGACAGTTTTGAAAGCCATTTCAGAGATGTTCTTTATGCAACTCATATATAGCCAGTGTTGGCTATATATTTTTATTCTAATTACTTTTAAAAAGTAATTAGTTATAGTTACTTCTCACAAATAGTAACTGAGTTGGTAATTGCGTTACATCATTATAAAAGTAACTAATTACCAGGGAAAGTAATTATTGCGTTGCTTTTAACAAAATGTTCAAATGTCAAATAACTTTGGATGCCCCCAATATTAAATATGTTAAATTAATTAAATAGACACTAAAAATAATAAATTATTATTATAAAACATTGTACATTAATCTACACTATTTATCTACTGACAATTAATATCAGTCAGTCAAGCATTATAATATAATATTATGATAATTTTATATTATATGATGATAGAACTTTAGTAAATAGAATAACCAAGTATGAATGCATATTTGTCATCTATATAAAACGCACTAAGGATTAATGAGCTGCTGGGTTCATGCATATTAATCACGTTGTCTGAGTTCGCTCGAATTGATTTGCTGAAATCAAAATAATAGGTGAGCGCCAGTCAATGAGATTGTCGTTTGCGCATTAGTTCCGCCCACTACCAGAGAAAGCGGCAGTTCTTAAAAGCTGAAGAATTCCAAAGGAACTCCGTTATTTTGACAGGAAAATACAACACAGAATATCGTTTACATGTAGCGCGTCAATTCTGCATGTTATGAAAGACTCTCTTGCTCTGTATCTTTCTTTGCGTGCGTGTATGTGAGAGAAAGCGACTGCGCGTCAACACTGCGCATCCATTCAGATGAACTGCAAAATTAAATTCTAATAATATAATATAGTAACGCCACATTTTATTGTCAGTAACGGTAACGGCGTTGTAACGGAGGAAACAGTAATTCGTTTGATTACTCGTTACTGAAAAAAATAACGCCATTTATTTATAACGCTGTTATTCCCATCACTGTATATAGCATATTACATGCATGCAGTTTTAAGGTAGCTTTAATCGCCTTTTTGCTAACTTCATGCCTTAACTGACAACGACATTGCATTCATATAAAAAGAATGCAATGTCGTTGCATTCTTTTCATATGAAATTTGTGATTTCATATAAAAAGACACAGGGTACAGCGCGCTCCGGTGCCTTTTTGTGTGCAATTGAAGATTTCGTGCTCTGAGCACAGTACTGTTTCCGTGCTCGTTTGACTCGTGTCTGCCACTGAAGTGAAGCTGGAGCGTGTCTGAAACATCTCCGGTTTGATGTGGTAATAAAGGCGCTCTGCGACTGGATAAATGCACTTCTTGTACCACATACATCACTTCAGCTCTATCTCTGTATGTTTATACCTCTAATTTAGCATTTGCATACCTTGGGTGAACTGTGTCGTGTCTTGAGAAGAATCTGATAATTGAGAACTTTCCACTGTGAGTCATCTCCCATGGCAACGGCAAACTGGGCAATACACGGCACCAAATGCTTGGTAATGTGGGTCTTGTAGACCTCGTCTCCTCCTAGCATGTTCTCCAACTTCACACACATTAAAAAAAATTATTAGATGCCACAATGACAAGAAAATTTTTTTTGTCATTAATATGATGCACAGTTTTGATCTAACAACTATATATATATATATATATAAAAAAAAAAAGTCAAATGGTGTAAACATGTAAAAGGTAATAAAATCTAAGTTTCTAAACATTTATTTATTTGAACTATGAAAATGTCAACTTTTCTGGGGGTTATTCCACTTGTCATCAATGTTAATCAAACAACAAAAGACAAAGAGACAATGACTCACTGTTCTTGACTATATATTATAATAACTTAAGTGGCTTTAATAATAATAATAATAAGTATATATTTAATAAATACAGTGAAGACTTTTAAAAGTTTAACTCTGGTTTTAATGGCAATTTTGACAACTGATTGTTTAATGCAATACTGTGTTTTAAATTGCACAAATAGATAAGTTCATAGACTTGTTCCACTCCTAGTTCCTGCATGTTGGTTACACCAGTGTTTACCAACTCTGGCCCTTGAGGCACACCAACAGTAGGCATTTTTGGTTGTCGCCCTGACCCATTTCAAGTTTTGGCATATCTACTAATGAGATAAATTGGGTATGTTTGATTAGGGAGCCATCTAATATGTGTACTTTTGGTGTGGCTCCAGGAACAGGGTTGAGAAACACTCTGCCTCACAGGGATCACAATGCCCTGACCTCTATTTTGTTATTGCCAAGTATAACTACTATACCACTTCTTTAGTAAGAAAATACCTGTCAGTTTTTAAGAATTTCTTTTAACATTTAATGATCTCAGGAAAGTGGCACCATCTAGATTTTTTTTTTTTTTTTACTTTAAGTCCCCAATCTGAACTAAAAAATGTCAACAGACTATCCAATAACTTTGCTTATGTAATAACTGCACAGGAATAACATGAATGGGGAATAGACTGCAGTTCTTGATGTATAACATTTATGTCCCACACTGACCTGATCCACCAGGGGGCCTAGGAATGCATCAGCCCTCTCTTTACTGAGGAAGCGCTGAGTATCATAGAGGAAGATTTTATGTAGGCAGTCCAACACATGCTGCAGCAGCAGGCTGCTCTTTGTCACATTGTCTTCATCATCATCATCATCATCATCTGAATCCTCCTCCTCATCATCATCTGAATCGAAGAAGGGTTTTTCTATGGGCAGAAGGGGTAGAAGTTAAAGTAAATTACATTAGTCAAAAAAAAAAAAAAAAAAAAAAAACTGAAGAAAAATTACTGGAATGTTTTTGTGTTCTTTCTCTAAAACACAAAATGTTCTATTCCACATTTCTTAGCATGAGCTGGTCATGTTAATGTTGGCACAGTTTAAAGGTGAGGCATTGCAAGTGCATTCGGAACTTCATCCAAACATATTGATATGTGAAGACTACCTGTGTGGGAAATGTTGAGCTGATGCAGCAGTTCAGAGATGGGTTTGACCAGTTGCCCAGCAAACAACACAAACAGTCCTTTGAGTTTGTTGGCAATGCTGTCTGCCAGTCTGTAGAACGTCAACAGGCGGTTTTTAGAAGCACCAGCCATCTTTGACCAGTCAAACAACTGCAGAAGAGTGGAAAAAAAAAAAAAAAAAAAGACTCAATCAGCATACATTTTGTTCGTAATAGAAAATACATACCTAAAGTATCTTACAAAAGTCAAGTACATACTGAGCATTTGGCAGCAAAGAATAATTTAACTGATTAATCGACCAGTTTATTAGCTATCACCATGCCCACAAAACCGCAGAAAATACTTCAATTTCAGTTCAGAAGCTCTTGATTCAATTCAATTTGAGGTTCTATATAGGTACAGTCTCTCAAATAATGCTGTAAACTATACTAACCCTGTCAGTTGGTACATTAATATTAAAGGTTAAAATGAGAATCACTAACAAATTAAAATATAATCAATCTGTAATATAGTGCATATATATTTAGGAAAAAGCTCCACTGAAAAGATACCGGTTCATGTCACATTTAAGACAACATATATTATTTGAATTTTGTAATAAAATAATAAAAAATTTTAAGCTCAGCTCAGATTTTTTTTTTAATCGATTTTTCTTTTATGCCAAAAATCATTAGGATTTTAAGTAAAGATCATGTTCCATGAAGATTTTTTGTAAATTTCTTATCGGAAATGTATCGAAACTTAATTTTTGATTAGTAATATGCATTGCTAAGAACTTCATTTGGACAACTTTAAAGGCGATTTTCTCAATATTTAGATTTTTTTGTACCCTCAGATTTTCAAATAGTCCAAATATTTTCCGAACCTAACAAACTATACATACATCAATTTGGAAAAAATTGACACTTAAGACTGGTTTTGTCGTCCAGGGTCACATATGTTGTTGCATTAATTTGTAGGGCTTGCTTTGTGTTTTATGGAATGTGTAACTAATCAGGCTAACAATCAGGTGTTGATTAACTGCTTGATTCCTTTTTTAATATAAAAATGTGGCATTAACATGTCTTCATTATTAAACTGATCATGTAAAATCCTTAGAGACTTGTGGAGCAGTGGTTCGAAAGAGCTCATCACTATTACTATTTATGCAACTAAAAACAAGATACTGTCTTATTAGAGGAAGTCTTTTTTCCTCACTAAACAAAAGAAGCTTACTTTGAAGAAGAGCGGTCTGAAGGTGACTTCTGAAAGTTTCATAACCATCACTAGCAGACAGTCAATCACATACCCCTCGATCTCACCAGTTTTCTTCAGATCTCCCTATTAAACAGTAAAGTTATATTTGTAATCATCAATAAGTGCACTTATTGAAAAAAAAACTGAAACAGGGGTATGTAGTACCTGGCAATGCTGGGCACGGAAATCAAGAGCAGACAGGAAGAAGGAAGTGAGCTCTGATTGGTGGTTGTTGAGTTGGTCCTTCTCCATGCGAGTTATATGTTCCTTCAGGATGATCATCAGAGGACCAAGACGGTTCTGCAACAGGTACAGAAAACATGGTTATCAGATGAATAAAACAAAGAATAGCAATGAAACTGAAGGAAGTGTCCATTAATTGACACTTCTAAAAGATCATGTGTCAATTCAAACTCTTTGGTATTTCTGTGATATACCATATCCTACCTGCTTAGCATCCACCATGGTGCAATAGCATTTTGCAATGGTGGGAATGAGGACCCTTGGAGGCACCTTTGTGGCAAGAGTGGTGCTGAGCGAGGAGAGACGTACAGACAGCTGAGGGCAAGATGTCAGTCGTTTGGCTAGTAGAGTTAGGAGGGAGACCTAGTGCACCAGAGAGGAATGAGAAGATTCAAATGAGAATTGTAACCTTGTAGATAAAATGTATTTGAATAACATATGCTGCTCTAAGGTTTAACTTAAAGTAACAACGTGGCACCAATACTGACCTGTGAGATGGTGTCCTCCAGGTAGGGGCTGATAAAGTGTGGTAACGTCTCTGATACGCGCTGTAGAGCTGTGACAGCGCTCAGCAGGTAGATTTCATTGTTCAGCAGATCCTTCCTCTCCTTTAGAGTGTCTAGCACTGCAGGCATCAGGCTGAAGACAGAACACATTAATATACAAGTAATGAAGATCATTCACTTCCAGTATGTTTTAAAAATTTGAACCATTTCTAGATTTCTTTCTTTTCTTATGTTTCATACTTTTGTAAAATTCAACTATGAACACTCAGAAGTATGCTTTGATGCGAATGCTTAACATATGCATACAGCTGAACACACAGACTTTTAAAGTACATTCTATTTGATAGCATGCGACAAAAACTGTCTGGAAAGGTAAATCTATGTCCTGTCTGCATTATTTCTCTCCAGAAGTTATAAGCAATAAAAATATCTTTGTAAACTCTTTAAAATAAAGATGGATTCATCTCATAACCCCTCACAAAAGTGCTCATCTGTGCCGAGAGTCAGGCTGCACACATTACTGTACACGTACGATACTGATGACAAAATTTATAACCACTACACTGTACACTATACACTAGCATGTGTGTAAAATCCAAATACCTTACTTTGAGCTTAACAGTACCTGTGTAACTGTGGTATTGCGAGGGCCTTCAGTGTGCTGGTGACTTCAGCTACACATAGCAGAGCACTTCCCATGACGTTCTTCTCCTCGTCTTTATTAGCAACAAGTTCCACTGCTTTTTTCAGCACTGGTACAAATGCCTCCTGGTGGGCTGAGCCAAAATTTCGGCATAGAAGCTTAAGGCTGTAAAGGGCCGTCTGTCGATTGATAGCCAGCTCTTCTTCTTCCTGTGCCGTGACCTGTCCGTGACTCTGCCCCGCAATTTTTAGGAGGATACCAATGAGCTCCAGAAGCACAGTAATCTTTCAGAGAAATAGAGGAAAAAGTGATCAGCTAATATTTAAACACATTTATTATTGTAGAATATCCAGTCATTGCTTCTAAGGTATAAAATGTAACATTTTCTAAACAATCTACAAATGCTTAGTTAAAACCGGTTTGAATTATGCAATATAAAAAAAGTTTAGCAATTTTTTTTTACCTGTTCTTCCACCCACTGCGTTCGCTGCTGTAATTTGTTATTGAGTAACTCCATGGCCTTCCTTCTTACTGACGCCAACTGATTACCCATCAGGCCTCTCATTACCATAATGAAGGAATCCATGGGCAGCAGGGCATTAACCTAAAAGTCAGATCATGTTTTATGCAAGTGCATGCACGAATTAAAGTGTACACAAAAAAATTGTGCATATTCTGAACTCTTTCTTGAACCAAGAAACTCTTGCTTTGACAGTTTACTGATTTGTATATAAATAGGTCAAGTTGGTTATTTCAATAAACTAATTTTTGGTAGCTATCAGCATATTGGTGTACTTGTAAATATACGCAATAATATCTGATCAATCCAGTGCTTCCTACCTTGTCCAGGATGTCATAAGACTTGCTGAGCAGAGCTCTCCAGAACTTAGCTGTGGGTTTGTCTGCATTATCCTCTACACATCGCGCAACTGCATGGATGTAGCGCAGAACCTCCACCAGTAGACTAACAAGTAAACACACACGTTACACCCTGCCAATGTCACCACAACCAATCACCGTTAAACCAAATACTGTAGTCAAGCTTTAACTCACTTATGCTGAAGAGCCTGTAAGGTACTTTCTGTTAGGTCCTCACAGTCAGACACCTGTCAGTCAAACAATTACACATTTAGGGTGTCTACTGAGAAATCCCAGGGGCATTATAATATCAACATTAAACCGAATGCTTCCTACTCTAAACCTACCTTCCCAACAAATCTGTCAGAGCCCAGAAGCTGAGCCATAAAAGAGACTGAGAGGAATTTAAAATGGCGGAGGTCCTTGCCACTATGAGACTCCACGCTGAAGATCACATCAGAGACTGTTTCTTCCTTCTTCACCGCACTTCTTCCACGGGTCCTCTTTTTCTCCGGAGCTGCCCAGAGAAAATATCAAACATAGTTTCTTTCCCTGACAGTTAATTTCTTGATTCGATTCGAGAAGTCGATTCACAAAGTAGCTCTCAACTAACTATCAATAATGCTGTAAACCATACAGGGAACCCTGCCTTAAAGGTCAAAATTAACAACAGAGTCCACACCTAAATATAAACAGTGTTGTATACAAACACTGTGCATAAAACAAACTGCACATATTAGCTTCTTAATATTAAAAGACAGTGGCTTTTTTACAAATGCATATTTAAATATGCATTTAACATCACTAACAGGTTAAGTGAAAATACAGTGCCCTCCACTAATATTGGCACCCTTGGTAAATATGAGCAAAGGGGGCTGTGAAAATAAATCTGCATGGTTTATCCTTTTTATCTTTCATTAAAAAAAATTCACAAAATTCCAACCTATCATTGAAGTAAAACAATTGAAAGTAGGGGGGAAATCTCATTGTGAAATAAGTTCTTTTTCTAGTTCATGTTGGCCACAATTATTGGCACCCAATTATTGCAACGTCCTTTTCCCAGGGTAACAGCGCTGAGTTTTCTCCTATAATGCCTGAAGAGTTTGGAGAACACCTGATAAGAGATCAGAGACCATTTTGGTCACACTTTATATTAGGTGGCCTTAACTACTATGTACTTACATCAAAAAATAAGTACAATGTACTTATTATGTTCATATTGTATTGCAGAACACTTCTGCTGCTATTGAGGTGGGATACGGGTAAGGTTAGGGACAGGTTTGGTGGTATGGGTAAGTTTAAGGGTGGGTTAAGGTGTAAGGGATGGTCAACAGTGTAATTATAAATGTAATTACAGAAACTAATTACAGATGTAATTACATATAGGTATTTTTAAAAATATAAGTACAATATAAAAACATGTATGTACACAATAAGTGCATTGTATCAAATGATTAATTCAAATGTAAGTACATAGTAGTTAAGGCCACCTAATATAAAGTGGGACCACCATTTTCTTCATACAGAATCTCTACAGATCCTTCAGATTCACAGTTCCACGTTAGTACTTCTCTTCTGTTCACCCCACTCATATTCTGTAGGGCTCAGGTCAGAGGACAGGGACAGCCATGGTAAAAGATTCATTTTTGTGCTCAGTGACCCATTTTTGTGTTTATTTTGATGTTTGTTTTGGATTGTTGTCCTGGTGGAAGATCCAAACACGGCCCATTATAAGATTTCTAACAGAGGCAGTCAGGTTTTGATTTTTTTATCTGTTGGTATTTGATAGAATCCATGATGACATGCATCAGAACAAGATGTTCAGGATCTCTGGCAGAAAAACAGGCCAGTAGTATATTTAACCGTGGACATGGGGTACTTTTTTATGTTTGTACTAAACTCATCTGGTGGGTTAATTTGCTGCCAAAAAGCTCTTTTTTCAGTTTCATCTGACCATAGAAGCCAGTGCCATTGGAAGTTCCTGTCGTGTCTCACAACTGAATTTGCTGGAGTTTGTTTTTGAATGAGTGAGGAGAATTTTCCTTGAAACCCTCCCGAACAACATGTAGGGGATATTTGCTTTTTTTTTTAGGTTTCTGACCCCAAGACTCAACTACCGTATTGACCCGAATATAAGGCAATGTTTTTTTCTCGGAAATACATCTGAAAAAATGCGGTCGTCTTATATTGGTCTAGACTTTGACATGTCAATAATACACCCACAACAATAGGTGGTGCCAAAAACGCATAAAACGAGTGTGCCATGAAATATATAATGTGAGCTGAAAATATCGCGAGTGAAAACAAAAGAAAAAGAAAAGCTTACAGGAGCCTGAGTCGACTGTCATGTTAGCCTGATGGGAACAAACTTCCTCTGTAAGTGATTTTAAAGCATAAGACAGTACCCAGATTTGAAGACTACAATAAGATTTCACTTCTACTGATAATAAAATTTTGGTAGACTACTATGAGATGCATAGCCTAAATGTTATATAATTCAGATGGCTTACCTGTTATTTCAATGCTATATCAAAAAGTGTATATTTTTCAATGTCATTGTTGGTACATTTTACCAGTATTTAACATATTTTCAAAACAAAAATTAAAATAGGAAAAATATGCAATTTGAAAATAATTTAAGAAAAAAATGTGTTTTACAGAGAGAAAGCAACAACAACAAGATTTGTTTTTCAAAAAGCCTTTTTCCAAAAGGTACATCTGGAAAAAAAAAGGGGGGGGGGGGGTCGTCATCTTATAATCAGGGCCGTCTTATATTCGGGACAATATGGTAATCTCTACAATTCTACAGCTGTGATCCTTGGAGAATCTTTGGCCACTCAAACTCTCCTCCTCACTGTGCATTAGGACGATATAGACAGGTCCTCTTCCAGGCAGATTTTTAACATCTTTAGTTGATTGGATGCGGATTTTCAATGTTTTAACTCTTTTCTTACAGCCACTTTCTATTTTGTGATGCTCAACAATCCTGTTCTGCACATCAGAACTATATAGGTTTTACTCCTTGTGATGGGTGATTAAAGGAATTTGGCCTTTGTGTTCCTCATATTTATAATCCTGTGGAACAGGAAGTCATGGCTGGACAATATCATGCTCCTAGTCCCCCTTGTGTGCTAAAAAATGTAAATATGATTGGGAATATACTTTATTATTTTACTCATAAGAATTTCTAGGGGTGCCAATAATTGTGGCCAACATTCACTGGAGAAAAACATTTATTTCATCATGAGATTTTCTCCCCACTTTCAATAGTTTTACTTCAATGATAAGTTAGAATTTTATGAGTGAAAGATAGAAAGATTTATTTTCACAGCTGCCTTTGCTCATATTTATCAAGTGTGCCAATATTAGTGGAGGGCACTATACGTAATATAGTGCATATTTAGCTAAATCCTCTATGAAGTTTTTTTTTTCTAGTTGACTAAATTGAATTATGGACACTGAATGGGTTTCTTGAGGTAAATATTATCTTAAGTGACAATGTTTGCTGTTTTTTTTAATGTCTTCCCACAGTTGATACACTGAGTGAGTGATTACATAGAACATGATACATTTCAACAAGCTATAGGGGTTCTTTCAAAACATCTTTTGATGCTAATTCTTGTTTATTTCATGCTATAACTAGTAGTAAATAAGACAATCTTTTCGTGTGCGCTCTGTGCTGCCACTTAAACTGAGGCAGATACAGCCATCTGTTATGCCACATTTAAGAGCAGATACTTTGTTTCTTGTCAAAAGTTAAAAAACAAAGCTTATTGCTATTACTGGATGGTAGCCATGCTACAAATAATATAGGGCTCTAGACTCATTCTTGCCACTTTGTCACTCTTTTGCGACTAACTTTCACAGTTGGTCGCACATGTATATAATTTGGTCGCAATATTTATATTTTGCTACAACATGGGATTAATCAATGCATGCTGATGAACTTTGTGTATAAACTGAATCATAGTTTACAGTTATATGGTAACGAAAGTGGTTAACATTGAACCCGTTCTTTTTCATCAATAGTATTATTTGTGGCTTGAATTTTGTGAACGGGAGTTCCTCTTTTGCTATCTTATAAGCCGGGCTTCGGATGCTTTCAAATTCGTGATCTTGTCGTCACGTTTTACAAGAAAAGATAATTGTCTGTTTTGCTTACATCTTTACATGTTTCACTTTTTAAGACAAAAACAAAAGATGGATTTATTGTTATTCTTAATTAAAAAGCACAACAACAATAAAACAGTAGGTAGATGACAAACTAGCTTACATAACGTTCATTAACAAAAACGATTAAGATGAGGCATGGCATATACCACTTGCTGTATTATATACCGACTAATAAATTACAGAATGTTTAGCAGAAACTGAGGAAAAGAAAGCCTCCATAGCGTAACGTGAGATTTTCAAAATTAAAACAAAAAGAAAAGTAAAACTGAAGTGCTTACATTTTTTTTCCCACAAGAAAATCAACATGCTCACCTTCTCTGGTTTAAGAAGCAGTCTTTTACTGTACTTTAGTTACTGTACACTGTGTGGAGCAGATGCTTTGGAGCAGTGCAGACTATGCACTCGCACAAATGCGACCATGTCAAATTTTAACTCGCACATTGTCAAAAAATTGTTACAAATGCGACCATTTTGGTCGCAGTCTAGAGCCCTGTTATGCTTGAAGTTTTGTTCACATCAGCTGAAAACCACAGACTAAAAGATTGGTCTTTGAATTTAAGAATCAATAATAGTTCATCAAAATGAAGATCACTTAAAATCAAGAAAACAATATTGTCAACACAAGGGAAAAAAAGTCAGAGGCAGATAACTGAAGTGGGCAGTTCTTACCTTCTTCTTTGTCCTGTGGTAGAGTCATGAGATACTCCAAGATTCTGATCATGGAGGTCATCTGCTCCTTTACCTCAAACTCACAGCACACCGAGATCCAGAATTCCTGATCTCTTTCAACAACAGCCTCCTACACAACAAATAACACAACTGTTTCTACAAAACCTAAGCACAGGGGGTTTCCAGTGTATCGTAAAATTTTTCTGGACATTGCTTATTCAGTAGTAAAAAACTAAAATAGCAATACAGTTAGAAATGTAAAAAACAAGCATGAAACTTTCTTTACCTTTTCAGCCCCAGTTGCACTGACGGATGTTTGTGTGGCATGCTGCTTGAACAGGAGCAGCATCAGGATCCAGAGGAAGCGAGACGGCCCCAGTGTGTTCATCAGCTGGCTGAGAATGGGTAAGCGTCTGTGCTCAGGCACATGAGGCAGGGCATCAACAAACACATGCACGATATGTGATACCACAGTCTCCATATGCCCCTCAGACTGGGAACTTTCACCCTCATGGGCCTGTGGAGAAACAAGAATCGAAATATAACGTCGTAACAGTTTAATTTATGTTCAATAACAACAACAACAACAAAAATATTTCACATTTTATGAAGAAATTATTAGTATAAAACTGTGTAAAACTCTCCACCACTATGATAGGAGATCGTGTGTGGTTGCAAGGGCATTGCCATGTAGTGTTCTAAGGTGTTCTAAGCGGCTTTGATGCATTTCTATGCAAATTTTGGCATATTCTAGGTGGTTGCCAAGGCAATGCTTAATATTATCATATTCTGGTCTCTAGATATGGGTTGAATCCCTCCTTCAGTATAAATCATACATTTTATCATCCACCAGGAAAAATAATCCAAAGAATTCCGATTGTTTACATCAGTAATAGTATAACTCTCCTTACAATATCTATACAAAGTATCAATCATGTCTGTAGTACAAATCATTATTGATGTCTGATACTGACATATGATATTTGATGACTGATATTTAAAAAAACCCCAAAAAAACTCAATATTCTGTGAGATTTTGTCAAAAATGATAATTAGTAGGGCTGGGTTTTGACAAATTTCACAATTCGATTCTCATTCACAAGCTTGCGATTCGATTCAATTCAATTCAATATCGATTATTTTGGATATATATCAGGTACAGTACATGCCAAATTTTCTCAAGGAAAAATAATCTCTCAGCTAATGCTGTAAAATATACATGAGGTACTACATTAGTATAATATTGAAGGTTAAAATTGACTGATTTGTTAAAATTACACAATGAAGTTACAATTAGCCTACATAATATTTCTACTTCAATTAGTTTTGTTTTTTTTAAATATAAACATAATGGTGGCTGTCATAAAAACTTGATGGATTTATTCAAACATAAATTAAACACTGAAGAACAGTAAATTAATATGTTATATGATGCATATATTTAGCAAAATGCCCCTCTATACAGTTTCTTTCTTTTTTATTTTATCAGACTAATGCGTTTATGATCACCGAATATGTTTTTCTGAGGTAAATGTGGCGTTACGTGACAATGAGAACGGATTGATATCGAGATATCGATATTTTTTACCCAGCCCTAATAATTAGACATAATACTTTAAATAGAAAATTATAAATGCCAGTATGTGGCAGCAAGTCACCACTGTGTGTTCCTTGAATGAGTCATTCAATTACTGACTCACCTGATTCACAACGTTTCTGCTAGGGTTTTGTTTGGGACTATTTACATTATTATAATAGTACTATTTTGTTTCGATATAGAGCAATGTGGACAATATTGTGCCTAAATTCTACCTCAAAATATTAACTTTATTTAACTGCCGCATAAAATTAACATCACATTAGAGCTGATATTCAAGAAAATGGCTCACACGACATCAACTATATTATGTTATAAACACAAAAACAAATCATACAGGGACATTTTGTACCACCATATCTAGAATCAAGTCTTTTTGTTTGTTCAAATCTTTGAAGCTCTCATGGAAAGCAGCCATTCAAATGTTTTAAATATATCAAACAGTACATAGAACAAACATATTTTTAAACATACCTTTATAAGAGCAGGGATGACTGCCTGAACAGTCTTGTTGATGACCTGGAAGCTGTAAGTGTCATCCAGTCGCATGATGTTGGAGCCCATGAATGTAAAAATGGGCATGATGTTGTGAAGAACCTTCTCCTAAAATCAGAGAGAAAGACATTTACAGCGGTGTTTGAAAGTATGTGTGTGAGTGAGTGTTTCACGACAGTACTTACAGGAAAGATACCCGCCAAAGCACCGAGCAGAAGGAGAGCATGATGGTGAGTTTGGGGCATGTCTGATATCCTGACACACTGCACTACCAGCTCCACGTTAAATTTATCCTCCTCCAGCACATCTATACACACACACAAATGAAATATTTCCTAACAATGTTTCCCGATTCAAAAAAACTCAAGAGAAAGCGACAAATAAACCCAGATGGTTATTATTTCTCAAGGTCTGCAAAATTATCTCACACCCTCATGTAAAGTATTACCCTCTGCATTGGGCTAAAGAAAGTAATGAAATCATTTGACCCTAATCATAACCTTTCTAATCTTTTTTTAGGCATTTCATGCCATATTTCTGGTACCTTTGCTGATAGGCCCTCCATCAGGAGACAGTTTCTGACAGACATTCAACAGGCAGCTGAGGATGAGTTGTTTTGTGTACTCAAGATTTTCCTGTTCAGCTGAGGCAGGCTCCTGACATCTATAGCACACAAATGAAACAGCATTCACAATCCATTATACTTTTGTGTGACATATGTGAGCTTAAACATATGTAAAAATATAGCGGTAGATGCAAGCTTAACATACCTGGAGAGCAGAGTAAACAGAGCGGGCACAAGACACTGGGCTCTCCTTAGCTTTTTCTTGTGTTGCAGCAGCTCTAAAATAAGGGTAACTCTTGGCCAAGAGACAACATTCTCCTCTGGAACTACCCTGGATGATTCTTGTGTTTTTCTGAGAATAAAACTTGCGATTTAAATCTTCAAATCTTCCAGAATTGGAATTTGGAGTTGATTAATTAAGGACAGCAACTCACCTTGTTTGCATTTTACTCCTGCGTGTTTGTACTACTGTAGAAGTAACTTTTTGTTTATCTACAGGCATCAGCTCATTGGCCACTAGCTCTGCATCCACAGCAATCTAAAAAAAGGGACACAGACGAACATGGGTTATTTATATACAAGCACAAAACATTACTTCTAAATAATTTTATTTAAAATGGATATGAAAAGAAAATGATTATTTTTCATACCGCTTTAAATACACTGTTTATAGTTTGGGCACATGCAGGGTTTTTGTTCTCCACCAGCAAGTCAAATAAAACAGAAATAATTTTCTGCTGAATCTTTTCATCTCCAAGAGCAGTGAAGAACGGCTTGGTGATCTGAGGAAACATGCAATCAAATTATAACAAAACATCCTTCGTCACAGAACATAACGGTGCAACAGTTTTTTGTTTTTTTACCTCACATTATAGTGACAATTCTAAGACAAATGACAAATTTATTAATGATGGAGTATGTGAAAACAAAACTAAACTGTGAAGTCTTAATGGACCAAATTTTCCAACTGTCAATCTCCAAGCAAAAGGTGTCAGTCCAAAAATAAAATCGAGATCCTTAATAGGTTAGTTCACACAAAAATGAATTGTTCTTGTGTGTCATGTAAACATGTTTGGCCTTCTGCAAGAGCCAATAAGGTTTATTTTGGCACATCAAACAAGTATGGTTGAGATTCTGTTCACCATATTTGTGACCCTGGACCACAAAACCAGTCATAAGTGTCATAATTTCTAATAATAATCTGAAAGCTGAATAAATAAGCTTTCCATTGATGTATGGTTTGTTAGGATTGGACAATATTTGGCCAAGATACAACTATTTGAAAATCTGAAATCTGAGGGTGCAAAAAAAAAAAAATCTAAATACTGAGAAAATCACCTTTAAAGTCGTCTAAATGAAGTTCTTAGCAATGCATATTACTGATCACAAATTAAGTCTTGACATGTTTACTGTAGGAAATTCACTAAATATCTTCATGGAACATGATCTTTACTTAATATCCTAATGATTTTTGGCATAAAATAAAAATGGATAATTTTGACCCATACAATGTATTTTTGGCTATTGCTAAAAATATACTCCAGCGACTTAAGACTGGTTTTGTGGTCCAGGGTCACATTTGATGAGAATTTATCAATATGACTAAAAACCTTAACTGAATCTGTTCATTATATAAAGTGATCATGTCTCTTCAGAAGATACTTTTTTTTTTTTTTTGTTGAACAGCCTGCATCACTATTAAAGGTCGCTTTGCTATATCCTACATAGTTACAGGCTTCTTAAGAATATAAAGCTTTTTCTAAATGTCCACCAACCTGCTCCAGGGCAATAATCTGGAAACTAGGCATAGTAGGGTACGGCTTTGCTGAAGTGCCCAATGCCCTAATGAAGACCTCTAGGCATCGAGGGTTTTTGACCAGTATAGGTGCAGATGTCTCACTGAACTTGCTAAGCAGGAGCTGCAGGAGGTAGGCCTCATCTGGCAGGAAGGTGCATGAGTCTGGAGCACACTGCTCGAGAAGTCGCTCCACAGCAGGCAGAAGAATGGCCAAAATGGGCTGGACAAAGGGCATTATCATAATAAAAGCATGACAAACTAGCATCAAACACTTAAGTAAAAGTAACTGATAATTGTAATTGCAGTGTAAATGCATTCATGCCACCTCAGAGCAGCATTAAACAGTTTTTGTCAATACATGTAAATGGAACTTCAGATACTGTACAGCTTATGTGTCACCTTTGCAGAGCAAAGATGGATTTTCCCACCTGTTCAGAACTACTGTTTTAGTATGTTTCATGGTCATGATCATGAAACACCTGATGGAACATGAAACATGGACTGCACAAACCACTTCTATATAAAAAAAACAAAACAAATAAACATACTACTTGAGGAGATGCAAACTAAAATGATCAGTTTGGTAAGAGTACCTCTCCATGAATGTCCCGAAGTGCTCGCAGCAGTGTTTTGCAGGTGTAGGCAGGGCAGCAGGGTAACTGCACACACTGAAGGAGCTGCTCAATTGACGCCAGCTTTTTCTTTTTATCTTTCAATAACAGTCCCTCCTCGTATATCTTGGACAGCGCCTATGGTAAAATCAGAAGTAATATTTCTTAAACAGTTTTGATTTAGGCATCCAACACTTCTAGAACTTACTCACCACAAAATGGAAAATCCTGTTTAACAAAGCTATGATGCTGTATTGTGCTTTGACTGACCTGGCTGAGGTATGAGGGGTCAGCGATGATTTCCTCTGATGATCTGAGGAGGTTCTCCACTAGTGGATAATAAGGTGATGAAACGACCCCTGAGAGAGAGTGGAGCACAGCAATGGCAGCTCTACGAACTTCACACTCGCCTGAACACAGACACACCAGCAAGGATGGCACCACTGCAAAAACAAGACCAGTGAGTTGTATATGAGTCATGGCTGAGAACAAGTTCCAAAAAAAAAATCTAAAACCTTAATTTTTTTTTTTTTTTTTACTAAATTAAAACCAGAATTGGATACAGATAATAAAAGTATCTTAGTAGTCTTAGATTTCTTTTCTTAAAAAAAGTAACTAAATATGTTAACTATGAACATGATTAAATATACTCAACTAACACAACATCCCGAAATAAAACAAAATAAAACAAAGCAAAAACAATTCATATGTAACTAAACCAGATGTGAGAGAGACCATATTGACATACCTGGTGAGGAACCTGATGCCAGCAGGTTGAGGGTTTTTACTGGCTGATTGCAAAGCAAAGCCTTTCCCACATAAAGAGCCTGAGTTTGCAGTATGGCACTAACTCGACAATCCAACTGATCACCCAAATTACTGTTGTAGCCCCATAAAAGAGAGAGGAACTTAAACAGGGTTACTGGCTCATTCAGGTGAACCTGCAAAATGACACAGCCGGAGAGAAATTAGCCATCTATCCAATGCCATTGATTTTACTGAAAATAAATAGTAATGTAAAAAATAAATCTTCAGTCATGCATTTCCTGACTGTCACAATGGCAGTATCTGGCGTAACTATAGTAAGGCAAGAATGAAAAATATGCTCAAGAACAGCATATTTATATAGGGCGACCATACATGCCATTTTTCCCAGACACATCCTTGCCAGGATTTGTTTTGGCTTTGTTTTCCTGTTTTCATACTTGCTGAAGGTAATGATCGAAAAGTAGTTTGACCAATAACATGCAGGCATTGTACATAATGGACCAATCATGGTGTGTGAGAAGGTGGGATCTACGGTCAAAGCGATGCAAATACATGTACATGGCCTATTAGTTGCCTTTGACTTAAAGCGGCGCGGCTCATACCGATCAGTGTTTGACATCAAAGTACCTCGAGAGCGTTTTGAAAGCATAAGGAACCATCTGTATGGTACTCTGATCTCATACACCGATCAGTCTGTACATGCAAGCAAAACCAAATCCTAGATATATTATGCAATATAGAAATCCCGGCCAGGACGTGTCCGGGAAAAATGGCATATATGGTCAGCCTAATTTATACAAACTACTAATGTGCCTCAGCTACATCAATAACATTCATAATCAACAGCATGATATTCCACCTAGAGGCGTTAAGTATAACACAGTATCTCTGAAGAGAATACATTACCTGTAACAGAGGCTGCATTAGGCTCTTGAAGCAGGGAGCCAAGGGCCCTTGACTGGCCCCTGATATCACAACGTCAAACAGACGGAACATGAGATGCAGGTAACAGCAGGTATTGGCATCCAATTTCTCTGGGTTCCACCATGGCTCATCTGAAAAACACAGTCTTGTTAACTAACAATTACATTACAATGCAATGCGATTTTTAGCACCATAAATCTCTTTTAGATAATGAATTATTCAGGCAAATTACGTGGGCCACATTTGACCATTTTGAGATTATTAAATATTAAAGGGGTCATATGACGTTGCTAAAAATAACATTTTTGGTGTAACGCAATGTGTTTATGCAGTTTAAGGTTAAAAAAACACATTTTCCACATACTGTACATTATTGTTGGTCCTCTATGCCCCGCCTTTCTGAAGCGCACTGATTTTAACAAAGCTCATTGTTCTGAGAAGCGAGGCGTGCTCTAAATTGGCCAGCTATCCAGTGCATTTTGATTGGCCGAATACCTCAAGCGTGAGACAGAAATGTTACGCCCCTTACCGTATTGTGATGCCGTGTCCTGACGCGATGACACAAAAACAATAAAACGCATTACAAACGAGGCATTTGTTGCATCCAGTGGGGACATAATTACTGATTATAATGACTTATACTGTCTTTTTATGCGTCGCATTGCATCGCACCGTGTAAACATTACCATGTCTGCATTTGTGATCAGAGAAACGACAAACAAGCACTACTCTACACAGCTCAAAACCTGTGAATAGTCAGTGGCAAATTCTTTAAGTATGAAAACATACTTACAGGCTGTGAGTCAGAAGCGCCAGACTGTCCTTGCAAAGTTGGAATTGCCCCACTTTATAGAAACAGTCTTTGAGCATAGCTGGCAGGCTACTCCCAGGTTCAGGAAATAGTCCTCCGTAAAATGCGCTGCACACACTCTAATATTTGGGTTGAACTGTTCTGGAACAGTGTTGTAAATACAACTTAACCACTGATTTCTAGTTCTTTTTTCTTAGAAGAAAGATTTGTCCTCTTTTGGAAGCCCAAACAAAGTACTTTCGCTTTCACAACGAAACACATTGTCTCCAGGACATGGCGCCTGCGGCAGCAACAACGCTACAGCGAGAATAAAAGTCCCGCCCTCTGTCATTGCGTATACGTTTGGCCAGTGTTTTGCAAATCTACCCACACCGTGACGTAGACATGTGGGGGCGTGTTTGAATGAGCCGTTTTAGGGGGGCGTGGTCAAGTCTTAACTTTTATAAAGAATATCTCTTTGGTTTTGAGACTTTAGTCTTTGCAACTTCAGAGATCTTATCTATGCACAAACAGCTTGTAACACTCCAAAGAGAAAGGAAAAGTTGAAATCGCATCATAAGACCCCTTTAAATATTTGTAGTGAATGCCTTTAATCATAGAAATGCCCTGCACTCTAAACACAATCATTACCCTTAAAAAACAAATTTTTCTTATACATATAACCAAAAAGAGATTTATGCAGCTGAATACTACTACTCAATAGTTTGGAGTCAATACACTTTTTTTCATAAAATAAATCCAGCGAGGATGCATTAAATTGACAGTAATGACTTTTACACCATTACAAAAAAAAAAAATATTTCAAATATATAAAAAATAATATTTCAAATGCCGTTATGCTGAACTTTCTATTAATTAAAAAAAAAAGAATTGCATTTTCAAAACAATCAATCCATCCATTCAATCTGTATTTACTGTATTTTTGCAGTCTTAGTCTTAGTGAGGATAAGAGACTTCTTTCAAAAAATAAAACCTCTAAATGGTATTTTTTCAGTTTACATAAAATGTAAGTTGCCACAAACAATGACATACAGTGGGGTGAAAATGTTTTTGCCCCGTTCCTGTTTTTTTTTTTGCATATGTGTCACACTTGAATGATTCAGATCATCAAACAAATTTTAATATTACACAAAGATAACCTGAGTAAATATAAAATGCCATTTTGAAAAAATGATTTAATTTATTAAGGGAAAAAAGCTGTCCAAACCTGCCTGGCCCTACGTGAAAAATTAATTGCCTCCTAAATCTAATAACTGTTTGTGCCACCCTTTGCAGCAACAACTGCAATCAAGCGGTTGCGTTAATTGGCAAGGAGTCTTTCACATCGCTGTGGAGGAATTTTAGCCCACTCTTCTTTGCAGAATTGTTTTAATTCAGCCACATTGGAGGGTTTGAGCATGAATGGACTGTTTAAGGTCATGCCACAGCATCTAAATCGGATTTAAGCCCGGACTTTGACTTGGCCACTCCAAAACCTTAATTTAGTTTTTCTTGAGATATTCAGAGGTGGACTTGCTGGTGTGTTTGGGATCATTTTCCTGCTGCATAACCCAAGTGCGCTTGAGCTTGAGGTCACAAACTGATGGCCGGACATTCTCCTTCAAGATTTTCTGATAGAGTGCAGAATTCATGGTTTCATCAATTATGGCAAGTCATCCAAATCCTGAAGCTGGAAAGCAGCCCCAGACCATCACATTACCACCACCATGTTTGACTGTTGATATGATGTTCATTTTATGAAATGCTGTGTTGGTTTTACGCCAGATGCAACGAGACACACACCTTCCAAAAAGTTCAACCTTTGTCTCAGTAGTCCACAGAATATTTGCCCAAAAGTCTTGGGGATAATTAAGATATTTTTTGGCAAATGTGACACAAGCCTTTGTTTTCTTTTTGGTCAGCAATGTCTTTTGCCTTGGAACTCTTCAATGGATGCCGTTTTTGCCCAGTCTCTTTCTTATTGTTGAATCATGAACACTGACCTTAATTGAGGCAAGTGAGGCCTGCAGTTCTTCAGATGTTGTTCTGGGTTCTTTTATGACCTCCTGGATGAGTTGTCATTCCGCTCTTGGAGCAATTTTGGTTAGCCGGCCACTCCTGGGAAGGTTCACCACTGTTACAAGTTTTCTCCATTTGTGGATAATGGCTCTGGCCGTGGGTCACTGGAGTCCCAAAGCCTTAGAAATGGCTTTATAACTCTTTCCAGACTGATACATGCAACTACTTTGTTTCTCATCTGTTTTTGAATCTCTTTAGATCGAGGCATGATATGTTGCTCTTTAAGCATGCTTCACTTTGTCAGACAGGTTCTATTTAAGTGATTTCTTGATTCAACAGGTCTGGCAGTAATCAGGCCTGGGTTTGGCTAGAGAAATTTAACGCCGCCTTCTAAAATAATGTGGTTAATCACAGTTCTTTCATGTTTTAACAGGAGGGGGGCAATTAATTTTTCACGTAGGGCCAGGTAGGTTTTTTCTCTTAATGAATTAAATCATCATTTAGAAACTGCATTTTGTATTTACTTGCATTATCTTTGTGTAATATTAAAATTTGATTGATGATCTGAATCTTTTAAGTGTGACAAAAATATGCAAAAACTTAAAAAAAACGAAGGAGGCAAAAACCTTTTCACAGCACTGTAAATGTGTGCGATATTTACTACAATCACATCACAGTTCACTGCTAAATAAACAGTCCTGTACCTTTAAATGCAGAATCTGGACATTTGAGTGCCGTGATGAAAAGCCGCAGGAGTGACAGCAGAAGGAGGCCTTGTTCTTTCTCTGCATTGAGGCCAGAGCTCATTTTCTGCAGAAACTCACCCAATATCACACAGACTGGCAGACACTCATTTACCTCCTCACTAGAAGTCTAACATTCAATAAAGAAAGAAGTAAAAAAAAAAATTAATAATAGACCAAATTACAATTTTGTGTAATTTAACCAAATAACAGTGTAGATGTCAAATTTACAATTCACGAAAGGAAAATACAACGCACAATATACTAGTAACTGTATCACTATATATGAAAATTAGTAATCTATAATTATCAGCAGCAGTCAACACTGGAAGTACATGGTACTGATAAAAGTGTTTCCAAAAACACTGAAAGCGAATTCAAACGAAACAGTCTTTTTCTAAACAACAGAAATGATAAGAAAAGAAGCAGTTTCTGCATTTGTGCTCTGACCTGTTCAGGTTGGATTGTGTAGACCTGAAGCAGTAAAGGTTCCAGTAGTTTGTACACACTCTGTGCTGTGTGGAGGTGTTGACTCTCCGTCATGGACTGCAGACTCTGTAGCAGTGCATTACTGAACACCACAAATGCTGCTCTCTCCCGCACACTACTGACCTGACGGCTCAGGATATCACACACATTCTGCAGCTGCAAGATTGACACATGAGACAACACAGTTTGAACTGAGCAAAGACAATGTTGGTTTATTAATATGTTGTTTCAAACATGCATTTATGCGGAAGGTGTTTTTAAGAATGCAACATTTGAAATCATTAAATTATTCACTGTAAAAAAATAAGAAAAAACATTGAAGAAACAAATGCATACAGCGTTAGAATGACGTGAGGGTGAGTAAATGTGAGAATTTTCATTTTTAGGTGAACCATTCCTTTGCTTGGGCAGGAAGTTTGACACTTACAGAGCTGCGTTTGGTTGCATGATCCATGTTGGCCATGTTCTTGATCAGAGTTGTTGTGAGCATTTGGTTGACCACACCGAGCACATCTGATGGAGAGGTTTTGACCAGAACATCCTTCAGCACTATAAATAAAGAAAATGCATCAAGACAACAAGAAATCTATCAGTACTGATTTAATCAAATTATCATCAGATAATGTTCTCTTTCTCTAACTATTTCAAGCCACTATGGGCAGCAAAAATAATATTAACCAGTAATATCAAAGCCTAATTATCCAATTAAATACCAGGAATTATTTCCTGCAGAACATTTTTTTTACTCTGAAATAAGTAGGAAATTGCTAATTGCTAATTAAACAAACCTAAGTTGCTTCAGTCCAAAAAGTGTTAATCTTGAAACATTACTTTCAATATAAAAGTTATTCTAATGAGTACTTTTATTTAAAAAAAAAGAAAAAAAAAAAGACGTTTACCATGACCTGAGGTGGACTAAAAGGCCTTTTACTAGGTAAATGAAAAAATATAATCTACATATCAAATGCCAGAATGGCATTATGTTTTGATTATGTTGATAATTTAGAGGCTTTAAAAATCTAAATCTTAGAAACAGATTTCACTGTAAAACAGCAGCAATGTTTACCTTTGGCCCAACCACGAGTAAGGGGATGCTGGGACAGCAAAGTGGTTTCAGCAACACAAGATGAAATCTGCAGCTCCACACTCTCGGGAGCATCATTGGTCAACACCAAGAAGGGCAGAAGCTCCCAACTAATCTGTGCTTTAAGATCTGGGTTGCCCTCAGTAATACGCGGGTCATCGAGAACTCGCACAGCCTCTTTTAGCACTGAACACCTGCGGAAAACAAACCAGATAAAGCTAAGCTAGTACTTCCTTCTTAGTGTGGAAAATTCATTATTTATATCCCTACATTATTTAAAAAAACAAACTATTTTTGTTGTTGTTGTTGTGGATGTCCCAATTGGGACACATGATTTTTTGAAATGATTAAATGAATTTGAAAGATTTCAATTAAATGTTCATGTTATATTTTGGCTGCATTTGTGAGTTAATAATGTGTAAAACAAGCACATAACTTAATTATTGATTGCGGTGTGATTTACACCCCTAATTATAATTTTTCATTATCATGGATGAAAAGAGCAGCATAGCTTAACGATACATCACAAAACCTATTACGCTGCCTACCTAGGCAGCATTTCAAGTAACTACAGGCATGCTGCCAATGCTACCTTTTAAGATTTCTTATTTTCTTCCCATGCACTTCAGGTATTGAATTCTATTTGAATGATGCACAAAATTGCTGCGTATGTAGACTGTTCCAAATCAGTTAGGAGGCAGTTGACAACTCACTAGGTTTTTGAACAAAGACTACAAGAACACGTTTTAATTTCCATTACATTAAAATTCCTGTCAACTGATTCATTAAGAAGACATCCATTTGTATCGTTCTGGAGGTAAAGAAGGTATAACATTAGTTAACTAACCAGTCTGCTGATGATTTGATGCGATGAAGAAGTGAAATCAAACAGGAAACAGCCTCCTCCGCATCCATAAGGTCCATGTGAAGCTGTCAGGAATCCATAACACAGATTTAACATTTAGATTCTACCAAACATAGGACAAGTTTGAAGTTCACATCACCAAAAGAGATTACAATTCATGACGTTGTCATTTTACCTGCAAAGCTTTAAGGGCAGACAGCACGATCTCTGGCACATCATCCTTTATTCTCTCCAGCAATGCGCCCTTCAGAAATGCCTCATCAAAGCCATTCTGCTCCATAAAAACATACAGTCAGATGGACAACCAGAATCTCATTACTTCATTAACGTGGGTTTCATGGATGAAAAGGGGAAAATAGTAAGCTAACATTAAAGGAGAATACAAAAGATACACACATGTCCTGAGGTGAGGATCTCCTTTAGGTAGTCTACAGCCATATTTCTCACAGAAGGTAGTGGATGATTCAGGCTGAGCATCAGAGAGGTGTCTGAATCTGGCAGGATCTGCATGTAAGAGCAACATTTTAATGTCTTGTTTTGGGGGTTGAAAGATGTGAATGGTAATGGTTAGTAACACTACAAAAACCCAACTAAAATAAATACTTAAATTACATTAGCACAAGGGCTGTCAAAATTATTTTTTCACAGTCGTTGTCACAGACAACTGATGTACTGCACATCTGTGACAGTTTCATATGTTCACTCATTCCAGTTTTACATCAGGTTCTGATTATCCTGTCAGAATTTATTTTGTGATAAATGTCAGCTGACAGTACAATACTGTAGATTATTGGTTACCTTTAAAACAAAGACTAGCTGCTTAAAGCAATAAAAGACCTGATAGACCTACTTGATATTTTCCACAGCTCATAGTTAGAGAGATGAACTGATGAAGCACGTTTTTTTCATGGTCAGACGACACATTTGTGACATGATTTTCCAATGCCATATCCAGTGCACATGGATACCTACAAGTAAAAAACATTTAAAGACAAACACCAGAAACAAAACACTCCTTATGAAATAACATTTTAAGAGCTGTACTACAGCACTAAAGCGCATAAGAGAACCTACCTGGATTCAAACTGTCGTACAGTAGATTGAATTCTCTGATTAAGAGCTGAAATCCTATCCGAGGGAAGCTCATTGCTGCAGGAAACATACTCCTCAAGAAGCAGCCTGCTCAAAACAATAATTGCAGAAGATTAAGAATCTAATACATCATCAGATCATCATACATATATACTGTCCAGGATACAGAGAGATTCACTCATATAAACCACACTTACTTGGCTGCAGTGCTCTCCAGGTTGCTGGAGAGTTGAAGATCCTGAAACACTGACTGTAATAGTCCAGTACTGTCTGACAAACTTTCATTCTGCTGCTCATCTACAGGGACACGATAAATAAAGCAATTAACCATGTAATAACAGCAATTTTACTATGATTAACATTGTGTTATTAGGCATGAATGATTTCGGTATTAAAGAGTGAGTCAGATTAGAAATTCGTTGTTGATTACAACTACTTTCCATGTTTAGAGAAGTGACATTTAAACTAATGGCTGGAATACAGCACATGACTTTTGCCGAATTTTCGGTCTGGCCTCATCAACACTATCTGCTGAGAGTCAGAGCCAGTAATCAGATCTTCAGCAGTCAGAGTTGACAGATTTCACAGAAAACTGCAGTGTATGATGAGCACAGACTTACAATATCTCACAGAAGTGAGTACACCCCTTACATTTTTGTAAATATTTTATTATAACTTTTCATGTGACAACACTCAAGAAATGACACTTTGCTACAATGTAAAGTAGTGAGTGTACAGCTTGTATAACAGTGTAAATTTGCTGTCCCCTCAAAATAACTCAACACACAGCCATTAATGTGTAAACCGCTGACCACAAAAGTGAGTACATCCCTAAGAGAAAATGTCCAAATTGGGCCCAATTAGCCATTTTCTCTCCCTGGTGTCATGTGACTCGTTAGAGTTACAAGGTCTCAGGTGTGAATGGGGAGCAAGTGTTAAATTTGGTCTTATCGCTCTCACTGGCTGCACCCGAAAACTGAAAAATGCTGCCTTCGGAGTAATTAAATATTCATTTAGTTATCACCAAAACTCATTCTATTTTGTTGTAGATCGTTAAGAACTCTCTGAGGATCTGAAAAAAAGAATTGTTGCTCTACATAAAGATGGTGTAGGCTATAAGAAGATTGCCAAGACCCTGAAACTGAGCTGCAGCATGGTGGCCAAGACCATACGGCGGTTTAAAAGGACAGGTTCCACTCAGAACAGGCCTCACCATGGTCGACCAAAGAAGTTGAGTGCACATGCTCAGCATCATATCCAGAGGATGTGTTTGGGGAAATAGACGTATGAATGCTGCCAGCATTGCTGCAGAGGTTGAAGGGGTGGGGGGGTCAGCCTGTCAGTGCTCAGACCATACGCCGCACACTGCATCAAATTGATCTGCATGGCTGTCGTCCCAGAAGGAAGCATCTTTTAAAGATGAGCCTGCAAACAGTTTGCTGAAGACAAGCAGACTAAGGACATGGATTACTGGAACCATGTCCTGTGGTCTGATGAGACCAAGATAAACTTATTTGGTTCAGATGGTGTCAAGCGTGTGTGGCGGCAACCAGGTGAGGAGTACAAAGACAAGTGTGTCTTGCCTACAGTCAAGCATGGTGGTGAGAGTGTCATGGTCTGGGGCTGCGTGAGTACACTGGGCACTGGGGAGCAACAGTTCATTGAGGGAACCATGAATGCCAACATGTACTGTGGCATACTGAAGCAGAGACTGGGCCACAAGGCAGTATTCCAATATGATAATGACCACAAACACACCTCCAAGACGACCACTGCCTTGCTAAAGAAGCTGAGGGTAAAGGTGCATGAGCATCTGTGGGGCATCCTCAAACGGAAGGTGGAGGAGCGCAAGGTCTCTAACATCCACCAGCTCCGTGATGTCGTCATGGAGGAGTGGAAGAGGACTCCAGTGGCAACCTGTGAAGCTCTGGTGAACTCCATGCCCAAGAGGGTTAAGGCAGTGCTGGAAAATAATGGTGGCCACACAAAATATTGACACTTTGGGCCCAATTTGGACATTTTCACTTAGGGGTGTACTCACTTTTGTGGCCAGCGGTTTAGACATTAATGGCTGTGTGTTGAGTTATTTTGAGGGGACAGCAAATTTACACTGTTATACAAGCTGTACACTCACTACTTTACATTGTAGCAAAGTGTAATTTCTTCAGTGTTGTCACATGAAAATATGTAATAAAATATTTACAAAAATGTGAGGGGTGTACTCACTTCTGAGAGATACTGTATATTTAGCTTATTACTACAATTTCATAAAGTCTGAAGATATCGAACAAGTTGAGTTTAGAACACATTAGAGTTATTGTTTTCTAGGGCTGTCGCGATTCGTCGATTTGTCAACTAGTTGATTTTTAAAAATCATCGACTTCATTTGCTCGTGTCAACTAACCGGCAAAACACCGGAAGTGGTGCATTTCACAGACGAGAATCCATAAAACATTATTAGACTATTTTCCAAGGCATAAGCATAATTGTGAATTCACAAACGCTATGATTTAATAAAATAATTATATGCGATGCAGTTCTAATACAGTATATGCGCTTTAATTATTTACATGCGTGTAGGTTACGTATGTGCGTCACACAGTGGCTCCGTTCACAGTAGCTCCACAGAAACTGTTATCATTTACACTTGTGGAGCGTCTCAAACTCCATCTCTGCATGTAGTTGTGAGTTTGGGTTTATTATAACGTTCATCTGGGAACACAATGTGCGCCATTTCATCAGATTTGTAAGGTGAATAATTTATAAATCTACACGAACACAGGAGAATACATCGCGATTTCAAAATCAAAGCTCAAACCCTTGCTCTGAGTTTACAGGTTTTGCTGTCCACATATTAATTTAATTACAGTGGCTATAAGATATCTGTCCTAAAGAAATGGCCAAATATTAAAGATTAAGTGGACATTTAAATTAAATGGTTCTTGGTCAATATTAAACAAGGATTAGGTTGCTAATTGAAACAGATTCTCAAACAAGAAAAAATGTAGAGCGGGACCTGATTTTGTCCACTTGCAATTGATTGGATTGTTAAGATTAAACGTAACAAGGCTACATGTTTTTTAGGTTTTTTTCCCCAAAAACAATGAACACAAATACATAATTTATAACAAATAGAATTTAGATATTCACAGATAGACACTAACCATCCTGGGCCATCACAGAATGTATAAGATGGGGCAGCAGATAACGCAGAAGGGGACTGATGTCATGGACTGTTGCTATACTCTGGAGAGTGGACACCAGGGAGGGGACAGCACACAGGTACCCAAATGCCCTAATGGGAAAAGGCACAAGATAATAAAGCATTTTAGATGCAGAAAAAATGCTAGAGAAAACGTACTAAACAAGACGTTGGGGAACACATCTTATACAACTACTAATTCAAGTAAAATCACTAAAACTTACTTTGGACCAACTACACCTTCTTTCTGATTCTGCAAGAGGATGATAATGCAGCTCAAGCCCTCCCTGGACAGCTGAGGCGTTCGACGTAAAGACTTGCACAACTGCACAGTCAGAGAGTCCACCAGCTGAGCCTCCATTACTACCTTCACTGCCATCTGACACACGATCATATAAGTGGCAGCCGCATAGTCTAAAAGGTTAGATTTCAGGCCCTGGTTATGGGGAGGAAAAAAGCAGAAATTTATTTAGGTTTACTGATAGATATACTGGGAACAGTCATTGACTATGTTTACATGCAGAGCAATACTCATATTAAATGGAATTTGGCAATATTTGGCAACATTTTTTAGTCATGTTTTTTCAGTTTTTCAGTTTTCACCCCTGGAATAAGCCTGTTTTAATCTATTGCATTTAAACACCTAATTCAGGACAGAGTGTGGAAGTGTTGTCAGGCATTTTTGAATTTTGGGAAGGATAATTAAATTTAAGATTACTGTGGAAAGTAATAAATGAGCATACAGTATGGCAGCATCTTCAATCTGCTGAGAAATAACAGAGGGAAAACACGCAGATTGGCATAGATTGGCATGCCTACAAAACAACGTATACATCAATATTCTGATGCCTGTATGCATATAGACATCATATTCAGAATATGGCTGCATCCTGAATATAAAACTGAATTGGAATTTGATGTTCTCAGGGTCCAAGAATAATTAGCAATACATTATAACAAATATATGATCCATCAAAAAAACACACCTGTATACATATATTTATAAACTTAACCACATCTGCATTATGTCACTGAATTGTTGTCTTACCAGTTGTACAAACGGAAGCAGTTTGGCAATAATAGAATTAGTTATCTTCTCCACTGCAACAAGCGCAGAAACAATGGTGGATGCATAGAAAGAGAAAATCACACGCAGCTGCGGACAGTTCCCATCACGGACAAGCCTAGAGTATGCCTACAACATAATTCAATAAAGTATTAGCAGCATTACTGGACTGGCAGACTTTAACCTGCACTAAACCCTACCAGAGTGTCTTACCTTTACTGAATCTGTGACCAAAGAACAAATGAAATCCATGAAGCCTAAATCTTTATAGCAGTGTGTGAGCAGAGTTCCTCGGGCCAGGGGAACACCAGGTTTCTATAGATAAAGCACAGTGTAATTTGTAGAGTCCCAAATTAAGCTACAGCTTTCTTTACACCAACTGCATACATGACAGAATCAGAAACTTTATGGCTTACCTGAAGTCCATGCAACCAGTGCCATTTGTGGGTTGGATCTTCAATCTTCAAAAGTTGGATCACTCGTACAAACACTTTAGTCTCATGATATGGTAGAACACAAGCAATCAGGCTGTCTTGGTTGTACAGATGAATGTGGAATCTGAAATCAGATTTGTATCAGTGAAGACTGCTTCCACGCTACAATATATAGTATATATATAGTTTTTCTGGAGGTCAACCTACACATGGATTACTTACTGCTGTCTCAGCACAAATCAACATCAAATGAATTTACACACATCATCTTTAAATTAAGATCATCTCTAAAATACAGCACAATTTTACCATTTACAAAGTTTATCACACTCTAAAACAACAGTCTGAAAACTGATAAAATGAATTTCACACCTGTGTATTAGCCATTCAATGCATTTCAGAGCAGGCTTGAGCAGAAAGTAAGGTGACAGTCGAGTGAGAAAGAGTGAGATGCTCTTGTCCAGTTTCTTGTTGACCTCTTTTGTCTGAACACTGCGCTCTAAAGTCAAAGAGGCTTGACTAAACAGAGTCTCCTGAAACTCACTGAACGCTGGATCAATACCCATCAGCTCCTCAAGTCCTGTGCAGCCTGTTCAGAATGATCAATAACAGCAGACATTTAGACGAGATGACTATTTCTATTCATTGCAATGAATGATTATATACAGTTGAATGATTACAGTAAACGTTCTGGTAAAAGCTAATCAATTAAAAATTTCAATGTGAAACGATGACTGCAAGATGACCCTAAACTGTGAACAGCTCAACATTATCTATTGTTTATTTTCTTTTAATAAATTGTATGTCAATGTTAACCAGAAAGAAACGAGTAAGAATGAGTCATTTTCTTTATCCATTTTTTACAGTCTTTGTTAAAGCATTTTAAGCAATAAAACAAACCAACCACTTAACACGGTGAATCACAAAATTACAAACTTTCATTCAATGCAAAAATGTTTTTGAAAATCAAAATACTTAAGAGCTTTAGTGAAAAAAAAAAAAACTACAATCCCACGAAGCAATGCAAATGACATTACCGAATTATATAACTTCATTTAAAAATGTTGATTATGTCTTCAAAAACAATAACCTATATTTTTAGTTTATACACATTCAAAATACACATACATTTACAAATATTTAAATATTTTAAAAGCATAGCGAGACTGAGTCGATTATGTAATTTGCAGTGCTTCATGGGAGTGGGTGGTCCCTGCAAGCACTTTTGGCGTGATTTGCTTGTCACAAATCTCTGATTTATGGAATTTTCAACAGGAATTCAGCTGTTCAACATGAATATCTTAAAGATAATAATGCAATAATGAATAATGCAAATAGATGGCTTCATCAAAAACATATACGATTGATTAAACTCTGAACCTACGGCAGGTCTGTCTTAAAAGGTATTATGTGTTATTGTTAAAAAACAAATTTACATATTTATTGTCATAAATCATAAAATGAATGGACTTTTTACTTCTCAACACGATATCAGAAATGTCTCTGTTAACATGGGAATAAAAATTGTCCCAAAGTGCTCAACAGCAACAACCCATTTCCATAAGTACTGTGAATAACGTACAGTGGGGAAAATAATTATTTGATCCCCTGCTGATTTTGTAAGTTTGCCTACTTAAAAAAATAATAATCGAATAATAGAATTAACAAAGTTAAGGCATGTCCATTGGGCACCGAAATGCTCACTGGGTCAGCACGGTCAGAAAAAAACAGGTGGAGAAGAAAAGACACGTTAACTGCAAAAGAATTAAGAATTAATGTGAAGCATTAGGTGAGAAACCATCAGGAACCATTTAGTCTCCAGCACCATCATTTTCCAGAACTGCAACCTTCCTGGAGTTTCAAGAAGTGGAATGTGTCAGGTTCTCAGAGACTTTGCTTGGTTAGTTAACATGTGTCTTTTCTTCTCCACCTGTTTTTTCTGACCTTGCTGACCCAATGAGCATTTCGCTGCCCAATGATCATGCCTTAACTTTGCTAATTCTATTATTGCATTGGTATTGCATTCTTCTCATGGGCATTTAATAATTTTTTTTTACTTTTATTCTTGAGTTTAATCTCTTTTTGGCTCATTTTATCTGTAAAAGAAAACCTGCCTAATAATTCTGCACACCTGAAATAAGGAGTTTTTGACTTTCAGCCTTCATGGACCATTATATATCACTTATAAATGATTAAATAAAAAAATCAATAGTAGTTATTAAGATTGATGTGGTTTGGAATTGGTAAAATGTTCCTGGAAAAAAAATATGACCAAAATATCAACTTGCCTAATAATTCTGCACACACTGTATATGTGTGTTTACTGTGTACATTTATTATGTATATATAAATACACACACATGCATGTATATATTTAAGAAAAATGTTATATTTGTATATTAAATATATTTATATATAATATAAATTATATAAATATAAATACATGTAAATATTTTCAAAATATATACTGTATGAGTGTGTATTTATATATACATAATAAATATACACGGCACACACACACATATATTATGTAAACAAAAACTTTTATTTTGGATGCTATTAATCATTTGACACCACTAATAAAAATATTTTAACATTTGCATATCCAAGCAAGTAATCCATGCACACAAATAAAATACTGCACATAGCAGAAATAATAGTATGAACACTGATGGTTCCTGTATAAAAACCTATTTATAGTACACCCACTTCAATGCTAATATGGTAATGGTAATGGCTATTAGAAAGCAAACACAATTGCACAAAATCATAAGTCATTTATGGACTGGGCATGACTTCTTTGGCATTTTCAGTGGAACAATCTCCTGTTTCATCTAGATAACAGAGGAGTAGATGCTCTGCAGAAGTATATAAACGTGAGTAACTGAATATCAATGAGCTCAGTATACAAGTTCAAAAGAGCAGTGTGTCTTGGAGGAACAAGAAGGAAAAGCTCTAGCAAGACATCTGACTTACCCAGTGCATAGAAGGTGCTGCGGTCCATGCTGGCAGCATCTTTAGGGTCAAAGAGCACAGAGGCCACCACTCTCCGGCTGAGCAGATTAGAGTCATTCTGCGGCAGAGCCAGCCGCTTCAACTGATGTGCTAAAGATGTCATCTAGAGACATATGATAATAATATAAGGATTTCTGTTTTCATACAAACGTAAGTTAACCATTGTACGGTTTCAGTGGATCAAGATCGAGCGCATCATATTTCTTCAAAGGTCAGATTTTACCACAAAATAAATGACATTTTACATTAAGAAATGTAGTAGAAAGATCCATTAAGGATTTTTTTTCATTGTGATATTATTTTCATGAGAATCAAACATATTTACCCTTTTCAAAAAAGTCATTACTGTAAGTTTTTTTTTTTTGTAACTTTCATTAATGTCAATGTGATTCTTATTAGGTTGTCATTACAAATACAATAATGAGTAACAACCTGTCTGCAAATAATTATTTCGACTTGTTTTGGGAGAAACATGACTTGACAGACTTGTGAAATACATAACGTTACAGTCCGCACACGTGATGGACCACATTTCGATACTACATTATTTATACTGCCTTATACTGAGGGGAAAAAAGACGGAGATGTTTAAACGTATGCCTCTATAGTTAAAATCAGCTAACGTTATGTTATCGGAACTCTTTTGGGTTGCCAAAACACATTCTATACCATCGTGATACAGGCACCACAGACAAAAGTGTATCGCATAACAGATTAAACGTTTTAATCTCACCTATGCGTTTAAAAGAATAAATATATTCCCATACCTTTGATTGAAGTTATCACACCAGTTTCCACGTGTGTGAGTCTGCTAGTGCAATCTTCCTCTCTGTTTTGCTTTCGGCAACAGATAAACCTATTGATGTTATACTGCCACCTCGTGCATCGGATGGTTTGAAGCGAATTGTATGCGAACAGAAAACATTTGAAAAACCCACAAAAAGAGCTTACCATGCAAGCATAACACAAGCTATAATAATACCTTTGTACTAAATTGTCGTTCATGTTTAACGCAAATAGTTTTACTATCTTAATAGTTTTATATAGTTTTATATTTTTTTTTTAAATGGTCAAATGTTAGGACTATCTTTATTTTCCTATTATTTAGGAATTGTGACCTACCTGCCCAAGATAACTGAGGCACAGTTTCATATTCCATACAGTTACATATTCCACTGTAGTGAATACATGTAGCAACTTGGAGCTGTAGTGTATAACTCAAGTGATTAAATAAATTATTTAGGCTACAATATAAAATATATATATGAATTATTTATAGGTAAGCTTACTTGAGCCTGGGGTCCACCTATAAATATTTTGTCACAAAATCATAACACTAATGTGGGACATGCTATGCTATGCTAGTTTATTGCCTGAGATGCTCAAAAACTGTGAGATATAATGTATGGGCAAAACCCATCTGTCACCTGCTGTCTCCATCTGCATATACAAAGACCAACAGCCAGTATTTGCAAATCCATCCTCTGTGAGCATAGTGTTATATATGCTAATAATATAATATAATGAGCCTATATTTTGTTGTTGTATTTTATTATTTTTGTATTTATTTTATTCACATAGTAGTTGATGAAAAAACAATGATGAGAAAAATAAGATCAATAAGATCAGCTATGGATGCTGTGCAGTGGTTTGGTGAACAGGTGTTTCAGATCATAGCATATATAGGCTACATCCACAGCTGGAATGAATCAGAAGCCAGGACTGATATTTTAATATAAAATAAAACAATATTTAAAAACTGTGCACTGAGTCAAAACCTAATTTATAGCTAGGTTTCACGCTGTATGGAGCCCTGGTATGAGGACTAAAATGTGTGACCCTATAAAAATCAATGTGCTGAGGGGGTGTGAAATGAGACGCGCTCTATGACCCTGTATCTCTGCTGCGCCGCTGCAGCATCAGTGGGAAAGGCAGAAATCTGCAGCTGACTAAATCAAGAGATCAAAACGATCCGGATTATAAACGCACAATCTGTCGTGAAAATCCAAGGCGCATCGCTGTTCTAGTTTCTCGTTTAGTCGTTCATCAACGCATGTGTGATTTACACATTAATCAGCGGGGGTTTTTTTTCACAGACGGGAAGATGGTGCGTTGCTTGTGCCATGCCGCTGACGGATACTCTACACGCATTCATGGGCATTAATTCACCGTTCTCTTCATCATATTCCAAGGCACATTATTGTTCATCAGCGACATTTTTGTCCTGACAGAAACGTCTGGGCCACGGGCTCAGAGATGCTGTTATCGCATCGCCTCGGAGAAGCCTAACAGACCATGATGAAGACCGAATCCTCATCCTCCTCCAAGCCAGCGAGCACCACCGCGCTCCGCAGCCCCTCTCCTCACCGCAACGCGTACGAGGCGGCGGGGATTCAGGCGCTGAAGCCGGCGAACGATGTCTTAAATAACGGCGACGCTCAGGATGGCAAGCCGAAGCCCACCAGCCGCGGTCGCACGTACGGCTCGAACGTGCACCGCATCAAGAACATGTTCATGCAGATGGGCGCATCCTCACCCACCGAGGCTGAAGACGCGCAAAAGGCAAACGGCGACGGCAAAGCGGTGCGTCTCACGCTCCCGCGGGCTGGCAGCCTGAACGAGAACGTAGATCACAGCGCGCTGCTCAAACTGGGATCTAGCGTCTCCGAGCGCGTCAACCGCTTCGATAGCAAAACGGACGCGTCGCCCAGGTACTCGAAGCTACAGGAGACGAGGAAGATCTTTGAGCAGCAGCAGCAGCAGCAGCAGCAGCAGGAGAGGCAGGCGGCTTCTAATCGCGTATTACTGAAGAAAGAACGCGCCGCGGGCTTTCAGGATGCGTCGCGTTTGGATGTGGTCGCGCGTTTTAACGGCAGCACGGAGTCGTTGGATAGCTTGGACGCGATCGGTGGGACCAGCGAGGCTGTGTCGCCCACCGTCAGCCAGCTCAGCGCCGTTTTTGAGCGGGCCGCCGAGCTGCGGAACAACCTGCACCGGCTATCCAACACGCCCCCGCTGCCCCTGCGCGGGGTCACCGGCCGCGTCGGTGCTCTCAACTCAAAAATCATCACCAAACGGGTACGCGCTTTTCCTTCAGGGGCAAACAAGGAGGATGGGGTAAATCAGCACCAGGAGGAACAAGACGCGAGGTGTAGCAGCCTTAATGGAGCCTCAGAGCTTCAAGACGGCATCACAGCTGTAGATACAGAGTCCTTGGAAGAGAAAAAGACAGGGGAGAAGGATGAATCTAGTGCCAATGAATCTAAGACTGTAGATAAGTGTAAGTCAGGACAGGCCAGTGCCACAGAGGCAAAAGGTACTCTTATTTCTGCTGATGTTCGTAATTTGGAAAATGGGGGACTTGCTTCCAATGGAGAGGCCCTGGAGAGAGACACTATGGAGTCTGGCATCACCAGCACTGGAAGGAAGGGCGAGGATGGACATGCTCGTCCATCAGTGGGGGTCAGTAAGAAGGAGGATGATGATGGTACTCTGAAGGCTGATTTGGTGGATATCAGTGCCTACAGTGCAGTAGGAGAAGACTCTGGTGGTAGTCAGCTTGAGGATGAGGAGGATGAAGATGACGTATATGAGCCAGAGTCAAGCTGCTCTGAGATTGCTGGATTACCGACGGAGGAGGAACCGCCCCCGAGCAGGAAAATTAAATTCAGTACTGCACCCATTAAGGTGAGTTTATACCACAAAGGAATATTTCACCACAAATTTAAATTCTGTCATCATTTACTCACTCAAAAACCTGTATGTTCTTCTTTCTTCCTCTGAATGCAAAATAAGATATTTTGCAGAACATTTCACCTGCCTTCTCCAACTAGGGCAGTGGTTCTCAATCAGTGGGCCTCTGCAAATGGGGGCTTCAGGATAACGTAGAAGTATTTAAATTAATAAATTGTTAATTACAGATAAAATAATTTAACTGTAGTCAAGATTAAAATGCTATAAATACACAAAGTGAAGCTGTAAAATGAAATCATGTTTCTTAACCCTCAATTACTGTTGTTATAATGTTTATATAGCTTGTGAAACGTATGGAATCATTCATATATCAATACTTGCAGTTTCTGTTTATAAAAAAGCAACTTTGTCATAATTACAGCGTAAATATCTAAAAAGCCTATATATGGGGCCAAAATGTTTTGTTGGACAACGTGGGGCCTTAGAGTCAAAAATGTTGAGGACCACTGATCTAAGCTTTATCAAGCTCCAAAAATGACAAAAAAACACCGTAATGTTACATAAGAGTTTCATAAAGGCAGTCCATGTGACTTGTGTGCTATATCTAATCTATTTTATAGCTTTATATGAGGAAAATTGAAATGATTTACTGAAAATCTTCTGCTGAAGATGTGTAATTTGTATCATTGACACCAGACACCACTGGATCTCACAAGTCTCATAACCAGAAAATCTTATTATGAATGAGATTTGAGAGTTATGATGGAGGGTATGATTTTCAATGTGTGCATATTTGATATATTTATTAGACATTAGGAATATTTAACAAAAAATTAGGACACTAGCCATGTTTTTTGGTAGGTGATTTATTCACATTAAAAGGATTCTTTTGTAAAGCCTTTGATTGCTCTGTATTTAGATGAACTGTGTTTTTTATGTCTTGTATGGCTTTTGTCTTATTTTAATGTTCATTAAAATGAATGAGAGGGGTCTGGTTCATTTAAAATGGTTGCCTAGGGACTGGCGTATGTGTTGGGATGAGTGAATGAATGAACTTCATATATTATATCATTCAGTCTTTTATTTGTCAGTTTCTATAGAAGCCCCAGTCACTGTAACTGTTTGTACACTTTTAGAGGCTGCAGACTGGCACAGACTGAATGAGCTGAATAGAATATAACATAATCCAGACTGTCAGTCGGTTTGTCTTGGCATCTATTCTCTCCCAAGCGCTTCCTCTCTTTGATTAGGTGTGACATTTATCCAGGACAAATGCTGACCTGACATCAGTGGCTGAGGTAACAAACATACCTCAGACAATGTGTCTGATAAGCTCAGCTGGTCTGCTTGTGGTCAGGATGTAGCGAGTTCTGCTCTGTAGATCTGTGTAAACATGAAACCAAACCAACATTTAACAACAGATCCTTTCAGGACACCATGTCAAACAAAATTGTCTCTAGAATGAGAATGTCCCTCCCCCTAAACTGCAATCAGTCTAAATACAATTTGTAATAATGAAGTTGCAATTTAGTACATTTAAATATATTAACTTATATTACCAATGATTTCAAAACTAATTTGAAGTAAAACTTTTCATTTGACATTATTAGATAACTGCTCTTTCTAAAAGTACTTCACGTGGTTTAGTTTAAAGATTTACATATATTATTCTGTTCACATATGGTATTAACATCCATTTCAAGCAAACATTTAGCTAAAGCAGGGGTTAAAAGTCCAAAAAGGTTTTAACATAAATGTAAAGCTACATTTTTGAAAATTCATGCAAATTAAATGCCCTCTTACAGATCATTACTAGAAAACTGAGAACATTCAGAAATCTTTTTCAATGTCATATAAATATAAATGGTTTACAATTAAGTAATTATGAGCTGCCCGGTTCCGCATGTATGTCTGAAAGCGTGAACAAGCTCCCATGATGCATCTGAGAGAAAGGTGTGAGTCTTTCAGATGCAGGCAATGCGAAAACATGACGAAACCCCTCCTGTAAGTGATAAGAGTAAAAATAGCTGACCTATGAATAGATGAAAGTAAGGGGTAGATTTATTGTGGATATGCCAGTATCACTGATAGATAGGAGAAATCCACAGAAAAACAGTAGCTCTTTTAAAATAGTCAGGGCTGATGCTGTTTGTGAGAACCAAACTCACAATGATCCTGTAGTCTGTTAATGATTGTTCAAGAGAATGAAAGAATGCAACTCCAAGGTCTGTAGTCATGTTGTAGAGATGGAAATCACAATAAAACCACCACGAGCTGTTTGAGTCAGATTTTACTGAAAACACTTAACCCAAAAATGTCATTTATTTTATTACTGTCGTCTAAACATGTATGGCTTTCTTTCTTCGGCAAAACACAAAAGGAGACATTTAGCATAATGTTCACATACCACATTCCACTTTCCATGCGGAAAAAAACCCAGAACAACCTAGCAAACGTCATAGGCAAAACTGGAACAGGAAAGTGGCTCTCTAGGAACAGGACTGGACAGCCCTGGCACAGGCAAAAACTAAAAACAGAACATCTTAGCATATAATTTCCATGGCAAATATCCAAAACACTCATTGCGGCTGTTATTTTTCTCAGAAAATGTGTTTAATAATGTATTGGAAATAAGACAGAAATAAACATTAGTGGCAATAAAACACCAACAACTTTTGTTCCTTTTCACACAAATTATGATTACAGGGGAAGATTATCAGTTAACACTGTGTTCCTTGCACAATATTACATTATGACCTTGAAACACTTTTACCATAGCATGTGATTTGTAAACAAAAACATTTGTATGGCTTGCACGAATACATTTGTGTGCATATGTATGGCTTTTGTAAAGTAGTAAACTTGCTCTGTAGCTCACCTGGTAGAGCACTGGTATGAAGCCTGTGCAACAGCAGTCAAGATTATAGAGCTCAAAGACTCATAGCAAGACAATGTATAATATATATATATATATATATATATATATATATATATATATATATATATATATATATATATATATATATATATATATATATATATTAATGCCACCAGGCTGTTTAATAAAACCGCATCTACAATGGAGAAAAAATGATATTGCTATAGGTTTTGAAAAAAAAAATGTAGCCAGAGAGTCACGTATTTCCAGTGAGTCTGGGTTGAAAAATCTGTTTTCAAGCATAAGGCACTGTCAAAAAAGTTCATTTAGCATTTACTTTGCACCAGCATTTCTGTGCAACCTTTAAATTGTGTAAAAACTGTTTTTAACCACTTGTTCTCAATCTGGAGACTTCGTACAGTGTTTTTCACTGGTGTGTGAGATCATATAGAGGCTGCAGGCCGAGGAGACAGCATTCAGTCGCTGCCAAGCTGTGGCTGCCTTTGTGTTGGTCAGTAAGTGGCCGTGTCACTCCCTCTGTCTCTCTCTCTCTCTCTCTCCTTCTGTCCCTTTTTCACCTCCTTTCTTATTTGCAGACAGAATTTGGGACAAAGTTTTCTCCCTAAATGAATTTAACAGCTCTCCGTCAAACACAAGGCCTGTTGTGCTGGCTAGGGTGTTGGGTCTTTATTAAACCTCTCTCTCTCCCTCTCTCTTTAGGCTGGAGAGTTGAGGCTGACCTAAGAGGCAGATCTCACACTAACCGCTTTGTTCTCATTTTCTTCCCTCCCTCTCTCTCTGCCCCTCTTTCAGTTGCTCACTTCTTCTCCTCTCTGTGTCCTTCTTCAACCCATATTCATTTAAGATGAACATATTCATTCAAGTTCATCTAGTATTCTTTTTGATTTTCATCTTCCTTTAATCTTTTGACTGCCAAGTCACTCATTCCCATTTTAATCCTATTTTTTCCTCCTCTTTCTCTCTTTTACTCATTTCCCATCTCTCTTTCATTCGCTGGCTTGGCAGTGCTTATAAATAGCAGTATTGTCGCTGTCAGTCCTCCCCTGCAAGGCGTTGTGCACACCAAACGTTCAAACTTACAACCTTTTTCATTAAGTCTCTCTCTGTTACATTCTCCATCTACACAGTCAGTGTTTCATCCCTAAAAGGGTGAAAAAATCGTTCTATATTTTACACCTCACCATGTGATCCAGAATCAATAAATGTCAGTTATTCTGAGCTATAAACCTGAGTATCAGTAAATTATTATATATATAGAAAGAGAGGCTGTTAAAGTTTGTGAAATGATTTGTAAAGTTATATATCCCTATACTGGTCATTTTATGCCAGGAAAAATGCCATTATCTGTTAAGAATATTTCCTTTGACCCTGAAATACAATTCAATGCATAATTTAAAAAGAAATCCTTCATGTTAACACAGTACATTGGGCATTGAGTGTAGTTATTCAACATTTTTATTAGCTAGTGAGTGAAACTTACAAAGAAATATCTGGGTCATATTTCATCCCAAAATCAAAGGAAAAATTATATATTTCTTAAAGAATATAAAGATGTTTTTAAAAATCATTTTAGAATCAAGACTGTGGAAGACAAGACAGTTGTTATACTCTAATAATCTATTACATGATGTGCATGTTTGTTATATTATTAGCTTTTATGCATGGAAAAGAGTACTTTATTTAAAATCTTTTTTTTTGTTTAACACCAGAAAGAAGTGGAAGTGCATCTTGGCTTGGTTATATTTTAGTAGGTTGTGTAGGAGAGGAATGAATGTGTAGCAATGAATTTGGTCTGATATTTTGAGGCATTTCTGTAGACAGCTGACAGATATATCAGGATCGTGCAGACAACCCAGAACTGTCTGTGAGTGAGACTAAAGAGACGTTCCTCCTCACACCTCTGCGCCTGAGGGACAATACAGGAAGTTTGACTGTACTCACATCAAGGTGGCTTTGGCCTACTTCACATTTCAGCCTCGTGCACCTTGAAACCTATATAATATATGCTAGCTTAAGAAAAAAAGGCTGCTTATTAGTGCATTTTGGTAGTATGATTTTACTCCTATATATAATTAGAACAGAGAGGTGTGTATTTATAGGAAGTGGAATCGTATTTGAACAGCAGGAGTGGTTCATTCATTCATCCTTCATTCTTTAGTCAGTCCCAGCACATCATTAGGATAAAATCCAGCTTGCCTCGCAGATCTCACCATATGCTACATTATTGAACAAAGCCGCAGAACAGCAGGATATAGATGATGTTCAGGAATGACTGCCTACATTCTACAGTATGTTGTCTTTTGCCTGCCTGGCATGTATTTTCCATAACTGTTTTGGGAAAGCTTTGTTTGTATGAGCTATATTGCTGCTAGCATTATCTGTGGTGTAGCCATAAATGAAATGGTGCAGTATGGTGGCCCCTTTTATTTATATATACGTTTATGCATTTGGAAGACACTTTTATCCATTTTTTTCACATTATCACATTTTGTCCACTTTGTTTTCATTTGTTTATGCATTCCCTGGTAATCAAACACAAGATCTTCACTGTAAAAAATGACTGTGATTTTAACGGTAAAAAACTGTTAAATGGTTAACGGTAAGTTCCCCTACTATATACGGTGAAAAACTGCAATGGATATTTCATGTTATTTTTTGGTAAAATATAGTTTTTGCAAGTGAAATAGAATGTAAAATTTACAGTGAAAACCCAGAAATTGACATTCACAGAATTCCCTGCATTACATTTCAAATTTGATGTTGTTTCTTTGAAATAACGGTTTCTTCTTAGTTTTTTCTTATCAGTTATGTTGATCAGGGTTGTATGTTACATCTAATGTTGTTAAATTAATATTTATTGCATTATTTCAGTATGGTGTTACCATGATGGTGTTTAGTGTTTGAATGAATAACAACTTCTATATATATTAGTGTTTTCTTTCTTAGCTTGTGGAAAAGCTGTTTGTGATGAGCTTTGGTTCATTTGGTTCTTTTGCATTCATGACTTTCTCATCACCATCTGATTTTGATGGTTGTCAGTGTATTACTAAAGTACTAAACAGATTTCAGAACTTCAGTAGGTTGGAATTTTAACATTGTATCGGTTAATGAAGTAAGTTAAATCCGTAAACCCTTATATTTTGCTACTGTATTTTTTACGGTAAAATTCTGGCAACCACAGCTGCCAATTTTTTACCGTAAATTAATTAATTAATTTTTTTTTACAGTGTTGGCTTACTGTTTGAGCTACAAGGGTATAACTGGCCCTAAGCAAGTTCTACAGGGAGTACTTGTAAAGCACTCTTGGAAAGATTTCTGTTTTGTTTGTTAAACCTATAAAACAGAAATTATGACTTCAGGGTTGTTAAATTCATTATTAAATAACAATTTTCAAAGAATCTCACACACTTTTCTCTTCTTCGCAACAATACAGCTTCAAATACAATTGCCTCCAGAATAATCAAAACTTGTAAAAGACAAATAAGTAAGAACTTGGGTCTCTTTTTCGCCCAGAGTATTGATTACTTGTAAAATTGCTAAATGCTAAGAAACATCCAGTATAATATGAGTTAAAAGAAAACTTTTCTGGTTTAGGAATCAATAAAGGTGTCGTAGGGTTCCATACAATGAAAAAGATAGGGAAACACTGAACTGTATTTTGCAGTGTACTCTGTTCCTTTGCCAGTATTTCACAATTTTTGCTTACTTTACTGAACATAGTGTTTTTAAATGTTTTATTAAAATTACATTTATTTTCATATTGTCAGCCAGAGTAACGATTCAACTGATGTCTTATTGTTAAAGTGTGTGCACTTATATAAATAGAAGTGGATATGATCCACTGCATAGACCAAATCAGTTTAATTTTGCAAATTACTGAATAGATGCAAACTTCAAAATTAGCATGACCCAGTGAGAAGTACGGTGCAACTAAACTGCATTTTATTGTATTTTATTTTATAAATACATAACATTTTATTATGTTTTATAATATTGTCAGCACTATACAATTTATATTTGACTTAGATTATTGTAACTCTACACTTATTTACTTGTAGCTAGAAGAGTTAAAATATAGTAACATGGGGTGTTTGAAGAGAATGGGGGAAAAACACCGGAAAACCTCTGCCTCATGTGTAAGCAGAAACATGGAGTGCCTTCTGGTGTTCACAAATCTATTCCTGTCACCTGGAACAGAACCAATCTTACTGCAACTCTCTCTTGTTCCTGACCTCAAGCAGAACAGAAAATGTCAGTGGTTGTGGGCAACAACTTTTCAACCATGTTATTTGGATTTATTCTTTTCCAGCAGACTATTAACAGTATTCCTTACATGGGTTTTCCAGTTAGAACTTCTCTTCACATTTTATTTTGTTCATTGTTACAAGTGTCTTGTGTTGCATAAGCAGACTTTTTTTTGCATTATTCTTGTCATAACCACTATCTCCCTAAAACTCAGATTATTTTGATACAAAAAGTTAAATTTCTATATTAAACCATAATGAGATTGAGACTTTGACTTTACAGTAATTAAAAGAAAATCAACTTAATAGTCCTAAAATAGGCTTTTTTTTTTTTTTTTAACCAAGATTCTTACAACACTTGAGCAAGAAAACCGCAATTCCTATAGACTATTAATGATATTTACTGAACATTTATTGTCATTCATACCTTTAGTAGGGTAGCAGAGCCAGGATGGCTGCGCAGAGTTTGAGCGGAGGAGGGGTATTCCTCGCCATCTGTTAAGAGATGTGACCTACTGGCACTCTCAAACAACTGGAGCACCACTGTCTGCCTCTCTCTTCCTCTTTCTCATTCTATCCTCCCCCTCCTTAATCCGATGTTTGTGTCCACCGGGCACCACCAAAAATCCCAGCCACACAGTCTCACTGAATCATGTGGCCATGGTAGCTGGTCTCAGCTGGTGTATGTGAAGCTTCATTTTGCTATTGGGGAATAGGTGCAGGTGGACTTAAAGCACAGATGGGAGTAAAGCACAATTTTTCTCTCAGGGGTTGTGTTTAATGTGGGATGTGCTGCTAACAGTGGGAGGCCTGTGGCAGGACATGAGTGGGTGGAATTGAGGGATGAGGATTTAGGATGCTGGTGGTTGTCTGGCACTGGGGAATAAAGACGGTCTGGTGTTATTTTTATTTCGTTACATAACAGGAAACGGCATTCATAGTACATTTTACTTCTGTAATGTGACTTGTGTCTGAGTGAAACAGGATATTCAAGGGGGAAAAGTAGGGCAGGACTTGATTTTATCCATTGGGAAATGATTGGATTCTTAAAAGTAGTCTATATGACAGGTGGCTTGAAAAAAAGGGCTTGGTGGCGTCAACCAGACAGGAAATTATTTTCATAAAAATACACAGCACACACAAATATGGTGCAAACTATCGTTTGTCAATGCATTCCAGGCTTTAATTAATTAAAAGTATATTTATAATGTCTAAAAATTCTATTTGGGTTTGTCCGCCATCTTTTAGACTAAGCTTCTCACAATGCATTCTGATGTTACCTTCTCTGTGGAGGACAATTGCAATGTTTGGCCAAAAGAAGATACCCAAGAAGGCTGCAATACAGAAATAAAATGGACATTTACATGCTTTTTATAAAACATGGTCATCTAGAGCATTTCACATTAACAGTATAAATTTAAAACATGCATGTGTGTTCAGGCCAGGTTAAGTTGGCGCCTGCACCCACATTAAAAAGATTATATAAAACTAGCAGCAAAGCCTCAAGAGTTGCTGTGAAGTGGGCACACCTGCTCTGCCCACACAGCTTTGCTTTCAATAGAAAGCCACTTCAATTCCATAGTCAGTGCATCAGTCTGTAGATAAAGTTATGTTTACAATCAAACAGCTTGCAACGCTTAAAATGTCAGTAAACAGCAAGAGACAAGTATTTGAATCCAGTCGGTGTTCTGGAAGAATTATCAGCCAATGTTGTGAATTATTGGTTATAAAATTTGGAGCTTTAGAGGAAAGTATAACCTTGCTGTGAAACAGAGAAAAACATGGTTGTATTAATAGTAATGGCTAAAAAGGTGCCAGTTGTTGCCACAGCAATGTCATGTAGTCTTTACATGGCCACAAACATAATAATTATTAGCCCAGACAAAGCTTCCCTGATTTGAAACCTATATCAATAAGGATTAAATTGTGTAATCGTCTGCATGTAGCATTTGTGGTACAGACATGAATGATATTTCAAATTCTGAAGCTTGTTGAGTATAAGTGTGCCAATACTTTTCAAAGTGATCAGACAATAACAAAAAGAAAAAAATAATAATAATAATTGAGGGGAGTGTACAGGGAGATCCAGTCATGAAAACATGGGAAATCATAGAAAAATTAGCAGGCCAAATCATTGTGAGAACTGATGGAGAGTAAATGTAAATGTCAGTTCTTATTCAGAAAATTTAGAAAATTAGTTCTTTAAGACTAAATAGCTTATTCAGGAGAGCAGCAACAGTCAATGTCATTAAATGAAGGCGGTGAACTGGATAATTTTATTGATATTTAGGTAACACTTTATTTTGATGGTCCCTTTTGAACATTCTGTTGACACTAAGTAATGTTGCAACTACATGTCAACAAACTCTCATTAGATTATTAGTAGACTGTCTGCTTCATATCTACTAACTCCTTATTGTGTTGGTCTCCCAACAGATATTCTACTGACTATAAGTAACTTTGTAAGAACGTGTCAACTTATTCTAACCCTAAACTAATACACTACTAATGAGAGTTGGTAGAAATGTAGGTGCAACATTACTTATAATCAATAGAATATGTTAAAGGGAGCATAAAAATAAAGTGAAACCGATATTTATTTCTTAATATTATTCAGAACAATCTGTGTATAATCACAAGCAATGCAATCTTTATTCAAGGTCTGATTCTGAATCAAAGTCAGATACTTGTTTAGAGCTGAATCTGAAAAGTGTATCTGGCTGTGTAATATATTCTCCTATTGAATTTATTATTCAAAATATTGAAGTGTATCAATAAGCAGTGGAGTATTTACATGTTCTGAAAAGGGAATCAAAAAATGTTTACTTTATTACATGAATGAAAAGCTTGTTTCTGAAGCAAACATGTGGTTATGATCAAAATTTCAGGTGTTCACAACCTATTCTAATGAGGACTATGACAGGAGGAATGATGACGTGGACCCCATGGCTGCCTCTGCTGAATATGAGCTGGAGAAACGTGTGGAAAGGCTGGACCTGTTCCCCGCTGAACTGGAGAAAGGTATTTGCGGAGAGGTGGTTGAAATGAGCGATGCATTGAAGAGTCAATAAATGGCTGGATGTATTGATGGATGACGGATGAAAAGATTAGAGATTGACAGTAATGGATGGATGGATTGATAAAGGGTTGAAGGAACAGCCAACCTCCAATTAGCAATACATCATGTTTGTTTTTTGTTTTTTGTCATTTACATAGGTCAAATTTCAAATTTAATTTTTGCACACATAATTGACACTGCATGAAGAAAACAATATTCGTAGGGTCATTTAAAATTAAATAAAGCTACTGAATACCTTTACAGAGATGCTATCCACAAGGCTGTTAGCAAAGTGTAAATACAGTGGTCATGTTAAGGAAGTAATTGAGCCCATAATAAACACTTAATACTAGATGATTTATTTAAAGAACTCATTTCAAATGCTTTGCCCCTTGGAGTGAGTAGGGCATAGTGAAGCTCACTTTTGAATAGAATTCACCCTCTGAGTCACAGAACAGCAGGTGGACATATTCACTTGGATGGTACGCTGTTTCTTTTTTTAAAGACGGTTAAATTGATGAAAGGGACATTATGTAGATGGAAAAATAAAGACTCACAATGTAGTGTAATAATTACCTAGTGAGGAATGTTTTATTTTGACATTTGAGACAAAATACTCTTGGAAAAATTATACTCTCGATGACTGAAATAAAGTCACCTTTATTTATAGAGTGCTTTGTACAATACAGATTGTGCCAAAGCAGTTTTACAGTGTTAAACAGAAAAATAGTTTTTTCAGTAGTTAATGCAAAGAAAATTTACTTCTGCTGTAAAGCAGCTCTAAAAAGAGGACAATAGTAAATGACAGTGAATAGTATATAAAATAGACAGCACACTTTTCAAGCAAAAATCTTTCACAAAAACAACTTTGATTATTGAAAATTGAAATGAACAATATGTAGTTCTAAAGACAGAAAGAGTGTCATGACACTTTAGGTCTTTTCTCACTTATAGTTAACTCTGGGTCTTTCTAAACCCCAAGTGAAAGGAATCCTGGGGTATCTTGTTTCACACTGCTCATAGTTTAACTGTCATGGTTTACAATCAATCATGAGTTAAACATAAGATGATGTTTAACACTGAACATTCCATAACCCCGGGTTAGCATTCTTATTTGCATATTTAAATTACAAGTGTGACACATATCGGTTTCACTTTATTTTGAAGGTCCCTTTAACACATTCTATTGACTATAAGTAATGTTGCACCTACATTTCTACTGACTCTCATTAGAGTGTTAGTAGTGTATTAGTTGACTGGTAGGGTTAGAGTTAGATTAAGTTGACACGTTATTGCAAAGTTACTTATAGTCAGTAGAATATCTGTTGGGAGACCAACGCAATAAGGAGTGAGTAGATATGAAGCAGACAGTCTACTGATACTCTTATGAGAGTTTATTGACATGTAGTTGCAACATTACTTAGTGTTAACAGAATGTTCAAAAGGGACCATCAAAATAAAATGTTACCCACATATCTTTACCCAAGGTTAAAAACGTGCTTTAGGTCAATTATAATCCCGTGTTAAGTGCAGGTAGAAGGCCCTTTTGTGGTTCTAAAAGGTGAGTGGAGCATGTTTATACTGTAATTCTCTGGATTGAGTTCTCCATTTTTGTTGTCCATCAACAGACAATGAGGGTTTGGGTATCAGTATTATTGGGATGGGTGCTGGAGCTGACATGGGTCTGGAGAAACTTGGCATTTTTGTCAAGACCGTCACAGAGGGAGGGGCGGCCCATCGGGATGGCAGGTAGATGTTATGCATATTCCACAGCATCATATTTATTTTTCTAACTTAATTACTGAAACTTATTTCACACTGGTCACACACCTCACTTTTTTCCCTTTCAGGATCCAGGTGAATGATTTGATAGTGGAGGTGGATGGAACAAGCTTGGTTGGTGTAACTCAAAGTTTTGCTGCCTCTGTCCTGAGAAACACATCTGGCACAGTTCGGTAAGACCACGTGGATTTAGACCAGTGTGGTACAAAAGTCATCTCCTTGCTGATATCTCAGTCCCATTTTTCAGTTTCTTTTATATTTATCTACAGATAAGTAAAAGTGAAGTTCACTCTTTGCTCTAGGCATGTAATGGTGAATTAATCATATTCTGCCTGCAATTCATGTCAGAAATTATCGCATTTATGAGTGAAGCACACATGAGCACCACCAAGATGTTTTAATAAATGTCAATATGGAACAGCTAGAATTAATAGCCTGGTAATAGCCTTCGCTTTGCTTCGTAGACAGAGTCTGGAAGGGCATAATTGACAAGCGTTTACTTTCTTGTGGGGGGCGCTTATCTGAAGTTTAAAATCATTGGTGTACAATCACATAACGTTTGCTTATGATGTATGTTATGCGCCGGCTCAGCCGCCGCAAACTTCCGCTGTAAACACAGGTATGCGGCGAAAACAAAACCATCGAGCAAAATATTGGAGTGAAGATGGCTGTGAACGAATTTTGCAGATTATGTGAAGTAAATCTACGCATCCATGGTAAATTCAATTAATTGAACTTTTCCCAAAACCTGTCGGCAGTAGGGCCACAACATCACCTCCATTCAAAATGTGAACCAAACACTCTTCTTTTCTTGTTCGGGCTTCAGTTGGCAAATGCCGGGAATATTCTCCACAACAGAGCGAATAGCATCCGGTGTCTCCATGTCCGCTGTCGTTTTTGATTTCCCTCACTTAAACTATGATCTTAAATTCGGCGCTTAGCATCTACGTCACGGCTCTCAGCCCGCCCTCTGTTCGTTGGTTGGCCCGGCTAATCTGGGAGATGGTTTGCTATATCAGACTGAGCATAGATATATATATCTATGAGACTGAGTACAGAAGCGAACTGGTACTGAGCGGAAGTACGAAGTCTGACATAGTCAGGCTAAGAAATTGAGGGTGTAAATTAAAAATCATGCCAGAAACTATTTGGGTATTTGCCACAATTAAGTTTTAATTGTAAATGTTTACTTTATAATTAGTATGTATTGTGAATAGCAGTAGAATTTGTTCATCAGACAGCAGATTTGTGTGACAAAACTGCATTTTCCTTGATTAACATAGCAGTTCAAGAATTATTAAATACATAGAGCATCTCTTACTTACCTAATTTGTATCCTTAGCTTTTCATTTTGTCACATTAGCTCTAAAGCACCTTCCTTTTTATGATTTTGCCCCATTTATACTTGTTCCTTTACCAAAATCACTTGGACATATTACATCATAATTACAACTTCCGAAATCATAAATAGGAACTTCCCAGAAGGAACTGAAGACAGCAATAAATACAAAGTAATTAGAGACTGTACTTTTGGCTCCGTGATTTTTACAACATTTAGCTTCCTTATTTCAAACTCTCTTACTTTATATATACATTTTGTACAAATTCATGACAGGATACAAACAGACATTACACTTGTGTAATATGTTACAATCGCCTGCAGCTGTGTTGTGTGTAATGTTTGTATGTTCTCTTTGTTGTAGGAGCACTATAGCCAATTCTACCTCAATGAAATTGTGAAATTGACTTTTTTGATACAATATTTTCCCTAATTTAAAACTTACTCAAATATATGGTCTTTAAGTGTTTCAAGAATGATTTTAGTTAATTAACTTTATCTTTGTCATTATCTTTCCCTACTCATTATCCTAGTTCATTCAGCATTCAGCCAGTGGGGGTCATTGTGACAGTTGTAATTATGATGTGTTACAAAGACTGTATTTAGAAGAGAAGAATATTTCATTATGATAGATCAGTGTTAACAGGGTGAGAACAAGGAGAGGGTTATATGAAACCAGACACTGGGTGGAGGAGACATGCACAACATAGGAAAGAATAGGGAGGAATTTGTGGATGGATAAATATAAAGCAGGGGAGACAGACCAGCCAAGATAGTTCTGTAAGAGCTTTATCAAAAGTAAACAACAGTGTAAATCTTGTTGCCATTGTTCGTCATTATAAATGTTGTCTTCTCATATTTTTTGAATGACCTTACAAGAAGATGTTTGTAAGATATCTTTCTAAAGGCACAAAAAGAGCATTTATATATAATTATTTATAAAGTCGGTTTCTGGCTGTATTGTCACCTGATACTATGCCTATGCTTGTTTGAAGGAAACCCCACATTAGAAATGAGCAGATGCAGTTTATTTAAAAAAAAATATCCCTGATCCTTTTGGTCTGATATTAACCAGCTGAGAGACACATTTCAGTGCAGATTGTCATATTGTAATGCAATAACTGTTGAATTATTGACCATTACTGATTCTGAAGAACTCAAAGAGCGCATTTACACTGAAACCAAACAGCAAAAAAGCAGCCCTTTTAATTCCAAATATAATAGCGATTATACATGGACCTCAGGTGAAATGTATGAAAAAGTACTATGACCCCTTTAAAAGATGAATTTAAAGTAAAAAAAGAGAACTATTTCCTATGGTCTAGCCAAAGTCTTTACTCTAGTCTTTACTCAAGAACTAAAAGGTAAAGAAAAAGACTTTATGTGATAAAGGTATGTGGTATGTAATAAACACATCTGTTTCCAGGTTTATTATTGGCCGAGAGAAGCCAGGAGAGCAAAGTGAAGTGGCCCAGCTCATCCAGCAGACCCTTGAACAGGAGCGCTGGCAACGGGAGATGATGGAACAACGATATGGCAACTACATGGGGGATGAGGAAGAGGTACTTTCCTAGAATAGTTGTATTTTTATTTTTTATTTTTAGTTAACAGTCTGTAATCTCGTATTTGTGTGTGTTTACCTACTTAAACCATATTTTGAGGACATATTTGTACTCAGAAGTGAGCTAAACCTGAAAGGCCTTTATATAACCTGGTATAAAATTAAAGAAAGTTTTTTACAAATTGTAAAAGACTTTATGGGTTAGGTTAGGTTAAAGTATTTATAAGTAGCTGTGTATAAAAACAATAGATGTCTATGCAATGTCCCCATTTAGATAGTTAAAAGTAAAACAAACAGTAAAAGAAGATAATCTGCTGAAGCGCTCTCATTGGACATTTTCACTCATTTAGAGACAGTTTGTTCAGGTTGCTTATTCAAACACTTTTTATGTTTTGTGTGATATGTTTGATCTATGTTAATCACAGTTTTAAACATTATACATCACATTATCTTATCATCATCAGCTTAATGATAGGGTGTCATGACAACAATCTAAGGGAGCTAAGGGGGTTAGACTTTAGTGGTGTTCATGGGTATGAAATTGTGTGCACTAAATGGCATTGAAACATATCTAACGGGTTATAAACCAATATAGAAGACTGCAAAGTGCATCTACATTTTGTAATTCAAAATTACATTTGTAAAACGTTTCCTCATACTTCTTGCATACTCTGCAGTTGTTCTTCCTAGAGGTCAGTATCATTATAAAAAAAAAAAGTCAAGTGAGCATTGACAAGTTAACGCAATATCACAACACTGATTGTCTTTGAGTGACACTAGACTTTGTATTACATTTAAAGATCGGATGTAAACTAAAATGCAAAATTAAAACCGTGTGTTCATTTTCTATTGCGCTGCATCCTTTAATGCAAAATCATATTATGTGTAAATGACCACCAACATTAAGTATAAAACTTCAGCATAACCCTTGCCATAACACCATATCTGTACCCTGATTTTTGAATGGAAAAGTGTTATATCATATTTAGTTAAAATATATAAAAGTCTGCATTTTTCCCTAGTTTATTAGGACATTTTTAAAAATATGTTTAAAACTTGTGACAAAAGGCAGTTCCTTAATCCTTCCCTTCTAGCCGGGTGATTATGGCACTGATGAAGATGAAGACGAGATGAGCCCTACGTACCCTAGTGCCATAGAGGTGTTTGACTTGGCCGAGAATGAGGATATGCTGTCACCAGTAGAAGTGGACCCTGAGAAGCTTGCCCACAAATATAAAGAAGTAAGACAAAAATGTAAAAAAAAAAAAAGGTTAAACTACTATACTATGTTTGATGAAAAAGTACATACGTTTATGTACAGTATATACAGTAGCTAACTATTTGAACGGACTAATTTCACAGACTCTAGCAAATTGTGGAGGTCTCTTGGTATCACAGACCCTTGGTAGAATACAAATTATGGACCATCCAGTCTTTTAAATATGCAAAAACAAACCCGGTTACTTTAGCTTTGTCTCTTAGCGAAGATGCAAGGAAGTGACAGATCAGCACAGGGTGTAAATATTCATTAAACACTGTTTACATAGAACAAACTCATAAATTATATAACTATAGAATACCTTATACTAAAAAGTAGTAGTGGGGTGTTTGTGGCCTAATGGTTAGCGAGTTGGATTTGTAACCCATAGGTTGTGGGTTTGAGTCTCAGGTCCAGCAGGGATTGTAGGTGGGGGGAATGCATGTCCAGTGCTCTCTCCACATTCAATACCACAACTTGAGTAAGGCACTGAACCTCCAACTGCTCCCCAGGAACTGCAGCATTGGCTACCCAATGTGTCTGGGTGTGTGTAGTTTGTTCACTACTCACTGCTGTGTGTGTGTGTGTGCTCTTGGATGGGTTAAATGCAAACACCATATTTGGCCACATGTCATGTACTTTCCTTTGCATTAATATTGGTGTCTTTTCTTTTCTATAGAAGACAAGAAAGACACCTATGGCTGCAGTAGTTTTTTGTTACATTTTATAATAAGCCACCCTCTGAAACTCTTAAAAATGTATTTTCAAACTGTCACTTTAGGTCATCTTTGAAAAATCCATTCAGACTAATCAGTGCATTTAAAATGCAAGTTTCATCGTGGCGAAAGAGCAGATTTAGTTACATTCTTTAACCCATGTACTGCTTTGGCACAGTTGCAGATCAAACATGCTGTGACTCAGGCTGAAATCCAACAGCTCAAGAGGAAGGTATGATAACTCTTTTCATGCTAACTGGTCATCAGTTCTCAAAAAAAAAAAAAGGTATTTCTTAGAATAAAAATGAAAATTGTCATCATTTACTCATCTTTCCAAACCTGCATGACTATATTTAGAACACAAAATGAGATGTTTTGAAATTCTTCATGCTGTTCATTTACATACAACAAAAGCAGGACAGTGATTCAAACTGTCAAGGTCCACAAAAGACCAAAAACACCATAATAGTACCGGTAGTCCAGATTACTTAATATTGAAGTTTATTTGCTTGAGAGAATAGTTCAGAATAGAATAGAAACTTGCAAAATGATTATCGTCTTTTTCTTAGCTTCAGGCCATTCAAGATGTACATGAGATTGTTTCTTCATCAGAGCAAATTTAGAGAAATGTGGCATTACAAAACTTGCTCACCAATGGATTCTCTATAGTGTCCTGTCAGAGTCCAAACAGCTGATAAAAACATTGTAATAATCCACAAGTAATCCACATGACTCTAGTCCATCCATTAATGTCTTGTGAAGGAAATGCTGCATGTTTTTAATGAACAAATCCATCATTAAGATTTCAACTGTTGCTTCCGGTTAAAATAAGAGCTGAGAGTCCTCTATCCAAAATATTGCTTTCTCCAGAGAAAAAGCAGTTCTGAACAAATATGTTGGTGGATTTTGATGTCAGAAGACAACAGGAGATGCACTTTTTACTGGTGGAAGCATTATTGTGGATTATAGACTATTTTGACCAGAAGCAATGGTTTAAAGATAAACAGATTTAATGACGGATTTGTTTCTTACAAACACAGCTTTTCATTTCACAAGAGGTCAGCTGATGGACTGGAGGTTTGTTGGTTACTTGTGGATTTACTGCACAGGATCCATTGGTGAGCAAGTGATGTAATGCTGAATCTCTCCAAAACAGTCTCATCTACATCTTGGATGGCCTGAGGGTGAGTACATGTTCAGCAAATTTCCATTTTTTTGGTGAACTATTCCTTTAAAATCTTATCCATGCCATAGCTCTCAAATCTCAAAGATTACTGTTTTTACGCATTCATAGGCACCAGGTTTGACTGCATACACAAGCCAATAATTTGTGCCATATTTTGACATAAAATCTGATACAACACCTTGAGGCACCAAGTTGGTAATGTTTTCATGAGATTTTATAGCTTGGTGAAAGGAAATATTATCATTGTATTACAGCTTACATTCTTAATTTTGGTAAAAGTCATAAAGATTTACAATGGCATTAGCGTGAGTAAATGATGGCAGACTTTCCATTCATAGGCCTTTAAATTTTTCAAAAGAACACATATGGAAGTTTTTCTTCTGACAAAGAATTTTGGGTTTCCATAGTTGTAAAGTTTTGATCTATGTTGCTATTTGCACAACAGGTCTAAAAATGTAATCACCTGTTTGCATTCTTGTGTGAAGCTAAATCATGCAGAGCAGGAGAAGCAGCGCTGGCGTGCTGAAAAGGCCCAGATGGAGCATAACATGCAGGAGAACCGGGAGCGCATGGAGAAGCTGGAGGGATATTGGATGGAGGCGCAGAGTCTTTGCCAGGCTGTGGATGAGCACCTGAAAGAAACTCAGGCTCAGTACCAGGCTCTAGAACGCAAATACAGCAAGGCCAAACGCCTTATAAAAGAGTATCAGCAAAAGTGAGAGAACACACACAGATACTGATTTACATCACATCCACGTTTTTACTGGAGGTCCTGTTTAGCTTGAAACAACTTTGAAGCACCTTTGTTATTTGTTAATTGTAATTGTGTGTCGATTTAATGTCCTAGGCTAATGAATACACTTAAAATGACAATAAATACAATTAGAATTACATAACAACATTCTGAAAGACATACCGTACATAATAATATTACACACACACAAATAAATTTAAAATTTATATTAACAGCATGATGTGACACTTATTTTGTTTGGCTCAATTAATTTATTCAAAATGAAATGAAAAAAATAAGCAATTTTTGCAGATAATGAGTTAGATACAATTCTTCTATGATGACAAAGTTAATGAAAGGAAGCACATTGTTGAAAGAAAGAAATATTACATAACATATATGTAATATTACAAAAAACGTTTACAATTATTATTTAAATATGTACACTCATGTATCTTAAATACAAAGAAATTGTCACTTTTAACACCACATCACAATTTCATCATTAAGATGATCACATTTTCTAGGACAAGGACTAGACACATGTATTTTAAATTAGATTTTTTTCAAGATGTTTTTCTTTGTCATTGGGCCAAAATTATTATATACAGTCAAGTGATTAATCCATATTTTTTGAAGTATTCAATATAATTTCAGAAAAATATTAATGTCTTTTGACTTCTGTTTTTCATACAGGGAGATCGAGTTACTGAAGAAGAAAACAGCTCAGCAGAAAACTGTAGAGGAGACTGAAGCCTCACATCAGGAGGAAACAGAACAACTCCAAGACAAGGTAAAGTGACGATTCCTGAAATATCTAGTAATGATCAAATCCTTTTGCTTACCACTAATACATCAATTTTTTAAAACTAATGTACAGTTTGTAAATATGGCAATGAGACCATTCGATTCAAACAGTCATATTTATCTCTTTTTACAGGTAATAGATCTTGAGTCACAGGTCGAGGATTTGAAGTCACTGGATCCATCGTAAAAGTAAACAATTGTTAAAATTATACCTACTTCAGTGTAAATGTATTGGAACTGGGGAAACAGAGAATCTGTACTTTTGTCCATTTTGTTATTGTCAGTAAGCCCAAGAGTTTCATTCCTCCATACCTTGATTTCAGGCTTTTTATGCTTTTAGAGATTTTTCTTATTTTTCTTATATTCATTCTTAGTATTGTGAATAATTGTTTTACCCTGCAGTGTTTGCTCTTTAAAACCCTTTGTATTTTCCTTATATTTAACTCTAGATAATGATTCGGCTGTCATTGATAGTTTTGCCAAAGTTGTTCATGTAATATTCTAATATACACAACAAAATCTTTTCTAAGTTACTTTAACAACATACATTTGGCAGAACAGAAGATTGATTTTTCATTAACAAAATACTACAGTGGAACATTTTTCCAGGCTTCAGTCCTGAAACTAATGAAACAGGGACACTGATTCTACCAGAAGTGGTAAAAACAACATCTTGTATTTGAAGACTGAAACTCAAGTAATGACCTGCCACTTGCTGCTGTACCTTGAAAGTCTTGTTACTGTTTTATTTCATTTTTATCCTGATGTCTTTCCTGGGACGTTCCTTAGGAAGAAGACCTGTTGTATATGTGATAAAACAGTAAGTATGATTGATCCAGATTCTTTAAAAGTATATATTAATTTAAAATGGGAAGCACATTATTCATGGTAGAATGGAGGGAACCTGGGGAAAATGGGAAAGACTCAAAAAATAATAAAAATGGTCTTTTAAAGAACCAGTTAAGAGTGAAGTATTTCAGCTCAAATTTCGTGGTCATTAAAAAACAACACACATTCTTAGCTTAGCCTTACTATATAGCCAGATTTTTAAGGGGTTTACATAAACACCTCTCTCCAGATGCCTGTGTTCTACCTATAGCAGTCCACACTTTACCTCTTGTGCAAGGTTTTGGTGACTTAAACCTTAAAAACCAACTGCTGCCTTTTTCTCAGTATTACTCCTGTTCATAGTCACTCTCAAGTGTTCATTTAGACCTTCCCTTAAACCTTCTTTACAGAGGCAAAAAAGGTGTTTGCTACCTTTTTTTTTTCTTTTTTCCTTTTTTCAGTAGAACTGTTCTTTTGTTCAGCAATACCAGACACTGGTAATAATAATAATGTATGATTATGGGACCGGCCTCCACATGTGTAAAGTTTCCTTTTTTGTTTTTTAAATGAGTGTGGTTTACATTTAAATGCAGTTAAGAGATTGACCTGTATGGGCCACAGTAGTTTAATGAAAGCTGGATGCATTTAAGAAAAGAGGACAAAATCACGATTCTACCGCCTGGAATGAATATGCCTCATGAAGTGTTCGATGTGATTAAACCTAATACAGCACACTTTTCTTACACTAGCTGTTGGAGGAATATGTCCTAGATACAATGGCAGTGACTTCCACATCTTATAGGAAGATTATTTGTTAACATAATCATGTGAAATGTATGAAGGAACAAAGAAATATAAATGATTGTGATTGTAGTATTTAGTATGACATCGTTAGTCTTTACACAGGACTAAATTAAAATGATGAGGCATGTAAACAACTTTTTTTTTCAGTGCAAGGCTTGTGTGGAAAACACACTCATGTGGTTTGTTAATGTGCTTTTATGAAATAAACAGTCAACTGTGGATTTGTAACCAAGATTGCTTTGTTTTCTTCAAGTGGCACAACATGCTTTTGATATGTTCAAAATAACTTATACGGACATGTAATGGTAACCTTTCATTTATTCAAACTAAATCTGTCAAAAGAGCAACTACAATGGCTATATAAACTCAGATGTATCTGAAACTGCTTTACAGTTCAATGATGATCAAAACTGGGGACATTAACATTACCTAACACTAGAGGGAGTGAACTGATACATACACAGCTTACAATCACCTATAAGTATGCACAGCTTTAAACTCCAAAGTGACTAATTTAAATGATTCTTTCTGCTGAAAAAAGTTATCAAGAATATAATTAATTTATATCAAATAAATGAAATATCTAAAACAACGTAGCCCTTAAAGATCTGATACCAGAGGATTTTTTCCTCTTTTTCAACCTAAGCATCTTATGAAGTGTTCTTTGCTCAGTTTTACAGTAAAATCTTGAGAGTATTAAATGGAGCAAAAACCAAACCATTCAACACAGTGTTTAATATGACTGCCTCTGTGGAACAAATTGAGAAAAATACAGATTAAATTCATATTTTTAATACATACTCTGCATTAGCGAACTCTTTGTTAGTCAAACATTATACCAATGGACAAAAGGAAAAAAAAAGAAAAGAAAAAAGCTTTCAATTAATTATTTTATTTTATAAATGTATTTGAAGGTTAAATTGCTTTGGAGAAGATGGGAAATTTGCATAGGACCAATGCATTAGCATCTTCTAGTTCTCTGAAATGGTCACCAATATTTTAACATCCAAGGTTTTTTGTAGAAATTTCGTAGCAATGACACAGATGGTATTATATATAAATCTTAACACTCAAAATTCAGTACATAAAGCACTTCAGCGAGGTCTTCAGAGTTGGTAAATACCTCAATCATGTGATTTTACATGACCTACACAAGAAAAAACAGATGTGATCTTTATGCTATCTTTAAAAGTAAATCAGCAGACCCACATTTTGGAATGTTAAATGAAAGGTAAATTGTTAAAAAGCAGTTAGCCACTGAATGGTAGAATTACCGAATGTACCAGGTGTTGCCCTTGCAATAATATATGATCATAATTAAAATTGGTATAATGTAAATATTACATAACGTATAATTAATAATGGAAATATCTACAGAGGGATCTCAATTTGTAAACATCACATGTACATGTATCATTATAATAAACCAGCTCTTTAGTGTGATCAAGGTCAGTGGTGGAGAGGGTTTTTTCTACCTGGTTCGTGCACATTGTGACAAAGATGAATTTAAAATAGACAATAAACACGTAGCATTTTATACAGTATAAAAGTATGGCAAAGACACATGACAGCAACCATGGTCACAGCGTACAAATGAGCATCAAAATATTTTTCTTATAAGAGGCCCATTTGTAACAAAAGCAAAATGAAAAGATTATTAGTGGCAAACCAGACTGATGAAAAAGGTTTCAGGTTGCAAGTTTTGCAACATCACAATCACAGTATATCATGGTTAAAAGTAGCTATCTGTGCAAGGTTATTACTTGATACCCACTATTTAAAGGGAGATAAACTATACTAAATTCAACTAAGATCAGTTGTATGCCAACTAAAAAGATTAACAGAAGCACATCGATAGATGATCATATGTATTTTCTGTTGCAAGGAGGGACATGATGTCTTCAAAAAATACCTGAACATTTATGCATATATGCAAACCCAGGAGTTCTCATTCTCAAAACCCTCATTTTCCCATCTTTGAAATTTCGTGACTAAAAGAAAACATCTTGCAACACATACATTTACAAAATTATTTTACTATGATCATAGGAACAAACTGTTGAACAATTACATATTTGTTAATAAAATATAGTTTTAAATTTTGAAAACTTTTTTTCAACAAATTTCTTACAACCAGCCTAATGACTGTGTCTTTGGGAACCAACTACACCCAGCAATTTTGTCCCCCATTATGTTATACTCAAAAATGCCTAGTTCAGACTTGTCTGCCATTCTCAGCAAGAACAGGATCTTTTCAATGGCTAGATACTTTTGCCTCAAAGGAACTTAAATATGAACTAAAGATGATCTTAAAACAGGAACAACAAGTGTTTCATAATGACATCCATAAATTCATCAGTGTCTTTACTTCTTTAGTCAGGAGTGCATTTTCTGGTGATGCCGGGTGAGATGGTATCTACGAGTAAAGCTTTTTCCACACTGAGTGCAGGGGAAAAGTTTAGTGCCATTATGAAGCTGTTGGTGAGCTTTGAGACTTTGTGGCCGACTAAAGCTTTTTCCACAATCAGGGCACTGGCATGGGCGCACGCCAGAATGCTTCTGCTCATGCCTCCTCAAATCTCCTGACTGCCTGAAGCTTTCACCACACTGTGAACACAGGAAAGGTTTTTCACCCGTGTGTGTGCGGAGATGCACATTCAGTTGTCCGGAGTGGACAAAACTCTTTCCGCACTGCTGACATGTGTAAGGCTTTTCTCCTGTGTGTATGCGCTGGTGTTGCTTCAGGCTATTAAACCAACTGAATGCCTTTCCGCAATCTGGGCACAGATACACCTTCTCCCCCTGCTTGAAGCAGCTGTGGTTCTTGAAGCCCTTGATTGTGCTAAAGCTCTTGCAGCACTGGCTGCAGCTGTGAGGCTTTTCAACAGACAAAACACCCCCTTCTTGGAAACTCAGATATTTAACGCTCATTTCTGGATGGTGACGGCGGATGTGTTTGTAAAGATAGCGCTCATCGGTGAAGGAGAAGGGGCAGTATGCGCAGGGAAAGATGCTGGCATCAACAAGGGCTGAGCTCTGGCGGTGGGCTTTGCGGCGTGAGTGGCTCTGCTGGTGACGCTTCAAGCCAGAAGACTGAGTGAAGGACTTGAGGCACAGGGTGCAGCAGTAGGGCTTTTCCTTGGAGTGGATGGTGCGTTCATGGCGACGAAGGTTACACAAACGGTTGAAGTAAAGATTGCAGTGAGAGCAAGAGTAAGATCCGTCTCCCTGCTGAATGCACTCATGAGCTTTGAGTAGATCAAAATTACTGAAACTTCTCAGGCATTCACCGCAGACATGATGAGAATCTGCTGCTTCCTGTGGTTCCTCTATCTTATTATTATCCTGTCCCGCACATTGATGAGTTTTTAGTGTCTCCAAATCAGAAAACCTCTGTTCACACTCCGTGCAGATAAGCACTTCATCCTGAGCTGCACGCTTGTTTTTAGGTGGTCGTCCCCTTGGTCGGCCAACAGACACTTTTTTAGGGTGACTCCTGCCTCTCAAAGTGTTCTTCACAGGCCTCTTAGCTCGAGTAGGAGGTTCATAGGTTGGGTCATGCTTGTCAGTATTTGTCTCTGTTTCACCCGCAGGCCCTGCTGTGAGCGAGCCGCTCTCAACTAACCTGAGGTACTCTCCATGGTGATGACGTTTCAGATGTTGGTATAAATTGGATTTGGCCACAAAAGAGAAGGAGCACTTTGTGCAAGGGTATACATCAGAAGGACTATCAGCATCTTTCTCTCTCTTTTCCTCCCCCTGGTGGGTTTGTTGGTGTCTTTTCAGCCCTGTTGCTTGACTAAAGCACTTCCTACAATGGCTACAGCAATAAGGCTTCTCTTTGGAGTGAATAGTGCGTTGATGTCTCTTCAGATGACAAGATCTCAAAAAGTTACGGCCACACTCACCACATTTATTCATTTCACCCGAGACCTCAGCAACACAGTTTGCTTGATCACTCAAAACATTACTGCATGTATCAGACAAATCAGTGCAGTCTGACTTTTCTGACTGATGGATGGGTTGTCCATTTGGGGTTGAAATTTGACCCTGACAGCTTTCTATCATTGGCTGCATATGGGTTGGAGGAGCTGCATCAGAGGCCAGAAGGCACTGGTCTATGTCTACAGACTCTAGCGGCTGCGTCTGCATGAAGTGTGCATACTCATCGGGGTGCGAGCGCTTCACATGAACACGCAAATAAAAAATTGTTGGGAAGGAGTAATGGCAATAAGGACACAGACAGTCCTGGGATACCGGTTGTTCAGTTGGACCTGAAAAAAAGAAACCAATTTACTGGAAAGCCACTAGGCCATGACAGGTATCAACAGAAAATGCATAGCATTCTCTGTATTTTAGCTATCCCTACAAAGTAACACTCAAGTACTTATAACTTTTAGCTGTATGACTGAAATGTTTATGGCAGGTTAACTTCAAATATGTTTTGTACACAATCAAGCAATGCTTCCTAAAGATTAGCAATCCCGTTGATCCAATTAGTCTTATCTGTATGTTTTTTTAATTTTTTATTTTAAATCTCTATCATTTTAAAAGTTTAATGGTTTAATAAAACATCAACTGTTTGTATGTCTTCAATAACATGTTTGCACATCCAGGCAAAGACTGAGCAGGTCATAGAGACTGAAAACAATTATGGCTTTAGTTTTGTTTTTTTTTTTTTTTTAATTAATTACAATAAGTAACCACTCTAAATAATTCAGCAAGTTAATGATGAATATGCCATGAAAGATTCAAAACTGCTGCTAAACAGCAGTGCAAGAATAATTGTGGTAAGTAATGGTAGTCACCCTTATGTCATTCCAAACCTGTATGTATTTCCTTCTTCTGTGAAACAAAATATGATATTTTGAAGAATGTTGGCATATGGTGAAAAAATGCAATTGTGAAGCAATTGGATTACATCAGGAATTATTAAATAACATCTGGATTAATTGCACATTGTGACATTAAAGAAACATTCACTCAGAACATGCAGCATGACATTAAAAGATCAAAGATACCACAGAGCAGGTAAATATCCAAGATGTAGTTACCAAGAGAAATGCTTTTCTTATCCCAGATCTTATCCCAGATGACGCCAAGTCCTTGAGCATATTCTTCAGCATACCAAACTCTAAATTCCTGCCCTGGGCTAATAGGGCGACAACAACGGAACAGAATACGTCCATTTTGCTGGAATGCAACAAGATTCTGCTCCGTCTCACTCCTTGAGCACACCACAAACCTAAAGAAAGACACAACACAACAACTATCAAATAGGCCTAAATGGCTAAATTACAAATCACAACAAAAGCAAATAGAAGTGCTTACTTCATCCAGTTAGAGTGAGTGTCTCTCTCTGCATCTAGGTAAGTATACTGATTATTTCCTCTGTAAATCTAGAGAGAAAATGGCATTAATATTTGTCTAACCAAATGCTTATATTTAAATCACAATTATAACTTTAACAAATAATAAAACAGTAAGGTTGACACTCACTACCCAAGAGAAGGCACTATCCAATGCCTTTTCCTCTGAGGTCACCTCTCCATCAAAAGGTCCAAAATGCATCCCCAGTGGCACAGTCTGACCTTGGTTGAAAACCCCAAGCCCTGCATTAGAGATGCTTGATCGGCCTATAACCAAGCCTTGCGGCAGCGTCAGCAGGGCTCTCTGAGGAATGCCCATAGCTGTTGGCGAGTCACATGTGAATAATGGTGGACCATGAACCTCACACTGGTCAATGAAGAGCTGGTGACACATCTCACAATCTGCCAAAAAAAACAAAAACAAAGAGTAAGACAAGGAAAGGGTATTGCAGACACAGAAAGTGTATAAGGTAGCCTACACATGAAAGAGAGAAAGGAAAGAGATTTAAATTAAAATTGCATATTTAAGTTTATACTTACAGAAATGTTGGTCATTAAACATGCTATCCTCCTGTTCCTCCATCATCACAACAGAAGAACAATTAGTAACGGCGTCTTCTATCTCTAAATTCTGCTCATCACTTGGTGGCAAATCTGTCAGAAGCAGTTGAAAAAAGCAAAAATGTCGTCAAAGTTATGGTGTTCTGTATTTTGTTAGACCTACACCTCACTTAGGAAAAAGAAAACAACTAAATTAAGATGTCAAGCTTTAGTAAAACAAAAGCAGAATAGCAATGCATTACTGACACTGGCAAAAATTTTACGTATATTCTGTGAGTAAATGTAAATTTGCTGTCGTGACACATTCTGGTAACTTTGTTTTAAACATCAAAACAGCAGTTTAATAATGGCAAAAATTCAAGAAAATCATTCATAATTCTAAACAGACATATAAAACCGTTCAGACAAACCAACAAGAGAGATACAGTTTATGTGTATATGTCGATTTGAGCAATCTGAAGCTAGCATGGTAGGTCTGTAAATAGTTGGCTAATTACTTCGCTTTGGTACACAACAATACCCACCCGGACTGTCCGACATTATTTCACCAATTGCAGTAAGTCGCACTTTTTGCTTGTTAACACTGTACAAACATTCGGACACTACGGTTATACACAATCCTGTTGGACATTCAAGCCTACTAGCTGGGTAGCAAGCAAGAGCCTAACTCAGCGCTTCCCGAAACAGGAAGTTGTAATACGTCGGCGTCTGTTTGTGACGCCATCATTAACCTTGTTTTCCTTCCGCGACGGTGCTTATGCACTGAAAGTAGAGAACTTTTTTTTTATTTTCATTTTTTATTTTTGTTGTTGTTGTTGTCTCAGTGCAGTTTAAAACGCTATAGCTGATCAGCTTATTTCATGGTTATTCGAACGACTTATAAAGGCTAATCAAAATACACACACGATTACAGTTGGAGTGATGCAAGCTCGATGCGGGAAGGAAAAATACAACGTCAGTTTACTGCACTTTTAATCCACCCAATTTAGTGAGAGTAAAGGTGTCCAAATAGAATGATTCTGAATGAAATAAAGTTATTTTGTAAAGATATGATTTATATAGGGAGAGCGGGGCACAACCCAATACTTTTTGACTTCCTCAGTTTGGGAAGGTGGGGTACATTGTAACATCTGAGGGGCATGTTGTAACATGAAAATATTTTGTCAATAAATTAACTTTTTCCTAATAAAATAATGATGTTTTTTAAGAATTAAGAAATAATATAATCTTGAAAGATGACTACGAACACATTGCATTCAGGGCCCCATGCTTAGGCATAGTTTAAATGTGGGCATATCCCTTACAAAAAATAACTGCAGTTTATTGAAGTACAACTGCAGTGAAACTGCAGTACAAAGCAGTATAAATGCAGTACAATGAAGTACAACTGGACAATTGCAGTATAATGAAGTATATAACTGCAGTTCATTAAAGTTCAAGAGCAGTAAAACTGAAGTACAATGAAGTGCAACTGTAGATTTGCAGTATAATGAAGTACAGATACAATATAACTGCAGTTCAGTGATACGCTGAAATGCAGGTGAAGATATCAGATGCAAAAACGTCTAAATCTGTCTGATTAAATCTATTTAATTGTATTTTTTTTTTAAAATAAAGCTCCTATGATTAGGTTCAGTAATTTCACTTATGGCAATGAGGTTCTTTTCATTGCCAATAAAGTCTTCTTGTATAGGCCCTGTACTGCAGTTATGCTGTATTGTGCAACATGTAGCAAGTGCTGTGGTTGGCAAGTGTTTTTTTTTTTTTTTTTTTTTTTTTTTGTAATGTAGACTTCCTATAAAATATTCGTACAAAAATATTTTGCCTATGGAATATTTCACTCGCATAGATTAATAACCCGCACGTGGTGTGATCTTCCTTCGCGCCAAAAGTCGTTGTCCTGACAACGAGTCTCGCAAGCAGCGGATTACTTGTAACAGTAAATCAGCGTCTTTTCCGGTGTCTACTGCAGGATGGATATAAAAGTATAAAACACGTTTTGGTTTGACAACATCGTTCATATGTGAACTATCACAATTAAAGCACAAAGACATAACAACATTACACCCCGAGACCTTTCACAAGTGCGACAAAAGAGAAGAAACGCTTTCCGGAAGAAGTTCATCAGGCGAGTCGGATACTAGTCGAGTCATCCAGTTTAGCGGTGAGTATAATGTCTAATGTTCTCATATATCTTTAGTTATAATTTTAGAGAGATGTGAAATGACTTGACTGATATCTTATTCAACCCGCTTAGATGAGAAGAAGATGAGAGGACACGCGCTTCAGTGCTGATCTGTAGTAGAGCACGCGGTCAGCGCGCGAGGTGCTTGTGATAGAAAGACAAACAACTGGTTTAATGCTGTTTTACTACACTTTTACTATAATAAACACCAAGATCTCAATCCAACCAGTGACAACCCTGTGTATAGATGTATTTAACTCTGCTATGGCTCAGCAATTTGTTATAAGCAGATCTGTAGAAATAAGTAATGTCATTGTCCAGCTCAGTTCAGTTTTCAATAGCATTAGTACATCATTTATAATAATGGAATAAACTCAACTGTACTGAATACAGTGTATTTGTTTGTTTGTTTGTTTGTTTCTAGGAGAGCATCAACCCCTAATTGACATGAGGAAAAAATAATTGAAAAGTGTTCAGTGTGGTGTACCCCTCTTTGCAACAGAAGAAACATTAGGAAAGAGGAGAAGAGAGAAAGTGAAAAGGCACTCAACAGATGTTGGTGAGACTTTATTTCTGGAAATGCTTCAAATGTCACTCACATTCTAGTTAGCCACAAATGTAAACCTGATTTTAGTTTTTAAATGAGATCCGTAACTCCAGCTACTTGTAGACCTACAGTCCTGTATATTTCACACTAAATTGTGATGCAGCCTGAATCATCGCACCATGTTCATTTGATGGTCAGAGGAGAACTGATCCCTAAACTAAACATACTTTCTCCCAAGGGTTTTTTTTCTCCATTCTGTCACCTGACAGAGTTTGAGTTCCTTGCCGCTGTCGAATTTTGGTGTTATTTGAGGACTAATAATATTCAGCAATATTATTGATCTGACTCCACAGACACTATTGATGAGGACTGAACTGAGCTAGATGACACCACTGCTATCTAGATGCACTGGAATTATTTTATATTTGATGATTTTTATACAGTTATTCTAAATTAACTGAGTCAACACTGATTTCAACTGAACAATGACATGTTTTACTGTTTAGAGCTGCTTCACAGCAGATGTGAATTCTGTTTGAATCATTATTTTTCTATTTATCACTGTAAAGCAGCTTTGAAACAATCTGTATTGTATAAAGCACTATATAAATAATGGTGACTTGACTTAAATTGGTTCAAATCTTCAAAAAAAAGTGCATGAAACAAGCAACCTGAATAAACACAAAATACAGTTTATTAATGAAACTTGCCTTTGATTTGTGTTAATTTTCTTAGGAATATCTGACAATATTTAGTGCTGGATATACTCAAAAATAGAATAAATCAGGATTTTTTTTCACAGCACTGTACACCAGCATTTATGTTTAGTGTGACATTAATGTGTGGAAATGGACATTTTATCAGTGTGTGATTGCTATTTTCAGGAAATGCACTGGTAACAACTAAAAAAAGATGACCAAACATATAATTCAACAGAAGATGATGGCTGTGGTGAAACAAGCACTCAAATAATGGTGAGCAGTAATCTACTTTATTTAATTGATCTTTTATTAACTATTATCTTTATAGTTTACTTGAGTGTGTAAGTTGCATTGCTGTCTATGCAGGGTCAGAAAACTCTCTGATTTCTTTATAAATATCTTTGTTTGTGTTCCAAAGAGGAATGAAGGTCTTACGGGCGTGAAACCACACAAGGGTGACTAATTAATGACAGAATTTTCATTTTTGGGTTAGCTATCTCTTTAAAGGCAGCTTTAACTTAACTTTTTAAACTAGCTGTAACAGGTGTGTATTACACAATTTTAATAAACTTCAGTGGAGGCAACCTGTTTCATGTCGAGTGGTTCTTTGCCTCCACCTCATGCATTAAAATCATGTAATGCACACCTAGCCGTGGATTAGCACTTATGTGTGAAGAGGGTTATAGGCTACACAAAGTATTAAATGAAGGGGGCACAATAACTGTGGAACACATATATTCTATATACTGTATTCTAGTAGTATTTAAATTATATACTTTTATATTTGTAAATTATGTTTTTTTTTCTATTATTATTATTTTTTTATTATTTAATTAATTTATTTAAGGTTAGAATTTTGAACGAAAAACCAAAATGATAAAGAGGGCAAATAACTTTGGAGGACTCTGTACAGTATTTAAACATGATTGTGTCTATGCTCTTTTCCATAAATGCATGTTATTGTGGGTAGTTGCATGGACTATCAGTGGAGGAACAGAAAGCTCTGAGATTTCATTATAAAGATCTTCAATTGTGTTCTGAAGATGAATGAAGGACTTGCGGGTTTGGAACGATATGAGGGTGAGTTATTGATGACAGAATTTTCATTTTTGGGTGAACCAACCCTTTAACTTCTGTTACCTGGAGTGTTCAAGACATTGTTAATGCTGACCAATATGCCATAAGAAATGAACTGGGAGTAGAATGAATGCTTTACACAAACACTTGGTGACATCACAATTCAGGATTTATTTTAAGCATACTAAATATGCCTGTGGTGAAAAGTGTAACTGAAACTTGAGAATTTCTGATAGTTTTTGTTTGTTTGTTTTTCCAGACTACATCCAAAATAGTGTTTCCACATCTGAGATGAAGGCAGTCATAAGAACCAAGCGGAACGATGAGGATAAGCTCTTCAAAAAATGAAACCTGTCTGAATAATGAGGGAAGAAATGTGCATGATTGTGTGATTTGTAAATAAACACCAAATACATTTAGTGTAACTCTCAGCCTGTTATTTTAAGTTTAAAGAAAAGTAAAATCATTTATTGTTGCATTGCTGTTTGAGACATTCACTGTTGTTTTGTACCTTAATTTACTATATTGCAGTTGTGTAAAATAAAACTTGTTATTCTGAATATTCTGGTTGCATTTCAGTTGTCAGGTGTGGACGGAGAGGCAGACACAAGGTGAGTAGAAGTACTGTGTTCACTTTAATTCCTTCTTTCAAACTTAGAACAATCTCAAGGATATCAAACAAACATAAACATCGATCTGAGAGATCGGCAAACAAGAACTGAAAGTCCAACACCCTGGTTAATCCTCTTCTTTGGAACAGGTCGGTAGGAAGGCTCACGGCACAGAGAATCCTGGAATATCCTGAGGTGAGTAGTGAGCTACCAGCTTGCGACCTCGAGACCAGCCAACGAGGGAATGTGGTGAGTGACTGAAATAGTGGCTGGTGATTGATGACAGGTGGTAATCAGTATTCTGGTGATTGTGAGCGGGTGCAGGTGGTTGGTGTGGAAGGAGTAGTGGGCGGATCCGTGACAGTACCCCCCCCCCCACGGGCGTCTCCTGGCGCACGGGGTCGACGGCGAGGGCGACCACGTCCTCTTGGGGCAGGGCGGTCGGGGTGTGATTGGTGGAAGTTAGAGAGAAGAGAGGGGTCCAGTACATCCTCTCGGTTTACCCAAGATCTTTCCTCGGGGCCAAATCCCTCCCAGTCCACTAGGTATTGGAGTCGGCCGCCCCGCCGCCGAGAGTCTAAGATTTCCTCGACTTGGTAGATGGCCCCACTGGGGTCGGCCTCGGGAGGAGGAGGTACTTCGTGCTCTGTGGAAGGAGGAAGAACGGGATTAATGAATGGTTTTAGAAGAGACACATGGAAGGTAGGTGAGATACGGTAAGTAGTTGGGAGCCGGAGCTCGTAGGTAACTTCATTGATTTGGCGAATTACAGGGAAGGGACCGATATAGCGAGGGCTCAGTTTCTTGCAGGGCAGACGGAGGCGAATATCCCGCGTCGAGAGCCAGACTTGGTCGCCGGGTTGGTAGAGGGGCGTCACGGCGCGGCGGACATCAGCCTGTTCCTTGTGCCTCCGTACTGCCCGCTGGAGATGTACATGGGCCGCGTCCCACACCCTTTCGCTCTCCCGAAACCATGAGTCCACCGCGGGGACTTCGGAGGGCTCTCCAGTCCAGGGAAAGAGCGGTGGCTGAAATCCAAGCATGCATTGGAAAGGAGTGAGCCCGGTTGTTTCCTGCCGCAAGGAGTTTTGGGCGTACTCGGCCCAGGGCAAATACCTGCTCCATTGGTCCTGGTGGCGATGGCAATAGGTACGCAGATAGCGTCCAATTTCCTGTATCTTGCGTTCCGTTTGACCGTTGGTTTGGGGATGGTATCCGGAGGATAGGCTGACGGAGACCCCAAGCAGTCGGAAGAAACTGCGCCATACCCGGGAAGTGAATTGAGGTCCTCGATCAGAGACGATATCCTCGGGTAGGCCAAAGTTGCGGAACACATGTTGGAATAGGGCTTCTGCGGTTTCCAGAGCAGTGGGTAAGCCTCGTAACGGGATCAATTTACAGGCTTTGGAAAATCTGTCCACGACAACGAGGATGGTGGTAGAACCGTTGGAGGGTGGTAGGTCCGTGGCAAAGTCAATCCCAATATGAGACCAAGGTCGGTTTGGAAGTGGTAAGGGAACGAGCTTTCCTTCGGGTAAGTGACGGGGAGTAGAAACAACGGCACAGACAGCACAGCCCTTGACGTAACGGGTCACGTCCTGGTTCATGTTTGGCCACCAGTACTTGTTTTGAAGGAGTGAGAGTGTGCGTTTACGGCCCGGGTGACCGGATCCAGGAGACGTGTGCAGTGAATCCAGAAGAGAGAGACGGAGGGAGGACGGGACGTAGGTTTTCCCGGCGGGAATTCCAGGTGGAGCAGGCTCGGATTGGGTGGCGATTTGGATTTGGTCGTCCACGTTCCAAATGATGGGGCAGGCGAAGATTTTGGGTGGCAGGATGGGCTCTGGCTTTTCGGGTGATGGATCGGCTTGGTAAAGCCGGGATAGAGCGTCGGCTTTGAGGTTCTTGTGTCCTGGACGATAGGTTATGGTGAATTTGAACCGGGTGAAGAAAAGGGCCCAGCGAGCTTGACGTGGGTTGAGGCGTTTGGCCTCGCGCAGGTACTGAAGGTTTTTGTGGTCGGTAATCACCTCGAAGGGATATTGGGATCCTTCGAGCCAGTGCCGCCATTCCTCGAGCGCCAGTTTAATAGCCAGCAGTTCGCGGTTCCCGATGTCATAATTTTGTTCAGCCGGCGACATCTTCTTTGAGAAGTAGGCGCATGGGTGAAGTACTGGAGGTTCACCTCCTCGCTGGGACAACACGGCACCAACTCCCACCGTCGATGCATCCACTTCCACCACAAAACTACGACTGGGATCTGGATGGGTGAGTGTCGGAGCGGTACAGAAGGAGGTTTTTAGTTTTTGGAAGGCTCGTTCCGCTTGGGGTGTCCAGGTAAGGGATTTAGGTTTTCCCTTGAGGAGAGAGGTCAAAGGAGCCGATTGAAGACTATAGTTGGCGATGAACCGTCGATAAAAGTTAGCGAACCCGAGGAACCGTTGGAGCTCTTTGATGGAGGAGGGTTGTGGCCAATTCCTTACGGCCTCCACCTTGGCAGGGTCCATCCGTATACCATTGGCGTCGATGATGTAACCCAGGAAGTGGATCTGGGTACGATGGAATTCGCACTTTTCGAGTTTAAGGTATAGGTGGTACTGGCGGAGACGTTGGAGAACTTGGGTGACGTGGTTTTGGTGTTCCTCGAGGGTGGTTGAGTAGATCAGAATATCGTCAATGTAAATGAGCGTGAAACGATTCAGCATGTCCCGGAAGATCTCATTCATGAAGTTTTGGAAAATGGAAGGTGAGTTTGAAAGGCCATACGGCATAACCTGATATTCATAGTGCCCGGTGGGTGTAATGAAGGCCGTCTTCCACTCATCGCCTTTCCGTATGCGGATTAAGTTGTAGGCACTGCGAAGATCGAGTTTGGTGAATATTCGGGCTCCTCGAAGTTCTTCCAGGGCCGCCGGGACCAGAGGTAGGGGATAGGCAAACTTGATCGTTTGGGCATTTAGTGTCCTGTAATCGATGCATGGACGGAGGCCTCCGTCCTTCTTGGCGACAAAGAAGAAACTGGATGCTGCGGGTGATGTGGAGGGCCGAATGAACCCTTGCAGGAGTGCTTCTCTAACGTATTCCTCCATAGCGGCACGTTCAGGAATTGAGAGAGGGTAAACGTGACCCTTGGGCAATTTGGCTCCGGGCAACAAGTCTATGGTGCAGTCCCAGGGTCGATGTGGAGGGAGACGAGTGGCGGCCGTTTTACTGAATACGTCCTGATATGGGAGGTAGGCTGGAGGAATATTGACTGAGACAAGCGTGGCAGGACTCTCTACGGTGGTGGAATTAAGTGGGAGAGAGGGTGCGGCTTGGCGAGGTACCGGCAGTTTGGTGAGGCACTTCTCGAGGCAGGACGGACTCCAGCGTAGGATTTCTCCCGACTTCCAATGTATGTCTGGATGATGTTTTGTGAGCCAAGGGCGACCCAGGACGACATCTACGACAGCCTCCTCTAAGACTAGGAAGGAGATCTGTTCCTCATGGAAGTGTCCCACCCGGAGTGTCACTTCGGGAGTGTGATGGCGCACCAGCCCCTTACTCAATGGCTTGCCTTGGATGGTGGAGATTCGGTAAGCTGTGGTGCTTCGAATCCGAGGTAGTTGGAGATGAGTCAGGCTGGTAGAAGAGATGAAGTTTCCTGCGGCTCCGGAATCTATGAGGATTTTCACTGGGAAGGATTGGTTAAGGTAGAGAATTAGAGCATGATTATGAGGAATTTGGGAAACGTCAGGGTGAAGATGGACCGCACTCACTGTGGAACTCGTGGGGCGAACAGGACAGGAAACTAGGGTGTGACTTCCCGAACCACAGTACATGCACAGGTTGTGGTCCTTGCGGCGAGTCCGTTCCTCCGGAGACAGATGATTTTGATCTACTTGCATGGGCTCCGGAACAGACGGCACGGATCCTGTGAAGGTAGGTACTGGGGAAGTCTCGACATGACACGCATTCAGTTGTTGGGAGATGTGTAGGGATTTCAGAAGGAAGCCTTCTAAGCCCACGGAGTCTTCAATTACTGACATCTGCTGTTTTATGGAAGGTTCGAGTCCACGGCGATAGGCGGCGAGGAGCGCGGTTTCATTCCACCCACTGCTAGCGGCCAGAGTGCGAAAGCGCACAGTGTAGTCGTGGACTGACCTGTTGGCTTGTTTCAACTGGAAGAGTTCTTCATGCACCGAGAGGGAGGAGGCGGTATGGCTGAACACCTCGCGGAAATGGTCGGTGAAGGCATCCAGGGATCGCACGATGGGGCTGTGTGAGTTCCAGAGCGCCTCAGCCCATTGCAGGGCTCTTCCAGACAGCAGGGACATGACGAAGGCTATTTTTGCTCGATCGTTCAGGAATTGGTGAGGTTGGAATTCGAAGTATAACGAGCACTGGAGCAGGAAGCCCCGACAGGTGGCAGCATCGCCGGAGTAGAGAGTGGGTTTGGCCATAGGGCATCCGGAAGGTGGACGGCTCGGAGGCGGTTGAAGGGCTTCGCGAAAAGCATGCACCAGTTCGGTAAAGGGGTCTGGTGTCGGGAGAGCTTGGTCCTCCATGATCTAGTTCTCCGCCTCCAGACTTTCTTTGCTGGGCTGGTCTTCTGTCAGGTGTGGACGGAGAGGCAGACACAAGGTGAGTAGAAGTACTGTGTTCACTTTAATTCCTTCTTTCAAACTTAGAACAATCTCAAGGATATCAAACAAACATAAACATCGATCTGAGAGATCGGCAAACAAGAACTGAAAGTCCAACACCCTGGTTAATCCTCTTCTTTGGAACAGGTCGGTAGGAAGGCTCACGGCACAGAGAATCCTGGAATATCCTGAGGTGAGTAGTGAGCTACCAGCTTGCGACCTCGAGACCAGCCAACGAGGGAATGTGGTGAGTGACTGAAATAGTGGCTGGTGATTGATGACAGGTGGTAATCAGTATTCTGGTGATTGTGAGCGGGTGCAGGTGGTTGGTGTGGAAGGAGTAGTGGGCGGATCCGTGACATCAGTGTTACTGTACAGCATTTTATTAGTATTGCACATTGGTAGTATTGAATTATACTTCAGTTGTATTATATATTGCAGTACTACTGTAGATTTATTGCAGTATAACTGTAGTACTACTTCAGTTGTATTGCAGTAATACTGCGGTTCTATTGCAGTTGTTTGTTAGTAATACTACAGCTCTACTGCAGTTGTATTTCAATAGTACTTCAGATGCATTGCAGTAAAACGGCAATAATGCAGTTTTTTCGTGTCCAAAAAACTGCATTTTTCTACATGTAACAAAAACTGCAGTATTACTTTACAAAAAACTGCAGTAAATTTTTGTAAGGGATAGATGAAGAAACACATTCAGACATCCAGGAAAACACAGAGACCTCCTCACACAGCTCTCACAGCAAACAAGACAAATATGCGAGCCAAAATATGCTGAATTTTAAACACTGAATCTCATTATTCACCTGTTTCTCAGTTTCTCATTAAAATTCATGAAAGTAAATAGTGTAATTACATCGCCAATGTTATAGAAAAGCATAGTTTAATAATAGCAGGGCACATTGTAACACAGTGTTACAACATTCCCCATCTGCGTTACTGGAATTTAAAACTGGTTAGTGTCTTCTGCTAGTTAGTGAAGCATCTAAAATCTAAACTGATAACAGATTGGACATTCAAATAATAGCAGATCTGTCTCATTTTAAAGTAATACTAAAAACTGAGGTGGAAAATTTACTTCAGCCAGAAATGTACTTTTGCTTTGGTAAAATAAATGTTCAGTGATATCTTCAAAAGATTTTTTAATTTTGGCAAAAAATATTCTGTGTATGGTGTTGATGTGGGAACTAGTAAATACCACAATTTTTTATGTTAGCATGTGTGGAAATATTTAAACCATTTGTGCTAAAACTAACCCAGCGTTAGTTTGTGGCTTGTGCACTCCTACTAAATACAGGAACCTCTAAAACAACTGGCAGATTTTGAAACCAGAAATTAGGATCACTTGGTATGACAAGGGGGCAATCATGTTTTGTGTCATGTAGATGCACTGAAGCTGATGATCTGCTTGTTCCTTACCTGCCATTCGATGACCCTCTCTCAGAAATGTATCCAACTACCAACAGAGCATAAATTCCAGTTTACTGTCTGTTACTGACTATATTGTAATGCAACAGTTAGTATTTAAAAGTTGCAAAACAAGTTTGCTCGATAAAGTACTGTTCACCGGGTAGCGTGGCTGAGCGGTCTAAGGCGCTGGATTAAGGCTCCAGTCTGCGAGAAGGAGGCTTCTGCCGTGGAGAATTTCAAGGCGTTAGCTTGTGGCGAAGCACGACAAAGGAAAAAGGTGGTGAAAAGAGGCCCAACGAGGTAGCGTGGCCGAGCGGTTCAAGGCGCTGGATTAAGGCTACAGTCTCTTCGGAGGCGTGCGTTCGAATCCCACTGCTGCCAGGGCAACTGTTTTGGAATACTCTTGTGGCTGAGATGGCCGAGCAAAGAGCTGTCCTTGGCCGCACTCGACGGGTTTAGCGAAAAAGCTCCACGGCCGGCGTTGCCGCTATTTCTAGAAGGTGGAAGGGCAGAAAAGGGCTGTCAGCCGGGGCTGAGTGGTCTAAGGCGCTGGATATAGGCTCCAGTCTCTTCGGAGGCGTGGGTTCGAATCCCACCGCTGCCAGGGCAGTCTTCTTGGAATACTGTGATGGCCGAGCAAAGAGCTGTCCTTGGCCGCACTCGATGGGTTTAGCGAAAAAGCAAGACTTTGGATTACTTAGTTCTGTTCCTGGGGCCGCATCCTTCCTGTGTGGTTTACTGACTACTTAAGGTTTCGTTGCTGACGATTTGAGTCAATCCTGTGTTGATCATTTCTTCCAAACTCATCCCAGGTTGGCCGCACTCAACGGGTTTAGAGAAAAAGCTCCACGGCCGGCGTGACCGCTATTTCTTGAAGGTGGAAGGGCAGAAAAGGGCTGTCAGCCAGAACGCTGCGTGCACATGAAAATTCAGGTGCTTTTGCTTTACTTTCTTTTTAGCCAAGCCAGTCCCAGTCTCTGCTCCTTTCTAATACAGGCACCCTGTTGAAGTAGTGACACCATTAATTTACAATCATAGTGAAGTTACTTCAAAACAGGAAAAAGAACTCGAATAAAATAATAGCGAAAAGCAATAAGTAGTCTAAAAGAATGGAAACAGCCAATGTCACCCGTTGAAAGTTTTTGGTGAAAGAAAATTTGGAAAAAATTATTTGGAGTATACCGGGTAATACACAGCTGGCTGCCTTTTTCAGGACAGCCCCAAAGGCCCTGATTAGCGAATTCAGGTGTGCTTGATCAGAGAAGGACTTGCAATTCGCAGGAAGGTGGGCCTCCAGGAGTAGGACTGCGAGAAGCAGGCCTCTACCGTGGAGAATTTCAAGGCGTTAGCTTGTGGGCGAAGCACGACAAAGGAAAAAGGTGGTGGAAAGAGGCCTCACGGGGTAGCGTGGCCGAGCGGTCCAAGGCGCTGGATTAAGGCTCCAGTCTCTTTGGAGGCGTGGGTTCGAATCCCACCGCTGCCAGGTTTAGCGAAGAAGCAAGACAGCAACACAGCCTCAAGCGCTTAGGATCAGGTTTGTCTTCAGCAAAAAGGATTTGACTGCAGCTTTTTTAGCAAAGTCTGCATCGGGGTAGCCTTTCCACCGGTCGAAGCGACCCTTGGAACACTGACCCACAGGGTAGCGTGGCCGAGCGGTCTAAGGCGCTGGATTTAGGCTCCAGTCTCTCTGGGGGCGTGGGTTCGAATCCCACCGCTGCCAGGACAGCCTTTTGGAAGGCTGCTGTGCCAGAACACTGCGTGCACATGAAAATTCAGGTGCTTTTGCTTTACTTTCTTTTTAGCCAAGCCAGTCCCAGTCTCTGCTCCTTTCTAATACAGGCACCCTGTTGAAGTAGTGACACCATTAATTTACAATCATAGTGAAGTTACTTCAAAACAGGAAAAAGAACTCGAATAAAATAATAGCGAAAAGCAATAAGTAGTCTAAAAGAATGGAAACAGCCAATGTCACCCGTTGAAAGTTTTTGGTGAAAGAAAATTTGGAAAAAATGATTTGGAGTATACCGGCTAATACACAGCTGGCTGCCTTTTTCAGGACAGCCCCAAAGGCCCTGATCAGCGAATTCAAGTGTGCTTGATCAGAGAAGGACTTGGAAAAAAAATTTGGAAAAAATGATTTGGAGTATACCGGCTAATACACAGCTGGCTGCCTTTTTCAGGACAGCCCCAAAGGCCCTGATTAGCGAATTCAGGTGTGCTTGATCAGAGAAGGACTTGCAATTCGCAGGAAGGTGGGCCTCCAGGAGTAGGACTGCGAGAAGCAGGCCTCTACCGTGGAGAATTTCAAGGCGTTAGCTTGTGGCGAAGCACGACAAAGGAAAAAGGTGGTGGAAAGAGGCCTCACGGGGTAGCGTGGCCGAGCGGTCCAAGGCGCTGGATTAAGGCTCCAGTCTCTTCGGAGGCGTGGGTTCGAATCCCACCGCTGCCAGGGCAATCTTTTTGGAATACTCTTGTGGCTGAGATGGCCAGCAAAGAGCTGTCCTTGGCCGCACACGACGGGTTTAGCGAAGAAGCAAGACAGCAACACAGCCTCAAGCGCTTAGGATCAGGTTTGTCTTCAGCAAAAAGGATTAGACTTTTTTAGCAAAGTCTGCATCGGGGTAGCCTTTCCACCGGTCGAAGCGACCCTTGGAACACTGACCCACAGGGTAGCGTGGCCGAGCGGTCCAAGGCGCTGGATTAAGGCTCCAGTCTCTTCGGAGGCGTGGGTTCGAATCCCACCGCTGCCAGGGCAGTCTTCTTGGAATACTGCGATGGCCGAGCAAAGAGCTGTCCTTAGCTGTACTCGATGGGTTTAGCGAAAAAGCAAGACTTTGGATTAGTTAGTTCTGCTCCTGTGTGATTTACTGACTACTTAAGGTTTCGTTGCTGACGATTTGAGTCAATCCTGTGTTGATCTTTTCTTCCAAACTCATCCCAGGTTGGCCGCACTCAACGGGTTTAGAGAAAAAGCTCAACGGCCGGCGTGACCGCTATTTCTTGAAGGTGGAACGGCAGAAAAGGGCCCACAAAGGGCTGTCAGCCAGAACGCTGCGTGCACATGAAAATTCAGGTGCTTTTGCTTTCCTTTCTTTTTAGCCAAGCCAGTCCCAGTCTCTGCTCCTTTCTAATACAGGCACCCTGTTGAAGTAGTGACACCATTAATTTACAATCATAGTGAAGTTACTTCAAAACAGGAAAAAGAACTCGAATAAAATAATAGCGAAAAGCAATAAGTAGTCTAAAAGAATGGAAACAGCCAATGTCACCCGTTGAAAGTTTTTGGTGAAAGAAAATTTGGAAAAAATTATTTGGAGTATACCGGGTAATACACAGCTGGCTGCCTTTTTCAGGACAGCCCCAAAGGCCCTGATTAGCGAATTCAGGTGTGCTTGATCAGAGAAGGACTTGCAATTCGCAGGAAGGTGGGCCTCCAGGAGTAGGACTGCGAGAAGCAGGCCTCTACCGTGGAGAATTTCAAGGCGTTAGCTTGTGGGCGAAGCACGACAAAGGAAAAAGGTGGTGGAAAGAGGCCTCACGGGGTAGCGTGGCCGAGCGGTCCAAGGCGCTGGATTAAGGCTCCAGTCTCTTCGGAGGCGTGGGTTCGAATCCCACCGCTGCCAGGGCAATCTTTTTGGAATACTCTTGTGGCTGAGATTGCCAGCAAAGAGTTGTTCTTGGCCGCACACGACGGGTTTAGCGAAGAAGCAAGACAGCAACACAGCCTCAAGCGCTTAGGATCAGGTTTGTCTTCAGCAAAAAGGATTAGACTGCAGCTTTTTTAGCAAAGTCTGCATCGGGGTAGACTTTCAACCGGTCGAAGCGACCCTTGGAACACTGACCCACAGGGTAGCGTGGCCGAGCGGTCCAAGGCGCTGGATTAAGGCTCCAGTCTCTTTGGAGGCGTGGGTTCGAATCCCACCGCTGCCAGGGCAGTCTTCTTGGAATACTGCGATGGCCAAGCAAAGAGCTGTGCCTCGAGACTTTGGATTACTTAGTTCTGCTCCTGTGTGATTTACTGACTACTTAAGGTTTCGTTGCTGACGATTTGAGTCAATCCTGTGTTGATCTTTTCTTCCAAACTCATCCCAGGTTGGCCGCACTCAACGGGTGTAGAGAAAAAGCTCCACGGCCGGCGTGACCGCTATTTTTTGAAGGTGGAAGGGCAGAAAATGGCCCACAAAGGGCTGTCAGCCAGAACGCTGCGTGCACATGAAAATTCAGGTGCTTTTGCTTTACTTTCTTTTTAGCCAAGCCAGTCCCAGTCTCTGCTCCTTTCTAATACAGGCACCCTGTTGAAGTAGTGACACCATTAATTTACAATCATAGTGAAGTTACTTCAAAACAGGAAAAAGAACTCGAATAAAATAATAGCGAAAAGCAATAAGTAGTCTAAAAGAATGGAAACAGCCAATGTCACCCGTTGAAAGTTTTTGGTGAAAGAAAATTTGGAAAAAATGATTTGGAGTATACCGGCTAATACACAGCTGGCTGCCTTTTTCAGGACAGCCCCAAAGGCCCTGATTAGCGAATTCAGGTGTGCTTGATCAGAGAAGGACTTGCAATTCGCAGGAAGGTGGGCCTCCAGGAGTAGGACTGCGAGAAGCAGGCCTCTACCGTGGAGAATTTCAAGGCGTTAGCTTGTGGGCGAAGCACGACAAAGGAAAAAGGTGGTGGAAAGAGGCCTCACGGGGTAGCGTGGCCGAGCGGTCCAAGGCGCTGGATTAAGGCTCCAGTCTCTTCGGAGGCGTGGGTTCGAATCCCACCGCTGCCAGGGCAGTCTTCTTGGAATACTGCGATGGCCGAGCAAAGAGCTGTCCTTAGCTGTACTCGATGGGTTTAGCGAAAAAGCAAGACTTTGGATTACTTAGTTCTGCTCCTGTGTTGTTTACTGACTACTTAAGGTTTCGTTGCTGACGATTTGAGTCAATCCTGTGTTGATCTTTTCTTCCAAACTCATCCCAGGTTGGCCGCACTCAACGGGTTTAGAGAAAAAGCTCAACGGCCGGCGTGACCGCTATTTCTTGAAGGTGGAACGGCAGAAAAGGGCCCACAAAGGGCTGTCAGCCAGAACGCTGCGTGCACATGAAAATTCAGGTGCTTTTGCTTTACTTTCTTTTTAGCCAAGCCAGTCCCAGTCTCTGCTCCTTTCTAATACAGGCACCCTGTTGAAGTAGTGACACCATTAATTTACAATCATAGTGAAGTTACTTCAAAACAGGAAAAAGAACTCGAATAAAATAATAGCGAAAAGCAATAAGTAGTCTAAAAGAATGGAAACAGCCAATGTCACCCGTTGAAAGTTTTTGGTGAAAGAAAATTTGGAAAAAATTATTTCGAGTATACCGGCTAATACACAGCTGGCTGCCTTTTTCAGGACAGCCCCAAAGGCCCTGATTAGCGAATTCAAGTGTGCTTGATCAGAGAAGGACTTGCAATTCGCAGTAAGGTGGGCCTCCAAGAGTAGGACTGTGAGAAGCAGGCCTCTACCGTGGACAATTTCAAGCCGTTAGCTTGTGGCGAAGCACGACAAAGGAAAAAGGTGGTGGAAAGATTCCTCACGGGGTAGCGTGGCCGAGCGGTCCAAGGCGCTGGATTTAGGCTCCAGTCTCTCTGGGGGCGTGGGTTCGAATCCCACCGCTGCCAGGACAGCCTTTTGGAAGGCTGCTGTGCCAGAACGCTGCGTGCACATGAAAATTCTGGTGCTTTTGCTTTCCTTTCTTTTTAGCCAAGCCAGTCCCAGTCTCTGCTCCTTTCTAATACAGGCACCCTGTTGAAGTAGTGACACCATTAATTTACAATCATAGTGAAGTTACTTCAAAACAGGGAAAAGAACTCAAATAAAATAATAGCGAAAAGCAATAAGTAGTCTAAAAGAATGGAAACAGCCAATGTCACCCGTTGAAAGTTTTTGGTGAAAGAAAATTTGGAAAAAATGATTTGGAGTATACCGGCTAATACACAGCTGGCTGCCTTTTTCAGGACAGCCCCAAAGGCCCTGATTAGCGAATTCAAGTGTGCTTGATCAGAGAAGGACTTGCAATTCGCAGTAAGGTGGGCCTCCAAGAGTAGGACTGTGAGAAGCAGGCCTCTACCGTGGACAATTTCAAGCTGTTAGCTTGTGGCGAAGCACGACAAAGGAAAAAGGTGGTGGAAAGATGCCTCACGGGGTAGCGTGGCCGAGCGGTCCAAGGCGCTGGATTAAGGCTCCAGTCTCTTCGGAGGCGTGGGTTCGAATCCCACCGCTGCCAGGGCAGTCTTCTTGGAATACTGCGATGGCCGAGCAAAGAGCTGTCCTTGGCTGTACTCGACGGGTTTAGCGAAAAAGCAAGACTTTGGATTACTTAGTTCTGCTCCTGTGTGGTTTACTGACTACTTAAGGTTTCGTTGCTGACGATTTGAGTCAATCCTGTGTTGATCTTTTCTTCCAAACTCATCCCAGGTTGGCCGCACTCAACGGGTGTAGAGAAAAAGCTCCACGGCCGGCGTGACCGCTATTTTTTGAAGGTGGAAGGGCAGAAAATGGCCCACAAAGGGCTGTCAGCCAGAACGCTGCGTGCACATGAAAATTCTGGTGCTTTTGCTTTCCTTTCTTTTTAGCCAAGCCAGTCCCAGTCTCTGCTCCTTTCTAATACAGGCACCCTGTTGAAGTAGTGACACCATTAATTTACAATCATAGTGAAGTTACTTCAAAACAGGAAAAAGAACTCGAATAAAATAATAGCGAAAAGCAATAAGTAGTCTAAAAGAATGGAAACAGCCAATGTCACCCGTTGAAAGTTTTTGGTGAAAGAAAATTTGGAAAAAATGATTTGGAGTATACCGGCTAATACACAGCTGGCTGCCTTTTTCAGGACAGCCCCAAAGGCCCTGATTAGCGAATTCAGGTGTGCTTGATCAGAGAAGGACTTGCAATTCGCAGGAAGGTGGGCCTCCAGGAGTAGGACTGCGAGAAGCAGGCCTCTACCGTGGAGAATTTCAAGGCGTTAGCTTGTGGCGAAGCACGACAAAGGAAAAAGGTGGTGGAAAGAGGCCTCACGGGGTAGCGTGGCCGAGCGGTCCAAGGCGCTGGATTAAGGCTCCAGTCTCTTCGGAGGCGTGGGTTCGAATCCCACCGCTGCCAGGGCAATCTTTTTGGAATACTCTTGTGGCTGAGATGGCCAGCAAAGAGCTGTCCTTGGCCGCACACGACGGGTTTAGCGAAGAAGCAAGACAGCAACACAGCCTCAAGCGCTTAGGATCAGGTTTGTCTTCAGCAAAAAGGATTAGACTGCAGCTTTTTTAGCAAAGTCTGCATCGGGGTAGACTTTCAACCGGTCGAAGCGACCCTTGGAACACTGACCCACAGGGTAGCGTGGCCGAGCGGTCCAAGGCGCTGGATTAAGGCTCCAGTCTCTTCGGAGGCGTGGGTTCGAATCCCACCGCTGCCAGGGCAGTCTTCTTGGAATACTGCGATGGCCGAGCAAAGAGCTGTACTCGATGGGTTTAGCGAAAAAGCAAGTCTTTGGATTACTTAGTTCTGCTCCTGTGTGGTTTACTGACTACTTAAGGTTTCGTTGCTGACGATTTGAGTCAATCCTGTATTGATCTTTTCTTCCAAACTCATCCCAGGTTGGCCGCACTCAACGGGTTTAGAGAAAAAGCTCAACGGCCGGCGTGACCGCTATTTCTTGAAGGTGGAACGGCAGAAAAGGGCCCACAAAGGGCTGTCAGCCAGAACGCTGCGTGCACATGAAAATTCAGGTGCTTTTGCTTTACTTTCTTTTTAGCCAAGCCAGTCCCAGTCTCTGCTCCTTTCTAATACAGGCACCCTGTTGAAGTAGTGACACCATTAATTTACAATCATAGTGAAGTTACTTCAAAACAGGAAAAAGAACTCGAATAAAATAATAGCGAAAAGCAATAAGTAGTCTAAAAGAATAGAAACAGCCAATGTCACCCGTTGAAAGTTTTTGGTGAAAGAAAATTTGGAAAAAATTATTTGGAGTATACCGGCTAATACACAGCTGGCTGCCTTTTTCAGGACAGCCCCAAAGGCCCTGATTAGCGAATTCAAGTGTGCTTGATCAGAGAAGGACTTGCAATTCGCAGTAAGGTGGGCCTCCAAGAGTAGGACTGTGAGAAGCAGGCCTCTACTGTGGACAATTTCAAGCCGTTAGCTTGTGGCGAAGCACGACAAAGGAAAAAGGTGGTGGAAAGATTCCTCACGGGGTAGCGTGGCCGAGCGGTCCAAGGCGCTGGATTTAGGCTCCAGTCTCTCTGGGGGCGTGGGTTCGAATCCCACCGCTGCCAGGACAGCCTTTTGGAAGGCTGCTGTGCCAGAACGCTGCGTGCACATGAAAATTCTGGTGCTTTTGCTTTCCTTTCTTTTTAGCCAAGCCAGTCCCAGTCTCTGCTCCTTTCTAATACAGGCACCCTGTTGAAGTAGTGACACCATTAATTTACAATCATAGTGAAGTTACTTCAAAACAGGGAAAAGAACTCGAATAAAATAATAGCGAAAAGCAATAAGTAGTCTAAAAGAATGGAAACAGCCAATGTCACCCGTTGAAAGTTTTTGGTGAAAGAAAATTTGGAAAAAATGATTTGGAGTATACCGGCTAATACACAGCTGGCTGCCTTTTTCAGGACAGCCCCAAAGGCCCTGATTAGCGAATTCAAGTGTGCTTGATCAGAGAAGGACTTGCAATTCGCAGTAAGGTGGGCCTCCAAGAGTAGGACTGTGAGAAGCAGGCCTCTACCGTGGACAATTTCAAGCTGTTAGCTTGTGGCGAAGCACGACAAAGGAAAAAGGTGGTGGAAAGATGCCTCACGGGGTAGCGTGGCCGAGCGGTCCAAGGCGCTGGATTAAGGCTCCAGTCTCTTCGGAGGCGTGGGTTCGAATCCCACCGCTGTCTTCTTGGAATACTGCGATGGCCGAGCAAAGAGCTGTCCTTTGCTGCACTCGACGGGTTTAGCGAAAAAGCAAGACTTTGGATTACTTAGTTCTGCTCCTGTGCCTTCCTCTGTGGTTTACTGACTACTTAAGGTTTCGTTGCTGACGATTTGAGTCAATCCCAGGGATCAATCCCAGGTTGGCCGCACTCAACGGGTTTAGAGAAAAAGCTCAACGGCCGGCGTGACCGCTATTTCTTGAAGGTGGAAGGGCAGAAAAGGGCCCACAAGCAACACAGCCTCAAGCGCTTAGGATCAGGTTTGTCTTCAGCAAAAAGGATTAGACTGCAGCTTTTTTAGCAAAGTCTGCATCGGGGTAGCCTTTCCACCGGTCGAAGCGACCCTTGGAACACTGACCCACAGGGTAGCGTGGCCGAGCGGTCCAAGGCACTGGATTAAGGCTCCAGTCTCTTCGGAGGCGTGGGTTCGAATCCCACCGCTGCCAGGGCAGTCTTCTTGGAATACTGCGATGGCCGAGCAAAGAGCTGTCCTTAGCTGCACTCGATGGGTTTAGCGAAAAAGCAAGACTTTGGATTACTTAGTTCTGCTCCTCTGTGGTTTACTGACTACTTAAGGTTTCGTTGCTGACGATTTGAGTCAATCCTGTGTTGATCTTTTCTTCCAAACTCATCCCAGGTTGGCCGCACTCAACGGGTTTAGAGAAAAAGCTCAACGGCCGGCGTGACCGCTATTTCTTGAAGGTGGAAGGGCAGAAAAGGGCCCACAAAGGGCTGTCAGCCAGAACGGTGCGTGCACATGAAAATTCAGGTGCTTTTGCTTTACTTTCTTTTTAGCCAAGCCAGTCCCAGTCTCTGCTCCTTTCTAATACAGGCACCCTGTTGAAGTAGTGACACCATTAATTTACAATCATAGTGAAGTTACTTCAAAACAGGAAAAAGAACTCGAATAAAATAATAGCGAAAAGCAATAAGTAGTCTAAAAGAATGGAAACAGCCAATGTCACCCGTTGAAAGTTTTTGGTGAAAGAAAATTTGGAAAAAATGATTTGGAGTATACCGGCTAATACACAGCTGGCTGCCTTTTTCAGGACAGCCCCAAAGGCCCTGATTAGCGAATTCAAGTGTGCTTGATCAGAGAAGGACTTGCAATTCGCAGTAAGGTGGGCCTCCAAGAGTAGGACTGTGAGAAGCAGGCCTCTACCGTGGACAATTTCAAGCCGTTAGCTTGTGGCGAAGCACGACAAAGGAAAAGAGGCCTCACGGGGTAGCGTGGCCGAGCGGTCCAAGGCGCTGGATTAAGGCTCCAGTCTCTTCGGAGGCGTGGGTTCGAATCCCACCGCTGCCAGGGCAATCTTTTTGGAATACTCTTGTGGCTGAGATGGCCAGCAAAGAGCTGTCCTTGGCCGCACACGACGGGTTTAGCGAAGAAGCAAGACAGCAACACAGCTTCAAGCGCTTAGGATCAGGTTTGTCTTCAGCAAAAAGGATTAGACTGCAGCTTTTTTAGCAAAGTCTGCATCGGGGTAGCCTTTCCACCGGTCGAAGCGACCCTTGGAACACTGACCCACAGGGTAGCGTGGCCGAGCGGTCCAAGGCGCTGGATTAAGGCTCCAGTCTCTTCGGAGGCGTGGGTTCGAATCCCACCGCTGCCAGGGCAGTCTTCTTGGAATACTGCGATGGCCGAGCAAAGAGCTGTCCTTAGCTGTACTCAATGGGTTTAGCGAAAAAGCAAGACTTTGGATTACTTAGTTCTGCTCCTGTGTGGTTTACTGACTACTTAAGGTTTCGTTGCTGACGATTTGAGTCAATCCTGTGTTGATCTTTTCTTCCAAACTCATCCCAGGTTGGCCGCACTCAACGGGTTTAGAGAAAAAGCTCAACGGCCGGCGTGACCGCTATTTCTTGAAGGTGGAAGGGCAGAAAATGGCCCACAAAGGGCTGTCAGCCAGAACGCTGCGTGCACATGAAAATTCTGGTGCTTTTGCTTTCCTTTCTTTTTAGCCAAGCCAGTCCCAGTCTCTGCTCCTTTCTAATACAGGCACCCTGTTGAAGTAGTGACACCATTAATTTACAATCATAGTGAAGTTACTTCAAAACAGGAAAAAGAACTCGAATAAAATAATAGCGAAAAGCAATAAGTAGTCTAAAAGAATGGAAACAGCCAATGTCACCCGTTGAAAGTTTTTGGTGAAAGAAAATTTGGAAAAAATGATTTGGAGTATACCGGCTAATACACAGCTGGCTGCCTTTTTCAGGACAGCCCCAAAGGCCCTGATTAGCGAATTCAGGTGTGCTTGATCAGAGAAGGACTTGCAATTCGCAGGAAGGTGGGCCTCCAGGAGTAGGACTGCGAGAAGCAGGCCTCTACCGTGGAGAATTTCAAGGCGTTAGCTTGTGGCGAAGCACGACAAAGGAAAAAGGTGGTGGAAAGAGGCCTCACGGGGTAGCGTGGCCGAGCGGTCCAAGGCGCTGGATTAAGGCTCCAGTCTCTTCGGAGGCGTGGGTTCGAATCCCACCGCTGCCAGGGCAATCTTTTTGGAATACTCTTTTGGCTGAGATGGCCAGCAAAGAGCTGTCCTTGGCAGCACACGACGGGTTTAGCGAAGAAGCAAGACAGCAACACAGCCTCAAGCGCTTAGGATCAGGTTTGTCTTCAGCAAAAAGGATTAGACTGCAGCTTTTTAAGCAAAGTCTGCATCGGGGTAGCCTTTCCACCGGTCGAAGCGACCCTTGGAACACTGACCCACAGGGTAGCGTGGCCGAGTGGTCTAAGGCGCTGGATTTAGGCTCCAGTCTCTTCGGAGGCGTGGGTTCGAATCCCACCGCTGCCAGGGCAGTCTTCTTGGAATACTGCGATGGCCGAGCAAAGAGCTGTCCTTGGCCGCACTCGATGGGTTTAGCGAAAAAGCAAGACTTTGGATTACTTAGTTCTGCTCCTGTGTGGTTTACTGACTACTTAAGGTTTCGTTGCTGACGATTTGAGTCAATCCTGTGTTGATCTTTTCTTCCAAACTCATCCCAGGTTGGCCGCACTCAACGGGTTTAGAGAAAAAGCTCAACGGCCGGCGTGACCGCTATTTCTTGAAGGTGGAACGGCAGAAAAGGGCCCACAAAGGGCTGTCAGCCAGAACGCTGCGTGCACATGAAAATTCAGGTGCTTTTGCTTTACTTTCTTTTTAGCCAAGCCAGTCCCAGTCTCTGCTCCTTTCTAATACAGGCACCCTGTTGAAGTAGTGACACCATTAATTTACAATCATAGTGAAGTTACTTCAAAACAGGAAAAAGAACTCGAATAAAATAATAGCGAAAAGCAATAAGTAGTCTAAAAGAATGGAAACAGCCAATGTCACCCGTTGAAAGTTTTTGGTGAAAGAAAATTTGGAAAAAATTATTTGGAGTATACCGGCTAATACACAGCTGGCTGCCTTTTTCAGGACAGCCCCAAAGGCCCTGATTAGCGAATTCAAGTGTGCTTGATCAGAGAAGGACTTGCAATTCGCAGTAAGGTGGGCCTCCAAGAGTAGGACTGTGAGAAGCAGGCCTCTACCGTGGACAATTTCAAGCCGTTAGCTTGTGGCGAAGCACGACAAAGGAAAAAGGTGGTGGAAAGATTCCTCACGGGGTAGCGTGGCCGAGCGGTCCAAGGCGCTGGATTTAGGCTCCAGTCTCTCTGGGGGCGTGGGTTCGAATCCCACCGCTGCCAGGACAGCCTTTTGGAAGGCTGCTGTGCCAGAACGCTGCGTGCACATGACAATTCTGGTGCTTTTGCTTTCCTTTCTTTTTAGCCAAGCCAGTCCCAGTCTCTGCTCCTTTCTAATACAGGCACCCTGTTGAAGTAGTGACACCATTAATTTACAATCATAGTGAAGTTACTTCAAAACAGGGAAAAGAACTCAAATAAAATAATAGCGAAAAGCAATAAGTAGTCTAAAAGAATGGAAACAGCCAATGTCACCCGTTGAAAGTTTTTGGTGAAAGAAAATTTGGAAAAAATGATTTGGAGTATACCGGCTAATACACAGCTGGCTGCCTTTTTCAGGACAGCCCCAAAGGCCCTGATTAGCGAATTCAAGTGTGCTTGATCAGAGAAGGACTTGCAATTCGCAGTAAGGTGGGCCTCCAAGAGTAGGACTGTGAGAAGCAGGCCTCTACCGTGGACAATTTCAAGCTGTTAGCTTGTGGCGAAGCACGACAAAGGAAAAAGGTGGTGGAAAGATTCCTCACGGGGTAGCGTGGCCGAGCGGTCCAAGGCGCTGGATTTAGGCTCCAGTCTCTCTGGGGGCGTGGGTTCGAATCCCACCGCTGCCAGGACAGCCTTTTGGAAGGCTGCTGTGCCAGAACGCTGCGTGCACATGAAAATTCTGGTGCTTTTGCTTTCCTTTCTTTTTAGCCAAGCCAGTCCCAGTCTCTGCTCCTTTCTAATACAGGCACCCTGTTGAAGTAGTGACACCATTAATTTACAATCATAGTGAAGTTACTTCAAAACAGGGAAAAGAACTCAAATAAAATAATAGCGAAAAGCAATAAGTAGTCTAAAAGAATGGAAACAGCCAATGTCACCCGTTGAAAGTTTTTGGTGAAAGAAAATTTGGAAAAAATGATTTGGAGTATACCGGCTAATACACAGCTGGCTGCCTTTTTCAGGACAGCCCCAAAGGCCCTGATTAGCGAATTCAAGTGTGCTTGATCAGAGAAGGACTTGCAATTCGCAGTAAGGTGGGCCTCCAAGAGTAGGACTGTGAGAAGCAGGCCTCTACCGTGGACAATTTCAAGCTGTTAGCTTGTGGCGAAGCACGACAAAGGAAAAAGGTGGTGGAAAGATGCCTCACGGGGTAGCGTGGCCGAGCGGTCCAAGGCGCTGGATTAAGGCTCCAGTCTCTTCGGAGGCGTGGGTTCGAATCCCACCGCTGCCAGGGCAGTCTTCTTGGAATACTGCGATGGCCGAGCAAAGAGCTGTCCTTGGCTGTACTCGACGGGTTTAGCGAAAAAGCAAGACTTTGGATTACTTAGTTCTGCTCCTGTGCCTTCCTCTGTGGTTTACTGACTACTTAAGGTTTCGTTGCTGACGATTTGGGTCAATCCTGTGTTGATCTTTTCTTCCAAACTCATCCCAGGTTGGCCGCACTCAACGGGTTTAGAGAAAAAGCTCAACGGCCGGCGTGACCGCTATTTCTTGAAGGTGGAACGGCAGAAAAGGGCCCACAAAGGGCTGTCAGCCAGAACGCTGCGTGCACATGAAAATTCAGGTGCTTTTGCTTTACTTTCTTTTTAGCCAAGCCAGTCCCAGTCTCTGCTCCTTTCTAATACAGGCACCCTGTTGAAGTAGTGACACCATTAATTTACAATCATAGTGAAGTTACTTCAAAACAGGAAAAAGAACTCGAATAAAATAATAGCGAAAAGCAATAAGTAGTCTAAAAGAATGGAAACAGCCAATGTCACCCGTTGAAAGTTTTTGGTGAAAGAAAGTTTGGAAAAAATTATTTGGAGTATACCGGCTAATACACAGCTGGCTGCCTTTTTCAGGACAGCCCCAAAGGCCCTGATTAGCGAATTCAAGTGTGCTTGATCAGAGAAGGACTTGCAATTCGCAGTAAGGTGGGCCTCCAAGAGTAGGACTGTGAGAAGCAGGCCTCTACCGTGGACAATTTCAAGCCGTTAGCTTGTGGCGAAGCACGACAAAGGAAAAAGGTGGTGGAAAGAGGCCTCACGGGGTAGCGTGGCCGAGCGGTCCAAGGCGCTGGATTAAGGCTCCAGTCTCTTCGGAGGCGTGGGTTCGAATCCCACCGCTGCCAGGGCAATCTTTTTGGAATACTCTTGTGGCTGATATGGCCAGCAAAGAGCTGTCCTTGGCCGCACACGACGGGTTTAGCGAAGAAGCAAGACAGCAACACAGCCTCAAGCGCTTAGGATCAGGTTTGTCTTCAGCAAAAAGGATTAGACTGCAGCTTTTTTAGAAAAGTCTGCATCGGGGTAGACTTTCAACCGGTCGAAGCGACCCTAGGAACACTGACCCACAGGGTAGCGTGGCCGAGCGGTCCAAGGCGCTGGATTAAGGCTCCAGTCTCTTCGGAGGCGTGGGTTCGAATCCCACCGCTGCCAGGGCAGTCTTCTTGGAATACTGCGATGGCCGAGCAAAGAGCTGTCCTTAGCTGTACTCGATGGGTTTAGCGAAAAAGCAAGACTTTGGATTACTTAGTTCTGCTTCTGTGTGGTTTACTGACTACTTAAGGTTTCGTTGCTGACGATTTGAGTCAATCCTGTGTTGATCTTTTCTTCCAAACTCATCCCAGGTTGGCCGCACTCAACGGGTGTAGAGAAAAAGCTCCACGGCCGGCGTGACCGCTATTTTTTGAAGGTGGAAGGGCAGAAAATGGCCCACAAAGGGCTGTCAGCCAGAACGCTGCGTGCACATGAAAATTCTGGTGCTTTTGCTTTCCTTTCTTTTTAGCCAAGCCAGTCCCAGTCTCTGCTCCTTTCTAATACAGGCACCCTGTTGAAGTAGTGACACCATTAATTTACAATCATAGTGAAGTTACTTCAAAACAGGAAAAAGAACTCGAATAAAATAATAGCGAAAAGCAATAAGTAGTCTAAAAGAATGGAAACAGCCAATGTCACCCGTTGAAAGTTTTTGGTGAAAGAAAATTTGGAAAAAATGATTTGGAGTATACCGGCTAATACACAGCTGGCTGCCTTTTTCAGGACAGCCCCAAAGGCCCTGATTAGCGAATTCAGGTGTGCTTGATCAGAGAAGGACTTGCAATTCGCAGGAAGGTGGGCCTCCAGGAGTAGGACTGCGAGAAGCAGGCCTCTACCGTGGAGAATTTCAAGGCGTTAGCTTGTGGCGAAGCACGACAAAGGAAAAAGGTGGTGGAAAGAGGCCTCACGGGGTAGCGTGGCCGAGCAGTCCAAGGCGCTGGATTAAGGCTCCAGTCTCTTCGGAGGCGTGGGTTCGAATCCCACCGCTGCCAGGGCAATCTTTTTGGAATACTCTTGTGGCTGAGATGGCCAGCAAAGAGCTGTCCTTGGCCGCACACGACGGGTTTAGCGAAGAAGCAAGACAGCAACACAGCCTCAAGCGCTTAGGATCAGGTTTGTCTTCAGCAAAAAGGATTAGACTGCAGCTTTTTTAGCAAAGACTGCATCGGGGTAGACTTTCAACCGGTCGAAGCGACCCTTGGAACACTGACCCACAGGGTAGCGTGGCCGAGCGGTCCAAGGCGCTGGATTAAGGCTCCAGTCTCTTCGGAGGCGTGGGTTCGAATCCCACCGCTGCCAGGGCAGTCTTCTTGGAATACTGCGATGGCCGAGCAAAGAGCTGTACTCGATGCTGTACTCGATGGGTTTAGCGAAAAAGCAAGTCTTTGGATTACTTAGTTCTGCTCCTGTGTGGTTTACTGACTACTTAAGGTTTCGTTGCTGACGATTTGAGTCAATCCTGTGTTGATCTTTTCTTCCAAACTCATCCCAGGTTGGCCGCACTCAACGGGTTTAGAGAAAAAGCTCAACGGCCGGCGTGACCGCTATTTCTTGAAGGTGGAACGGCAGAAAAGGGCCCACAAAGGGCTGTCAGCCAGAACGCTGCGTGCACATGAAAATTCAGGTGCTTTTGCTTTACTTTCTTTTTAGCCAAGCCAGTCCCAGTCTCTGCTCCTTTCTAATACAGGCACCCTGTTGAAGTAGTGACACCATTAATTTACAATCATAGTGAAGTTACTTCAAAACAGGAAAAAGAACTCGAATAAAATAATAGCGAAAAGCAATAAGTAGTCTAAAAGAATGGAAACAGCCAATGTCACCCGTTGAAAGTTTTTGGTGAAAGAAAATTTGGAAAAAATTATTTGGAGTATACCGGCTAATACACAGCTGGCTGCCTTTTTCAGGACAGCCCCAAAGGCCCTGATTAGCGAATTCAAGTGTGCTTGATCAGAGAAGGACTTGCAATTCGCAGTAAGGTGGGCCTCCAAGAGTAGGACTGTGAGAAGCAGGCCTCTACCGTGGACAATTTCAAGCCGTTAGCTTGTGGCGAAGCACGACAAAGGAAAAAGGTGGTGGAAAGATTCCTCACGGGGTAGCGTGGCCGAGCGGTCCAAGGCGCTGGATTTAGGCTCCAGTCTCTCTGGGGGCGTGGGTTCGAATCCCACCGCTGCCAGGACAGCCTTTTGGAAGGCTGCTGTGCCAGAACGCTGCGTGCACATGAAAATTCTGGTGCTTTTGCTTTCCTTTCTTTTTAGCCAAGCCAGTCCCAGTCTCTGCTCCTTTCTAATACAGGCACCCTGTTGAAGTAGTGACACCATTAATTTACAATCATAGTGAAGTTACTTCAAAACAGGAAAAAGAACTCGAATAAAATAATAGCGAAAAGCAATAAGTAGTCTAAAAGAATGGAAACAGCCAATGTCACCCGTTGAAAGTTTTTGGTGAAAGAAAATTTGGAAAAAATGATTTGGAGTATACCGGCTAATACACAGCTGGCTGCCTTTTTCAGGACAGCCCCAAAGGCCCTGATTAGCGAATTCAGGTGTGCTTGATCAGAGAAGGACTTGCAATTCGCAGGAAGGTGGGCCTCCAGGAGTAGGACTGCGAGAAGCAGGCCTCTACCGTGGAGAATTTCAAGGCGTTAGCTTGTGGCGAAGCACGACAAAGGAAAAAGGTGGTGGAAAGAGGCCTCACGGGGTAGCGTGGCCGAGCGGTCCAAGGCGCTGGATTAAGGCTCCAGTCTCTTCGGAGGCGTGGGTTCGAATCCCACCGCTGCCAGGGCAATCTTTTTGGAATACTCTTGTGGCTGAGATGGCCAGCAAAGAGCTGTCCTTGGCCGCACACGACGGGTTTAGCGAAGAAGCAAGACAGCAACACAGCCTCAAGCGCTTAGGATCAGGTTTGTCTTCAGCAAAAAGGATTAGACTGCAGCTTTTTTAGCAAAGACTGCATCGGGGTAGACTTTCAACCGGTCGAAGCGACCCTTGGAACACTGACCCACAGGGTAGCGTGGCCGAGCGGTCCAAGGCGCTGGATTAAGGCTCCAGTCTCTTCGGAGGCGTGGGTTCGAATCCCACCGCTGCCAGGGCAGTCTTCTTGGAATACTGCGATGGCCGAGCAAAGAGCTGTCCTTAGCTGTACCCAATGGGTTTAGCGAAAAAGCAAGACTTTGGATTACTTAGTTCTGCTCCTGTGTGGTTTACTGACTACTTAAGGTTTCGTTGCTGACGATTTGAGTCAATCCTGTGTTGATCTTTTCTTCCAAACTCATCCCAGGTTGGCCGCACTCAACGGGTTTAGAGAAAAAGCTCAACGGCCGGCGTGACCGCTATTTCTTGAAGGTGGAACGGCAGAAAAGGGCCCACAAAGGGCTGTCAGCCAGAACGCTGCGTGCACATGAAAATTCAGGTGCTTTTGCTTTACTTTCTTTTTAGCCAAGCCAGTCCCAGTCTCTGCTCCTTTCTAATACAGGCACCCTGTTGAAGTAGTGACACCATTAATTTACAATCATAGTGAAGTTACTTCAAAACAGGAAAAAGAACTCGAATAAAATAATAGCGAAAAGCAATAAGTAGTCTAAAAGAATGGAAACAGCCAATGTCACCCGTTGAAAGTTTTTGGTGAAAGAAAATTTGGAAAAAATTATTTGGAGTATACCGGCTAATACACAGCTGGCTGCCTTTTTCAGGACAGCCCCAAAGGCCCTGATTAGCGAATTCAAGTGTGCTTGATCAGAGAAGGACTTGCAATTCGCAGTAAGGTGGGCCTCCAAGAGTAGGACTGTGAGAAGCAGGCCTCTACCGTGGACAATTTCAAGCCGTTAGCTTGTGGCGAAGCACGACAAAGGAAAAAGGTGGTGGAAAGATTCCTCACGGGGTAGCGTGGCCGAGCGGTCCAAGGCGCTGGATTTAGGCTCCAGTCTCTCTGGGGGCGTGGGTTCGAATCCCACCGCTGCCAGGACAGCCTTTTGGAAGGCTGCTGTGCCAGAACGCTGCGTGCACATGAAAATTCTGGTGCTTTTGCTTTCCTTTCTTTTTAGCCAAGCCAGTCCCAGTCTCTGCTCCTTTCTAATACAGGCACCCTGTTGAAGTAGTGACACCATTAATTTACAATCATAGTGAAGTTACTTCAAAACAGGGAAAAGAACTCGAATAAAATAATAGCGAAAAGCAATAAGTAGTCTAAAAGAATGGAAACAGCCAATGTCACCCGTTGAAAGTTTTTGGTGAAAGAAAATTTGGAAAAAATGATTTGGAGTATACCGGCTAATACACAGCTGGCTGCCTTTTTCAGGACAGCCCCAAAGGCCCTGATTAGCGAATTCAAGTGTGCTTGATCAGAGAAGGACTTGCAATTCGCAGTAAGGTGGGCCTCCAAGAGTAGGACTGTGAGAAGCAGGCCTCTACCGTGGACAATTTCAAGCCGTTAGCTTGTGGCGAAGCACGACAAAGGAAAAAGGTGGTGGAAAGAGGCCTCACGGGGTAGCGTGGCCGAGCGGTCCAAGGCGCTGGATTAAGGCTCCAGTCTCTTCGGAGGCGTGGGTTCGAATCCCACCGCTGCCAGGGCAATCTTTTTGGAATACTCTTGTGGCTGATATGGCCAGCAAAGAGCTGTCCTTGGCCGCACACATTTACATTTACATTTACATTTAGCCATTTTGCAGACGCTTTTGTCCAAAGCGACTTACAATTGGGGATACAAAAAGCGATTCATCTTGAGGAGGCAATCCGACAAACGAAGTGCTTGTAACACCAAGTCTCAGCCGTTATTTAAATAAGTACAAGCTAGCAGGGGAAGGAATAAATAAGGAGAAAGTTTTTTTTTTTTTTTTTTTTTTTTTTTATGTGTGGGGTATAGTCTTCGCACACGACGGGTTTAGCGAAGAAGCAAGACAGCAACACAGCCTCAAGCGCTTAGGATCAGGTTTGTCTTCAGCAAAAAGGATTAGACTGCAGCTTTTTTAGCAAAGTCTGCATCGTGGTAGACTTTCAACCGGTCGAAGCGACCCTTGGAACACTGACCCACAGGGTAGCGTGGCCGAGCGGTCCAAGGCGCTGGATTAAGGCTCCAGTCTCTTCGGAGGCGTGGGTTCGAATCCCACCGCTGCCAGGGCAGTCTTCTTGGAATACTGCGATGGCCGAGCAAAGAGCTGTCCTTAGCTGTACTCGATGGGTTTAGCGAAAAAGCAAGACTTTGGATTACTTAGTTCTGCTTCTGTGTGGTTTACTGACCACTTAAGGTTTCGTTGCTGACGATTTGAGTCAATCCTGTGTTGATCTTTTCTTCCAAACTCATCCCAGGTTGGCCGCACTCAACGGGTGTAGAGAAAAAGCTCCACGGCCGGCGTGACCGCTATTTTTTGAAGGTGGAAGGGCAGAAAATGGCCCACAAAGGGCTGTCAGCCAGAACGCTGCGTGCACATGAAAATTCTGGTGCTTTTGCTTTCCTTTCTTTTTAGCCAAGCCAGTCCCAGTCTCTGCTCCTTTCTAATACAGGCACCCTGTTGAAGTAGTGACACCATTAATTTACAATCATAGTGAAGTTACTTCAAAACAGGAAAAAGAACTCGAATAAAATAATAGCGAAAAGCAATAAGTAGTCTAAAAGAATGGAAACAGCCAATGTCACCCGTTGAAAGTTTTTGGTGAAAGAAAATTTGGAAAAAATGATTTGGAGTATACCGGCTAATACACAGCTGGCTGCCTTTTTCAGGACAGCCCCAAAGGCCCTGATTAGCGAATTCAGGTGTGCTTGATCAGAGAAGGACTTGCAATTCGCAGGAAGGTGGGCCTCCAGGAGTAGGACTGCGAGAAGCAGGCCTCTACCGTGGAGAATTTCAAGGCGTTAGCTTGTGGCGAAGCACGACAAAGGAAAAAGGTGGTGGAAAGAGGCCTCACGGGGTAGCGTGGCCGAGCGGTCCAAGGCGCTGGATTAAGGCTCCAGTCTCTTCGGAGGCGTGGGTTCGAATCCCACCGCTGCCAGGGCAATCTTTTTGGAATACTCTTGTGGCTGAGATGGCCAGCAAAGAGCTGTCCTTGGCCGCACACGACGGGTTTAGCGAAGAAGCAAGACAGCAACACAGCCTCAAGCGCTTAGGATCAGGTTTGTCTTCAGCAAAAAGGATTAGACTGCAGCTTTTTTAGCAAAGACTGCATCGGGGTAGACTTTCAACCGGTCGAAGCGACCCTTGGAACACTGACCCACAGGGTAGCGTGGCCGAGCGGTCCAAGGCGCTGGATTAAGGCTCCAGTCTCTTCGGAGGCGTGGGTTCGAATCCCACCGCTGCCAGGGCAGTCTTCTTGGAATACTGCGATGGCCGAGCAAAGAGCTGTCCTTAGCTGTACCCAATGGGTTTAGCGAAAAAGCAAGACTTTGGATTACTTAGTTCTGCTCCTGTGTGGTTTACTGACTACTTAAGGTTTCGTTGCTGACGATTTGAGTCAATCCTGTGTTGATCTTTTCTTCCAAACTCATCCCAGGTTGGCCGCACTCAACGGGTTTAGAGAAAAAGCTCAACGGCCGGCGTGACCGCTATTTCTTGAAGGTGGAACGGCAGAAAAGGGCCCACAAAGGGCTGTCAGCCAGAACGCTGCGTGCACATGAAAATTCAGGTGCTTTTGCTTTACTTTCTTTTTAGCCAAGCCAGTCCCAGTCTCTGCTCCTTTCTAATACAGGCACCCTGTTGAAGTAGTGACACCATTAATTTACAATCATAGTGAAGTTACTTCAAAACAGGAAAAAGAACTCGAATAAAATAATAGCGAAAAGCAATAAGTAGTCTAAAAGAATGGAAACAGCCAATGTCACCCGTTGAAAGTTTTTGGTGAAAGAAAATTTGGAAAAAATTATTTGGAGTATACCGGCTAATACACAGCTGGCTGCCTTTTTCAGGACAGCCCCAAAGGCCCTGATTAGCGAATTCAAGTGTGCTTGATCAGAGAAGGACTTGCAATTCGCAGTAAGGTGGGCCTCCAAGAGTAGGACTGTGAGAAGCAGGCCTCTACCGTGGACAATTTCAAGCCGTTAGCTTGTGGCGAAGCACGACAAAGGAAAAAGGTGGTGGAAAGATTCCTCACGGGGTAGCGTGGCCGAGCGGTCCAAGGCGCTGGATTTAGGCTCCAGTCTCTCTGGGGGCGTGGGTTCGAATCCCACCGCTGCCAGGACAGCCTTTTGGAAGGCTGCTGTGCCAGAACGCTGCGTGCACATGAAAATTCTGGTGCTTTTGCTTTCCTTTCTTTTTAGCCAAGCCAGTCCCAGTCTCTGCTCCTTTCTAATACAGGCACCCTGTTGAAGTAGTGACACCATTAATTTACAATCATAGTGAAGTTACTTCAAAACAGGGAAAAGAACTCAAATAAAATAATAGCGAAAAGCAATAAGTAGTCTAAAAGAATGGAAACAGCCAATGTCACCCGTTGAAAGTTTTTGGTGAAAGAAAATTTGGAAAAAATGATTTGGAGTATACCGGCTAATACACAGCTGGCTGCCTTTTTCAGGACAGCCCCAAAGGCCCTGATTAGCGAATTCAAGTGTGCTTGATCAGAGAAGGACTTGCAATTCGCAGTAAGGTGGGCCTCCAAGAGTAGGACTGTGAGAAGCAGGCCTCTACCGTGGACAATTTCAAGCTGTTAGCTTGTGGCGAAGCACGACAAAGGAAAAAGGTGGTGGAAAGATGCCTCACGGGGTAGCGTGGCCGAGCGGTCCAAGGCGCTGGATTAAGGCTCCAGTCTCTTCGGAGGCGTGGGTTCGAATCCCACCGCTGCCAGGGCAGTCTTCTTGGAATACTGCGATGGCCGAGCAAAGAGCTGTCCTTGGATGTACTCGACGGGTTTAGCGAAAAAGCAAGACTTTGGATTACTTAGTTCTGCTCCTGTGTGGTTTACTGACTACTTAAGGTTTCGTTGCTGACGATTTGAGTCAATCCTGTGTTGATCTTTTCTTCCAAACTCATCCCAGGTTGGCCGCACTCAACGGGTGTAGAGAAAAAGCTCCACGGCCGGCGTGACCGCTATTTTTTGAAGGTGGAAGGGCAGAAAATGGCCCACAAAGGGCTGTCAGCCAGAACGCTGCGTGCACATGAAAATTCTGGTGCTTTTGCTTTCCTTTCTTTTTAGCCAAGCCAGTCCCAGTCTCTGCTCCTTTCTAATACAGGCACCCTGTTGAAGTAGTGACACCATTAATTTACAATCATAGTGAAGTTACTTCAAAACAGGAAAAAGAACTCGAATAAAATAATAGCGAAAAGCAATAAGTAGTCTAAAAGAATGGAAACAGCCAATGTCACCCGTTGAAAGTTTTTGGTGAAAGAAAATTTGGAAAAAATGATTTGGAGTATACCGGCTAATACACAGCTGGCTGCCTTTTTCAGGACAGCCCCAAAGGCCCTGATTAGCGAATTCAGGTGTGCTTGATCAGAGAAGGACTTGCAATTCGCAGGAAGGTGGGCCTCCAGGAGTAGGACTGCGAGAAGCAGGCCTCTACCGTGGAGAATTTCAAGGCGTTAGCTTGTGGCGAAGCACGACAAAGGAAAAAGGTGGTGGAAAGAGGCCTCACGGGGTAGCGTGGCCGAGCGGTCCAAGGCGCTGGATTAAGGCTCCAGTCTCTTCGGAGGCGTGGGTTCGAATCCCACCGCTGCCAGGACAATCTTTTTGGAATACTCTTGTGGCTGAGATGGCCAGCAAAGAGCTGTCCTTGGCCGCACACGACGGGTTTAGCGAAGAAGCAAGACAGCAACACAGCCTCAAGCGCTTAGGATCAGGTTTGTCTTCAGCAAAAAGGATTAGACTGCAGCTTTTTTAGCAAAGTCTGCATCGGGGTAGACTTTCAACCGGTCGAAGCGACCCTTGGAATACTGACCCACAGGGTAGCGTGGCCGAGCGGTCCAAGGCGCTGGATTAAGGCTCCAGTCTCTCTGGGGGCGTGTGTTCGAATCCCACCGCTGCCAGGACAGCCTTTTGGAAGGCTGCTGTGCCAGAACGCTGCGTGCACATGAAAATTCTGGTGCTTTTGCTTTCCTTTCTTTTTAGCCAAGCCAGTCCCAGTCTCTGCTCCTTTCTAATACAGGCACCCTGTTGAAGTAGTGACACCATTAATTTACAATCATAGTGAAGTTACTTCAAAACAGGGAAAAGAACTCAAATAAAATAATAGCGAAAAGCAATAAGTAGTCTAAAAGAATGGAAACAGCCAATGTCACCCGTTGAAAGTTTTTGGTGAAAGAAAATTTGGAAAAAATGATTTGGAGTATACCGGCTAATACACAGTTGGCTGCCTTTTTCAGGATAGCCCCAAAGGCCCTGATTAGCGAATTCAAGTGTGCTTGATCAGAGAAGGACTTGCAATTCGCAGTAAGGTGGGCCTCCAAGAGTAGGACTGTGAGAAGCAGGCCTCTACCGTGGACAATTTCAAGCTGTTAGCTTGTGGCGAAGCACGACAAAGGAAAAAGGTGGTGGAAAGATGCCTCACGGGGTAGCGTGGCCGAGCGGTCCAAGGCGCTGGATTAAGGCTCCAGTCTCTTCGGAGGCGTGGGTTCGAATCCCACCGCTGCCAGGGCAGTCTTCTTGGAATACTGCGATGGCCGAGCAAAGAGCTGTCCTTGGCTGTACTCGACGGGTTTAGCGAAAAAGCAAGACTTTGGATTACTTAGTTCTGCTCCTGTGGTTTACTGACTACTTAAGGTTTCGTTGCTGACGATTTGGGTCAATCCTGTGTTGATCTTTTCTTCCAAACTCATCCCAGGTTGGCCGCACTCAACGGGTGTAGAGAAAAAGCTCCACGGCCGGCGTGACCGCTATTTTTTGAAGGTGGAAGGGCAGAAAATGGCCCACAAAGGGCTGTCAGCCAGAACGCTGCGTGCACATGAAAATTCAGGTGCTTTTGCTTTACTTTCTTTTTAGCCAAGCCAGTCCCAGTCTCTGCTCCTTTCTAATACAGGCACCCTGTTGAAGTAGTGACACCATTAATTTACAATCATAGTGAAGTTACTTCAAAACAGGAAAAAGAACTCGAATAAAATAATAGCGAAAAGCAATAAGTAGTCTAAAAGAATGGAAACAGCCAATGTCACCCGTTGAAAGTTTTTGGTGAAAGAAAATTTGGAAAAAATGATTTGGAGTATACCGGCTAATACACAGCTGGCTGCCTTTTTCAGGACAGCCCCAAAGGCCCTGATTAGCGAATTCAAGTGTGCTTGATCAGAGAAGGACTTGCAATTCGCAGTAAGGTGGGCCTCCAAGAGTAGGACTGTGAGAAGCAGGCCTCTACCGTGGACAATTTCAAGCCGTTAGCTTGTGGCGAAGCACGACAAAGGAAAAAGGTGGTGGAAAGATTCCTCACGGGGTAGCGTGGCCGAGCGGTCCAAGGCGCTGGATTTAGGCTCCAGTCTCTCTGGGGGCGTGGGTTCGAATCCCACCGCTGCCAGGACAGCCTTTTGGAAGGCTGCTGTGCCAGAACGCTGCGTGCACATGAAAATTCTGGTGCTTTTGCTTTCCTTTCTTTTTAGCCAAGCCAGTCCCAGTCTCTGCTCCTTTCTAATACAGGCACCCTGTTGAAGTAGTGACACCATTAATTTACAATCATAGTGAAGTTACTTCAAAACAGGGAAAAGAACTCAAATAAAATAATAGCGAAAAGCAATAAGTAGTCTAAAAGAATGGAAACAGCCAATGTCACCCGTTGAAAGTTTTTGGTGAAAGAAAATTTGGAAAAAATGATTTGGAGTATACCGGCTAATACACAGCTGGCTGCCTTTTTCAGGACAGCCCCAAAGGCCCTGATTAGCGAATTCAAGTGTGCTTGATCAGAGAAGGACTTGCAATTCGCAGTAAGGTGGGCCTCCAAGAGTAGGACTGTGAGAAGCAGGCCTCTACCGTGGACAATTTCAAGCTGTTAGCTTGTGGCGAAGCACGACAAAGGAAAAAGGTGGTGGAAAGATGCCTCACGGGGTAGCGTGGCCGAGCGGTCCAAGGCGCTGGATTAAGGCTCCAGTCTCTTTGGAGGCGTGGGTTCGAATCCCACCGCTGCCAGGGCAGTCTTCTTGGAATACTGCAATGGCCGAGCAAAGAGCTGTCCTTGGCTGTACTCGACGGGTTTAGCGAAAAAGCAAGACTTTGGATTACTTAGTTCTGCTCCTGTGCCTTCCTCTGTGGTTTACTGACTACTTAAGGTTTCGTTGCTGACGATTTGGGTCAATCCTGTGTTGATCTTTTCTTCCAAACTCATCCCAGGTTGGCCGCACTCAACGGGTTTAGAGAAAAAGCTCAACGGCCGGCGTGACCGCTATTTCTTGAAGGTGGAACGGCAGAAAAGGGCCCACAAAGGGCTGTCAGCCAGAACGCTGCGTGCACATGAAAATTCAGGTGCTTTTGCTTTACTTTCTTTTTAGCCAAGCCAGTCCCAGTCTCTGCTCCTTTCTAATACAGGCACCCTGTTGAAGTAGTGACACCATTAATTTACAATCATAGTGAAGTTACTTCAAAACAGGAAAAAGAACTCGAATAAAATAATAGCGAAAAGCAATAAGTAGTCTAAAAGAATGGAAACAGCCAATGTCACCCGTTGAAAGTTTTTGGTGAAAGAAAGTTTGGAAAAAATTATTTGGAGTATACCGGCTAATACACAGCTGGCTGCCTTTTTCAGGACAGCCCCAAAGGCCCTGATTAGCGAATTCAAGTGTGCTTGATCAGAGAAGGACTTGCAATTCGCAGTAAGGTGGGCCTCCAAGAGTAGGACTGTGAGAAGCAGGCCTCTACCGTGGACAATTTCAAGCCGTTAGCTTGTGGCGAAGCACGACAAAGGAAAAAGGTGGTGGAAAGAGGCCTCACGGGGTAGCGTGGCCGAGCGGTCCAAGGCGCTGGATTAAGGCTCCAGTCTCTTCGGAGGCGTGGGTTCGAATCCCACCGCTGCCAGGGCAATCTTTTTGGAATACTCTTGTGGCTGAGATGGCCAGCAAAGAGCTGTCCTTGGCCACACACGACGGGTTTAGCGAAGAAGCAAGACAGCAACACAGCCTCAAGCGCTTAGGATCAGGTTTGTCTTCAGCAAAAAGGATTAGACTGCAGCTTTTTTAGCAAAGTCTGCATCGGGGTAGACTTTCAACCGGTCGAAGCGACCCTTGGAACACTGACCCACAGGGTAGCGTGGCCGAGCGGTCCAAGGCGCTGGATTAAGGCTCCAGTCTCTTCGGAGGCGTGGGTTCGAATCCCACCGCTGCCAGGGCAGTCTTCTTGGAATACTGCGATGGCCGAGCAAAGAGCTGTCCTTAGCTGTACTCGATGGGTTTAGCGAAAAAGCAAGACTTTGGATTACTTAGTTCTGCTCCTGTGTGGTTTACTGACTACTTAAGGTTTCGTTGCTGACGATTTGAGTCAATCCTGTGTTGATCTTTTCTTCCAAACTCATCCCAGGTTGGCCGCACTCAACGGGTGTAGAGAAAAAGCTCCACGGCCGGCGTGACCGCTATTTTTTGAAGGTGGAAGGGCAGAAAATGGCCCACAAAGGGCTGTCAGCCAGAACGCTGCGTGCACATGAAAATTCTGGTGCTTTTGCTTTCCTTTCTTTTTAGCCAAGCCAGTCCCAGTCTCTGCTCCTTTCTAATACAGGCACCCTGTTGAAGTAGTGACACCATTAATTTACAATCATAGTGAAGTTACTTCAAAACAGGAAAAAGAACTCGAATAAAATAATAGCGAAAAGCAATAAGTAGTCTAAAAGAATGGAAACAGCCAATGTCACCCGTTGAAAGTTTTTGGTGAAAGAAAATTTGGAAAAAATGATTTGGAGTATACCGGCTAATACACAGCTGGCTGCCTTTTTCAGGACAGCCCCAAAGGCCCTGATTAGCGAATTCAGGTGTGCTTGATCAGAGAAGGACTTGCAATTCGCAGGAAGGTGGGCCTCCAGGAGTAGGACTGCGAGAAGCAGGCCTCTACCGTGGAGAATTTCAAGGCGTTAGCTTGTGGCGAAGCACGACAAAGGAAAAAGGTGGTGGAAAGAGGCCTCACGGGGTAGCGTGGCCGAGCGGTCCAAGGCACTGGATTAAGGCTCCAGTCTCTTCGGAGGCGTGGGTTCGAATCCCACCGCTGCCAGGGCAGTCTTCTTGGAATACTGCGATGGCCGAGCAAAGAGCTGTCCTTAGCTGTACTCGATGGGTTTAGCGAAAAAGCAAGACTTTGGATTACTTAGTTCTGCTCCTGTGTGGTTTACTGACTACTTAAGGTTTCGTTGCTGACGATTTGAGTCAATCCTGTGTTGATCTTTTCTTCCAAACTCATCCCAGGTTGGCCGCACTCAACGGGTGTAGAGAAAAAGCTCCACGGCCGGCGTGACCGCTATTTTTTGAAGGTGGAAGGGCAGAAAATGGCCCACAAAGGGCTGTCAGCCAGAACGCTGCGTGCACATGAAAATTCAGGTGCTTTTGCTTTACTTTCTTTTTAGCCAAGCCAGTCCCAGTCTCTGCTCCTTTCTAATACAGGCACCCTGTTGAAGTAGTGACACCATTAATTTACAATCACAGTGAAGTTACTTCAAAACAGGAAAAAGAACTCGAATAAAATAATAGCGAAAAGCAATAAGTAGTCTAAAAGAATGGAAACAGCCAATGTCACCCGTTGAAAGTTTTTGGTGAAAGAAAATTTGGAAAAAATGATTTGGAGTATACCGGCTAATACACAGCTGGCTGCCTTTTTCAGGACAGCCCCAAAGGCCCTGATTAGCGAATTCAGGTGTGCTTGATCAGAGAAGGACTTGCAATTCGCAGGAAGGTGGGCCTCCAGGAGTAGGACTGCGAGAAGCAGGCCTCTACCGTGGAGAATTTCAAGGCGTTAGCTTGTGGCGAAGCACGACAAAGGAAAAAGGTGGTGGAAAGAGGCCTCACGGGGTAGCGTGGCCGAGCGGTCCAAGGCGCTGGATTAAGGCTCCAGTCTCTTCGGAGGCGTGGGTTCGAATCCCACCGCTGCCAGGGCAATCTTTTTGGAATACTCTTGTGGCTGAGATGGCCAGCAAAGAGCTGTCCTTGGCCGCACACGACGGGTTTAGCGAAGAAGCAAGACAGCAACACAGCCTCAAGCGCTTAGGATCAGGTTTGTCTTCAGCAAAAAGGATTAGACTGCAGCTTTTTTAGCAAAGTCTGCATCGGGGTAGCCTTTCCACCGGTCGAAGCGACCCTTGGAACACTGACCCACAGGGTAGCGTGGCCGAGCGGTCCAAGGCGCTGGATTAAGGCTCCAGTCTCTTCGGAGGCGTGGGTTCGAATCCCACCGCTGCCAGGGCAGTCTTCTTGGAATACTGCGATGGCCGAGCAAAGAGCTGTCCTTAGCTGTACTCAATGGGTTTAGCGAAAAAGCAAGACTTTGGATTACTTAGTTCTGCTCCTGTGTGGTTTACTGACTACTTAAGGTTTCGTTGCTGACGATTTGAGTCAATCCTGTGTTGATCTTTTCTTCCAAACTCATCCCAGGTTGGCCGCACTCAACGGGTTTAGAGAAAAAGCTCAACGGCCGGCGTGACCGCTATTTCTTGAAGGTGGAAGGGCAGAAAATGGCCCACAAAGGGCTGTCAGCCAGAACGCTGCGTGCACATGAAAATTCTGGTGCTTTTGCTTTCCTTTCTTTTTAGCCAAGCCAGTCCCAGTCTCTGCTCCTTTCTAATACAGGCACCCTGTTGAAGTAGTGACACCATTAATTTACAATCATAGTGAAGTTACTTCAAAACAGGAAAAAGAACTCGAATAAAATAATAGCGAAAAGCAATAAGTAGTCTAAAAGAATGGAAACAGCCAATGTCACCCGTTGAAAGTTTTTGGTGAAAGAAAATTTGGAAAAAATGATTTGGAGTATACCGGCTAATACACAGCTGGCTGCCTTTTTCAGGACAGCCCCAAAGGCCCTGATTAGCGAATTCAGGTGTGCTTGATCAGAGAAGGACTTGCAATTCGCAGGAAGGTGGGCCTCCAGGAGTAGGACTGCGAGAAGCAGGCCTCTACCGTGGAGAATTTCAAGGCGTTAGCTTGTGGCGAAGCACGACAAAGGAAAAAGGTGGTGGAAAGAGGCCTCACGGGGTAGCGTGGCCGAGCGGTCCAAGGCGCTGGATTAAGGCTCCAGTCTCTTCGGCGGTGGGGGTTCGAATCCCACCGCTGCCAGGGCAATCTTTTTGGAATACTCTTGTGGCTGAGATGGCCAGCAAAGAGCTGTCCTTGGCCGCACACGACGGGTTTAGCGAAGAAGCAAGACAGCAACACAGCCTCAAGCGCTTAGGATCAGGTTTGTCTTCAGCAAAAAGGATTAGACTGCAGCTTTTTTAGCAAAGTCTGCATCGGGGTAGCCTTTCCACCGGTCGAAGCGACCCTTGGAACACTGACCCACAGGGTAGCGTGGCCGAGCGGTCCAAGGCGCTGGATTAAGGCTCCAGTCTCTTCGGAGGCGTGGGTTCGAATCCCACCGCTGCCAGGGCAGTCTTCTTGGAATACTGCGATGGCCGAGCAAAGAGCTGTCCTTAGCTGTACTCAATGGGTTTAGCGAAAAAGCAAGACTTTGGATTACTTAGTTCTGCTCCTGTGTGGTTTAGTGACTACTTAAGGTTTCGTTGCTGACGATTTGAGTCAATCCTGTGTTGATCTTTTCTTCCAAACTCATCCCAGGTTGGCCGCACTCAACGGGTTTAGAGAAAAAGCTCAACGGCCGGCGTGACCGCTATTTCTTGAAGGTGGAACGGCAGAAAAGGGCCCACAAAGGGCTGTCAGCCAGAACGCTGCGTGCACATGAAAATTCTGGTGCTTTTGCTTTCCTTTCTTTTTAGCCAAGCCAGTCCCAGTCTCTGCTCCTTTCTAATACAGGCACCCTGTTGAAGTAGTGACACCATTAATTTACAATCATAGTGAAGTTACTTCAAAACAGGAAAAAGAACTCGAATAAAATAATAGCGAAAAGCAATAAGTAGTCTAAAAGAATGGAAACAGCCAATGTCACCCGTTGAAAGTTTTTGGTGAAAGAAAATTTGGAAAAAATGATTTGGAGTATACCGGCTAATACACAGCTGGCTGCCTTTTTCAGGACAGCCCCAAAGGCCCTGATTAGCGAATTCAGGTGTGCTTGATCAGAGAAGGACTTGCAATTCGCAGGAAGGTGGGCCTCCAGGAGTAGGACTGCGAGAAGTAGGCCTCTACCGTGGAGAATTTCAAGGCGTTAGCTTGTGGGCGAAGCACGACAAAGGAAAAAGGTGGTGGAAAGAGGCCTCACGGGGTAGCGTGGCCGAGCGGTCCAAGGCGCTGGATTAAGGCTCCAGTCTCTTCGGAGGCATGGGTTCGAATCCCACCGCTGCCAGGGCAATCTTTTTGGAATACTCTTTTGGCTGAGATGGCCAGCAAAGAGCTGTCCTTGGCAGCACACGACGGGTTTAGCGAAGAAGCAAGACAGCAACACAGCCTCAAGCGCTTAGGATCAGGTTTGTCTTCAGCAAAAAGGATTAGACTGCAGCTTTTTAAGCAAAGTCTGCATCGGGGTAGCCTTTCCACCGGTCGAAGCAACCCTTGGAACACTGACCCACAGGGTAGCGTGGCCGAGTGGTCTAAGGCGCTGGATTTAGGCTCCAGTCTCTTCGGAGGCGTGGGTTCGAATCCCACCGCTGCCAGGGCAGTCTTCTTGGAATACTGCGATGGCCGAGCAAAGAGCTGTCCTTGGCCGCACTCGATGGGTTTAGCGAAAAAGCAAGACTTTGGATTACTTAGTTCTGTTCCTGGGGCCCCATCCTTCCTGTGTGGTTTACTGACTACTTAAGGTTTCGTTGCTGACGATTTGAGTCAATCCTGTGTTGATCTTTTCTTCCAAACTCATCCCAGGTTGGCCGCACTCAACGGGTGTAGAGAAAAAGCTCCACGGCCGGCGTGACCGCTATTTTTTGAAGGTGGAAGGGCAGAAAAGGGCCCACAAAGGGCTGTCAGCCAGAACGCTGCGTGCACATGAAAATTCAGGTGCTTTTGCTTTACTTTCTTTTTAGCCAAGCCAGTCCCAGTCTCTGCTCCTTTCTAATACAGGCACCCTGTTGAAGTAGTGACACCATTAATTTACAATCATAGTGAAGTTACTTCAAAACAGGAAAAAGAACTCGAATAAAATAATAGCGAAAAGCAATAAGTAGTCTAAAAGAATGGAAACAGCCAATGTCACACGTTGAAAGTTTTTGGTGAAAGAAAATTTGGAAAAAATGATTTGGAGTATACCGGCTAATACACAGCTGGCTGCCTTTTTCAGGACAGCCCCAAAGGCCCTGATTAGCGAATTCAGGTGTGCTTGATCAGAGAAGGACTTGCAATTCGCAGGAAGGTGGGCCTCCAGGAGTAGGACTGCGAGAAGCAGGCCTCTACCGTGGAGAATTTCAAGGCGTTAGCTTGTGGCGAAGCACGACAAAGGAAAAAGGTGGTGGAAAGAGGCCTCACGGGGTAGCGTGGCCGAGCGGTCCAAGGCGCTGGGTTAAGGCTCCAGTCTCTTCGGAGGCGTGGGTTCGAATCCCACCGCTGCCAGGGCAATCTTTTTGGAATACTCTTGTGGCTGAGATGGCCAGCAAAGGGTTGTCCTTGGCCGCACACGACGGGTTTAGCGAAGAAGCAAGACAGCAACACAGCCTCAAGCGCTTAGGATCAGGTTTGTCTTCAGCAAAAAGGATTAGACTGCAGCTTTTTTAGCAAAGTCTGCATCGGGGTAGCCTTTCCACCGGTCGAAGCGACCCTTGGAACACTGACCCACAGGGTAGCGTGGCCGAGCGGTCTAAGGCGCTGGATTTAGGCTCCAGTCTCTCTGGGGGCGTGGGTTCGAATCCCACCGCTGCCAGGACAGCCTTTTGGAAGGCTGCTGTGCCAGAACACTGCGTGCACATGAAAATTCTGGTGCTTTTGCTTTCCTTTCTTTTTAGCCAAGCCAGTCCCAGTCTCTGCTCCTTTCTAATACAGGCACCCTGTTGAAGTAGTGACACCATTAATTTACAATCATAGTGAAGTTACTTCAAAACAGGGAAAAGAACTCAAATAAAATAATAGCGAAAAGCAATAAGTAGTCTAAAAGAATGGAAACAGCCAATGTCACCCGTTGAAAGTTTTTGGTGAAAGAAAATTTGGAAAAAATGATTTGGAGTATACCGGCTAATACACAGCTGGCTGCCTTTTTCAGGACAGCCCCAAAGGCCCTGATTAGCGAATTCAAGTGTGCTTGATCAGAGAAGGACTTGCAATTCGCAGTAAGGTGGGCCTCCAAGAGTAGGACTGTGAGAAGCAGGCCTCTACCGTGGACAATTTCAAGCCGTTAGCTTGTGGCGAAGCACGACAAAGGAAAAAGGTGGTGGAAAGATGCCTCACGGGGTAGCGTGGCCGAGCGGTCCAAGGCGCTGGATTAAGGCTCCAGTCTCTTCGGAGGCGTGGGTTCGAATCCCACCGCTGCCAGGGCAGTCTTCTTGGAATACTGCGATGGCCGAGCAAAGAGCTGTCCTTAGCTGTACTCGATGGGTTTAGCGAAAAAGCAAGACTTTGGATTACTTAGTGCTGCTCCTGTGTGGTTTACTGACTACTTAAGGTTTCGTTGCTGACGATTTGAGTCAATCCTGTGTTGATCTTTTCTTCCAAACTCATCCCAGGTTGGCCGCACTCAACGGGTTTAGAGAAAAAGCTCAACGGCCGGCGTGACCGCTATTTCTTGAAGGTGGAACGGCAGAAAAGGGCCCACAAAGGGCTGTCAGCCAGAACGCTGCGTGCACATGAAAATTCAGGTGCTTTTGCTTTACTTTCTTTTTAGCCAAGCCAGTCCCAGTCTCTGCTCCTTTCTAATACAGGCACCCTGTTGAAGTAGTGACACCATTAATTTACAATCATAGTGAAGTTACTTCAAAACAGGAAAAAGAACTCGAATAAAATAATAGCGAAAAGCAATAAGTAGTCTAAAAGAATGGAAACAGCCAATGTCACCCGTTGAAAGTTTTTGGTGAAAGAAAATTTGGAAAAAATTATTTGGAGTATACCGGCTAATACACAGCTGGCTGCCTTTTTCAGGACAGCCCCAAAGGCCCTGATTAGCGAATTCAAGTGTGCTTGATCAGAGAAGGACTTGCAATTCGCAGTAAGGTGGGCCTCCAAGAGTAGGACTGTGAGAAGCAGGCCTCTACCGTGGACAATTTCAAGCCGTTAGCTTGTGGCGAAGCACGACAAAGGAAAAAGGTGGTGGAAAGATTCCTCACGGGGTAGCGTGGCCGAGCGGTCCAAGGCGCTGGATTTAGGCTCCAGTCTCTCTGGGGGCGTGGGTTCAAATCCCACCGCTGCCAGGACAGCCTTTTGGAAGGCTGCTGTGCCAGAACGCTGCGTGCACATGAAAATTCTGGTGCTTTTGCTTTCCTTTCTTTTTAGCCAAGCCAGTCCCAGTCTCTGCTCCTTTCTAATACAGGCACCCTGTTGAAGTAGTGACACCATTAATTTACAATCATAGTGAAGTTACTTCAAAACAGGGAAAAGAACTCAAATAAAATAATAGCGAAAAGCAATAAGTAGTCTAAAAGAATGGAAACAGCCAATGTCACCCGTTGAAAGTTTTTGGTGAAAGAAAATTTGGAAAAAATGATTTGGAGTATACCGGCTAATACACAGCTGGCTGCCTTTTTCAGGACAGCCCCAAAGGCCCTGATTAGCGAATTCAAGTGTGCTTGATCAGAGAAGGACTTGCAATTCGCAGTAAGGTGGGCCTCCAAGAGTAGGACTGTGAGAAGCAGGCCTCTACCGTGGACAATTTCAAGCCGTTAGCTTGTGGCGAAGCACGACAAAGGAAAAAGGTGGTGGAAAGATGCCTCACGGGGTAGCGTGGCCGAGCGGTCCAAGGCGCTGGATTAAGGCTCCAGTCTCTTCGGAGGCGTGGGTTCGAATCCCACCGCTGCCAGGGCAGTCTTCTTGGAATACTGCGATGGCTGAGCAAAGAGCTGTCCTTAGCTGTACTCGATGGGTTTAGCGAAAAAGCAAGACTTCGGATTACTTAGTTCTGCTCCTGTGTGGTTTACTGACTACTTAAGGTTTCGTTGCTGACGATTTGAGTCAATCCTGTGTTGATCTTTTCTTCCAAACTCATCCCAGGTTGGCCGCACTCAACGGGTGTAGAGAAAAAGCTCCACGGCCGGCGTGACCGCTATTTTTTGAAGGTGGAAGGGCAGAAAATGGCCCACAAAGGGCTGTCAGCCAGAACGCTGCGTGCACATGAAAATTCAGGTGCTTTTGCTTTACTTTCTTTTTAGCCAAGCCAGTCCCAGTCTCTGCTCCTTTCTAATACAGGCACCCTGTTGAAGTAGTGACACCATTAATTTACAATCATAGTGAAGTTACTTCAAAACAGGAAAAAGAACTCGAATAAAATAATAGCGAAAAGCAATAAGTAGTCTAAAAGAATGGAAACAGCCAATGTCACCCGTTGAAAGTTTTTGGTGAAAGAAAATTTGGAAAAAATGATTTGGAGTATACCGGCTAATACACAGCTGGCTGCCTTTTTCAGGACAGCCCCAAAGGCCCTGATTAGCGAATTCAGGTGTGCTTGATCAGAGAAGGACTTGCAATTCGCAGGAAGGTGGGCCACCAGGAGTAGGACTGCGAGAAGCTGGCCTCTACCGTGGAGAATTTCAAGGCGTTAGCTTGTGGCGAAGCACGACAAAGGAAAAAGGTGGTGGAAAGAGGCCTCACGGGGTAGCGTGGCCGAGCGGTCCAAGGCGCTGGATTAAGGCTCCAGTCTCTTCGGAGGCGTGGGTTCGAATCCCACCGCTGCCAGGGCAATCTTTTTGGAATACTCTTGTGGCTGAGATGGCCAGCAAAGAGCTGTCCTTGGCCGCACACGACGGGTTTAGCGAAGAAGCAAGACAGCAACACAGCCTCAAGCGCTTAGGATCAGGTTTGTCTTCAGCAAAAAGGATTAGACTGCAGCTTTTTTAGCAAAGTCTGCATCGGGGTAGCCTTTCCACCGGTCGAAGCGACCCTTGGAACACTGACCCACAGGGTAGCGTGGCCGAGCGGTCCAAGGCGCTGGATTAAGGCTCCAGTCTCTTCGGAGGCGTGGGTTCGAATCCCACCGCTGCCAGGGCAGTCTTCTTGGAATACTGCGATGGCTGAGCAAAGAGCTGTCCTTAGCTGCACTCGATGGGTTTAGCGAAAAAGCAAGACTTTGGATTACTTAGTTCTGCTCCTGTGTGGTTTACTGACTACTTAAGGTTTCGTTGCTGACGATTTGAGTCAATCCTGTGTTGATCTTTTCTTCCAAACTCATCCCAGGTTGGCCGCACTCAACGGGTGTAGAGAAAAAGCTCAACGGCCGGCGTGACCGCTATTTCTTGAAGGTGGAACGGCAGAAAAGGGCCCACAAAGGGCTGTCAGCCAGAACGCTGCGTGCACATGAAAATTCAGGTGCTTTTGCTTTACTTTCTTTTTAGCCAAGCCAGTCCCAGTCTCTGCTCCTTTCTAATACAGGCACCCTGTTGAAGTAGTGACACCATTAATTTACAATCATAGTGAAGTTACTTCAAAACAGGAAAAAGAACTCGAATAAAATAATAGCGAAAAGCAATAAGTAGTCTAAAAGAATGGAAACAGCCAATGTCACCCGTTGAAAGTTTTTGGTGAAAGAAAATTTGGAAAAAATGATTTGGAGTATACCGGCTAATACACAGCTGGCTGCCTTTTTCAGGACAGCCCCAAAGGCCCTGATTAGCGAATTCAAGTGTGCTTGATCAGAGAAGGACTTGCAATTCGCAGTAAGGTGGGCCTCCAAGAGTAGGACTGTGAGAAGCAGGCCTCTACCGTGGACAATTTCAAGCCGTTAGCTTGTGGCGAAGCACGACAAAGGAAAAAGGTGGTGGAAAGAGGCCTCACGGGGTAGCGTGGCCGAGCGGTCCAAGGCGCTGGATTAAGGCTCCAGTCTCTTCGGAGGCGTGGGTTCGAATCCCACCGCTGCCAGGGCAATCTTTTTGGAATACTCTTGTGGCTGAGATGGCCAGCAAAGAGCTGTCCTTGGCCACACACGACGGGTTTAGCGAAGAAGCAAGACAGCAACACAGCCTCAAGCGCTTAGGATCAGGTTTGTCTTCAGCAAAAAGGATTAGACTGCAGCTTTTTTAGCAAAGTCTGCATCGGGGTAGACTTTCAACCGGTCGAAGCGACCCTTGGAACACTGACCCACAGGGTAGCGTGGCCGAGCGGTCCAAGGCGCTGGATTAAGGCTCCAGTCTCTTCGGAGGCGTGGGTTCGAATCCCACCGCTGCCAGGGCAGTCTTCTTGGAATACTGCGATGGCCGAGCAAAGAGCTGTCCTTAGCTGTACTCGATGGGTTTAGCGAAAAAGCAAGACTTTGGATTACTTAGTTCTGCTCCTGTGTGGTTTACTGACTACTTAAGGTTTCGTTGCTGACGATTTGAGTCAATCCTGTGTTGATCTTTTCTTCCAAACTCATCCCAGGTTGGCCGCACTCAACGGGTGTAGAGAAAAAGCTCCACGGCCGGCGTGACCGCTATTTTTTGAAGGTGGAAGGGCAGAAAATGGCCCACAAAGGGCTGTCAGCCAGAACGCTGCGTGCACATGAAAATTCTGGTGCTTTTGCTTTCCTTTCTTTTTAGCCAAGCCAGTCCCAGTCTCTGCTCCTTTCTAATACAGGCACCCTGTTGAAGTAGTGACACCATTAATTTACAATCATAGTGAAGTTACTTCAAAACAGGAAAAAGAACTCGAATAAAATAATAGCGAAAAGCAATAAGTAGTCTAAAAGAATGGAAACAGCCAATGTCACCCGTTGAAAGTTTTTGGTGAAAGAAAATTTGGAAAAAATGATTTGGAGTATACCGGCTAATACACAGCTGGCTGCCTTTTTCAGGACAGCCCCAAAGGCCCTGATTAGCGAATTCAGGTGTATTTGATCAGAGAAGGACTTGCAATTCGCAGGAAGGTGGGCCTCCAGGAGTAGGACTGCGAGAAGCAGGCCTCTACCGTGGAGAATTTCAAGGCGTTAGCTTGTGGCGAAGCACGACAAAGGAAAAAGGTGGTGGAAAGAGGCCTCACGGGGTAGCGTGGCCGAGCGGTCCAAGGCGCTGGATTAAGGCTCCAGTCTCTTCGGAGGCGTGGGTTCGAATCCCACCGCTGCCAGGGCAGTCTTCTTGGAATACTGCGATGGCCGAGCAAAGAGCTGTCCTTAGCTGTACTCGATGGGTTTAGCGAAAAAGCAAGACTTTGGATTACTTAGTTCTGCTCCTGTGTGGTTTACTGACTACTTAAGGTTTCGTTGCTGACGATTTGAGTCAATCCTGTGTTGATCTTTTCTTCCAAACTCATCCCAGGTTGGCCGCACTGAACGGGTGTAGAGAAAAAGCTCCACGGCCGGCGTGACCGCTATTTTTTGAAGGTGGAAGGGCAGAAAATGGCCCACAAAGGGCTGTCAGCCAGAACGCTGCGTGCACATGAAAATTCAGGTGCTTTTGCTTTACTTTCTTTTTAGCCAAGCCAGTCCCAGTCTCTGCTCCTTTCTAATACAGGCACCCTGTTGAAGTAGTGACACCATTAATTTACAATCACAGTGAAGTTACTTCAAAACAGGAAAAAGAACTCGAATAAAATAATAGCGAAAAGCAATAAGTAGTCTAAAAGAATGGAAACAGCCAATGTCACCCGTTGAAAGTTTTTGGTGAAAGAAAATTTGGAAAAAATGATTTGGAGTATACCGGCTAATACACAGCTGGCTGCCTTTTTCAGGACAGCCCCAAAGGCCCTGATTAGCGAATTCAGGTGTGCTTGATCAGAGAAGGACTTGCAATTCGCAGGAAGGTGGGCCTCCAGGAGTAGGACTGCGAGAAGCAGGCCTCTACCGTGGAGAATTTCAAGGCGTTAGCTTGTGGCGAAGCACGACAAAGGAAAAAGGTGGTGGAAAGAGGCCTCACGGGGTAGCGTGGCCGAGCGGTCCAAGGCGCTGGATTAAGGCTCCAGTCTCTTCGGAGGCGTGGGTTCGAATCCCACCGCTGCCAGGGCAATCTTTTTGGAATACTCTTGTGGCTGAGATGGCCAGCAAAGGGTTGTCCTTGGCCGCACACGACGGGTTTAGCGAAGAAGCAAGACAGCAACACAGCCTCAAGCGCTTAGGATCAGGTTTGTCTTCAGCAAAAAGGATTAGACTGCAGCTTTTTTAGCAAAGACTGCATCGGGGTAGACTTTCAACCGGTCGAAGCGACCCTTGGAACACTGACCCACAGGGTAGCGTGGCCGAGCGGTCCAAGGCGCTGGATTAAGGCTCCAGTCTCTTCGGAGGCGTGGGTTCGAATCCCACCGCTGCCAGGGCAGTCTTCTTGGAATACTGCGATGGCCGAGCAAAGAGCTGTCCTTAGCTGTACCCAATGGGTTTAGCGAAAAAGCAAGACTTTGGATTACTTAGTTCTGCTCCTGTGTGGTTTACTGACTACTTAAGGTTTCGTTGCTGACGATTTGAGTCAATCCTGTGTTGATCTTTTCTTCCAAACTCATCCCAGGTTGGCCGCACTCAACGGGTTTAGAGAAAAAGCTCAACGGCCGGCGTGACCGCTATTTCTTGAAGGTGGAACGGCAGAAAAGGGCCCACAAAGGGCTGTCAGCCAGAACGCTGCGTGCACATGAAAATTCAGGTGCTTTTGCTTTACTTTCTTTTTAGCCAAGCCAGTCCCAGTCTCTGCTCCTTTCTAATACAGGCACCCTGTTGAAGTAGTGACACCATTAATTTACAATCATAGTGAAGTTACTTCAAAACAGGAAAAAGAACTCGAATAAAATAATAGCGAAAAGCAATAAGTAGTCTAAAAGAATGGAAACAGCCAATGTCACCCGTTGAAAGTTTTTGGTGAAAGAAAATTTGGAAAAAATTATTTGGAGTATACCGGCTAATACACAGCTGGCTGCCTTTTTCAGGACAGCCCCAAAGGCCCTGATTAGCGAATTCAAGTGTGCTTGATCAGAGAAGGACTTGCAATTCGCAGTAAGGTGGGCCTCCAAGAGTAGGACTGTGAGAAGCAGGCCTCTACCGTGGACAATTTCAAGCTGTTAGCTTGTGGCGAAGCACGACAAAGGAAAAAGGTGGTGGAAAGATGCCTCACGGGGTAGCGTGGCCGAGCGGTCCAAGGCGCTGGATTAAGGCTCCAGTCTCTTCGGAGGCGTGGGTTCGAATCCCACCGCTGCCAGGGCAGTCTTCTTGGAATACTGCGATGGCCGAGCAAAGAGCTGTCCTTGGCTGTACTCGACGGGTTTAGCGAAAAAGCAAGACTTTGGATTACTTAGTTCTGCTCCTGTGCCTTCCTCTGTGGTTTACTGACTACTTAAGGTTTCGTTGCTGACGATTTGGGTCAATCCTGTGTTGATCTTTTCTTCCAAACTCATCCCAGGTTGGCCGCACTCAACGGGTTTAGAGAAAAAGCTCAACGGCCGGCGTGACCGCTATTTCTTGAAGGTGGAACGGCAGAAAAGGGCCCACAAAGGGCTGTCAGCCAGAACGCTGCGTGCACATGAAAATTCAGGTGCTTTTGCTTTACTTTCTTTTTAGCCAAGCCAGTCCCAGTCTCTGCTCCTTTCTAATACAGGCACCCTGTTGAAGTAGTGACACCATTAATTTACAATCATAGTGAAGTTACTTCAAAACAGGAAAAAGAACTCGAATAAAATAATAGCGAAAAGCAATAAGTAGTCTAAAAGAATGGAAACAGCCAATGTCACCCGTTGAAAGTTTTTGGTGAAAGAAAGTTTGGAAAAAATTATTTGGAGTATACCGGCTAATACACAGCTGGCTGCCTTTTTCAGGACAGCCCCAAAGGCCCTGATTAGCGAATTCAAGTGTGCTTGATCAGAGAAGGACTTGCAATTCGCAGTAAGGTGGGCCTCCAAGAGTAGGACTGTGAGAAGCAGGCCTCTACCGTGGACAATTTCAAGCCGTTAGCTTGTGGCGAAGCACGACAAAGGAAAAAGGTGGTGGAAAGAGGCCTCACGGGGTAGCGTGGCCGAGCGGTCCAAGGCGCTGGATTAAGGCTCCAGTCTCTTCGGAGGCGTGGGTTCGAATCCCACCGCTGCCAGGGCAATCTTTTTGGAATACTCTTGTGGCTGAGATGGCCAGCAAAGAGCTGTCCTTGGCCACACACGACGGGTTTAGCGAAGAAGCAAGACAGCAACACAGCCTCAAGCGCTTAGGATCAGGTTTGTCTTCAGCAAAAAGGATTAGACTGCAGCTTTTTTAGCAAAGTCTGCATCGGGGTAGACTTTCAACCGGTCGAAGCGACCCTTGGAACACTGACCCACAGGGTAGCGTGGCCGAGCGGTCCAAGGCGCTGGATTAAGGCTCCAGTCTCTTCGGAGGCGTGGGTTCGAATCCCACCGCTGCCAGGGCAGTCTTCTTGGAATACTGCGATGGCCGAGCAAAGAGCTGTCCTTAGCTGTACTCGATGGGTTTAGCGAAAAAGCAAGACTTTGGATTACTTAGTTCTGCTCCTGTGTGGTTTACTGACTACTTAAGGTTTCGTTGCTGACGATTTGAGTCAATCCTGTGTTGATCTTTTCTTCCAAACTCATCCCAGGTTGGCCGCACTCAACGGGTGTAGAGAAAAAGCTCCACGGCTGGCGTGACCGCTATTTTTTGAAGGTGGAAGGGCAGAAAATGGCCCACAAAGGGCTGTCAGCCAGAACGCTGCGTGCACATGAAAATTCTGGTGCTTTTGCTTTCCTTTCTTTTTAGCCAAGCCAGTCCCAGTCTCTGCTCCTTTCTAATACAGGCACCCTGTTGAAGTAGTGACACCATTAATTTACAATCATAGTGAAGTTACTTCAAAACAGGAAAAAGAACTCGAATAAAATAATAGCGAAAAGCAATAAGTAGTCTAAAAGAATGGAAACAGCCAATGTCACCCGTTGAAAGTTTTTGGTGAAAGAAAATTTGGAAAAAATGATTTGGAGTATACCGGCTAATACACAGCTGGCTGCCTTTTTCAGGACAGCCCCAAAGGCCCTGATTAGCGAATTCAGGTGTATTTGATCAGAGAAGGACTTGCAATTCGCAGGAAGGTGGGCCTCCAGGAGTAGGACTGCGAGAAGCAGGCCTCTACCGTGGAGAATTTCAAGGCGTTAGCTTGTGGCGAAGCACGACAAAGGAAAAAGGTGGTGGAAAGAGGCCTCACGGGGTAGCGTGGCCGAGCGGTCCAAGGCGCTGGATTAAGGCTCCAGTCTCTTCGGAGGCGTGGGTTCGAATCCCACCGCTGCCAGGGCAGTCTTCTTGGAATACTGCGATGGCCGAGCAAAGAGCTGTCCTTAGCTGTACTCGATGGGTTTAGCGAAAAAGCAAGACTTTGGATTACTTAGTTCTGCTCCTGTGTGGTTTACTGACTACTTAAGGTTTCGTTGCTGACGATTTGAGTCAATCCTGTGTTGATCTTTTCTTCCAAACTCATCCCAGGTTGGCCGCACTGAACGGGTGTAGAGAAAAAGCTCCACGGCCGGCGTGACCGCTATTTTTTGAAGGTGGAAGGGCAGAAAATGGCCCACAAAGGGCTGTCAGCCAGAACGCTGCGTGCACATGAAAATTCAGGTGCTTTTGCTTTACTTTCTTTTTAGCCAAGCCAGTCCCAGTCTCTGCTCCTTTCTAATACAGGCACCCTGTTGAAGTAGTGACACCATTAATTTACAATCACAGTGAAGTTACTTCAAAACAGGAAAAAGAACTCGAATAAAATAATAGCGAAAAGCAATAAGTAGTCTAAAAGAATGGAAACAGCCAATGTCACCCGTTGAAAGTTTTTGGTGAAAGAAAATTTGGAAAAAATGATTTGGAGTATACCGGCTAATACACAGCTGGCTGCCTTTTTCAGGACAGCCCCAAAGGCCCTGATTAGCGAATTCAGGTGTGCTTGATCAGAGAAGGACTTGCAATTCGCAGGAAGGTGGGCCTCCAGGAGTAGGACTGCGAGAAGCAGGCCTCTACCGTGGAGAATTTCAAGGCGTTAGCTTGTGGCGAAGCACGACAAAGGAAAAAGGTGGTGGAAAGAGGCCTCACGGGGTAGCGTGGCCGAGCGGTCCAAGGCGCTGGATTAAGGCTCCAGTCTCTTCGGAGGCGTGGGTTCGAATCCCACCGCTGCCAGGGCAATCTTTTTGGAATACTCTTGTGGCTGAGATGGCCAGCAAAGGGTTGTCCTTGGCCGCACACGACGGGTTTAGCGAAGAAGCAAGACAGCAACACAGCCTCAAGCGCTTAGGATCAGGTTTGTCTTCAGCAAAAAGGATTAGACTGCAGCTTTTTTAGCAAAGTCTGCATCGGGGTAGCCTTTCCACCGGTCGAAGCAACCCTTGGAACACTGACCCACAGGGTAGCGTGGCCGAGCGGTCTAAGGCGCTGGATTTAGGCTCCAGTCTCTCTGGGGGCGTGGGTTCGAATCCCACCGCTGCCAGGACAGCCTTTTGGAAGGCTGCTGTGCCAGAACACTGCGTGCACATGAAAATTCTGGTGCTTTTGCTTTCCTTTCTTTTTAGCCAAGCCAGTCCCAGTCTCTGCTCCTTTCTAATACAGGCACCCTGTTGAAGTAGTGACACCATTAATTTACAATCATAGTGAAGTTACTTCAAAACAGGGAAAAGAACTCAAATAAAATAATAGCGAAAAGCAATAAGTAGTCTAAAAGAATGGAAACAGCCAATGTCACCCGTGGAAAGTTTTTGGTGAAAGAAAATTTGGAAAAAATGATTTGGAGTATACCGGCTAATACACAGCTGGCTGCCTTTTTCAGGACAGCCCCAAAGGCCCTGATTAGCGAATTCAAGTGTGCTTGATCAGAGAAGGACTTGCAATTCGCAGTAAGGTGGGCCTCCAAGAGTAGGACTGTGAGAAGCAGGCCTCTACCGTGGACAATTTCAAGCCGTTAGCTTGTGGCGAAGCACGACAAAGGAAAAAGGTGGTGGAAAGATGCCTCACGGGGTAGCGTGGCCGAGCGGTCCAAGGCGCTGGATTAAGGCTCCAGTCTCTTCGGAGGCGTGGGTTCGAATCCCACCGCTGCCAGGGCAGTCTTCTTGGAATACTGCGATGGCTGAGCAAAGAGCTGTCCTTAGCTGTACTCGATGGGTTTAGCGAAAAAGCAAGACTTTGGATTACTTAGTTCTGCTCCTGTGTGGTTTACTGACTACTTAAGGTTTCGTTGCTGACGATTTGAGTCAATCCTGTGTTGATCTTTTCTTCCAAACTCATCCCAGGTTGGCCGCACTCAACGGGTGTAGAGAAAAAGCTCCACGGCCGGCGTGACCGCTATTTTTTGAAGGTGGAAGGGCAGAAAATGGCCCACAAAGGGCTGTCAGCCAGAACGCTGCGTGCACATGAAAATTCAGGTGCTTTTGCTTTACTTTCTTTTTAGCCAAGCCAGTCCCAGTCTCTGCTCCTTTCTAATACAGGCACCCTGTTGAAGTAGTGACACCATTAATTTACAATCATAGTGAAGTTACTTCAAAACAGGAAAAAGAACTCGAATAAAATAATAGCGAAAAGCAATAAGTAGTCTAAAAGAATGGAAACAGCCAATGTCACCCGTTGAAAGTTTTTGGTGAAAGAAAATTTGGAAAAAATGATTTGGAGTATACCGGCTAATACACAGCTGGCTGCCTTTTTCAGGACAGCCCCAAAGGCCCTGATTAGCGAATTCAGGTGTGCTTGATCAGAGAAGGACTTGCAATTCGCAGGAAGGTGGGCCACCAGGAGTAGGACTGCGAGAAGCTGGCCTCTACCGTGGAGAATTTCAAGGCGTTAGCTTGTGGCGAAGCACGACAAAGGAAAAAGGTGGTGGAAAGAGGCCTCACGGGGTAGCGTGGCCGAGCGGTCCAAGGCGCTGGATTAAGGCTCCAGTCTCTTCGGAGGCGTGGGTTCGAATCCCACCGCTGCCAGGGCAATCTTTTTGGAATACTCTTGTGGCTGAGATGGCCAGCAAAGAGCTGTCCTTGGCCGCACACGACGGGTTTAGCGAAGAAGCAAGACAGCAACACAGCCTCAAGCGCTTAGGATCAGGTTTGTCTTCAGCAAAAAGGATTAGACTGCAGCTTTTTTAGCAAAGTCTGCATCGGGGTAGCCTTTCCACCGGTCGAAGCGACCCTTGGAACACTGACCCACAGGGTAGCGTGGCCGAGCGGTCCAAGGCGCTGGATTAAGGCTCCAGTCTCTTCGGAGGCGTGGGTTCGAATCCCACCGCTGCCAGGGCAGTCTTCTTGGAATACTGCGATGGCCGAGCAAAGAGCTGTCCTTAGCTGCACTCGATGGGTTTAGCGAAAAAGCAAGACTTTGGATTACTTAGTTCTGCTCCTGTGTGGTTTACTGACTACTTAAGGTTTCGTTGCTGACGATTTGAGTCAATCCTGTGTTGATCTTTTCTTCCAAACTCATCCCAGGTTGGCCGCACTCAACGGGTTTAGAGAAAAAGCTCAACGGCCGGCGTGACCGCTATTTCTTGAAGGTGGAAGGGCAGAAAATGGCCCACAAAGGGCTGTCAGCCAGAACGCTGCGTGCACATGAAAATTCTGGTGCTTTTGCTTTCCTTTCTTTTTAGCCAAGCCAGTCCCAGTCTCTGCTCCTTTCTAATACAGGCACCCTGTTGAAGTAGTGACACCATTAATTTACAATCATAGTGAAGTTACTTCAAAACAGGAAAAAGAACTCGAATAAAATAATAGCGAAAAGCAATAAGTAGTCTAAAAGAATGGAAACAGCCAATGTCACCCGTTGAAAGTTTTTGGTGAAAGAAAATTTGGAAAAAATGATTTGGAGTATACCGGCTAATACACAGCTGGCTGCCTTTTTCAGGACAGCCCCAAAGGCCCTGATTAGCGAATTCAGGTGTGCTTGATCAGAGAAGGACTTGCAATTCGCAGGAAGGTGGGCCTCCAGGAGTAGGACTGCGAGAAGCAGGCCTCTACCGTGGAGAATTTCAAGGCGTTAGCTTGTGGCGAAGCACGACAAAGGAAAAAGGTGGTGGAAAGAGGCCTCACGGGGTAGCGTGGCCGAGCGGTCCAAGGCGCTGGATTAAGGCTCCAGTCTCTTCGGCGGTGTGGGTTCGAATCCCACCGCTGCCAGGGCAATCTTTTTGGAATACTCTTGTGGCTGAGATGGCCAGCAAAGAGCTGTCCTTGGCCGCACACGACGGGTTTAGCGAAGAAGCAAGACAGCAACACAGCCTCAAGCGCTTAGGATCAGGTTTGTCTTCAGCAAAAAGGATTAGACTGCAGCTTTTTTAGCAAAGTCTGCATCGGGGTAGCCTTTCCACCGGTCGAAGCGACCCTTGGAACACTGACCCACAGGGTAGCGTGGCCGAGCGGTCCAAGGCGCTGGATTAAGGCTCCAGTCTCTTCGGAGGCGTGGGTTCGAATCCCACCGCTGCCAGGGCAGTCTTCTTGGAATACTGCGATGGCCGAGCAAAGAGCTGTCCTTAGCTGTACTCAATGGGTTTAGCGAAAAAGCAAGACTTTGGATTACTTAGTTCTGCTCCTGTGTGGTTTACTGACTACTTAAGGTTTCGTTGCTGACGATTTGAGTCAATCCTGTGTTGATCTTTTCTTCCAAACTCATCCCAGGTTGGCCGCACTCAACGGGTTTAGAGAAAAAGCTCAACGGCCGGCGTGACCGCTATTTCTTGAAGGTGGAAGGGCAGAAAATGGCCCACAAAGGGCTGTCAGCCAGAACGCTGCGTGCACATGAAAATTCTGGTGCTTTTGCTTTCCTTTCTTTTTAGCCAAGCCAGTCCCAGTCTCTGCTCCTTTCTAATACAGGCACCCTGTTGAAGTAGTGACACCATTAATTTACAATCATAGTGAAGTTACTTCAAAACAGGAAAAAGAACTCGAATAAAATAATAGCGAAAAGCAATAAGTAGTCTAAAAGAATGGAAACAGCCAATGTCACCCGTTGAAAGTTTTTGGTGAAAGAAAATTTGGAAAAAATGATTTGGAGTATACCGGCTAATACACAGCTGGCTGCCTTTTTCAGGACAGCCCCAAAGGCCCTGATTAGCGAATTCAGGTGTGCTTGATCAGAGAAGGACTTGCAATTCGCAGGAAGGTGGGCCTCCAGGAGTAGGACTGCGAGAAGCAGGCCTCTACCGTGGAGAATTTCAAGGCGTTAGCTTGTGGCGAAGCACGACAAAGGAAAAAGGTGGTGGAAAGAGGCCTCACGGGGTAGCGTGGCCGAGCGGTCCAAGGCGCTGGATTAAGGCTCCAGTCTCTTCGGAGGCGTGGGTTCGAATCCCACCGCTGCCAGGGCAATCTTTTTGGAATACTCTTTTGGCTGAGATGGCCAGCAAAGAGCTGTCCTTGGCAGCACACGACGGGTTTAGCGAAGAAGCAAGACAGCAACACAGCCTCAAGCGCTTAGGATCAGGTTTGTCTTCAGCAAAAAGGATTAGACTGCAGCTTTTTAAGCAAAGTCTGCATCGGGGTAGCCTTTCCACCGGTCGAAGCGACCCTTGGAACACTGACCCACAGGGTAGCGTGGCCGAGTGGTCTAAGGCGCTGGATTTAGGCTCCAGTCTCTTCGGAGGCGTGGGTTCGAATCCCACCGCTGCCAGGGCAGTCTTCTTGGAATACTGCGATGGCCGAGCAAAGAGCTGTCCTTGGCCGCACTCGATGGGTTTAGCGAAAAAGCAAGACTTTGGATTACTTAGTTCTGCTCCTGTGTGGTTTACTGACTACTTAAGGTTTCGTTGCTGACGATTTGAGTCAATCCTGTGTTGATCTTTTCTTCCAAACTCATCCCAGGTTGGCCGCACTCAACGGGTTTAGAGAAAAAGCTCAACGGCCGGCGTGACCGCTATTTCTTGAAGGTGGAACGGCAGAAAAGGGCCCACAAAGGGCTGTCAGCCAGAACGCTGCGTGCACATGAAAATTCAGGTGCTTTTGCTTTACTTTCTTTTTAGCCAAGCCAGTCCCAGTCTCTGCTCCTTTCTAATACAGGCACCCTGTTGAAGTAGTGACACCATTAATTTACAATCATAGTGAAGTTACTTCAAAACAGGAAAAAGAACTCGAATAAAATAATAGCGAAAAGCAATAAGTAGTCTAAAAGAATGGAAACAGCCAATGTCACCCGTTGAAAGTTTTTGGTGAAAGAAAATTTGGAAAAAATTATTTGGAGTATACCGGCTAATACACAGCTGGCTGCCTTTTTCAGGACAGCCCCAAAGGCCCTGATTAGCGAATTCAAGTGTGCTTGATCAGAGAAGGACTTGCAATTCGCAGTAAGGTGGGCCTCCAAGAGTAGGACTGTGAGAAGCAGGCCTCTACCGTGGACAATTTCAAGCCGTTAGCTTGTGGCGAAGCACGACAAAGGAAAAAGGTGGTGGAAAGATTCCTCACGGGGTAGCGTGGCCGAGCGGTCCAAGGCGCTGGATTTAGGCTCCAGTCTCTCTGGGGGCGTGGGTTCGAATCCCACCGCTGCCAGGACAGCCTTTTGGAAGGCTGCTGTGCCAGAACGCTGCGTGCACATGAAAATTCTGGTGCTTTTGCTTTCCTTTCTTTTTAGCCAAGCCAGTCCCAGTCTCTGCTCCTTTCTAATACAGGCACCCTGTTGAAGTAGTGACACCATTAATTTACAATCATAGTGAAGTTACTTCAAAACAGGGAAAAGAACTCAAATAAAATAATAGCGAAAAGCAATAAGTAGTCTAAAAGAATGGAAACAGCCAATGTCACCCGTTGAAAGTTTTTGGTGAAAGAAAATTTGGAAAAAATGATTTGGAGTATACCGGCTAATACACAGCTGGCTGCCTTTTTCAGGACAGCCCCAAAGGCCCTGATTAGCGAATTCAAGTGTGCTTGATCAGAGAAGGACTTGCAATTCGCAGTAAGGTGGGCCTCCAAGAGTAGGACTGTGAGAAGCAGGCCTCTACCGTGGACAATTTCAAGCCGTTAGCTTGTGGCGAAGCACGACAAAGGAAAAAGGTGGTGGAAAGATTCCTCACGGGGTAGCGTGGCCGAGCGGTCCAAGGTGCTGGATTTAGGCTCCAGTCTCTCTGGGGGCGTGGGTTCGAATCCCACCGCTGCCAGGACAGCCTTTTGGAAGGCTGCTGTGCCAGAACGCTGCGTGCACATGAAAATTCTGGTGCTTTTGCTTTCCTTTCTTTTTAGCCAAGCCAGTCCCAGTCTCTGCTCCTTTCTAATACAGGCACCCTGTTGAAGTAGTGACACCATTAATTTACAATCATAGTGAAGTTACTTCAAAACAGGGAAAAGAACTCAAATAAAATAATAGCGAAAAGCAATAAGTAGTCTAAAAGAATGGAAACAGCCAATGTCACCCGTTGAAAGTTTTTGGTGAAAGAAAATTTGGAAAAAATGATTTGGAGTATACCGGCTAATACACAGCTGGCTGCCTTTTTCAGGACAGCCCCAAAGGCCCTGATTAGCGAATTCAAGTGTGCTTGATCAGAGAAGGACTTGCAATTCGCAGTAAGGTGGGCCTCCAAGAGTAGGACTGTGAGAAGCAGGCCTCTACCGTGGACAATTTCAAGCTGTTAGCTTGTGGCGAAGCACGACAAAGGAAAAAGGTGGTGGAAAGATTCCTCACGGGGTAGCGTGGCCGAGCGGTCCAAGGCGCTGGATTTAGGCTCCAGTCTCTCTGGGGGCGTGGGTTCGAATCCCACCGCTGCCAGGACAGCCTTTTGGAAGGCTGCTGTGCCAGAACGCTGCGTGCACATGAAAATTCTGGTGCTTTTGCTTTCCTTTCTTTTTAGCCAAGCCAGTCCCAGTCTCTGCTCCTTTCTAATACAGGCACCCTGTTGAAGTAGTGACACCATTAATTTACAATCATAGTGAAGTTACTTCAAAACAGGGAAAAGAACTCAAATAAAATAATAGCGAAAAGCAATAAGTAGTCTAAAAGAATGGAAACAGCCAATGTCACCCGTTGAAAGTTTTTGGTGAAAGAAAATTTGGAAAAAATGATTTGGAGTATACCGGCTAATACACAGCTGGCTGCCTTTTTCAGGACAGCCCCAAAGGCCCTGATTAGCGAATTCAAGTGTGCTTGATCAGAGAAGGACTTGCAATTCGCAGTAAGGTGGGCCTCCAAGAGTAGGACTGTGAGAAGCAGGCCTCTACCGTGGACAATTTCAAGCTGTTAGCTTGTGGCGAAGCACGACAAAGGAAAAAGGTGGTGGAAAGATTCCTCACGGGGTAGCGTGGCCGAGCGGTCCAAGGCGCTGGATTTAGGCTCCAGTCTCTCTGGGGGCGTGGGTTCGAATCCCACCGCTGCCAGGACAGCCTTTTGGAAGGCTGCTGTGCCAGAACGCTGCGTGCACATGAAAATTCTGGTGCTTTTGCTTTCCTTTCTTTTTAGCCAAGCCAGTCCCAGTCTCTGCTCCTTTCTAATACAGGCACCCTGTTGAAGTAGTGACACCATTAATTTACAATCATAGTGAAGTTACTTCAAAACAGGGAAAAGAACTCAAATAAAATAATAGCGAAAAGCAATAAGTAGTCTAAAAGAATGGAAACAGCCAATGTCACCCGTTGAAAGTTTTTGGTGAAAGAAAATTTGGAAAAAATGATTTGGAGTATACCGGCTAATACACAGCTGGCTGCCTTTTTCAGGACAGCCCCAAAGGCCCTGATTAGCGAATTCAAGTGTGCTTGATCAGAGAAGGACTTGCAATTCGCAGTAAGGTGGGCCTCCAAGAGTAGGACTGTGAGAAGCAGGCCTCTACCGTGGACAATTTCAAGCTGTTAGCTTGTGGCGAAGCACGACAAAGGAAAAAGGTGGTGGAAAGATGCCTCACGGGGTAGCGTGGCCGAGCGGTCCAAGGCGCTGGATTAAGGCTCCAGTCTCTTCGGAGGCGTGGGTTCGAATCCCACCGCTGCCAGGGCAGTCTTCTTGGAATACTGCGATGGCCGAGCAAAGAGCTGTCCTTGGCTGTACTCGACGGGTTTAGCGAAAAAGCAAGACTTTGGATTACTTAGTTCTGCTCCTGTGCCTTCCTCTGTGGTTTACTGACTACTTAAGGTTTCGTTGCTGACGATTTGGGTCAATCCTGTGTTGATCTTTTCTTCCAAACTCATCCCAGGTTGGCCGCACTCAACGGGTTTAGAGAAAAAGCTCAACGGCCGGCGTGACCGCTATTTCTTGAAGGTGGAACGGCAGAAAAGGGCCCACAAAGGGCTGTCAGCCAGAACGCTGCGTGCACATGAAAATTCAGGTGCTTTTGCTTTACTTTCTTTTTAGCCAAGCCAGTCCCAGTCTCTGCTCCTTTCTAATACAGGCACCCTGTTGAAGTAGTGACACCATTAATTTACAATCATAGTGAAGTTACTTCAAAACAGGAAAAAGAACTCGAATAAAATAATAGCGAAAAGCAATAAGTAGTCTAAAAGAATGGAAACAGCCAATGTCACCCGTTGAAAGTTTTTGGTGAAAGAAAATTTGGAAAAAATTATTTGGAGTATACCGGCTAATACACAGCTGGCTGCCTTTTTCAGGACAGCCCCAAAGGCCCTGATTAGCGAATTCAAGTGTGCTTGATCAGAGAAGAACTTGCAATTCGCAGTAAGGTGGGCCTCCAAGAGTAGGACTGTGAGAAGCAGGCCTCTACCGTGGACAATTTCAAGCCGTTAGCTTGTGGCGAAGCACGACAAAGGAAAAAGGTGGTGGAAAGATGCCTCACGGGGTAGCGTGGCCGAGCGGTCCAAGGCGCTGGATTTAGGCTTCAGTCTCTCTGGGGGCGTGGGTTCGAATCCCACCGCTGCCAGGACAGCCTTTTGGAAGGCTGCTGTGCCAGAACGCTGCGTGCACATCAAAATTCTGGTGCTTTTGCTTTCCTTTCTTTTTAGCCAAGCCAGTCCCAGTCTCTGCTCCTCTGAGGCCTGGGTTCGAATCCCACCGCTGCCAGGGCAATCTTTTTGGAATACTCTTGTGGCTGAGATGGCCAGCAAAGAGCTGTCCATGGCCGCACACGACGGGTTTAGCGAAGAAGCAAGACAGCAACACAGCCTCAAGCGCTTAGGATCAGGTTTGTCTTCAGCAAAAAGGATTAGACTGCAGCTTTTTTAGCAAAGTCTGCATCGGGGTAGCCTTTCCACCGGTCGAAGCGACCCTTGGAACACTGACCCACAGGGTAGCGTGGCCGAGCGGTCCAAGGCGCTGGATTAAGGCTCCAGTCTCTTCGGAGGCGTGGGTTCGAATCCCACCGCTGCCAGGGCAGTCTTCTTGGAATACTGCGATGGCCGAGCAAAGAGCTGTCCTTAGCTGTACCCGATGGGTTTAGCGAAAAAGCAAGACTTTGGATTACTTAGTTCTGCTCCTGTGTGGTTTACTGACTACTTAAGGTTTCGTTGCTGACGATTTGAGTCAATCCTGTGTTGATCTTTTCTTCCAAACTCATCCCAGGTTGGCCGCACTCAACGGGTTTAGAGAAAAAGCTCAACGGCCGGCGTGACCGCTATTTTTTGAAGGTGGAACGGCAGAAAAGGGCCCACAAAGGGCTGTCAGCCAGAACGCTGCGTGCACATGAAAATTCAGGTGCTTTTGCTTTACTTTCTTTTTAGCCAAGCCAGTCCCAGTCTCTGCTCCTTTCTAATACAGGCACCCTGTTGAAGTAGTGACACCATTAATTTACAATCATAGTGAAGTTACTTCAAAACAGGAAAAAGAACTCGAATAAAATAATAGCGAAAAGCAATAAGTAGTCTAAAAGAATGGAAACAGCCAATGTCACCCGTTGAAAGTTTTTGGTGAAAGAAAATTTGGAAAAAATTATTTGGAGTATACCGGCTAATACACAGCTGGCTGCCTTTTTCAGGACAGCCCCAAAGGCCCTGATTAGCGAATTCAAGTGTGCTTGATCAGAGAAGGACTTGCAATTCGCAGTAAGGTGGGCCTCCAAGAGTAGGACTGTGAGAAGCAGGCCTCTACCGTGGACAATTTCAAGCCGTTAGCTTGTGGCGAAGCACGACAAAGGAAAAAGGTGGTGGAAAGATTCCTCACGGGGTAGCGTGGCCGAGCGGTCCAAGGCGCTGGATTTAGGCTCCAGTCTCTCTGGGGGCGTGGGTTCGAATCCCACCGCTGCCAGGACAGCCTTTTGGAAGGCTGCTGTGCCAGAACGCTGCGTGCACATGAAAATTCTGGTGCTTTTGCTTTCCTTTCTTTTTAGCCAAGCCAGTCCCAGTCTCTGCTCCTTTCTAATACAGGCACCCTGTTGAAGTAGTGACACCATTAATTTACAATCATAGTGAAGTTACTTCAAAACAGGGAAAAGAACTCAAATAAAATAATAGCGAAAAGCAATAAGTAGTCTAAAAGAATGGAAACAGCCAATGTCACCCGTTGAAAGTTTTTGGTGAAAGAAAATTTGGAAAAAATGATTTGGAGTATACCGGCTAATACACAGCTGGCTGCCTTTTTCAGGACAGCCCCAAAGGCCCTGATTAGCGAATTCAAGTGTGCTTGATCAGAGAAGGACTTGCAATTCGCAGTAAGGTGGGCCTCCAAGAGTAGGACTGTGAGAAGCAGGCCTCTACCGTGGACAATTTCAAGCTGTTAGCTTGTGGCGAAGCACGACAAAGGAAAAAGGTGGTGGAAAGATGCCTCACGGGGTAGCGTGGCCGAGCGGTCCAAGGCGCTGGATTAAGGCTCCAGTCTCTCTGGGGGCGTGGGTTCGAATCCCACCGCTGCCAGGACAGCCTTTTGGAAGGCTGCTGTGCCAGAACGCTGCGTGCACATGAAAATTCTGGTGCTTTTGCTTTCCTTTCTTTTTAGCCAAGCCAGTCCCAGTCTCTGCTCCTTTCTAATACAGGCACCCTGTTGAAGTAGTGACACCATTAATTTACAATCATAGTGAAGTTACTTCAAAACAGGGAAAAGAACTCAAATAAAATAATAGCGAAAAGCAATAAGTAGTCTAAAAGAATGGAAACAGCCAATGTCACCCGTTGAAAGTTTTTGGTGAAAGAAAATTTGGAAAAAATGATTTGGAGTATACCGGCTAATACACAGCTGGCTGCCTTTTTCAGGACAGCCCCAAAGGCCCTGATTAGCGAATTCAAGTGTGCTTGATCAGAGAAGGACTTGCAATTCGCAGTAAGGTGGGCCTCCAAGAGTAGGACTGTGAGAAGCAGGCCTCTACCGTGGACAATTTCAAGCTGTTAGCTTGTGGCGAAGCACGACAAAGGAAAAAGGTGGTGGAAAGATGCCTCACGGGGTAGCGTGGCCGAGCGGTCCAAGGCGTGGGTTCGAATCCCACCGCTGCCAGGGCAGTCTTCTTGGAATACTGCGATGGCCGAGCAAAGAGCTGTCCTTTGCTGCACTCGACAGGTTTAGCGAAAAAGCAAGACTTTGGATTACTTAGTTCTGCTCCTGTGGTTTACTGACTACTTAAGGTTTCGTTGCTGACGATTTGAGTCAATCCTGTGTTGATCTTTTCTTCCAAACTCATCCCAGGTTGGCCGCACTCAACGGGTTTAGAGAAAAAGCTCAACGGCCGGCGTGACCGCTATTTCTTGAAGGTGGAAGGGCAGAAAAGGGCCCACAAAGGGCTGTCAGCCAGAACGGTGCGTGCACATGAAAATTCAGGTGCTTTTGCTTTACTTTCTTTTTAGCCAAGCCAGTCCCAGTCTCTGCTCCTTTCTAATACAGGCACCCTGTTGAAGTAGTGACACCATTAATTTACAATCATAGTGAAGTTACTTCAAAACAGGAAAAAGAACTCGAATAAAATAATAGCGAAAAGCAATAAGTAGTCTAAAAGAATGGAAACAGCCAATGTCACCCGTTGAAAGTTTTTGGTGAAAGAAAATTTGGAAAAAATGATTTGGAGTATACCGGCTAATACACAGCTGGCTGCCTTTTCAGGACAGCCCCAAAGGCCCTGATTAGCGAATTCAGGTGTGCTTGATCAGAGAAGGACTTTCAATTCGCAGGAAGGTGGGCCTCCAGGAGTAGGACTGCGAGAAGCAGGCCTCTACCGTGGAGAATTTCAAGGCGTTAGCTTGTGGCGAAGCACGACAAAGGAAAAAGGTGGTGGAAAGAGGCCTCACGGGGTAGCGTGGCCGAGCGGTCCAAGGCGCTGGATTAAGGCTCCAGTCTCTTCGGAGGCGTGGGTTCGAATCCCACCGCTGTCTTCTTGGAATACTGCGATGGCCGAGCAAAGAGCTGTCCTTTGCTGCACTCGACGGGTTTAGCGAAAAAGCAAGACTTTGGATTACTTAGTTCTGCTCCTGTGCCTTCCTCTGTGGTTTACTGACTACTTAAGGTTTCGTTGCTGACGATTTGAGTCAATCCTGTGTTGATCTTTTCTTCCAAACTCATCCCAGGTTGGCCGCACTCAACGGGTTTAGAGAAAAAGCTCAACGGCCGGCGTGACCGCTATTTCTTGAAGGTGGAAGGGCAGAAAAGGGCCCACAAAGGGCTGTCAGCCAGAACGGTGCGTGCACATGAAAATTCAGGTGCTTTTGCTTTACTTTCTGTTTAGCCAAGCCAGTCCCAGTCTCTGCTCCTTTGTAATACAGGCACCCTGTTGAAGTAGTGACACCATTAATTTACAATCATAGTGAAGTTACTTCAAAACAGGAAAAAGAACTCGAATAAAATAATAGCGAAAAGCAATAAGTAGTCTAAAAGAATGGAAACAGCCAATGTCACCCGTTGAAAGTTTTTGGTGAAAGAAAATTTGGAAAAAATGATTTGGAGTATACCGGCTAATACACAGCTGGCTGCCTTTTCAGGACAGCCCCAAAGGCCCTGATTAGCGAATTCAGGTGTGCTTGATCAGAGAAGGACTTTCAATTCGCAGGAAGGTGGGCCTCCAGGAGTAGGACTGCAAGAAGCAGGCCTCTACCGTGGAGAATTTCAAGGCGTTAGCTTGTGGCGAAGCACGACAAAGGAAAAAGGTGGTGAATAGAGGCCTCACGGGGTAGCGTGGCCGAGCGGTCCAAGGCGCTGGATTAAGGCTCCAGTCTCTTCGGAGGCGAGGGTTCGAATCCCACCGCTGCCAGGGCAATCTTTTTGGAATACTCTTGTGGCTGAGATGGCCAGCAAAGAGCTGTCCTTGGCCGCACACGACGGGTTTAGCGAAGAAGCAAGACAGCAACACAGCCTCAAGCGCTTAGGATCAGGTTTGTCTTCAGCAAAAAGGATTAGACTGCAGCTTTTTTAGCAAAGTCTGCATCGGGGTAGCCTTTCCACCGGTCGAAGCGACCCTTGGAACACTGACCCACAGGGTAGCGTGGCCGAGTGGTCTAAGGCGCTGGATTTAGGCTCCAGTCTCTCTGGGGGCGTGGGTTCGAATCCCACCGCTGCCAGGACAGCCTTTTGGAAGGCTGCTGTGCCAGAACGCTGCGTGCACATGAAAATTCTGGTGCTTTTGCTTTCCTTTCTTTTTAGCCAAGCCAGTCCCAGTCTCTGCTCCTTTCTAATACAGGCACCCTGTTGAAGTAGTGACACCATTAATTTACAATCATAGTGAAGTTACTTCAAAACAGGGAAAAGAACTCGAATAAAATAATAGCGAAAAGCAATAAGTAGTCTAAAAGAATGGAAACAGCCAATGTCACCCGTTGAAAGTTTTTGGTGAAAGAAAATTTGGAAAAAATGATTTGGAGTATACCGGCTAATACACAGCTGGCTGCCTTTTTCAGGACAGCACCAAAGGCCCTGATTAGCGAATTCAAGTGTGCTTGATCAGAGAAGGACTTGCAATTCGCAGTAAGGTGGGCCTCCAAGAGTAGGACTGTGAGAAGCAGGCCTCTACCGTGGACAATTTCAAGCCGTTAGCTTGTGGCGAAGCACGACAAAGGAAAAAGGTGGTGGAAAGAGGCCTCACGGGGTAGCGTGGCCGAGCTGTCCAAGGCGCTGGATTAAGGCTCCAGTCTCTTCGGAGGCGTGGGTTCGAATCCCACCGCTGCCAGGGCAGTCTTCTTGGAATACTGCGATGGCCGAGCAAAGAGCTGTCCTTTGCTGCACTCGACGGGTTTAGCGAAAAAGCAAGACTTTGGATTACTTAGTTCTGCTCCTGTGCCTTCCTCTGTGGTTTACTGACTACTTAAGGTTTCGTTGCTGACGATTTGAGTCAATCCTGTGTTGATCTTTTCTTCCAAACTCATCCCAGGTTGGCCGCACTCAACGGGTTTAGAGAAAAAGCTCAACGGCCGGCGTGACCGCTATTTCTTGAAAGTGGAAGGGCAGAAAAGGGCCCACAAAGGGCTGTCAGCCAGAACGCTGCGTGCACATGAAAATTCAGGTGCTTTTGCTTTACTTTCTTTTTAGCCAAGCCAGTCCCAGTCTCTGCTCCTTTCTAATACAGGCACCCTGTTGAAGTAGTGACACCATTAATTTACAATCATAGTGAAGTTACTTCAAAACAGGAAAAAGAACTCGAATAAAATAATAGCGAAAAGCAATAAGTAGTCTAAAAGAATGGAAACAGCCAATGTCACCCGTTGAAAGTTTTTGGTGAAAGAAAATTTGGAAAAAATGATTTGGAGTATACCGGCTAATACACAGCTGGCTGCCTTTTCAGGACAGCCCCAAAGGCCCTGATTAGCGAATTCAGGTGTGCTTGATCAGAGAAGGACTTTCAATTCGCAGGAAGGTGGGCCTCCAGGAGTAGGACTGCGAGAAGCAGGCCTCTACCGTGGAGAATTTCAAGGCGTTAGCTTGTGGCGAAGCACGACAAAGGAAAAAGGTGGTGGAAAGAGGCCTCACGGGGTAGCGTGGCCGAGCGGTCCAAGGCGCTGGATTAAGGCTCCAGTCTCTTCGGAGGCGTGGGTTCGAATCCCACCGCTGCCAGGGCAATCTTTTTGGAATACTCTTGTGGCTGAGATGGCCAGCAAAGAGCTGTCCTTGGCCGCACACGACGGGTTTAGTGAAGAAGCAAGACAGCAACACAGCCTCAAGCGCTTAGGATCAGGTTTGTCTTCAGCAAAAAGGATTAGACTGCAGCTTTTTTAGCAAAGTCTGCATCGGGGTAGCCTTTCCACCGGTCGAAGCGACCCTTGGAACACTGACCCACAGGGTAGCGTGGCCGAGTGGTCTAAGGCGCTGGATTTAGGCTCCAGTCTCTCTGGGGGCGTGGGTTCGAATCCCACCGCTGCCAGGACAGCCTTTTGGAAGGCTGCTGTGCCAGAACGCTGCGTGCACATGAAAATTCTGGTGCTTTTGCTTTCCTTTCTTTTTAGCCAAGCCAGTCCCAGTCTCTGCTCCTTTCTAATACAGGCACCCTGTTGAAGTAGTGACACCATTAATTTACAATCATAGTGAAGTTACTTCAAAACAGGGAAAAGAACTCGAATAAAATAATAGCGAAAAGCAATAAGTAGTCTAAAAGAATGGAAACAGCCAATGTCACCCGTTGAAAGTTTTTGGTGAAAGAAAATTAGGAAAAAATGATTTGGAGTATACCGGCTAATACACAGCTGGCTGCCTTTTTCAGGACAGCCCCAAAGGCCCTGATTAGCGAATTCAAGTGTGCTTGATCAGAGAAGGACTTGCAATTCGCAGTAAGGTGGGCCTCCAAGAGTAGGACTGTGAGAAGCAGGCCTCTACCGTGGACAATTTCAAGCCGTTAGCTTGTGGCGAAGCACGACAAAGGAAAAAGGTGGTGGAAAGATGCCTCACGGGGTAGCGTGGCCGAGCGGTCCAAGGCGCTGGATTAAGGCTCCAGTCTCTTCGGAGGCGTGGGTTCGAATCCCACCGCTGTCTTCTTGGAATACTGCGATGGCCGAGCAAAGAGCTGTCCTTTGCTGCACTCGACGGGTTTAGCGAAAAAGCAAGACTTTGGATTACTTAGTTCTGCTCCTGTGCCTTCCTCTGTGGTTTACTGACTACTTAAGGTTTCGTTGCTGACGATTTGAGTCAATCCTGTGTTGATCTTTTCTTCCAAACTCATCCCAGGTTGGCCGCACTCAACGGGTTTAGAGAAAAAGCTCAACGGCCGGCGTGACCGCTATTTCTTGAAGGTGGAAGGGCAGAAAAGGGCCCACAAAGGGCTGTCAGCCAGAACGGTGCGTGCACATGAAAATTCAGGTGCTTTTGCTTTACTTTCTTTTTAGCCAAGCCAGTCCCAGTCTCTGCTCCTTTCTAATACAGGCACCCTGTTGAAGTAGTGACACCATTAATTTACAATCATAGTGAAGTTACTTCAAAACAGGAAAAAGAACTCGAATAAAATAATAGCGAAAAGCAATAAGTAGTCTAAAAGAATGGAAACAGCCAATGTCACCCGTTGAAAGTTTTTGGTGAAAGAAAATTTGGAAAAAATGATTTGGAGTATACCGGCTAATACACAGCTGGCTGCCTTTTCAGGACAGCCCCAAAGGCCCTGATTAGCGAATTCAGGTGTGCTTTATCAGAGAAGGACTTTCAATTCGCAGGAAGGTGGGCCTCCAGGAGTAGGACTGCAAGAAGCAGGCCTCTACCGTGGAGAATTTCAAGGCGTTAGCTTGTGGCGAAGCACGACAAAGGAAAAAGGTGGTGGAAAGAGGCCTCACGGGGTAGCGTGGCCGAGCGGTCCAAGGCGCTGGATTAAGGCTCCAGTCTCTTCGGAGGCGTGGGTTCGAATCCCACCGCTGTCTTCTTGGAATACTGCGATGGCCGAGCAAAGAGCTGTCCTTTGCTGCACTCGACGGGTTTAGCGAAAAAGCAAGACTTTGGATTACTTAGTTCTGCTCCTGTGCCTTCCTCTGTGGTTTACTGACTACTTAAGGTTTCGTTGCTGACGATTTGAGTCAATCCTGTGTTGATCTTTTCTTCCAAACTCATCCCAGGTTGGCCGCACTCAACGGGTTTAGAGAAAAAGCTCAACGGCCGGCGTGACCGCTATTTCTTGAAGGTGGAAGGGCAGAAAAGGGCCCACAAAGGGCTGTCAGCCAGAACGGTGCGTGCACATGAAAATTCAGGTGCTTTTGCTTTACTTTCTGTTTAGCCAAGCCAGTCCCAGTCTCTGCTCCTTTGTAATACAGGCACCCTGTTGAAGTAGTGACACCATTAATTTACAATCATAGTGAAGTTACTTCAAAACAGGAAAAAGAACTCGAATAAAATAATAGCGAAAAGCAATAAGTAGTCTAAAAAAATGGAAACAGCCAATGTCACCCGTTGAAAGTTTTTGGTGAAAGAAAATTTGGAAAAAATGATTTGGAGTATACCGGCTAATACACAGCTGGCTGCCTTTTCAGGACAGCCCCAAAGGCCCTGATTAGCGAATTCAGGTGTGCTTGATCAGAGAAGGACTTTCAATTCGCAGGAAGGTGGGCCTCCAGGAGTAGGACTGCAAGAAGCAGGCCTCTACCGTGGAGAATTTCAAGGCGTTAGCTTGTGGCGAAGCACGACAAAGGAAAAAGGTGGTGAATAGAGGCCTCACGGGGTAGCGTGGCCGAGCGGTCCAAGGCGCTGGATTAAGGCTCCAGTCTCTTCGGAGGCGAGGGTTCGAATCCCACCGCTGCCAGGGCAATCTTTTTGGAATACTCTTGTGGCTGAGATGGCCAGCAAAGAGCTGTCCTTGGCCGCACACGACGGGTTTAGCGAAGAAGCAAGACAGCAACACAGCCTCAAGCGCTTAGGATCAGGTTTGTCTTCAGCAAAAAGGATTAGACTGCAGCTTTTTTAGCAAAGTCTGCATCGGGGTAGCCTTTCCACCGGTCGAAGCGACCCTTGGAACACTGACCCACAGGGTAGCGTGGCCGAGTGGTCTAAGGCGCTGGATTTAGGCTCCAGTCTCTCTGGGGGCGTGGGTTCGAATCCCACCGCTGCCAGGACAGCCTTTTGGAAGGCTGCTGTGCCAGAACGCTGCGTGCACATGAAAATTCTGGTGCTTTTGCTTTCCTTTCTTTTTAGCCAAGCCAGTCCCAGTCTCTGCTCCTTTCTAATACAGGCACCCTGTTGAAGTAGTGACACCATTAATTTACAATCATAGTGAAGTTACTTCAAAACAGGGAAAAGAACTCGAATAAAATAATAGCGAAAAGCAATAAGTAGTCTAAAAGAATGGAAACAGCCAATGTCACCCGTTGAAAGTTTTTGGTGAAAGAAAATTTGGAAAAAATGATTTGGAGTATACCGGCTAATACACAGCTGGCTGCCTTTTTCAGGACAGCCCCAAAGGCCCTGATTAGCGAATTCAAGTGTGCTTGATCAGAGAAGGACTTGCAATTCGCAGTAAGGTGGGCCTCCAAGAGTAGGACTGTGAGAAGCAGGCCTTTACCGTGGACAATTTCAAGCCGTTAGCTTGTGGCGAAGCACGACAAAGGAAAAAGGTGGTGGAAAGAGGCCTCACGGGGTAGCGTGGCCGAGCTGTCCAAGGCGCTGGATTAAGGCTCCAGTCTCTTCGGAGGCGTGGGTTCGAATCCCACCGCTGCCAGGGCAGTCTTCTTGGAATACTGCGATGGCCGAGCAAAGAGCTGTCCTTTGCTGCACTCGACGGGTTTAGCGAAAAAGCAAGACTTTGGATTACTTAGTTCTGCTCCTGTGCCTTCCTCTGTGGTTTACTGACTACTTAAGGTTTCGTTGCTGACGATTTGAGTCAATCCTGTGTTGATCTTTTCTTCCAAACTCATCCCAGGTTGGCCGCACTCAACGGGTTTAGAGAAAAAGCTCAACGGCCGGCGTGACCGCTATTTCTTGAAGGTGGAAGGGCAGAAAAGGGCCCACAAAGGGCTGTCAGCCAGAACGGTGCGTGCACATGAAAATTCAGGTGCTTTTGCTTTACTTTCTTTTTAGCCAAGCCAGTCCCAGTCTCTGCTCCTTTCTAATACAGGCACCCTGTTGAAGTAGTGACACCATTAATTTACAATCATAGTGAAGTTACTTCAAAACAGGAAAAAGAACTCGAATAAAATAATAGCGAAAAGCAATAAGTAGTCTAAAAGAATGGAAACAGCCAATGTCACCCGTTGAAAGTTTTTGGTGAAAGAAAATTTGGAAAAAATGATTTGGAGTATACCGGCTAATACACAGCTGGCTGCCTTTTCAGGACAGCCCCAAAGGCCCTGATTAGCGAATTCAGGTGTGCTTTATCAGAGAAGGACTTTCAATTCGCAGGAAGGTGGGCCTCCAGGAGTAGGACTGCAAGAAGCAGGCCTCTACCGTGGAGAATTTCAAGGCATTAGCTTGTGGCGAAGCACGACAAAGGAAAAAGGTGGTGGAAAGAGGCCTCACGGGGTAGCGTGGCCGAGCGGTCCAAGGCGCTGGATTAAGGCTCCAGTCTCTTCGGAGGCGTGGGTTCGAATCCCACCGCTGTCTTCTTGGAATACTGCGATGGCCGAGCAAAGAGCTGTCCTTTGCTGCACTCGACGGGTTTAGCGAAAAAGCAAGACTTTGGATTACTTAGTTCTGCTCCTGTGCCTTCCTCTGTGGTTTACTGACTACTTAAGGTTTCGTTGCTGACGATTTGAGTCAATCCTGTGTTGATCTTTTCTTCCAAACTCATCCCAGGTTGGCCGCACTCAACGGGTTTAGAGAAAAAGCTCAACGGCCGGCGTGACCGCTATTTCTTGAAGGTGGAAGGGCAGAAAAGGGCCCACAAAGGGCTGTCAGCCAGAACGGTGCGTGCACATGAAAATTCAGGTGCTTTTGCTTTACTTTCTGTTTAGCCAAGCCAGTCCCAGTCTCTGCTCCTTTGTAATACAGGCACCCTGTTGAAGTAGTGACACCATTAATTTACAATCATAGTGAAGTTACTTCAAAACAGGAAAAAGAACTCGAATAAAATAATAGCGAAAAGCAATAAGTAGTCTAAAAGAATGGAAACAGCCAATGTCACCCGTTGAAAGTTTTTGGTGAAAGAAAATTTGGAAAAAATGATTTGGAGTATACCGGCTAATACACAGCTGGCTGCCTTTTCAGGACAGCCCCAAAGGCCCTGATTAGCGAATTCAGGTGTGCTTGATCAGAGAAGGACTTTCAATTCGCAGGAAGGTGGGCCTCCAGGAGTAGGACTGCAAGAAGCAGGCCTCTACCGTGGAGAATTTCAAGGCGTTAGCTTGTGGCGAAGCACGACAAAGGAAAAAGGTGGTGAATAGAGGCCTCACGGGGTAGCGTGGCCGAGCGGTCCAAGGCGCTGGATTAAGGCTCCAGTCTCTTCGGAGGCGAGGGTTCGAATCCCACCGCTGCCAGGGCAATCTTTTTGGAATACTCTTGTGGCTGAGATGGCCAGCAAAGAGCTGTCCTTGGCCGCACACGACGGGTTTAGCGAAGAAGCAAGACAGCAACACAGCCTCAAGCGCTTAGGATCAGGTTTGTCTTCAGCAAAAAGGATTAGACTGCAGCTTTTTTAGCAAAGTCTGCATCGGGGTAGCCTTTCCACCGGTCGAAGCGACCCTTGGAACACTGACCCACAGGGTAGCGTGGCCGAGTGGTCTAAGGCGCTGGATTTAGGCTCCAGTCTCTCTGGGGGCGTGGGTTCGAATCCCACCGCTGCCAGGACAGCCTTTTGGAAGGCTGCTGTGCCAGAACGCTGCGTGCACATGAAAATTCTGGTGCTTTTGCTTTCCTTTCTTTTTAGCCAAGCCAGTCCCAGTCTCTGCTCCTTTCTAATACAGGCACCCTGTTGAAGTAGTGACACCATTAATTTACAATCATAGTGAAGTTACTTCAAAACAGGGAAAAGAACTCGAATAAAATAATAGCGAAAAGCAATAAGTAGTCTAAAAGAATGGAAACAGCCAATGTCACCCGTTGAAAGTTTTTGGTGAAAGAAAATTTGGAAAAAATGATTTGGAGTATACCGGCTAATACACAGCTGGCTGCCTTTTTCAGGACAGCCCCAAAGGCCCTGATTAGCGAATTCAAGTGTGCTTGATCAGAGAAGGACTTGCAATTCGCAGTAAGGTGGGCCTCCAAGAGTAGGACTGTGAGAAGCAGGCCTCTACCGTGGACAATTTCAAGCCGTTAGCTTGTGGCGAAGCACGACAAAGGAAAAAGGTGGTGGAAAGAGGCCTCACGGAGTAGCGTGGCCGAGCTTTCCAAGGCGCTGGATTAAGGCTCCAGTCTCTTCGGAGGCGTGGGTTCGAATCCCACCGCTGCCAGGGCAGTCTTCTTGGAATACTGCGATGGCCGAGCAAAGAGCTGTCCTTTGCTGCACTCGACGGGTTTAGCGAAAAAGCAAGACTTTGGATTACTTAGTTTTGCTCCTGTGCCTTCCTCTGTGGTTTACTGACTACTTAAGGTTTCGTTGCTGACGATTTGAGTCAATCCTGTGTTGATCTTTTCTTCCAAACTCATCCCAGGTTGGCCGCACTCAACGGGTTTAGAGAAAAAGCTCAACGGCCGGCGTGACCGCTATTTCTTGAAGGTGGAAGGGCAGAAAAGGGCCCACAAAGGGCTGTCAGCCAGAACGCTGCGTGCACATGAAAATTCAGGTGCTTTTGCTTTACTTTCTTTTTAACCAAGCCAGTCCCAGTCTCTGCTCCTTTCTAATACAGGCACCCTGTTGAAGTAGTGACACCATTAATTTACAATCATAGTGAAGTTACTTCAAAACAGGAAAAAGAACTCGAATAAAACAATAGCGAAAAGCAATAAGTAGTCTAAAAGAATGGAAACAGCCAATGTCAACCGTTGAAAGTTTTTGGTGAAAGAAAATTTGGAAAAAATGATTTGGAGTATACCGGCTAATACACAGCTGGCTGCCTTTTTCAGGACAGCCCCAAAGGCCCTGATTAGCGAATTCAGGTGTGCTTGATCAGAGAAGGACTTGCAATTCGCAGGAAGGTGGGCCTCCAGGAGTAGGACTGCGAGAAGCAGGCCTCTACCGTGGAGAATTTCAAGGCGTTAGCTTGTGGCGAAGCACGACAAAGGAAAAAGGTGGTGGAAAGAGGCCTCACGGGGTAGCGTGGCCGAGCGGTCCAAGGCGCTGGATTAAGGCTCCAGTCTCTTCGGAGGCGTGGGTTCGAATCCCACCGCTGCCAGGGCAATCTTTTTGGAATACTCTTGTGGCTGAGATGGCCAGCAAAGAGCTGTCCTTGGCCGCACACGACGGGTTTAGTGAAGAAGCAAGACAGCAACACAGCCTCAAGCGCTTAGGATCAGGTTTGTCTTCAGCAAAAAGGATTAGACTGCAGCTTTTTTAGCAAAGTCTGCATCGGGGTAGCCTTTCCACCGGTCGAAGCAACCCTTGGAACACTGACCCACAGGGTAGCGTGGCCGAGTGGTCTAAGGCGCTGGATTTAGGCTCCAGTCTCTCTGGGGGCGTGGGTTCGAATCCCACCGCTGCCAGGACAGCCTTTTGGAAGGCTGCTGTGCCAGAACGCTGCGTGCACATGAAAATTCTGGTGCTTTTGCTTTCCTTTCTTTTTAGCCAAGCCAGTCCCAGTCTCTGCTCCTTTCTAATACAGGCACCCTGTTGAAGTAGTGACACCATTAATTTACAATCATAGTGAAGTTACTTCAAAACAGGGAAAAGAACTCGAATAAAATAATAGCGAAAAGCAATAAGTAGTCTAAAAGAATGGAAACAGCCAATGTCACCCGTTGAAAGTTTTTGGTGAAAGAAAATTTGGAAAAAATGATTTGGAGTATACCGGCTAATACACAGCTGGCTGCCTTTTTCAGGACAGCCCCAAAGGCCCTGATTAGCGAATTCAAGTGTGCTTGATCAGAGAAGGACTTGCAATTCGCAGTAAGGTGGGCCTCCAAGAGTAGGACTGTGAGAAGCAGGCCTCTACCGTGGACAATTTCAAGCCGTTAGCTTGTGGCGAAGCACGACAAAGGAAAAAGGTGGTGGAAAGATGCCTCACGGGGTAGCGTGGCCGAGCGGTCCAAGGCGCTGGATTAAGGCTCCAGTCTCTTCGGAGGCGTGGGTTCGAATCCCACCGCTGTCTTCTTGGAATACTGCGATGGCCGAGCAAAGAGCTGTCCTTTGCTGCACTCGACGGGTTTAGCGAAAAAGCAAGACTTTGGATTACTTAGTTCTGCTCCTGTGCCTTCCTCTGTGGTTTACTGACTACTTAAGGTTTCGTTGCTGACGATTTGAGTCAATCCTGTGTTGATCTTTTCTTCCAAACTCATCCCAGGTTGGCCGCACTCAACGGGTTTAGAGAAAAAGCTCAACGGCCGGCGTGACCGCTATTTCTTGAAAGTGGAAGGGCAGAAAAGGGCCCACAAAGGGCTGTCAGCCAGAACGCTGCGTGCACATGAAAATTCAGGTGCTTTTGCTTTACTTTCTTTTTAGCCAAGCCAGTCCCAGTCTCTGCTCCTTTCTAATACAGGCACCCTGTTGAAGTAGTGACACCATTAATTTACAATCATAGTGAAGTTACTTCAAAACAGGAAAAAGAACTCGAATAAAATAATAGCGAAAAGCAATAAGTAGTCTAAAAGAATGGAAACAGCCAATGTCACCCGTTGAAAGTTTTTGGTGAAAGAAAATTTGGAAAAAATGATTTGGAGTATACCGGCTAATACACAGCTGGCTGCCTTTTCAGGACAGCCCCAAAGGCCCTGATTAGCGAATTCAGGTGTGCTTGATCAGAGAAGGACTTTCAATTCGCAGGAAGGTGGGCCTCCAGGAGTAGGACTGCGAGAAGCAGGCCTCTACCGTGGAGAATTTCAAGGCGTTAGCTTGTGGCGAAGCACGACAAAGGAAAAAGGTGGTGGAAAGAGGCCTCACGGGGTAGCGTGGCCGAGCGGTCCAAGGCGCTGGATTAAGGCTCCAGTCTCTTCGGAGGCGTGGGTTCGAATCCCACCGCTGCCAGGGCAATCTTTTTGGAATACTCTTGTGGCTGAGATGGCCAGCAAAGAGCTGTCCTTGGCCGCACACGACGGGTTTAGTGAAGAAGCAAGACAGCAACACAGCCTCAAGCGCTTAGGATCAGGTTTGTCTTCAGCAAAAAGGATTAGACTGCAGCTTTTTTAGCAAAGTCTGCATCGGGGTAGCCTTTCCACCGGTCGAAGCGACCCTTGGAACACTGACCCACAGGGTAGCGTGGCCGAGTGGTCTAAGGCGCTGGATTTAGGCTCCAGTCTCTCTGGGGGCGTGGGTTCGAATCCCACCGCTGCCAGGACAGCCTTTTGGAAGGCTGCTGTGCCAGAACGCTGCGTGCACATGAAAATTCTGGTGCTTTTGCTTTCCTTTCTTTTTAGCCAAGCCAGTCCCAGTCTCTGCTCCTTTCTAATACAGGCACCCTGTTGAAGTAGTGACACCATTAATTTACAATCATAGTGAAGTTACTTCAAAACAGGGAAAAGAACTCGAATAAAATAATAGCGAAAAGCAATAAGTAGTCTAAAAGAATGGAAACAGCCAATGTCACCCGTTGAAAGTTTTTGGTGAAAGAAAATTAGGAAAAAATGATTTGGAGTATACCGGCTAATACACAGCTGGCTGCCTTTTTCAGGACAGCCCCAAAGGCCCTGATTAGCGAATTCAAGTGTGCTTGATCAGAGAAGGACTTGCAATTCGCAGTAAGGTGGGCCTCCAAGAGTAGGACTGTGAGAAGCAGGCCTCTACCGTGGACAATTTCAAGCCGTTAGCTTGTGGCGAAGCACGACAAAGGAAAAAGGTGGTGGAAAGATGCCTCACGGGGTAGCGTGGCCGAGCGGTCCAAGGCGCTGGATTAAGGCTCCAGTCTCTTCGGAGGCGTGGGTTCGAATCCCACCGCTGTCTTCTTGGAATACTGCGATGGCCGAGCAAAGAGCTGTCCTTTGCTGCACTCGACGGGTTTAGCGAAAAAGCAAGACTTTGGATTACTTAGTTCTGCTCCTGTGCCTTCCTCTGTGGTTTACTGACTACTTAAGGTTTCGTTGCTGACGATTTGAGTCAATCCTGTGTTGATCTTTTCTTCCAAACTCATCCCAGGTTGGCCGCACTCAACGGGTTTAGAGAAAAAGCTCAACGGCCGGCGTGACCGCTATTTCTTGAAGGTGGAAGGGCAGAAAAGGGCCCACAAAGGGCTGTCAGCCAGAACGCTGCGTGCACATGAAAATTCAGGTGCTTTTGCTTTACTTTCTTTTTAGCCAAGCCAGTCCCAGTCTCTGCTCCTTTCTAATACAGGCACCCTGTTGAAGTAGTGACACCATTAATTTACAATCATAGTGAAGTTACTTCAAAACAGGAAAAAGAACTCGAATAAAATAATAGCGAAAAGCAATAAGTAGTCTAAAAGAATGGAAACAGCCAATGTCACCCGTTGAAAGTTTTTGGTGAAAGAAAATTTGGAAAAAATGATTTGGAGTATACCGGCTAATACACAGCTGGCGGCCTTTTCAGGACAGCCCCAAAGGCCCTGATTAGCGAATTCAGGTGTGCTTGATCAGAGAAGGACTTTCAATTCGCAGGAAGGTGGGCCTCCAGGAGTAGGACTGCGAGAAGCAGGCCTCTACCGTGGAGAATTTCAAGGCGTTAGCTTGTGGCGAAGCACGACAAAGGAAAAAGGTGGTGGAAAGAGGCCTCACGGGGTAGCGTGGCCGAGCGGTCCAAGGCGCTGGATTAAGGCTCCAGTCTCTTCGGAGGCGTGGGTTCGAATCCCACCCCTGCCAAGGCAATCTTTTTGGAATACTCTTGTGGCTGAGATGGCCAGCAAAGAGCTGTCCTTGGCCGCACACGACGGGTTTAGCGAAGAAGCAAGACAGCAACACAGCCTCAAGCGCTTAGGATCAGGTTTGTCTTCAGCAAAAAGGATTAGACTGCAGCTTTTTCAGCAAAGTCTGCATCGGGGTAGCCTTTCCACCGGTCGAAGCGACCCTTGGAACACTGACCCACAGGGTAGCGTGGCCGAGCGGTCCAAGGCGCTGGATTAAGGCTCCAGTCTCTTCGGAGGCGTGGGTTCGAATCCCACCACTGCCAGGGCAGTCTTCTTGGAATACTGCGATGACCGAGCAAAGAGCTGTCCTTAGCTGCACTCGATGGGTTTAGCGAAAAAGCAAGACTTTGGATTACTTAGTTCTGCTCCTGTGTGGTTTACTGACTACTTAAGGTTTCGTTGCTGACGATTTGAGTCAATCCTGTGTTGATCTTTTCTTCCAAACTCATCCCAGGTTGGCCGCACTCAACGGGTTTAGAGAAAAAGCTCAACGGCCGGCGTGACCGCTATTTCTTGAAGGTGGAAGGGCAGAAAAGGGCCCACAAAGGGCTGTCAGCCAGAACGCTGCGTGCACATGAAAATTCAGGTGCTTTTGCTTTACTTTCTTTTTAGCCAAGCCAGTCCCAGTCTCTGCTCCTTTCTAATACAGGCACCCTGTTGAAGTAGTGACACCATTAATTTACAATCATAGTGAAGTTACTTCAAAACAGGAAAAAGAACTCGAATAAAATAATAGCGAAAAGCAATAAGTAGTCTAAAAGAATGGAAACAGCCAATGTCACCCGTTGAAAGTTTTTGGTGAAAGAAAATTTGGAAAAAATGATTTGGAGTATACCGGCTAATACACAGCTGGCTGCCTTTTCAGGACAGCCCCAAAGGCCCTGATTAGCGAATTCAGGTGTGCTTGATCAGAGAAGGACTTTCAATTCGCAGGAAGGTGGGCCTCCAGGAGTAGGACTGCGAGAAGCAGGCCTCTACCGTGGAGAATTTCAAGGCGTTAGCTTGTGGCGAAGCACGACAAAGGAAAAAGGTGGTGGAAAGAGGCCTCACGGGGTAGCGTGGCCGAGCGGTCCAAGGCGCTGGATTAAGGCTCCAGTCTCTTCGGAGGCGTGGGTTCGAATCCCACCGCTGCCAGGGCAATCTTTTTGGAATACTCTTGTGGCTGAGATGGCCAGCAAAGAGCTGTCCTTGGCCGCACACGACGGGTTTAGCGAAGAAGCAAGACAGCAACACAGCCTCAAGCACTTAGGATCAGGTTTGTCTTCAGCAAAAAGGATTAGACTGCAGCTTTTTTAGCAAAGTCTGCATCGGGGTAGCCTTTCCACCGGTCGAAGCGACCCTTGGAACACTGACCCACAGGGTAGCGTGGCCGAGTGGTCTAAGGCGCTGGATTTAGGCTCCAGTCTCTCTGGGGGCGTGGGTTCGAATCCCACCGCTGCCAGGACAGCCTTTTTGAAGGCTGCTGTGCCAGAACGCTGCGTGCACATGAAAATTCTGGTGCTTTTGCTTTCCTTTCTTTTTAGCCAAGCCAGTCCCAGTCTCTGCTCCTTTCTAATACAGGTACCCTGTTGAAGTAGTGACACCATTAATTTACAATCATAGTGAAGTTACTTCAAAACAGGGAAAAGAACTCGAATAAAATAATAGCGAAAAGCAATAAGTAGTCTAAAAGAATGGAAACAGCCAATGTCACCCGTTGAAAGTTTTTGGTGAAAGAAAATTTGGAAAAAATGATTTGGAGTATACCGGCTAATACACAGCTGGCTGCCTTTTCAGGACAGCCCCAAAGGCCCTGATTAGCGAATTCAGGTGTGCTTGATCAGAGAAGGACTTTCAATTCGCAGGAAGGTGGGCCTCCAGGAGTAGGACTGCGAGAAGCAGGCCTCTACCGTGGAGAATTTCAAGGCGTTAGCTTGTGGCGAAGCACGACAAAGGAAAAAGGTGGTGGAAAGAGGCCTCACGGGGTAGCGTGGCCGAGCGGTCCAAGGCGCTGGATTAAGGCTCCAGTCTCTTCGGAGGCGTGGGTTCGAATCCCACCGCTGCCAGGGCAATCTTTTTGGAATACTCTTGTGGCTGAGATGGCCAGCAAAGAGCTGTCCTTGGCCGCACACGACGGGTTTAGCGAAGAAGCAAGACAGCAACACAGCCTCAAGCACTTAGGATCAGGTTTGTCTTCAGCAAAAAGGATTAGACTGCAGCTTTTTTAGCAAAGTCTGCATCGGGGTAGCCTTTCCACCGGTCGAAGCGACCCTTGGAACACTGACCCACAGGGTAGCGTGGCCGAGTGGTCTAAGGCGCTGGATTTAGGCTCCAGTCTCTCTGGGGGCGTGGGTTCGAATCCCACCGCTGCCAGGACAGCCTTTTTGAAGGCTGCTGTGCCAGAACGCTGCGTGCACATGAAAATTCTGGTGCTTTTGCTTTCCTTTCTTTTTAGCCAAGCCAGTCCCAGTCTCTGCTCCTTTCTAATACAGGTACCCTGTTGAAGTAGTGACACCATTAATTTACAATCATAGTGAAGTTACTTCAAAACAGGGAAAAGAACTCGAATAAAATAATAGCGAAAAGCAATAAGTAGTCTAAAAGAATGGAAACAGCCAATGTCACCCGTTGAAAGTTTTTGGTGAAAGAAAATTTGGAAAAAATGATTTGGAGTATACCGGCTAATACACAGCTGGCTGCCTTTTCAGGACAGCCCCAAAGGCCCTGATTAGCGAATTCAAGTGTGCTTGATCAGAGAAGGACTTGCAATTCGCAGTAAGGTGGGCCTCCAAGAGTAGGACTGTGAGAAGCAGGCCTCTACCGTGGACAATTTCAAGCCGTTAGCTTGTGGCGAAGCACGACAAAGGAAAAAGGTGGTGGAAAGATGCCTCACGGGGTAGCGTGGCCGAGCGGTCCAAGGCGCTGGATTAAGGCTCCAGTCTCTTCGGAGGCGTGGGTTCGAATCCCACCGCTGTCTTCTTGGAATACTGCGATGGCCGAGCAAAGAGCTGTCCTTTGCTGCACTCGACGGGTTTAGCGAAAAAGCAAGACTTTGGATTACTTAGTTCTGCTCCTGTGCCTTCCTCTGTGGTTTACTGACTACTTAAGGTTTCGTTGCTGACGATTTGAGTCAATCCTGTGTTGATCTTTTCTTCCAAACTCATCCCAGGTTGGCCGCACTCAACGGGTTTAGAGAAAAAGCTCAACGGCCGGCGTGACCGCTATTTCTTGAAGGTGGAAGGGCAGAAAAGGGCCCACAAAGGGCTGTCAGCCAGAACGCTGCGTGCACATGAAAATTCAGGTGCTTTTGCTTTACTTTCTTTTTAGCCAAGCCAGTCCCAGTCTCTGCTCCTTTCTAATACAGGCACCCTGTTGAAGTAGTGACACCATTAATTTACAATCATAGTGAAGTTACTTCAAAACAGGAAAAAGAACTCGAATAAAATAATAGCGAAAAGCAATAAGTAGTCTAAAAGAATGGAAACAGCCAATGTCACCCGTTGAAAGTTTTTGGTGAAAGAAAATTTGGAAAAAATGATTTGGAGTATACCGGCTAATACACAGCTGGCTGCCTTTTCAGGACAGCCCCAAAGGCCCTGATTAGCGAATTCAGGTGTGCTTGATCAGAGAAGGACTTTCAATTCGCAGGAAGGTGGGCCTCCAGGAGTAGGACTGCGAGAAGCAGGCCTCTACCGTGGAGAATTTCAAGGCGTTAGCTTGTGGCGAAGCACGACAAAGGAAAAAGGTGGTGGAAAGAGGCCTCACGGGGTAGCGTGGCCGAGCGGTCCAAGGCGCTGGATTAAGGCTCCAGTCTCTTCGGAGGCGTGGGTTCGAATCCCACCGCTGCCAGGGCAATCTTTTTGGAATACTCTTTTGGCTGAGATGGCCAGCAAAGAGCTGTCCTTGGCCGCACACGACGGGTTTAGCGAAGAAGCAAGACAGCAACACAGCCTCAAGCGCTTAGGATCAGGTTTGTCTTCAGAAAAAAGGATTAGACTGCAGCTTTTTCAGCAAAGTCTGCATCGGGGTAGCCTTTCCACCGGTCGAAGCGACCCTTGGAACACTGACCCACAGGGTAGCGTGGCCGAGCGGTCCAAGGCGCTGGATTAAGGCTCCAGTCTCTTCGGAGGCGTGGGTTCGAATCCCACCACTGCCAGGGCAGTCTTCTTGGAATACAGCGATGACCGAGCAAAGAGCTGTCCTTAGCTGCACTCGATGGGTTTAGCGAAAAAGCAAGACTTTGGATTACTTAGTTCTGCTCCTGTGTGGTTTACTGACTACTTAAGGTTTCGTTGCTGACGATTTGAGTCAATCCTGTGTTGATCTTTTCTTCCAAACTCATCCCAGGTTGGCCGCACTCAACGGGTTTAGAGAAAAAGCTCAACGGCCGGCGTGACCGCTATTTCTTGAAGGTGGAAGGGCAGAAAAGGGCCCACAAAGGGCTGTCAGCCAGAACGCTGCGTGCACATGAAAATTCAGGTGCTTTTGCTTTACTTTCTTTTTAGCCAAGCCAGTCCCAGTCTCTGCTCCTTTCTAATACAGGCACCCTGTTGAAGTAGTGACACCATTAATTTGCAATCATAGTGAAGTTACTTCAAAACAGGAAAAAGAACTCGAATAAAATAATAGCGAAAAGCAATAAGTAGTCTAAAAGAATGGAAACAGCCAATGTCACCCGTTGAAAGTTTTTGGTGAAAGAAAATTTGGAAAAAATGATTTGGAGTATACCGGCTAATACACAGCTGGCTGCCTTTTCAGGACAGCCCCAAAGGCCCTGATTAGCGAATTCAGGTGTGCTTGATCAGAGAAGGACTTTCAATTCGCAGGAAGGTGGGCCTCCAGGAGTAGGACTGCGAGAAGCAGGCCTCTACCGTGGAGAATTTCAAGGCGTTAGCTTGTGGCGAAGCACGACAAAGGAAAAAGGTGGTGGAAAGAGGCCTCACGGGGTAGCGTGGCCGAGCGGTCCAAGGCGCTGGATTAAGGCTCCAGTCTCTTCGGAGGCGTGGGTTCGAATCCCACCGCTGCCAGGGCAATCTTTTTGGAATACTCTTGTGGCTGAGATGGCCAGCAAAGAGCTGTCCTTGGCCGCACACGACGGGTTTAGCAAGACAGCAACACAGCCTCAAGCACTTAGGATCAGGTTTGTCTTCAGCAAAAAGGATTAGACTGCAGCTTTTTTAGCAAAGTCTGCATCGGGGTAGCCTTTCCACCGGTCGAAGCGACCCTTGGAACACTGACCCACAGGGTAGCGTGGCCGAGTGGTCTAAGGCGCTGGATTTAGGCTCCAGTCTCTCTGGGGGCGTGGGTTCGAATCCCACCGCTGCCAGGACAGCCTTTTGGAAGGCTGCTGTGCCAGAACGCTGCGTGCACATGAAAATTCTGGTGCTTTTGCTTTCCTTTCTTTTTAGCCAAGCCAGTCCCAGTCTCTGCTCCTTTCTAATACAGGCACCCTGTTGAAGTAGTGACACCATTAATTTACAATCATAGTGAAGTTACTTCAAAACAGGGAAAAGAACTCGAATAAAATAATAGCGAAAAGCAATAAGTAGTCTAAAAGAATGGAAACAGCCAATGTCACCCGTTGAAAGTTTTTGGTGAAAGAAAATTTGGAAAAAATGATTTGGAGTATACCGGCTAATACACAGCTGGCTGCCTTTTTCAGGACAGCCCCAAAGGCCCTGATTAGCGAATTCAAGTGTGCTTGATCAGAGAAGGACTTGCAATTCGCAGTAAGGTGGGCCTCCAAGAGTAGGACTGTGAGAAGCAGGCCTCTACCGTGGACAATTTCAAGCCGTTAGCTTGTGGCGAAGCACGACAAAGGAAAAAGGTGGTGGAAAGAGGCCTCACGGAGTAGCGTGGCCGAGCTTTCCAAGGCGCTGGATTAAGGCTCCAGTCTCTTCGGAGGCGTGGGTTCGAATCCCACCGCTGCCAGGGCAGTCTTCTTGGAATACTGCGATGGCCGAGCAAAGAGCTGTCCTTTGCTGCACTCGACGGGTTTAGCGAAAAAGCAAGACTTTGGATTACTTAGTTTTGCTCCTGTGCCTTCCTCTGTGGTTTACTGACTACTTAAGGTTTCGTTGCTGACGATTTGAGTCAATCCTGTGTTGATCTTTTCTTCCAAACTCATCCCAGGTTGGCCGCACTCAACGGGTTTAGAGAAAAAGCTCAACGGCCGGCGTGACCGCTATTTCTTGAAGGTGGAAGGGCAGAAAAGGGCCCACAAAGGGCTGTCAGCCAGAACGCTGCGTGCACATGAAAATTCAGGTGCTTTTGCTTTACTTTCTTTTTAACCAAGCCAGTCCCAGTCTCTGCTCCTTTCTAATACAGGCACCCTGTTGAAGTAGTGACACCATTAATTTACAATCATAGTGAAGTTACTTCAAAACAGGAAAAAGAACTCGAATAAAACAATAGCGAAAAGCAATAAGTAGTCTAAAAGAATGGAAACAGCCAATGTCAACCGTTGAAAGTTTTTGGTGAAAGAAAATTTGGAAAAAATGATTTGGAGTATACCGGCTAATACACAGCTGGCTGCCTTTTTCAGGACAGCCCCAAAGGCCCTGATTAGCGAATTCAGGTGTGCTTGATCAGAGAAGGACTTGCAATTCGCAGGAAGGTGGGCCTCCAGGAGTAGGACTGCGAGAAGCAGGCCTCTACCGTGGAGAATTTCAAGGCGTTAGCTTGTGGCGAAGCACGACAAAGGAAAAAGGTGGTGGAAAGAGGCCTCACGGGGTAGCGTGGCCGAGCGGTCCAAGGCGCTGGATTAAGGCTCCAGTCTCTTCGGAGGCGTGGGTTCGAATCCCACCGCTGCCAGGGCAATCTTTTTGGAATACTCTTGTGGCTGAGATGGCCAGCAAAGAGCTGTCCTTGGCCGCACACGACGGGTTTAGTGAAGAAGCAAGACAGCAACACAGCCTCAAGCGCTTAGGATCAGGTTTGTCTTCAGCAAAAAGGATTAGACTGCAGCTTTTTTAGCAAAGTCTGCATCGGGGTAGCCTTTCCACCGGTCGAAGCAACCCTTGGAACACTGACCCACAGGGTAGCGTGGCCGAGTGGTCTAAGGCGCTGGATTTAGGCTCCAGTTTCTCTGGGGGCGTGGGTTCGAATCCCACCGCTGCCAGGACAGCCTTTTGGAAGGCTGCTGTGCCAGAACGCTGCGTGCACATGAAAATTCTGGTGCTTTTGCTTTCCTTTCTTTTTAGCCAAGCCAGTCCCAGTCTCTGCTCCTTTCTAATACAGGCACCCTGTTGAAGTAGTGACACCATTAATTTACAATCATAGTGAAGTTACTTCAAAACAGGGAAAAGAACTCGAATAAAATAATAGCGAAAAGCAATAAGTAGTCTAAAAGAATGGAAACAGCCAATGTCACCCGTTGAAAGTTTTTGGTGAAAGAAAATTTGGAAAAAATGATTTGGAGTATACCGGCTAATACACAGCTGGCTGCCTTTTTCAGGACAGCCCCAAAGGCCCTGATTAGCGAATTCAAGTGTGCTTGATCAGAGAAGGACTTGCAATTCGCAGTAAGGTGGGCCTCCAAGAGTAGGACTGTGAGAAGCAGGCCTCTACCGTGGACAATTTCAAGCCGTTAGCTTGTGGCGAAGCACGACAAAGGAAAAAGGTGGTGGAAAGATGCCTCACGGGGTAGCGTGGCCGAGCGGTCCAAGGCGCTGGATTAAGGCTCCAGTCTCTTCGGAGGCGTGGGTTCGAATCCCACCGCTGTCTTCTTGGAATACTGCGATGGCCGAGCAAAGAGCTGTCCTTTGCTGCACTCGACGGGTTTAGCGAAAAAGCAAGACTTTGGATTACTTAGTTCTGCTCCTGTGCCTTCCTCTGTGGTTTACTGACTACTTAAGGTTTCGTTGCTGACGATTTGAGTCAATCCTGTGTTGATCTTTTCTTCCAAACTCATCCCAGGTTGGCCGCACTCAACGGGTTTAGAGAAAAAGCTCAACGGCCGGCGTGACCGCTATTTCTTGAAAGTGGAAGGGCAGAAAAGGGCCCACAAAGGGCTGTCAGCCAGAACGCTGCGTGCACATGAAAATTCAGGTGCTTTTGCTTTACTTTCTTTTTAGCCAAGCCAGTCCCAGTCTCTGCTCCTTTCTAATACAGGCACCCTGTTGAAGTAGTGACACCATTAATTTACAATCATAGTGAAGTTACTTCAAAACAGGAAAAAGAACTCGAATAAAATAATAGCGAAAAGCAATAAGTAGTCTAAAAGAATGGAAACAGCCAATGTCACCCGTTGAAAGTTTTTGGTGAAAGAAAATTTGGAAAAAATGATTTGGAGTATACCGGCTAATACACAGCTGGCTGCCTTTTCAGGACAGCCCCAAAGGCCCTGATTAGCGAATTCAGGTGTGCTTGATCAGAGAAGGACTTTCAATTCGCAGGAAGGTGGGCCTCCAGGAGTAGGACTGCGAGAAGCAGGCCTCTACCGTGGAGAATTTCAAGGCGTTAGCTTGTGGCGAAGCACGACAAAGGAAAAAGGTGGTGGAAAGAGGCCTCACGGGGTAGCGTGGCCGAGCGGTCCAAGGCGCTGGATTAAGGCTCCAGTCTCTTCGGAGGCGTGGGTTCGAATCCCACCGCTGCCAGGGCAATCTTTTTGGAATACTCTTGTGGCTGAGATGGCCAGCAAAGAGCTGTCCTTGGCCGCACACGACGGGTTTAGTGAAGAAGCAAGACAGCAACACAGCCTCAAGCGCTTAGGATCAGGTTTGTCTTCAGCAAAAAGGATTAGACTGCAGCTTTTTTAGCAAAGTCTGCATCGGGGTAGCCTTTCCACCGGTCGAAGCGACCCTTGGAACACTGACCCACAGGGTAGCGTGGCCGAGTGGTCTAAGGCGCTGGATTTAGGCTCCAGTCTCTCTGGGGGCGTGGGTTCGAATCCCACCGCTGCCAGGACAGCCTTTTGGAAGGCTGCTGTGCCAGAACGCTGCGTGCACATGAAAATTCTGGTGCTTTTGCTTTCCTTTCTTTTTAGCCAAGCCAGTCCCAGTCTCTGCTCCTTTCTAATACAGGCACCCTGTTGAAGTAGTGACACCATTAATTTACAATCATAGTGAAGTTACTTCAAAACAGGGAAAAGAACTCGAATAAAATAATAGCGAAAAGCAATAAGTAGTCTAAAAGAATGGAAACAGCCAATGTCACCCGTTGAAAGTTTTTGGTGAAAGAAAATTAGGAAAAAATGATTTGGAGTATACCGGCTAATACACAGCTGGCTGCCTTTTTCAGGACAGCCCCAAAGGCCCTGATTAGCGAATTCAAGTGTGCTTGATCAGAGAAGGACTTGCAATTCGCAGTAAGGTGGGCCTCCAAGAGTAGGACTGTGAGAAGCAGGCCTCTACCGTGGACAATTTCAAGCCGTTAGCTTGTGGCGAAGCACGACAAAGGAAAAAGGTGGTGGAAAGATGCCTCACGGGGTAGCGTGGCCGAGCGGTCCAAGGCGCTGGATTAAGGCTCCAGTCTCTTCGGAGGCGTGGGTTCGAATCCCACCGCTGTCTTCTTGGAATACTGCGATGGCCGAGCAAAGAGCTGTCCTTTGCTGCACTCGACGGGTTTAGCGAAAAAGCAAGACTTTGGATTACTTAGTTCTGCTCCTGTGCCTTCCTCTGCCAGTCCCAGTCCCAGTCTCTGCTCCTTTCTAATACAGACACCCTGTTGAAGTAGTGACACCATTAATTTACAATCATAGTGAAGTTACTTCAAAACAGGGAAAAGAACTCGAATAAAATAATAGCGAAAAGCAATAAGTAGTCTAAAAGAATGGAAACAGCCAATGTCACCCGTTGAAAGTTTTTGGTGAAAGAAAATTAGGAAAAAATGATTTGGAGTATACCGGCTAATACACAGCTGGCTGCCTTTTTCAGGACAGCCCCAAAGGCCCTGATTAGCGAATTCAAGTGTGCTTGATCAGAGAAGGACTTGCAATTCGCAGTAAGGTGGGCCTTCCAGTCTCTTCGGAGGCGTGGGTTCGAATCCCACCGCTGTCTTCTTGGAATACTGCGATGGCCGAGCAAAGAGCTGTCCTTTGCTGCACTCGACGGGTTTAGCGAAAAAGCAAGACTTTGGATTACTTAGTTCTGCTCCTGTGCCTTCCTCTGCCAGTCCCAGTCCCAGTCTCTGCTCCTTTCTAATACAGACACCCTGTTGAAGTAGTGACACCATTAATTTACAATCATAGTGAAGTTACTTCAAAATAGGGAAAAGAACTCGAATAAAATAATAGCGAAAAGCAATAAGTAGTCTAAAAGAATGGAAACAGCCAATGTCACCCGTTGAAAGTTTTTGGTGAAAGAAAATTAGGAAAAAATGATTTGGAGTATACCGGCTAATACACAGCTGGCTGCCTTTTTCAGGACAGCCCCAAAGGCCCTGATTAGCGAATTCAAGTGTGCTTGATCAGAGAAGGACTTGCAATTCGCAGTAAGGTGGGCCTCCAAGAGTAGGACTGTGAGAAGCAGGCCTCTACCGTGGACAATTTCAAGCCGTTAGCTTGTGGCGAAGCACGACAAAGGAAAAAGGTGGTGGAAAGATGCCTCACGGGGTAGCGTGGCCGAGCGGTCCAAGGCGCTGGATTAAGGCTCCAGTCTCTTCGGAGGCGTGGGTTCGAATCCCACCGCTGCCAGGGCAGTCTTCTTGGAATACTGCGATGGCCGAGCAAAGAGCTGTCCTTTGCTGCACTCGACGGGTTTAGCGAAAAAGCAAGACTTTGGATTACTTAGTTCTGCTCCTGTGGTTTACTGACTACTTAAGGTTTCGTTGCTGACGATTTGAGTCAATCCTGTGTTGATCTTTTCTTCCAAACTCATCCCAGGTTGGCCGCACTCAACGGGTTTAGAGAAAAAGCTCAACGGCCGGCGTGACCGCTATTTCTTGAAGGTGGAAGGGCAGAAAAGGGCCCACAAAGGGCTGTCAGCCAGAACGCTGCGTGCACATGAAAATTCAGGTGCTTTTGCTTTACTTTCTTTTTAGCCAAGCCAGTCCCAGTCTCTGCTCCTTTCTAATACAGGCACCCTGTTGAAGTAGTGACAACATTAATTTACAATCATAGTGAAGTTACTTCAAAACAGGAAAAAGAACTCGAATAAAATAATAGCGAAAAGCAATAAGTAGTCTAAAAGAATGGAAACAGCCAATGTCACCCGTTGAAAGTTTTTGGTGAAAGAAAATTTGGAAAAAATGATTTGGAGTATACCGGCTAATACACAGCTGGCTGCCTTTTTCAGGACAGCCCCAAAGGCCCTGATTAGCGAATTCAAGTGTGCTTGATCAGAGAAGGACTTGCAATTCGCAGTAAGGTGGGCCTCCAAGAGTAGGACTGTGAGAAGCAGGCCTCTACCGTGGACAATTTCAAGCCGTTAGCTTGTGGCGAAGCACGACAAAGGAAAAAGGTGGTGGGAAGATGCCTCACGGGGTAGCGTGGCCGAGCGGTCCAAGGCGCTGGATTAAGGCTCCAGTCTCTTCGGAGGCGTGGGTTCGAATCCCACCGCTGTCTTCTTGGAATACTGCGATGGCCGAGCAAAGAGCTGTCCTTTGCTGCACTCGACGGGTTTAGCGAAAAAGCAAGACTTTGGATTACTTAGTTCTGCTCCTGTGCCTTCCTCTGTGGTTTACTGACTACTTAAGGTTTCGTTGCTGACGATTTGAGTCAATCCTGTGTTGATCTTTTCTTCCAAACTCATCCCAGGTTGGCCGCACTCAACGGGTTTAGAGAAAAAGCTCAACGGCCGGCGTGACCGCTATTTCTTGAAGGTGGAAGGGCAGAAAAGGGCCCACAAAGGGCTGTCAGCCAGAACGCTGCGTGCACATGAAAATTCAGGTGCTTTTGCTTTACTTTCTTTTTAGCCAAGCCAGTCCCAGTCTCTGCTCCTTTCTAATACAGGCACCCTGTTGAAGTAGTGACACCATTAATTTACAATCATAGTGAAGTTACTTCAAAACAGGAAAAAGAACTCGAATAAAATAATAGCAAAAAGCAATAAGTAGTCTAAAAGAATGGAAACAGCCAATGTCACCCGTTGAAAGTTTTTGGTGAAAGAAAATTTGGAAAAAATGATTTGGAGTATACCGGCTAATACACAGCTGGCTGCCTTTTCAGGACAGCCCCAAAGGCCCTGATTAGCGAATTCAGGTGTGCTTGATCAGAGAAGGACTTTCAATTCGCAGGAAGGTGGGCCTCCAGGAGTAGGACTGCGAGAAGCAGGCCTCTACCGTGGAGAATTTCAAGGCGTTAGCTTGTGGCGAAGCACGACAAAGGAAAAAGGTGGTGGAAAGAGGCCTCACGGGGTAGCGTGGCCGAGCGGTCCAAGGCGCTGGATTAAGGCTCCAGTCTCTTCGGAGGCGAGGGTTCGAATCCCACCGCTGCCAGGGCAATCTTTTTGGAATACTCTTGTGGCTGAGATGGCCAGCAAAGAGCTGTCCTTGGCCGCACACGACGGGTTTAGCGAAGAAGCAAGACAGCAACACAGCCTCAAGCGCTTAGGATCAGGTTTGTCTTCAGCAAAAAGGATTAGACTGCAGCTTTTTTAGCAAAGTCTGCATCGGGGTAGCCTTTCCACCGGTCGAAGCGACCCTTGGAACACTGACCCACAGGGTAGCGTGGCCGAGTGGTCTAAGGCGCTGGATTTAGGCTCCAGTCTCTCTGGGGGCGTGGGTTCGAATCCCACCGCTGCCAGGACAGCCTTTTGGAAGGCTGCTGTGCCAGAACGCTGCGTGCACATGAAAATTCTGGTGCTTTTGCTTTCCTTTCTTTTTAGCCAAGCCAGTCCCAGTCTCTGCTCCTTTCTAATACAGGCACCCTGTTGAAGTAGTGACACCATTAATTTACAATCATAGTGAAGTTACTTCAAAACAGGGAAAAGAACTCGAATAAAATAATAGCGAAAAGCAATAAGTAGTCTAAAAGAATGGAAACAGCCAATGTCACCCGTTGAAAGTTTTTGGTGAAAGAAAATTTGGAAAAAATGATTTGGAGTATACCGGCTAATACACAGCTGGCTGCCTTTTTCAGGACAGCCCCAAAGGCCCTGATTAGCGAATTCAAGTGTGCTTGATCAGAGAAGGACTTGCAATTCGCAGTAAGGTGGGCCTCCAAGAGTAGGACTGTGAGAAGCAGGCCTCTACCGTGGACAATTTCAAGCCGTTAGCTTGTGGCGAAGCACGACAAAGGAAAAAGGTGGTGGAAAGATGCCTCACGGGGTAGCGTGGCCGAGCGGTCCAAGGCGCTGGATTAAGGCTCCAGTCTCTTCGGAGGCGTGGGTTCGAATCCCACCGCTGTCTTCTTGGAATACTGCGATGGCCGAGCAAAGAGCTGTCCTTTGCTGCACTCGACGGGTTTAGCGAAAAAGCAAGACTTTGGATTACTTAGTTCTGCTCCTGTGCCTTCCTCTGCCAGTCCCAGTCCCAGTCTCTGCTCCTTTCTAATACAGACACCCTGTTGAAGTAGTGACACCATTAATTTACAATCATAGTGAAGTTACTTCAAAACAGGGAAAAGAACTCGAATAAAATAATAGCGAAAAGCAATAAGTAGTCTAAAAGAATGGAAACAGCCAATGTCACCCGTTGAAAGTTTTTGGTGAAAGAAAATTAGGAAAAAATGATTTGGAGTATACCGGCTAATACACAGCTGGCTGCCTTTTTCAGGACAGCCCCAAAGGCCCTGATTAGCGAATTCAAGTGTGCTTGATCAGAGAAGGACTTGCAATTCGCAGTAAGGTGGGCCTTCCAGTCTCTTCGGAGGCGTGGGTTCGAATCCCACCGCTGTCTTCTTGGAATACTGCGATGGCCGAGCAAAGAGCTGTCCTTTGCTGCACTCGACGGGTTTAGCGAAAAAGCAAGACTTTGGATTACTTAGTTCTGCTCCTGTGCCTTCCTCTGCCAGTCCCAGTCCCAGTCTCTGCTCCTTTCTAATACAGACACCCTGTTGAAGTAGTGACACCATTAATTTACAATCATAGTGAAGTTACTTCAAAACAGGGAAAAGAACTCGAATAAAATAATAGCGAAAAGCAATAAGTAGTCTAAAAGAATGGAAACAGCCAATGTCACCCGTTGAAAGTTTTTGGTGAAAGAAAATTAGGAAAAAATGATTTGGAGTATACCGGCTAATACACAGCTGGCTGCCTTTTTCAGGACAGCCCCAAAGGCCCTGATTAGCGAATTCAAGTGTGCTTGATCAGAGAAGGACTTGCAATTCGCAGTAAGGTGGGCCTCCAAGAGTAGGACTGTGAGAAGCAGGCCTCTACCGTGGACAATTTCAAGCCGTTAGCTTGTGGCGAAGCACGACAAAGGAAAAAGGTGGTGGAAAGATGCCTCACGGGGTAGCGTGGCCGAGCGGTCCAAGGCGCTGGATTAAGGCTCCAGTCTCTTCGGAGGCGTGGGTTCGAATCCCACCGCTGCCAGGGCAGTCTTCTTGGAATACTGCGATGGCCGAGCAAAGAGCTGTCCTTTGCTGCACTCGACGGGTTTAGCGAAAAAGCAAGACTTTGGATTACTTAGTTCTGCTCCTGTGGTTTACTGACTACTTAAGGTTTCGTTGCTGACGATTTGAGTCAATCCTGTGTTGATCTTTTCTTCCAAACTCATCCCAGGTTGGCCGCACTCAACGGGTTTAGAGAAAAAGCTCAACGGCCGGCGTGACCGCTATTTCTTGAAGGTGGAAGGGCAGAAAAGGGCCCACAAAGGGCTGTCAGCCAGAACGCTGCGTGCACATGAAAATTCAGGTGCTTTTGCTTTACTTTCTTTTTAGCCAAGCCAGTCCCAGTCTCTGCTCCTTTCTAATACAGGCACCCTGTTGAAGTAGTGACACCATTAATTTACAATCATAGTGAAGTTACTTCAAAACAGGAAAAAGAACTCGAATAAAATAATAGCGAAAAGCAATAAGTAGTCTAAAAGAATGGAAACAGCCAATGTCACCCGTTGAAAGTTTTTGGTGAAAGAAAATTTGGAAAAAATGATTTGGAGTATACCGGCTAATACACAGCTGGCTGCCTTTTTCAGGACAGCCCCAAAGGCCCTGATTAGCGAATTCAGGTGTGCTTGATCAGAGAAGGACTTGCAACTCGCAGGAAGGTGGGCCTCCAGGAGTAGGACTGCGAGAAGCAGGCCTCTACCGTGGAGAATTTCAAGGCGTTAGCTTGTGGCGAAGCACGACAAAGGAAAAAGGTGGTGGAAAGAGGCCTCACGGGGTAGCGTGGCCGAGCGGTCCAAGGCGCTGGATTAAGGCTCCAGTCTCTTCGGAGGCGTGGGTTCGAATCCCACCGCTGCCAGGGCAATCTTTTTGGAATACTCTTGTGGCTGAGATGGCCAGCAAAGAGCTGTCCTTGGCCGCACACGACGGGTTTAGCGAAGAAGCAAGACAGCAACACAGCCTCAAGCGCTTAGGATCAGGTTTGTCTTCAGCAAAAAGGATTAGACTGCAGCTTTTTTAGCAAAGTTTGCATCGGGGTAGCCTTTCCACCGGTCGAAGCGACCCTTGGAACACTGACCCACAGGGTAGCGTGGCCGAGCGGTCTAAGGCGCTGGATTTAGGCTCCAGTCTCTCTGGGGGCGTGGGTTCGAATCCCACCGCTGCCAGGACAGCCTTTTGGAAGGCTGCTGTGCCAGAACGCTGCGTGCACATGAAAATTCTGGTGCTTTTGCTCTCCTTTCTTTTTAGCCAAGCCAGTCCCAGTCTCTGCTCCTTTCTAATACAGACACCCTGTTGAAGTAGTGACACCATTAATTTACAATCATAGTGAAGTTACTTCAAAACAGGGAAAAGAACTCGAATAAAATAATAGCGAAAAGCAATAAGTAGTCTAAAAGAATGGAAACAGCCAATGTCACCCGTTGAAAGTTTTTGGTGAAAGAAAATTTTGAAAAAATGATTTTGAGTATACCGGCTAATACACAGCTGGCTGCCTTTTTCAGGACAGCCCCAAAGGCCCTGATTAGCGAATTCAAGTGTGCTTGATCAGAGAAGGACTTGCAATTCGCAGTAAGGTGGGCCTCCAAGAGTAGGACTGTGAGAAGCAGGCCTCTACCGTGGACAATTTCAAGCCGTTAGCTTGTGGCGAAGCACGACAAAGGAAAAAGGTGGTGGAAAGATGCCTCACGGGGTAGCGTGGCCGAGCGGTCCAAGGCGCTGGATTAAGGCTCCAGTCTCTTCGGAGGCGTGGGTTCGAATCCCACCGCTGTCTTCTTGGAATACTGCGATGGCCGAGCAAAGAGCTGTCCTTTGCTGCACTCGACGGGTTTAGCGAAAAAGCAAGACTTTGGATTACTTAGTTCTGCTCCTGTGCCTTCCTCTGTGGTTTACTGACTACTTAAGGTTTCGTTGCTGACGATTTGAGTCAATCCTGTGTTGATCTTTTCTTCCAAACTCATCCCAGGTTGGCCGCACTCAACGGGTTTAGAGAAAAAGCTCAACGGCCGGCGTGACCGCTATTTCTTGAAGGTGGAAGGGCAGAAAAGGGCCCACAAAGGGCTGTCAGCCAGAACGCTGCGTGCACATGAAAATTCAGGTGCTTTTGCTTTACTTTCTTTTTAGCCAAGCCAGTCCCAGTCTCTGCTCCTTTCTAATACAGGCACCCTGTTGAAGTAGTGACACCATTAATTTACAATCATAGTGAAGTTACTTCAAAACAGGAAAAAGAACTCGAATAAAATAATAGCGAAAAGCAATAAGTAGTCTAAAAGAATGGAAACAGCCAATGTCACCCGTTGAAAGTTTTTGGTGAAAGAAAATTTGGAAAAAATGATTTGGAGTATACCGGCTAATACACAGCTGGCTGCCTTTTCAGGACAGCCCCAAAGGCCCTGATTAGCGAATTCAGGTGTGCTTGATCAGAGAAGGACTTTCAATTCGCAGGAAGGTGGGCCTCCAGGAGTAGGACTGCGAGAAGCAGGCCTCTACCGTGGAGAATTTCAAGGCGTTAGCTTGTGGCGAAGCACGACAAAGGAAAAAGGTGGTGGAAAGAGGCCTCACGGGGTAGCGTGGCCGAGCGGTCCAAGGCGCTGGATTAAGGCTCCAGTCTCTTCGGAGGCGTGGGTTCGAATCCCACCGCTGCCAGGGCAATCTTTTTGGAATACTCTTGTGGCTGAGATGGCCAGCAAAGAGCTGTCCTTGGCCGCACACGACGGGTTTAGCGAAGAAGCAAGACAGCAACACAGCCTCAAGCGCTTAGGATCAGGTTTGTCTTCAGCAAAAAGGATTAGACTGCAGCTTTTTTAGCAAAGTCTGCATCGGGGTAGCCTTTCCACCGGTCGAAGCGACCCTTGGAACACTGACCCACAGGGTAGCGTGGCCGAGTGGTCTAAGGCGCTGGATTTAGGCTCCAGTCTCTCTGGGGGCGTGGGTTCGAATCCCACCGCTGCCAGGACAGCCTTTTGGAAGGCTGCTGTGCCAGAACGCTGCGTGCACATGAAAATTCTGGTGCTTTTGCTTTCCTTTCTTTTTAGCCAAGCCAGTCCCAGTCTCTGCTCCTTTCTAATACAGGCACCCTGTTGAAGTAGTGACACCATTAATTTACAATCATAGTGAAGTTACTTCAAAACAGGGAAAAGAACTCGAATAAAATAATAGCGAAAAGCAATAAGTAGTCTAAAAGAATGGAAACAGCCAATGTCACCCGTTGAAAGTTTTTGGTGAAAGAAAATTTGGAAAAAATGATTTGGAGTATACCGGCTAATACACAGCTGGCTGCCTTTTTCAGGACAGCCCCAAAGGCCCTGATTAGCGAATTCAAGTGTGCTTGATCAGAGAAGGACTTGCAATTCGCAGTAAGGTGGGCCTCCAAGAGTAGGACTGTGAGAAGCAGGCCTCTACCGTGGACAATTTCAAGCCGTTAGCTTGTGGCGAAGCACGACAAAGGAAAAAGGTGGTGGAAAGATGCCTCACGGGGTAGCGTGGCCGAGCGGTCCAAGGCGCTGGATTAAGGCTCCAGTCTCTTCGGAGGCGTGGGATCGAATCCCACCGCTGTCTTCTTGGAATACTGCGATGGCCGAGCAAAGAGCTGTCCTTTGCTGCACTCGACGGGTTTAGCGAAAAAGCAAGACTTTGGATTACTTAGTTCTGCTCCTGTGCCTTCCTCTGCCAGTCCCAGTCCCAGTCTCTGCTCCTTTCTAATACAGACACCCTGTTGAAGTAGTGACACCATTAATTTACAATCATAGTGAAGTTACTTCAAAACAGGGAAAAGAACTCGAATAAAATAATAGCGAAAAGCAATAAGTAGTCTAAAAGAATGGAAACAGCCAATGTCACCCGTTGAAAGTTTTTGGTGAAAGAAAATTAGGAAAAAATGATTTGGAGTATACCGGCTAATACACAGCTGGCTGCCTTTTTCAGGACAGCCCCAAAGGCCCTGATTAGCGAATTCAAGTGTGCTTGATCAGAGAAGGACTTGCAATTCGCAGTAAGGTGGGCCTTCCAGTCTCTTCGGAGGCGTGGGTTCGAATCCCACCGCTGTCTTCTTGGAATACTGCGATGGCCGAGCAAAGAGCTGTCCTTTGCTGCACTCGACGGGTTTAGCGAAAAAGCAAGACTTTGGATTACTTAGTTCTGCTCCTGTGCCTTCCTCTGCCAGTCCCAGTCCCAGTCTCTGCTCCTTTCTAATACAGACACCCTGTTGAAGTAGTGACACCATTAATTTACAATCATAGTGAAGTTACTTCAAAACAGGGAAAAGAACTCGAATAAAATAATAGCGAAAAGCAATAAGTAGTCTAAAAGAATGGAAACAGCCAATGTCACCCGTTGAAAGTTTTTGGTGAAAGAAAATTAGGAAAAAATGATTTGGAGTATACCGGCTAATACACAGCTGGCTGCCTTTTTCAGGACAGCCCCAAAGGCCCTGATTAGCGAATTCAAGTGTGCTTGATCAGAGAAGGACTTGCAATTCGCAGTAAGGTGGGCCTCCAAGAGTAGGACTGTGAGAAGCAGGCCTCTACCGTGGACAATTTCAAGCCGTTAGCTTGTGGCGAAGCACGACAAAGGAAAAAGGTGGTGGAAAGATGCCTCACGGGGTAGCGTGGCCGAGCGGTCCAAGGCGCTGGATTAAGGCTCCAGTCTCTTCGGAGGCGTGGGTTCGAATCCCACCGCTGTCTTCTTGGAATACTGCGATGGCCGAGCAAAGAGCTGTCCTTTGCTGCACTCGACGGGTTTAGCGAAAAAGCAAGACTTTGGATTACTTAGTTCTGCTCCTGTGCCTTCCTCTGTGGTTTACTGACTACTTAAGGTTTCGTTGCTGACGATTTGAGTCAATCCTGTGTTGATCTTTTCTTCCAAACTCATCCCAGGTTGGCCGCACTCAACGGGTTTAGAGAAAAAGCTCAACGGCCGGCGTGACCGCTATTTCTTGAAAGTGGAAGGGCAGAAAAGGGCCCACAAAGGGCTGTCAGCCAGAACGCTGCGTGCACATGAAAATTCAGGTGCTTTTGCTTTACTTTCTTTTTAGCCAAGCCAGTCCCAGTCTCTGCTCCTTTCTAATACAGGCACCCTGTTGAAGTAGTGACACCATTAATTTACAATCATAGTGAAGTTACTTCAAAACAGGAAAAAGAACTCGAATAAAATAATAGCGAAAAGCAATAAGTAGTCTAAAAGAATGGAAACAGCCAATGTCACCCGTTGAAAGTTTTTGGTGAAAGAAAATTTGGAAAAAATGATTTGGAGTATACCGGCTAATACACAGCTGGCTGCCTTTTCAGGACAGCCCCAAAGGCCCTGATTAGCGAATTCAGGTGTGCTTGATCAGAGAAGGACTTTCAATTCGCAGGAAGGTGGGCCTCCAGGAGTAGGACTGCGAGAAGCAGGCCTCTACCGTGGAGAATTTCAAGGCGTTAGCTTGTGGCGAAGCACGACAAAGGAAAAAGGTGGTGGAAAGAGGCCTCACGGGGTAGCGTGGCCAAGCGGTCCAAGGCGCTGGATTAAGGCTCCAGTCTCTTCGGAGGCGTGGGTTCGAATCCCACCGCTGCCAGGGCAATCTTTTTGGAATACTCTTGTGGCTGAGATGGCCAGCAAAGAGCTGTCCTTGGCCGCACACGACGGGTTTAGCGAAGAAGCAAGACAGCAACACAGCCTCAAGCGCTTAGGATCAGGTTTGTCTTCAGCAAAAAGGATTAGACTGCAGCTTTTTTAGCAAAGTCTGCATCGGGGTAGCCTTTCCACCGGTCGAAGCGACCCTTGGAACACTGACCCACAGGGTAGCGTGGCCGAGTGGTCTAAGGCGCTGGATTTAGGCTCCAGTCTCTCTGGGGGCGTGGGTTCGAATCCCACCGCTGCCAGGACAGCCTTTTGGAAGGCTGCTGTGCCAGAACGCTGCGTGCACATGAAAATTCTGGTGCTTTTGCTTTCCTTTCTTTTTAGCCAAGCCAGTCCCAGTCTCTGCTCCTTTCTAATACAGGCACCCTGTTGAAGTAGTGACACCATTAATTTACAATCATAGTGAAGTTACTTCAAAACAGGGAAAAGAACTCGAATAAAATAATAGCGAAAAGCAATAAGTAGTCTAAAAGAATGGAAACAGCCAATGTCACCCGTTGAAAGTTTTTGGTGAAAGAAAATTTGGAAAAAATGATTTGGAGTATACCGGCTAATACACAGCTGGCTGCCTTTTTCAGGACAGCCCCAAAGGCCCTGATTAGCGAATTCAAGTGTGCTTGATCAGAGAAGGACTTGCAATTCGCAGTAAGGTGGGCCTCCAAGAGTAGGACTGTGAGAAGCAGGCCTCTACCGTGGACAATTTCAAGCCGTTAGCTTGTGGCGAAGCACGACAAAGGAAAAAGGTGGTGGAAAGATGCCTCACGGGGTAGCGTGGCCGAGCGGTCCAAGGCGCTGGATTAAGGCTCCAGTCTCTTCGGAGGCGTGGGATCGAATCCCACCGCTGTCTTCTTGGAATACTGCGATGGCCGAGCAAAGAGCTGTCCTTTGCTGCACTCGACGGGTTTAGCGAAAAAGCAAGACTTTGGATTACTTAGTTCTGCTCCTGTGCCTTCCTCTGCCAGTCCCAGTCCCAGTCTCTGCTCCTTTCTAATACAGACACCCTGTTGAAGTAGTGACACCATTAATTTACAATCATAGTGAAGTTACTTCAAAACAGGGAAAAGAACTCGAATAAAATAATAGCGAAAAGCAATAAGTAGTCTAAAAGAATGGAAACAGCCAATGTCACCCGTTGAAAGTTTTTGGTGAAAGAAAATTAGGAAAAAATGATTTGGAGTATACCGGCTAATACACAGCTGGCTGCCTTTTTCAGGACAGCCCCAAAGGCCCTGATTAGCGAATTCAAGTGTGCTTGATCAGAGAAGGACTTGCAATTCGCAGTAAGGTGGGCCTTCCAGTCTCTTCGGAGGCGTGGGTTCGAATCCCACCGCTGTCTTCTTGGAATACTGCGATGGCCGAGCAAAGAGCTGTCCTTTGCTGCACTCGACGGGTTTAGCGAAAAAGCAAGACTTTGGATTACTTAGTTCTGCTCCTGTGCCTTCCTCTGCCAGTCCCAGTCCCAGTCTCTGCTCCTTTCTAATACAGACACCCTGTTGAAGTAGTGACACCATTAATTTACAATCATAGTGAAGTTACTTCAAAACAGGGAAAAGAACTCGAATAAAATAATAGCGAAAAGCAATAAGTAGTCTAAAAGAATGGAAACAGCCAATGTCACCCGTTGAAAGTTTTTGGTGAAAGAAAATTAGGAAAAAATGATTTGGAGTATACCGGCTAATACACAGGTGGCTGCCTTTTTCAGGACAGCCCCAAAGGCCCTGATTAGCGAATTCAAGTGTGCTTGATCAGAGAAGGACTTGCAATTCGCAGTAAGGTGGGCCTCCAAGAGTAGGACTGTGAGAAGCAGGCCTCTACCGTGGACAATTTCAAGCCGTTAGCTTGTGGCGAAGCACGACAAAGGAAAAAGGTGGTGGAAAGATGCCTCACGGGGTAGCGTGGCCGAGCGGTCCAAGGCGCTGGATTAAGGCTCCAGTCTCTTCGGAGGCGTGGGTTCGAATCCCACCGCTGCCAGGGCAGTCTTCTTGGAATACTGCGATGGCCGAGCAAAGAGCTGTCCTTTGCTGCACTCGACGGGTTTAGCGAAAAAGCAAGACTTTGGATTACTTAGTTCTGCTCCTGTGGTTTACTGACTACTTAAGGTTTCGTTGCTGACGATTTGAGTCAATCCTGTGTTGATCTTTTCTTCCAAACTCATCCCAGGTTGGCCGCACTCAACGGGTTTAGAGAAAAAGCTCAACGGCCGGCGTGACCGCTATTTCTTGAAGGTGGAAGGGCAGAAAAGGGCCCACAAAGGGCTGTCAGCCAGAACGCTGCGTGCACATGAAAATTCAGGTGCTTTTGCTTTACTTTCTTTTTAGCCAAGCCAGTCCCAGTCTCTGCTCCTTTCTAATACAGGCACCCTGTTGAAGTAGTGACACCATTAATTTACAATCATAGTGAAGTTACTTCAAAACAGGAAAAAGAACTCGAATAAAATAATAGCGAAAAGCAATAAGTAGTCTAAAAGAATGGAAACAGCCAATGTCACCCGTTGAAAGTTTTTGGTGAAAGAAAATTTGGAAAAAATGATTTGGAGTATACCGGCTAATACACAGCTGGCTGCCTTTTTCAGGACAGCCCCAAAGGCCCTGATTAGCGAATTCAGGTGTGCTTGATCAGAGAAGGACTTGCAACTCGCAGGAAGGTGGGCCTCCAGGAGTAGGACTGCGAGAAGCAGGCCTCTACCGTGGAGAATTTCAAGGCGTTAGCTTGTGGCGAAGCACGACAAAGGAAAAAGGTGGTGGAAAGAGGCCTCACGGGGTAGCGTGGCCGAGCGGTCCAAGGCGCTGGATTAAGGCTCCAGTCTCTTCGGAGGAGTGGGTTCGAATCCCACCGCTGCCAGGGCAATCTTTTTGGAATACTCTTGTGGCTGAGATGGCCAGCAAAGAGCTGTCCTTGGCCGCACACGACGGGTTTAGCGAAGAAGCAAGACAGCAACACAGCCTCAAGCGCTTAGGATCAGGTTTGTCTTCAGCAAAAAGGATTAGACTGCAGCTTTTTTAGCAAAGTTTGCATCGGGGTAGCCTTTCCACCGGTCGAAGCGACCCTTGGAACACTGACCCACAGGGTAGCGTGGCCGAGCGGTCTAAGGCGCTGGATTTAGGCTCCAGTCTCTCTGGGGGCGTGGGTTCGAATCCCACCGCTGCCAGGACAGCCTTTTGGAAGGCTGCTGTGCCAGAACGCTGCGTGCACATGAAAATTCTGGTGCTTTTGCTCTCCTTTCTTTTTAGCCAAGCCAGTCCCAGTCTCTGCTCCTTTCTAATACAGACACCCTGTTGAAGTAGTGACACCATTAATTTACAATCATAGTGAAGTTACTTCAAAACAGGGAAAAGAACTCGAATAAAATAATAGCGAAAAGCAATAAGTAGTCTAAAAGAATGGAAACAGCCAATGTCACCCGTTGAAAGTTTTTGGTGAAAGAAAATTTGGAAAAAATGATTTTGAGTATACCGGCTAATACACAGCTGGCTGCCTTTTTCAGGACAGCCCCAAAGGCCCTGATTAGCGAATTCAAGTGTGCTTGATCAGAGAAGGACTTGCAATTCGCAGTAAGGTGGGCCTCCAAGAGTAGGACTGTGAGAAGCAGGCCTCTACCGTGGACAATTTCAAGCCGTTAGCTTGTGGCGAAGCACGACAAAGGAAAAAGGTGGTGGAAAGATGCCTCACGGGGTAGCGTGGCCGAGCGGTCCAAGGCGCTGGATTAAGGCTCCAGTCTCTTCGGAGGCGTGGGTTCGAATCCCACCGCTGTCTTCTTGGAATACTGCGATGGCCGAGCAAAGAGCTGTCCTTTGCTGCACTCGACGGGTTTAGCGAAAAAGCAAGACTTTGGATTACTTAGTTCTGCTCCTGTGCCTTCCTCTGTGGTTTACTGACTACTTAAGGTTTCGTTGCTGACGATTTGAGTCAATCCTGTGTTGATCTTTTCTTCCAAACTCATCCCAGGTTGGCCGCACTCAACGGGTTTAGAGAAAAAGCTCAACGGCCGGCGTGACCGCTATTTCTTGAAGGTGGAAGGGCAGAAAAGGGCCCACAAAGGGCTGTCAGCCAGAACGCTGCGTGCACATGAAAATTCAGGTGCTTTTGCTTTACTTTCTTTTTAGCCAAGCCAGTCCCAGTCTCTGCTCCTTTCTAATACAGGCACCCTGTTGAAGTAGTGACACCATTAATTTACAATCATAGTGAAGTTACTTCAAAACAGGAAAAAGAACTCGAATAAAATAATAGCGAAAAGCAATAAGTAGTCTAAAAGAATGGAAACAGCCAATGTCACCCGTTGAAAGTTTTTGGTGAAAGAAAATTTGGAAAAAATGATTTGGAGTATACCGGCTAATACACAGCTGGCTGCCTTTTCAGGACAGCCCCAAAGGCCCTGATTAGCGAATTCAGGTGTGCTTGATCAGAGAAGGACTTTCAATTCGCAGGAAGGTGGGCCTCCAGGAGTAGGACTGCGAGAAGCAGGCCTCTACCGTGGAGAATTTCAAGGCGTTAGCTTGTGGCGAAGCACGACAAAGGAAAAAGGTGGTGGAAAGAGGCCTCACGGGGTAGCGTGGCCGAGCGGTCCAAGGCGCTGGATTAAGGCTCCAGTCTCTTCGGAGGCGTGGGTTCGAATCCCACCGCTGCCAGGGCAATCTTTTTGGAATACTCTTGTGGCTGAGATGGCCAGCAAAGAGCTGTCCTTGGCCGCACACGACGGGTTTAGCGAAGAAGCAAGACAGCAACACAGCCTCAAGCGCTTAGGATCAGGTTTGTCTTCAGCAAAAAGGATTAGACTGCAGCTTTTTTAGCAAAGTCTGCATCGGGGTAGCCTTTCCACCGGTCGAAGCGACCCTTGGAACACTGACCCACAGGGTAGCGTGGCCGAGTGGTCTAAGGCGCTGGATTTAGGCTCAAGTCTCTCTGGGGGTGTGGGTTCGAATCCCACCGCTGCCAGGACAGCCTTTTGGAAGGCTGCTGTGCCAGAACGCTGCGTGCACATGAAAATTCTGATGCTTTTGCTTTCCTTTCTTTTTAGCCAAGCCAGTCCCAGTCTCTGCTCCTTTCTAATACAGGCACCCTGTTGAAGTAGTGACACCATTAATTTACAATCATAGTGAAGTTACTTCAAAACAGGGAAAAGAACTCGAATAAAATAATAGCGAAAAGCAATAAGTAGTCTAAAAGAATGGAAACAGCCAATGTCACCCGTTGAAAGTTTTTGGTGAAAGAAAATTTGGAAAAAATGATTTGGAGTATACCGGCTAATACACAGCTGGCTGCCTTTTTCAGGACAGCCCCAAAGGCCCTGATTAGCGAATTCAAGTGTGCTTGATCAGAGAAGGACTTGCAATTCGCAGTAAGGTGGGCCTCCAAGAGTAGGACTGTGAGAAGCAGGCCTCTACCGTGGACAATTTCAAGGCGTTAGCTTGTGGCGAAGCACGACAAAGGAAAAAGGTGGTGGAAAGATGCCTCACGGGGTAGCGTGGCCGAGCGGTCCAAGGCGCTGGATTAAGGCTCCAGTCTCTTCGGAGGCGTGGATTCGAATCCCACCGCTGTCTTCTTGGAATACTGCGATGGCCGAGCAAAGAGCTGTCCTTTGCTGCACTCGACGGGTTTAGCGAAAAAGCAAGACTTTGGATTACTTAGTTCTGCTCCTGTGCCTTCCTCTGCCAGTCCCAGTCCCAGTCTCTGCTCCTTTCTAATACAGACACCCTGTTGAAGTAGTGACACCATTAATTTACAATCATAGTGAAGTTACTTCAAAACAGGGAAAAGAACTCGAATAAAATAATAGCGAAAAGCAATAAGTAGTCTAAAAGAATGGAAACAGCCAATGTCACCCGTTGAAAGTTTTTGGTGAAAGAAAATTAGGAAAAAATGATTTGGAGTATACCGGCTAATACACAGCTGGCTGCCTTTTTCAGGACAGCCCCAAAGGCCCTGATTAGCGAATTCAAGTGTGCTTGATCAGAGAAGGACTTGCAATTCGCAGTAAGGTGGGCCTTCCAGTCTCTTCGGAGGCGTGGGTTCGAATCCCACCGCTGTCTTCTTGGAATACTGCGATGGCCGAGCAAAGAGCTGTCCTTTGCTGCACTCGACGGGTTTAGCGAAAAAGCAAGACTTTGGATTACTTAGTTCTGCTCCTGTGCCTTCCTCTGCCAGTCCCAGTCCCAGTCTCTGCTCCTTTCTAATACAGACACCCTGTTGAAGTAGTGACACCATTAATTTACAATCATAGTGAAGTTACTTCAAAACAGGGAAAAGAACTCGAATAAAATAATAGCGAAAAGCAATAAGTAGTCTAAAAGAATGGAAACAGCCAATGTCACCCGTTGAAAGTTTTTGGTGAAAGAAAATTAGGAAAAAATGATTTGGAGTATACCGGCTAATACACAGCTGGCTGCCTTTTTCAGGACAGCCCCAAAGGCCCTGATTAGCGAATTCAAGTGTGCTTGATCAGAGAAGGACTTGCAATTCGCAGTAAGGTGGGCCTCCAAGAGTAGGACTGTGAGAAGCAGGCCTCTACCGTGGACAATTTCAAGCCGTTAGCTTGTGGCGAAGCACGACAAAGGAAAAAGGTGGTGGAAAGATGCCTCACGGGGTAGCGTGGCCGAGCGGTCCAAGGCGCTGGATTAAGGCTCCAGTCTCTTCGGAGGCGTGGGTTCGAATCCCACCGCTGCCAGGGCAGTCTTCTTGGAATACTGCGATGGCCGAGCAAAGAGCTGTCCTTTGCTGCACTCGACGGGTTTAGCGAAAAAGCAAGACTTTGGATTACTTAGTTCTGCTCCTGTGGTTTACTGACTACTTAAGGTTTCGTTGCTGACGATTTGAGTCAATCCTGTGTTGATCTTTTCTTCCAAACTCATCCCAGGTTGGCCGCACTCAACGGGTTTAGAGAAAAAGCTCAACGGCCGGCGTGACCGCTATTTCTTGAAGGTGGAAGGGCAGAAAAGGGCCCACAAAGGGCTGTCAGCCAGAACGCTGCGTGCACATGAAAATTCAGGTGCTTTTGCTTTACTTTCTTTTTAGCCAAGCCAGTCCCAGTCTCTGCTCCTTTCTAATACAGGCACCCTGTTGAAGTAGTGACACCATTAATTTACAATCATAGTGAAGTTACTTCAAAACAGGAAAAAGAACTCGAATAAAATAATAGCGAAAAGCAATAAGTAGTCTAAAAGAATGGAAACAGCCAATGTCACCCGTTGAAAGTTTTTGGTGAAAGAAAATTTGGAAAAAATGATTTGGAGTATACCGGCTAATACACAGCTGGCTGCCTTTTTCAGGACAGCCCCAAAGGCCCTGATTAGCGAATTCAGGTGTGCTTGATCAGAGAAGGACTTGCAACTCGCAGGAAGGTGGGCCTCCAGGAGTAGGACTGCGAGAAGCAGGCCTCTACCGTGGAGAATTTCAAGGCGTTAGCTTGTGGCGAAGCACGACAAAGGAAAAAGGTGGTGGAAAGAGGCCTCACGGGGTAGCGTGGCCGAGCGGTCCAAGGCGCTGGATTAAGGCTCCAGTCTCTTCGGAGGCGTGGGTTCGAATCCCACCGCTGCCAGGGCAATCTTTTTGGAATACTCTTGTGGCTGAGATGGCCAGCAAAGAGCTGTCCTTGGCCGCACACGACGGGTTTAGCGAAGAAGCAAGACAGCAACACAGCCTCAAGCGCTTAGGATCAGGTTTGTCTTCAGCAAAAAGGATTAGACTGCAGCTTTTTTAGCAAAGTTTGCATCGGGGTAGCCTTTCCACCGGTCGAAGCGACCCTTGGAACACTGACCCACAGGGTAGCGTGGCCGAGCGGTCTAAGGCGCTGGATTTAGGCTCCAGTCTCTCTGGGGGCGTGGGTTCGAATCCCACCGCTGCCAGGACAGCCTTTTGGAAGGCTGCTGTGCCAGAACGCTGCGTGCACATGAAAATTCTGGTGCTTTTGCTCTCCTTTCTTTTTAGCCAAGCCAGTCCCAGTCTCTGCTCCTTTCTAATACAGACACCCTGTTGAAGTAGTGACACCATTAATTTACAATCATAGTGAAGTTACTTCAAAACAGGGAAAAGAACTCGAATAAAATAATAGCGAAAAGCAATAAGTAGTCTAAAAGAATGGAAACAGCCAATGTCACCCGTTGAAAGTTTTTGGTGAAAGAAAATTTGGAAAAAATGATTTTGAGTATACCGGCTAATACACAGCTGGCTGCCTTTTTCAGGACAGCCCCAAAGGCCCTGATTAGCGAATTCAAGTGTGCTTGATCAGAGAAGGACTTGCAATTCGCAGTAAGGTGGGCCTCCAAGAGTAGGACTGTGAGAAGCAGGCCTCTACCGTGGACAATTTCAAGCCGTTAGCTTGTGGCGAAGCACGACAAAGGAAAAAGGTGGTGGAAAGATGCCTCACGGGGTAGCGTGGCCGAGCGGTCCAAGGCGCTGGATTAAGGCTCCAGTCTCTTCGGAGGCGTGGGTTCGAATCCCACCGCTGTCTTCTTGGAATACTGCGATGGCCGAGCAAAGAGCTGTCCTTTGCTGCACTCGACGGGTTTAGCGAAAAAGCAAGACTTTGGATTACTTAGTTCTGCTCCTGTGCCTTCCTCTGTGGTTTACTGACTACTTAAGGTTTCGTTGCTGACGATTTGAGTCAATCCTGTGTTGATCTTTTCTTCCAAACTCATCCCAGGTTGGCCGCACTCAACGGGTTTAGAGAAAAAGCTCAACGGCCGGCGTGACCGCTATTTCTTGAAGGTGGAAGGGCAGAAAAGGGCCCACAAAGGGCTGTCAGCCAGAACGCTGCGTGCACATGAAAATTCAGGTGCTTTTGCTTTACTTTCTTTTTAGCCAAGCCAGTCCCAGTCTCTGCTCCTTTCTAATACAGGCACCCTGTTGAAGTAGTGACACCATTAATTTACAATCATAGTGAAGTTACTTCAAAACAGGAAAAAGAACTCGAATAAAATAATAGCGAAAAGCAATAAGTAGTCTAAAAGAATGGAAACAGCCAATGTCACCCGTTGAAAGTTTTTGGTGAAAGAAAATTTGGAAAAAATGATTTGGAGTATACCGGCTAATACACAGCTGGCTGCCTTTTCAGGACAGCCCCAAAGGCCCTGATTAGCGAATTCAGGTGTGCTTGATCAGAGAAGGACTTTCAATTCGCAGGAAGGTGGGCCTCCAGGAGTAGGACTGCGAGAAGCAGGCCTCTACCGTGGAGAATTTCAAGGCGTTAGCTTGTGGCGAAGCACGACAAAGGAAAAAGGTGGTGGAAAGAGGCCTCACGGGGTAGCGTGGCCGAGCGGTCCAAGGCGCTGGATTAAGGCTCCAGTCTCTTCGGAGGCGTGGGTTCGAATCCCACCGCTGCCAGGGCAATCTTTTTGGAATACTCTTGTGGCTGAGATGGCCAGCAAAGAGCTGTCCTTGGCCGCACACGACGGGTTTAGCGAAGAAGCAAGACAGCAACACAGCCTCAAGCGCTTAGGATCAGGTTTGTCTTCAGCAAAAAGGATTAGACTGCAGCTTTTTTAGAAAAGTCTGCATCGGGGTAGCCTTTCCACCGGTCGAAGCGACCCTTGGAACACTGACCCACAGGGTAGCGTGGCCGAGTGGTCTAAGGCGCTGGATTTAGGCTCCAGTCTCTCTGGGGGCGTGGGTTCGAATCCCACCGCTGCCAGGACAGCCTTTTGGAAGGCTGCTGTGCCAGAACGCTGCGTGCACATGAAAATTCTGGTGCTTTTGCTTTCCTTTCTTTTTAGCCAAGCCAGTCCCAGTCTCTGCTCCTTTCTAATACAGGCACCCTGTTGAAGTAGTGACACCATTAATTTACAATCATAGTGAAGTTACTTCAAAACAGGGAAAAGAACTCGAATAAAATAATAGCGAAAAGCAATAAGTAGTCTAAAAGAATGGAAACAGCCAATGTCACCCGTTGAAAGTTTTTGGTGAAAGAAAATTTGGAAAAAATGATTTGGAGTATACCGGCTAATACACAGCTGGCTGCCTTTTTCAGGACAGCCCCAAAGGCCCTGATTAGCGAATTCAAGTGTGCTTGATCAGAGAAGGACTTGCAATTCGCAGTAAGGTGGGCCTCCAAGAGTAGGACTGTGAGAAGCAGGCCTCTACCGTGGACAATTTCAAGCCGTTAGCTTGTGGCGAAGCACGACAAAGGAAAAAGGTGGTGGAAAGATGCCTCACGGGGTAGCGTGGCCGAGCGGTCCAAGGCGCTGGATTAAGGCTCCAGTCTCTTCGGAGGCGTGGGATCGAATCCCACCGCTGTCTTCTTGGAATACTGCGATGGCCGAGCAAAGAGCTGTCCTTTGCTGCACTCGACGGGTTTAGCGAAAAAGCAAGACTTTGGATTACTTAGTTCTGCTCCTGTGCCTTCCTCTGCCAGTCCCAGTCCCAGTCTCTGCTCCTTTCTAATACAGACACCCTGTTGAAGTAGTGACACCATTAATTTACAATCATAGTGAAGTTACTTCAAAACAGGGAAAAGAACTCGAATAAAATAATAGCGAAAAGCAATAAGTAGTCTAAAAGAATGGAAACAGCCAATGTCACCCGTTGAAAGTTTTTGGTGAAAGAAAATTAGGAAAAAATGATTTGGAGTATACCGGCTAATACACAGCTGGCTGCCTTTTTCAGGACAGCCCCAAAGGCCCTGATTAGCGAATTCAAGTGTGCTTGATCAGAGAAGGACTTGCAATTCGCAGTAAGGTGGGCCTTCCAGTCTCTTCGGAGGCGTGGGTTCGAATCCCACCGCTGTCTTCTTGGAATACTGCGATGGCCGAGCAAAGAGCTGTCCTTTGCTGCACTCGACGGGTTTAGCGAAAAAGCAAGACTTTGGATTACTTAGTTCTGCTCCTGTGCCTTCCTCTGCCAGTCCCAGTCCCAGTCTCTGCTCCTTTCTAATACAGACACCCTGTTGAAGTAGTGACACCATTAATTTACAATCATAGTGAAGTTACTTCAAAACAGGGAAAAGAACTCGAATAAAATAATAGCGAAAAGCAATAAGTAGTCTAAAAGAATGGAAACAGCCAATGTCACCCGTTGAAAGTTTTTGGTGAAAGAAAATTAGGAAAAAATGATTTGGAGTATACCGGCTAATACACAGGTGGCTGCCTTTTTCAGGACAGCCCCAAAGGCCCTGATTAGCGAATTCAAGTGTGCTTGATCAGAGAAGGACTTGCAATTCGCAGTAAGGTGGGCCTCCAAGAGTAGGACTGTGAGAAGCAGGCCTCTACCGTGGACAATTTCAAGCCGTTAGCTTGTGGCGAAGCACGACAAAGGAAAAAGGTGGTGGAAAGATGCCTCACGGGGTAGCGTGGCCGAGCGGTCCAAGGCGCTGGATTAAGGCTCCAGTCTCTTCGGAGGCGTGGGTTCGAATCCCACCGCTGCCAGGGCAGTCTTCTTGGAATACTGCGATGGCCGAGCAAAGAGCTGTCCTTTGCTGCACTCGACGGGTTTAGCGAAAAAGCAAGACTTTGGATTACTTAGTTCTGCTCCTGTGGTTTACTGACTACTTAAGGTTTCGTTGCTGACGATTTGAGTCAATCCTGTGTTGATCTTTTCTTCCAAACTCATCCCAGGTTGGCCGCACTCAACGGGTTTAGAGAAAAAGCTCAACGGCCGGCGTGACCGCTATTTCTTGAAGGTGGAAGGGCAGAAAAGGGCCCACAAAGGGCTGTCAGCCAGAACGCTGCGTGCACATGAAAATTCAGGTGCTTTTGCTTTACTTTCTTTTTAGCCAAGCCAGTCCCAGTCTCTGCTCCTTTCTAATACAGGCACCCTGTTGAAGTAGTGACACCATTAATTTACAATCATAGTGAAGTTACTTCAAAACAGGAAAAAGAACTCGAATAAAATAATAGCGAAAAGCAATAAGTAGTCTAAAAGAATGGAAACAGCCAATGTCACCCGTTGAAAGTTTTTGGTGAAAGAAAATTTGGAAAAAATGATTTGGAGTATACCGGCTAATACACAGCTGGCTGCCTTTTTCAGGACAGCCCCAAAGGCCCTGATTAGCGAATTCAGGTGTGCTTGATCAGAGAAGGACTTGCAACTCGCAGGAAGGTGGGCCTCCAGGAGTAGGACTGCGAGAAGCAGGCCTCTACCGTGGAGAATTTCAAGGCGTTAGCTTGTGGCGAAGCACGACAAAGGAAAAAGGTGGTGGAAAGAGGCCTCACGGGGTAGCGTGGCCGAGCGGTCCAAGGCGCTGGATTAAGGCTCCAGTCTCTTCGGAGGCGTGGGTTCGAATCCCACCGCTGCCAGGGCAATCTTTTTGGAATACTCTTGTGGCTGAGATGGCCAGCAAAGAGCTGTCCTTGGCCGCACACGACGGGTTTAGCGAAGAAGCAAGACAGCAACACAGCCTCAAGCGCTTAGGATCAGGTTTGTCTTCAGCAAAAAGGATTAGACTGCAGCTTTTTTAGCAAAGTTTGCATCGGGGTAGCCTTTCCACCGGTCGAAGCGACCCTTGGAACACTGACCCACAGGGTAGCGTGGCCGAGCGGTCTAAGGCGCTGGATTTAGGCTCCAGTCTCTCTGGGGGCGTGGGTTCGAATCCCACCGCTGCCAGGACAGCCTTTTGGAAGGCTGCTGTGCCAGAACGCTGCGTGCACATGAAAATTCTGGTGCTTTTGCTCTCCTTTCTTTTTAGCCAAGCCAGTCCCAGTCTCTGCTCCTTTCTAATACAGACACCCTGTTGAAGTAGTGACACCATTAATTTACAATCATAGTGAAGTTACTTCAAAACAGGGAAAAGAACTCGAATAAAATAATAGCGAAAAGCAATAAGTAGTCTAAAAGAATGGAAACAGCCAATGTCACCCGTTGAAAGTTTTTGGTGAAAGAAAATTTGGAAAAAATGATTTTGAGTATACCGGCTAATACACAGCTGGCTGCCTTTTTCAGGACAGCCCCAAAGGCCCTGATTAGCGAATTCAAGTGTGCTTGATCAGAGAAGGACTTGCAATTCGCAGTAAGGTGGGCCTCCAAGAGTAGGACTGTGAGAAGCAGGCCTCTACCGTGGACAATTTCAAGCCGTTAGCTTGTGGCGAAGCACGACAAAGGAAAAAGGTGGTGGAAAGATGCCTCACGGGGTAGCGTGGCCGAGCGGTCCAAGGCGCTGGATTAAGGCTCCAGTCTCTTCGGAGGCGTGGGTTCGAATCCCACCGCTGTCTTCTTGGAATACTGCGATGGCCGAGCAAAGAGCTGTCCTTTGCTGCACTCGACGGGTTTAGCGAAAAAGCAAGACTTTGGATTACTTAGTTCTGCTCCTGTGCCTTCCTCTGTGGTTTACTGACTACTTAAGGTTTCGTTGCTGACGATTTGAGTCAATCCTGTGTTGATCTTTTCTTCCAAACTCATCCCAGGTTGGCCGCACTCAACGGGTTTAGAGAAAAAGCTCAACGGCCGGCGTGACCGCTATTTCTTGAAGGTGGAAGGGCAGAAAAGGGCCCACAAAGGGCTGTCAGCCAGAACGCTGCGTGCACATGAAAATTCAGGTGCTTTTGCTTTACTTTCTTTTTAGCCAAGCCAGTCCCAGTCTCTGCTCCTTTCTAATACAGGCACCCTGTTGAAGTAGTGACACCATTAATTTACAATCATAGTGAAGTTACTTCAAAACAGGAAAAAGAACTCGAATAAAATAATAGCGAAAAGCAATAAGTAGTCTAAAAGAATGGAAACAGCCAATGTCACCCGTTGAAAGTTTTTGGTGAAAGAAAATTTGGAAAAAATGATTTGGAGTATACCGGCTAATACACAGCTGGCTGCCTTTTCAGGACAGCCCCAAAGGCCCTGATTAGCGAATTCAGGTGTGCTTGATCAGAGAAGGACTTTCAATTCGCAGGAAGGTGGGCCTCCAGGAGTAGGACTGCGAGAAGCAGGCCTCTACCGTGGAGAATTTCAAGGCGTTAGCTTGTGGCGAAGCACGACAAAGGAAAAAGGTGGTGGAAAGAGGCCTCACGGGGTAGCGTGGCCGAGCGGTCCAAGGCGCTGGATTAAGGCTCCAGTCTCTTCGGAGGCGTGGGTTCGAATCCCACCGCTGCCAGGGCAATCTTTTTGGAATACTCTTGTGGCTGAGATGGCCAGCAAAGAGCTGTCCTTGGCCGCACACGACGGGTTTAGCGAAGAAGCAAGACAGCAACACAGCCTCAAGCGCTTAGGATCAGGTTTGTCTTCAGCAAAAAGGATTAGACTGCAGCTTTTTTAGAAAAGTCTGCATCGGGGTAGCCTTTCCACCGGTCGAAGCGACCCTTGGAACACTGACCCACAGGGTAGCGTGGCCGAGTGGTCTAAGGCGCTGGATTTAGGCTCCAGTCTCTCTGGGGGCGTGGGTTCGAATCCCACCGCTGCCAGGACAGCCTTTTGGAAGGCTGCTGTGCCAGAACGCTGCGTGCACATGAAAATTCTGGTGCTTTTGCTTTCCTTTCTTTTTAGCCAAGCCAGTCCCAGTCTCTGCTCCTTTCTAATACAGGCACCCTGTTGAAGTAGTGACACCATTAATTTACAATCATAGTGAAGTTACTTCAAAACAGGGAAAAGAACTCGAATAAAATAATAGCGAAAAGCAATAAGTAGTCTAAAAGAATGGAAACAGCCAATGTCACCCGTTGAAAGTTTTTGGTGAAAGAAAATTTGGAAAAAATGATTTGGAGTATACCGGCTAATACACAGCTGGCTGCCTTTTTCAGGACAGCCCCAAAGGCCCTGATTAGCGAATTCAAGTGTGCTTGATCAGAGAAGGACTTGCAATTCGCAGTAAGGTGGGCCTCCAAGAGTAGGACTGTGAGAAGCAGGCCTCTACCGTGGACAATTTCAAGCCGTTAGCTTGTGGCGAAGCACGACAAAGGAAAAAGGTGGTGGAAAGATGCCTCACGGGGTAGCGTGGCCGAGCGGTCCAAGGCGCTGGATTAAGGCTCCAGTCTCTTCGGAGGCGTGGGATCGAATCCCACCGCTGTCTTCTTGGAATACTGCGATGGCCGAGCAAAGAGCTGTCCTTTGCTGCACTCGACGGGTTTAGCGAAAAAGCAAGACTTTGGATTACTTAGTTCTGCTCCTGTGCCTTCCTCTGCCAGTCCCAGTCCCAGTCTCTGCTCCTTTCTAATACAGACACCCTGTTGAAGTAGTGACACCATTAATTTACAATCATAGTGAAGTTACTTCAAAACAGGGAAAAGAACTCGAATAAAATAATAGCGAAAAGCAATAAGTAGTCTAAAAGAATGGAAACAGCCAATGTCACCCGTTGAAAGTTTTTGGTGAAAGAAAATTAGGAAAAAATGATTTGGAGTATACCGGCTAATACACAGCTGGCTGCCTTTTTCAGGACAGCCCCAAAGGCCCTGATTAGCGAATTCAAGTGTGCTTGATCAGAGAAGGACTTGCAATTCGCAGTAAGGTGGGCCTTCCAGTCTCTTCGGAGGCGTGGGTTCGAATCCCACCGCTGTCTTCTTGGAATACTGCGATGGCCGAGCAAAGAGCTGTCCTTTGCTGCACTCGACGGGTTTAGCGAAAAAGCAAGACTTTGGATTACTTAGTTCTGCTCCTGTGCCTTCCTCTGCCAGTCCCAGTCCCAGTCTCTGCTCCTTTCTAATACAGACACCCTGTTGAAGTAGTGACACCATTAATTTACAATCATAGTGAAGTTACTTCAAAACAGGGAAAAGAACTCGAATAAAATAATAGCGAAAAGCAATAAGTAGTCTAAAAGAATGGAAACAGCCAATGTCACCCGTTGAAAGTTTTTGGTGAAAGAAAATTAGGAAAAAATGATTTGGAGTATACCGGCTAATACACAGCTGGCTGCCTTTTTCAGGACAGCCCCAAAGGCCCTGATTAGCGAATTCAAGTGTGCTTGATCAGAGAAGGACTTGCAATTCGCAGTAAGGTGGGCCTCCAAGAGTAGGACTGTGAGAAGCAGGCCTCTACCGTGGACAATTTCAAGCCGTTAGCTTGTGGCGAAGCACGACAAAGGAAAAAGGTGGTGGAAAGATGCCTCACGGGGTAGCGTGGCCGAGCGGTCCAAGGCGCTGGATTAAGGCTCCAGTCTCTTCGGAGGCGTGGGTTCGAATCCCACCGCTGCCAGGGCAGTCTTCTTGGAATACTGCGATGGCCGAGCAAAGAGCTGTCCTTTGCTGCACTCGACGGGTTTAGCGAAAAAGCAAGACTTTGGATTACTTAGTTCTGCTCCTGTGGTTTACTGACTACTTAAGGTTTCGTTGCTGACGATTTGAGTCAATCCTGTGTTGATCTTTTCTTCCAAACTCATCCCAGGTTGGCCGCACTCAACGGGTTTAGAGAAAAAGCTCAACGGCCGGCGTGACCGCTATTTCTTGAAGGTGGAAGGGCAGAAAAGGGCCCACAAAGGGCTGTCAGCCAGAACGCTGCGTGCACATGAAAATTCAGGTGCTTTTGCTTTACTTTCTTTTTAGCCAAGCCAGTCCCAGTCTCTGCTCCTTTCTAATACAGGCACCCTGTTGAAGTAGTGACACCATTAATTTACAATCATAGTGAAGTTACTTCAAAACAGGAAAAAGAACTCGAATAAAATAATAGCGAAAAGCAATAAGTAGTCTAAAAGAATGGAAACAGCCAATGTCACCCGTTGAAAGTTTTTGGTGAAAGAAAATTTGGAAAAAATGATTTGGAGTATACCGGCTAATACACAGCTGGCTGCCTTTTTCAGGACAGCCCCAAAGGCCCTGATTAGCGAATTCAGGTGTGCTTGATCAGAGAAGGACTTGCAACTCGCAGGAAGGTGGGCCTCCAGGAGTAGGACTGCGAGAAGCAGGCCTCTACCGTGGAGAATTTCAAGGCGTTAGCTTGTGGCGAAGCACGACAAAGGAAAAAGGTGGTGGAAAGAGGCCTCACGGGGTAGCGTGGCCGAGCGGTCCAAGGCGCTGGATTAAGGCTCCAGTCTCTTCGGAGGCGTGGGTTCGAATCCCACCGCTGCCAGGGCAATCTTTTTGGAATACTCTTGTGGCTGAGATGGCCAGCAAAGAGCTGTCCTTGGCCGCACACGACGGGTTTAGCGAAGAAGCAAGACAGCAACACAGCCTCAAGCGCTTAGGATCAGGTTTGTCTTCAGCAAAAAGGATTAGACTGCAGCTTTTTTAGCAAAGTTTGCATCGGGGTAGCCTTTCCACCGGTCGAAGCGACCCTTGGAACACTGACCCACAGGGTAGCGTGGCCGAGCGGTCTAAGGCGCTGGATTTAGGCTCCAGTCTCTCTGGGGGCGTGGGTTCGAATCCCACCGCTGCCAGGACAGCCTTTTGGAAGGCTGCTGTGCCAGAACGCTGCGTGCACATGAAAATTCTGGTGCTTTTGCTCTCCTTTCTTTTTAGCCAAGCCAGTCCCAGTCTCTGCTCCTTTCTAATACAGACACCCTGTTGAAGTAGTGACACCATTAATTTACAATCATAGTGAAGTTACTTCAAAACAGCGAAAAGAACTCGAATAAAATAATAGCGAAAAGCAATAAGTAGTCTAAAAGAATGGAAACAGCCAATGTCACCCGTTGAAAGTTTTTGGTGAAAGAAAATTTGGAAAAAATGATTTGGAGTATACCGGCTAATACACAGCTGGCTGCCTTTTTCAGGACAGCCCCAAAGGCCCTGATTAGCGAATTCAAGTGTGCTTGATCAGAGAAGGACTTGCAATTCGCAGTAAGGTGGGCCTCCAAGAGTAGGACTGTGAGAAGCAGGCCTCTACCGTGGACAATTTCAAGCCGTTAGCTTGTGGCGAAGCACGACAAAGGAAAAAGGTGGTGGAAAGATGCCTCACGGGGTAGCGTGGCCGAGCGGTCCAAGGCGCTGGATTAAGGCTCCAGTCTCTTCGGAGGCGTGGGTTCGAATCCCACCGCTGTCTTCTTGGAATACTGCGATGGCCGAGCAAAGAGCTGTCCTTTGCTGCACTCGACGGGTTTAGCGAAAAAGCAAGACTTTGGATTACTTAGTTCTGCTCCTGTGCCTTCCTCTGTGGTTTACTGACTACTTAAGGTTTCGTTGCTGACGATTTGAGTCAATCCTGTGTTGATCTTTTCTTCCAAACTCATCCCAGGTTGGCCGCACTCAACGGGTTTAGAGAAAAAGCTCAACGGCCGGCGTGACCGCTATTTCTTGAAGGTGGAAGGGCAGAAAAGGGCCCACAAAGGGCTGTCAGCCAGAACGCTGCGTGCACATGAAAATTCAGGTGCTTTTGCTTTACTTTCTTTTTAGCCAAGCCAGTCCCAGTCTCTGCTCCTTTCTAATACAGGCACCCTGTTGAAGTAGTGACACCATTAATTTACAATCATAGTGAAGTTACTTCAAAACAGGAAAAAGAACTCGAATAAAATAATAGCGAAAAGCAATAAGTAGTCTAAAAGAATGGAAACAGCCAATGTCACCCGTTGAAAGTTTTTGGTGAAAGAAAATTTGGAAAAAATGATTTGGAGTATACCGGCTAATACACAGCTGGCTGCCTTTTCAGGACAGCCCCAAAGGCCCTGATTAGCGAATTCAGGTGTGCTTGATCAGAGAAGGACTTTCAATTCGCAGGAAGGTGGGCCTCCAGGAGTAGGACTGCGAGAAGCAGGCCTCTACCGTGGAGAATTTCAAGGCGTTAGCTTGTGGCGAAGCACGACAAAGGAAAAAGGTGGTGGAAAGAGGCCTCATGGGGTAGCGTGGCCGAGCGGTCCAAGGCGCTGGATTAAGGCTCCAGTCTCTTCGGAGGCGTGGGTTCGAATCCCACCGCTGCCAGGGCAATCTTTTTGGAATACTCTTGTGGCTGAGATGGCCAGCAAAGAGCTGTCCTTGGCCGCACACGACGGGTTTAGCGAAGAAGCAAGACAGCAACACAGCCTCAAGCGCTTAGGATCAGGTTTGTCTTCAGCAAAAAGGATTAGACTGCAGCTTTTTTAGCAAAGTCTGCATCGGGGTAGCCTTTCCACCGGTCGAAGCGACCCTTGGAACACTGACCCACAGGGTAGCGTGGCCGAGTGGTCTAAGGCGCTGGATTTAGGCTCAAGTCTCTCTGGGGGTGTGGGTTCGAATCCCACCGCTGCCAGGACAGCCTTTTGGAAGGCTGCTGTGCCAGAACGCTGCGTGCACATGAAAATTCTGATGCTTTTGCTTTCCTTTCTTTTTAGCCAAGCCAGTCCCAGTCTCTGCTCCTTTCTAATACAGGCACCCTGTTGAAGTAGTGACACCATTAATTTACAATCATAGTGAAGTTACTTCAAAACAGGGAAAAGAACTCGAATAAAATAATAGCGAAAAGCAATAAGTAGTCTAAAAGAATGGAAACAGCCAATGTCACCCGTTGAAAGTTTTTGGTGAAAGAAAATTTGGAAAAAATGATTTGGAGTATACCGGCTAATACACAGCTGGCTGCCTTTTTCAGGACAGCCCCAAAGGCCCTGATTAGCGAATTCAAGTGTGCTTGATCAGAGAAGGACTTGCAATTCGCAGTAAGGTGGGCCTCCAAGAGTAGGACTGTGAGAAGCAGGCCTCTACCGTGGACAATTTCAAGGCGTTAGCTTGTGGCGAAGCACGACAAAGGAAAAAGGTGGTGGAAAGATGCCTCACGGGGTAGCGTGGCCGAGCGGTCCAAGGCGCTGGATTAAGGCTCCAGTCTCTTCGGAGGCGTGGATTCGAATCCCACCGCTGTCTTCTTGGAATACTGCGATGGCCGAGCAAAGAGCTGTCCTTTGCTGCACTCGACGGGTTTAGCGAAAAAGCAAGACTTTGGATTACTTAGTTCTGCTCCTGTGCCTTCCTCTGCCAGTCCCAGTCCCAGTCTCTGCTCCTTTCTAATACAGACACCCTGTTGAAGTAGTGACACCATTAATTTACAATCATAGTGAAGTTACTTCAAAACAGGGAAAAGAACTCGAATAAAATAATAGCGAAAAGCAATAAGTAGTCTAAAAGAATGGAAACAGCCAATGTCACCCGTTGAAAGTTTTTGGTGAAAGAAAATTAGGAAAAAATGATTTGGAGTATACCGGCTAATACACAGCTGGCTGCCTTTTTCAGGACAGCCCCAAAGGCCCTGATTAGCGAATTCAAGTGTGCTTGATCAGAGAAGGACTTGCAATTCGCAGTAAGGTGGGCCTTCCAGTCTCTTCGGAGGCGTGGGTTCGAATCCCACCGCTGTCTTCTTGGAATACTGCGATGGCCGAGCAAAGAGCTGTCCTTTGCTGCACTCGACGGGTTTAGCGAAAAAGCAAGACTTTGGATTACTTAGTTCTGCTCCTGTGCCTTCCTCTGCCAGTCCCAGTCCCAGTCTCTGCTCCTTTCTAATACAGACACCCTGTTGAAGTAGTGACACCATTAATTTACAATCATAGTGAAGTTACTTCAAAACAGGGAAAAGAACTCGAATAAAATAATAGCGAAAAGCAATAAGTAGTCTAAAAGAATGGAAACAGCCAATGTCACCCGTTGAAAGTTTTTGGTGAAAGAAAATTAGGAAAAAATGATTTGGAGTATACCGGCTAATACACAGCTGGCTGCCTTTTTCAGGACAGCCCCAAAGGCCCTGATTAGCGAATTCAAGTGTGCTTGATCAGAGAAGGACTTGCAATTCGCAGTAAGGTGGGCCTCCAAGAGTAGGACTGTGAGAAGCAGGCCTCTACCGTGGACAATTTCAAGCCGTTAGCTTGTGGCGAAGCACGACAAAGGAAAAAGGTGGTGGAAAGATGCCTCACGGGGTAGCGTGGCCGAGCGGTCCAAGGCGCTGGATTAAGGCTCCAGTCTCTTCGGAGGCGTGGGTTCGAATCCCACCGCTGCCAGGGCAGTCTTCTTGGAATACTGCGATGGCCGAGCAAAGAGCTGTCCTTTGCTGCACTCGACGGGTTTAGCGAAAAAGCAAGACTTTGGATTACTTAGTTCTGCTCCTGTGGTTTACTGACTACTTAAGGTTTCGTTGCTGACGATTTGAGTCAATCCTGTGTTGATCTTTTCTTCCAAACTCATCCCAGGTTGGCCGCACTCAACGGGTTTAGAGAAAAAGCTCAACGGCCGGCGTGACCGCTATTTCTTGAAGGTGGAAGGGCAGAAAAGGGCCCACAAAGGGCTGTCAGCCAGAACGCTGCGTGCACATGAAAATTCAGGTGCTTTTGCTTTACTTTCTTTTTAGCCAAGCCAGTCCCAGTCTCTGCTCCTTTCTAATACAGGCACCCTGTTGAAGTAGTGACACCATTAATTTACAATCATAGTGAAGTTACTTCAAAACAGGAAAAAGAACTCGAATAAAATAATAGCGAAAAGCAATAAGTAGTCTAAAAGAATGGAAACAGCCAATGTCACCCGTTGAAAGTTTTTGGTGAAAGAAAATTTGGAAAAAATGATTTGGAGTATACCGGCTAATACACAGCTGGCTGCCTTTTTCAGGACAGCCCCAAAGGCCCTGATTAGCGAATTCAGGTGTGCTTGATCAGAGAAGGACTTGCAACTCGCAGGAAGGTGGGCCTCCAGGAGTAGGACTGCGAGAAGCAGGCCTCTACCGTGGAGAATTTCAAGGCGTTAGCTTGTGGCGAAGCACGACAAAGGAAAAAGGTGGTGGAAAGAGGCCTCACGGGGTAGCGTGGCCGAGCGGTCCAAGGCGCTGGATTAAGGCTCCAGTCTCTTCGGAGGCGTGGGTTCGAATCCCACCGCTGCCAGGGCAATCTTTTTGGAATACTCTTGTGGCTGAGATGGCCAGCAAAGAGCTGTCCTTGGCCGCACACGACGGGTTTAGCGAAGAAGCAAGACAGCAACACAGCCTCAAGCGCTTAGGATCAGGTTTGTCTTCAGCAAAAAGGATTAGACTGCAGCTTTTTTAGCAAAGTTTGCATCGGGGTAGCCTTTCCACCGGTCGAAGCGACCCTTGGAACACTGACCCACAGGGTAGCGTGGCCGAGCGGTCTAAGGCGCTGGATTTAGGCTCCAGTCTCTCTGGGGGCGTGGGTTCGAATCCCACCGCTGCCAGGACAGCCTTTTGGAAGGCTGCTGTGCCAGAACGCTGCGTGCACATGAAAATTCTGGTGCTTTTGCTCTCCTTTCTTTTTAGCCAAGCCAGTCCCAGTCTCTGCTCCTTTCTAATACAGACACCCTGTTGAAGTAGTGACACCATTAATTTACAATCATAGTGAAGTTACTTCAAAACAGGGAAAAGAACTCGAATAAAATAATAGCGAAAAGCAATAAGTAGTCTAAAAGAATGGAAACAGCCAATGTCACCCGTTGAAAGTTTTTGGTGAAAGAAAATTTGGAAAAAATGATTTGGAGTATACCGGCTAATACACAGCTGGCTGCCTTTTTCAGGACAGCCCCAAAGGCCCTGATTAGCGAATTCAAGTGTGCTTGATCAGAGAAGGACTTGCAATTCGCAGTAAGGTGGGCCTCCAAGAGTAGGACTGTGAGAAGCAGGCCTCTACCGTGGACAATTTCAAGCCGTTAGCTTGTGGCGAAGCACGACAAAGGAAAAAGGTGGTGGAAAGATGCCTCACGGGGTAGCGTGGCCGAGCGGTCCAAGGCGCTGGATTAAGGCTCCAGTCTCTTCGGAGGCGTGGGTTCGAATCCCACCGCTGTCTTCTTGGAATACTGCGATGGCCGAGCAAAGAGCTGTCCTTTGCTGCACTCGACGGGTTTAGCGAAAAAGCAAGACTTTGGATTACTTAGTTCTGCTCCTGTGCCTTCCTCTGTGGTTTACTGACTACTTAAGGTTTCGTTGCTGACGATTTGAGTCAATCCTGTGTTGATCTTTTCTTCCAAACTCATCCCAGGTTGGCCGCACTCAACGGGTTTAGAGAAAAAGCTCAACGGCCGGCGTGACCGCTATTTCTTGAAGGTGGAAGGGCAGAAAAGGGCCCACAAAGGGCTGTCAGCCAGAACGCTGCGTGCACATGAAAATTCAGGTGCTTTTGCTTTACTTTCTTTTTAGCCAAGCCAGTCCCAGTCTCTGCTCCTTTCTAATACAGGCACCCTGTTGAAGTAGTGACACCATTAATTTACAATCATAGTGAAGTTACTTCAAAACAGGAAAAAGAACTCGAATAAAATAATAGCGAAAAGCAATAAGTAGTCTAAAAGAATGGAAACAGCCAATGTCACCCGTTGAAAGTTTTTGGTGAAAGAAAATTTGGAAAAAATGATTTGGAGTATACCGGCTAATACACAGCTGGCTGCCTTTTCAGGACAGCCCCAAAGGCCCTGATTAGCGAATTCAGGTGTGCTTGATCAGAGAAGGACTTTCAATTCGCAGGAAGGTGGGCCTCCAGGAGTAGGACTGCGAGAAGCAGGCCTCTACCGTGGAGAATTTCAAGGCGTTAGCTTGTGGCGAAGCACGACAAAGGAAAAAGGTGGTGGAAAGAGGCCTCACGGGGTAGCGTGGCCGAGCGGTCCAAGGCGCTGGATTAAGGCTCCAGTCTCTTCGGAGGCGTGGGTTCGAATCCCACCGCTGCCAGGGCAATCTTTTTGGAATACTCTTGTGGCTGAGATGGCCAGCAAAGAGCTGTCCTTGGCCGCACACGACGGGTTTAGCGAAGAAGCAAGACAGCAACACAGCCTCAAGCGCTTAGGATCAGGTTTGTCTTCAGCAAAAAGGATTAGACTGCAGCTTTTTTAGCAAAGTCTGCATCGGGGTAGCCTTTCCACCGGTCGAAGCGACCCTTGGAACACTGACCCACAGGGTAGCGTGGCCGAGTGGTCTAAGGCGCTGGATTTAGGCTCAAGTCTCTCTGGGGGTGTGGGTTCGAATCCCACCGCTGCCAGGACAGCCTTTTGGAAGGCTGCTGTGCCAGAACGCTGCGTGCACATGAAAATTCTGATGCTTTTGCTTTCCTTTCTTTTTAGCCAAGCCAGTCCCAGTCTCTGCTCCTTTCTAATACAGGCACCCTGTTGAAGTAGTGACACCATTAATTTACAATCATAGTGAAGTTACTTCAAAACAGGGAAAAGAACTCGAATAAAATAATAGCGAAAAGCAATAAGTAGTCTAAAAGAATGGAAACAGCCAATGTCACCCGTTGAAAGTTTTTGGTGAAAGAAAATTTGGAAAAAATGATTTGGAGTATACCGGCTAATACACAGCTGGCTGCCTTTTTCAGGACAGCCCCAAAGGCCCTGATTAGCGAATTCAAGTGTGCTTGATCAGAGAAGGACTTGCAATTCGCAGTAAGGTGGGCCTCCAAGAGTAGGACTGTGAGAAGCAGGCCTCTACCGTGGACAATTTCAAGGCGTTAGCTTGTGGCGAAGCACGACAAAGGAAAAAGGTGGTGGAAAGATGCCTCACGGGGTAGCGTGGCCGAGCGGTCCAAGGCGCTGGATTAAGGCTCCAGTCTCTTCGGAGGCGTGGATTCGAATCCCACCGCTGTCTTCTTGGAATACTGCGATGGCCGAGCAAAGAGCTGTCCTTTGCTGCACTCGACGGGTTTAGCGAAAAAGCAAGACTTTGGATTACTTAGTTCTGCTCCTGTGCCTTCCTCTGCCAGTCCCAGTCCCAGTCTCTGCTCCTTTCTAATACAGACACCCTGTTGAAGTAGTGACACCATTAATTTACAATCATAGTGAAGTTACTTCAAAACAGGGAAAAGAACTCGAATAAAATAATAGCGAAAAGCAATAAGTAGTCTAAAAGAATGGAAACAGCCAATGTCACCCGTTGAAAGTTTTTGGTGAAAGAAAATTAGGAAAAAATGATTTGGAGTATACCGGCTAATACACAGCTGGCTGCCTTTTTCAGGACAGCCCCAAAGGCCCTGATTAGCGAATTCAAGTGTGCTTGATCAGAGAAGGACTTGCAATTCGCAGTAAGGTGGGCCTTCCAGTCTCTTCGGAGGCGTGGGTTCGAATCCCACCGCTGTCTTCTTGGAATACTGCGATGGCCGAGCAAAGAGCTGTCCTTTGCTGCACTCGACGGGTTTAGCGAAAAAGCAAGACTTTGGATTACTTAGTTCTGCTCCTGTGCCTTCCTCTGCCAGTCCCAGTCCCAGTCTCTGCTCCTTTCTAATACAGACACCCTGTTGAAGTAGTGACACCATTAATTTACAATCATAGTGAAGTTACTTCAAAACAGGGAAAAGAACTCGAATAAAATAATAGCGAAAAGCAATAAGTAGTCTAAAAGAATGGAAACAGCCAATGTCACCCGTTGAAAGTTTTTGGTGAAAGAAAATTAGGAAAAAATGATTTGGAGTATACCGGCTAATACACAGCTGGCTGCCTTTTTCAGGACAGCCCCAAAGGCCCTGATTAGCGAATTCAAGTGTGCTTGATCAGAGAAGGACTTGCAATTCGCAGTAAGGTGGGCCTCCAAGAGTAGGACTGTGAGAAGCAGGCCTCTACCGTGGACAATTTCAAGCCGTTAGCTTGTGGCGAAGCACGACAAAGGAAAAAGGTGGTGGAAAGATGCCTCACGGGGTAGCGTGGCCGAGCGGTCCAAGGCGCTGGATTAAGGCTCCAGTCTCTTCGGAGGCGTGGGTTCGAATCCCACCGCTGCCAGGGCAGTCTTCTTGGAATACTGCGATGGCCGAGCAAAGAGCTGTCCTTTGCTGCACTCGACGGGTTTAGCGAAAAAGCAAGACTTTGGATTACTTAGTTCTGCTCCTGTGGTTTACTGACTACTTAAGGTTTCGTTGCTGACGATTTGAGTCAATCCTGTGTTGATCTTTTCTTCCAAACTCATCCCAGGTTGGCCGCACTCAACGGGTTTAGAGAAAAAGCTCAACGGCCGGCGTGACCGCTATTTCTTGAAGGTGGAAGGGCAGAAAAGGGCCCACAAAGGGCTGTCAGCCAGAACGCTGCGTGCACATGAAAATTCAGGTGCTTTTGCTTTACTTTCTTTTTAGCCAAGCCAGTCCCAGTCTCTGCTCCTTTCTAATACAGGCACCCTGTTGAAGTAGTGACACCATTAATTTACAATCATAGTGAAGTTACTTCAAAACAGGAAAAAGAACTCGAATAAAATAATAGCGAAAAGCAATAAGTAGTCTAAAAGAATGGAAACAGCCAATGTCACCCGTTGAAAGTTTTTGGTGAAAGAAAATTTGGAAAAAATGATTTGGAGTATACCGGCTAATACACAGCTGGCTGCCTTTTTCAGGACAGCCCCAAAGGCCCTGATTAGCGAATTCAGGTGTGCTTGATCAGAGAAGGACTTGCAACTCGCAGGAAGGTGGGCCTCCAGGAGTAGGACTGCGAGAAGCAGGCCTCTACCGTGGAGAATTTCAAGGCGTTAGCTTGTGGCGAAGCACGACAAAGGAAAAAGGTGGTGGAAAGAGGCCTCACGGGGTAGCGTGGCCGAGCGGTCCAAGGCGCTGGATTAAGGCTCCAGTCTCTTCGGAGGCGTGGGTTCGAATCCCACCGCTGCCAGGGCAATCTTTTTGGAATACTCTTGTGGCTGAGATGGCCAGCAAAGAGCTGTCCTTGGCCGCACACGACGGGTTTAGCGAAGAAGCAAGACAGCAACACAGCCTCAAGCGCTTAGGATCAGGTTTGTCTTCAGCAAAAAGGATTAGACTGCAGCTTTTTTAGCAAAGTTTGCATCGGGGTAGCCTTTCCACCGGTCGAAGCGACCCTTGGAACACTGACCCACAGGGTAGCGTGGCCGAGCGGTCTAAGGCGCTGGATTTAGGCTCCAGTCTCTCTGGGGGCGTGGGTTCGAATCCCACCGCTGCCAGGACAGCCTTTTGGAAGGCTGCTGTGCCAGAACGCTGCGTGCACATGAAAATTCTGGTGCTTTTGCTCTCCTTTCTTTTTAGCCAAGCCAGTCCCAGTCTCTGCTCCTTTCTAATACAGACACCCTGTTGAAGTAGTGACACCATTAATTTACAATCATAGTGAAGTTACTTCAAAACAGGGAAAAGAACTCGAATAAAATAATAGCGAAAAGCAATAAGTAGTCTAAAAGAATGGAAACAGCCAATGTCACCCGTTGAAAGTTTTTGGTGAAAGAAAATTTGGAAAAAATGATTTGGAGTATACCGGCTAATACACAGCTGGCTGCCTTTTTCAGGACAGCCCCAAAGGCCCTGATTAGCGAATTCAAGTGTGCTTGATCAGAGAAGGACTTGCAATTCGCAGTAAGGTGGGCCTCCAAGAGTAGGACTGTGAGAAGCAGGCCTCTACCGTGGACAATTTCAAGCCGTTAGCTTGTGGCGAAGCACGACAAAGGAAAAAGGTGGTGGAAAGATGCCTCACGGGGTAGCGTGGCCGAGCGGTCCAAGGCGCTGGATTAAGGCTCCAGTCTCTTCGGAGGCGTGGGTTCGAATCCCACCGCTGTCTTCTTGGAATACTGCGATGGCCGAGCAAAGAGCTGTCCTTTGCTGCACTCGACGGGTTTAGCGAAAAAGCAAGACTTTGGATTACTTAGTTCTGCTCCTGTGCCTTCCTCTGTGGTTTACTGACTACTTAAGGTTTCGTTGCTGACGATTTGAGTCAATCCTGTGTTGATCTTTTCTTCCAAACTCATCCCAGGTTGGCCGCACTCAACGGGTTTAGAGAAAAAGCTCAACGGCCGGCGTGACCGCTATTTCTTGAAGGTGGAAGGGCAGAAAAGGGCCCACAAAGGGCTGTCAGCCAGAACGCTGCGTGCACATGAAAATTCAGGTGCTTTTGCTTTACTTTCTTTTTAGCCAAGCCAGTCCCAGTCTCTGCTCCTTTCTAATACAGGCACCCTGTTGAAGTAGTGACACCATTAATTTACAATCATAGTGAAGTTACTTCAAAACAGGAAAAAGAACTCGAATAAAATAATAGCGAAAAGCAATAAGTAGTCTAAAAGAATGGAAACAGCCAATGTCACCCGTTGAAAGTTTTTGGTGAAAGAAAATTTGGAAAAAATGATTTGGAGTATACCGGCTAATACACAGCTGGCTGCCTTTTCAGGACAGCCCCAAAGGCCCTGATTAGCGAATTCAGGTGTGCTTGATCAGAGAAGGACTTTCAATTCGCAGGAAGGTGGGCCTCCAGGAGTAGGACTGCGAGAAGCAGGCCTCTACCGTGGAGAATTTCAAGGCGTTAGCTTGTGGCGAAGCACGACAAAGGAAAAAGGTGGTGGAAAGAGGCCTCACGGGGTAGCGTGGCTGAGCGGTCCAAGGCGCTGGATTAAGGCTCCAGTCTCTTCGGAGGCGTGGGTTCGAATCCCACCGCTGCCAGGGCAATCTTTTTGGAATACTCTTGTGGCTGAGATGGCCAGCAAAGAGCTGTCCTTGGCCGCACACGACGGGTTTAGCGAAGAAGCAAGACAGCAACACAGCCTCAAGCGCTTAGGATCAGGTTTGTCTTCAGCAAAAAGGATTAGACTGCAGCTTTTTTAGCAAAGTCTGCATCGGGGTAGCCTTTCCACCGGTCGAAGCGACCCTTGGAACACTGACCCACAGGGTAGCGTGGCCGAGTGGTCTAAGGCGCTGGATTTAGGCTCAAGTCTCTCTGGGGGTGTGGGTTCGAATCCCACCGCTGCCAGGACAGCCTTTTGGAAGGCTGCTGTGCCAGAACGCTGCGTGCACATGAAAATTCTGATGCTTTTGCTTTCCTTTCTTTTTAGCCAAGCCAGTCCCAGTCTCTGCTCCTTTCTAATACAGGCACCCTGTTGAAGTAGTGACACCATTAATTTACAATCATAGTGAAGTTACTTCAAAACAGGGAAAAGAACTCGAATAAAATAATAGCGAAAAGCAATAAGTAGTCTAAAAGAATGGAAACAGCCAATGTCACCCGTTGAAAGTTTTTGGTGAAAGAAAATTTGGAAAAAATGATTTGGAGTATACCGGCTAATACACAGCTGGCTGCCTTTTTCAGGACAGCCCCAAAGGCCCTGATTAGCGAATTCAAGTGTGCTTGATCAGAGAAGGACTTGCAATTCGCAGTAAGGTGGGCCTCCAAGAGTAGGACTGTGAGAAGCAGGCCTCTACCGTGGACAATTTCAAGGCGTTAGCTTGTGGCGAAGCACGACAAAGGAAAAAGGTGGTGGAAAGATGCCTCACGGGGTAGCGTGGCCGAGCGGTCCAAGGCGCTGGATTAAGGCTCCAGTCTCTTCGGAGGCGTGGGTTCGAATCCCACCGCTGTCTTCTTGGAATACTGCGATGGCCGAGCAAAGAGCTGTCCTTTGCTGCACTCGACGGGTTTAGCGAAAAAGCAAGACTTTGGATTACTTAGTTCTGCTCCTGTGCCTTCCTCTGCCAGTCCCAGTCCCAGTCTCTGCTCCTTTCTAATACAGACACCCTGTTGAAGTAGTGACACCATTAATTTACAATCATAGTGAAGTTACTTCAAAACAGGGAAAAGAACTCGAATAAAATAATAGCGAAAAGCAATAAGTAGTCTAAAAGAATGGAAACAGCCAATGTCACCCGTTGAAAGTTTTTGGTGAAAGAAAATTAGGAAAAAATGATTTGGAGTATACCGGCTAATACACAGCTGGCTGCCTTTTTCAGGACAGCCCCAAAGGCCCTGATTAGCGAATTCAAGTGTGCTTGATCAGAGAAGGACTTGCAATTCGCAGTAAGGTGGGCCTTCCAGTCTCTTCGGAGGCGTGGGTTCGAATCCCACCGCTGTCTTCTTGGAATACTGCGATGGCCGAGCAAAGAGCTGTCCTTTGCTGCACTCGACGGGTTTAGCGAAAAAGCAAGACTTTGGATTACTTAGTTCTGCTCCTGTGCCTTCCTCTGCCAGTCCCAGTCCCAGTCTCTGCTCCTTTCTAATACAGACACCCTGTTGAAGTAGTGACACCATTAATTTACAATCATAGTGAAGTTACTTCAAAACAGGGAAAAGAACTCGAATAAAATAATAGCGAAAAGCAATAAGTAGTCTAAAAGAATGGAAACAGCCAATGTCACCCGTTGAAAGTTTTTGGTGAAAGAAAATTAGGAAAAAATGATTTGGAGTATACCGGCTAATACACAGCTGGCTGCCTTTTTCAGGACAGCCCCAAAGGCCCTGATTAGCGAATTCAAGTGTGCTTGATCAGAGAAGGACTTGCAATTCGCAGTAAGGTGGGCCTCCAAGAGTAGGACTGCGAGAAGCAGGCCTCTACCGTGGACAATTTCAAGCCGTTAGCTTGTGGCGAAGCACGACAAAGGAAAAAGGTGGTGGAAAGATGCCTCACGGGGTAGCGTGGCCGAGCGGTCCAAGGCGCTGGATTAAGGCTCCAGTCTCTTCGGAGGCGTGGGTTCGAATCCCACCGCTGTCTTCTTGGAATACTGCGATGGCCGAGCAAAGAGCTGTCCTTTGCTGCACTCGACGGGTTTAGCGAAAAAGCAAGACTTTGGATTACTTAGTTCTGCTCCTGTGCCTTCCTCTGTGGTTTACTGACTACTTAAGGTTTCGTTGCTGACGATTTGAGTCAATCCTGTGTTGATCTTTTCTTCCAAACTCATCCCAGGTTGGCCGCACTCAACGGGTTTAGAGAAAAAGCTCAACGGCCGGCGTGACCGCTATTTCTTGAAGGTGGAAGGGCAGAAAAGGGCCCACAAAGGGCTGTCAGCCAGAACGCTGCGTGCACATGAAAATTCAGGTGCTTTTGCTTTACTTTCTTTTTAGCCAAGCCAGTCCCAGTCTCTGCTCCTTTCTAATACAGGCACCCTGTTGAAGTAGTGACACCATTAATTTACAATCATAGTGAAGTTACTTCAAAACAGGAAAAAGAACTCGAATAAAATAATAGCGAAAAGCAATAAGTAGTCTAAAAGAATGGAAACAGCCAATGTCACCCGTTGAAAGTTTTTGGTGAAAGAAAATTTGGAAAAAATGATTTGGAGTATACCGGCTAATACACAGCTGGCTGCCTTTTCAGGACAGCCCCAAAGGCCCTGATTAGCGAATTCAGGTGTGCTTGATCAGAGAAGGACTTTCAATTCGCAGGAAGGTGGGCCTCCAGGAGTAGGACTGCGAGAAGCAGGCCTCTACCGTGGAGAATTTCAAGGCGTTAGCTTGTGGCGAAGCACGACAAAGGAAAAAGGTGGTGGAAAGATGCCTCACGGGGTAGCGTGGCCGAGCGGTCCAAGGCGCTGGATTAAGGCTCCAGTCTCTTCGGAGGCGTGGGTTCGAATCCCACCGCTGCCAGGGCAATCTTTTTGGAATACTCTTGTGGCTGAGATGGCCAGCAAAGAGCTGTCCTTGGCCGCACACGACGGGTTTAGCGAAGAAGCAAGACAGCAACACAGCCTCAAGCGCTTAGGATCAGGTTTGTCTTCAGCAAAAAGGATTAGACTGCAGCTTTTTTAGCAAAGTCTGCATCGGGGTAGCCTTTCCACCGGTCGAAGCGACCCTTGGAACACTGACCCACAGGGTAGCGTGGCCGAGTGGTCTAAGGCGCTGGATTTAGGCTCAAGTCTCTCTGGGGGTGTGGGTTCGAATCCCACCGCTGCCAGGACAGCCTTTTGGAAGGCTGCTGTGCCAGAACGCTGCGTGCACATGAAAATTCTGATGCTTTTGCTTTCCTTTCTTTTTAGCCAAGCCAGTCCCAGTCTCTGCTCCTTTCTAATACAGGCACCCTGTTGAAGTAGTGACACCATTAATTTACAATCATAGTGAAGTTACTTCAAAACAGGGAAAAGAACTCGAATAAAATAATAGCGAAAAGCAATAAGTAGTCTAAAAGAATGGAAACAGCCAATGTCACCCGTTGAAAGTTTTTGGTGAAAGAAAATTTGGAAAAAATGATTTGGAGTATACCGGCTAATACACAGCTGGCTGCCTTTTTCAGGACAGCCCCAAAGGCCCTGATTAGCGAATTCAAGTGTGCTTGATCAGAGAAGGACTTGCAATTCGCAGTAAGGTGGGCCTCCAAGAGTAGGACTGTGAGAAGCAGGCCTCTACCGTGGACAATTTCAAGGCGTTAGCTTGTGGCGAAGCACGACAAAGGAAAAAGGTGGTGGAAAGATGCCTCACGGGGTAGCGTGGCCGAGCGGTCCAAGGCGCTGGATTAAGGCTCCAGTCTCTTCGGAGGCGTGGGTTCGAATCCCACCGCTGTCTTCTTGGAATACTGCGATGGCCGAGCAAAGAGCTGTCCTTTGCTGCACTCGACGGGTTTAGCGAAAAAGCAAGACTTTGGATTACTTAGTTCTGCTCCTGTGCCTTCCTCTGCCAGTCCCAGTCCCAGTCTCTGCTCCTTTCTAATACAGACACCCTGTTGAAGTAGTGACACCATTAATTTACAATCATAGTGAAGTTACTTCAAAACAGGGAAAAGAACTCGAATAAAATAATAGCGAAAAGCAATAAGTAGTCTAAAAGAATGGAAACAGCCAATGTCACCCGTTGAAAGTTTTTGGTGAAAGAAAATTAGGAAAAAATGATTTGGAGTATACCGGCTAATACACAGCTGGCTGCCTTTTTCAGGACAGCCCCAAAGGCCCTGATTAGCGAATTCAAGTGTGCTTGATCAGAGAAGGACTTGCAATTCGCAGTAAGGTGGGCCTTCCAGTCTCTTCGGAGGCGTGGGTTCGAATCCCACCGCTGTCTTCTTGGAATACTGCGATGGCCGAGCAAAGAGCTGTCCTTTGCTGCACTCGACGGGTTTAGCGAAAAAGCAAGACTTTGGATTACTTAGTTCTGCTCCTGTGCCTTCCTCTGCCAGTCCCAGTCCCAGTCTCTGCTCCTTTCTAATACAGACACCCTGTTGAAGTAGTGACACCATTAATTTACAATCATAGTGAAGTTACTTCAAAACAGGGAAAAGAACTCGAATAAAATAATAGCGAAAAGCAATAAGTAGTCTAAAAGAATGGAAACAGCCAATGTCACCCGTTGAAAGTTTTTGGTGAAAGAAAATTAGGAAAAAATGATTTGGAGTATACCGGCTAATACACAGCTGGCTGCCTTTTTCAGGACAGCCCCAAAGGCCCTGATTAGCGAATTCAAGTGTGCTTGATCAGAGAAGGACTTGCAATTCGCAGTAAGGTGGGCCTCCAAGAGTAGGACTGTGAGAAGCAGGCCTCTACCGTGGACAATTTCAAGCCGTTAGCTTGTGGCGAAGCACGACAAAGGAAAAAGGTGGTGGAAAGATGCCTCACGGGGTAGCGTGGCCGAGCGGTCCAAGGCGCTGGATTAAGGCTCCAGTCTCTTCGGAGGCGTGGGTTCGAATCCCACCGCTGCCAGGGCAGTCTTCTTGGAATACTGCGATGGCCGAGCAAAGAGCTGTCCTTTGCTGCACTCGACGGGTTTAGCGAAAAAGCAAGACTTTGGATTACTTAGTTCTGCTCCTGTGGTTTACTGACTACTTAAGGTTTCGTTGCTGACGATTTGAGTCAATCCTGTGTTGATCTTTTCTTCCAAACTCATCCCAGGTTGGCCGCACTCAACGGGTTTAGAGAAAAAGCTCAACGGCCGGCGTGACCGCTATTTCTTGAAGGTGGAAGGGCAGAAAAGGGCCCACAAAGGGCTGTCAGCCAGAACGCTGCGTGCACATGAAAATTCAGGTGCTTTTGCTTTACTTTCTTTTTAGCCAAGCCAGTCCCAGTCTCTGCTCCTTTCTAATACAGGCACCCTGTTGAAGTAGTGACACCATTAATTTACAATCATAGTGAAGTTACTTCAAAACAGGAAAAAGAACTCGAATAAAATAATAGCGAAAAGCAATAAGTAGTCTAAAAGAATGGAAACAGCCAATGTCACCCGTTGAAAGTTTTTGGTGAAAGAAAATTTGGAAAAAATGATTTGGAGTATACCGGCTAATACACAGCTGGCTGCCTTTTCAGGACAGCCCCAAAGGCCCTGATTAGCGAATTCAGGTGTGCTTGATCAGAGAAGGACTTGCAACTCGCAGGAAGGTGGGCCTCCAGGAGTAGGACTGCGAGAAGCAGGCCTCTACCGTGGAGAATTTCAAGGCGTTAGCTTGTGGCGAAGCACGACAAAGGAAAAAGGTGGTGGAAAGAGGCCTCACGGGGTAGCGTGGCCGAGCGGTCCAAGGCGCTGGATTAAGGCTCCAGTCTCTTCGGAGGCGTGGGTTCGAATCCCACCGCTGCCAGGGCAATCTTTTTGGAATACTCTTGTGGCTGAGATGGCCAGCAAAGAGCTGTCCTTGGCCGCACACGACGGGTTTAGCGAAGAAGCAAGACAGCAACACAGCCTCAAGCGCTTAGGATCAGGTTTGTCTTCAGCAAAAAGGATTAGACTGCAGCTTTTTTAGCAAAGTTTGCATCGGGGTAGCCTTTCCACCGGTCGAAGCGACCCTTGGAACACTGACCCACAGGGTAGCGTGGCCGAGCGGTCTAAGGCGCTGGATTTAGGCTCCAGTCTCTCTGGGGGCGTGGGTTCGAATCCCACCGCTGCCAGGACAGCCTTTTGGAAGGCTGCTGTGCCAGAACGCTGCGTGCACATGAAAATTCTGGTGCTTTTGCTCTCCTTTCTTTTTAGCCAAGCCAGTCCCAGTCTCTGCTCCTTTCTAATACAGACACCCTGTTGAAGTAGTGACACCATTAATTTACAATCATAGTGAAGTTACTTCAAAACAGGGAAAAGAACTCGAATAAAATAATAGCGAAAAGCAATAAGTAGTCTAAAAGAATGGAAACAGCCAATGTCACCCGTTGAAAGTTTTTGGTGAAAGAAAATTTGGAAAAAATGATTTGGAGTATACCGGCTAATACACAGCTGGCTGCCTTTTTCAGGACAGCCCCAAAGGCCCTGATTAGCGAATTCAAGTGTGCTTGATCAGAGAAGGACTTGCAATTCGCAGTAAGGTGGGCCTCCAAGAGTAGGACTGTGAGAAGCAGGCCTCTACCGTGGACAATTTCAAGCCGTTAGCTTGTGGCGAAGCACGACAAAGGAAAAAGGTGGTGGAAAGATGCCTCACGGGGTAGCGTGGCCGAGCGGTCCAAGGCGCTGGATTAAGGCTCCAGTCTCTTCGGAGGCGTGGGTTCGAATCCCACCGCTGTCTTCTTGGAATACTGCGATGGCCGAGCAAAGAGCTGTCCTTTGCTGCACTCGACGGGTTTAGCGAAAAAGCAAGACTTTGGATTACTTAGTTCTGCTCCTGTGCCTTCCTCTGTGGTTTACTGACTACTTAAGGTTTCGTTGCTGACGATTTGAGTCAATCCTGTGTTGATCTTTTCTTCCAAACTCATCCCAGGTTGGCCGCACTCAACGGGTTTAGAGAAAAAGCTCAACGGCCGGCGTGACCGCTATTTCTTGAAGGTGGAAGGGCAGAAAAGGGCCCACAAAGGGCTGTCAGCCAGAACGCTGCGTGCACATGAAAATTCAGGTGCTTTTGCTTTACTTTCTTTTTAGCCAAGCCAGTCCCAGTCTCTGCTCCTTTCTAATACAGGCACCCTGTTGAAGTAGTGACAACATTAATTTACAATCATAGTGAAGTTACTTCAAAACAGGAAAAAGAACTCGAATAAAATAATAGCGAAAAGCAATAAGTAGTCTAAAAGAATGGAAACAGCCAATGTCACCCGTTGAAAGTTTTTGGTGAAAGAAAATTTGGAAAAAATGATTTGGAGTATACCGGCTAATACACAGCTGGCTGCCTTTTTCAGGACAGCCCCAAAGGCCCTGATTAGCGAATTCAAGTGTGCTTGATCAGAGAAGGACTTGCAATTCGCAGTAAGGTGGGCCTCCAAGAGTAGGACTGTGAGAAGCAGGCCTCTACCGTGGACAATTTCAAGCCGTTAGCTTGTGGCGAAGCACGACAAAGGAAAAAGGTGGTGGGAAGATGCCTCACGGGGTAGCGTGGCCGAGCGGTCCAAGGCGCTGGATTAAGGCTCCAGTCTCTTCGGAGGCGTGGGTTCGAATCCCACCGCTGTCTTCTTGGAATACTGCGATGGCCGAGCAAAGAGCTGTCCTTTGCTGCACTCGACGGGTTTAGCGAAAAAGCAAGACTTTGGATTACTTAGTTCTGCTCCTGTGCCTTCCTCTGTGGTTTACTGACTACTTAAGGTTTCGTTGCTGACGATTTGAGTCAATCCTGTGTTGATCTTTTCTTCCAAACTCATCCCAGGTTGGCCGCACTCAACGGGTTTAGAGAAAAAGCTCAACGGCCGGCGTGACCGCTATTTCTTGAAGGTGGAAGGGCAGAAAAGGGCCCACAAAGGGCTGTCAGCCAGAACGCTGCGTGCACATGAAAATTCAGGTGCTTTTGCTTTACTTTCTTTTTAGCCAAGCCAGTCCCAGTCTCTGCTCCTTTCTAATACAGGCACCCTGTTGAAGTAGTGACACCATTAATTTACAATCATAGTGAAGTTACTTCAAAACAGGAAAAAGAACTCGAATAAAATAATAGCGAAAAGCAATAAGTAGTCTAAAAGAATGGAAACAGCCAATGTCACCCGTTGAAAGTTTTTGGTGAAAGAAAATTTGGAAAAAATGATTTGGAGTATACCGGCTAATACACAGCTGGCTGCCTTTTCAGGACAGCCCCAAAGGCCCTGATTAGCGAATTCAGGTGTGCTTGATCAGAGAAGGACTTTCAATTCGCAGGAAGGTGGGCCTCCAGGAGTAGGACTGCGAGAAGCAGGCCTCTACCGTGGAGAATTTCAAGGCGTTAGCTTGTGGCGAAGCACGACAAAGGAAAAAGGTGGTGGAAAGAGGCCTCACGGGGTAGCGTGGCCGAGCGGTCCAAGGCGCTGGATTAAGGCTCCAGTCTCTTCGGAGGCGAGGGTTCGAATCCCACCGCTGCCAGGGCAATCTTTTTGGAATACTCTTGTGGCTGAGATGGCCAGCAAAGAGCTGTCCTTGGCCGCACACGACGGGTTTAGCGAAGAAGCAAGACAGCAACACAGCCTCAAGCGCTTAGGATCAGGTTTGTCTTCAGCAAAAAGGATTAGACTGCAGCTTTTTTAGCAAAGTCTGCATCGGGGTAGCCTTTCCACCGGTCGAAGCGACCCTTGGAACACTGACCCACAGGGTAGCGTGGCCGAGTGGTCTAAGGCGCTGGATTTAGGCTCCAGTCTCTCTGGGGGCGTGGGTTCGAATCCCACCGCTGCCAGGACAGCCTTTTGGAAGGCTGCTGTGCCAGAACGCTGCGTGCACATGAAAATTCTGGTGCTTTTGCTTTCCTTTCTTTTTAGCCAAGCCAGTCCCAGTCTCTGCTCCTTTCTAATACAGGCACCCTGTTGAAGTAGTGACACCATTAATTTACAATCATAGTGAAGTTACTTCAAAACAGGGAAAAGAACTCGAATAAAATAATAGCGAAAAGCAATAAGTAGTCTAAAAGAATGGAAACAGCCAATGTCACCCGTTGAAAGTTTTTGGTGAAAGAAAATTTGGAAAAAATGATTTGGAGTATACCGGCTAATACACAGCTGGCTGCCTTTTTCAGGACAGCCCCAAAGGCCCTGATTAGCGAATTCAAGTGTGCTTGATCAGAGAAGGACTTCCAATTCGCAGTAAGGTGGGCCTCCAAGAGTAGGACTGTGAGAAGCAGGCCTCTACCGTGGACAATTTCAAGGCGTTAGCTTGTGGCGAAGCACGACAAAGGAAAAAGGTGGTGGAAAGATGCCTCACGGGGTAGCGTGGCCGAGCGGTCCAAGGCGCTGGATTAAGGCTCCAGTCTCTTCGGAGGCGTGGGTTCGAATCCCACCGCTGTCTTCTTGGAATACTGCGATGGCCGAGCAAAGAGCTGTCCTTTGCTGCACTCGACGGGTTTAGCGAAAAAGCAAGACTTTGGATTACTTAGTTCTGCTCCTGTGCCTTCCTCTGCCAGTCCCAGTCCCAGTCTCTGCTCCTTTCTAATACAGACACCCTGTTGAAGTAGTGACACCATTAATTTACAATCATAGTGAAGTTACTTCAAAACAGGGAAAAGAACTCGAATAAAATAATAGCGAAAAGCAATAAGTAGTCTAAAAGAATGGAAACAGCCAATGTCACCCGTTGAAAGTTTTTGGTGAAAGAAAATTAGGAAAAAATGATTTGGAGTATACCGGCTAATACACAGCTGGCTGCCTTTTTCAGGACAGCCCCAAAGGCCCTGATTAGCGAATTCAAGTGTGCTTGATCAGAGAAGGACTTGCAATTCGCAGTAAGGTGGGCCTTCCAGTCTCTTCGGAGGCGTGGGTTCGAATCCCACCGCTGTCTTCTTGGAATACTGCGATGGCCGAGCAAAGAGCTGTCCTTTGCTGCACTCGACGGGTTTAGCGAAAAAGCAAGACTTTGGATTACTTAGTTCTGCTCCTGTGCCTTCCTCTGCCAGTCCCAGTCCCAGTCTCTGCTCCTTTCTAATACAGACACCCTGTTGAAGTAGTGACACCATTAATTTACAATCATAGTGAAGTTACTTCAAAACAGGGAAAAGAACTCGAATAAAATAATAGCGAAAAGCAATAAGTAGTCTAAAAGAATGGAAACAGCCAATGTCACCCGTTGAAAGTTTTTGGTGAAAGAAAATTAGGAAAAAATGATTTGGAGTATACCGGCTAATACACAGCTGGCTGCCTTTTTCAGGACAGCCCCAAAGGCCCTGATTAGCGAATTCAAGTGTGCTTGATCAGAGAAGGACTTGCAATTCGCAGTAAGGTGGGCCTCCAAGAGTAGGACTGTGAGAAGCAGGCCTCTACCGTGGACAATTTCAAGCCGTTAGCTTGTGGCGAAGCACGACAAAGGAAAAAGGTGGTGGAAAGATGCCTCACGGGGTAGCGTGGCCGAGCGGTCCAAGGCGCTGGATTAAGGCTCCAGTCTCTTCGGAGGCGTGGGTTCGAATCCCACCGCTGCCAGGGCAGTCTTCTTGGAATACTGCGATGGCCGAGCAAAGAGCTGTCCTTTGCTGCACTCGACGGGTTTAGCGAAAAAGCAAGACTTTGGATTACTTAGTTCTGCTCCTGTGGTTTACTGACTACTTAAGGTTTCGTTGCTGACGATTTGAGTCAATCCTGTGTTGATCTTTTCTTCCAAACTCATCCCAGGTTGGCCGCACTCAACGGGTTTAGAGAAAAAGCTCAACGGCCGGCGTGACCGCTATTTCTTGAAGGTGGAAGGGCAGAAAAGGGCCCACAAAGGGCTGTCAGCCAGAACGCTGCGTGCACATGAAAATTCAGGTGCTTTTGCTTTACTTTCTTTTTAGCCAAGCCAGTCCCAGTCTCTGCTCCTTTCTAATACAGGCACCCTGTTGAAGTAGTGACAACATTAATTTACAATCATAGTGAAGTTACTTCAAAACAGGAAAAAGAACTCGAATAAAATAATAGCGAAAAGCAATAAGTAGTCTAAAAGAATGGAAACAGCCAATGTCACCCGTTGAAAGTTTTTGGTGAAAGAAAATTTGGAAAAAATGATTTGGAGTATACCGGCTAATACACAGCTGGCTGCCTTTTTCAGGACAGCCCCAAAGGCCCTGATTAGCGAATTCAAGTGTGCTTGATCAGAGAAGGACTTGCAATTCGCAGTAAGGTGGGCCTCCAAGAGTAGGACTGTGAGAAGCAGGCCTCTACCGTGGACAATTTCAAGCCGTTAGCTTGTGGCGAAGCACGACAAAGGAAAAAGGTGGTGGGAAGATGCCTCACGGGGTAGCGTGGCCGAGCGGTCCAAGGCGCTGGATTAAGGCTCCAGTCTCTTCGGAGGCGTGGGTTCGAATCCCACCGCTGTCTTCTTGGAATACTGCGATGGCCGAGCAAAGAGCTGTCCTTTGCTGCACTCGACGGGTTTAGCGAAAAAGCAAGACTTTGGATTACTTAGTTCTGCTCCTGTGCCTTCCTCTGTGGTTTACTGACTACTTAAGGTTTCGTTGCTGACGATTTGAGTCAATCCTGTGTTGATCTTTTCTTCCAAACTCATCCCAGGTTGGCCGCACTCAACGGGTTTAGAGAAAAAGCTCAACGGCCGGCGTGACCGCTATTTCTTGAAGGTGGAAGGGCAGAAAAGGGCCCACAAAGGGCTGTCAGCCAGAACGCTGCGTGCACATGAAAATTCAGGTGCTTTTGCTTTACTTTCTTTTTAGCCAAGCCAGTCCCAGTCTCTGCTCCTTTCTAATACAGGCACCCTGTTGAAGTAGTGACACCATTAATTTACAATCATAGTGAAGTTACTTCAAAACAGGAAAAAGAACTCGAATAAAATAATAGCGAAAAGCAATAAGTAGTCTAAAAGAATGGAAACAGCCAATGTCACCCGTTGAAAGTTTTTGGTGAAAGAAAATTTGGAAAAAATGATTTGGAGTATACCGGCTAATACACAGCTGGCTGCCTTTTCAGGACAGCCCCAAAGGCCCTGATTAGCGAATTCAGGTGTGCTTGATCAGAGAAGGACTTTCAATTCGCAGGAAGGTGGGCCTCCAGGAGTAGGACTGCGAGAAGCAGGCCTCTACCGTGGAGAATTTCAAGGCGTTAGCTTGTGGCGAAGCACGACAAAGGAAAAAGGTGGTGGAAAGAGGCCTCACGGGGTAGCGTGGCCGAGCGGTCCAAGGCGCTGGATTAAGGCTCCAGTCTCTTCGGAGGCGAGGGTTCGAATCCCACCGCTGCCAGGGCAATCTTTTTGGAATACTCTTGTGGCTGAGATGGCCAGCAAAGAGCTGTCCTTGGCCGCACACGACGGGTTTAGCGAAGAAGCAAGACAGCAACACAGCCTCAAGCGCTTAGGATCAGGTTTGTCTTCAGCAAAAAGGATTAGACTGCAGCTTTTTTAGCAAAGTCTGCATCGGGGTAGCCTTTCCACCGGTCGAAGCGACCCTTGGAACACTGACCCACAGGGTAGCGTGGCCGAGTGGTCTAAGGCGCTGGATTTAGGCTCCAGTCTCTCTGGGGGCGTGGGTTCGAATCCCACCGCTGCCAGGACAGCCTTTTGGAAGGCTGCTGTGCCAGAACGCTGCGTGCACATGAAAATTCTGGTGCTTTTGCTTTCCTTTCTTTTTAGCCAAGCCAGTCCCAGTCTCTGCTCCTTTCTAATACAGGCACCCTGTTGAAGTAGTGACACCATTAATTTACAATCATAGTGAAGTTACTTCAAAACAGGGAAAAGAACTCGAATAAAATAATAGCGAAAAGCAATAAGTAGTCTAAAAGAATGGAAACAGCCAATGTCACCCGTTGAAAGTTTTTGGTGAAAGAAAATTTGGAAAAAATGATTTGGAGTATACCGGCTAATACACAGCTGGCTGCCTTTTTCAGGACAGCCCCAAAGGCCCTGATTAGCGAATTCAAGTGTGCTTGATCAGAGAAGGACTTGCAATTCGCAGTAAGGTGGGCCTCCAAGAGTAGGACTGTGAGAAGCAGGCCTCTACCGTGGACAATTTCAAGGCGTTAGCTTGTGGCGAAGCACGACAAAGGAAAAAGGTGGTGGAAAAATGCCTCACGGGGTAGCGTGGCCGAGCGGTCCAAGGCGCTGGATTAAGGCTCCAGTCTCTTCGGAGGCGTGGGTTCGAATCCCACCGCTGTCTTCTTGGAATACTGCGATGGCCGAGCAAAGAGCTGTCCTTTGCTGCACTCGACGGGTTTAGCGAAAAAGCAAGACTTTGGATTACTTAGTTCTGCTCCTGTGCCTTCCTCTGCCAGTCCCAGTCCCAGTCTCTGCTCCTTTCTAATACAGACACCCTGTTGAAGTAGTGACACCATTAATTTACAATCATAGTGAAGTTACTTCAAAACAGGGAAAAGAACTCGAATAAAATAATAGCGAAAAGCAATAAGTAGTCTAAAAGAATGGAAACAGCCAATGTCACCCGTTGAAAGTTTTTGGTGAAAGAAAATTAGGAAAAAATGATTTGGAGTATACCGGCTAATACACAGCTGGCTGCCTTTTTCAGGACAGCCCCAAAGGCCCTGATTAGCGAATTCAAGTGTGCTTGATCAGAGAAGGACTTGCAATTCGCAGTAAGGTGGGCCTCCAAGAGTAGGACTGTGAGAAGCAGGCCTCTACCGTGGACAATTTCAAGCCGTTAGCTTGTGGCGAAGCACGACAAAGGAAAAAGGTGGTGGAAAGATGCCTCACGGGGTAGCGTGGCCGAGCGGTCCAAGGCGCTGGATTAAGGCTCCAGTCTCTTCGGAGGCGTGGGTTCGAATCCCACCGCTGTCTTCTTGGAATACTGCGATGGCCGAGCAAAGAGCTGTCCTTTGCTGCACTCGACGGGTTTAGCGAAAAAGCAAGACTTTGGATTACTTAGTTCTGCTCCTGTGCCTTCCTCTGTGGTTTACTGACTACTTAAGGTTTCGTTGCTGACGATTTGAGTCAATCCTGTGTTGATCTTTTCTTCCAAACTCATCCCAGGTTGGCCGCACTCAACGGGTTTAGAGAAAAAGCTCAACGGCCGGCGTGACCGCTATTTCTTGAAGGTGGAAGGGCAGAAAAGGGCCCACAAAGGGCTGTCAGCCAGAACGCTGCGTGCACATGAAAATTCAGGTGCTTTTGCTTTACTTTCTTTTTAGCCAAGCCAGTCCCAGTCTCTGCTCCTTTCTAATACAGGCACCCTGTTGAAGTAGTGACACCATTAATTTACAATCATAGTGAAGTTACTTCAAAACAGGAAAAAGAACTCGAATAAAATAATAGCGAAAAGCAATAAGTAGTCTAAAAGAATGGAAACAGCCAATGTCACCCGTTGAAAGTTTTTGGTGAAAGAAAATTTGGAAAAAATGATTTGGAGTATACCGGCTAATACACAGCTGGCTGCCTTTTCAGGACAGCCCCAAAGGCCCTGATTAGCGAATTCAGGTGTGCTTGATCAGAGAAGGACTTTCAATTCGCAGGAAGGTGGGCCTCCAGGAGTAGGACTGCGAGAAGCAGGCCTCTACCGTGGAGAATTTCAAGGCGTTAGCTTGTGGCGAAGCACGACAAAGGAAAAAGGTGGTGGAAAGAGGCCTCACGGGGTAGCGTGGCCGAGCGGTCCAAGGCGCTGGATTAAGGCTCCAGTCTCTTCGGAGGCGTGGGTTCGAATCCCACCGCTGCCAGGGCAATCTTTTTGGAATACTCTTGTGGCTGAGATGGCCAGCAAAGAGCTGTCCTTGGCCGCACACGACGGGTTTAGCGAAGAAGCAAGACAGCAACACAGCCTCAAGCGCTTAGGATCAGGTTTGTCTTCAGCAAAAAGGATTAGACTGCAGCTTTTTTAGCAAAGTCTGCATCGGGGTAGCCTTTCCACCGGTCGAAGCGACCCTTGGAACACTGACCCACAGGGTAGCGTGGCCGAGTGGTCTAAGGCGCTGGATTTAGGCTCAAGTCTCTCTGGGGGTGTGGGTTCGAATCCCACCGCTGCCAGGACAGCCTTTTGGAAGGCTGCTGTGCCAGAACGCTGCGTGCACATGAAAATTCTGATGCTTTTGCTTTCCTTTCTTTTTAGCCAAGCCAGTCCCAGTCTCTGCTCCTTTCTAATACAGGCACCCTGTTGAAGTAGTGACACCATTAATTTACAATCATAGTGAAGTTACTTCAAAACAGGGAAAAGAACTCGAATAAAATAATAGCGAAAAGCAATAAGTAGTCTAAAAGAATGGAAACAGCCAATGTCACCCGTTGAAAGTTTTTGGTGAAAGAAAATTTGGAAAAAATGATTTGGAGTATACCGGCTAATACACAGCTGGCTGCCTTTTTCAGGACAGCCCCAAAGGCCCTGATTAGCGAATTCAAGTGTGCTTGATCAGAGAAGGACTTGCAATTCGCAGTAAGGTGGGCCTCCAAGAGTAGGACTGTGAGAAGCAGGCCTCTACCGTGGACAATTTCAAGCCGTTAGCTTGTGGCGAAGCACGACAAAGGAAAAAGGTGGTGGAAAGATGCCTCACGGGGTAGCGTGGCCGAGCGGTCCAAGGCGCTGGATTAAGGCTCCAGTCTCTTCGGAGGCGTGGGTTCGAATCCCACCGCTGTCTTCTTGGAATACTGCGATGGCCGAGCAAAGAGCTGTCCTTTGCTGCACTCGACGGGTTTAGCGAAAAAGCAAGACTTTGGATTACTTAGTTCTGCTCCTGTGCCTTCCTCTGTGGTTTACTGACTACTTAAGGTTTCGTTGCTGACGATTTGAGTCAATCCTGTGTTGATCTTTTCTTCCAAACTCATCCCAGGTTGGCCGCACTCAACGGGTTTAGAGAAAAAGCTCAACGGCCGGCGTGACCGCTATTTCTTGAAGGTGGAAGGGCAGAAAAGGGCCCACAAAGGGCTGTCAGCCAGAACGCTGCGTGCACATGAAAATTCAGGTGCTTTTGCTTTACTTTCTTTTTAGCCAAGCCAGTCCCAGTCTCTGCTCCTTTCTAATACAGGCACCCTGTTGAAGTAGTGACAACATTAATTTACAATCATAGTGAAGTTACTTCAAAACAGGAAAAAGAACTCGAATAAAATAATAGCGAAAAGCAATAAGTAGTCTAAAAGAATGGAAACAGCCAATGTCACCCGTTGAAAGTTTTTGGTGAAAGAAAATTTGGAAAAAATGATTTGGAGTATACCGGCTAATACACAGCTGGCTGCCTTTTTCAGGACAGCCCCAAAGGCCCTGATTAGCGAATTCAAGTGTGCTTGATCAGAGAAGGACTTGCAATTCGCAGTAAGGTGGGCCTCCAAGAGTAGGACTGTGAGAAGCAGGCCTCTACCGTGGACAATTTCAAGCCGTTAGCTTGTGGCGAAGCACGACAAAGGAAAAAGGTGGTGGGAAGATGCCTCACGGGGTAGCGTGGCCGAGCGGTCCAAGGCGCTGGATTAAGGCTCCAGTCTCTTCGGAGGCGTGGGTTCGAATCCCACCGCTGTCTTCTTGGAATACTGCGATGGCCGAGCAAAGAGCTGTCCTTTGCTGCACTCGACGGGTTTAGCGAAAAAGCAAGACTTTGGATTACTTAGTTCTGCTCCTGTGCCTTCCTCTGTGGTTTACTGACTACTTAAGGTTTCGTTGCTGACGATTTGAGTCAATCCTGTGTTGATCTTTTCTTCCAAACTCATCCCAGGTTGGCCGCACTCAACGGGTTTAGAGAAAAAGCTCAACGGCCGGCGTGACCGCTATTTCTTGAAGGTGGAAGGGCAGAAAAGGGCCCACAAAGGGCTGTCAGCCAGAACGCTGCGTGCACATGAAAATTCAGGTGCTTTTGCTTTACTTTCTTTTTAGCCAAGCCAGTCCCAGTCTCTGCTCCTTTCTAATACAGGCACCCTGTTGAAGTAGTGACACCATTAATTTACAATCATAGTGAAGTTACTTCAAAACAGGAAAAAGAACTCGAATAAAATAATAGCGAAAAGCAATAAGTAGTCTAAAAGAATGGAAACAGCCAATGTCACCCGTTGAAAGTTTTTGGTGAAAGAAAATTTGGAAAAAATGATTTGGAGTATACCGGCTAATACACAGCTGGCTGCCTTTTCAGGACAGCCCCAAAGGCCCTGATTAGCGAATTCAGGTGTGCTTGATCAGAGAAGGACTTTCAATTCGCAGGAAGGTGGGCCTCCAGGAGTAGGACTGCGAGAAGCAGGCCTCTACCGTGGAGAATTTCAAGGCGTTAGCTTGTGGCGAAGCACGACAAAGGAAAAAGGTGGTGGAAAGAGGCCTCACGGGGTAGCGTGGCCGAGCGGTCCAAGGCGCTGGATTAAGGCTCCAGTCTCTTCGGAGGCGAGGGTTCGAATCCCACCGCTGCCAGGGCAATCTTTTTGGAATACTCTTGTGGCTGAGATGGCCAGCAAAGAGCTGTCCTTGGCCGCACACGACGGGTTTAGCGAAGAAGCAAGACAGCAACACAGCCTCAAGCGCTTAGGATCAGGTTTGTCTTCAGCAAAAAGGATTAGACTGCAGCTTTTTTAGCAAAGTCTGCATCGGGGTAGCCTTTCCACCGGTCGAAGCGACCCTTGGAACACTGACCCACAGGGTAGCGTGGCCGAGTGGTCTAAGGCGCTGGATTTAGGCTCCAGTCTCTCTGGGGGCGTGGGTTCGAATCCCACCGCTGCCAGGACAGCCTTTTGGAAGGCTGCTGTGCCAGAACGCTGCGTGCACATGAAAATTCTGGTGCTTTTGCTTTCCTTTCTTTTTAGCCAAGCCAGTCCCAGTCTCTGCTCCTTTCTAATACAGGCACCCTGTTGAAGTAGTGACACCATTAATTTACAATCATAGTGAAGTTACTTCAAAACAGGGAAAAGAACTCGAATAAAATAATAGCGAAAAGCAATAAGTAGTCTAAAAGAATGGAAACAGCCAATGTCACCCGTTGAAAGTTTTTGGTGAAAGAAAATTTGGAAAAAATGATTTGGAGTATACCGGCTAATACACAGCTGGCTGCCTTTTTCAGGACAGCCCCAAAGGCCCTGATTAGCGAATTCAAGTGTGCTTGATCAGAGAAGGACTTGCAATTCGCAGTAAGGTGGGCCTCCAAGAGTAGGACTGTGAGAAGCAGGCCTCTACCGTGGACAATTTCAAGGCGTTAGCTTGTGGCGAAGCACGACAAAGGAAAAAGGTGGTGGAAAAATGCCTCACGGGGTAGCGTGGCCGAGCGGTCCAAGGCGCTGGATTAAGGCTCCAGTCTCTTCGGAGGCGTGGGTTCGAATCCCACCGCTGTCTTCTTGGAATACTGCGATGGCCGAGCAAAGAGCTGTCCTTTGCTGCACTCGACGGGTTTAGCGAAAAAGCAAGACTTTGGATTACTTAGTTCTGCTCCTGTGCCTTCCTCTGCCAGTCCCAGTCCCAGTCTCTGCTCCTTTCTAATACAGACACCCTGTTGAAGTAGTGACACCATTAATTTACAATCATAGTGAAGTTACTTCAAAACAGGGAAAAGAACTCGAATAAAATAATAGCGAAAAGCAATAAGTAGTCTAAAAGAATGGAAACAGCCAATGTCACCCGTTGAAAGTTTTTGGTGAAAGAAAATTAGGAAAAAATATTTGGAGTATACCGGCTAATACACAGCTGGCTGCCTTTTTCAGGACAGCCCCAAAGGCCCTGATTAGCGAATTCAAGTGTGCTTGATCAGAGAAGGACTTGCAATTCGCAGTAAGGTGGGCCTCCAAGAGTAGGACTGTGAGAAGCAGGCCTCTACCGTGGACAATTTCAAGCCGTTAGCTTGTGGCGAAGCACGACAAAGGAAAAAGGTGGTGGAAAGATGCCTCACGGGGTAGCGTGGCCGAGCGGTCCAAGGCGCTGGATTAAGGCTCCAGTCTCTTCGGAGGCGTGGGTTCGAATCCCACCGCTGTCTTCTTGGAATACTGCGATGGCCGAGCAAAGAGCTGTCCTTTGCTGCACTCGACGGGTTTAGCGAAAAAGCAAGACTTTGGATTACTTAGTTCTGCTCCTGTGCCTTCCTCTGTGGTTTACTGACTACTTAAGGTTTCGTTGCTGACGATTTGAGTCAATCCTGTGTTGATCTTTTCTTCCAAACTCATCCCAGGTTGGCCGCACTCAACGGGTTTAGAGAAAAAGCTCAACGGCCGGCGTGACCGCTATTTCTTGAAGGTGGAAGGGCAGAAAAGGGCCCACAAAGGGCTGTCAGCCAGAACGCTGCGTGCACATGAAAATTCAGGTGCTTTTGCTTTACTTTCTTTTTAGCCAAGCCAGTCCCAGTCTCTGCTCCTTTCTAATACAGGCACCCTGTTGAAGTAGTGACACCATTAATTTACAATCATAGTGAAGTTACTTCAAAACAGGAAAAAGAACTCGAATAAAATAATAGCGAAAAGCAATAAGTAGTCTAAAAGAATGGAAACAGCCAATGTCACCCGTTGAAAGTTTTTGGTGAAAGAAAATTTGGAAAAAATGATTTGGAGTATACCGGCTAATACACAGCTGGCTGCCTTTTCAGGACAGCCCCAAAGGCCCTGATTAGCGAATTCAGGTGTGCTTGATCAGAGAAGGACTTTCAATTCGCAGGAAGGTGGGCCTCCAGGAGTAGGACTGCGAGAAGCAGGCCTCTACCGTGGAGAATTTCAAGGCGTTAGCTTGTGGCGAAGCACGACAAAGGAAAAAGGTGGTGGAAAGAGGCCTCACGGGGTAGCGTGGCCGAGCGGTCCAAGGCGCTGGATTAAGGCTCCAGTCTCTTCGGAGGCGTGGGTTCGAATCCCACCGCTGCCAGGGCAATCTTTTTGGAATACTCTTGTGGCTGAGATGGCCAGCAAAGAGCTGTCCTTGGCCGCACACGACGGGTTTAGCGAAGAAGCAAGACAGCAACACAGCCTCAAGCGCTTAGGATCAGGTTTGTCTTCAGCAAAAAGGATTAGACTGCAGCTTTTTTAGCAAAGTCTGCATCGGGGTAGCCTTTCCACCGGTCGAAGCGACCCTTGGAACACTGACCCACAGGGTAGCGTGGCCGAGTGGTCTAAGGCGCTGGATTTAGGCTCAAGTCTCTCTGGGGGTGTGGGTTCGAATCCCACCGCTGCCAGGACAGCCTTTTGGAAGGCTGCTGTGCCAGAACGCTGCGTGCACATGAAAATTCTGATGCTTTTGCTTTCCTTTCTTTTTAGCCAAGCCAGTCCCAGTCTCTGCTCCTTTCTAATACAGGCACCCTGTTGAAGTAGTGACACCATTAATTTACAATCATAGTGAAGTTACTTCAAAACAGGGAAAAGAACTCGAATAAAATAATAGCGAAAAGCAATAAGTAGTCTAAAAGAATGGAAACAGCCAATGTCACCCGTTGAAAGTTTTTGGTGAAAGAAAATTTGGAAAAAATGATTTGGAGTATACCGGCTAATACACAGCTGGCTGCCTTTTTCAGGACAGCCCCAAAGGCCCTGATTAGCGAATTCAAGTGTGCTTGATCAGAGAAGGACTTGCAATTCGCAGTAAGGTGGGCCTCCAAGAGTAGGACTGTGAGAAGCAGGCCTCTACCGTGGACAATTTCAAGCCGTTAGCTTGTGGCGAAGCACGACAAAGGAAAAAGGTGGTGGAAAGATGCCTCACGGGGTAGCGTGGCCGAGCGGTCCAAGGCGCTGGATTAAGGCTCCAGTCTCTTCGGAGGCGTGGGTTCGAATCCCACCGCTGTCTTCTTGGAATACTGCGATGGCCGAGCAAAGAGCTGTCCTTTGCTGCACTCGACGGGTTTAGCGAAAAAGCAAGACTTTGGATTACTTAGTTCTGCTCCTGTGCCTTCCTCTGTGGTTTACTGACTACTTAAGGTTTCGTTGCTGACGATTTGAGTCAATCCTGTGTTGATCTTTTCTTCCAAACTCATCCCAGGTTGGCCGCACTCAACGGGTTTAGAGAAAAAGCTCAACGGCCGGCGTGACCGCTATTTCTTGAAGGTGGAAGGGCAGAAAAGGGCCCACAAAGGGCTGTCAGCCAGAACGCTGCGTGCACATGAAAATTCAGGTGCTTTTGCTTTACTTTCTTTTTAGCCAAGCCAGTCCCAGTCTCTGCTCCTTTCTAATACAGGCACCCTGTTGAAGTAGTGACACCATTAATTTACAATCATAGTGAAGTTACTTCAAAACAGGAAAAAGAACTCGAATAAAATAATAGCGAAAAGCAATAAGTAGTCTAAAAGAATGGAAACAGCCAATGTCACCCGTTGAAAGTTTTTGGTGAAAGAAAATTTGGAAAAAATGATTTGGAGTATACCGGCTAATACACAGCTGGCTGCCTTTTCAGGACAGCCCCAAAGGCCCTGATTAGCGAATTCAGGTGTGCTTGATCAGAGAAGGACTTTCAATTCGCAGGAAGGTGGGCCTCCAGGAGTAGGACTGCGAGAAGCAGGCCTCTACCGTGGAGAATTTCAAGGCGTTAGCTTGTGGCGAAGCACGACAAAGGAAAAAGGTGGTGGAAAGAGGCCTCACGGGGTAGCGTGGCCGAGCGGTCCAAGGCGCTGGATTAAGGCTCCAGTCTCTTCGGAGGCGAGGGTTCGAATCCCACCGCTGCCAGGGCAATCTTTTTGGAATACTCTTGTGGCTGAGATGGCCAGCAAAGAGCTGTCCTTGGCCGCACACGACGGGTTTAGCGAAGAAGCAAGACAGCAACACAGCCTCAAGCGCTTAGGATCAGGTTTGTCTTCAGCAAAAAGGATTAGACTGCAGCTTTTTTAGCAAAGTCTGCATCGGGGTAGCCTTTCCACCGGTCGAAGCGACCCTTGGAACACTGACCCACAGGGTAGCGTGGCCGAGTGGTCTAAGGCGCTGGATTTAGGCTCCAGTCTCTCTGGGGGCGTGGGTTCGAATCCCACCGCTGCCAGGACAGCCTTTTGGAAGGCTGCTGTGCCAGAACGCTGCGTGCACATGAAAATTCTGGTGCTTTTGCTTTCCTTTCTTTTTAGCCAAGCCAGTCCCAGTCTCTGCTCCTTTCTAATACAGACACCCTGTTGAAGTAGTGACACCATTAATTTACAATCATAGTGAAGTTACTTCAAAACAGGGAAAAGAACTCGAATAAAATAATAGCGAAAAGCAATAAGTAGTCTAAAAGAATGGAAACAGCCAATGTCACCCGTTGAAAGTTTTTGGTGAAAGAAAATTAGGAAAAAATGATTTGGAGTATACCGGCTAATACACAGCTGGCTGCCTTTTTCAGGACAGCCCCAAAGGCCCTGATTAGCGAATTCAAGTGTGCTTGATCAGAGAAGGACTTGCAATTCGCAGTAAGGTGGGCCTTCCAGTCTCTTCGGAGGCGTGGGTTCGAATCCCACCGCTGTCTTCTTGGAATACTGCGATGGCCGAGCAAAGAGCTGTCCTTTGCTGCACTCGACGGGTTTAGCGAAAAAGCAAGACTTTGGATTACTTAGTTCTGCTCCTGTGCCTTCCTCTGCCAGTCCCAGTCCCAGTCTCTGCTCCTTTCTAATACAGACACCCTGTTGAAGTAGTGACACCATTAATTTACAATCATAGTGAAGTTACTTCAAAACAGGGAAAAGAACTCGAATAAAATAATAGCGAAAAGCAATAAGTAGTCTAAAAGAATGGAAACAGCCAATGTCACCCGTTGAAAGTTTTTGGTGAAAGAAAATTAGGAAAAAATGATTTGGAGTATACCGGCTAATACACAGCTGGCTGCCTTTTTCAGGACAGCCCCAAAGGCCCTGATTAGCGAATTCAAGTGTGCTTGATCAGAGAAGGACTTGCAATTCGCAGTAAGGTGGGCCTCCAAGAGTAGGACTGTGAGAAGCAGGCCTCTACCGTGGACAATTTCAAGCCGTTAGCTTGTGGCGAAGCACGACAAAGGAAAAAGGTGGTGGAAAGATGCCTCACGGGGTAGCGTGGCCGAGCGGTCCAAGGCGCTGGATTAAGGCTCCAGTCTCTTCGGAGGCGTGGGTTCGAATCCCACCGCTGCCAGGGCAGTCTTCTTGGAATACTGCGATGGCCGAGCAAAGAGCTGTCCTTTGCTGCACTCGACGGGTTTAGCGAAAAAGCAAGACTTTGGATTACTTAGTTCTGCTCCTGTGGTTTACTGACTACTTAAGGTTTCGTTGCTGACGATTTGAGTCAATCCTGTGTTGATCTTTTCTTCCAAACTCATCCCAGGTTGGCCGCACTCAACGGGTTTAGAGAAAAAGCTCAACGGCCGGCGTGACCGCTATTTCTTGAAGGTGGAAGGGCAGAAAAGGGCCCACAAAGGGCTGTCAGCCAGAACGCTGCGTGCACATGAAAATTCAGGTGCTTTTGCTTTACTTTCTTTTTAGCCAAGCCAGTCCCAGTCTCTGCTCCTTTCTAATACAGGCACCCTGTTGAAGTAGTGACAACATTAATTTACAATCATAGTGAAGTTACTTCAAAACAGGAAAAAGAACTCGAATAAAATAATAGCGAAAAGCAATAAGTAGTCTAAAAGAATGGAAACAGCCAATGTCACCCGTTGAAAGTTTTTGGTGAAAGAAAATTTGGAAAAAATGATTTGGAGTATACCGGCTAATACACAGCTGGCTGCCTTTTTCAGGACAGCCCCAAAGGCCCTGATTAGCGAATTCAAGTGTGCTTGATCAGAGAAGGACTTGCAATTCGCAGTAAGGTGGGCCTCCAAGAGTAGGACTGTGAGAAGCAGGCCTCTACCGTGGACAATTTCAAGCCGTTAGCTTGTGGCGAAGCACGACAAAGGAAAAAGGTGGTGGGAAGATGCCTCACGGGGTAGCGTGGCCGAGCGGTCCAAGGCGCTGGATTAAGGCTCCAGTCTCTTCGGAGGCGTGGGTTCGAATCCCACCGCTGTCTTCTTGGAATACTGCGATGGCCGAGCAAAGAGCTGTCCTTTGCTGCACTCGACGGGTTTAGCGAAAAAGCAAGACTTTGGATTACTTAGTTCTGCTCCTGTGCCTTCCTCTGTGGTTTACTGACTACTTAAGGTTTCGTTGCTGACGATTTGAGTCAATCCTGTGTTGATCTTTTCTTCCAAACTCATCCCAGGTTGGCCGCACTCAACGGGTTTAGAGAAAAAGCTCAACGGCCGGCGTGACCGCTATTTCTTGAAGGTGGAAGGGCAGAAAAGGGCCCACAAAGGGCTGTCAGCCAGAACGCTGCGTGCACATGAAAATTCAGGTGCTTTTGCTTTACTTTCTTTTTAGCCAAGCCAGTCCCAGTCTCTGCTCCTTTCTAATACAGGCACCCTGTTGAAGTAGTGACACCATTAATTTACAATCATAGTGAAGTTACTTCAAAACAGGAAAAAGAACTCGAATAAAATAATAGCGAAAAGCAATAAGTAGTCTAAAAGAATGGAAACAGCCAATGTCACCCGTTGAAAGTTTTTGGTGAAAGAAAATTTGGAAAAAATGATTTGGAGTATACCGGCTAATACACAGCTGGCTGCCTTTTCAGGACAGCCCCAAAGGCCCTGATTAGCGAATTCAGGTGTGCTTGATCAGAGAAGGACTTTCAATTCGCAGGAAGGTGGGCCTCCAGGAGTAGGACTGCGAGAAGCAGGCCTCTACCGTGGAGAATTTCAAGGCGTTAGCTTGTGGCGAAGCACGACAAAGGAAAAAGGTGGTGGAAAGAGGCCTCACGGGGTAGCGTGGCCGAGCGGTCCAAGGCGCTGGATTAAGGCTCCAGTCTCTTCGGAGGCGAGGGTTCGAATCCCACCGCTGCCAGGGCAATCTTTTTGGAATACTCTTGTGGCTGAGATGGCCAGCAAAGAGCTGTCCTTGGCCGCACACGACGGGTTTAGCGAAGAAGCAAGACAGCAACACAGCCTCAAGCGCTTAGGATCAGGTTTGTCTTCAGCAAAAAGGATTAGACTGCAGCTTTTTTAGCAAAGTCTGCATCGGGGTAGCCTTTCCACCGGTCGAAGCGACCCTTGGAACACTGACCCACAGGGTAGCGTGGCCGAGTGGTCTAAGGCGCTGGATTTAGGCTCCAGTCTCTCTGGGGGCGTGGGTTCGAATCCCACCGCTGCCAGGACAGCCTTTTGGAAGGCTGCTGTGCCAGAACGCTGCGTGCACATGAAAATTCTGGTGCTTTTGCTTTCCTTTCTTTTTAGCCAAGCCAGTCCCAGTCTCTGCTCCTTTCTAATACAGGCACCCTGTTGAAGTAGTGACACCATTAATTTACAATCATAGTGAAGTTACTTCAAAACAGGGAAAAGAACTCGAATAAAATAATAGCGAAAAGCAATAAGTAGTCTAAAAGAATGGAAACAGCCAATGTCACCCGTTGAAAGTTTTTGGTGAAAGAAAATTTGGAAAAAATGATTTGGAGTATACCGGCTAATACACAGCTGGCTGCCTTTTTCAGGACAGCCCCAAAGGCCCTGATTAGCGAATTCAAGTGTGCTTGATCAGAGAAGGACTTGCAATTCGCAGTAAGGTGGGCCTCCAAGAGTAGGACTGTGAGAAGCAGGCCTCTACCGTGGACAATTTCAAGGCGTTAGCTTGTGGCGAAGCACGACAAAGGAAAAAGGTGGTGGAAAAATGCCTCACGGGGTAGCGTGGCCGAGCGGTCCAAGGCGCTGGATTAAGGCTCCAGTCTCTTCGGAGGCGTGGGTTCGAATCCCACCGCTGTCTTCTTGGAATACTGCGATGGCCGAGCAAAGAGCTGTCCTTTGCTGCACTCGACGGGTTTAGCGAAAAAGCAAGACTTTGGATTACTTAGTTCTGCTCCTGTGCCTTCCTCTGCCAGTCCCAGTCCCAGTCTCTGCTCCTTTCTAATACAGACACCCTGTTGAAGTAGTGACACCATTAATTTACAATCATAGTGAAGTTACTTCAAAACAGGGAAAAGAACTCGAATAAAATAATAGCGAAAAGCAATAAGTAGTCTAAAAGAATGGAAACAGCCAATGTCACCCGTTGAAAGTTTTTGGTGAAAGAAAATTTGGAAAAAATGATTTGGAGTATACCGGCTAATACACAGCTAGCTGCCTTTTTCAGGACAGCCCCAAAGGCCCTGATTAGCGAATTCAAGTGTGCTTGATCAGAGAAGGACTTGCAATTCGCAGTAAGGTGGGCCTCCAAGAGTAGGACTGTGAGAAGCAGGCCTCTACCGTGGACAATTTCAAGCCGTTAGCTTGTGGCGAAGCACGACAAAGGAAAAAGGTGGTGGAAAGAGGCCTCACGGGGTAGCGTGGCCGAGCGGTCCAAGGCGCTGGATTAAGGCTCCAGTCTCTTCGGAGGCGTGGGTTCGAATCCCACCGCTGCCAGGGCAATCTTTTTGGAATACTCTTGTGGCTGAGATGGCCAGCAAAGAGCTGTCCTTGGCCGCACACGACGGGTTTAGCGAAGAAGCAAGACAGCAACACAGCCTCAAGCGCTTAGGATCAGGTTTGTCTTCAGCAAAAAGGATTAGACTGCAGCTTTTTTAGCAAAGTCTGCATCGGGGTAGCCTTTCCACCGGTCGAAGCGACCCTTGGAACACTGACCCACAGGGTAGCGTGGCCGAGTGGTCTAAGGCGCTGGATTTAGGCTCAAGTCTCTCTGGGGGTGTGGGTTCGAATCCCACCGCTGCCAGGACAGCCTTTTGGAAGGCTGCTGTGCCAGAACGCTGCGTGCACATGAAAATTCTGATGCTTTTGCTTTCCTTTCTTTTTAGCCAAGCCAGTCCCAGTCTCTGCTCCTTTCTAATACAGACACCCTGTTGAAGTAGTGACACCATTAATTTACAATCATAGTGAAGTTACTTCAAAACAGGGAAAAGAACTCGAATAAAATAATAGCGAAAAGCAATAAGTAGTCTAAAAGAATGGAAACAGCCAATGTCACCCGTTGAAAGTTTTTGGTGAAAGAAAATTAGGAAAAAATGATTTGGAGTATACCGGCTAATACACAGCTGGCTGCCTTTTTCAGGACAGCCCCAAAGGCCCTGATTAGCGAATTCAAGTGTGCTTGATCAGAGAAGGACTTGCAATTCGCAGTAAGGTGGGCCTTCCAGTCTCTTCGGAGGCGTGGGTTCGAATCCCACCGCTGTCTTCTTGGAATACTGCGATGGCCGAGCAAAGAGCTGTCCTTTGCTGCACTCGACGGGTTTAGCGAAAAAGCAAGACTTTGGATTACTTAGTTCTGCTCCTGTGCCTTCCTCTGCCAGTCCCAGTCCCAGTCTCTGCTCCTTTCTAATACAGACACCCTGTTGAAGTAGTGACACCATTAATTTACAATCATAGTGAAGTTACTTCAAAACAGGGAAAAGAACTCGAATAAAATAATAGCGAAAAGCAATAAGTAGTCTAAAAGAATGGAAACAGCCAATGTCACCCGTTGAAAGTTTTTGGTGAAAGAAAATTAGGAAAAAATGATTTGGAGTATACCGGCTAATACACAGCTGGCTGCCTTTTTCAGGACAGCCCCAAAGGCCCTGATTAGCGAATTCAAGTGTGCTTGATCAGAGAAGGACTTGCAATTCGCAGTAAGGTGGGCCTCCAAGAGTAGGACTGTGAGAAGCAGGCCTCTACCGTGGACAATTTCAAGCCGTTAGCTTGTGGCGAAGCACGACAAAGGAAAAAGGTGGTGGAAAGATGCCTCACGGGGTAGCGTGGCCGAGCGGTCCAAGGCGCTGGATTAAGGCTCCAGTCTCTTCGGAGGCGTGGGTTCGAATCCCACCGCTGCCAGGGCAGTCTTCTTGGAATACTGCGATGGCCGAGCAAAGAGCTGTCCTTTGCTGCACTCGACGGGTTTAGCGAAAAAGCAAGACTTTGGATTACTTAGTTCTGCTCCTGTGGTTTACTGACTACTTAAGGTTTCGTTGCTGACGATTTGAGTCAATCCTGTGTTGATCTTTTCTTCCAAACTCATCCCAGGTTGGCCGCACTCAACGGGTTTAGAGAAAAAGCTCAACGGCCGGCGTGACCGCTATTTCTTGAAGGTGGAAGGGCAGAAAAGGGCCCACAAAGGGCTGTCAGCCAGAACGCTGCGTGCACATGAAAATTCAGGTGCTTTTGCTTTACTTTCTTTTTAGCCAAGCCAGTCCCAGTCTCTGCTCCTTTCTAATACAGGCACCCTGTTGAAGTAGTGACAACATTAATTTACAATCATAGTGAAGTTACTTCAAAACAGGAAAAAGAACTCGAATAAAATAATAGCGAAAAGCAATAAGTAGTCTAAAAGAATGGAAACAGCCAATGTCACCCGTTGAAAGTTTTTGGTGAAAGAAAATTTGGAAAAAATGATTTGGAGTATACCGGCTAATACACAGCTGGCTGCCTTTTTCAGGACAGCCCCAAAGGCCCTGATTAGCGAATTCAAGTGTGCTTGATCAGAGAAGGACTTGCAATTCGCAGTAAGGTGGGCCTCCAAGAGTAGGACTGTGAGAAGCAGGCCTCTACCGTGGACAATTTCAAGCCGTTAGCTTGTGGCGAAGCACGACAAAGGAAAAAGGTGGTGGGAAGATGCCTCACGGGGTAGCGTGGCCGAGCGGTCCAAGGCGCTGGATTAAGGCTCCAGTCTCTTCGGAGGCGTGGGTTCGAATCCCACCGCTGTCTTCTTGGAATACTGCGATGGCCGAGCAAAGAGCTGTCCTTTGCTGCACTCGACGGGTTTAGCGAAAAAGCAAGACTTTGGATTACTTAGTTCTGCTCCTGTGCCTTCCTCTGTGGTTTACTGACTACTTAAGGTTTCGTTGCTGACGATTTGAGTCAATCCTGTGTTGATCTTTTCTTCCAAACTCATCCCAGGTTGGCCGCACTCAACGGGTTTAGAGAAAAAGCTCAACGGCCGGCGTGACCGCTATTTCTTGAAGGTGGAAGGGCAGAAAAGGGCCCACAAAGGGCTGTCAGCCAGAACGCTGCGTGCACATGAAAATTCAGGTGCTTTTGCTTTACTTTCTTTTTAGCCAAGCCAGTCCCAGTCTCTGCTCCTTTCTAATACAGGCACCCTGTTGAAGTAGTGACACCATTAATTTACAATCATAGTGAAGTTACTTCAAAACAGGAAAAAGAACTCGAATAAAATAATAGCGAAAAGCAATAAGTAGTCTAAAAGAATGGAAACAGCCAATGTCACCCGTTGAAAGTTTTTGGTGAAAGAAAATTTGGAAAAAATGATTTGGAGTATACCGGCTAATACACAGCTGGCTGCCTTTTCAGGACAGCCCCAAAGGCCCTGATTAGCGAATTCAGGTGTGCTTGATCAGAGAAGGACTTTCAATTCGCAGGAAGGTGGGCCTCCAGGAGTAGGACTGCGAGAAGCAGGCCTCTACCGTGGAGAATTTCAAGGCGTTAGCTTGTGGCGAAGCACGACAAAGGAAAAAGGTGGTGGAAAGAGGCCTCACGGGGTAGCGTGGCCGAGCGGTCCAAGGCGCTGGATTAAGGCTCCAGTCTCTTCGGAGGCGAGGGTTCGAATCCCACCGCTGCCAGGGCAATCTTTTTGGAATACTCTTGTGGCTGAGATGGCCAGCAAAGAGCTGTCCTTGGCCGCACACGACGGGTTTAGCGAAGAAGCAAGACAGCAACACAGCCTCAAGCGCTTAGGATCAGGTTTGTCTTCAGCAAAAAGGATTAGACTGCAGCTTTTTTAGCAAAGTCTGCATCGGGGTAGCCTTTCCACCGGTCGAAGCGACCCTTGGAACACTGACCCACAGGGTAGCGTGGCCGAGTGGTCTAAGGCGCTGGATTTAGGCTCCAGTCTCTCTGGGGGCGTGGGTTCGAATCCCACCGCTGCCAGGACAGCCTTTTGGAAGGCTGCTGTGCCAGAACGCTGCGTGCACATGAAAATTCTGGTGCTTTTGCTTTCCTTTCTTTTTAGCCAAGCCAGTCCCAGTCTCTGCTCCTTTCTAATACAGGCACCCTGTTGAAGTAGTGACACCATTAATTTACAATCATAGTGAAGTTACTTCAAAACAGGGAAAAGAACTCGAATAAAATAATAGCGAAAAGCAATAAGTAGTCTAAAAGAATGGAAACAGCCAATGTCACCCGTTGAAAGTTTTTGGTGAAAGAAAATTTGGAAAAAATGATTTGGAGTATACCGGCTAATACACAGCTGGCTGCCTTTTTCAGGACAGCCCCAAAGGCCCTGATTAGCGAATTCAAGTGTGCTTGATCAGAGAAGGACTTGCAATTCGCAGTAAGGTGGGCCTCCAAGAGTAGGACTGTGAGAAGCAGGCCTCTACCGTGGACAATTTCAAGGCGTTAGCTTGTGGCGAAGCACGACAAAGGAAAAAGGTGGTGGAAAAATGCCTCACGGGGTAGCGTGGCCGAGCGGTCCAAGGCGCTGGATTAAGGCTCCAGTCTCTTCGGAGGCGTGGGTTCGAATCCCACCGCTGTCTTCTTGGAATACTGCGATGGCCGAGCAAAGAGCTGTCCTTTGCTGCACTCGACGGGTTTAGCGAAAAAGCAAGACTTTGGATTACTTAGTTCTGCTCCTGTGCCTTCCTCTGCCAGTCCCAGTCCCAGTCTCTGCTCCTTTCTAATACAGACACCCTGTTGAAGTAGTGACACCATTAATTTACAATCATAGTGAAGTTACTTCAAAACAGGGAAAAGAACTCGAATAAAATAATAGCGAAAAGCAATAAGTAGTCTAAAAGAATGGAAACAGCCAATGTCACCCGTTGAAAGTTTTTGGTGAAAGAAAATTTGGAAAAAATGATTTGGAGTATACCGGCTAATACACAGCTAGCTGCCTTTTTCAGGACAGCCCCAAAGGCCCTGATTAGCGAATTCAAGTGTGCTTGATCAGAGAAGGACTTGCAATTCGCAGTAAGGTGGGCCTCCAAGAGTAGGACTGTGAGAAGCAGGCCTCTACCGTGGACAATTTCAAGCCGTTAGCTTGTGGCGAAGCACGACAAAGGAAAAAGGTGGTGGAAAGAGGCCTCACGGGGTAGCGTGGCCGAGCGGTCCAAGGCGCTGGATTAAGGCTCCAGTCTCTTCGGAGGCGTGGGTTCGAATCCCACCGCTGCCAGGGCAATCTTTTTGGAATACTCTTGTGGCTGAGATGGCCAGCAAAGAGCTGTCCTTGGCCGCACACGACGGGTTTAGCGAAGAAGCAAGACAGCAACACAGCCTCAAGCGCTTAGGATCAGGTTTGTCTTCAGCAAAAAGGATTAGACTGCAGCTTTTTTAGCAAAGTCTGCATCGGGGTAGCCTTTCCACCGGTCGAAGCGACCCTTGGAACACTGACCCACAGGGTAGCGTGGCCGAGTGGTCTAAGGCGCTGGATTTAGGCTCAAGTCTCTCTGGGGGTGTGGGTTCGAATCCCACCGCTGCCAGGACAGCCTTTTGGAAGGCTGCTGTGCCAGAACGCTGCGTGCACATGAAAATTCTGATGCTTTTGCTTTCCTTTCTTTTTAGCCAAGCCAGTCCCAGTCTCTGCTCCTTTCTAATACAGACACCCTGTTGAAGTAGTGACACCATTAATTTACAATCATAGTGAAGTTACTTCAAAACAGGGAAAAGAACTCGAATAAAATAATAGCGAAAAGCAATAAGTAGTCTAAAAGAATGGAAACAGCCAATGTCACCCGTTGAAAGTTTTTGGTGAAAGAAAATTAGGAAAAAATGATTTGGAGTATACCGGCTAATACACAGCTGGCTGCCTTTTTCAGGACAGCCCCAAAGGCCCTGATTAGCGAATTCAAGTGTGCTTGATCAGAGAAGGACTTGCAATTCGCAGTAAGGTGGGCCTTCCAGTCTCTTCGGAGGCGTGGGTTCGAATCCCACCGCTGTCTTCTTGGAATACTGCGATGGCAGAGCAAAGAGCTGTCCTTTGCTGCACTCGACGGGTTTAGCGAAAAAGCAAGACTTTGGATTACTTAGTTCTGCTCCTGTGCCTTCCTCTGCCAGTCCCAGTCCCAGTCTCTGCTCCTTTCTAATACAGACACCCTGTTGAAGTAGTGACACCATTAATTTACAATCATAGTGAAGTTACTTCAAAACAGGGAAAAGAACTCGAATAAAATAATAGCGAAAAGCAATAAGTAGTCTAAAAGAATGGAAACAGCCAATGTCACCCGTTGAAAGTTTTTGGTGAAAGAAAATTAGGAAAAAATGATTTGGAGTATACCGGCTAATACACAGCTGGCTGCCTTTTTCAGGACAGCCCCAAAGGCCCTGATTAGCGAATTCAAGTGTGCTTGATCAGAGAAGGACTTGCAATTCGCAGTAAGGTGGGCCTCCAAGAGTAGGACTGTGAGAAGCAGGCCTCTACCGTGGACAATTTCAAGCCGTTAGCTTGTGGCGAAGCACGACAAAGGAAAAAGGTGGTGGAAAGATGCCTCACGGGGTAGCGTGGCCGAGCGGTCCAAGGCGCTGGATTAAGGCTCCAGTCTCTTCGGAGGCGTGGGTTCGAATCCCACCGCTGCCAGGGCAGTCTTCTTGGAATACTGCGATGGCCGAGCAAAGAGCTGTCCTTTGCTGCACTCGACGGGTTTAGCGAAAAAGCAAGACTTTGGATTACTTAGTTCTGCTCCTGTGGTTTACTGACTACTTAAGGTTTCGTTGCTGACGATTTGAGTCAATCCTGTGTTGATCTTTTCTTCCAAACTCATCCCAGGTTGGCCGCACTCAACGGGTTTAGAGAAAAAGCTCAACGGCCGGCGTGACCGCTATTTCTTGAAGGTGGAAGGGCAGAAAAGGGCCCACAAAGGGCTGTCAGCCAGAACGCTGCGTGCACATGAAAATTCAGGTGCTTTTGCTTTACTTTCTTTTTAGCCAAGCCAGTCCCAGTCTCTGCTCCTTTCTAATACAGGCACCCTGTTGAAGTAGTGACAACATTAATTTACAATCATAGTGAAGTTACTTCAAAACAGGAAAAAGAACTCGAATAAAATAATAGCGAAAAGCAATAAGTAGTCTAAAAGAATGGAAACAGCCAATGTCACCCGTTGAAAGTTTTTGGTGAAAGAAAATTTGGAAAAAATGATTTGGAGTATACCGGCTAATACACAGCTGGCTGCCTTTTTCAGGACAGCCCCAAAGGCCCTGATTAGCGAATTCAAGTGTGCTTGATCAGAGAAGGACTTGCAATTCGCAGTAAGGTGGGCCTCCAAGAGTAGGACTGTGAGAAGCAGGCCTCTACCGTGGACAATTTCAAGCCGTTAGCTTGTGGCGAAGCACGACAAAGGAAAAAGGTGGTGGGAAGATGCCTCACGGGGTAGCGTGGCCGAGCGGTCCAAGGCGCTGGATTAAGGCTCCAGTCTCTTCGGAGGCGTGGGTTCGAATCCCACCGCTGTCTTCTTGGAATACTGCGATGGCCGAGCAAAGAGCTGTCCTTTGCTGCACTCGACGGGTTTAGCGAAAAAGCAAGACTTTGGATTACTTAGTTCTGCTCCTGTGCCTTCCTCTGTGGTTTACTGACTACTTAAGGTTTCGTTGCTGACGATTTGAGTCAATCCTGTGTTGATCTTTTCTTCCAAACTCATCCCAGGTTGGCCGCACTCAACGGGTTTAGAGAAAAAGCTCAACGGCCGGCGTGACCGCTATTTCTTGAAGGTGGAAGGGCAGAAAAGGGCCCACAAAGGGCTGTCAGCCAGAACGCTGCGTGCACATGAAAATTCAGGTGCTTTTGCTTTACTTTCTTTTTAGCCAAGCCAGTCCCAGTCTCTGCTCCTTTCTAATACAGGCACCCTGTTGAAGTAGTGACACCATTAATTTACAATCATAGTGAAGTTACTTCAAAACAGGAAAAAGAACTCGAATAAAATAATAGCGAAAAGCAATAAGTAGTCTAAAAGAATGGAAACAGCCAATGTCACCCGTTGAAAGTTTTTGGTGAAAGAAAATTTGGAAAAAATGATTTGGAGTATACCGGCTAATACACAGCTGGCTGCCTTTTCAGGACAGCCCCAAAGGCCCTGATTAGCGAATTCAGGTGTGCTTGATCAGAGAAGGACTTTCAATTCGCAGGAAGGTGGGCCTCCAGGAGTAGGACTGCGAGAAGCAGGCCTCTACCGTGGAGAATTTCAAGGCGTTAGCTTGTGGCGAAGCACGACAAAGGAAAAAGGTGGTGGAAAGAGGCCTCACGGGGTAGCGTGGCCGAGCGGTCCAAGGCGCTGGATTAAGGCTCCAGTCTCTTCGGAGGCGAGGGTTCGAATCCCACCGCTGCCAGGGCAATCTTTTTGGAATACTCTTGTGGCTGAGATGGCCAGCAAAGAGCTGTCCTTGGCCGCACACGACGGGTTTAGCGAAGAAGCAAGACAGCAACACAGCCTCAAGCGCTTAGGATCAGGTTTGTCTTCAGCAAAAAGGATTAGACTGCAGCTTTTTTAGCAAAGTCTGCATCGGGGTAGCCTTTCCACCGGTCGAAGCGACCCTTGGAACACTGACCCACAGGGTAGCGTGGCCGAGTGGTCTAAGGCGCTGGATTTAGGCTCCAGTCTCTCTGGGGGCGTGGGTTCGAATCCCACCGCTGCCAGGACAGCCTTTTGGAAGGCTGCTGTGCCAGAACGCTGCGTGCACATGAAAATTCTGGTGCTTTTGCTTTCCTTTCTTTTTAGCCAAGCCAGTCCCAGTCTCTGCTCCTTTCTAATACAGGCACCCTGTTGAAGTAGTGACACCATTAATTTACAATCATAGTGAAGTTACTTCAAAACAGGGAAAAGAACTCGAATAAAATAATAGCGAAAAGCAATAAGTAGTCTAAAAGAATGGAAACAGCCAATGTCACCCGTTGAAAGTTTTTGGTGAAAGAAAATTTGGAAAAAATGATTTGGAGTATACCGGCTAATACACAGCTGGCTGCCTTTTTCAGGACAGCCCCAAAGGCCCTGATTAGCGAATTCAAGTGTGCTTGATCAGAGAAGGACTTGCAATTCGCAGTAAGGTGGGCCTCCAAGAGTAGGACTGTGAGAAGCAGGCCTCTACCGTGGACAATTTCAAGGCGTTAGCTTGTGGCGAAGCACGACAAAGGAAAAAGGTGGTGGAAAAATGCCTCACGGGGTAGCGTGGCCGAGCGGTCCAAGGCGCTGGATTAAGGCTCCAGTCTCTTCGGAGGCGTGGGTTCGAATCCCACCGCTGTCTTCTTGGAATACTGCGATGGCCGAGCAAAGAGCTGTCCTTTGCTGCACTCGACGGGTTTAGCGAAAAAGCAAGACTTTGGATTACTTAGTTCTGCTCCTGTGCCTTCCTCTGCCAGTCCCAGTCCCAGTCTCTGCTCCTTTCTAATACAGACACCCTGTTGAAGTAGTGACACCATTAATTTACAATCATAGTGAAGTTACTTCAAAACAGGGAAAAGAACTCGAATAAAATAATAGCGAAAAGCAATAAGTAGTCTAAAAGAATGGAAACAGCCAATGTCACCCGTTGAAAGTTTTTGGTGAAAGAAAATTTGGAAAAAATGATTTGGAGTATACCGGCTAATACACAGCTAGCTGCCTTTTTCAGGACAGCCCCAAAGGCCCTGATTAGCGAATTCAAGTGTGCTTGATCAGAGAAGGACTTGCAATTCGCAGTAAGGTGGGCCTCCAAGAGTAGGACTGTGAGAAGCAGGCCTCTACCGTGGACAATTTCAAGCCGTTAGCTTGTGGCGAAGCACGACAAAGGAAAAAGGTGGTGGAAAGAGGCCTCACGGGGTAGCGTGGCCGAGCGGTCCAAGGCGCTGGATTAAGGCTCCAGTCTCTTCGGAGGCGTGGGTTCGAATCCCACCGCTGCCAGGGCAATCTTTTTGGAATACTCTTGTGGCTGAGATGGCCAGCAAAGAGCTGTCCTTGGCCGCACACGACGGGTTTAGCGAAGAAGCAAGACAGCAACACAGCCTCAAGCGCTTAGGATCAGGTTTGTCTTCAGCAAAAAGGATTAGACTGCAGCTTTTTTAGCAAAGTCTGCATCGGGGTAGCCTTTCCACCGGTCGAAGCGACCCTTGGAACACTGACCCACAGGGTAGCGTGGCCGAGTGGTCTAAGGCGCTGGATTTAGGCTCAAGTCTCTCTGGGGGTGTGGGTTCGAATCCCACCGCTGCCAGGACAGCCTTTTGGAAGGCTGCTGTGCCAGAACGCTGCGTGCACATGAAAATTCTGATGCTTTTGCTTTCCTTTCTTTTTAGCCAAGCCAGTCCCAGTCTCTGCTCCTTTCTAATACAGACACCCTGTTGAAGTAGTGACACCATTAATTTACAATCATAGTGAAGTTACTTCAAAACAGGGAAAAGAACTCGAATAAAATAATAGCGAAAAGCAATAAGTAGTCTAAAAGAATGGAAACAGCCAATGTCACCCGTTGAAAGTTTTTGGTGAAAGAAAATTAGGAAAAAATGATTTGGAGTATACCGGCTAATACACAGCTGGCTGCCTTTTTCAGGACAGCCCCAAAGGCCCTGATTAGCGAATTCAAGTGTGCTTGATCAGAGAAGGACTTGCAATTCGCAGTAAGGTGGGCCTTCCAGTCTCTTCGGAGGCGTGGGTTCGAATCCCACCGCTGTCTTCTTGGAATACTGCGATGGCAGAGCAAAGAGCTGTCCTTTGCTGCACTCGACGGGTTTAGCGAAAAAGCAAGACTTTGGATTACTTAGTTCTGCTCCTGTGCCTTCCTCTGCCAGTCCCAGTCCCAGTCTCTGCTCCTTTCTAATACAGACACCCTGTTGAAGTAGTGACACCATTAATTTACAATCATAGTGAAGTTACTTCAAAACAGGGAAAAGAACTCGAATAAAATAATAGCGAAAAGCAATAAGTAGTCTAAAAGAATGGAAACAGCCAATGTCACCCGTTGAAAGTTTTTGGTGAAAGAAAATTAGGAAAAAATGATTTGGAGTATACCGGCTAATACACAGCTGGCTGCCTTTTTCAGGACAGCCCCAAAGGCCCTGATTAGCGAATTCAAGTGTGCTTGATCAGAGAAGGACTTGCAATTCGCAGTAAGGTGGGCCTCCAAGAGTAGGACTGTGAGAAGCAGGCCTCTACCGTGGACAATTTCAAGCCGTTAGCTTGTGGCGAAGCACGACAAAGGAAAAAGGTGGTGGAAAGATGCCTCACGGGGTAGCGTGGCCGAGCGGTCCAAGGCGCTGGATTAAGGCTCCAGTCTCTTCGGAGGCGTGGGTTCGAATCCCACCGCTGCCAGGGCAGTCTTCTTGGAATACTGCGATGGCCGAGCAAAGAGCTGTCCTTTGCTGCACTCGACGGGTTTAGCGAAAAAGCAAGACTTTGGATTACTTAGTTCTGCTCCTGTGGTTTACTGACTACTTAAGGTTTCGTTGCTGACGATTTGAGTCAATCCTGTGTTGATCTTTTCTTCCAAACTCATCCCAGGTTGGCCGCACTCAACGGGTTTAGAGAAAAAGCTCAACGGCCGGCGTGACCGCTATTTCTTGAAGGTGGAAGGGCAGAAAAGGGCCCACAAAGGGCTGTCAGCCAGAACGCTGCGTGCACATGAAAATTCAGGTGCTTTTGCTTTACTTTCTTTTTAGCCAAGCCAGTCCCAGTCTCTGCTCCTTTCTAATACAGGCACCCTGTTGAAGTAGTGACAACATTAATTTACAATCATAGTGAAGTTACTTCAAAACAGGAAAAAGAACTCGAATAAAATAATAGCGAAAAGCAATAAGTAGTCTAAAAGAATGGAAACAGCCAATGTCACCCGTTGAAAGTTTTTGGTGAAAGAAAATTTGGAAAAAATGATTTGGAGTATACCGGCTAATACACAGCTGGCTGCCTTTTTCAGGACAGCCCCAAAGGCCCTGATTAGCGAATTCAAGTGTGCTTGATCAGAGAAGGACTTGCAATTCGCAGTAAGGTGGGCCTCCAAGAGTAGGACTGTGAGAAGCAGGCCTCTACCGTGGACAATTTCAAGCCGTTAGCTTGTGGCGAAGCACGACAAAGGAAAAAGGTGGTGGGAAGATGCCTCACGGGGTAGCGTGGCCGAGCGGTCCAAGGCGCTGGATTAAGGCTCCAGTCTCTTCGGAGGCGTGGGTTCGAATCCCACCGCTGTCTTCTTGGAATACTGCGATGGCCGAGCAAAGAGCTGTCCTTTGCTGCACTCGACGGGTTTAGCGAAAAAGCAAGACTTTGGATTACTTAGTTCTGCTCCTGTGCCTTCCTCTGTGGTTTACTGACTACTTAAGGTTTCGTTGCTGACGATTTGAGTCAATCCTGTGTTGATCTTTTCTTCCAAACTCATCCCAGGTTGGCCGCACTCAACGGGTTTAGAGAAAAAGCTCAACGGCCGGCGTGACCGCTATTTCTTGAAGGTGGAAGGGCAGAAAAGGGCCCACAAAGGGCTGTCAGCCAGAACGCTGCGTGCACATGAAAATTCAGGTGCTTTTGCTTTACTTTCTTTTTAGCCAAGCCAGTCCCAGTCTCTGCTCCTTTCTAATACAGGCACCCTGTTGAAGTAGTGACACCATTAATTTACAATCATAGTGAAGTTACTTCAAAACAGGAAAAAGAACTCGAATAAAATAATAGCGAAAAGCAATAAGTAGTCTAAAAGAATGGAAACAGCCAATGTCACCCGTTGAAAGTTTTTGGTGAAAGAAAATTTGGAAAAAATGATTTGGAGTATACCGGCTAATACACAGCTGGCTGCCTTTTCAGGACAGCCCCAAAGGCCCTGATTAGCGAATTCAGGTGTGCTTGATCAGAGAAGGACTTTCAATTCGCAGGAAGGTGGGCCTCCAGGAGTAGGACTGCGAGAAGCAGGCCTCTACCGTGGAGAATTTCAAGGCGTTAGCTTGTGGCGAAGCACGACAAAGGAAAAAGGTGGTGGAAAGAGGCCTCACGGGGTAGCGTGGCCGAGCGGTCCAAGGCGCTGGATTAAGGCTCCAGTCTCTTCGGAGGCGAGGGTTCGAATCCCACCGCTGCCAGGGCAATCTTTTTGGAATACTCTTGTGGCTGAGATGGCCAGCAAAGAGCTGTCCTTGGCCGCACACGACGGGTTTAGCGAAGAAGCAAGACAGCAACACAGCCTCAAGCGCTTAGGATCAGGTTTGTCTTCAGCAAAAAGGATTAGACTGCAGCTTTTTTAGCAAAGTCTGCATCGGGGTAGCCTTTCCACCGGTCGAAGCGACCCTTGGAACACTGACCCACAGGGTAGCGTGGCCGAGTGGTCTAAGGCGCTGGATTTAGGCTCCAGTCTCTCTGGGGGCGTGGGTTCGAATCCCACCGCTGCCAGGACAGCCTTTTGGAAGGCTGCTGTGCCAGAACGCTGCGTGCACATGAAAATTCTGGTGCTTTTGCTTTCCTTTCTTTTTAGCCAAGCCAGTCCCAGTCTCTGCTCCTTTCTAATACAGGCACCCTGTTGAAGTAGTGACACCATTAATTTACAATCATAGTGAAGTTACTTCAAAACAGGGAAAAGAACTCGAATAAAATAATAGCGAAAAGCAATAAGTAGTCTAAAAGAATGGAAACAGCCAATGTCACCCGTTGAAAGTTTTTGGTGAAAGAAAATTTGGAAAAAATGATTTGGAGTATACCGGCTAATACACAGCTGGCTGCCTTTTTCAGGACAGCCCCAAAGGCCCTGATTAGCGAATTCAAGTGTGCTTGATCAGAGAAGGACTTGCAATTCGCAGTAAGGTGGGCCTCCAAGAGTAGGACTGTGAGAAGCAGGCCTCTACCGTGGACAATTTCAAGGCGTTAGCTTGTGGCGAAGCACGACAAAGGAAAAAGGTGGTGGAAAAATGCCTCACGGGGTAGCGTGGCCGAGCGGTCCAAGGCGCTGGATTAAGGCTCCAGTCTCTTCGGAGGCGTGGGTTCGAATCCCACCGCTGTCTTCTTGGAATACTGCGATGGCCGAGCAAAGAGCTGTCCTTTGCTGCACTCGACGGGTTTAGCGAAAAAGCAAGACTTTGGATTACTTAGTTCTGCTCCTGTGCCTTCCTCTGCCAGTCCCAGTCCCAGTCTCTGCTCCTTTCTAATACAGACACCCTGTTGAAGTAGTGACACCATTAATTTACAATCATAGTGAAGTTACTTCAAAACAGGGAAAAGAACTCGAATAAAATAATAGCGAAAAGCAATAAGTAGTCTAAAAGAATGGAAACAGCCAATGTCACCCGTTGAAAGTTTTTGGTGAAAGAAAATTAGGAAAAAATGATTTGGAGTATACCGGCTAATACACAGCTGGCTGCCTTTTTCAGGACAGCCCCAAAGGCCCTGATTAGCGAATTCAAGTGTGCTTGATCAGAGAAGGACTTGCAATTCGCAGTAAGGTGGGCCTTCCAGTCTCTTCGGAGGCGTGGGTTCGAATCCGACCGCTGTCTTCTTGGAATACTGCGATGGCCGAGCAAAGAGCTGTCCTTTGCTGCACTCGACGGGTTTAGCGAAAAAGCAAGACTTTGGATTACTTAGTTCTGCTCCTGTGCCTTCCTCTGCCAGTCCCAGTCCCAGTCTCTGCTCCTTTCTAATACAGACACCCTGTTGAAGTAGTGACACCATTAATTTACAATCATAGTGAAGTTACTTCAAAACAGGGAAAAGAACTCGAATAAAATAATAGCGAAAAGCAATAAGTAGTCTAAAAGAATGGAAACAGCCAATGTCACCCGTTGAAAGTTTTTGGTGAAAGAAAATTAGGAAAAAATGATTTGGAGTATACCGGCTAATACACAGCTGGCTGCCTTTTTCAGGACAGCCCCAAAGGCCCTGATTAGCGAATTCAAGTGTGCTTGATCAGAGAAGGACTTGCAATTCGCAGTAAGGTGGGCCTCCAAGAGTAGGACTGTGAGAAGCAGGCCTCTACCGTGGACAATTTCAAGCCGTTAGCTTGTGGCGAAGCACGACAAAGGAAAAAGGTGGTGGAAAGATGCCTCACGGGGTAGCGTGGCCGAGCGGTCCAAGGCGCTGGATTAAGGCTCCAGTCTCTTCGGAGGCGTGGGTTCGAATCCCACCGCTGCCAGGGCAGTCTTCTTGGAATACTGCGATGGCCGAGCAAAGAGCTGTCCTTTGCTGCACTCGACGGGTTTAGCGAAAAAGCAAGACTTTGGATTACTTAGTTCTGCTCCTGTGGTTTACTGACTACTTAAGGTTTCGTTGCTGACGATTTGAGTCAATCCTGTGTTGATCTTTTCTTCCAAACTCATCCCAGGTTGGCCGCACTCAACGGGTTTAGAGAAAAAGCTCAACGGCCGGCGTGACCGCTATTTCTTGAAGGTGGAAGGGCAGAAAAGGGCCCACAAAGGGCTGTCAGCCAGAACGCTGCGTGCACATGAAAATTCAGGTGCTTTTGCTTTACTTTCTTTTTAGCCAAGCCAGTCCCAGTCTCTGCTCCTTTCTAATACAGGCACCCTGTTGAAGTAGTGACACCATTAATTTACAATCACAGTGAAGTTACTTCAAAACAGGAAAAAGAACTCGAATAAAATAATAGCGAAAAGCAATAAGTAGTCTAAAAGAATGGAAACAGCCAATGTCACCCGTTGAAAGTTTTTGGTGAAAGAAAATTTGGAAAAAATGATTTGGAGTATACCGGCTAATACACAGCTGGCTGCCTTTTTCAGGACAGCCCCAAAGGCCCTGATTAGCGAATTCAGGTGTGCTTGATCAGAGAAGGACTTGCAACTCGCAGGAAGGTGGGCCTCCAGGAGTAGGACTGCGAGAAGCAGGCCTCTACCGTGGAGAATTTCAAGGCGTTAGCTTGTGGCGAAGCACGACAAAGGAAAAAGGTGGTGGAAAGAGGCCTCACGGGGTAGCGTGGCCGAGCGGTCCAAGGCGCTGGATTAAGGCTCCAGTCTCTTCGGAGGCGTGGGTTCGAATCCCACCGCTGCCAGGGCAATCTTTTTGGAATACTCTTGTGGCTAAGATGGCCAGCAAAGAGCTGTCCTTGGCCGCACACGACGGGTTTAGCGAAGAAGCAAGACAGCAACACAGCCTCAAGCGCTTAGGATCAGGTTTGTCTTCAGCAAAAAGGATTAGACTGCAGCTTTTTTAGCAAAGTTTGCATCGGGGTAGCCTTTCCACCGGTCGAAGCGACCCTTGGAACACTGACCCACAGGGTAGCGTGGCCGAGCGGTCTAAGGCGCTGGATTTAGGCTCCAGTCTCTCTGGGGGCGTGGGTTCGAATCCCACCGCTGCCAGGACAGCCTTTCGGAAGGCTGCTGTGCCAGAACGCTGCGTGCACATGAAAATTCTGGTGCTTTTGCTCTCCTTTCTTTTTAGCCAAGCCAGTCCCAGTCTCTGCTCCTTTCTAATACAGACACCCTGTTGAAGTAGTGACACCATTAATTTACAATCATAGTGAAGTTACTTCAAAACAGGGAAAAGAACTCGAATAAAATAATAGCGAAAAGCAATAAGTAGTCTAAAAGAATGGAAACAGCCAATGTCACCCGTTGAAAGTTTTTGGTGAAAGAAAATTTGGAAAAAATGATTTGGAGTATACCGGCTAATACACAGCTGGCTGCCTTTTTCAGGACAGCCCCAAAGGCCCTGATTAGCGAATTCAAGTGTGCTTGATCAGAGAAGGACTTGCAATTCGCAGTAAGGTGGGCCTCCAAGAGTAGGACTGTGAGAAGCAGGCCTCTACCGTGGACAATTTCAAGGCGTTAGCTTGTGGCGAAGCACGACAAAGGAAAAAGGTGGTGGAAAGATGCCTCACGGGGTAGCGTGGCCGAGCGGTCCAAGGCGCTGGATTAAGGCTCCAGTCTCTTCGGAGGCGTGGGTTCGAATCCCACCGCTGCCAGGGCAATCTTTTTGGAATACTCTTGTGGCTGAGATGGCCAGCAAAGAGCTGTCCTTAGAGCTACAGAGCTAAACACGACGGGTTTAGCGAAGAAGCAAGACAGCAACACAGCCTCAAGCGCTTAGGATCAGGTTTGTCTTCAGCAAAAAGGATTAGACTGCAGCTTTTTTAGCAAAGTTTGCATCGGGGTAGCCTTTCCACCGGTCGAAGCGACCCTTGGAACACTGACCCACAGGGTAGCGTGGCCGAGCGGTCTAAGGCGCTGGATTTAGGCTCCAGTCTCTCTGGGGGCGTGGGTTCGAATCCCACCGCTGCCAGGACAGCCTTTTGGAAGGCTGCTGTGCCAGAACGCTGCGTGCACATGAAAATTCTGGTGCTTTTGCTCTCCTTTCTTTTTAGCCAAGCCAGTCCCAGTCTCTGCTCCTTTCTAATACAGACACCCTGTTGAAGTAGTGACACCATTAATTTACAATCATAGTGAAGTTACTTCAAAACAGGGAAAAGAACTCGATTAAAATAATAGCGAAAAGCAATAAGTAGTCTAAAAGAATGGAAACAGCCAATGTCACCCGTTGAAAGTTTTTGGTGAAAGAAAATTAGGAAAAAATGATTTGGAGTATACCGGCTAATACACAGCTGGCTGCCTTTTTCAGGACAGCCCCAAAGGCCCTGATTAGCGAATTCAAGTGTGCTTGATCAGAGAAGGACTTGCAATTCGCAGTAAGGTGGGCCTCCAAGAGTAGGACTGTGAGAAGCAGGCCTCTACCGTGGACAATTTCAAGCCGTTAGCTTGTGGCGAAGCACGACAAAGGAAAAAGGTGGTGGAAAGATGCCTCACGGGGTAGCGTGGCCGAGCGGTCCAAGGCGCTGGATTAAGGCTCCAGTCTCTTCGGAGGCGTGGGTTCGAATCCCACCGCTGCCAGGGCAGTCTTCTTGGAATACTGCGATGGCCGAGCAAAGAGCTGTCCTTTGCTGCACTCGACGGGTTTAGCGAAAAAGCAAGACTTTGGATTACTTAGTTCTGCTCCTGTGGTTTACTGACTACTTAAGGTTTCGTTGCTGACGATTTGAGTCAATCCTGTGTTGATCTTTTCTTCCAAACTCATCCCAGGTTGGCCGCACTCAACGGGTTTAGAGAAAAAGCTCAACGGCCGGCGTGACCGCTATTTCTTGAAGGTGGAAGGGCAGAAAAGGGCCCACAAAGGGCTGTCAGCCAGAACGCTGCGTGCACATGAAAATTCAGGTGCTTTTGCTTTACTTTCTTTTTAGCCAAGCCAGTCCCAGTCTCTGCTCCTTTCTAATACAGGCACCCTGTTGAAGTAGTGAAACCATTAATTTACAATCATAGTGAAGTTACTTCAAAACAGGAAAAAGAACTCGAATAAAATAATAGCGAAAAGCAATAAGTAGTCTAAAAGAATGGAAACAGCCAATGTCACCCGTTGAAAGTTTTTGGTGAAAGAAAATTTGGAAAAAATGATTTGGAGTATACCGGCTAATACACAGCTGGCTGCCTTTTTCAGGACAGCCCCAAAGGCCCTGATTAGCGAATTCAGGTGTGCTTGATCAGAGAAGGACTTGCAACTCGCAGGAAGGTGGGCCTCCAGGAGTAGGACTGCGAGAAGCAGGCCTCTACCGTGGAGAATTTCAAGGCGTTAGCTTGTGGCGAAGCACGACAAAGGAAAAAGGTGGTGGAAAGAGGCCTCACGGGGTAGCGTGGCCGAGCGGTCAAAGGCGCTGGATTAAGGCTCCAGTCTCTTCGGAGGCGTGGGTTCGAATCCCACCGCTGCCAGGGCAATCTTTTTGGAATACTCTTGTGGCTGAGATGGCCAGCAAAGAGCTGTCCTTGGCCGCACACGACGGGTTTAGCGAAGAAGCAAGACAGCAACACAGCCTCAAGCGCTTAGGATCAGGTTTGTCTTCAGCAAAAAGGATTAGACTGCAGCTTTTTTAGCAAAGTTTGCATCGGGGTAGCCTTTCCACCGGTCGAAGCGACCCTTGGAACACTGACCCACAGGGTAGCGTGGCCGAGCGGTCTAAGGCGCTGGATTTAGGCTCCAGTCTCTCTGGGGGCGTGGGTTCGAATCCCACCGCTGCCACGACAGCCTTTTGGAAGGCTGCTGTGCCAGAACGCTGCGTGCACATGAAAATTCTGGTGCTTTTGCTCTCCTTTCTTTTTAGCCAAGCCAGTCCCAGTCTCTGCTCCTTTCTAATACAGACACCCTGTTGAAGTAGTGACACCATTAATTTACAATCATAGTGAAGTTACTTCAAAACAGGGAAAAGAACTCGAATAAAATAATAGCGAAAAGCAATAAGTAGTCTAAAAGAATGGAAACAGCCAATGTCACCCGTTGAAAGTTTTTGGTGAAAGAAAATTTGGAAAAAATGATTTGGAGTATACCGGCTAATACACAGCTGGCTGCCTTTTTCAGGACAGCCCCAAAGGCCCTGATTAGCGAATTCAAGTGTGCTTGATCAGAGAAGGACTTGCAATTCGCAGTAAGGTGGGCCTCCAAGAGTAGGACTGTGAGAAGCAGGCCTCTACCGTGGACAATTTCAAGCCGTTAGCTTGTGGCGAAGCACGACAAAGGAAAAAGGTGGGGGAAAGATGCCTCAAGGGGTAGCGTGGCCGAGCGGTCCAAGGCGCTGGATTAAGGCTCCAGTCTCTTCGGAGGCGTGGGTTCGAATCCCACCGCTGCCAGGGCAGTCTTCTTGGAATACTGCGATGGCCGAGCAAAGAGCTGTCCTTTGCTGCACTCGACGGGTTTAGCGAAAAAGCAAGACTTTGGATTACTTAGTTCTGCTCCTGTGGTTTACTGACTACTTAAGGTTTCGTTGCTGACGATTTGAGTCAATCCTGTGTTGATCTTTTCTTCCAAACTCATCCCAGGTTGGCCGCACTCAACGGGTTTAGAGAAAAAGCTCAACGGCCGGCGTGACCGCTATTTCTTGAAGGTGGAAGGGCAGAAAAGGGCCCACAAAGGGCTGTCAGCCAGAACGCTGCGTGCACATGAAAATTCAGGTGCTTTTGCTTTACTTTCTTTTTAGCCAAGCCAGTCCCAGTCTCTGCTCCTTTCTAATACAGGCACCCTGTTGAAGTAATGACACCATTAATTTACAATCATAGTGAAGTTACTTCAAAACAGGAAAAAGAACTCGAATAAAATAATAGCGAAAAGCAATAAGTAGTCTAAAAGAATGGAAACAGCCAATGTCACCCGTTGAAAGTTTTTGGTGAAAGAAAATTTGGAAAAAATGATTTGGAGTATACCGGCTAATACACAGCTGGCTGCCTTTTCAGGACAGCCCCAAAGGCCCTGATTAGCGAATTCAGGTGTGCTTGATCAGAGAAGGACTTTCAATTCGCAGGAAGGTGGGCCTCCAGGAGTAGGACTGCGAGAAGCAGGCCTCTACCGTGGAGAATTTCAAGGCGTTAGCTTGTGGCGAAGCACGACAAAGGAAAAAGGTGGTGGAAAGAGGCCTCACGGGGTAGCGTGGCCGAGCGGTCCAAGGCGCTGGATTAAGGCTCCAGTCTCTTCGGAGGCGTGGGTTCGAATCCCACCGCTGCCAGGGCAATCTTTTTGGAATACTCTTGTGGCTGAGATGGCCAGCAAAGAGCTGTCCTTAGAGCTAAAGAGCTAAACACGACGGGTTTAGCGAAGAAGCAAGACAGCAACACAGCCTCAAGCGCTTAGGATCAGGTTCGTCTTCAGCAAAAAGGATTAGACTGCAGCTTTTTTAGCAAAGTTTGCATCGGGGTAGCCTTTCCACCGGTCGAAGCGACCCTTGGAACACTGACCCACAGGGTAGCGTGGCCGAGCGGTCTAAGGCGCTGCGCTCAAGCTGGGGAACAATCGTCCGTCAAAGGTGGGGAAGAAGGGAAGAAGAGGAGGAAGGAAGAAAAAGAGAAGGGGAAGAAGAGAAAAGAAAAAAGAAGAAAAGAGAGGGTGAAATTTGACGTTCAAAGACAGTTCTTCCTTAGCATACGCGCAGTGATACGTTTTCCGGTTTATTAGTGCTGGAAAATCGCGCATTTATATTACACTGTTTCCTATTGCAGGTGCTCACCAAGACCGGGGTTCGAATCCAGCTAAAGACAACTTTTTGTAATATTGTTAATTTCATTAAATAAAGGACGTTTCAAGGTTAATAAAATGTACATATGTACTTTCATTCATATTCTTTCATGAAAATTAAAGTATACCCTTGGAAATGTGTTTTTGGTGTTGTTGTTATTATTAATTATTTAGTAGGTGTATTGATATTTGTTCTGATTAAGCTTTTTTTTTTAGGTTCCATTCATTCAAGACACAAATCTGTTATTTCTAATGAAAAAGATGCAAAATAGTAATTAATATGCTGACAAATGTCTGTGACAATGACAAAATGTACAAATTATATTTTTATAGACATGTTCTATTGCAATGTACTGATGAAATATTGTAACGAAAGTAAAAATAAAAGAGCAATCATTTGCCAATTTGTTTTTATTTTACAATTATGCCAAAAGAACAGTAATGCGTATTAAAGAAATGAAATGTTAAATAAGTTTACAAACAATAAATTAAAAGAAATAAAATGAAAATAAAAGTAGAAATCAAAAAGCAATAATTTGCCAATTTGTATTTTATTTTACAATTGTGGTAACAGAACAGTAATGAACATTAAATAAGTTTTCAAACAGCAGTAAATTAAAAAGGTAAATATCAAGTTTTCAAAAACACTAAATAAATTAAATGAAAAGTTAAATAGGGTTTAAAAACAGTAAATAAAAAGTTAAATAATGTTAAACACAAACATTAACAACAGTGAACTATATTTAAACAAGTATATACACTACAATAAATAAAAATATATAGATTATTTGGGAACAGTTCGCCGCATTTCCTCTAACCACTGTTCTTTTGTAACGGTCTCAGTCTGTGGGCAGTACACCCTGCCCCTGTACTGGCTATGTCCCGTTACACTTGTTTTGAACTGCCCGCACTTCTTGCAAGTGTTTGCCTCTACAGTTCTCTTGTAGGGTCTCTTGGGCATGGCTTGCGGACTGGCAGCTGGTGCAGCAGGCTGAAAACTGGTGCCCTGCACAACTGTAGGCTGTAACTGTGGCTGTATCATTGACATCCCCTGAAGCATCGGCATTCCCTGAACCATTGGCATTCCCTGGACCATCGGCAGTCTTTGAACCATTTGCAGACCCTGGAACACTGGCACACCCTGAAGCATCGGCACACCCTGAAAACCTGGCACTGCTGGTATGAGTATGTTGGGCACCATCTGCACTGATGCTCCAGGTGCTGATGGCGTAACCAACATAGGACTCCGTGCTGGCGCCTTGGGTCTGAGAGGGGGTCGTCCAGTAGAAGTCTGCCTTTGCTTTGCCTGACCTGCTGTGCTCTCTGGTAGCTTGTACTGGTGCTGCTCCGCTGGTTGTTCTGGCTCAGTCCGTGGGCGTTTGGCAGCCTGGAGAGGTTCCTGAGCTTCAGGGAGGGTCTGAGGCAACTGAATGCCCTGAAGCAGCACAGACAGCTCCTGCTTTTTCTGTCTGTTGTTGTACCACTGAATCAGGGTGTTCTGGTTAACCTCCACCAGCTGCATTGAGGTTCCTCCCATCACCAAACTGTTGCCCAGTACAAGCTGCCTTATCCTTCTGTAGCCTTGGAGGATCAGAGACCATCTCGACAGTGTTCCTTTGCCTTTTCTTTTGGGGCTTGGGTGAATAGTGCAAAGCCTGATGAAGATGGTCTCCACCAGACGGCAACAGTCAGGCCACTGAGCAGGTGCGCTGCTTGCACCCAGCACACTTCTGATAGTGCTCTCTACTCCAGGGGTTTGAGTGGGCCTCTTTGGTACTCTGAAGCGTCCACTCAGCAGTCTCTTTTGGTGTCGAGCTGCATACACCACCCGTTGCTTGTCCCGGTCATCCAGATTCTGCCAAAGTGCAATTATGGTGTTGGCTTCCTGATTGGTCAGGCTGAGGGCTGTGTGACCCCGGAGCTCCACCAGATATTCTGCCAGCCTGTCCACATGCTGATATCCCGGGACATTTTGGTAGTCAACAGCCTATTAAAAAAAACACAAGCACAAAATATAATTTTTTCCATCACATTTGTTCGATGCATAGTTCCATAATTGATTCTGTTATTTTCCTGTTTATCAGTGTGAAACTGTTTTAACACAATCTGTATAGTATAAAGCACTAATGAAATAAAATTGATTTGACTCGAAGCATCTTTGTTGCTTACTAATGACTTTAGTTTCAAATCTGAGCAAAGTCTGGATTTAAAGCAGTAGTAAGAACTAGATGTTGATCCATCCTTGTTTGAATTATTCTAGTTTATTTGAAAGAAATACAGAGGAGTGGCATTTACCGTCTCTTCATCATCATCCTGACCAGCATCCTCTGGCTCTGAGGGGAGTGGTGAAACAGATGTTTCAGAGGGAACAGGTGAGACAGCAGTCCCTGAGGGTCCAGGTGATGATAGAGACTGAGGGTCAGGGATCAGTGCAGGGGATGTGGAACCCAGTTCAGCCGTGTCACTGCTGGTGACCAGGGTGGAAGAACCCATTGTCAGTGTGGAAGAGGGTGGTGACAGAACAACCTCTGGATCTGCAATGGTGTGATCCTCGCTGACGTCACAGAAGCCCTCATCTTCATCTCGCTCCTCCACATTAAGGTCCTCGATGAGTTCTGCAGTCTCCTCAGAGTCTGGGTTCATGTCCTGCAGTGCCTGACCAGTCTGCTGGAACAGATACTGCACTCCAATGAGCTCACCTGGAATAAAAACAATGAACAAACAGGGATTAAATACAATTGATGTGTATCATATTTGATACATAAGGCATTTGTAGTAGCTCATATAGTGTAATAGTGTGAGAACATGGAGCTCAAAGTTCAGGAGAAAAAAAAAATTTATTCAGAGGCCATAAACCTGTAACTGTGGGGGCAAAACATAAAATGCAATGCTATACAATTATGATTGAGAGACATACAAATAAAAGTTCCTCAAAAACCTGATAAGCATATTTGATTCTTACATGTAACTTGACTTTTCTAATCAAGTAAACCTAAGTTGCTTCACCAAATATTTCTAATAATATCTAAGTTAATCTTTCTAAAAATAACAATTACTTTCTAATAATAAAGATTTCACAGCAAAAGGACACGTGAAGTATGAACTCATGGTAGACGTCTGTTCAATTGTACTGAAAGGCCTTTTACTTGATAGAAAATATCAATCAGACGACAGAGGGCATGTTTCAAGAAAAAAAAATTATAGGCTTAAATATAAAATATCGACTGAGATTACACAGAAATTGCAAGTTAATTAACAATAATAAATTATCTTACCGGTGTAACGTGCAGGGGGACAAAACGTGGGGACCACTTTTCTGCCAAACAGCTTTTCATAATTGCTGTTTACACAGTGAACGAGTTCTCCTGTGTAGCTGCGTAAAGCTGATGGCTCCGATGACAGGGAAGCAGCCTCCCGATCCTGGTTCCACCTGTGTAGACCCTCCAGCAAATAAATCTGAAAGTTCAGACTATTTGCACTGGTCCCTGTAAACAGACAACAGTTTGTAGGGAGTGTTAAATAAACACACAAAGACACTTAATGTTCTTTCTTTACATATGTGCAGTGTGTGTGACAAAGACGTACCTGGGATGAAACGGTTAAGGTGTAAATGAAAGGATTCGAGAGAAGTGGAGCCTCTGGCACATCTGTATGTCTTCAGAAGCACACCTCCCTTGGTTAAGCTCCCTGTCTCTGTATAGAGCACAACACCAGGGGGGTCTTGGATACACTTAACATGCTTCTTCTGGACACTCCAGATGTGCTCCATCCTTTCTCGATCCAGGAGAGGAACACCCAGGGAGTCATTGCCCTTGCTGCTCAGGAGCCCTGTAAGCAGTCTTTCAAGGAGAAGGATGGTAGTCTCCTCTCCACAGGTCCTCCTCCGGCAATGTAGAGCCAGCTCCTCCCTGGTCAGATGCTTGCTGACATCTTCTTCTCTCAGCGCAGGCCAACCCTGGGACATCAACAGCTCTCTCTTTGCTTTGCGAAGCATAGAGACATCAGCCGCATCCCATTCAAAGATGCACGCCGATAGCCGTGACATGAAGATGGGGTACAGCTGATGGGCATCAGTTGTACACCCCAAGGCAATCCTGCGCATAAAATGCCAGATGTCCAAGCGTATCACGAGATCTGGCCAGCCTCTGAATCTGGTTTTCAGCTTGGTCTCGCCCAGCTCGGTGCAGCACCCACAGTCCACGTACAACACAGCAGGTGGATCCACACCAGCCTGCTGGTATCTTTTCACCAGACCGTCTACCATCATGTCCAGTCCTGCTCCTTCCTGGGCTGTCAGCACACTTATGAGCACCTGACCAAACTCGTTGCCAACAGAGGTAAGCCAGAGTCCCGTTCCCCTCGCTGTCCCAGCCAGCTTCTTGGTGATCTGTAATAAGAGATGAATTGAAGTTACGCTGTAAATGTAATCAAACATCACACCATGTAAAATACAGATACAGTGACGTGCCGGTATATAAACAACAGCATTAAGAAACAAAAATCCACAACTAACCTTTTTAGTGGAATCCATCTTCAAGACAGAGCCATAGGTGGATGTTATCCTTGCATGGATTTCATCCAGCCTTGTCAGGATGTCTTGGCTGTAAACGGTAAGCAGCCACTTGCAGCTTGGCACCACTGTAGGCTCTGGGGGCTCCTGGAATTTTACCGGCATCACCCCGGGTTGATTGAGGAAGTCAACACATTGGGTGGTGTACCGGGCCAGACGATGGAGCCACCGCTCGCTGTGGTTTTCACGCAGCTGCTTGATCATCCGTGTGGGGCTGTTGCCTAAGCCACGCTCACGCAGGAGCCGGATGACCCGCATATCACAGGCATACCTTAGGAAAAGCAAAATCCACACATTCATATATTCTGTATTTGCATATATATGTGATGATGGGCTAACAACCGGATGAGGAATGAAAGTGTACTTACTTCCGTGTGAGGATGACCTGAAACTCAGAGCGATGGCCCAGATCTAGCTGTTGCAGGACAGTATGACTCCAGGACACATGCGAGGCTCTACACTTGGTACAGATGAGGGTTTCTGTGACCATGTTATAAGTTCTGTCAATGTCTAGAACCTGCCGTGCCCTTTTGTGCAGACCACCTCCTGTCAGCTGATGTTGTCCGCAGGCAGGATTGGGACAGAGAATCTTGACCCTCCACAGCTTGTACGGCATCCACAGCAGAAGAGAATGACAAAAGAATATGTCTGGAGCTGGAGCCTGATTGTAGATAAGTGCTGGCTGTGGTGGGTAATACCAGAGCTGGAGGTTATCATGAAGCTCTGGCTTTCCCTTGGATCCCATTTTGAAAAGCCTTTTGCCAATCCACTTGTGATCCTCTGGTGGCAAGGTCTCCGACCACAAACGAGGAAGTGAAACTACAGATGGAGCTTGCAATAATGACCCAGAAGGAGCTGTCTGTTAAGGAAAAAAAGACAAAACATTTAGTCAAGGAAAGTAATTCATTTAATAAGCATTTTACTTTTTATCCATGACTTCTTTCACATAAAATTATCATTGCAATTATAGTTTTCACTTGAATACCTTTGGTATTACAATGATTAGAATGACAATGAAACTGATAACTTTATATTATCCACTGCTGTCATCCAAAAAAAGGAACGAAAAAACAAATATTCTGAAATCCTGTTTAATATATACAATTTCTGTAATTTTACAAACGTCGGGTGGCGACAGCTGATTTACTTACATTTTTAGACCAACAGAATATGAAATTACTTACTGAGACAATACTGCATGGCTGTGCAGGACTGGACACATCTGCAGTGGCTCTGGGGACAGGGGCTGGAACTTGAGGATCTCGTGTCTGTACAATCATGAAGTGAAATATAACAGATTTTGTAAATATAACATTACAAAAACTTTAACCCATCCTAGATGAAATCATACACTACAGTTTAAAGGTTTGGGATCCAAATGTTTATAAAAGAAACTTATTCTGCTCACCAAGGTTGCATATGATCAAAAATACAGTAAAAACTAAATATATATATATATATATATATATATATATATATATATATATATATATATATATATATATATATATATATATATATATATATATATATATATATATATATATATATATATATATATATATATATATATATATATTGTTACATTGTGAAACATTACTCCAATTTAAAATTGTGAAATGTAATTTATTTCTATGGTGGCAAGAACACATTTTCAGCATCATTACTCCAGTCTTCAGTGTTACATGATCCTTCAGAAATCATTCTCTTGAACATAAACATTTATTACTATTAGTTGAAAATGTGAAAATGGCTGATGCTTAATAAAACTGCATTACAGAGGTGTTTTCAGAATTAACAGCATTTATTCGAAATAGAAATCCTTTGTAACATTATGTATTGAATAGAAATCTTTTGTAACATTAAATGTCTTTACTGAGATTTTTGACCAATTTAATGCATCCTTGTCCAATAAAACTATCTATTTCTTAAAAAAAACAAAAAAAAAAACTTTTGAATGGTAGTTTGTATGAAATCTATTTATTCTATATAATATTGCTTTTTCCTTTATTAAAATATGGTCTTCTGGTATTAAAAAAATATTTTTAAAAGTTTAATCATTTAGATAGAATGGAACATGGAACGTGACTTCATAAAATACAATGTAGATTATGCTAGTACTTACAGAGACAGTGGTGCTTGGTACTGAGGCACTAGACACTGCTGCGCTGGGCTGGTCTTCAACCCGAGAAGGTCTCCTGGCCGCACTAAGATTTGGCTTTGCTGCAGCAATGTGAGAGCCAGTAAATCTTGATTTGGTAAACTAAAAAGGGGCATTTCAGTGAGAAGACAGAATGTGTTATAACAGCATTTATTACTATTTATATTAATATTACCATTTTAAGTAAAAGCAGCCTTCACTTATTACAGAATGGAAAAGTAGTCCATAAGCGGAATGATTTATTAGCAGTACTGAATTAGGTTACTCCTGAAATAGCTACAAAGTATTTGCATGATGGAATAATTATTAACATGTGTACAATTAATAATAGCCAGTGTGTATGTGGAATGTTACCTGGGACAGAGAATGATAAAGAGAAAATGTAGCTTTAACACATGAGAAGTATAGAAAAAGATGCCATGAGGGACATGAGTCTAGCTCAGTGACCTTCAAACCAGGCAGAGCTCAGTTAGAGAGGAAGAGGACAATCCAAGAGTAGATCCCAGAGATGAAAGAGAGAAAGCACACAGGTTACATTCTTCTTTTATCCTTGACCATGTGACTTACACCAAATCTGAGATATTCAAACCAACCAATCAGCAGACAACAGCTGCCCCCACTGTACAAGAGGTGTGACAATTAGCAGGTTTCAGCCAGCCTCTCATAGTTTTCTTGCTTTTTCTTTTTTTCTTCTTACTTTCTGTACTTCCTCAAATTTCAACTGAACTTATACTTCAATGCTTTTTAAAAAAATTTAATTGTAATTCTTACCATTGACAATTGTGGTGCAACTCTTGTTGCCACAGGTGCAGTAGGCTGGGGCTGGAGCTGGGGCTGGGTAGGGGGATGGTGCTGGGGCTCAGGCTGACTCTGCTCCATGGCCTCCTTTGCTGTTCCAGCAGCAGCAGGTTGTTCCACCACCCTTTGTGCTGGTCCAGTAGAGGCAGTGGGCTGCTTAAGACAACCAAAAAAAATACATATAACAATTCAGAAAGAAAACCATTTCAGTAAATAATACTAACAAAAAATACTTGCTACATTAATGTTACCTTTGGAGTGTGAAAACCACAGATGCATTTCAGCACACCTCCCAGCAAGGTTGTCTGGCCACGAGACTGCATCGGACATTTCTCAATCTGTAAGCATTATAACAAATGTAAGGCACAAAACAAGTGAGTCCCTTAACAGAGAATTAAATTAATATATTAATTCATTAATTGATTAATTTCTAGGACATGAGTCACTATTTATCTTATATATAATGTTACAGATGGCATCTCTCTTTAAAGGAGAGACAAACAAGAGAGGAACATTTCACACCTTCAAACCACCCATCCCTTCCCCCACCTTCTCAAATCTCTGAATCTCCCAGTACACACAAAGCTTTAATGTAGCTTTTCATTAACAGTATGACATAAATCTCAAAATACCTGCAACATTATCTACATAAATGTCTATAAACAATTATGACACCTGGTTTACATTGGTGTAAGCCATAACATAACACAACCATCACATTACATTGTACTAATGAATGGGATCAGGTACGTGTTTGTACTGAAGCCTAATCTGTTGTTCTGTTATGCAAATACATTAAACAAAGATACTAATAATGTTCGATTATGCAAGTCAACAAACACGTCATGCAAAGGTAACAAACACTCACTCACCCTTTGATAAATCTCGAACCACTTCTTTTGTCGAGGAGCTGGCCTGTTACCCTCATTTGATGGCCAAATTCCTGTGCTGGCAAACTTTTTAAGACGCGAAATCCATTCAGCGTCCGATATCGCTTTATGCGATTTTTTTTGTTTGCCAGACATTTTTTCTTGAGTTCGATAAAACAGTTTTGAAAGGATAATTAAAAACGATTAAATTAAAAAAAAAAAAAATTAAAAATGTAACGTTAGAAATTAGATTATCATTTCTTACCTGTCGTAATCCGTAATGCCGCTGTATTTGATTATAAAATTAAGTTTCGCTGTAGTCCGTAAAATGATGCTGAGCTCCGCGGCAATGACGCTCGTCACGGTCATGAACTTCAGCCCTGAACTTTTTTGACCTCTGACACGCCCCCTGAGGATTATTTCGTACACCTTCGGCTCGGTTCGGCAATTTGATTGACACCTGACTAGAAGCGCTGACCCCTCCACCTAGCGGTGATACGCGGAAACGTGCCGTCGACATCCCTCTGTACTCTGATTGGTCAAATGTCACGAATGTTAAGAAAATGTTAAGAATCGCGCTTTTTGATTGGCTGGAAATGTTATAGCGCTTCGACGCGATTGGCCCAAATGTCATAGCGCTTCGACGCGATTGGCTGCACAGTTCGACATTGCTCGACATTTCGGAAATATTGTCGGACTATCCTGCGGCAGCTGGCGCTCTAGGCTCCAGTCTCTCTGGGGGCGTGGGTTCGAATCCCACCGCTGCCAGGGCAATCTTTTTGGAATACTCTTGTGGCTGAGATGGCCAGCAAAGAGCTGTCCTTAGAGTTAAAGAGCTAAACACGACGGGTTTAGCGAAGAAGCAAGACAGCAACACAGCCTCAAGCGCTTAGGATCAGGTTTGTCTTCAGCAAAAAGGATTAGACTGCAGCTTTTTTAGCAAAGTTTGCATCGGGGTAGCCTTTCCACCGGTCGAAGCGACCCTTGGAACACTGACCCACAGGGTAGCGTGGCCGAGCGGTCCAATGCGCTGGATTTAGGCTCCAGTCTCTCTGGGGGCGTGGGTTCGAATCCCACCGCTACCAGGACAGCCTTTTGGAAGGCTGCTGTGCCAGAACGCTGCGTGCACATGAAAATTCTGGTGCTTTTGCTTTCCTTTCTTTTTAGCCAAGCCAGTCCCAGTCTCTGCTCCTTTCTAATACAGACACCCTGTTGAAGTAGTGACACCATTAATTTACAATCATAGTGAAGTTACTTCAAAACAGGGAAAAGAACTCGAATAAAATAATAGCGAAAAGCAATAAGTAGTCTAAAAGAATGGAAACAGCCAATGTCACCCGTTGAAAGTTTTTGGTGAAAGAAAATTTGGAAAAAATGATTTGGAGTATACCGGCTAATACACAGCTGGCTGCCTTTTCAGGACAGCCCCAAAGGCCCTGATTAGCGAATTCAAGTGTGCTTGATCAGAGAAGGACTTTCAATTCGCAGGAAGGTGGGCCTCCAGGAGTAGGACTGCGAGAAGCAGGCCTCTACCGTGGAGAATTTCAAGGCGTTAGCTTGTGGCGAAGCACGACAAAGGAAAAAGGTGGTGGAAAGAGGCCTCACGGGGTAGCGTGGCCGGGCGGTCCAAGGCGCTGGATTAAGGCTCCAGTCTCTTCGGAGGCGTGGGTTCGAATCCCACCGCTGCCAGGGCAATATTTTTGGAATACTCTTGTGGCTGAGATGGCCAGCAAAGAGCTGTCCTTGGCCGCACACGACGGGTTTAGCGAAGAAGCAAGACAGCAACACAGCCTCAAGCGCTTAGGATCAGGTTTGTCTTCAGCAAAAAGGATTAGACTGCAGCTTTTTTAGCAAAGTTTGCATCGGGGTAGCCTTTCCACCGGTCGAAGCGACCCTTGGAACACTGACCCACAGGGTAGCGTGGCCGAGCGGTCCAATGCGCTGGATTTAGGCTCCAGTCTCTCTGGGGGCGTGGGTTCGAATCCCACCGCTACCAGGACAGCCTTTTGGAAGGCTGCTGTGCCAGAACGCTGCGTGCACATGAAAATTCTGGTGCTTTTGCTTTCCTTTCTTTTTAGCCAAGCCAGTCCCAGTCTCTGCTCCTTTCTAATACAGACACCCTGTTGAAGTAGTGACACCATTAATTTACAATCATAGTGAAGTTACTTCAAAACAGGGAAAAGAACTCGAATAAAATAATAGCGAAAAGCAATAAGTAGTCTAAAAGAATGGAAACAGCCAATGTCACCCGTTGAAAGTTTTTGGTGAAAGAAAATTTGGAAAAAATGATTTGGAGTATACCGGCTAATACACAGCTGGCTGCCTTTTCAGGACAGCCCCAAAGGCCCTGATTAGCGAATTCAAGTGTGCTTGATCAGAGAAGGACTTTCAATTCGCAGGAAGGTGGGCCTCCAGGAGTAGGACTGCGAGAAGCAGGCCTCTACCGTGGAGAATTTCAAGGCGTTAGCTTGTGGCGAAGCACGACAAAGGAAAAAGGTGGTGGAAAGAGGCCTCACGGGGTAGCGTGGCCGGGCGGTCCAAGGCGCTGGATTAAGGCTCCAGTCTCTTCGGAGGCGTGGGTTCGAATCCCACCGCTGCCAGGGCAATATTTTTGGAATACTCTTGTGGCTGAGATGGCCAGCAAAGAGCTGTCCTTGGCCGCACACGACGGGTTTAGCGAAGAAGCAAGACAGCAACACAGCCTCAAGCGCTTAGGATCAGGTTTGTCTTCAGCAAAAAGGATTAGACCCTTGGTACACTGACCCACAGGGTAGCGTGGCCGAGCGGTCCAAGGCGCTGGATTAAGGCTCCAGTCTCTTCGGAGGCGTGGGTTCGAATCCCACCGCTGCCAGGGCAGTCTTCTTGCAATACTGTGATGGCCGAGCAAACAGCTGTCCTTTGCTGCACTCGACGGGTTTAGCGAAAAAGCAAGACAGCAACACAGCCTCAAGCGCTTAGGATCAGGTTTGTCTTCAGCAAAAAGGATTAGACCCTTGGTACACTGACCCACAGGGTAGCGTGGCCGAGCGGTCCAAGGCGCTGGATTAAGGCTCCAGTCTCTTCGGAGGCGTGGGTTCGAATCCCACCGCTGCCAAGGCAGTCTTCTTGGAATACTGCGATGACCGAGCAAAGAGCTGTCCTTAGCTGCACTCGATGGGTTTAGCGAAAAAGCAAGACTTTGGATTACTTAGTTCTGCTCCTGTGTGGTTTACTGACTACTTAAGGTTTCGTTGCTGACGATTTGAGTCAATCCTGTGTTGATCTTTTCTTCCAAACTCATCCCAGGTTGGCTGCACTCAACGGGTTTAGAGAAAAAGCTCAACGGCCGGCGTGACCGCTATTTCTTGAAGGTGGAAGGGCAGAAAAGGGCCCACAAAGGGCTGTCAGCCAGAACGGTGCGTGCACATGAAAATTCAGGTGCTTTTGCTTTACTTTCTTTTTAGCCAAGCCAGTCCCAGTCTCTGCTCCTTTCTAATACAGGCACCCTGTTGAAGTAGTGACACCATTAATTTACAATCATAGTGAAGTTACTTCAAAACAGGAAAAAGAACTCGAATAAAATAATAGCGAAAAGCAATAAGTAGTCTAAAAGAATGGAAACAGCCAATGTCACCCGTTGAAAGTTTTTGGTGAAAGAAAATTTGGAAAAAATGATTTGGAGTATACCGACTAATACACAGCTGGCTGCCTTTTCAGGACAGCCCCAAAGGCCCTGATTAGCGAATTCAGGTGTGCTTGATCAGAGAAGGACTTGCAATTCGCAGGAAGGTGGGCCTCCAGGAGTAGGACTGCGAGAAGCAGGCCTCTACCGTGGAGAATTTCAAGGCGTTAGCTTGTGGCGAAGCACGACAAAGGAAAAAGGTGGTGGAAAGATGCCTCACGGGGTAGCGTGGCCGAGCGGTCCAAGGCGCTGGATTAAGGCTCCAGTCTCTTCGGAGGCGTGGGTTCGAATCCCACCGCTGCCAGGGCAGTCTTCTTGGAATACTGTGATGGCCGAGCAAACAGCTGTCCTTTGCTGCACTCGACGGGTTTAGCGAAAAAGCAAGACAGCAACACAGCCTCAAGCGCTTAGGATCAGGTTTGTCTTCAGCAAAAAGGATTAGACTGCAGCTTTTTTAGCAAAGTTTGCATCGGGGTAGCCTTTCCACCGGTCGAAGCGACCCTTGGAACACTGACCCACAGGGTAGCGTGGCCGAGCGGTCTAAGGCGCTGGATTTAGGCTCCAGTCTCTCTGGGGGCGTGGGTTCGAATCCCACCGCTGCCAGGACAGCCTTTTGTAAGGCTGCTGTGCCAGAACGCTGCGTGCACATAAAAATTCTGGTGCTTTTGCTTTCCTTTCTTTTTAGCCAAGCCAGTCCCAGTCTCTGCTCCTTTCTAATACAGACACCCTGTTGAAGTAGTGACACCATTAATTTACAATCATAGTGAAGTTACTTCAAAACAGGGAAAAGAACTCGAATAAAATAATAGCGAAAAGCAATAAGTAGTCTAAAAGAATGGAAACAGCCAATGTCACCCGTTGAAAGTTTTTGGTGAAAGAAAATTTGGAAAAAATGATTTGGAGTATACCGGCTAATACACAGCTGGCTGCCTTTTCAGGACAGCCCCAAAGGCCCTGATTAGCGAATTCAGGTGTGCTTGATCAGAGAAGGACTTTCAATTCGCAGGAAGGTGGGCCTCCAGGAGTAGGACTGCGAGAAGCAGGCCTCTACCGTGGAGAATTTCAAGGCGTTAGCTTGTGGCGAAGCACGACAAAGGAAAAAGGTGGTGGAAAGAGGCCTCACGGGGTAGCGTGGCCGAGCGGTCCAAGGCGCTGGATTAAGGCTCCAGTCTCTTCGGAGGCGTGGGTTCGAATCCCACCGCTGCCAGGGCAATCTTTTTGGAATACTCTTGTGGCTGAGATGGCCAGCAAAGAGCTGTCCTTAGAGCTAAAGAGCTAAACACGACGGGTTTAACGAAGAAGCAAGACAGCAACACAGCCTCAAGCGCTTAGGATCAGGTTTGTCTTCAGCAAAAAGGATTAGACTGCAGCTTTTTTAGCAAAGTTTGCATCGGGGTAGCCTTTCCACCGGTCGAAGCGACCCTTGGAACACTGACCCACAGGGTAGCGTGGCCGAGCGGTCTAAGGCGCTGGATTTAGGCTCCAGTCTCTCTGGGGGCGTGGGTTCGAATCCCACCGCTGCCAGGACAGCCTTTTGTAAGGCTGCTGTGCCAGAACGCTGCGTGCACATAAAAATTCTGGTGCTTTTGCTTTCCTTTCTTTTTAGCCAAGCCAGTCCCAGTCTCTGCTCCTTTCTAATACAGACACCCTGTTGAAGTAGTGACACCATTAATTTACAATCATAGTGAAGTTACTTCAAAACAGGGAAAAGAACTCGAATAAAATAATAGCGAAAAGCAATAAGTAGTCTAAAAGAATGGAAACAGCCAATGTCACCCGTTGAAAGTTTTTGGTGAAAGAAAATTTGGAAAAAATGATTTGGAGTATACCGGCTAATACACAGCTGGCTGCCTTTTCAGGACAGCCCCAAAGGCCCTGATTAGCGAATTCAGGTGTGCTTGATCAGAGAAGGACTTTCAATTCGCAGGAAGGTGGGCCTCCAGGAGTAGGACTGCGAGAAGCAGGCCTCTACCGTGGAGAATTTCAAGCCGTTAGCTTGTGGCGAAGCACGACAAAGGAAAAAGGTGGTGGAAAGAGGCCTCACGGGGTAGCGTGGCCGAGCGGTCCAAGGCGCTGGATTAAGGCTCCAGTCTCTTCGGAGGCGTGGGTTCGAATCCCACCGCTGCCAGGGCAATCTTTTTGGAATACTCTTGTGGCTGAGATGGCCAGCAAAGAGCTGTCCTTAGAGCTAAAGAGCTAAACACGACGGGTTTAGCGAAGAAGCAAGACAGCAACACAGCTTCAAGCGCTTAGGATCAGGTTTGTCTTCAGCAAAAAGGATTAGACTGCAGCTTTTTTAGCAAAGTCTGCATCGGGGTAGCCTTTCCACCGGTCGAAGCGACCCTTGGAACACTGACCCACAGGGTAGCGTGGCCGAGCGGTCCAAGGCGCTGGATTAAGGCTCCAGTCTCTTCGGAGGCGTGGGTTCGAATCCCACCGCTGCCAGGGCAGTCTTCTTGGAATACTGCGATGGCCGAGCAAAGAGCTGTCCTTAGCTGCACTCGATGGGTTTAGCGAAAAAGCAAGACTTTGGATTACTTAGTTCTGCTCCTGTGTGGTTTACTGACTACTTAAGGTTTCGTTGCTGACGATTTGAGTCAATCCTGTGTTGATCTTTTCTTCCAAACTCATCCCAGGTTGACCGCACTCAACGGGTGTAGAGAAAAAGCTCCACGGCCGGCGTGACCGCAATTTTTTGAAGGTGGAAGGGCAGAAAAGGGCCCACAAAGGGCTGTCAGCCAGAACGCTGCGTGCACATGAAAATTCAGGTGCTTTTGCTTTACTTTCTTTTTAGCCAAGCCAGTCCCAGTCTCTGCTCCTTTCTAATACAGGCACCCTGTTGAAGTAGTGACACCATTAATTTACAATCATAGTGAAGTTACTTCAAAACAGGAAAAAGAACTCGAATAAAATAATAGCGAAAAGCAATAAGTAGTCTAAAAGAATGGAAACAGCCAATGTCACCTGTTGAAAGTTTTTGGTGAAAGAAAATTTGGAAAAAATGATTTGGAGTATACCGGCTAATACACAGCTGGCTGCCTTTTTCAGGACAGCCCCAAAGGCCCTGATTAGCGAATTCAAGTGTGCTTGATCAGAGAAGGACTTGCAATTCGCAGTAAGGTGGGCCTCCAAGAGTAGGACTGTGAGAAGCAGGCCTCTACCGTGGACAATTTCAAGCCGTTAGCTTGTGGCGAAGCACGACAAAGGAAAAAGGTGGTGGAAAGATGCCTCTCAGGGTAGCGTGGCCGAGCGGTCCAAGGCGCTGGATTAAGGCTCCAGTCTCTTCGGAGGCGTGGGTTCGAATCCCACCGCTGCCAGGGCAGTCTTCTTGGAATACTGCGATGGCCGAGCAAAGAGCTGTCCTTTGCTGCACTCGACGGGTTTAGCGAAAAAGCAAGACTTTGGATTACTTAGTTCTGCTCCTGTGCCTTCCTCTGTGGTTTACTGACTACTTAAGGTTTCGTTGCTGACGATTTGAGTCAATCCTGTGTTGATCTTTTCTTCCAAACTCATCCCAGGTTGGCCGCACTCAACGGGTTTAGAGAAAAAGCTCAACGGCCGGCGTGACCGCTATTTTTTGAAGGTGGAAGGGCAGAAAAGGGCCCACAAAGGGCTGTCAGCCAGAACGGTGCGTGCACATGAAAATTCAGGTGCTTTTGCTTTACTTTCTTTTTAGCCAAGCCAGTCCCAGTCTCTGCTCCTTTCTAATACAGGCACCCTGTTGAAGTAGTGACACCATTAATTTACAATCATAGTGAAGTTACTTCAAAACAGGAAAAAGAACTCGAATAAAATAATAGCGAAAAGCAATAAGTAGTCTAAAAGAATGGAAACAGCCAATGTCACCCGTTGAAAGTTTTTGGTGAAAGAAAATTTGGAAAAAATGATTTGGAGTATACCGACTAATACACAGCTGGCTGCCTTTTCAGGACAGCCCCAAAGGCCCTGATTAGCGAATTCAGGTGTGCTTGATCAGAGAAGGACTTGCAATTCGCAGTAAGGTGGGCCTCCAAGAGTAGGACTGTGAGAAGCAGGCCTCTACCGTGGACAATTTCAAGCCGTTAGCTTGTGGCGAAGCACGACAAAGGAAAAAGGTGGTGGAAAGATGCCTCACGGGGTAGCGTGGCCGAGCGGTCCAAGGCGCTGGATTAAGGCTCCAGTCTCTTCGGAGGCGTGGGTTCGAATCCCACCGCTGCCAGGGCAATCTTTTTGGAATACTCTTGTGGCTGAGATGGCCAGCAAAGAGCTGTCCTTAGAGCTAAAGAGCTAAACACGACGGGTTTAGCGAAGAAGCAAGACAGCAACACAGCTTCAAGCGCTTAGGATCAGGTTTGTCTTCAGCAAAAAGGATTAGACTGCAGCTTTTTTAGCAAAGTCTGCATCGGGGTAGCCTTTCCACCGGTCGAAGCGACCCTTGGAACACTGACCCACAGGGTAGCGTGGCCGAGCGGTCCAAGGCGCTGGATTAAGGCTCCAGTCTCTTCGGAGGCGTGGGTTCGAATCCCACCGCTGCCAGGGCAGTCTTCTTGGAATACTGCGATGGCCGAGCAAAGAGCTGTCCTTAGCTGCACTCGATGGGTTTAGCGAAAAAGCAAGACTTTGGATTACTTAGTTCTGCTCCTGTGTGGTTTACTGACTACTTAAGGTTTCGTTGCTGACGATTTGAGTCAATCCTGTGTTGATCTTTTCTTCCAAACTCATCCCAGGTTGACCGCACTCAACGGGTGTAGAGAAAAAGCTCCACGGCCGGCGTGACCGCAATTTTTTGAAGGTGGAAGGGCAGAAAAGGGCCCACAAAGGGCTGTCAGCCAGAACGCTGCGTGCACATGAAAATTCAGGTGCTTTTGCTTTACTTTCTTTTTAGCCAAGCCAGTCCCAGTCTCTGCTCCTTTCTAATACAGGCACCCTGTTGAAGTAGTGACACCATTAATTTACAATCATAGTGAAGTTACTTCAAAACAGGAAAAAGAACTCGAATAAAATAATAGCGAAAAGCAATAAGTAGTCTAAAAGAATGGAAACAGCCAATGTCACCTGTTGAAAGTTTTTGGTGAAAGAAAATTTGGAAAAAATGATTTGGAGTATACCGGCTAATACACAGCTGGCTGCCTTTTTCAGGACAGCCCCAAAGGCCCTGATTAGCGAATTCAAGTGTGCTTGATCAGAGAAGGACTTGCAATTCGCAGTAAGGTGGGCCTCCAAGAGTAGGACTGTGAGAAGCAGGCCTCTACCGTGGACAATTTCAAGCCGTTAGCTTGTGGCGAAGCACGACAAAGGAAAAAGGTGGTGGAAAGATGCCTCTCAGGGTAGCGTGGCCGAGCGGTCCAAGGCGCTGGATTAAGGCTCCAGTCTCTTCGGAGGCGTGGGTTCGAATCCCACCGCTGCCAGGGCAGTCTTCTTGGAATACTGCGATGGCCGAGCAAAGAGCTGTCCTTTGCTGCACTCGACGGGTTTAGCGAAAAAGCAAGACTTTGGATTACTTAGTTCTGCTCCTGTGCCTTCCTCTGTGGTTTACTGACTACTTAAGGTTTCGTTGCTGACGATTTGAGTCAATCCTGTGTTGATCTTTTCTTCCAAACTCATCCCAGGTTGGCCGCACTCAACGGGTTTAGAGAAAAAGCTCAACGGCCGGCGTGACCGCTATTTTTTGAAGGTGGAAGGGCAGAAAAGGGCCCACAAAGGGCTGTCAGCCAGAACGGTGCGTGCACATGAAAATTCAGGTGCTTTTGCTTTACTTTCTTTTTAGCCAAGCCAGTCCCAGTCTCTGCTCCTTTCTAATACAGGCACCCTGTTGAAGTAGTGACACCATTAATTTACAATCATAGTGAAGTTACTTCAAAACAGGAAAAAGAACTCGAATAAAATAATAGCGAAAAGCAATAAGTAGTCTAAAAGAATGGAAACAGCCAATGTCACCCGTTGAAAGTTTTTGGTGAAAGAAAATTTGGAAAAAATGATTTGGAGTATACCGACTAATACACAGCTGGCTGCCTTTTCAGGACAGCCCCAAAGGCCCTGATTAGCGAATTCAGGTGTGCTTGATCAGAGAAGGACTTGCAATTCGCAGTAAGGTGGGCCTCCAAGAGTAGGACTGTGAGAAGCAGGCCTCTACCGTGGACAATTTCAAGCCGTTAGCTTGTGGCGAAGCACGACAAAGGAAAAAGGTGGTGGAAAGATGCCTCACGGGGTAGCGTGGCCGAGCGGTCCAAGGCGCTGGATTAAGGCTCCAGTCTCTTCGGAGGCGTGGGTTCGAATCCCACCGCTGCCAGGGCAATCTTTTTGGAATACTCTTGTGGCTGAGATGGCCAGCAAAGAGCTGTCCTTAGAGCTAAAGAGCTAAACACGACGGGTTTAGCGAAGAAGCAAGACAGCAACACAGCTTCAAGCGCTTAGGATCAGGTTTGTCTTCAGCAAAAAGGATTAGACTGCAGCTTTTTTAGCAAAGTCTGCATCGGGGTAGCCTTTCCACCGGTCGAAGCGACCCTTGGAACACTGACCCACAGGGTAGCGTGGCCGAGCGGTCCAAGGCGCTGGATTAAGGCTCCAGTCTCTTCGGAGGCGTGGGTTCGAATCCCACCGCTGCCAGGGCAGTCTTCTTGGAATACTGCGATGGCCGAGCAAAGAGCTGTCCTTAGCTGCACTCGACGGGTTTAGCGAAAAAGCAAGACTTTGGATTACTTAGTTCTGCTCCTGTGCCTTCCTCTGTGGTTTACTGACTACTTAAGGTTTCGTTGCTGACGATTTGAGTCAATCCTGTGTTGATCTTTTCTTCCAAACTCATCCCAGGTTGGCCGCACTCAACGGGTTTAGAGAAAAAGCTCAACGGCCGGCGTGACCGCTATTTTTTGAAGGTGGAAGGGCAGAAAAGGGCCCACAAAGGGCTGTCAGCCAGAACGGTGCGTGCACATGAAAATTCAGGTGCTTTTGCTTTACTTTCTTTTTAGCCAAGCCAGTCCCAGTCTCTGCTCCTTTCTAATACAGGCACCCTGTTGAAGTAGTGACACCATTAATTTACAATCATAGTGAAGTTACTTCAAAACAGGAAAAAGAACTCGAATAAAATAATAGCGAAAAGCAATAAGTAGTCTAAAAGAATGGAAACAGCCAATGTCACCCGTTGAAAGTTTTTGGTGAAAGAAAATTTGGAAAAAATGATTTGGAGTATACCGACTAATACACAGCTGGCTGCCTTTTCAGGACAGCCCCAAAGGCCCTGATTAGCGAATTCAGGTGTGCTTGATCAGAGAAGGACTTTCAATTCGCAGGAAGGTGGGCCTCCAGGAGTAGGACTGCGAGAAGCAGGCCTCTACCGTGGAGAATTTCAAGGCGTTAGCTTGTGGCGAAGCACGACAAAGGAAAAAGGTGGTGGAAAGAGGCCTCACGGGGTAGCGTGGCCGAGCGGTCCAAGGCGCTGGATTAAGGCTCCAGTCTCTTCGGAGGCGTGGGTTCGAATCCCACCGCTGCCAGGGCAATCTTTTTGGAATACTCTTGTGGCTGAGATGGCCAGCAAAGAGCTGTCCTTAGAGCTAAAGAGCTAAACACGACGGGTTTAGCGAAGAAGCAAGACAGCAACACAGCCTCAAGCGCTTAGGATCAGGTTTGTCTTCAGCAAAAAGGATTAGACTGCAGCTTTTTTAGCAAAGTTTGCATCGGGGTAGCCTTTCCACCGGTCGAAGCGACCCTTGGAACACTGACCCACAGGGTAGCGTGGCCGAGCGGTCTAAGGCGCTGGATTTAGGCTCCAGTCTCTCTGGGGGCGTGGGTTCGAATCCCACCGCTGCCAGGACAGCCTTTTGGAAGGCTGCTGTGCCAGAACGCTGCGTGCACATGAAAATTCTGGTGCTTTTGCTTTCCTTTCTTTTTAGCCAAGCCAGTCCCAGTCTCTGCTCCTTTCTAATACAGACACCCTGTTGAAGTAGTGACACCATTAATTTACAATCATAGTGAAGTTACTTCAAAACAGGGAAAAGAACTCGAATAAAATAATAGCGAAAAGCAATAAGTAGTCTAAAAGAATGGAAACAGCCAATGTCACCCGTTGAAAGTTTTTGGTGAAAGAAAATTAGGAAAAAATGATTTGGAGTATACCGGCTAATACACAGCTGGCTGCCTTTTTCAGGACAGCCCCAAAGGCCCTGATTAGCGAATTCAAGTGTGCTTGATCAGAGAAGGACTTGCAATTCGCAGTAAGGTGGGCCTCCAAGAGTAGGACTGTGAGAAGCAGGCCTCTACCGTGGACAATTTCAAGCTGTTAGCTTGTGGCGAAGCACGACAAAGGAAAAAGGTGGTGGAAAGATGCCTCACGGGGTAGCGTGGCCGAGCGGTCCAAGGCGCTGGATTAAGGCTCCAGTCTCTTCGGAGGCGTGGGTTCGAATCCCACCGCTGTCTTCTTGGAATACTGCGATGGCCGAGCAAAGAGCTGTCCTTTGCTGCACTCGACGGGTTTAGCGAAAAAGCAAGACTTTGGATTACTTAGTTCTGCTCCTGTGCCTTCCTCTGTGGTTTACTGACTACTTAAGGTTTCGTTGCTGACGATTTGAGTCAATCCCAGGGATCAATCCCAGGTTGGCCGCACTCAACGGGTTTAGAGAAAAAGCTCAACGGCCGGCGTGACCGCTATTTCTTGAAGGTGGAAGGGCAGAAAAGGGCCCACAAGCAACACAGCCTCAAGCGCTTAGGATCAGGTTTGTCTTCAGCAAAAAGGATTAGACTGCAGCTTTTTTAGCAAAGTCTGCATCGGGGTAGCCTTTCCACCGGTCGAAGCGACCCTTGGAACACTGACCCACAGGGTAGCGTGGCCGAGCGGTCCAAGGCGCTGGATTAAGGCTCCAGTCTCTTCGGAGGCGTGGGTTCGAATCCCACCGCTGCCAGGGCAGTCTTCTTGGAATACTGCGATGGCCGAGCAAAGAGCTGTCCTTAGCTGCACTCGATGGGTTTAGCGAAAAAGCAAGACTTTGGATTACTTAGTTCTGCTCCTCTGTGGTTTACTGACTACTTAAGGTTTCGTTGCTGACGATTTGAGTCAATCCTGTGTTGATCTTTTCTTCCAAACTCATCCCAGGTTGGCCGCACTCAACGGGTTTAGAGAAAAAGCTCAACGGCCGGCGTGACCGCTATTTCTTGAAGGTGGAAGGGCAGAAAAGGGCCCACAAAGGGCTGTCAGCCAGAACGGTGCGTGCACATGAAAATTCAGGTGCTTTTGCTTTACTTTCTTTTTAGCCAAGCCAGTCCCAGTCTCTGCTCCTTTCTAATACAGGCACCCTGTTGAAGTAGTGACACCATTAATTTACAATCATAGTGAAGTTACTTCAAAACAGGAAAAAGAACTCGAATAAAATAATAGCGAAAAGCAATAAGTAGTCTAAAAGAATGGAAACAGCCAATGTCACCCGTTGAAAGTTTTTGGTGAAAGAAAATTTGGAAAAAATGATTTGGAGTATACCGACTAATACACAGCTGGCTGCCTTTTCAGGACAGCCCCAAAGGCCCTGATTAGCGAATTCAGGTGTGCTTGATCAGAGAAGGACTTGCAATTCGCAGGAAGGTGGGCCTCCAGGAGTAGGACTGCGAGAAGCAGGCCTCTACCGTGGAGAATTTCAAGGCGTTAGCTTGTGGCGAAGCACGACAAAGGAAAAAGGTGGTGGAAAGAGGCCTCACGGGGTAGCGTGGCCGAGCGGTCCAAGGCGCTGGATTAAGGCTCCAGTCTCTTCGGAGGCGTGGGTTCGAATCCCACCGCTGCCAGGGCAATCTTTTTGGAATACTCTTGTGGCTGAGATGGCCAGCAAAGAGCTGTCCTTAGAGCTAAAGAGCTAAACACGACGGGTTTAGCGAAGAAGCAAGACAGCAACACAGCCTCAAGCGCTTAGGATCAGGTTTGTCTTCAGCAAAAAGGATTAGACTGCAGCTTTTTTAGCAAAGTTTGCATCGGGGTAGCCTTTCCACCGGTCGAAGCGACCCTTGGAACACTGACCCACAGGGTAGCGTGGCCGAGCGGTCTAAGGCGCTGGATTTAGGCTCCAGTCTCTCTGGGGGCGTGGGTTCGAATCCCACCGCTGCCAGGACAGCCTTTTGGAAGGCTGCTGTGCCAGAACGCTGCGTGCACATGAAAATTCTGGTGCTTTTGCTTTCCTTTCTTTTTAGCCAAGCCAGTCCCAGTCTCTGCTCCTTTCTAATACAGGCACCCTGTTGAAGTAGTGACACCATTAATTTACAATCATAGTGAAGTTACTTCAAAACAGGGAAAAGAACTCGAATAAAATAATAGCGAAAAGCAATAAGTAGTCTAAAAGAATGGAAACAGCCAATGTCACCCGTTGAAAGTTTTTGGTGAAAGAAAATTTGGAAAAAATGATTTGGAGTATACCGGCTAATACACAGCTGGCTGCCTTTTTCAGGACAGCCCCAAAGGCCCTGATTAGCGAATTCAAGTGTGCTTGATCAGAGAAGGACTTGCAATTCGCAGTAAGGTGGGCCTCCAAGAGTAGGACTGTGAGAAGCAGGCCTCTACCGTGGACAATTTCAAGCCGTTAGCTTGTGGCGAAGCACGACAAAGGAAAAGAGGCCTCACGGGGTAGCGTGGCCGAGCGGTCCAAGGCGCTGGATTAAGGCTCCAGTCTCTTCGGAGGCGTGGGTTCGAATCCCACCGCTGCCAGGGCAATCTTTTTGGAATACTCTTGTGGCTGAGATGGCCAGCAAAGAGCTGTCCTTGGCCGCACACGACGGGTTTAGCGAAGAAGCAAGACAGCAACACAGCTTCAAGCGCTTAGGATCAGGTTTGTCTTCAGCAAAAAGGATTAGACTGCAGCTTTTTTAGCAAAGTCTGCATCGGGGTAGCCTTTCCACCGGTCGAAGCGACCCTTGGAACACTGACCCACAGGGTAGCGTGGCCGAGCGGTCCAAGGCGCTGGATTAAGGCTCCAGTCTCTTCGGAGGCGTGGGTTCGAATCCCACCGCTGCCAGGGCAGTCTTCTTGGAATACTGCGATGGCCGAGCAAAGAGCTGTCCTTAGCTGCACTCGATGGGTTTAGCGAAAAAGCAAGACTTTGGATTACTTAGTTCTGCTCCTGTGTGGTTTACTGACTACTTAAGGTTTCGTTGCTGACGATTTGAGTCAATCCTGTGTTGATCTTTTCTTCCAAACTCATCCCAGGTTGACCGCACTCAACGGGTGTAGAGAAAAAGCTCCACGGCCGGCGTGACCGCAATTTTTTGAAGGTGGAAGGGCAGAAAAGGGCCCACAAAGGGCTGTCAGCCAGAACGCTGCGTGCACATGAAAATTCAGGTGCTTTTGCTTTACTTTCTTTTTAGCCAAGCCAGTCCCAGTCTCTGCTCCTTTCTAATACAGGCACCCTGTTGAAGTAGTGACACCATTAATTTACAATCATAGTGAAGTTACTTCAAAACAGGAAAAAGAACTCGAATAAAATAATAGCGAAAAGCAATAAGTAGTCTAAAAGAATGGAAACAGCCAATGTCACCTGTTGAAAGTTTTTGGTGAAAGAAAATTTGGAAAAAATGATTTGGAGTATACCGGCTAATACACAGCTGGCTGCCTTTTTCAGGACAGCCCCAAAGGCCCTGATTAGCGAATTCAAGTGTGCTTGATCAGAGAAGGACTTGCAATTCGCAGTAAGGTGGGCCTCCAAGAGTAGGACTGTGAGAAGCAGGCCTCTACCGTGGACAATTTCAAGCCGTTAGCTTGTGGCGAAGCACGACAAAGGAAAAAGGTGGTGGAAAGATGCCTCTCAGGGTAGCGTGGCCGAGCGGTCCAAGGCGCTGGATTAAGGCTCCAGTCTCTTCGGAGGCGTGGGTTCGAATCCCACCGCTGCCAGGGCAGTCTTCTTGGAATACTGCGATGGCCGAGCAAAGAGCTGTCCTTTGCTGCACTCGACGGGTTTAGCGAAAAAGCAAGACTTTGGATTACTTAGTTCTGCTCCTGTGCCTTCCTCTGTGGTTTACTGACTACTTAAGGTTTCGTTGCTGACGATTTGAGTCAATCCTGTGTTGATCTTTTCTTCCAAACTCATCCCAGGTTGGCCGCACTCAACGGGTTTAGAGAAAAAGCTCAACGGCCGGCGTGACCGCTATTTCTTGAAGGTGGAAGGGCAGAAAAGGGCCCACAAAGGGCTGTCAGCCAGAACGCTGCGTGCACATGAAAATTCAGGTGCTTTTGCTTTACTTTCTTTTTAGCCAAGCCAGTCCCAGTCTCTGCTCCTTTCTAATACAGGCACCCTGTTGAAGTAGTGACACCATTAATTTACAATCATAGTGAAGTTACTTCAAAACAGGAAAAAGAACTCGAATAAAATAATAGCGAAAAGCAATAAGTAGTCTAAAAGAATGGAAACAGCCAATGTCACCCGTTGAAAGTTTTTGGTGAAAGAAAATTTGGAAAAAATGATTTGGAGTATACCGGCTAATACACAGCTGGCTGCCTTTTTCAGGACAGCCCCAAAGGCCCTGATTAGCGAATTCAGGTGTGCTTGATCAGAGAAGGACTTGCAATTCGCAGGAAGGTGGGCCTCCAGGAGTAGGACTGCGAGAAGCAGGCCTCTACTGTGGAGAATTTCAAGGCGTTAGCTTGTGGCGAAGCACGACAAAGAAAAAAGGTGGTGGAAAGAGGCCTCACGGGGTAGCGTGGCCGAGCGGTCCAAGGCGCTGGATTAAGGCTCCAGTCTCTTCGGAGGCGTGGGTTCGAATCCCACCGCTGCCAGGGCAATCTTTTTGGAATACTCTTGTGGCTGAGATGGCCAGCAAAGAGCTGTCCTTAGAGCTAAAGAGCTAAACACGACGGGTTTAGCGAAGAAGCAAGACAGCAACACAGCCTCAAGCGCTTAGGATCAGGTTTGTCTTCAGCAAAAAGGATTAGACTGCAGCTTTTTTAGCAAAGTTTGCATCGGGGTAGCCTTTCCACCGGTCGAAGCGACCCTTGGAACACTGACCCACAGGGTAGCGTGGCCGAGCGGTCTAAGGCGCTGGATTTAGGCTCCAGTCTCTCTGGGGGCGTGGGTTCGAATCCCACCGCTGCCAGGACAGCCTTTTGGAAGGCTGCTGTGCCAGAACGCTGCGTGCACATGAAAATTCTGGTGCTTTTGCTTTCCTTTCTTTTTAGCCAAGCCAGTCCCAGTCTCTGCTCCTTTCTAATACAGACACCCTGTTGAAGTAGTGACACCATTAATTTACAATCATAGTGAAGTTACTTCAAAACAGGGAAAAGAACTCGAATAAAACAATAGCGAAAAGCAATAAGTAGTCTAAAAGAATGGAAACAGCCAATGTCACCCGTTGAAAGTTTTTGGTGAAAGAAAATTAGGAAAAAATGATTTGGAGTATACCGGCTAATACACAGCTGGCTGCCTTTTTCAGGACAGCCCCAAAGGCCCTGATTAGCGAATTCAAGTGTGCTTGATCAGAGAAGGACTTGCAATTCGCAGTAAGGTGGGCCTCCAAGAGTAGGACTGTGAGAAGCAGGCCTCTACCGTGGACAATTTCAAGCTGTTAGCTTGTGGCGAAGCACGACAAAGGAAAAAGGTGGTGGAAAGATGCCTCACGGGGTAGCGTGGCCGAGCGGTCCAAGGCGCTGGATTAAGGCTCCAGTCTCTTCGGAGGCGTGGGTTCGAATCCCACCGCTGCCAGGGCAATATTTTTGGAATACTCTTGTGGCTGAGATGGCCAGCAAAGAGCTGTCCTTGGCCGCACACGACGGGTTTAGCGAAGAAGCAAGACAGCAACACAGCCTCAAGCGCTTAGGATCAGGTTTGTCTTCAGCAAAAAGGATTAGACTGCAGCTTTTTCAGCAAAGTCTGCATCGGGGTAGCCTTTCCACCGGTCGAAGCGACCCTTGGAACACTGACCCACAGGGTAGCGTGGCCGAGCGGTCCAAGGCGCTGGATTAAGGCTCCAGTCTCTTCGGAGGCGTGGGTTCGAATCCCACTGCTGCCAGGGCAGTCTTCTTGGAATACTGCGATGACCGAGCAAAGAGCTGTCCTTAGCTGCACTCGATGGGTTTAGCGAAAAAGCAAGACTTTGGATTACTTAGTTCTGCTCCTGTGTGGTTTACTGACTACTTTTAGGTTTCGTTGCTGACGATTTGAGTCAATCCTGTGTTGATCTTTTCTTCCAAACTCATCCCAGGTTGGCCGCACTCAACGGGTTTAGAGAAAAAGCTCAACGGCCGGCGTGACCGCTATTTCTTGAAGGTGGAAGGGCAGAAAAGGGCCCACAAAGGGCTGTCAGCCAGAACGCTGCGTGCACATGAAAATTCAGGTGCTTTTGCTTTACTTTCTTTTTAGCCAAGCTTGTCCCAGTCTCTGCTCCTTTCTAATACAGGCACCCTGTTGAAGTAGTGACACCATTAATTTACAATCATAGTGAAGTTACTTCAAAACAGGAAAAAGAACTCGAATAAAATAATAGCGAAAAGCAATAAGTAGTCTAAAAGAATGGAAACAGCCAATGTCACCCGTTGAAAGTTTTTGGTGAAAGAAAATTTGGAAAAAATGATTTGGAGTATAACGGCTAATACACAGCTGGCTGCCTTTTTCAGGACAGCCCCAAAGGCCCTGATTAGCGAATTCAGGTGTGCTTGATCAGAGAAGGACTTGCAATTCGCAGGAAGGTGGGCCTCCAGGAGTAGGACTGCGAGAAGCAGGCCTCTACCGTGGAGAATTTCAAGGCGTTAGCTTGTGGCGAAGCACGACAAAGGAAAAAGGTGGTGGAAAAAGGCCTCATGGGGTAGCGTGGCCGAGCGGTCCAAGGCGCTGGATTAAGGCTCCAGTCTCTTCGGAGGCGTGGGTTCGAATCCCACCGCTGCCAGGGCAATCTTTTTGGAATACTCTTGTGGCTGAGATGGCCAGCAAAGAGCTGTCCTTAGAGCTAAAGAGCTAAACACGACGGGTTTAGCGAAGAAGCAAGACAGCAACACAGCCTCAAGCGCTTAGGATCAGGTTTGTCTTCAGCAAAAAGGATTAGACTGCAGCTTTTTTAGCAAAGTTTGCATCGGGGTAGCCTTTCCACCGGTCGAAGCGACCCTTGGAACACTGACCCACAGGGTAGCGTGGCCGAGCGGTCTAAGGCGCTGGATTTAGGCTCCAGTCTCTCTGGGGGCGTGGGTTCGAATCCCACCGCTGCCAGGACAGCCTTTTGGAAGGCTGCTGTGCCAGAACGCTGCGTGCACATGAAAATTCTGGTGCTTTTGCTTTCCTTTCTTTTTAGCCAAGCCAGTCCCAGTCTCTGCTCCTTTCTAATACAGACACCCTGTTGAAGTAGTGACACCATTAATTTACAATCATAGTGAAGTTACTTCAAAACAGGGAAAAGAACTCGAATAAAATAATAGCGAAAAGCAATAAGTAGTCTAAAAGAATGGAAACAGCCAATGTCACCCGTTGAAAGTTTTTGGTGAAAGAAAATTAGGAAAAAATGATTTGGAGTATACCGGCTAATACACAGCTGGCTGCCTTTTTCAGGACAGCCCCAAAGGCCCTGATTAGCGAATTCAAGTGTGCTTGATCAGAGAAGGACTTGCAATTCGCAGTAAGGTGGGCCTCCAAGAGTAGGACTGTGAGAAGCAGGCCTCTACCGTGGACAATTTCAAGCCGTTAGCTTGTGGCGAAGCACGACAAAGGAAAAAGGTGGTGGAAAGATGCCTCACGGGGTAGCGTGGCCGAGCGGTCCAAGGCGCTGGATTAAGGCTCCAGTCTCTTCGGAGGCGTGGGTTCGAATCCCACCGCTGTCTACTTGGAATACTGCGATGGCCGAGCAAAGAGCTGTCCTTTGCTGCACTCGACGGGTTTAGCGAAAAAGCAAGACTTTGGATTACTTAGTTCTGCTCCTGTGCCTTCCTCTGTGGTTTACTGACTACTTAAGGTTTCGTTGCTGACGATTTGAGTCAATCCTGTGTTGATCTTTTCTTCCAAACTCATCCCAGGTTGGCCGCACTCAACGGGTTTAGAGAAAAAGCTCAACGGCCGGCGTGACCGCTATTTCTTGAAGGTGGAAGGGCAGAAAAGGGCCCACAAAGGGCTGTCAGCCAGAACGCTGCATGCACATGAAAATTCAGGTGCTTTTGCTTTACTTTCTTTTTAGCCAAGCCAGTCCCAGTCTCTGCTCCTTTCTAATACAGGCACCCTGTTGAAGTAGTGACACCATTAATTTACAATCATAGTGAAGTTACTTCAAAACAGGAAAAAGAACTCGAATAAAATAATAGCGAAAAGCAATAAGTAGTCTAAAAGAATGGAAACAGCCAATGTCACCCGTTGAAAGTTTTTGGTGAAAGAAAATTTGGAAAAAATGATTTGGAGTATACCGGCTAATACACAGCTGGCTGCCTTTTCAGGACAGCCCCAAAGGCCCTGATTAGCGAATTCAGGTGTGCTTGATCAGAGAAGGACTTTCAATTCGCAGGAAGGTGGGCCTCCAGGAGTAGGACTGCGAGAAGCAGGCCTCTACCGTGGAGAATTTCAAGGCGTTAGCTTGTGGCGAAGCACGACAAAGGAAAAAGGTGGTGGAAAGAGGCCTCACGGGGTAGCGTGGCCGAGCGGTCCAAGGCCCTGGATTAAGGCTCCAGTCTCTTCGGAGGCGTGGGTTCGAATCCCACCGCTGCCAGGGCAATCTTTTTGGAATACTCTTGTGGCTGAGATGGCCAGCAAAGAGCTGTCCTTGGCCGCACACGACGTGGCCGAGCGGTCCAAGGCGCTGGATTAAGGCTCCAGTCTCTTCGGAGGCGTGGGTTCGAATCCCACCGCTGCCAGGGCAGTCTTCTTGGAATACTGCGATGGCCGAGCAAAGAGCTGTCCTTTGCTGCACTCGACGGGTTTAGCGAAAAAGCAAGACTTTGGATTACTTAGTTCTGCTCCTGTGCCTTCCTCTGTGGTTTACTGACTACTTAAGGTTTCGTTGCTGACGATTTGAGTCAATCCTGTGTTGATCTTTTCTTCCAAACTCATCCCAGGTTGGCCGCACTCAACGGGTTTAGAGAAAAAGCTCAACGGCCGGCGTGACCGCTATTTCTTGAAGGTGGAAGGGCAGAAAAGGGCCCACAAAGGGCTGTCAGCCAGAACGCTGCATGCACATGAAAATTCAGGTGCTTTTGCTTTACTTTCTTTTTAGCCAAGCCAGTCCCAGTCTCTGCTCCTTTCTAATACAGGCACCCTGTTGAAGTAGTGACACCATTAATTTACAATCATAGTGAAGTTACTTCAAAACAGGAAAAAGAACTCGAATAAAATAATAGCGAAAAGCAATAAGTAGTCTAAAAGAATGGAAACAGCCAATGTCACCCGTTGAAAGTTTTTGGTGAAAGAAAATTTGGAAAAAATGATTTGGAGTATACCGGCTAATACACAGCTGGCTGCCTTTTCAGGACAGCCCCAAAGGCCCTGATTAGCGAATTCAGGTGTGCTTGATCAGAGAAGGACTTTCAATTCGCAGGAAGGTGGGCCTCCAGGAGTAGGACTGCGAGAAGCAGGCCTCTACCGTGGAGAATTTCAAGGCGTTAGCTTGTGGCGAAGCACGACAAAGGAAAAAGGTGGTGGAAAGAGGCCTCACGGGGTAGCGTGGCCGAGCGGTCCAAGGCCCTGGATTAAGGCTCCAGTCTCTTCGGAGGCGTGGGTTCGAATCCCACCGCTGCCAGGGCAATCTTTTTGGAATACTCTTGTGGCTGAGATGGCCAGCAAAGAGCTGTCCTTGGCCGCACACGACGTGGCCGAGCGGTCCAAGGCGCTGGATTAAGGCTCCAGTCTCTTCGGAGGCGTGGGTTCGAATCCCACCGCTGCCAGGGCAGTCTTCTTGGAATACTGCGATGGCCGAGCAAAGAGCTGTCCTTAGCTGCAATCGATGGGTTTAGCGAAAAAGCAAGACTTTGGATTACTTAGTTCTGCTCCTGTGTGGTTTACTGACTACTTAAGGTTTCGTTGCTGACGATTTGAGTCAATCCTGTGTTGATCTTTTCTTCCAAACTCATCCCAGGTTGACCGCACTCAACGGGTGTAGAGAAAAAGCTCCACGGCCGGCGTGACCGCAATTTTTTGAAGGTGGAAGGGCAGAAAAGGGCCCACAAAGGGCTGTCAGCCAGAACGCTGCGTGCACATGAAAATTCAGGTGCTTTTGCTTTACTTTCTTTTTAGCCAAGCCAGTCCCAGTCTCTGCTCCTTTCTAATACAGGCACCCTGTTGAAGTAGTGACACCATTAATTTACAATCATAGTGAAGTTACTTCAAAACAGGAAAAAGAACTCGAATAAAATAATAGCGAAAAGCAATAAGTAGTCTAAAAGAATGGAAACAGCCAATGTCACCTGTTGAAAGTTTTTGGTGAAAGAAAATTTGGAAAAAATGATTTGGAGTATACCGGCTAATACACAGCTGGCTGCCTTTTTCAGGACAGCCCCAAAGGCCCTGATTAGCGAATTCAAGTGTGCTTGATCAGAGAAGGACTTGCAATTCGCAGTAAGGTGGGCCTCCAAGAGTAGGACTGTGAGAAGCAGGCCTCTACCGTGGACAATTTCAAGCCGTTAGCTTGTGGCGAAGCACGACAAAGGAAAAAGGTGGTGGAAAGATGCCTCACGGGGTAGCGTGGCCGAGCGGTCCAAGGCGCTGGATTAAGGCTCCAGTCTCTTCGGAGGCGTGGGTTCGAATCCCACCGCTGTCTACTTGGAATACTGCGATGGCCGAGCAAAGAGCTGTCCTTTGCTGCACTCGACGGGTTTAGCGAAAAAGCAAGACTTTGGATTACTTAGTTCTGCTCCTGTGCCTTCCTCTGTGGTTTACTGACTACTTAAGGTTTCGTTGCTGACGATTTGAGTCAATCCTGTGTTGATCTTTTCTTCCAAACTCATCCCAGGTTGGCCGCACTCAACGGGTTTAGAGAAAAAGCTCAACGGCCGGCGTGACCGCTATTTCTTGAAGGTGGAAGGGCAGAAAAGGGCCCACAAAGGGCTGTCAGCCAGAACGCTGCATGCACATGAAAATTCAGGTGCTTTTGCTTTACTTTCTTTTTAGCCAAGCCAGTCCCAGTCTCTGCTCCTTTCTAATACAGGCACCCTGTTGAAGTAGTGACACCATTAATTTACAATCATAGTGAAGTTACTTCAAAACAGGAAAAAGAACTCGAATAAAATAATAGCGAAAAGCAATAAGTAGTCTAAAAGAATGGAAACAGCCAATGTCACCCGTTGAAAGTTTTTGGTGAAAGAAAATTTGGAAAAAATGATTTGGAGTATACCGGCTAATACACAGCTGGCTGCCTTTTCAGGACAGCCCCAAAGGCCCTGATTAGCGAATTCAGGTGTGCTTGATCAGAGAAGGACTTTCAATTCGCAGGAAGGTGGGCCTCCAGGAGTAGGACTGCGAGAAGCAGGCCTCTACCGTGGAGAATTTCAAGGCGTTAGCTTGTGGCGAAGCACGACAAAGGAAAAAGGTGGTGGAAAGAGGCCTCACGGGGTAGCGTGGCCGAGCGGTCCAAGGCCCTGGATTAAGGCTCCAGTCTCTTCGGAGGCGTGGGTTCGAATCCCACCGCTGCCAGGGCAATCTTTTTGGAATACTCTTGTGGCTGAGATGGCCAGCAAAGAGCTGTCCTTGGCCGCACACGACGTGGCCGAGCGGTCCAAGGCGCTGGATTAAGGCTCCAGTCTCTTCGGAGGCGTGGGTTCGAATCCCACCGCTGCCAGGGCAGTCTTCTTGGAATACTGCGATGGCCGAGCAAAGAGCTGTCCTTTGCTGCACTCGACGGGTTTAGCGAAAAAGCAAGACTTTGGATTACTTAGTTCTGCTCCTGTGCCTTCCTCTGTGGTTTACTGACTACTTAAGGTTTCGTTGCTGACGATTTGAGTCAATCCTGTGTTGATCTTTTCTTCCAAACTCATCCCAGGTTGGCCGCACTCAACGGGTTTAGAGAAAAAGCTCAACGGCCGGCGTGACCGCTATTTCTTGAAGGTGGAAGGGCAGAAAAGGGCCCACAAAGGGCTGTCAGCCAGAACGCTGCATGCACATGAAAATTCAGGTGCTTTTGCTTTACTTTCTTTTTAGCCAAGCCAGTCCCAGTCTCTGCTCCTTTCTAATACAGGCACCCTGTTGAAGTAGTGACACCATTAATTTACAATCATAGTGAAGTTACTTCAAAACAGGAAAAAGAACTCGAATAAAATAATAGCGAAAAGCAATAAGTAGTCTAAAAGAATGGAAACAGCCAATGTCACCCGTTGAAAGTTTTTGGTGAAAGAAAATTTGGAAAAAATGATTTGGAGTATACCGGCTAATACACAGCTGGCTGCCTTTTCAGGACAGCCCCAAAGGCCCTGATTAGCGAATTCAGGTGTGCTTGATCAGAGAAGGACTTTCAATTCGCAGGAAGGTGGGCCTCCAGGAGTAGGACTGCGAGAAGCAGGCCTCTACCGTGGAGAATTTCAAGGCGTTAGCTTGTGGCGAAGCACGACAAAGGAAAAAGGTGGTGGAAAGAGGCCTCACGGGGTAGCGTGGCCGAGCGGTCCAAGGCCCTGGATTAAGGCTCCAGTCTCTTCGGAGGCGTGGGTTCGAATCCCACCGCTGCCAGGGCAATCTTTTTGGAATACTCTTGTGGCTGAGATGGCCAGCAAAGAGCTGTCCTTGGCCGCACACGACGGGTTTAGCGAAGAAGCAAGACAGCAACACAGCCTCAAGCGCTTAGGATCAGGTTTGTCTTCAGCAAAAAGGATTAGACTGCAGCTTTTTTAGCAAAGTCTGCATCGGGGTAGCCTTTCCACCGGTCGAAGCGACCCTTGGAACACTGACCCACAGGGTAGCGTGGCCGAGCGGTCTAAGGCGCTGGATTTAGGCTCCAGTCTCTCTGGGGGCGTGGGTTCGAATCCCACCGCTGCCAGGACAGCCTTTTGGAAGGCTGCTGTGCCAGAACGCTGCGTGCACATGAAAATTCTGGTGCTTTTGCTTTCCTTTCTTTTTAGCCAAGCCAGTCCCAGTCTCTGCTCCTTTCTAATACAGGCACCCTGTTGAAGTAGTGACACCATTAATTTACAATCATAGTGAAGTTACTTCAAAACAGGGAAAAGAACTCGAATAAAATAATAGCGAAAAGCAATAAGTAGTCTAAAAGAATGGAAACAGCCAATGTCACCCGTTGAAAGTTTTTGGTGAAAGAAAATTTGGAAAAAATGATTTGGAGTATACCGGCTAATACACAGCTGGCTGCCTTTTTCAGGACAGCCCCAAAGGCCCTGATTAGCGAATTCAAGTGTGCTTGATCAGAGAAGGACTTGCAATTCGCAGTAAGGTGGGCCTCCAAGAGTAGGACTGTGAGAAGCAGGCCTCTACCGTGGACAATTTCAAGCTGTTAGCTTGTGGCGAAGCACGACAAAGGAAAAAGGTGGTGGAAAGATGCCTCACGGGGTAGCGTGGCCGAGCGGTCCAAGGCGCTGGATTAAGGCTCCAGTCTCTTCGGAGGCGTGGGTTCGAATCCCACCGCTGTCTTCTTGGAATACTGCGATGGCCGAGCAAAGAGCTGTCCTTTGCTGCACTCGACGGGTTTAGCGAAAAAGCAAGACTTTGGATTACTTAGTTCTGCTCCTGTGCCTTCTTCTGTGGTTTACTGACTACTTAAGGTTTCGTTGCTGACGATTTGAGTCAATCCCAGGGATCAATCCCAGGTTGGCCGCACTCAACGGGTTTAGAGAAAAAGCTCAACGGCCGGCGTGACCGCTATTTCTTGAAGGTGGAAGGGCAGAAAAGGGCCCACAAGCAACACAGCCTCAAGCGCTTAGGATCAGGTTTGTCTTCAGCAAAAAGGATTAGACTGCAGCTTTTTTAGCAAAGTCTGCATCGGGGTAGCCTTTCCACCGGTCGAAGCGACCCTTGGAACACTGACCCACAGGGTAGCGTGGCCGAGCGGTCCAAGGCACTGGATTAAGGCTCCAGTCTCTTCGGAGGCGTGGGTTCGAATCCCACCGCTGCCAGGGCAGTCTTCTTGGAATACTGCGATGGCCGAGCAAAGAGCTGTCCTTAGCTGCACTCGATGGGTTTAGCGAAAAAGCAAGACTTTGGATTACTTAGTTCTGCTTCTCTGTGGTTTACTGACTACTTAAGGTTTCGTTGCTGACGATTTGAGTCAATCCTGTGTTGATCTTTTCTTCCAAACTCATCCCAGGTTGGCCGCACTCAACGGGTTTAGAGAAAAAGCTCAACGGCCGGCGTGACCGCTATTTCTTGAAGGTGGAAGGGCAGAAAAGGGCCCACAAAGGGCTGTCAGCCAGAACGGTGCGTGCACATGAAAATTCAGGTGCTTTTGCTTTACTTTCTTTTTAGCCAAGCCAGTCCCAGTCTCTGCTCCTTTCTAATACAGGCACCCTGTTGAAGTAGTGACACCATTAATTTACAATCATAGTGAAGTTACTTCAAAACAGGAAAAAGAACTCGAATAAAATAATAGCGAAAAGCAATAAGTAGTCTAAAAGAATGGAAACAGCCAATGTCACCCGTTGAAAGTTTTTGGTGAAAGAAAATTTGGAAAAAATGATTTGGAGTATACCGGCTAATACACAGCTGGCTGCCTTTTTCAGGACAGCCCCAAAGGCCCTGATTAGCGAATTCAAGTGTGCTTGATCAGAGAAGGACTTGCAATTCGCAGTAAGGTGGGCCTCCAAGAGTAGGACTGTGAGAAGCAGGCCTCTACCGTGGACAATTTCAAGCCGTTAGCTTGTGGCGAAGCACGACAAAGGAAAAGAGGCCTCACGGGGTAGCGTGGCCGAGCGGTCCAAGGCGCTGGATTAAGGCTCCAGTCTCTTCGGAGGCGTGGGTTCGAATCCCACCGCTGCCAGGGCAATCTTTTTGGAATACTCTTGTGGCTGAGATGGCCAGCAAAGAGCTGTCCTTGGCCGCACACGACGGGTTTAGCGAAGAAGCAAGACAGCAACACAGCTTCAAGCGCTTAGGATCAGGTTTGTCTTCAGCAAAAAGGATTAGACTGCAGCTTTTTTAGCAAAGTCTGCATCGGGGTAGCCTTTCCACCGGTCGAAGCGACCCTTGGAACACTGACCCACAGGGTAGCGTGGCCGAGCGGTCCAAGGCGCTGGATTAAGGCTCCAGTCTCTTCGGAGGCGTGGGTTCGAATCCCACCGCTGCCAGGGCAGTCTTCTTGGAATACTGCGATGGCCGAGCAAAGAGCTGTCCTTAGCTGCACTCGATGGGTTTAGCGAAAAAGCAAGACTTTGGATTACTTAGTTCTGCTCCTGTGTGGTTTACTGACTACTTAAGGTTTCGTTGCTGACGATTTGAGTCAATCCTGTGTTGATCTTTTCTTCCAAACTCATCCCAGGTTGACCGCACTCAACGGGTGTAGAGAAAAAGCTCCACGGCCGGCGTGACCGCAATTTTTTGAAGGTGGAAGGGCAGAAAAGGGCCCACAAAGGGCTGTCAGCCAGAACGCTGCGTGCACATGAAAATTCAGGTGCTTTTGCTTTACTTTCTTTTTAGCCAAGCCAGTCCCAGTCTCTGCTCCTTTCTAATACAGGCACCCTGTTGAAGTAGTGACACCATTAATTTACAATCATAGTGAAGTTACTTCAAAACAGGAAAAAGAACTCGAATAAAATAATAGCGAAAAGCAATAAGTAGTCTAAAAGAATGGAAACAGCCAATGTCACCTGTTGAAAGTTTTTGGTGAAAGAAAATTTGGAAAAAATGATTTGGAGTATACCGGCTAATACACAGCTGGCTGCCTTTTTCAGGACAGCCCCAAAGGCCCTGATTAGCGAATTCAAGTGTGCTTGATCAGAGAAGGACTTGCAATTCGCAGTAAGGTGGGCCTCCAAGAGTAGGACTGTGAGAAGCAGGCCTCTACCGTGGACAATTTCAAGCCGTTAGCTTGTGGCGAAGCACGACAAAGGAAAAAGGTGGTGGAAAGATGCCTCTCAGGGTAGCGTGGCCGAGCGGTCCAAGGCGCTGGATTAAGGCTCCAGTCTCTTCGGAGGCGTGGGTTCGAATCCCACCGCTGCCAGGGCAGTCTTCTTGGAATACTGCGATGGCCGAGCAAAGAGCTGTCCTTTGCTGCACTCGACGGGTTTAGCGAAAAAGCAAGACTTTGGATTACTTAGTTCTGCTCCTGTGCCTTCCTCTGTGGTTTACTGACTACTTAAGGTTTCGTTGCTGACGATTTGAGTCAATCCTGTGTTGATCTTTTCTTCCAAACTCATCCCAGGTTGGCCGCACTCAACGGGTTTAGAGAAAAAGCTCAACGGCCGGCGTGACCGCTATTTCTTGAAGGTGGAAGGGCAGAAAAGGGCCCACAAAGGGCTGTCAGCCAGAACGCTGCGTGCACATGAAAATTCAGGTGCTTTTGCTTTACTTTCTTTTTAGCCAAGCCAGTCCCAGTCTCTGCTCCTTTCTAATACAGGCACCCTGTTGAAGTAGTGACACCATTAATTTACAATCATAGTGAAGTTACTTCAAAACAGGAAAAAGAACTCGAATAAAATAATAGCGAAAAGCAATAAGTAGTCTAAAAGAATGGAAACAGCCAATGTCACCCGTTGAAAGTTTTTGGTGAAAGAAAATTTGGAAAAAATGATTTGGAGTATACCGGCTAATACACAGCTGGCTGCCTTTTTCAGGACAGCCCCAAAGGCCCTGATTAGCGAATTCAGGTGTGCTTGATCAGAGAAGGACTTGCAATTCGCAGGAAGGTGGGCCTCCAGGAGTAGGACTGCGAGAAGCAGGCCTCTACTGTGGAGAATTTCAAGGCGTTAGCTTGTGGCGAAGCACGACAAAGAAAAAAGGTGGTGGAAAGAGGCCTCACGGGGTAGCGTGGCCGAGCGGTCCAAGGCGCTGGATTAAGGCTCCAGTCTCTTCGGAGGCGTGGGTTCGAATCCCACCGCTGCCAGGGCAATCTTTTTGGAATACTCTTGTGGCTGAGATGGCCAGCAAAGAGCTGTCCTTAGAGCTAAAGAGCTAAACACGACGGGTTTAGCGAAGAAGCAAGACAGCAACACAGCCTCAAGCGCTTAGGATCAGGTTTGTCTTCAGCAAAAAGGATTAGACTGCAGCTTTTTTAGCAAAGTTTGCATCGGGGTAGCCTTTCCACCGGTCGAAGCGACCCTTGGAACACTGACCCACAGGGTAGCGTGGCCGAGCGGTCTAAGGCGCTGGATTTAGGCTCCAGTCTCTCTGGGGGCGTGGGTTCGAATCCCACCGCTGCCAGGACAGCCTTTTGGAAGGCTGCTGTGCCAGAACGCTGCGTGCACATGAAAATTCTGGTGCTTTTGCTTTCCTTTCTTTTTAGCCAAGCCAGTCCCAGTCTCTGCTCCTTTCTAATACAGACACCCTGTTGAAGTAGTGACACCATTAATTTACAATCATAGTGAAGTTACTTCAAAACAGGGAAAAGAACTCGAATAAAACAATAGCGAAAAGCAATAAGTAGTCTAAAAGAATGGAAACAGCCAATGTCACCCGTTGAAAGTTTTTGGTGAAAGAAAATTAGGAAAAAATGATTTGGAGTATACCGGCTAATACACAGCTGGCTGCCTTTTTCAGGACAGCCCCAAAGGCCCTGATTAGCGAATTCAAGTGTGCTTGATCAGAGAAGGACTTGCAATTCGCAGTAAGGTGGGCCTCCAAGAGTAGGACTGTGAGAAGCAGGCCTCTACCGTGGACAATTTCAAGCTGTTAGCTTGTGGCGAAGCACGACAAAGGAAAAAGGTGGTGGAAAGATGCCTCACGGGGTAGCGTGGCCGAGCGGTCCAAGGCGCTGGATTAAGGCTCCAGTCTCTTCGGAGGCGTGGGTTCGAATCCCACCGCTGCCAGGGCAATATTTTTGGAATACTCTTGTGGCTGAGATGGCCAGCAAAGAGCTGTCCTTGGCCGCACACGACGGGTTTAGCGAAGAAGCAAGACAGCAACACAGCCTCAAGCGCTTAGGATCAGGTTTGTCTTCAGCAAAAAGGATTAGACTGCAGCTTTTTCAGCAAAGTCTGCATCGGGGTAGCCTTTCCACCGGTCGAAGCGACCCTTGGAACACTGACCCACAGGGTAGCGTGGCCGAGCGGTCCAAGGCGCTGGATTAAGGCTCCAGTCTCTTCGGAGGCGTGGGTTCGAATCCCACTGCTGCCAGGGCAGTCTTCTTGGAATACTGCGATGACCGAGCAAAGAGCTGTCCTTAGCTGCACTCGATGGGTTTAGCGAAAAAGCAAGACTTTGGATTACTTAGTTCTGCTCCTGTGTGGTTTACTGACTACTTTTAGGTTTCGTTGCTGACGATTTGAGTCAATCCTGTGTTGATCTTTTCTTCCAAACTCATCCCAGGTTGGCCGCACTCAACGGGTTTAGAGAAAAAGCTCAACGGCCGGCGTGACCGCTATTTCTTGAAGGTGGAAGGGCAGAAAAGGGCCCACAAAGGGCTGTCAGCCAGAACGCTGCGTGCACATGAAAATTCAGGTGCTTTTGCTTTACTTTCTTTTTAGCCAAGCTTGTCCCAGTCTCTGCTCCTTTCTAATACAGGCACCCTGTTGAAGTAGTGACACCATTAATTTACAATCATAGTGAAGTTACTTCAAAACAGGAAAAAGAACTCGAATAAAATAATAGCGAAAAGCAATAAGTAGTCTAAAAGAATGGAAACAGCCAATGTCACCCGTTGAAAGTTTTTGGTGAAAGAAAATTTGGAAAAAATGATTTGGAGTATAACGGCTAATACACAGCTGGCTGCCTTTTTCAGGACAGCCCCAAAGGCCCTGATTAGCGAATTCAGGTGTGCTTGATCAGAGAAGGACTTGCAATTCGCAGGAAGGTGGGCCTCCAGGAGTAGGACTGCGAGAAGCAGGCCTCTACCGTGGAGAATTTCAAGGCGTTAGCTTGTGGCGAAGCACGACAAAGGAAAAAGGTGGTGGAAAGAGGCCTCATGGGGTAGCGTGGCCGAGCGGTCCAAGGCGCTGGATTAAGGCTCCAGTCTCTTCGGAGGCGTGGGTTCGAATCCCACCGCTGCCAGGGCAATCTTTTTGGAATACTCTTGTGGCTGAGATGGCCAGCAAAGAGCTGTCCTTAGAGCTAAAGAGCTAAACACGACGGGTTTAGCGAAGAAGCAAGACAGCAACACAGCCTCAAGCGCTTAGGATCAGGTTTGTCTTCAGCAAAAAGGATTAGACTGCAGCTTTTTTAGCAAAGTTTGCATCGGGGTAGCCTTTCCACCGGTCGAAGCGACCCTTGGAACACTGACCCACAGGGTAGCGTGGCCGAGCGGTCTAAGGCGCTGGATTTAGGCTCCAGTCTCTCTGGGGGCGTGGGTTCGAATCCCACCGCTGCCAGGACAGCCTTTTGGAAGGCTGCTGTGCCAGAACGCTGCGTGCACATGAAAATTCTGGTGCTTTTGCTTTCCTTTCTTTTTAGCCAAGCCAGTCCCAGTCTCTGCTCCTTTCTAATACAGACACCCTGTTGAAGTAGTGACACCATTAATTTACAATCATAGTGAAGTTACTTCAAAACAGGGAAAAGAACTCGAATAAAATAATAGCGAAAAGCAATAAGTAGTCTAAAAGAATGGAAACAGCCAATGTCACCCGTTGAAAGTTTTTGGTGAAAGAAAATTAGGAAAAAATGATTTGGAGTATACCGGCTAATACACAGCTGGCTGCCTTTTTCAGGACAGCCCCAAAGGCCCTGATTAGCGAATTCAAGTGTGCTTGATCAGAGAAGGACTTGCAATTCGCAGTAAGGTGGGCCTCCAAGAGTAGGACTGTGAGAAGCAGGCCTCTACCGTGGACAATTTCAAGCCGTTAGCTTGTGGCGAAGCACGACAAAGGAAAAAGGTGGTGGAAAGATGCCTCACGGGGTAGCGTGGCCGAGCGGTCCAAGGCGCTGGATTAAGGCTCCAGTCTCTTCGGAGGCGTGGGTTCGAATCCCACCGCTGTCTACTTGGAATACTGCGATGGCCGAGCAAAGAGCTGTCCTTTGCTGCACTCGACGGGTTTAGCGAAAAAGCAAGACTTTGGATTACTTAGTTCTGCTCCTGTGCCTTCCTCTGTGGTTTACTGACTACTTAAGGTTTCGTTGCTGACGATTTGAGTCAATCCTGTGTTGATCTTTTCTTCCAAACTCATCCCAGGTTGGCCGCACTCAACGGGTTTAGAGAAAAAGCTCAACGGCCGGCGTGACCGCTATTTCTTGAAGGTGGAAGGGCAGAAAAGGGCCCACAAAGGGCTGTCAGCCAGAACGCTGCATGCACATGAAAATTCAGGTGCTTTTGCTTTACTTTCTTTTTAGCCAAGCCAGTCCCAGTCTCTGCTCCTTTCTAATACAGGCACCCTGTTGAAGTAGTGACACCATTAATTTACAATCATAGTGAAGTTACTTCAAAACAGGAAAAAGAACTCGAATAAAATAATAGCGAAAAGCAATAAGTAGTCTAAAAGAATGGAAACAGCCAATGTCACCCGTTGAAAGTTTTTGGTGAAAGAAAATTTGGAAAAAATGATTTGGAGTATACCGGCTAATACACAGCTGGCTGCCTTTTCAGGACAGCCCCAAAGGCCCTGATTAGCGAATTCAGGTGTGCTTGATCAGAGAAGGACTTTCAATTCGCAGGAAGGTGGGCCTCCAGGAGTAGGACTGCGAGAAGCAGGCCTCTACCGTGGAGAATTTCAAGGCGTTAGCTTGTGGCGAAGCACGACAAAGGAAAAAGGTGGTGGAAAGAGGCCTCACGGGGTAGCGTGGCCGAGCGGTCCAAGGCCCTGGATTAAGGCTCCAGTCTCTTCGGAGGCGTGGGTTCGAATCCCACCGCTGCCAGGGCAATCTTTTTGGAATACTCTTGTGGCTGAGATGGCCAGCAAAGAGCTGTCCTTGGCCGCACACGACGTGGCCGAGCGGTCCAAGGCGCTGGATTAAGGCTCCAGTCTCTTCGGAGGCGTGGGTTCGAATCCCACCGCTGCCAGGGCAGTCTTCTTGGAATACTGCGATGGCCGAGCAAAGAGCTGTCCTTTGCTGCACTCGACGGGTTTAGCGAAAAAGCAAGACTTTGGATTACTTAGTTCTGCTCCTGTGCCTTCCTCTGTGGTTTACTGACTACTTAAGGTTTCGTTGCTGACGATTTGAGTCAATCCTGTGTTGATCTTTTCTTCCAAACTCATCCCAGGTTGGCCGCACTCAACGGGTTTAGAGAAAAAGCTCAACGGCCGGCGTGACCGCTATTTCTTGAAGGTGGAAGGGCAGAAAAGGGCCCACAAAGGGCTGTCAGCCAGAACGCTGCATGCACATGAAAATTCAGGTGCTTTTGCTTTACTTTCTTTTTAGCCAAGCCAGTCCCAGTCTCTGCTCCTTTCTAATACAGGCACCCTGTTGAAGTAGTGACACCATTAATTTACAATCATAGTGAAGTTACTTCAAAACAGGAAAAAGAACTCGAATAAAATAATAGCGAAAAGCAATAAGTAGTCTAAAAGAATGGAAACAGCCAATGTCACCCGTTGAAAGTTTTTGGTGAAAGAAAATTTGGAAAAAATGATTTGGAGTATACCGGCTAATACACAGCTGGCTGCCTTTTCAGGACAGCCCCAAAGGCCCTGATTAGCGAATTCAGGTGTGCTTGATCAGAGAAGGACTTTCAATTCGCAGGAAGGTGGGCCTCCAGGAGTAGGACTGCGAGAAGCAGGCCTCTACCGTGGAGAATTTCAAGGCGTTAGCTTGTGGCGAAGCACGACAAAGGAAAAAGGTGGTGGAAAGAGGCCTCACGGGGTAGCGTGGCCGAGCGGTCCAAGGCCCTGGATTAAGGCTCCAGTCTCTTCGGAGGCGTGGGTTCGAATCCCACCGCTGCCAGGGCAATCTTTTTGGAATACTCTTGTGGCTGAGATGGCCAGCAAAGAGCTGTCCTTGGCCGCACACGACGTGGCCGAGCGGTCCAAGGCGCTGGATTAAGGCTCCAGTCTCTTCGGAGGCGTGGGTTCGAATCCCACCGCTGCCAGGGCAGTCTTCTTGGAATACTGCGATGGCCGAGCAAAGAGCTGTCCTTAGCTGCAATCGATGGGTTTAGCGAAAAAGCAAGACTTTGGATTACTTAGTTCTGCTCCTGTGTGGTTTACTGACTACTTAAGGTTTCGTTGCTGACGATTTGAGTCAATCCTGTGTTGATCTTTTCTTCCAAACTCATCCCAGGTTGACCGCACTCAACGGGTGTAGAGAAAAAGCTCCACGGCCGGCGTGACCGCAATTTTTTGAAGGTGGAAGGGCAGAAAAGGGCCCACAAAGGGCTGTCAGCCAGAACGCTGCGTGCACATGAAAATTCAGGTGCTTTTGCTTTACTTTCTTTTTAGCCAAGCCAGTCCCAGTCTCTGCTCCTTTCTAATACAGGCACCCTGTTGAAGTAGTGACACCATTAATTTACAATCATAGTGAAGTTACTTCAAAACAGGAAAAAGAACTCGAATAAAATAATAGCGAAAAGCAATAAGTAGTCTAAAAGAATGGAAACAGCCAATGTCACCTGTTGAAAGTTTTTGGTGAAAGAAAATTTGGAAAAAATGATTTGGAGTATACCGGCTAATACACAGCTGGCTGCCTTTTTCAGGACAGCCCCAAAGGCCCTGATTAGCGAATTCAAGTGTGCTTGATCAGAGAAGGACTTGCAATTCGCAGTAAGGTGGGCCTCCAAGAGTAGGACTGTGAGAAGCAGGCCTCTACCGTGGACAATTTCAAGCCGTTAGCTTGTGGCGAAGCACGACAAAGGAAAAAGGTGGTGGAAAGATGCCTCACGGGGTAGCGTGGCCGAGCGGTCCAAGGCGCTGGATTAAGGCTCCAGTCTCTTCGGAGGCGTGGGTTCGAATCCCACCGCTGTCTACTTGGAATACTGCGATGGCCGAGCAAAGAGCTGTCCTTTGCTGCACTCGACGGGTTTAGCGAAAAAGCAAGACTTTGGATTACTTAGTTCTGCTCCTGTGCCTTCCTCTGTGGTTTACTGACTACTTAAGGTTTCGTTGCTGACGATTTGAGTCAATCCTGTGTTGATCTTTTCTTCCAAACTCATCCCAGGTTGGCCGCACTCAACGGGTTTAGAGAAAAAGCTCAACGGCCGGCGTGACCGCTATTTCTTGAAGGTGGAAGGGCAGAAAAGGGCCCACAAAGGGCTGTCAGCCAGAACGCTGCATGCACATGAAAATTCAGGTGCTTTTGCTTTACTTTCTTTTTAGCCAAGCCAGTCCCAGTCTCTGCTCCTTTCTAATACAGGCACCCTGTTGAAGTAGTGACACCATTAATTTACAATCATAGTGAAGTTACTTCAAAACAGGAAAAAGAACTCGAATAAAATAATAGCGAAAAGCAATAAGTAGTCTAAAAGAATGGAAACAGCCAATGTCACCCGTTGAAAGTTTTTGGTGAAAGAAAATTTGGAAAAAATGATTTGGAGTATACCGGCTAATACACAGCTGGCTGCCTTTTCAGGACAGCCCCAAAGGCCCTGATTAGCGAATTCAGGTGTGCTTGATCAGAGAAGGACTTTCAATTCGCAGGAAGGTGGGCCTCCAGGAGTAGGACTGCGAGAAGCAGGCCTCTACCGTGGAGAATTTCAAGGCGTTAGCTTGTGGCGAAGCACGACAAAGGAAAAAGGTGGTGGAAAGAGGCCTCACGGGGTAGCGTGGCCGAGCGGTCCAAGGCCCTGGATTAAGGCTCCAGTCTCTTCGGAGGCGTGGGTTCGAATCCCACCGCTGCCAGGGCAATCTTTTTGGAATACTCTTGTGGCTGAGATGGCCAGCAAAGAGCTGTCCTTGGCCGCACACGACGTGGCCGAGCGGTCCAAGGCGCTGGATTAAGGCTCCAGTCTCTTCGGAGGCGTGGGTTCGAATCCCACCGCTGCCAGGGCAGTCTTCTTGGAATACTGCGATGGCCGAGCAAAGAGCTGTCCTTTGCTGCACTCGACGGGTTTAGCGAAAAAGCAAGACTTTGGATTACTTAGTTCTGCTCCTGTGCCTTCCTCTGTGGTTTACTGACTACTTAAGGTTTCGTTGCTGACGATTTGAGTCAATCCTGTGTTGATCTTTTCTTCCAAACTCATCCCAGGTTGGCCGCACTCAACGGGTTTAGAGAAAAAGCTCAACGGCCGGCGTGACCGCTATTTCTTGAAGGTGGAAGGGCAGAAAAGGGCCCACAAAGGGCTGTCAGCCAGAACGCTGCATGCACATGAAAATTCAGGTGCTTTTGCTTTACTTTCTTTTTAGCCAAGCCAGTCCCAGTCTCTGCTCCTTTCTAATACAGGCACCCTGTTGAAGTAGTGACACCATTAATTTACAATCATAGTGAAGTTACTTCAAAACAGGAAAAAGAACTCGAATAAAATAATAGCGAAAAGCAATAAGTAGTCTAAAAGAATGGAAACAGCCAATGTCACCCGTTGAAAGTTTTTGGTGAAAGAAAATTTGGAAAAAATGATTTGGAGTATACCGGCTAATACACAGCTGGCTGCCTTTTCAGGACAGCCCCAAAGGCCCTGATTAGCGAATTCAGGTGTGCTTGATCAGAGAAGGACTTTCAATTCGCAGGAAGGTGGGCCTCCAGGAGTAGGACTGCGAGAAGCAGGCCTCTACCGTGGAGAATTTCAAGGCGTTAGCTTGTGGCGAAGCACGACAAAGGAAAAAGGTGGTGGAAAGAGGCCTCACGGGGTAGCGTGGCCGAGCGGTCCAAGGCCCTGGATTAAGGCTCCAGTCTCTTCGGAGGCGTGGGTTCGAATCCCACCGCTGCCAGGGCAATCTTTTTGGAATACTCTTGTGGCTGAGATGGCCAGCAAAGAGCTGTCCTTGGCCGCACACGACGTGGCCGAGCGGTCCAAGGCGCTGGATTAAGGCTCCAGTCTCTTCGGAGGCGTGGGTTCGAATCCCACCGCTGCCAGGGCAGTCTTCTTGGAATACTGCGATGGCCGAGCAAAGAGCTGTCCTTAGCTGCAATCGATGGGTTTAGCGAAAAAGCAAGACTTTGGATTACTTAGTTCTGCTCCTGTGTGGTTTACTGACTACTTAAGGTTTCGTTGCTGACGATTTGAGTCAATCCTGTGTTGATCTTTTCTTCCAAACTCATCCCAGGTTGACCGCACTCAACGGGTGTAGAGAAAAAGCTCCACGGCCGGCGTGACCGCAATTTTTTGAAGGTGGAAGGGCAGAAAAGGGCCCACAAAGGGCTGTCAGCCAGAACGCTGCGTGCACATGAAAATTCAGGTGCTTTTGCTTTACTTTCTTTTTAGCCAAGCCAGTCCCAGTCTCTGCTCCTTTCTAATACAGGCACCCTGTTGAAGTAGTGACACCATTAATTTACAATCATAGTGAAGTTACTTCAAAACAGGAAAAAGAACTCGAATAAAATAATAGCGAAAAGCAATAAGTAGTCTAAAAGAATGGAAACAGCCAATGTCACCTGTTGAAAGTTTTTGGTGAAAGAAAATTTGGAAAAAATGATTTGGAGTATACCGGCTAATACACAGCTGGCTGCCTTTTTCAGGACAGCCCCAAAGGCCCTGATTAGCGAATTCAAGTGTGCTTGATCAGAGAAGGACTTGCAATTCGCAGTAAGGTGGGCCTCCAAGAGTAGGACTGTGAGAAGCAGGCCTCTACCGTGGACAATTTCAAGCCGTTAGCTTGTGGCGAAGCACGACAAAGGAAAAAGGTGGTGGAAAGATGCCTCTCGGGGTAGCGTGGCCGAGCGGTCCAAGGCGCTGGATTAAGGCTCCAGTCTCTTCGGAGGCGTGGGTTCGAATCCCACCGCTGCCAGGGCAGTCTTCTTGGAATACTGCGATGGCCGAGCAAAGAGCTGTCCTTTGCTGCACTCGACGGGTTTAGCGAAAAAGCAAGACTTTGGATTACTTAGTTCTGCTCCTGTGCCTTCCTCTGTGGTTTACTGACTACTTAAGGTTTCGTTGCTGACGATTTGAGTCAATCCTGTGTTGATCTTTTCTTCCAAACTCATCCCAGGTTGGCCGCACTCAACGGGTTTAGAGAAAAAGCTCAACGGCCGGCGTGACCGCTATTTCTTGAAGGTGGAAGGGCAGAAAAGGGCCCACAAGCAACACAGCCTCAAGCGCTTAGGATCAGGTTTGTCTTCAGCAAAAAGGATTAGACTGCAGCTTTTTTAGCAAAGTCTGCATCGGGGTAGCCTTTCCACCGGTCGAAGCGACCCTTGGAACACTGACCCACAGGGTAGCGTGGCCGAGCGGTCCAAGGCGCTGGATTAAGGCTCCAGTCTCTTCGGAGGCGTGGGTTCGAATCCCACCGCTGCCAGGGCAGTCTTCTTGGAATACTGCGATGGCCGAGCAAAGAGCTGTCCTTAGCTGCACTCGATGGGTTTAGCGAAAAAGCAAGACTTTGGATTACTTAGTTCTGCTCCTGTGTGGTTTACTGACTACTTAAGGTTTCGTTGCTGACGATTTGAGTCAATCCTGTGTTGATCTTTTCTTCCAAACTCATCCCAGGTTGGCCGCACTCAACGGGTTTAGAGAAAAAGCTCAACGGCCGGCGTGACCGCTATTTCTTGAAGGTGGAAGGGCAAAAAAGGGCCCACAAAGGGCTGTCAGCCAGAACGGTGCGTGCACATGAAAATTCAGGTGCTTTTGCTTTACTTTCTTTTTAGCCAAGCCAGTCCCAGTCTCTGCTCCTTTCTAATACAGGCACCCTGTTGAAGTAGTGACACCATTAATTTACAATCATAGTGAATTTACTTCAAAACAGGAAAAAGAACTCGAATAAAATAATAGCGAAAAGCAATAAGTAGTCTAAAAGAATGGAAACAGCCAATGTCACCCGTTGAAAGTTTTTGGTGAAAGAAAATTTGGAAAAAATGATTTGGAGTATACCGGCTAATACACAGCTGGCTGCCTTTTCAGGACAGCCCCAAAGGCCCTGATTAGCGAATTCAGGTGTGCTTGATCAGAGAAGGACTTTCAATTCGCAGGAAGGTGGGCCTCCAGGAGTAGGACTGCGAGAAGCAGGCCTCTACCGTGGAGAATTTCAAGGCGTTAGCTTGTGGCGAAGCACGACAAAGGAAAAAGGTGGTGGAAAGAGGCCTCATGGGGTAGCGTGGCCGAGCGGTCCAAGGCACTGGATTAAGGCTCCAGTCTCTTCGGAGGCGTGGGTTCGAATCCCACCGCTGCCAGGGCAATCTTTTTGGAATACTCTTGTGGCTGAGATGGCCAGCAAAGAGCTGTCCTTAGAGCTAAAGAGCTAAAGAGCTAAACACGACGGGTTTAGCGAAGAAGCAAGACAGCAACACAGCCTCAAGCGCTTAGGATCAGGTTTGTCTTCAGCAAAAAGGATTAGACTGCAGCTTTTTTAGCAAAGTTTGCATCGGGGTAGCCTTTCCACCGGTCGAAGCGACCCTTGGAACACTGACCCACAGGGTAGCGTGGCCGAGCGGTCTAAGGCGCTGGATTTAGGCTCCAGTCTCTCTGGGGGCGTGGGTTCGAATCCCACCGCTGCCAGGACAGCCTTTTGGAAGGCTGCTGTGCCAGAACGCTGCGTGCACATGAAAATTCTGGTGCTTTTGCTTTCCTTTCTTTTTAGCCAAGCCAGTCCCAGTCTCTGCTCCTTTCTAATACAGGCACCCTGTTGAAGTAGTGACACCATTAATTTACAATCATAGTGAAGTTACTTCAAAACAGGGAAAAGAACTCGAATAAAATAATAGCGAAAAGCAATAAGTAGTCTAAAAGAATGGAAACAGCCAATGTCACCCGTTGAAAGTTTTTGGTGAAAGAAAATTTGGAAAAAATGATTTGGAGTATACCGGCTAATACACAGCTGGCTGCCTTTTTCAGGACAGCCCCAAAGGCCCTGATTAGCGAATTCAAGTGTGCTTGATCAGAGAAGGACTTGCAATTCGCAGTAAGGTGGGCCTCCAAGAGTAGGACTGTGAGAAGCAGGCCTCTACCGTGGACAATTTCAAGCCGTTAGCTTGTGGCGAAGCACGACAAAGGAAAAAGGTGGTGGAAAGATGCCTCTCGGGGTAGCGTGGCCGAGCGGTCCAAGGCGCTGGATTAAGGCTCCAGTCTCTTCGGAGGCGTGGGTTTGAATCCCACCGCTGCCAGGGCAATCTTTTTGGAATACTCTTGTGGCTGAGATGGCCAGCAAAGAGCTGTCCTTAGAGCTAAAGAGCTAAACACGACGGGTTTAGCGAAGAAGCAAGACAGCAACACAGCTTCAAGCGCTTAGGATCAGGTTTGTCTTCAGCAAAAAGGATTAGACTGCAGCTTTTTTAGCAAAGTCTGCATCGGGGTAGCCTTTCCACCGGTCGAAGCGACCCTTGGAACACTGACCCACAGGGTAGCGTGGCCGAGCGGTCCAAGGCGCTGGATTAAGGCTCCAGTCTCTTCGGAGGCGTGGGTTCGAATCCCACCGCTGCCAGGGCAGTCTTCTTGGAATACTGCGATGGCCGAGCAAAGAGCTGTCCTTAGCTGCACTCGATGGGTTTAGCGAAAAAGCAAGACTTTGGATTACTTAGTTCTGCTCCTGTGTGGTTTACTGACTACTTAAGGTTTCGTTGCTGACGATTTGAGTCAATCCTGTGTTGATCTTTTCTTCCAAACTCATCCCAGGTTGACCGCACTCAACGGGTGTAGAGAAAAAGCTCCACGGCCGGCGTGACCGCAATTTTTTGAAGGTGGAAGGGCAGAAAAGGGCCCACAAAGGGCTGTCAGCCAGAACGCTGCGTGCACATGAAAACTCAGGTGCTTTTGCTTTACTTTCTTTTTAGCCAAGCCAGTCCCAGTCTCTGCTCCTTTCTAATACAGGCACCCTGTTGAAGTAGTGACACCATTAATTTACAATCATAGTGAAGTTACTTCAAAACAGGAAAAAGAACTCGAATAAAATAATAGCGAAAAGCAATAAGTAGTCTAAAAGAATGGAAACAGCCAATGTCACCTGTTGAAAGTTTTTGGTGAAAGAAAATTTGGAAAAAATGATTTGGAGTATACCGGCTAATACACAGCTGGCTGCCTTTTTCAGGACAGCCCCAAAGGCCCTGATTAGCGAATTCAAGTGTGCTTGATCAGAGAAGGACTTGCAATTCGCAGTAAGGTGGGCCTCCAAGAGTAGGACTGTGAGAAGCAGGCCTCTACCGTGGACAATTTCAAGCCGTTAGCTTGTGGCGAAGCACGACAAAGGAAAAAGGTGGTGGAAAGATGCCTCTCGGGGTAGCGTGGCCGAGCGGTCCAAGGCGCTGGATTAAGGCTCCAGTCTCTTCGGAGGCGTGGGTTCGAATCCCACCGCTGCCAGGGCAGTCTTCTTGGAATACTGCGATGGCCGAGCAAAGAGCTGTCCTTTGCTGCACTCGACGGGTTTAGCGAAAAAGCAAGACTTTGGATTACTTAGTTCTGCTCCTGTGCCTTCCTCTGTGGTTTACTGACTACTTAAGGTTTCGTTGCTGACGATTTGAGTCAATCCTGTGTTGATCTTTTCTTCCAAACTCATCCCAGGTTGGCCGCACTCAACGGGTTTAGAGAAAAAGCTCAACGGCCGGCGTGACCGCTATTTCTTGAAGGTGGAAGGGCAGAAAAGGGCCCACAAGCAACACAGCCTCAAGCGCTTAGGATCAGGTTTGTCTTCAGCAAAAAGGATTAGACTGCAGCTTTTTTAGCAAAGTCTGCATCGGGGTAGCCTTTCCACCGGTCGAAGCGACCCTTGGAACACTGACCCACAGGGTAGCGTGGCCGAGCGGTCTAAGGCGCTGGATTTAGGCTCCAGTCTCTCTGGGGGCGTGGGTTCGAATCCCACCGCTGCCAGGACAGCCTTTTGGAAGGCTGCTGTGCCAGAACGCTGCGTGCACATGAAAATTCTGGTGCTTTTGCTTTCCTTTCTTTTTAGCCAAGCCAGTCCCAGTCTCTGCTCCTTTCTAATACAGACACCCTGTTGAAGTAGTGACACCATTAATTTACAATCATAGTGAAGTTACTTCAAAACAGGGAAAAGAACTCGAATAAAACAATAGCGAAAAGCAATAAGTAGTCTAAAAGAATGGAAACAGCCAATGTCACCCGTTGAAAGTTTTTGGTGAAAGAAAATTAGGAAAAAATGATTTGGAGTATACCGGCTAATACACAGCTGGCTGCCTTTTTCAGGACAGCCCCAAAGGCCCTGATTAGCGAATTCAAGTGTGCTTGATCAGAGAAGGACTTGCAATTCGCAGTAAGGTGGGCCTCCAAGAGTAGGACTGTGAGAAGCAGGCCTCTACCGTGGACAATTTCAAGCTGTTAGCTTGTGGCGAAGCACGACAAAGGAAAAAGGTGGTGGAAAGATGCCTCACGGGGTAGCGTGGCCGAGCGGTCCAAGGCGCTGGATTAAGGCTCCAGTCTCTTCGGAGGCGTGGGTTCGAATCCCACCGCTGCCAGGGCAATATTTTTGGAATACTCTTGTGGCTGAGATGGCCAGCAAAGAGCTGTCCTTGGCCGCACACGACGGGTTTAGCGAAGAAGCAAGACAGCAACACAGCCTCAAGCGCTTAGGATCAGGTTTGTCTTCAGCAAAAAGGATTAGACTGCAGCTTTTTCAGCAAAGTCTGCATCGGGGTAGCCTTTCCACCGGTCGAAGCGACCCTTGGAACACTGACCCACAGGGTAGCGTGGCCGAGCGGTCCAAGGCGCTGGATTAAGGCTCCAGTCTCTTCGGAGGCGTGGGTTCGAATCCCACTGCTGCCAGGGCAGTCTTCTTGGAATACTGCGATGACCGAGCAAAGAGCTGTCCTTAGCTGCACTCGATGGGTTTAGCGAAAAAGCAAGACTTTGGATTACTTAGTTCTGCTCCTGTGTGGTTTACTGACTACTTTTAGGTTTCGTTGCTGACGATTTGAGTCAATCCTGTGTTGATCTTTTCTTCCAAACTCATCCCAGGTTGGCCGCACTCAACGGGTTTAGAGAAAAAGCTCAACGGCCGGCGTGACCGCTATTTCTTGAAGGTGGAAGGGCAGAAAAGGGCCCACAAAGGGCTGTCAGCCAGAACGCTGCGTGCACATGAAAATTCAGGTGCTTTTGCTTTACTTTCTTTTTAGCCAAGCTTGTCCCAGTCTCTGCTCCTTTCTAATACAGGCACCCTGTTGAAGTAGTGACACCATTAATTTACAATCATAGTGAAGTTACTTCAAAACAGGAAAAAGAACTCGAATAAAATAATAGCGAAAAGCAATAAGTAGTCTAAAAGAATGGAAACAGCCAATGTCACCCGTTGAAAGTTTTTGGTGAAAGAAAATTTGGAAAAAATGATTTGGAGTATAACGGCTAATACACAGCTGGCTGCCTTTTTCAGGACAGCCCCAAAGGCCCTGATTAGCGAATTCAGGTGTGCTTGATCAGAGAAGGACTTGCAATTCGCAGGAAGGTGGGCCTCCAGGAGTAGGACTGCGAGAAGCAGGCCTCTACCGTGGAGAATTTCAAGGCGTTAGCTTGTGGCGAAGCACGACAAAGGAAAAAGGTGGTGGAAAGAGGCCTCATGGGGTAGCGTGGCCGAGCGGTCCAAGGCGCTGGATTAAGGCTCCAGTCTCTTCGGAGGCGTGGGTTCGAATCCCACCGCTGCCAGGGCAATCTTTTTGGAATACTCTTGTGGCTGAGATGGCCAGCAAAGAGCTGTCCTTAGAGCTAAAGAGCTAAACACGACGGGTTTAGCGAAGAAGCAAGACAGCAACACAGCCTCTAGCGCTTAGGATCAGGTTTGTCTTCAGCAAAAAGGATTAGACTGCAGCTTTTTTAGCAAAGTTTGCATCGGGGTAGCCTTTCCACCGGTCGAAGCGACCCTTGGAACACTGACCCACAGGGTAGCGTGGCCGAGCGGTCTAAGGCGCTGGATTTAGGCTCCAGTCTCTCTGGGGGCGTGGGTTCGAATCCCACCGCTGCCAGGACAGCCTTTTGGAAGGCTGCTGTGCCAGAACGCTGCGTGCACATGAAAATTCTGGTGCTTTTGCTTTCCTTTCTTTTTAGCCAAGCCAGTCCCAGTCTCTGCTCCTTTCTAATACAGACACCCTGTTGAAGTAGTGACACCATTAATTTACAATCATAGTGAAGTTACTTCAAAACAGGGAAAAGAACTCGAATAAAATAATAGCGAAAAGCAATAAGTAGTCTAAAAGAATGGAAACAGCCAATGTCACCCGTTGAAAGTTTTTGGTGAAAGAAAATTAGGAAAAAATGATTTGGAGTATACCGGCTAATACACAGCTGGCTGCCTTTTTCAGGACAGCCCCAAAGGCCCTGATTAGCGTATTCAAGTGTGCTTGATCAGAGAAGGACTTGCAATTCGCAGTAAGGTGGGCCTCCAAGAGTAGGACTGTGAGAAGCAGGCCTCTACCGTGGACAATTTCAAGCCGTTAGCTTGTGGCGAAGCACGACAAAGGAAAAAGGTGGTGGAAAGATGCCTCACGGGGTAGCGTGGCCGAGCGGTCCAAGGCGCTGGATTAAGGCTCCAGTCTCTTCGGAGGCGTGGGTTCGAATCCCACCGCTGTCTACTTGGAATACTGCGATGGCCGAGCAAAGAGCTGTCCTTTGCTGCACTCGACGGGTTTAGCGAAAAAGCAAGACTTTGGATTACTTAGTTCTGCTCCTGTGCCTTCCTCTGTGGTTTACTGACTACTTAAGGTTTCGTTGCTGACGATTTGAGTCAATCCTGTGTTGATCTTTTCTTCCAAACTCATCCCAGGTTGGCCGCACTCAACGGGTTTAGAGAAAAAGCTCAACGGCCGGCGTGACCGCTATTTCTTGAAGGTGGAAGGGCAGAAAAGGGCCCACAAAGGGCTGTCAGCCAGAACGCTGCATGCACATGAAAATTCAGGTGCTTTTGCTTTACTTTCTTTTTAGCCAAGCCAGTCCCAGTCTCTGCTCCTTTCTAATACAGGCACCCTGTTGAAGTAGTGACACCATTAATTTACAATCATAGTGAAGTTACTTCAAAACAGGAAAAAGAACTCGAATAAAATAATAGCGAAAAGCAATAAGTAGTCTAAAAGAATGGAAACAGCCAATGTCACCCGTTGAAAGTTTTTGGTGAAAGAAAATTTGGAAAAAATGATTTGGAGTATACCGGCTAATACACAGCTGGCTGCCTTTTCAGGACAGCCCCAAAGGCCCTGATTAGCGAATTCAGGTGTGCTTGATCAGAGAAGGACTTTCAATTCGCAGGAAGGTGGGCCTCCAGGAGTAGGACTGCGAGAAGCAGGCCTCTACCGTGGAGAATTTCAAGGCGTTAGCTTGTGGCGAAGCACGACAAAGGAAAAAGGTGGTGGAAAGAGGCCTCACGGGGTAGCGTGGCCGAGCGGTCCAAGGCCCTGGATTAAGGCTCCAGTCTCTTCGGAGGCGTGGGTTCGAATCCCACCGCTGCCAGGGCAATCTTTTTGGAATACTCTTGTGGCTGAGATGGCCAGCAAAGAGCTGTCCTTGGCCGCACACGACGTGGCCGAGCGGTCCAAGGCGCTGGATTAAGGCTCCAGTCTCTTCGGAGGCGTGGGTTCGAATCCCACCGCTGCCAGGGCAGTCTTCTTGGAATACTGCGATGGCCGAGCAAAGAGCTGTCCTTAGCTGCAATCGATGGGTTTAGCGAAAAAGCAAGACTTTGGATTACTTAGTTCTGCTCCTGTGTGGTTTACTGACTACTTAAGGTTTCGTTGCTGACGATTTGAGTCAATCCTGTGTTGATCTTTTCTTCCAAACTCATCCCAGGTTGACCGCACTCAACGGGTGTAGAGAAAAAGCTCCACGGCCGGCGTGACCGCAATTTTTTGAAGGTGGAAGGGCAGAAAAGGGCCCACAAAGGGCTGTCAGCCAGAACGCTGCGTGCACATGAAAACTCAGGTGCTTTTGCTTTACTTTCTTTTTAGCCAAGCCAGTCCCAGTCTCTGCTCCTTTCTAATACAGGCACCCTGTTGAAGTAGTGACACCATTAATTTACAATCATAGTGAAGTTACTTCAAAACAGGAAAAAGAACTCGAATAAAATAATAGCGAAAAGCAATAAGTAGTCTAAAAGAATGGAAACAGCCAATGTCACCTGTTGAAAGTTTTTGGTGAAAGAAAATTTGGAAAAAATGATTTGGAGTATACCGGCTAATACACAGCTGGCTGCCTTTTTCAGGACAGCCCCAAAGGCCCTGATTAGCGAATTCAAGTGTGCTTGATCAGAGAAGGACTTGCAATTCGCAGTAAGGTGGGCCTCCAAGAGTAGGACTGTGAGAAGCAGGCCTCTACCGTGGACAATTTCAAGCCGTTAGCTTGTGGCGAAGCACGACAAAGGAAAAAGGTGGTGGAAAGATGCCTCTCGGGGTAGCGTGGCCGAGCGGTCCAAGGCGCTGGATTAAGGCTCCAGTCTCTTCGGAGGCGTGGGTTCGAATCCCACCGCTGCCAGGGCAGTCTTCTTGGAATACTGCGATGGCCGAGCAAAGAGCTGTCCTTTGCTGCACTCGACGGGTTTAGCGAAAAAGCAAGACTTTGGATTACTTAGTTCTGCTCCTGTGCCTTCCTCTGTGGTTTACTGACTACTTAAGGTTTCGTTGCTGACGATTTGAGTCAATCCTGTGTTGATCTTTTCTTCCAAACTCATCCCAGGTTGGCCGCACTCAACGGGTTTAGAGAAAAAGCTCAACGGCCGGCGTGACCGCTATTTCTTGAAGGTGGAAGGGCAGAAAAGGGCCCACAAGCAACACAGCCTCAAGCGCTTAGGATCAGGTTTGTCTTCAGCAAAAAGGATTAGACTGCAGCTTTTTTAGCAAAGTCTGCATCGGGGTAGCCTTTCCACCGGTCGAAGCGACCCTTGGAACACTGACCCACAGGGTAGCGTGGCCGAGCGGTCCAAGGCGCTGGATTAAGGCTCCAGTCTCTTCGGAGGCGTGGGTTCGAATCCCACCGCTGCCAGGGCAGTCTTCTTGGAATACTGCGATGGCCGAGCAAAGAGCTGTCCTTAGCTGCACTCGATGGGTTTAGCGAAAAAGCAAGACTTTGGATTACTTAGTTCTGCTCCTGTGTGGTTTACTGACTACTTAAGGTTTCGTTGCTGACGATTTGAGTCAATCCTGTGTTGATCTTTTCTTCCAAACTCATCCCAGGTTGGCCGCACTCAACGGGTTTAGAGAAAAAGCTCAACGGCCGGCGTGACCGCTATTTCTTGAAGGTGGAAGGGCAAAAAAGGGCCCACAAAGGGCTGTCAGCCAGAACGGTGCGTGCACATGAAAATTCAGGTGCTTTTGCTTTACTTTCTTTTTAGCCAAGCCAGTCCCAGTCTCTGCTCCTTTCTAATACAGGCACCCTGTTGAAGTAGTGACACCATTAATTTACAATCATAGTGAATTTACTTCAAAACAGGAAAAAGAACTCGAATAAAATAATAGCGAAAAGCAATAAGTAGTCTAAAAGAATGGAAACAGCCAATGTCACCCGTTGAAAGTTTTTGGTGAAAGAAAATTTGGAAAAAATGATTTGGAGTATACCGGCTAATACACAGCTGGCTGCCTTTTCAGGACAGCCCCAAAGGCCCTGATTAGCGAATTCAGGTGTGCTTGATCAGAGAAGGACTTTCAATTCGCAGGAAGGTGGGCCTCCAGGAGTAGGACTGCGAGAAGCAGGCCTCTACCGTGGAGAATTTCAAGGCGTTAGCTTGTGGCGAAGCACGACAAAGGAAAAAGGTGGTGGAAAGAGGCCTCATGGGGTAGCGTGGCCGAGCGGTCCAAGGCGCTGGATTAAGGCTCCAGTCTCTTCGGAGGCGTGGGTTCGAATCCCACCGCTGCCAGGGCAATCTTTTTGGAATACTCTTGTGGCTGAGATGGCCAGCAAAGAGCTGTCCTTAGAGCTAAAGAGCTAAAGAGCTAAACACGACGGGTTTAGCGAAGAAGCAAGACAGCAACACAGCCTCAAGCGCTTAGGATCAGGTTTGTCTTCAGCAAAAAGGATTAGACTGCAGCTTTTTTAGCAAAGTTTGCATCGGGGTAGCCTTTCCACCGGTCGAAGCGACCCTTGGAACACTGACCCACAGGGTAGCGTGGCCGAGCGGTCTAAGGCGCTGGATTTAGGCTCCAGTCTCTCTGGGGGCGTGGGTTCGAATCCCACCGCTGCCAGGACAGCCTTTTGGAAGGCTGCTGTGCCAGAACGCTGCGTGCACATGAAAATTCTGGTGCTTTTGCTTTCCTTTCTTTTTAGCCAAGCCAGTCCCAGTCTCTGCTCCTTTCTAATACAGGCACCCTGTTGAAGTAGTGACACCATTAATTTACAATCATAGTGAAGTTACTTCAAAACAGGGAAAAGAACTCGAATAAAATAATAGCGAAAAGCAATAAGTAGTCTAAAAGAATGGAAACAGCCAATGTCACCCGTTGAAAGTTTTTGGTGAAAGAAAATTTGGAAAAAATGATTTGGAGTATACCGGCTAATACACAGCTGGCTGCCTTTTTCAGGACAGCCCCAAAGGCCCTGATTAGCGAATTCAAGTGTGCTTGATCAGAGAAGGACTTGCAATTCGCAGTAAGGTGGGCCTCCAAGAGTAGGACTGTGAGAAGCAGGCCTCTACCGTGGACAATTTCAAGCCGTTAGCTTGTGCCGAAGCACGACAAAGGAAAAAGGTGGTGGAAAGATGCCTCTCGGGGTAGCGTGGCCGAGCGGTCCAAGGCGCTGGATTAAGGCTCCAGTCTCTTCGGAGGCGTGGGTTTGAATCCCACCGCTGCCAGGGCAATCTTTTTGGAATACTCTTGTGGCTGAGATGGCCAGCAAAGAGCTGTCCTTAGAGCTAAAGAGCTAAACACGACGGGTTTAGCGAAGAAGCAAGACAGCAACACAGCTTCAAGCGCTTAGGATCAGGTTTGTCTTCAGCAAAAAGGATTAGACTGCAGCTTTTTTAGCAAAGTCTGCATCGGGGTAGCCTTTCCACCGGTCGAAGCGACCCTTGGAACACTGACCCACAGGGTAGCGTGGCCGAGCGGTCCAAGGCGCTGGATTAAGGCTCCAGTCTCTTCGGAGGCGTGGGTTCGAATCCCACCGCTGCCAGGGCAGTCTTCTTGGAATACTGCGATGGCCGAGCAAAGAGCTGTCCTTAGCTGCACTCGATGGGTTTAGCGAAAAAGCAAGACTTTGGATTACTTAGTTCTGCTCCTGTGTGGTTTACTGACTACTTAAGGTTTCGTTGCTGACGATTTGAGTCAATCCTGTGTTGATCTTTTCTTCCAAACTCATCCCAGGTTGACCGCACTCAACGGGTGTAGAGAAAAAGCTCCACGGCCGGCGTGACCGCAATTTTTTGAAGGTGGAAGGGCAGAAAAGGGCCCACAAAGGGCTGTCAGCCAGAACGCTGCGTGCACATGAAAACTCAGGTGCTTTTGCTTTACTTTCTTTTTAGCCAAGCCAGTCCCAGTCTCTGCTCCTTTCTAATACAGGCACCCTGTTGAAGTAGTGACACCATTAATTTACAATCATAGTGAAGTTACTTCAAAACAGGAAAAAGAACTCGAATAAAATAATAGCGAAAAGCAATAAGTAGTCTAAAAGAATGGAAACAGCCAATGTCACCTGTTGAAAGTTTTTGGTGAAAGAAAATTTGGAAAAAATGATTTGGAGTATACCGGCTAATACACAGCTGGCTGCCTTTTTCAGGACAGCCCCAAAGGCCCTGATTAGCGAATTCAAGTGTGCTTGATCAGAGAAGGACTTGCAATTCGCAGTAAGGTGGGCCTCCAAGAGTAGGACTGTGAGAAGCAGGCCTCTACCGTGGACAATTTCAAGCCGTTAGCTTGTGGCGAAGCACGACAAAGGAAAAAGGTGGTGGAAAGATGCCTCTCGGGGTAGCGTGGCCGAGCGGTCCAAGGCGCTGGATTAAGGCTCCAGTCTCTTCGGAGGCGTGGGTTCGAATCCCACCGCTGCCAGGGCAGTCTTCTTGGAATACTGCGATGGCCGAGCAAAGAGCTGTCCTTTGCTGCACTCGACGGGTTTAGCGAAAAAGCAAGACTTTGGATTACTTAGTTCTGCTCCTGTGTGGTTTACTGACTACTTAAGGTTTCGTTGCTGACGATTTGAGTCAATCCTGTGTTGATCTTTTCTTCCAAACTCATCCCAGGTTGGCCGCACTCAACGGGTTTAGAGAAAAAGCTCAACGGCCGGCGTGACCGCTATTTCTTGAAGGTGGAAGGGCAAAAAAGGGCCCACAAAGGGCTGTCAGCCAGAACGGTGCGTGCACATGAAAATTCAGGTGCTTTTGCTTTACTTTCTTTTTAGCCAAGCCAGTCCCAGTCTCTGCTCCTTTCTAATACAGGCACCCTGTTGAAGTAGTGACACCATTAATTTACAATCATAGTGAATTTACTTCAAAACAGGAAAAAGAACTCGAATAAAATAATAGCGAAAAGCAATAAGTAGTCTAAAAGAATGGAAACAGCCAATGTCACCCGTTGAAAGTTTTTGGTGAAAGAAAATTTGGAAAAAATGATTTGGAGTATACCGACTAATACACAGCTGGCTGCCTTTTCAGGACAGCCCCAAAGGCCCTGATTAGCGAATTCAGGTGTGCTTGATCAGAGAAGGACTTTCAATTCGCAGGAAGGTGGGCCTCCAGGAGTAGGACTGCGAGAAGCAGGCCTCTACCGTGGAGAATTTCAAGGCGTTAGCTTGTGGCGAAGCACGACAAAGGAAAAAGGTGGTGGCAAGAGGCCTCACGGGGTAGCGTGGCCGAGCGGTCCAAGGCGCTGGATTAAGGCTCCAGTCTCTTCGGAGGCGTGGGTTCGAATCCCACCGCTGCCAGGGCAATCTTTTTGGAATACTCTTGTGGCTGAGATGGCCAGCAAAGAGCTGTCCTTAGAGCTAAAGAGCTAAACACGACGGGTTTAGCGAAGAAGCAAGACAGCAACACAGCCTCAAGCGCTTAGGATCAGGTTTGTCTTCAGCAAAAAGGATTAGACTGCAGCTTTTTTAGCAAAGTTTGCATCGGGGTAGCCTTTCCACCGGTCGAAGCGACCCTTGGAACACTGACCCACAGGGTAGCGTGGCCGAGCGGTCTAAGGCGCTGGATTTAGGCTCCAGTCTCTCTGGGGGCGTGGGTTCGAATCCCACCGCTGCCAGGACAGCCTTTTGGAAGGCTGCTGTGCCAGAACGCTGCGTGCACATGAAAATTCTGGTGCTTTTGCTTTCCTTTCTTTTTAGCCAAGCCAGTCCCAGTCTCTGCTCCTTTCTAATACAGACACCCTGTTGAAGTAGTGACACCATTAATTTACAATCATAGTGAAGTTACTTCAAAACAGGGAAAAGAACTCGAATAAAATAATAGCGAAAAGCAATAAGTAGTCTAAAAGAATGGAAACAGCCAATGTCACTCGTTGAAAGTTTTTGGTGAAAGAAAATTAGGAAAAAATGATTTGGAGTATACCGGCTAATACACAGCTGGCTGCCTTTTTCAGGACAGCCCCAAAGGCCCTGATTAGCGAATTCAAGTGTGCTTGATCAGAGAAGGACTTGCAATTCGCAGTAAGGTGGGCCTCCAAGAGTAGGACTGTGAGAAGCAGGCCTCTACCGTGGACAATTTCAAGCTGTTAGCTTGTGGCGAAGCACGACAAAGGAAAAAGGTGGTGGAAAGATGCCTCACGGGGTAGCGTGGCCGAGCGGTCCAAGGCGCTGGATTAAGGCTCCAGTCTCTTCGGAGGCGTGGGTTCGAATCCCACCGCTGTCTTCTTGGAATACTGCGATGGCCGAGCAAAGAGCTGTCCTTTGCTGCACTCGACGGGTTTAGCGAAAAAGCAAGACTTTGGATTACTTAGTTCTGCTCCTGTGCCTTCCTCTGTGGTTTACTGACTACTTAAGGTTTCGTTGCTGACGATTTGAGTCAATCCCAGGGATCAATCCCAGGTTGGCCGCACTCAACGGGTTTAGAGAAAAAGCTCAACGGCCGGCGTGACCGCTATTTCTTGAAGGTGGAAGGGCAGAAAAGGGCCCACAAGCAACACAGCCTCAAGCGCTTAGGATCAGGTTTGTCTTCAGCAAAAAGGATTAGACTGCAGCTTTTTTAGCAAAGTCTGCATCGGGGTAGCCTTTCCACCGGTCGAAGCGACCCTTGGAACACTGACCCACAGGGTAGCGTGGCCGAGCGGTCCAAGGCGCTGGATTAAGGCTCCAGTCTCTTCGGAGGCGTGGGTTCGAATCCCACCGCTGCCAGGGCAGTCTTCTTGGAATACTGCGATGGCCGAGCAAAGAGCTGTCCTTAGCTGCACTCGATGGGTTTAGCGAAAAAGCAAGACTTTGGATTACTTAGTTCTGCTCCTGTGTGGTTTACTGACTACTTAAGGTTTCGTTGCTGACGATTTGAGTCAATCCTGTGTTGATCTTTTCTTCCAAACTCATCCCAGGTTGGCCGCACTCAACGGGTTTAGAGAAAAAGCTCAACGGCCGGCGTGACCGCTATTTCTTGAAGGTGGAAGGGCAAAAAAGGGCCCACAAAGGGCTGTCAGCCAGAACGGTGCGTGCACATGAAAATTCAGGTGCTTTTGCTTTACTTTCTTTTTAGCCAAGCCAGTCCCAGTCTCTGCTCCTTTCTAATACAGGCACCCTGTTGAAGTAGTGACACCATTAATTTACAATCATAGTGAATTTACTTCAAAACAGGAAAAAGAACTCGAATAAAATAATAGCGAAAAGCAATAAGTAGTCTAAAAGAATGGAAACAGCCAATGTCACCCGTTGAAAGTTTTTGGTGAAAGAAAATTTGGAAAAAATGATTTGGAGTATACCGGCTAATACACAGCTGGCTGCCTTTTCAGGACAGCCCCAAAGGCCCTGATTAGCGAATTCAGGTGTGCTTGATCAGAGAAGGACTTTCAATTCGCAGGAAGGTGGGCCTCCAGGAGTAGGACTGCGAGAAGCAGGCCTCTACCGTGGAGAATTTCAAGGCGTTAGCTTGTGGCGAAGCACGACAAAGGAAAAAGGTGGTGGAAAAAGGCCTCATGGGGTAGCGTGGCCGAGCGGTCCAAGGCGCTGGATTAAGGCTCCAGTCTCTTCGGAGGCGTGGGTTCGAATCCCACCGCTGCCAGGGCAATCTTTTTGGAATACTCTTGTGGCTGAGATGGCCAGCAAAGAGCTGTCCTTAGAGCTAAAGAGCTAAAGAGCTAAACACGACGGGTTTAGCGAAGAAGCAAGACAGCAACACAGCCTCAAGCGCTTAGGATCAGGTTTGTCTTCAGCAAAAAGGATTAGACTGCAGCTTTTTTAGCAAAGTCTGCATCGGGGTAGCCTTTCCACCGGTCGAAGCGACCCTTGGAACACTGACCCACAGGGTAGCGTGGCCGAGCGGTCCAAGGCGCTGGATTAAGGCTCCAGTCTCTTCGGAGGCGTGGGTTCAAATCCCACCGCTGCCAGGGCAGTCTTCTTGGAATACTGCGATGGCCGAGCAAAGAGCTGTCCTTAGCTGCACTCGATGGGTTTAGCGAAAAAGCAAGACTTTGGATTACTTAGTTCTGCTCCTGTGTGGTTTACTGACTACTTAAGGTTTCGTTGCTGACGATTTGAGTCAATCCTGTGTTGATCTTTTCTTCCAAACTCATCCCAGGTTGACCGCACTCAACGGGTGTAGAGAAAAAGCTCCACGGCCGGCGTGACCGCAATTTTTTGAAGGTGGAAGGGCAGAAAAGGGCCCACAAAGGGCTGTCAGCCAGAACGCTGCGTGCACATGAAAACTCAGGTGCTTTTGCTTTACTTTCTTTTTAGCCAAGCCAGTCCCAGTCTCTGCTCCTTTCTAATACAGGCACCCTGTTGAAGTAGTGACACCATTAATTTACAATCATAGTGAAGTTACTTCAAAACAGGAAAAAGAACTCGAATAAAATAATAGCGAAAAGCAATAAGTAGTCTAAAAGAATGGAAACAGCCAATGTCACCTGTTGAAAGTTTTTGGTGAAAGAAAATTTGGAAAAAATGATTTGGAGTATACCGGCTAATACACAGCTGGCTGCCTTTTTCAGGACAGCCCCAAAGGCCCTGATTAGCGAATTCAAGTGTGCTTGATCAGAGAAGGACTTGCAATTCGCAGTAAGGTGGGCCTCCAAGAGTAGGACTGTGAGAAGCAGGCCTCTACCGTGGACAATTTCAAGCCGTTAGCTTGTGGCGAAGCACGACAAAGGAAAAAGGTGGTGGAAAGATGCCTCTCGGGGTAGCGTGGCCGAGCGGTCCAAGGCGCTGGATTAAGGCTCCAGTCTCTTCGGAGGCGTGGGTTCGAATCCCACCGCTGCCAGGGCAGTCTTCTTGGAATACTGCGATGGCCGAGCAAAGAGCTGTCCTTTGCTGCACTCGACGGGTTTAGCGAAAAAGCAAGACTTTGGATTACTTAGTTCTGCTCCTGTGCCTTCCTCTGTGGTTTACTGACTACTTAAGGTTTCGTTGCTGACGATTTGAGTCAATCCTGTGTTGATCTTTTCTTCCAAACTCATCCCAGGTTGGCCGCACTCAACGGGTTTAGAGAAAAAGCTCAACGGCCGGCGTGACCGCTATTTCTTGAAGGTGGAAGGGCAGAAAAGGGCCCACAAGCAACACAGCCTCAAGCGCTTAGGATCAGGTTTGTCTTCAGCAAAAAGGATTAGACTGCAGCTTTTTTAGCAAAGTCTGCATCGGGGTAGCCTTTCCACCGGTCGAAGCGACCCTTGGAACACTGACCCACAGGGTAGCGTGGCCGAGCGGTCTAAGGCGCTGGATTTAGGCTCCAGTCTCTCTGGGGGCGTGGGTTCGAATCCCACCGCTGCCAGGACAGCCTTTTGGAAGGCTGCTGTGCCAGAACGCTGCGTGCACATGAAAATTCTGGTGCTTTTGCTTTCCTTTCTTTTTAGCCAAGCCAGTCCCAGTCTCTGCTCCTTTCTAATACAGACACCCTGTTGAAGTAGTGACACCATTAATTTACAATCATAGTGAAGTTACTTCAAAACAGGGAAAAGAACTCGAATAAAACAATAGCGAAAAGCAATAAGTAGTCTAAAAGAATGGAAACAGCCAATGTCACCCGTTGAAAGTTTTTGGTGAAAGAAAATTAGGAAAAAATGATTTGGAGTATACCGGCTAATACACAGCTGGCTGCCTTTTTCAGGACAGCCCCAAAGGCCCTGATTAGCGAATTCAAGTGTGCTTGATCAGAGAAGGACTTGCAATTCGCAGTAAGGTGGGCCTCCAAGAGTAGGACTGTGAGAAGCAGGCCTCTACCGTGGACAATTTCAAGCTGTTAGCTTGTGGCGAAGCACGACAAAGGAAAAAGGTGGTGGAAAGATGCCTCACGGGGTAGCGTGGCCGAGCGGTCCAAGGCGCTGGATTAAGGCTCCAGTCTCTTCGGAGGCGTGGGTTCGAATCCCACCGCTGCCAGGGCAGTCTTCTTGGAATACTGCGATGGCCGAGCAAAGAGCTGTCCTTTGCTGCACTCGACGGGTTTAGCGAAAAAGCAAGACTTTGGATTACTTAGTTCTGCTCCTGTGCCTTCCTCTGTGGTTTACTGACTACTTAAGGTTTCGTTGCTGACGATTTGAGTCAATCCTGTGTTGATCTTTTCTTCCAAACTCATCCCAGGTTGGCCGCACTCAACGGGTTTAGAGAAAAAGCTCAACGGCTGGCGTGACCGCTATTTCTTGAAGGTGGAAGGGCAGAAAAGGGCCCACAAGCAACACAGCCTCAAGCGCTTAGGATCAGGTTTGTCTTCAGCAAAAAGGATTAGACTGCAGCTTTTTTAGCAAAGTCTGCATCGGGGTAGCCTTTCCACCGGTCGAAGCGACCCTTGGAACACTGACCCACAGGGTAGCGTGGCCGAGCGGTCCAAGGCGCTGGATTAAGGCTCCAGTCTCTTCGGAGGCGTGGGTTCGAATCCCACCGCTGCCAGGGCAGTCTTCTTGGAATACTGCGATGGCCGAGCAAAGAGCTGTCCTTAGCTGCACTCGATGGGTTTAGCGAAAAAGCAAGACTTTGGATTACTTAGTTCTGCTCCTGTGTGGTTTACTGACTACTTAAGGTTTCGTTGCTGACGATTTGAGTCAATCCTGTGTTGATCTTTTCTTCCAAACTCATCCCAGGTTGGCCGCACTCAACGGGTTTAGAGAAAAAGCTCAACGGCCGGCGTGACCGCTATTTCTTGAAGGTGGAAGGGCAAAAAAGGGCCCACAAAGGGCTGTCAGCCAGAACGGTGCGTGCACATGAAAATTCAGGTGCTTTTGCTTTACTTTCTTTTTAGCCAAGCCAGTCCCAGTCTCTGCTCCTTTCTAATACAGGCACCCTGTTGAAGTAGTGACACCATTAATTTACAATCATAGTGAATTTACTTCAAAACAGGAAAAAGAACTCGAATAAAATAATAGCGAAAAGCAATAAGTAGTCTAAAAGAATGGAAACAGCCAATGTCACCCGTTGAAAGTTTTTGGTGAAAGAAAATTTGGAAAAAATGATTTGGAGTATACCGACTAATACACAGCTGGCTGCCTTTTCAGGACAGCCCCAAAGGCCCTGATTAGCGAATTCAGGTGTGCTTGATCAGAGAAGGACTTTCAATTCGCAGGAAGGTGGGCCTCCAGGAGTAGGACTGCGAGAAGCAGGCCTCTACCGTGGAGAATTTCAAGGCGTTAGCTTGTGGCGAAGCACGACAAAGGAAAAAGGTGGTGGCAAGAGGCCTCACGGGGTAGCGTGGCCGAGCGGTCCAAGGCGCTGGATTAAGGCTCCAGTCTCTTCGGAGGCGTGGGTTCGAATCCCACCGCTGCCAGGGCAATCTTTTTGGAATACTCTTGTGGCTGAGATGGCCAGCAAAGAGCTGTCCTTAGAGCTAAAGAGCTAAACACGACGGGTTTAGCGAAGAAGCAAGACAGCAACACAGCCTCAAGCGCTTAGGATCAGGTTTGTCTTCAGCAAAAAGGATTAGACTGCAGCTTTTTTAGCAAAGTTTGCATCGGGGTAGCCTTTCCACCGGTCGAAGCGACCCTTGGAACACTGACCCACAGGGTAGCGTGGCCGAGCGGTCTAAGGCGCTGGATTTAGGCTCCAGTCTCTCTGGGGGCGTGGGTTCGAATCCCACCGCTGCCAGGACAGCCTTTTGGAAGGCTGCTGTGCCAGAACGCTGCGTGCACATGAAAATTCTGGTGCTTTTGCTTTCCTTTCTTTTTAGCCAAGCCAGTCCCAGTCTCTGCTCCTTTCTAATACAGACACCCTGTTGAAGTAGTGACACCATTAATTTACAATCATAGTGAAGTTACTTCAAAACAGGGAAAAGAACTCGAATAAAATAATAGCGAAAAGCAATAAGTAGTCTAAAAGAATGGAAACAGCCAATGTCACTCGTTGAAAGTTTTTGGTGAAAGAAAATTAGGAAAAAATGATTTGGAGTATACCGGCTAATACACAGCTGGCTGCCTTTTTCAGGACAGCCCCAAAGGCCCTGATTAGCGAATTCAAGTGTGCTTGATCAGAGAAGGACTTGCAATTCGCAGTAAGGTGGGCCTCCAAGAGTAGGACTGTGAGAAGCAGGCCTCTACCGTGGACAATTTCAAGCCGTTAGCTTGTGGCGAAGCACGACAAAGGAAAAAGGTGGTGGAAAGATGCCTCACGGGGTAGCGTGGCCGAGCGGTCCAAGGCGCTGGATTAAGGCTCCAGTCTCTTCGGAGGCGTGGGTTCGAATCCCACCGCTGCCAGGGCAATCTTTTTGGAATACTCTTGTGGCTGAGATGGCCAGCAAAGAGCTGTCCTTAGAGCTAAAGAGCTAAACACGACGGGTTTAGCGAAGAAGCAAGACAGCAACACAGCTTCAAGCGCTTAGGATCAGGTTTGTCTTCAGCAAAAAGGATTAGACTGCAGCTTTTTTAGCAAAGTCTGCATCGGGGTAGCCTTTCCACCGGTCGAAGCGACCCTTGGAACACTGACCCACAGGGTAGCGTGGCCGAGCGGTCCAAGGCGCTGGATTAAGGCTCCAGTCTCTTCGGAGGCGTGGGTTCGAATCCCACCGCTGCCAGGGCAGTCTTCTTGGAATACTGCGATGGCCGAGCAAAGAGCTGTCCTTTGCTGCACTCGACGGGTTTAGCGAAAAAGCAAGACTTTGGATTACTTAGTTCTGCTCCTGTGCCTTCCTCTGTGGTTTACTGACTACTTAAGGTTTCGTTGCTGACGATTTGAGTCAATCCTGTGTTGATCTTTTCTTCCAAACTCATCCCAGGTTGGCCGCACTCAACGGGTTTAGAGAAAAAGCTCAACGGCCGGCGTGACCGCTATTTCTTGAAGGTGGAAGGGCAGAAAAGGGCCCACAAGCAACACAGCCTCAAGCGCTTAGGATCAGGTTTGTCTTCAGCAAAAAGGATTAGACTGCAGCTTTTTTAGCAAAGTCTGCATCGGGGTAGCCTTTCCACCGGTCGAAGCGACCCTTGGAACACTGACCCACAGGGTAGCGTGGCCGAGCGGTCCAAGGCGCTGGATTAAGGCTCCAGTCTCTTCGGAGGCGTGGGTTCGAATCCCACCGCTGCCAGGGCAGTCTTCTTGGAATACTGCGATGGCCGAGCAAAGAGCTGTCCTTAGCTGCACTCGATGGGTTTAGCGAAAAAGCAAGACTTTGGATTACTTAGTTCTGCTCCTGTGTGGTTTACTGACTACTTAAGGTTTCGTTGCTGACGATTTGAGTCAATCCTGTGTTGATCTTTTCTTCCAAACTCATCCCAGGTTGGCCGCACTCAACGGGTTTAGAGAAAAAGCTCAACGGCCGGCGTGACCGCTATTTCTTGAAGGTGGAAGGGCAGAAAAGGGCCCACAAAGGGCTGTCAGCCAGAACGGTGCGTGCACATGAAAATTCAGGTGCTTTTGCTTTACTTTCTTTTTAGCCAAGCCAGTCCCAGTCTCTGCTCCTTTCTAATACAGGCACCCTGTTGAAGTAGTGACACCATTAATTTACAATCATAGTGAAGTTACTTCAAAACAGGAAAAAGAACTCGAATAAAATAATAGCGAAAAGCAATAAGTAGTCTAAAAGAATGGAAACAGCCAATGTCACCCGTTGAAAGTTTTTGGTGAAAGAAAATTTGGAAAAAATGATTTGGAGTATACCGACTAATACACAGCTGGCTGCCTTTTCAGGACAGCCCCAAAGGCCCTGATTAGCGAATTCAGGTGTGCTTGATCAGAGAAGGACTTGCAATTCGCAGGAAGGTGGGCCTCCAGGAGTAGGACTGCGAGAAGCAGGCCTCTACCGTGGAGAATTTCAAGGCGTTAGCTTGTGGCGAAGCACGACAAAGGAAAAAGGTGGTGGAAAGAGGCCTCACGGGGTAGCGTGGCCGAGCGGTCCAAGGCGCTGGATTAAGGCTCCAGTCTCTTCGGAGGCGTGGGTTCGAATCCCACCGCTGCCAGGGCAATCTTTTTGGAATACTCTTGTGGCTGAGATGGCCAGCAAAGAGCTGTCCTTAGAGCTAAAGAGCTAAAGAGCTAAACACGACGGGTTTAGCGAAGAAGCAAGACAGCAACACAGCCTCAAGCGCTTAGGATCAGGTTTGTCTTCAGCAAAAAGGATTAGACTGCAGCTTTTTTAGCAAAGTTTGCATCGGGGTAGCCTTTCCACCGGTCGAAGCGACCCTTGGAACACTGACCCACAGGGTAGCGTGGCCGAGCGGTCTAAGGCGCTGGATTTAGGCTCCAGTCTCTCTGGGGGCGTGGGTTCGAATCCCACCGCTGCCAGGACAGCCTTTTGGAAGGCTGCTGTGCCAGAACGCTGCGTGCACATGAAAATTCTGGTGCTTTTGCTTTCCTTTCTTTTTAGCCAAGCCAGTCCCAGTCTCTGCTCCTTTCTAATACAGACACCCTGTTGAAGTAGTGACACCATTAATTTACAATCATAGTGAAGTTACTTCAAAACAGGGAAAAGAACTCGAATAAAATAATAGCGAAAAGCAATAAGTAGTCTAAAAGAATGGAAACAGCCAATGTCACCCGTTGAAAGTTTTTGGTGAAAGAAAATTAGGAAAAAATGATTTGGAGTATACCGGCTAATACACAGCTGGCTGCCTTTTTCAGGACAGCCCCAAAGGCCCTGATTAGCGAATTCAAGTGTGCTTGATCAGAGAAGGACTTGCAATTCGCAGTAAGGTGGGCCTCCAAGAGTAGGACTGTGAGAAGCAGGCCTCTACCGTGGACAATTTCAAGCTGTTAGCTTGTGGCGAAGCACGACAAAGGAAAAAGGTGGTGGAAAGATGCCTCACGGGGTAGCGTGGCCGAGCGGTCCAAGGCGCTGGATTAAGGCTCCAGTCTCTTCGGAGGCGTGGGTTCGAATCCCACCGCTGTCTTCTTGGAATACTGCGATGGCCGAGCAAAGAGCTGTCCTTTGCTGCACTCGACGGGTTTAGCGAAAAAGCAAGACTTTGGATTACTTAGTTCTGCTCCTGTGCCTTCCTCTGTGGTTTACTGACTACTTAAGGTTTCGTTGCTGACGATTTGAGTCAATCCCAGGGATCAATCCCAGGTTGGCCGCACTCAACGGGTTTAGAGAAAAAGCTCAACGGCCGGCGTGACCGCTATTTCTTGAAGGTGGAAGGGCAGAAAAGGGCCCACAAGCAACACAGCCTCAAGCGCTTAGGATCAGGTTTGTCTTCAGCAAAAAGGATTAGACTGCAGCTTTTTTAGCAAAGTCTGCATCGGGGTAGCCTTTCCACCGGTCGAAGCGACCCTTGGAACACTGACCCACAGGGTAGCGTGGCCGAGCGGTCCAAGGCGCTGGATTAAGGCTCCAGTCTCTTCGGAGGCGTGGGTTCGAATCCCACCGCTGCCAGGGCAGTCTTCTTGGAATACTGCGATGGCCGAGCAAAGAGCTGTCCTTAGCTGCACTCGATGGGTTTAGCGAAAAAGCAAGACTTTGGATTACTTAGTTCTGCTTCTCTGTGGTTTACTGACTACTTAAGGTTTCGTTGCTGACGATTTGAGTCAATCCTGTGTTGATCTTTTCTTCCAAACTCATCCCAGGTTGGCCGCACTCAACGGGTTTAGAGAAAAAGCTCAACGGCCGGCGTGACCGCTATTTCTTGAAGGTGGAAGGGCAGAAAAGGGCCCACAAAGGGCTGTCAGCCAGAACGGTGCGTGCACATGAAAATTCAGGTGCTTTTGCTTTACTTTCTTTTTAGCCAAGCCAGTCCCAGTCTCTGCTCCTTTCTAATACAGGCACCCTGTTGAAGTAGTGACACCATTAATTTACAATCATAGTGAAGTTACTTCAAAACAGGAAAAAGAACTCGAATAAAATAATAGCGAAAAGCAATAAGTAGTCTAAAAGAATGGAAACAGCCAATGTCACCCGTTGAAAGTTTTTGGTGAAAGAAAATTTGGAAAAAATGATTTGGAGTATACCGACTAATACACAGCTGGCTGCCTTTTCAGGACAGCCCCAAAGGCCCTGATTAGCGAATTCAGGTGTGCTTGATCAGAGAAGGACTTTCAATTCGCAGGAAGGTGGGCCTCCAGGAGTAGGACTGCGAGAAGCAGGCCTCTACCGTGGAGAATTTCAAGGCGTTAGCTTGTGGCGAAGCACGACAAAGGAAAAAGGTGGTGGAAAGAGGCCTCACGGGGTAGCGTGGCCGAGCGGTCCAAGGCGCTGGATTAAGGCTCCAGTCTCTTCGGAGGCGTGGGTTCGAATCCCACCGCTGCCAGGGCAATCTTTTTGGAATACTCTTGTGGCTGAGATGGCCAGCAAAGAGCTGTCCTTAGAGCTAAAGAGCTAAACACGACGGGTTTAGCGAAGAAGCAAGACAGCAACACAGCCTCAAGCGCTTAGGATCAGGTTTGTCTTCAGCAAAAAGGATTAGACTGCAGCTTTTTTAGCAAAGTTTGCATCGGGGTAGCCTTTCCACCGGTCGAAGCGACCCTTGGAACACTGACCCACAGGGTAGCGTGGCCGAGCGGTCTAAGGCGCTGGATTTAGGCTCCAGTCTCTCTGGGGGCGTGGGTTCGAATCCCACCGCTGCCAGGACAGCCTTTTGGAAGGCTGCTGTGCCAGAACGCTGCGTGCACATGAAAATTCTGGTGCTTTTGCTTTCCTTTCTTTTTAGCCAAGCCAGTCCCAGTCTCTGCTCCTTTCTAATACAGACACCCTGTTGAAGTAGTGACACCATTAATTTACAATCATAGTGAAGTTACTTCAAAACAGGGAAAAGAACTCGAATAAAATAATAGCGAAAAGCAATAAGTAGTCTAAAAGAATGGAAACAGCCAATGTCACCCGTTGAAAGTTTTTGGTGAAAGAAAATTAGGAAAAAATGATTTGGAGTATACCGGCTAATACACAGCTGGCTGCCTTTTTCAGGACAGCCCCAAAGGCCCTGATTAGCGAATTCAAGTGTGCTTGATCAGAGAAGGACTTGCAATTCGCAGTAAGGTGGGCCTCCAAGAGTAGGACTGTGAGAAGCAGGCCTCTACCGTGGACAATTTCAAGCCGTTAGCTTGTGGCGAAGCACGACAAAGGAAAAAGGTGGTGGAAAGATGCCTCACGGGGTAGCGTGGCCGAGCGGTCCAAGGCGCTGGATTAAGGCTCCAGTCTCTTCGGAGGCGTGGGTTCGAATCCCACCGCTGCCAGGGCAATCTTTTTGGAATACTCTTGTGGCTGAGATGGCCAGCAAAGAGCTGTCCTTAGAGCTAAAGAGCTAAACACGACGGGTTTAGCGAAGAAGCAAGACAGCAACACAGCTTCAAGCGCTTAGGATCAGGTTTGTCTTCAGCAAAAAGGATTAGACTGCAGCTTTTTTAGCAAAGTCTGCATCGGGGTAGCCTTTCCACCGGTCGAAGCGACCCTTGGAACACTGATCCACAGGGTAGCGTGGCCGAGCGGTCCAAGGCGCTGGATTAAGGCTCCAGTCTCTTCGGAGGCGTGGGTTCGAATCCCACCGCTGCCAGGGCAGTCTTCTTGGAATACTGCGATGGCCGAGCAAAGAGCTGTCCTTAGCTGCACTCGATGGGTTTAGCGAAAAAGCAAGACTTTGGATTACTTAGTTCTGCTCCTGTGTGGTTTACTGACTACTTAAGGTTTCGTTGCTGACGATTTGAGTCAATCCTGTGTTGATCTTTTCTTCCAAACTCATCCCAGGTTGACCGCACTCAACGGGTGTAGAGAAAAAGCTCCACGGCCGGCGTGACCGCAATTTTTTGAAGGTGGAAGGGCAGAAAAGGGCCCACAAAGGGCTGTCAGCCAGAACGCTGCGTGCACATGAAAATTCAGGTGCTTTTGCTTTACTTTCTTTTTAGCCAAGCCAGTCCCAGTCTCTGCTCCTTTCTAATACAGGCACCCTGTTGAAGTAGTGACACCATTAATTTACAATCATAGTGAAGTTACTTCAAAACAGGAAAAAGAACTCGAATAAAATAATAGCGAAAAGCAATAAGTAGTCTAAAAGAATGGAAACAGCCAATGTCACCTGTTGAAAGTTTTTGGTGAAAGAAAATTTGGAAAAAATGATTTGGAGTATACCGGCTAATACACAGCTGGCTGCCTTTTTCAGGACAGCCCCAAAGGCCCTGATTAGCGAATTCAAGTGTGCTTGATCAGAGAAGGACTTGCAATTCGCAGTAAGGTGGGCCTCCAAGAGTAGGACTGTGAGAAGCAGGCCTCTACCGTGGACAATTTCAAGCCGTTAGCTTGTGGCGAAGCACGACAAAGGAAAAAGGTGGTGGAAAGATGCCTCTCAGGGTAGCGTGGCCGAGCGGTCCAAGGCGCTGGATTAAGGCTCCAGTCTCTTCGGAGGCGTGGGTTCGAATCCCACCGCTGCCAGGGCAGTCTTCTTGGAATACTGCGATGGCCGAGCAAAGAGCTGTCCTTTGCTGCACTCGACGGGTTTAGCGAAAAAGCAAGACTTTGGATTACTTAGTTCTGCTCCTGTGCCTTCCTCTGTGGTTTACTGACTACTTAAGGTTTCGTTGCTGACGATTTGAGTCAATCCTGTGTTGATCTTTTCTTCCAAACTCATCCCAGGTTGGCCGCACTCAACGGGTTTAGAGAAAAAGCTCAACGGCCGGCGTGACCGCTATTTCTTGAAGGTGGAAGGGCAGAAAAGGGCCCACAAAGGGCTGTCAGCCAGAACGCTGCGTGCACATGAAAATTCAGGTGCTTTTGCTTTACTTTCTTTTTAGCCAAGCCAGTCCCAGTCTCTGCTCCTTTCTAATACAGGCACCCTGTTGAAGTAGTGACACCATTAATTTACAATCATAGTGAAGTTACTTCAAAACAGGAAAAAGAACTCGAATAAAATAATAGCGAAAAGCAATAAGTAGTCTAAAAGAATGGAAACAGCCAATGTCACCCGTTGAAAGTTTTTGGTGAAAGAAAATTTGGAAAAAATGATTTGGAGTATACCGGCTAATACACAGCTGGCTGCCTTTTTCAGGACAGCCCCAAAGGCCCTGATTAGCGAATTCAGGTGTGCTTGATCAGAGAAGGACTTGCAATTCGCAGGAAGGTGGGCCTCCAGGAGTAGGACTGCGAGAAGCAGGCCTCTACTGTGGAGAATTTCAAGGCGTTAGCTTGTGGCGAAGCACGACAAAGGAAAAAGGTGGTGGAAAGAGGCCTCACGGGGTAGCGTGGCCGAGCGGTCCAAGGCGCTGGATTAAGGCTCCAGTCTCTTCGGAGGCGTGGGTTCGAATCCCACCGCTGCCAGGGCAATCTTTTTGGAATACTCTTGTGGCTGAGATGGCCAGCAAAGAGCTGTCCTTAGAGCTAAAGAGCTAAACACGACGGGTTTAGCGAAGAAGCAAGACAGCAACACAGCCTCAAGCGCTTAGGATCAGGTTTGTCTTCAGCAAAAAGGATTAGACTGCAGCTTTTTTAGCAAAGTTTGCATCGGGGTAGCCTTTCCACCGGTCGAAGCGACCCTTGGAACACTGACCCACAGGGTAGCGTGGCCGAGCGGTCTAAGGCGCTGGATTTAGGCTCCAGTCTCTCTGGGGGCGTGGGTTCGAATCCCACCGCTGCCAGGACAGCCTTTTGGAAGGCTGCTGTGCCAGAACGCTGCGTGCACATGAAAATTCTGGTGCTTTTGCTTTCCTTTCTTTTTAGCCAAGCCAGTCCCAGTCTCTGCTCCTTTCTAATACAGACACCCTGTTGAAGTAGTGACACCATTAATTTACAATCATAGTGAAGTTACTTCAAAACAGGGAAAAGAACTCGAATAAAACAATAGCGAAAAGCAATAAGTAGTCTAAAAGAATGGAAACAGCCAATGTCACCCGTTGAAAGTTTTTGGTGAAAGAAAATTAGGAAAAAATGATTTGGAGTATACCGGCTAATACACAGCTGGCTGCCTTTTTCAGGACAGCCCCAAAGGCCCTGATTAGCGAATTCAAGTGTGCTTGATCAGAGAAGGACTTGCAATTCGCAGTAAGGTGGGCCTCCAAGAGTAGGACTGTGAGAAGCAGGCCTCTACCGTGGACAATTTCAAGCCGTTAGCTTGTGGCGAAGCACGACAAAGGAAAAAGGTGGTGGAAAGATGCCTCTCAGGGTAGCGTGGCCGAGCGGTCCAAGGCGCTGGATTAAGGCTCCAGTCTCTTCGGAGGCGTGGGTTCGAATCCCACCGCTGCCAGGGCAGTCTTCTTGGAATACTGCGATGGCCGAGCAAAGAGCTGTCCTTTGCTGCACTCGACGGGTTTAGCGAAAAAGCAAGACTTTGGATTACTTAGTTCTGCTCCTGTGCCTTCCTCTGTGGTTTACTGACTACTTAAGGTTTCGTTGCTGACGATTTGAGTCAATCCTGTGTTGATCTTTTCTTCCAAACTCATCCCAGGTTGGCCGCACTCAACGGGTTTAGAGAAAAAGCTCAACGGCCGGCGTGACCGCTATTTCTTGAAGGTGGAAGGGCAGAAAAGGGCCCACAAAGGGCTGTCAGCCAGAACGCTGCGTGCACATGAAAATTCAGGTGCTTTTGCTTTACTTTCTTTTTAGCCAAGCCAGTCCCAGTCTCTGCTCCTTTCTAATACAGGCACCCTGTTGAAGTAGTGACACCATTAATTTACAATCATAGTGAAGTTACTTCAAAACAGGAAAAAGAACTCGAATAAAATAATAGCGAAAAGCAATAAGTAGTCTAAAAGAATGGAAACAGCCAATGTCACCCGTTGAATGTTTTTGGTGAAAGAAAATTTGGAAAAAATGATTTGGAGTATACCGGCTAATACACAGCTGGCTGCCTTTTTCAGGACAGCCCCAAAGGCCCTGATTAGCGAATTCAGGTGTGCTTGATCAGAGAAGGACTTGCAATTCGCAGGAAGGTGGGCCTCCAGGAGTAGGACTGCGAGAAGCAGGCCTCTACTGTGGAGAATTTCAAGGCGTTAGCTTGTGGCGAAGCACGACAAAGGAAAAAGGTGGTGGAAAGAGGCCTCACGGGGTAGCGTGGCCGAGCGGTCCAAGGCGCTGGATTAAGGCTCCAGTCTCTTCGGAGGCGTGGGTTCGAATCCCACCGCTGCCAGGGCAATCTTTTTGGAATACTCTTGTGGCTGAGATGGCCAGCAAAGAGCTGTCCTTAGAGCTAAAGAGCTAAACACGACGGGTTTAGCGAAGAAGCAAGACAGCAACACAGCCTCAAGCGCTTAGGATCAGGTTTGTCTTCAGCAAAAAGGATTAGACTGCAGCTTTTTTAGCAAAGTTTGCATCGGGGTAGCCTTTCCACCGGTCGAAGCGACCCTTGGAACACTGACCCACAGGGTAGCGTGGCCGAGCGGTCTAAGGCGCTGGATTTAGGCTCCAGTCTCTCTGGGGGCGTGGGTTCGAATCCCACCGCTGCCAGGACAGCCTTTTGGAAGGCTGCTGTGCCAGAACGCTGCGTGCACATGAAAATTCTGGTGCTTTTGCTTTCCTTTCTTTTTAGCCAAGCCAGTCCCAGTCTCTGCTCCTTTCTAATACAGACACCCTGTTGAAGTAGTGACACCATTAATTTACAATCATAGTGAAGTTACTTCAAAACAGGGAAAAGAACTCGAATAAAACAATAGCGAAAAGCAATAAGTAGTCTAAAAGAATGGAAACAGCCAATGTCACCCGTTGAAAGTTTTTGGTGAAAGAAAATTAGGAAAAAATGATTTGGAGTATACCGGCTAATACACAGCTGGCTGCCTTTTTCAGGACAGCCCCAAAGGCCCTGATTAGCGAATTCAAGTGTGCTTGATCAGAGAAGGACTTGCAATTCGCAGTAAGGTGGGCCTCCAAGAGTAGGACTGTGAGAAGCAGGCCTCTACCGTGGACAATTTCAAGCTGTTAGCTTGTGGCGAAGCACGACAAAGGAAAAAGGTGGTGGAAAGATGCCTCACGGGGTAGCGTGGCCGAGCGGTCCAAGGCGCTGGATTAAGGCTCCAGTCTCTTCGGAGGCGTGGGTTCGAATCCCACCGCTGCCAGGGCAATCTTTTTGGAATACTCTTGTGGCTGAGATGGCCAGCAAAGAGCTGTCCTTGGCCGCACACGACGGGTTTAGCGAAGAAGCAAGACAGCAACACAGCCTCAAGCGCTTGGGATCAGGTTTGTCTTCAGCAAAAAGGATTAGACTGCAGCTTTTTCAGCAAAGTCTGCATCGGGGTAGCCTTTCCACCGGTCGAAGCGACCCTTGGAACACTGACCCACAGGGTAGCGTGGCCGAGCGGTCCAAGGCGCTGGATTAAGGCTCCAGTCTCTTCGGAGGCGTGGGTTCGAATCCCACCGCTGCCAGGGCAGTCTTCTTGGAATACTGCGATGGCCGAGCAAAGAGCTGTCCTTAGCTGCACTCGATGGGTTTAGCGAAAAAGCAAGACTTTGGATTACTTAGTTCTGCTCCTGTGTGGTTTACTGACTACTTAAGGTTTCGTTGCTGACGATTTGAGTCAATCCTGTGTTGATCTTTTCTTCCAAACTCATCCCAGGTTGGCCGCACTCAACGGGTTTAGAGAAAAAGCTCAACGGCCGGCGTGACCGCTATTTCTTGAAGGTGGAAGGGCAGAAAAGGGCCCACAAAGGGCTGTCAGCCAGAACACTGCGTGCACATGAAAATTCAGATGCTTTTGCTTTACTTTCTTTTTAGCCAAGCCAGTCCCAGTCTCTGCTCCTTTCTAATACAGGCACCCTGTTGAAGTAGTGACACCATTAATTTACAATCATAGTGAAGTTACTTCAAAACAGGAAAAAGAACTCGAATAAAATAATAGCGAAAAGCAATAAGTAGTCTAAAAGAATGGAAACAGCCAATGTCACCCGTTGAAAGTTTTTGGTGAAAGAAAATTTGGAAAAAATGATTTGGAGTATAACGGCTAATACACAGTTGGCTGCCTTTTTCAGGACAGCCCCAAAGGCCCTGATTAGCGAATTCAGGTGTGCTTGATCAGAGAAGGACTTGCAATTCGCAGGAAGGTGGGCCTCCAGGAGTAGGACTGCGAGAAGCAGGTCTCTACCGTGGAGAATTTCAAGGCGTTAGCTTGTGGCGAAGCACGACAAAGGAAAAAGGTGGTGGAAAGAGGCCTCACGGGGTAGCGTGGCCGAGCGGTCCAAGGCGCTGGATTAAGGCTCCAGTCTCTTCGGAGGCGTGGGTTCGAATCCCACCGCTGCCAGGGCAATCTTTTTGGAATACTCTTGTGGCTGAGATGGCCAGCAAAGAGCTGTCCTTGGCCGCACACGACGGGTTTAGCGAAGAAGCAAGACAGCAACACAGCCTCAAGCGCTTAGGATCAGGTTTGTCTTCAGCAAAAAGGATTAGACTGCAGCTTTTTTAGCAAAGTTTGCATCGGGGTAGCCTTTCTACCGGTCGAAGCGACCCTTGGAACACTGACCCACAGGGTAGCGTGGCCGAGCGGTCTAAGGCGCTGGATTTAGGCTCCAGTCTCTCTGGGGGCGTGGGTTCGAATCCCACCGCTGCCAGGACAGCCTTTTGGAAGGCTGCTGTGCCAGAACGCTACGTGCACATGAAAATTCTGGTGCTTTTGCTTTCCTTTCTTTTTAGCCAAGCCAGTCCCAGTCTCTGCTCCTTTCTAATACAGACACCCTGTTGAAGTAGTGACACCATTAATTTACAATCATAGTGAAGTTACTTCAAAACAGGGAAAAGAACTCGAATAAAATAATAGCGAAAAGCAATAAGTAGTCTAAAAGAATGGAAACAGCCAATGTCACTCGTTGAAAGTTTTTGGTGAAAGAAAATTAGGAAAAAATGATTTGGAGTATACCGGCTAATACACAGCTGGCTGCCTTTTTCAGGACAGCCCCAAAGGCCCTGATTAGCGAATTCAAGTGTGCTTGATCAGAGAAGGACTTGCAATTCGCAGTAAGGTGGGCCTCCAAGAGTAGGACTGTGAGAAGCAGGCCTCTACCGTGGACAATTTCAAGCCGTTAGCTTGTGGCGAAGCACGACAAAGGAAAAAGGTGGTGGAAAGATGCCTCACGGGGTAGCGTGGCCGAGCGGTCCAAGGCGCTGGATTAAGGCTCCAGTCTCTTCGGAGGCGTGGGTTCGAATCCCACCGCTGCCAGGGCAATCTTTTTGGAATACTCTTGTGGCTGAGATGGCCAGCAAAGAGCTGTCCTTAGAGCTAAAGAGCTAAACACGACGGGTTTAGCGAAGAAGCAAGACAGCAACACAGCCTCAAGCGCTTAGGATCAGGTTTGTCTTCAGCAAAAAGGATTAGACTGCAGCTTTTTTAGCAAAGTTTGCATCGGGGTAGCCTTTCCACCGGTCGAAGCGACCCTTGGAACACTGACCCACAGGGTAGTGTGGCCGAGCGGTCTAAGGCGCTGGATTTAGGCTCCAGTCTCTCTGGGGGCGTGGGTTCGAATCCCACCGCTGCCAGGACAGCCTTTTGGAAGGCTGCTGTGCCAGAACGCTGCGTGCACATGAAAATTCTGGTGCTTTTGCTTTCCTTTCTTTTTAGCCAAGCCAGTCCCAGTCTCTGCTCCTTTCTAATACAGACACCCTGTTGAAGTAGTGACACCATTAATTTACAATCATAGTGAAGTTACTTCAAAACAGGGAAAAGAACTCGAATAAAATAATAGCGAAAAGCAATAAGTAGTCTAAAAGAATGGAAACAGCCAATGTCACCCGTTGAAAGTTTTTGGTGAAAGAAAATTAGGAAAAAATGATTTGGAGTATACCGGCTAATACACAGCTGGCTGCCTTTTTCAGGACAGCCCCAAAGGCCCTGATTAGCGAATTCAAGTGTGCTTGATCAGAGAAGGACTTGCAATTCGCAGTAAGGTGGGCCTCCAAGAGTAGGACTGTGAGAAGCAGGCCTCTACCGTGGACAATTTCAAGCTGTTAGCTTGTGGCGAAGCACGACAAAGGAAAAAGGTGGTGGAAAGATGCCTCACGGGGTAGCGTGGCCGAGCGGTCCAAGGCGCTGGATTAAGGCTCCAGTCTCTTCGGAGGCGTGGGTTCGAATCCCACCGCTGTCTTCTTGGAATACTGCGATGGCCGAGCAAAGAGCTGTCCTTTGCTGCACTCGACGGGTTTAGCGAAAAAGCAAGACTTTGGATTACTTAGTTCTGCTCCTGTGCCTTCCTCTGTGGTTTACTGACTACTTAAGGTTTCGTTGCTGACGATTTGAGTCAATCCCAGGGATCAATCCCAGGTTGGCCGCACTCAACGGGTTTAGAGAAAAAGCTCAACGGCCGGCGTGACCGCTATTTCTTGAAGGTGGAAGGGCAGAAAAGGGCCCACAAGCAACACAGCCTCAAGCGCTTAGGATCAGGTTTGTCTTCAGCAAAAAGGATTAGACTGCAGCTTTTTTAGCAAAGTCTGCATCGGGGTAGCCTTTCCACCGGTCGAAGCGACCCTTGGAACACTGACCCACAGGGTAGCGTGGCCGAGTGGTCCAAGGCGCTGGATTAAGGCTCCAGTCTCTTCGGAGGCGTGGGTTCGAATCCCACCGCTGCCAGGGCAGTCTTCTTGGAATACTGCGATGGCCGAGCAAAGAGCTGTCCTTAGCTGCACTCGATGGGTTTAGCGAAAAAGCAAGACTTTGGATTACTTAGTTCTGCTCCTCTGTGGTTTACTGACTACTTAAGGTTTCGTTGCTGACGATTTGAGTCAATCCTGTGTTGATCTTTTCTTCCAAACTCATCCCAGGTTGGCCGCACTCAACGGGTTTAGAGAAAAAGCTCAACGGCCGGCGTGACCGCTATTTCTTGAAGGTGGAAGGGCAGAAAAGGGCCTACAAAGGGCTGTCAGCCAGAACGGTGCGTGCACATGAAAATTCAGGTGCTTTTGCTTTACTTTCTTTTTAGCCAAGCCAGTCCCAGTCTCTGCTCCTTTCTAATACAGGCACCCTGTTGAAGTAGTGACACCATTAATTTACAATCATAGTGAAGTTACTTCAAAACAGGAAAAAGAACTCGAATAAAATAATAGCGAAAAGCAATAAGTAGTCTAAAAGAATGGAAACAGCCAATGTCACCCGTTGAAAGTTTTTGGTGAAAGAAAATTTGGAAAAAATGATTTGGAGTATACCGACTAATACACAGCTGGCTGCCTTTTCAGGACAGCCCCAAAGGCCCTGATTAGCGAATTCAGTTGTGCTTGATCAGAGAAGGACTTTCAATTCGCAGGAAGGTGGGCCTCCAGGAGTAGGACTGCGAGAAGCAGGCCTCTACCGTGGAGAATTTCAAGGCGTTAGCTTGTGGCGAAGCACGACAAAGGAAAAAGGTGGTGGAAAGAGGCCTCACGGGGTAGCGTGGCCGAGCGGTCCAAGGCGCTGGATTAAGGCTCCAGTCTCTTCGGAGGCGTGGGTTCGAATCCCACCGCTGCCAGGGCAATCTTTTTGGAATACTCTTGTGGCTGAGATGGCCAGCAAAGAGCTGTCTTTGGCCGCACACGACGGGTTTAGCGAAGAAGCAAGACATCAACACAGCCTCAAGCGCTTAGGATCAGGTTTGTCTTCAGCAAAAAGGATTAGACTGCAGCTTTTTCAGCAAAGTCTGCATCGGGGTAGACTTTCAACCGGTCGAAGCGACCCTTGGAACACTGACCCACAGGGTAGCGTGGCCGAGCGGTCCAAGGCGATGGATTAAGGCTCCAGTTTCTTCGGAGGCGTGGGTTTGAATCCCACCGCTGCCAGGGCAGTCTTCTTGGAATACTGCGATGGCCGAGCAAAGAGCTGTCCTTAGCTGTACTCGATGGGTTTAGCGAAAAAGCAAGACTTTGGATTACTTAGTTCTGCTCCTGTGTGGTTTACTGACTACTTAAGGCTTCGTTGCTGACGATTTGAGTCAATCCTGTGTTGATCTTTTCTTCCAAACTCATCCCAGGTTGGCCGCACTCAACGGGTGTAGAGAAAAAGCTCCACGGCCGGCGTGACCGCTATTTTTTGAAGGTGGAAGGGCAGAAAAGGGCCCACAAAGGACTGTCAGCCAGAACGCTGCGTGCACATGAAAATTCAGGTGCTTTTGCTTTACTTTCTTTTTAGCCAAGCCAGTCCCAGTCTCTGCTCCTTTCTAATACAGGCACCCTGTTGAAGTAGTGACACCATTAATTTACAATCATAGTGAAGTTACTTCAAAACAGGAAAAAGAACTCGAATAAAATAATAGCGAAAAGCAATAAGTAGTCTAAAAGAATGGAAACAGCCAATGTCACCCGTTGAAAGTTTTTGGTGAAAGAAAATTTGGAAAAAATGATTTGGAGTATACCGGTTAATACACAGCTGGCTGCCTTTTTCAGGACAGCCCCAAAGGCCCTGATTAGCGAATTCAGGTGTGCTTGATCAGAGAAGGACTTGCAATTCGCAGGAAGGTGGGCCTCCAGGAGTAGGACTGCGAGAAGCAGGCCTCTACCGTGGAGAATTTCAAGGCGTTAGCTTGTGGCGAAGCACGACAAAGGAAAAAGGTGGTGGAAAGAGGCCTCACGGGGTAGCGTGGCCGAGCGGTCCAAGGCGCTGGATTAAGGCTCCAGTCTCTTCGGAGGCGTGGGTTCGAATCCCACCGCTGCCAGGGCAATCTTTTTGGAATACTCTTGTGGCTGAGATGGCCAGCAAAGAGCTGTCCTTGGCCGCACACGACGGGTTTAGCGAAGAAGCAAGACAGCAACACAGCCTCAAGCGCTTAGGATCAGGTTTGTCTTCAGCAAAAAGGATTAGACTGCAGCTTTTTTAGCAAAGTCTGCATCGGGGTAGCCTTTCCACCGGTCGACCTTTCCACCGGTCGAAGCGACCCTTGGAACACTGACCCACAGGGTAGCGTGGCCGAGCGGTCTAAGGCGCTGGATTTAGGCTCCAGTCTCTCTGGGGGCGTGGGTTCGAATCCCACCGCTGCCAGGACAGCCTTTTGGAAGGCTGCTGTGCCAGAACGCTGCGTGCACATGAAAATTCTGGTGCTTTTGCTTTCCTTTCTTTTTAGCCAAGCCAGTCCCAGTCTCTGCTCCTTTCTAATACAGGCACCCTGTTGAAGTAGTGACACCATTAATTTACAATCATAGTGAAGTTACTTCAAAACAGGGAAAAGAACTCGAATAAAATAATAGCGAAAAGCAATAAGTAGTCTAAAAGAATGGAAACAGCCAATGTCACCCGTTGAAAGTTTTTGGTGAAAGAAAATTTGGAAAAAATGATTTGGAGTATACCGGCTAATACACAGCTGGCTGCCTTTTTCAGGACAGCCCCAAAGGCCCTGATTAGCGAATTCAAGTGTGCTTGATCAGAGAAGGACTTGCAATTCGCAGTAAGGTGGGCCTCCAAGAGTAGGACTGTGAGAAGCAGGCCTCTACCGTGGACAATTTCAAGCTGTTAGCTTGTGGCGAAGCACGACAAAGGAAAAAGGTGGTGGAAAGATGCCTCACGGGGTAGCGTGGCCGAGCGGTCCAAGGCGCTGGATTAAGGCTCCAGTCTCTTCGGAGGCGTGGGTTCGAATCCCACCGCTGTCTTCTTGGAATACTGCGATGGCCGAGCAAAGAGCTGTCCTTTGCTGCACTCGACGGGTTTAGCGAAAAAGCAAGACTTTGGATTACTTAGTTCTGCTCCTGTGCCTTCCTCTGTGGTTTACTGACTACTTAAGGTTTCGTTGCTGACGATTTGAGTCAATCCCAGGGATCAATCCCAGGTTGGCCGCACTCAACGGGTTTAGAGAAAAAGCTCAACGGCCGGCGTGACCGCTATTTCTTGAAGGTGGAAGGGCAGAAAAGGGCCCACAAGCAACACAGCCTCAAGCGCTTAGGATCAGGTTTGTCTTCAGCAAAAAGGATTAGACTGCAGCTTTTTTAGCAAAGTCTGCATCGGGGTAGACTTTCAACCGGTCGAAGCGACCCTTGGAACACTGACCCACAGGGTAGCGTGGCCGAGCGGTCCAAGGCGCTGGATTAAGGCTCCAGTCTCTTCGGAGGCGTGGGTTCGAATCCCACCGCTGCCAGGGCAGTCTTCTTGGAATACTGCGATGGCCGAGCAAAGAGCTGTCCTTAGCTGCACTCAATGGGTTTAGCGAAAAAGCAAGACTTTGGATTACTTAGTTCTGCTCCTGTGTGGTTTACTGACTACTTAAGGTTTCGTTGCTGACGATTTGAGTCAATCCTGTGTTGATCTTTTCTTCCAAACTCATCCCAGGTTGGCCGCACTCAACGGGTTTAGAGAAAAAGCTCAACAGCCGGCGTGACCGCTATTTCTTGAAGGTGGAAGGGCAGAAAAGGGCCCACAAAGGGCTGTCAGCCAGAACGGTGCGTGCACATGAAAATTCAGGTGCTTTTGATTTACTTTCTTTTTAGCCAAGCCAGTCCCAGTCTCTGCTCCTTTCTAATACAGGAGCAGACTCTGGGGGCATGGGTTCGAATCCCACCGCTGCCAGGACAGCCTTTTGGAAGGCTGCTGTGCCAGAACGCTGCGTGCACATGAAAATTCTGGTGCTTTTGCTTTCCTTTCTTTTTAGCCAAGCCAGTCCCAGTCTCTGCTCCTTTCTAATACAGGCACCCTGTTGAAGTAGTGACACCATTAATTTACAATCATAGTGAAGTTACTTCAAAACAGGAAAAAGAACTCGAATAAAATAATAGCGAAAAGCAATAAGTAGTCTAAAAGAATGGAAACAGCCAATGTCACCCGTTGAAAGTTTTTGGTGAAAGAAAATTTGGAAAAAATGATTTGGAGTATACCGGCTAATACACAGCTGGCTGCCTTTTCAGGACAGCCCCAAAGGCCCTGATTAGCGAATTCAGGTGTGCTTGATCAGAGAAGGACTTTCAATTCGCAGGAAGGTGGGCCTCCAGGAGTAGGACTGCGAGAAGCAGGCCTCTACCGTGGAGAATTTCAAGGCGTTAGCTTGTGGCGAAGCACAACAAAGGAAAAAGGTGGTGGAAAGAGGCCTCACGGGGTAGCGTGGCCGAGCGGTCCAAGGCGCTGGATTAAGGCTCCAGTCTCTTCGGAGGCGTGGGTTCGAATCCCACCGCTGCCAGGGCAATCTTTTTGGAATACTCTTGTGGCTGAGATGGCCAGCAAAGAGCTGTCCTTAGAGCTAAAGAGCTAAACACGACGGGTTTAGCGAAGAAGCAAGACAGCAACACAGCCTCAAGCGCTTAGGATCAGGTTTGTCTTCAGCAAAAAGGATTAGACTGCAGCTTTTTTAGCAAAGTTTGCATCGGGGTAGCCTTTCCACCGGTCGAAGCGACCCTTGGAACACTGACCCACAGGGTAGCGTGGCCGAGCGGTCTAAGGCGCTGGATTTAGGCTCCAGTCTCTCTGGGGGCGTGGGTTCGAATCCCACCGCTGCCAGGACAGCCTTTTGGAAGGCTGCTGTGCCAGAACGCTGCGTGCACATGAAAATTCTGGTGCTTTTGCTTTCCTTTCTTTTTAGCCAAGCCAGTCCCAGTCTCTGCTCCTTTCTAATACAGACACCCTGTTGAAGTAGTGACACCATTAATTTACAATCATAGTGAAGTTACTTCAAAACAGGGAAAAGAACTCGAATAAAATAATAGCGAAAAGCAATAAGTAGTCTAAAAGAATGGAAACAGCCAATGTCACCCGTTGAAAGATTTTGGTGAAAGAAAATTAGGAAAAAATGATTTGGAGTATACCGGCTAATACACAGCTGGCTGCCTTTTTCAGGACAGCCCCAAAGGCCCTGATTAGCGAATTCAAGTGTGCTTGATCAGAGAAGGACTTGCAATTCGCAGTAACGTGGGCCTCCAAGAGTAGGACTGTGAGAAGCAGGCCTCTACCGTGGACAATTTCAAGCCGTTAGCTTGTGGCGAAGCACGACAAAGGAAAAAGGTGGTGGAAAGATGCCTCACGGGGTAGCGTGGCCGAGCGGTCCAAGGCGCTGGATTAAGGCTCCAGTCTCTTCGGAGGCGTGGGTTCGAATCCCACCGCTGCCAGGGCAATCTTTTTGGAATACTCTTGTGGCTGAGATGGCCAGCAAAGAGCTGTCCTTGGCCGCACACGACGGGTTTAGCGAAGAAGCAAGACAGCAACACAGCCTCAAGCGCTTAGGATCAGGTTTGTCTTCAGCAAAAAGGATTAGACTGCAGCTTTTTTAGCAAAGTTTGCATCGGGGTAGCCTTTCCACCGGTCGAAGCGACCCTTGGAACACTGACCCACAGGGTAGCGTGGCCGAGCGGTCTAAGGCGCTGGATTTAGGCTCCAGTCTCTCTGGGGGCGTGGGTTCGAATCCCACCGCTGCCAGGACAGCCTTTTGGAAGGCTGCTGTGCCAGAACGCTACGTGCACATGAAAATTCTGGTGCTTTTGCTTTCCTTTCTTTTTAGCCAAGCCAGTCCCAGTCTCTGCTCCTTTCTAATACAGACACCCTGTTGAAGTAGTGACACCATTAATTTACAATCATAGTGAAGTTACTTCAAAACAGGGAAAAGAACTCGAATAAAATAATAGCGAAAAGCAATAAGTAGTCTAAAAGAATGGAAACAGCCAATGTCACTCGTTGAAAGTTTTTGGTGAAAGAAAATTAGGAAAAAATGATTTGGAGTATACCGGCTAATACACAGCTGGCTGCCTTTTTCAGGACAGCCCCAAAGGCCCTGATTAGCGAATTCAAGTGTGCTTGATCAGAGAAGGACTTGCAATTCGCAGTAAGGTGGGCCTCCAAGAGTAGGACTGTGAGAAGCAGGCCTCTACCGTGGACAATTTCAAGGCGTTAGCTTGTGGCGAAGCACAACAAAGGAAAAAGGTGGTGGAAAGAGGCCTCACGGGGTAGCGTGGCCGAGCGGTCCAAGGCGCTGGATTAAGGCTCCAGTCTCTTCGGAGGCGTGGGTTCGAATCCCACCGCTGCCAGGGCAATCTTTTTGGAATACTCTTGTGGCTGAGATGGCCAGCAAAGAGCTGTCTTTGGCCGCACACGACGGGTTTAGCGAAGAAGCAAGACAGCAACACAGCCTCAAGCGCTTAGGATCAGGTTTGTCTTCAGCAAAAAGGATTAGACTGCAGCTTTTTCAGCAAAGTATGCATCGGGGTAGACTTTCAACCGGTCGAAGCGACCCTTGGAACACTGACCCACAGGGTAGCGTGGCCGAGCGGTCCAAGGCGATGGATTAAGGCTCCAGTTTCTTCGGAGGCGTGGGTTTGAATCCCACCGCTGCCAGGGCAGTCTTCTTGGAATACTGCGATGGCCGAGCAAAGAGCTGTCCTTAGCTGTACTCGATGGGTTTAGCGAAAAAGCAAGACTTTGGATTACTTAGTTCTGCTCCTGTGTGGTTTACTGACTACTTAAGGCTTCGTTGCTGACGATTTGAGTCAATCCTGTGTTGATCTTTTCTTCCAAACTCATCCCAGGTTGGCCGCACTCAACGGGTGTAGAGAAAAAGCTCCACGGCCGGCGTGACCGCTATTTTTTGAAGGTGGAAGGGCAGAAAAGGGCCCACAAAGGACTGTCAGCCAGAACGCTGCGTGCACATGAAAATTCAGGTGCTTTTGCTTTACTTTCTTTTTAGCCAAGCCAGTCCCAGTCTCTGCTCCTTTCTAATACAGGCACCCTGTTGAAGTAGTGACACCATTAATTTACAATCATAGTGAAGTTACTTCAAAACAGGAAAAAGAACTCGAATAAAATAATAGCGAAAAGCAATAAGTAGTCTAAAAGAATGGAAACAGCCAATGTCACCCGTTGAAAGTTTTTGGTGAAAGAAAATTTGGAAAAAATGATTTGGAGTATACCGGTTAATACACAGCTGGCTGCCTTTTTCAGGACAGCCCCAAAGGCCCTGATTAGCGAATTCAGGTGTGCTTGATCAGAGAAGGACTTGCAATTCGCAGGAAGGTGGGCCTCCAGGAGTAGGACTGCGAGAAGCAGGCCTCTACCGTGGAGAATTTCAAGGCGTTAGCTTGTGGCGAAGCACGACAAAGGAAAAAGGTGGTGGAAAGAGGCCTCACGGGGTAGCGTGGCCGAGCGGTCCAAGGCGCTGGATTAAGGCTCCAGTCTCTTCGGAGGCGTGGGTTCGAATCCCACCGCTGCCAGGGCAATCTTTTTGGAATACTCTTGTGGCTGAGATGGCCAGCAAAGAGCTGTCCTTGGCCGCACACGACGGGTTTAGCGAAGAAGCAAGACAGCAACACAGCCTCAAGCGCTTAGGATCAGGTTTGTCTTCAGCAAAAAGGATTAGACTGCAGCTTTTTTAGCAAAGTCTGCATCGGGGTAGCCTTTCCACCGGTCGAAGCGACCCTTGGAACACTGACCCACAGGGTAGCGTGGCCGAGCGGTCTAAGGTGCTGGATTTAGGCTCCAGTCTCTCTGGGGGCGTGGGTTCGAATCCCACCGCTGCCAGGACAGCCTTTTGGAAGGCTGCTGTGCCAGAACGCTGCGTGCACATGAAAATTCTGGTGCTTTTGCTTTCCTTTCTTTTTAGCCAAGCCAGTCCCAGTCTCTGCTCCTTTCTAATACAGGCACCCTGTTGAAGTAGTGACACCATTAATTTACAATCATAGTGAAGTTACTTCAAAACAGGGAAAAGAACTCGAATAAAATAATAGCGAAAAGCAATAAGTAGTCTAAAAGAATGGAAACAGCCAATGTCACCCGTTGAAAGCTTTTGGTGAAAGAAAATTTGGAAAAAATGATTTGGAGTATACCGGCTAATACACAGCTGGCTGCCTTTTTCAGGACAGCCCCAAAGGCCCTGATTAGCGAATTCAAGTGTGCTTGATCAGAGAAGGACTTGCAATACGCAGTAAGGTGGGCCTCCAAGAGTAGGACTGTGAGAAGCAGGCCTCTACCGTGGACAATTTCAAGCTGTTAGCTTGTGGCGAAGCACGACAAAGGAAAAAGGTGGTGGAAAGATGCCTCACGGGGTAGCGTGGCCGAGCGGTCCAAGGCGCTGGATTAAGGCTCCAGTCTCTTCGGAGGCGTGGGTTCGAATCCCACCGCTGTCTTCTTGGAATACTGCGATGGCCGAGCAAAGAGCTGTCCTTTGCTGCACTCGACGGGTTTAGCGAAAAAGCAAGACTTTGGATTACTTAGTTCTGCTCCTGTGCCTTCCTCTGTGGTTTACTGACTACTTAAGGTTTCGTTGCTGACGATTTGAGTCAATCCCAGGGATCAATCCCAGGTTGGCCGCACTCAACGGGTTTAGAGAAAAAGCTCAACGGCCGGCGTGACCGCTATTTCTTGAAGGTGGAAGGGCAGAAAAGGGCCCACAAGCAACACAGCCTCAAGCGCTTAGGATCAGGTTTGTCTTCAGCAAAAAGGATTAGACTGCAGCTTTTTTAGCAAAGTCTGCATCGGGGTAGCCTTTCCACCGGTCGAAGCGACCCTTGGAACACTGACCCACAGGGTAGCGTGGCCGAGCGGTCCAAGGCACTGGATTAAGGCTCCAGTCTCTTCGGAGGCGTGGGTTCGAATCCCACCGCTGCCAGGGCAGTCTTCTTGGAATACTGCGATGGCCGAGCAAAGAGCTGTCCTTAGCTGCACTCGATGGGTTTAGCGAAAAAGCAAGACTTTGGATTACTTAGTTCTGCTCCTCTGTGGTTTACTGACTACTTAAGGTTTCGTTGCTGACGATTTGAGTCAATCCTGTGTTGATCTTTTCTTCCAAACTCATCCCAGGTTGGCCGCACTCAACGGGTTTAGAGAAAAAGCTCAACGGCCGGCGTGACCGCTATTTCTTGAAGGTGGAAGGGCAGAAAAGGGCCCACAAAGGGCTGTCAGCCAGAACGGTGCGTGCACATGAAAATTCAGGTGCTTTTGCTTTACTTTCTTTTTAGCCAAGCCAGTCCCAGTCTCTGCTCCTTTCTAATACAGGCACCCTGTTGAAGTAGTGACACCATTAATTTACAATCATAGTGAAGTTACTTCAAAACAGGAAAAAGAACTCGAATAAAATAATAGCGAAAAGCAATAAGTAGTCTAAAAGAATGGAAACAGCCAATGTCACCCGTTGAAAGTTTTTGGTGAAAGAAAATTTGGAAAAAATGATTTGGAGTATACCGGCTAATACACAGCTGGCTGCCTTTTTCAGGACAGCCCCAAAGGCCCTGATTAGCGAATTCAAGTGTGCTTGATCAGAGAAGGACTTGCAATTCGCAGTAAGGTGGGCCTCCAAGAGTAGGACTGTGAGAAGCAGGCCTCTACCGTGGACAATTTCAAGCCGTTAGCTTGTGGCGAAGCACGACAAAGGAAAAGAGGCCTCACGGGGTAGCGTGGCCGAGCGGTCCAAGGCGCTGGATTAAGGCTCCAGTCTCTTCGGAGGCGTGGGTTCGAATCCCACCGCTGCCAGGGCAATCTTTTTGGAATACTCTTGTGGCTGAGATGGCCAGCAAAGAGCTGTCCTTGGCCGCACACGACGGGTTTAGCGAAGAAGCAAGACAGCAACACAGCTTCAAGCGCTTAGGATCAGGTTTGTCTTCAGCAAAAAGGATTAGACTGCAGCTTTTTTAGCAAAGTCTGCATCGGGGTAGCCTTTCCACCGGTCGAAGCGACCCTTGGAACACTGACCCACAGGGTAGCGTGGCCGAGCGGTCCAAGGCGCTGGATTAAGGCTCCAGTCTCTTCGGAGGCGTGGGTTCGAATCCCACCGCTGCCAGGGCAGTCTTCTTGGAATACTGCGATGGCCGAGCAAAGAGCTGTCCTTAGCTGCACTCGATGGGTTTAGCGAAAAAGCAAGACTTTGGATTACTTAGTTCTGCTCCTGTGTGGTTTACTGACTACTTAAGGTTTCGTTGCTGACGATTTGAGTCAATCCTGTGTTGATCTTTTCTTCCAAACTCATCCCAGGTTGGCCGCACTCAACGGGTTTAGAGAAAAAGCTCAACGGCCGGCGTGACCGCTATTTCTTGAAGGTGGAAGGGCAGAAAAGGGCCCACAAAGGGCTGTCAGCCAGAACGGTGCGTGCACATGAAAATTCAGGTGCTTTTGCTTTACTTTCTTTTTAGCCAAGCCAGTCCCAGTCTCTGCTCCTTTCTAATACAGGCACCCTGTTGAAGTAGTGACACCATTAATTTACAATCATAGTGAAGTTACTTCAAAACAGGAAAAAGAACTCGAATAAAATAATAGCGAAAAGCAATAAGTAGTCTAAAAGAATGGAAACAGCCAATGTCACCCGTTGAAAGTTTTTGGTGAAAGAAAATTTGGAAAAAATGATTTGGAGTATACCGGCTAATACACAGCTGGCTGCCTTTTTCAGGACAGCCCCAAAGGCCCTGATTAGCGAATTCAAGTGTGCTTGATCAGAGAAGGACTTGCAATTCGCAGTAAGGTGGGCCTCCAAGAGTAGGACTGTGAGAAGCAGGCCTCTACCGTGGACAATTTCAAGCCGTTAGCTTGTGGCGAAGCACGACAAAGGAAAAGAGGCCTCACGGGGTAGCGTGGCCGAGCGGTCCAAGGCGCTGGATTAAGGCTCCAGTCTCTTCGGAGGCGTGGGTTCGAATCCCACCGCTGCCAGGGCAATCTTTTTGGAATACTCTTGTGGCTGAGATGGCCAGCAAAGAGCTGTCCTTGGCCGCACACGACGGGTTTAGCGAAGAAGCAAGACAGCAACACAGCTTCAAGCGCTTAGGATCAGGTTTGTCTTCAGCAAAAAGGATTAGACTGCAGCTTTTTTAGCAAAGTCTGCATCGGGGTAGCCTTTCCACCGGTCGAAGCGACCCTTGGAACACTGACCCACAGGGTAGCGTGGCCGAGCGGTCCAAGGCGCTGGATTAAGGCTCCAGTCTCTTCGGAGGCGTGGGTTCGAATCCCACCGCTGCCAGGGCAGTCTTCTTGGAATACTGCGATGGCCGAGCAAAGAGCTGTCCTTAGCTGCACTCGATGGGTTTAGCGAAAAAGCAAGACTTTGGATTACTTAGTTCTGCTCCTGTGTGGTTTACTGACTACTTAAGGTTTCGTTGCTGACGATTTGAGTCAATCCTGTGTTGATCTTTTCTTCCAAACTCATCCCAGGTTGACCGCACTCAACGGGTGTAGAGAAAAAGCTCCACGGCCGGCGTGACCGCAATTTTTTGAAGGTGGAAGGGCAGAAAAGGGCCCACAAAGGGCTGTCAGCCAGAACGCTGCGTGCACATGAAAATTCAGGTGCTTTTGCTTTACTTTCTTTTTAGCCAAGCCAGTCCCAGTCTCTGCTCCTTTCTAATACAGGCACACTGTTGAAGTAGTGACACCATTAATTTACAATCATAGTGAAGTTACTTCAAAACAGGAAAAAGAACTCGAATAAAATAATAGCGAAAAGCAATAAGTAGTCTAAAAGAATGGAAACAGCCAATGTCACCTGTTGAAAGTTTTTGGTGAAAGAAAATTTGGAAAAAATGATTTGGAGTATACCGGCTAATACACAGCTGGCTGCCTTTTTCAGGACAGCCCCAAAGGCCCTGATTAGCGAATTCAAGTGTGCTTGATCAGAGAAGGACTTGCAATTCGCAGTAAGGTGGGCCTCCAAGAGTAGGACTGTGAGAAGCAGGCCTCTACCGTGGACAATTTCAAGCCGTTAGCTTGTGGCGAAGCACGACAAAGGAAAAAGGTGGTGGAAAGATGCCTCTCAGGGTAGCGTGGCCGAGCGGTCCAAGGCGCTGGATTAAGGCTCCAGTCTCTTCGGAGGCGTGGGTTCGAATCCCACCGCTGCCAGGGCAGTCTTCTTGGAATACTGCGATGGCCGAGCAAAGAGCTGTCCTTTGCTGCACTCGACGGGTTTAGCGAAAAAGCAAGACTTTGGATTACTTAGTTCTGCTCCTGTGCCTTCCTCTGTGGTTTACTGACTACTTAAGGTTTCGTTGCTGACGATTTGAGTCAATCCTGTGTTGATCTTTTCTTCCAAACTCATCCCAGGTTGGCCGCACTCAACGGGTTTAGAGAAAAAGCTCAACGGCCGGCGTGACCGCTATTTCTTGAAGGTGGAAGGGCAGAAAAGGGCCCACAAAGGGCTGTCAGCCAGAACGCTGCGTGCACATGAAAATTCAGGTGCTTTTGCTTTACTTTCTTTTTAGCCAAGCCAGTCCCAGTCTCTGCTCCTTTCTAATACAGGCACCCTGTTGAAGTAGTGACACCATTAATTTACAATCATAGTGAAGTTACTTCAAAACAGGAAAAAGAACTCGAATAAAATAATAGCGAAAAGCAATAAGTAGTCTAAAAGAATGGAAACAGCCAATGTCACCCGTTGAAAGTTTTTGGTGAAAGAAAATTTGGAAAAAATGATTTGGAGTATACCAGCTAATACACAGCTGGCTGCCTTTTTCAGGACAGCCCCAAAGGCCCTGATTAGCGAATTCAGGTGTGCTTGATCAGAGAAGGACTTGCAATTCGCAGGAAGGTGGGCCTCCAGGAGTAGGACTGCGAGAAGCAGGCCTCTACCGTGGAGAATTTCAAGGCGTTAGCTTGTGGCGAAGCACGACAAAGGAAAAAGGTGGTGGAAAGATGCCTCACGGGGTAGCGTGGCCGAGCGGTCCAAGGCGCTGGATTAAGGCTCCAGTCTCTTCGGAGGCGTGGATTCGAATCCCACCGCTGCCAGGGCAATCTTTTTGGAATACTCTTGTGGCTGAGATGGCCAGCAAAGAGTTGTCCTTGGCCGCACACGACGGGTTTAGCGAAGAAGCAAGACAGCAACACAGCCTCAAGCGCTTAGGATCAGGTTTGTCTTCAGCAAAAAGGATTAGACTGCAGCTTTTTTAGCAAAGTCTGCATCGGGGTAGACTTTCAACCGGTCGAAGCGACCCTTGGAACACTGACCCACAGGGTAGCGTGGCCGAGCGGTCCAAGGCGCTGGATTAAGGCTCCAGTTTCTTCGGAGGCGTGGGTTCGAATCCCACCGCTGCCAGGGCAGTCTTCTTGGAATACTGCGATGGCCGAGCAAAGAGCTGTCCTTAGCTGTACTCGATGGGTTTAGCGAAAAAGCAAGACTTTGGATTACTTAGTTCTGCTCCTGTGTGGTTTACTGACTACTTAAGGTTTCGTTGCTGACGATTTGAGTCAATCCTGTGTTGATCTTTTCTTCCAAACTCATCCCAGGTTGGCCGCACTCAACGGGTGTAGAGAAAAAGCTCCACGGCCGGCGTGACCGCTATTTTTTGAAGGTGGAAGGGCAGAAAAGGGCCCACAAAGGACTGTCAGCCAGAACGCTGCGTGCACATGAAAATTCAGGTGCTTTTGCTTTACTTTCTTTTTAGCCAAGCCAGTCCCAGTCTCTGCTCCTTTCTAATACAGGCACCCTGTTGAAGTAGTGACACCATTAATTTACAATCATAGTGAAGTTACTTCAAAACAGGAAAAAGAACTCGAATAAAATGTAGCGAATTAGCTCAAAAAGAAAGGGAATTATTTATAATTAATTATAACTGGTTATAATTAATAATAAATATTTAGATTAGATCTTAGAATTAACTGTAGCAGAATCGATATTACAATTACTTGATCTGTCCGTCCACCGAGCAGACAATATAATTATTTATCAATTCTAGGAAGATTACGTTTCTGGCCAAGAAACAATGGCCTTCCTACTTATACAGTACTAGCAGTAGTTAGCATGTAGCAAGGAGCAATCTTTCAGTGACTTTGAAATGTGAGCGGAACACAGAGACAATCAATTGTGAATATAAGGGATTTAATAAACGAAACTATAACTAACATACACACAAACTAAGCAAAACATATATTTATAGAATGAAGGAAAGTAAGGAAAGAGAGAGAAGAGTAAAGAATGGCAGTATTTCACATCAATTTTACCACAACCTCAGTGAGAATCATCAGAGCCACAATTCACCTTAACGGGGTTCAAACTTAACACGCATCTAATCAGTTGTAAATGGTTACTTGCATTGGTTTGTTGCTGAATAAGAGTCTTGATGCTGTAGACGAGGTTCTTGATGATTTCTTGAGGAGGAAGTTGAAGAAGTCCAAAGTAAATCCACAACGTTACTTGAAGGTAAACACTGCCGGAAGGTTAAGGAGTTTTTGCGAGGGTCTTTGTCTCAAGGAGAAGAGTTTTGAGCGATGATTAGTCTGGGTTCTAACCTTTTAATGGTTCATGGCCGCACCCATTTTGTGGGTGGAGTGGCCAATCAGAGGCATGCATTTTGAGCGGGAAGCTCCCTTTGTCTCCGTTTTATGGCCCATCTCACACTTTATTGCTGGGTTGGAACGCTAGTGCAGCTTTTAATTCAAAACATAGTAAGAATTGTTTGATGCATTTCACGATCACATAGTGTACGTCATTGTGTGAGAAATAAAGAGGAGATCATTTTGATACCAAGAAAGTAACCTTCGGATGATATTAAAGAAGAGATACACTCATACACTGGAATATAGGCATTTAACGTCTAACTAATACAAGACAAGGGTTTTAACTAAGTTAATATAACAGGGGAATATACATACAAAACATGCATATAGCAGATACATTTATAACTACTTAGTTATGGCCTAAAATAGAGAAAATGTCTTTAGGTGTGTGTGTGATGTGTATTGGGAATTGTGAGGACAGACAACTGGTCTGTCTCTGGCATGGGGGTCATCCAACCTTATGTGGAATGTGTTTGAAGATTGATAAAGATACCCCAGAGGCGACCTGTTTTAGCATCCTTTTGATAGTGACAAAGACCATCTGCAATTTAGCACCCATATAAATGTAAACGATGAGGCCAGGTTTAGTAATTTATATGCAAATGTCAAAGGCTAAAAGGTTTTCTAAAAACAAAGTGAAATCAACCATTACTGATCTAAAGCAGGCGTTACAGAATCCCCCTTTTGGCTGAAGATGTCTGAATTGAGACATCATCAGACAACAGTGGATCAGGATGGTTGAATGGCAGGTGGATCCTGATGGTTAAATGGCAGGTGGATCATGAAGGTTGGATGGCAGGTGGTTTCTAATTTTCCTCAGCCTTCGGATCCCCAGCTGTGGTGTTAACAGTGGTCAGGTTCAGCATGGTCTCTGCCTGAGTCCCTCTTTTTCGATGGTTCCGTTTGAAGGTTCGAGGAAAGGCAGCTGTGCACCTGTTCATGGACCTTTGCACCCCATTGACTCTATTGAACAGGACGAAGGCAAGGCCGAGTGTCAGAGTGTACCCAATTGCTGTGGCGAGGCAAAGTGCAGTGTCAGCGGCGGTCCAGGATCGGGCAACGGGAAAGTTGGTCTGGACAGGCAGCCGAGACAGTGCTTGGAGGGCTGTGTCGATTGGGGTGATGTCAATCATTTGGGGTCCCCCTTTCTCAATGCTCAGTTCCATTTCAGGTTCCAGGGTGAGACTGTGATCCTTGAAGAAGTCTGGAATTTCTACCTCAGATTGGTACTCGTCACTTGGAAGGTGGTACAGCGCCAGGTCCCCGAGGTGGAGGATGGCACCTTTGGGTACTTGAATCCACATGCTCTGGTTGGGCAGGCTGATACGGGTGGCAGTGTCGTGCTGGTCATAGGTCAGTGTAGCGGCACGGATAGGAGTGTTGACGAGCCACTGATTTCCCACAATCTCTGCTTGCGTTTCTGTGACTTGTGCCTGAGGCTTGGCCTCAGCAGGGCAGAGAGTCTCTTTTTGCATGGGTTGTAACCCGCAGATTCCTTCAGTGTTGTCTCGGAGGAAGGGTTTGCTGGGGCAGAGATAGTGAATGTCTTTGGTCAGGGTACACATGCGCAGGTTTGGGGCCAGATATAACTGTGGGTTACTGTCGTGGTAGGCCACCACATCTGGGGTGCGTATCCTGATGTGAGTGTTCCCTTGCCAAAATCCGACATTGACAATGTCTTTGAGTCTGTAAATGTTGTCAGGTTCAATGACGGGTAGATTCAGAAGAAACGCCATCTCGCTGTGCTCGGGGTCGACATGTAGCAGGATGGAGCCCCCCAGGGAGTAGGCGAGGTGGGCTTGGAGAGAGTCAGGTGGATGAGCAGTAGCCGAGGATAACAGCGTCTGTACTAGGCTCAGGGGCACCAGGTATGGGGGAATTCTACCCATGGCTAAGCTGTCAATGGAGGAGCTCACCTCACGGAGCATGTCAGACATTAGCGTGGTGACCAGCTGAGTCTGGGCAACATCATTCTGTATAACAGAGAATAACTGTTTTACGGAGTTCATAGTTTGGTTCAGCAGGACACTGTGAGTGTTCAGAACCACCAAGGTGCCTTTTAATGATTTGCCTACAGTCTGCAGGGTTTTGCCCTGTAGTGTGAGTTGTTCTCTAAGCTGGGGAATCTCAGTCTGGATCTCTTTTACATGTTGCCTCAGGGTAGATAGGCGCACGGAGTTGACGCTGGTGACTCCCAGGTTGAACAGGGTTCCAACAGCAGCAGCAGCGCCGAGCAAGGCCCCCAGGAATCGTTTGTTACGGTGGTGAGGTCTGGTTAGCTCTGCTTGGGTAACAGTCATTTTCTGCAACTGGGTGAGCATGTGTTTGATATCAGCTTCTGCGTGAGCGAGGGTATTTTCAGTCCATCGGGCACCTGCCCAACTGTAGTGTGCAGCTGCCTGGGGATGATGGGTCCTGTAGACGTTTCGGGGGTCAAGTCGGACATACACCTTTTGGGGGTGAGTCCTGCAGTTGGTGATGAGAAGTCCAGGTTGGTCACGCAGTGCAATGCCTGATGCTGGACCTGGTGATGTGATATCAGGCTGCGGCTGTCCTCTGGTTAGCTGGAGGCATAGGATGGAGAGCCACAGCAACATCCTGGTTCAGAGAAGGAGGAGAAAGGTAGTAAATCAGTGAGGAAAGTTCTTGTCTGTTCAGGACAGTCTTTGTTTGAGCTCTATAGCAAGGCCTAGTTAGTACTAGCCCCTCCCTGTCTTTCCCTGCCAGCGGCCACATGTCTCTTGATCTGGTTACGATGAACCCATTTGAAAACTGGTTCTTTCTGTCCCCGGCTCAGCTTGATCCGGTATGCGACAGGAGAGAGTTTGTCCACAATTTCATGCGGTCCCGTCCAGTGTGGCAGAAATTTCTTTGATAGCCGATGAGAGGTTGTCTGAGACGGCTGTGTGTAGCGGTAGTACCAGACTTTGTCACCCACATCCAGCTCTTGGTGTGACGCCTTCCGGTCGTAGTATGCTTTCTGGCCTTCCGCACTCTTTTGGAGTCGTTGCTGGGCAAAAGCAAATGTGGTTCTCAAATGCCGGTGTAGTTCCTCAAGGTATTGGTGAGTGGTGTAGGCGGTGACAAGGTTGGAGTCTCCTGGCTGGTACAGCAGGTGCAAGGGCAAAGTCATTCGACGGCCGGTAAATAATTCGAAGGGAGGCACGCCTGTTGACTCATGTGGAGTAGCTCTGATGGCCATAAGCACCAGGGGAAGTTTCACGTCCCAGTCCTTCTGGTTAGCAGACACGTATTTTCTTAGCATGCTGACCACAGTCCGATTCGATCGTTCCACTTGACCCGAAGAGATTGGATGGTGACTTATGTGCAATTGTGCTTGGATTCCCAGAAGTTTCCAAATCTGCTGCATGATCTCAGCTGTGAAGTGAGTGCCCCTGTCTGAGTTGACTCTCAGCGGCAGACCGAACCTGGAGAATATGTGATTCATCAGGAGGTATGCTGTAGTTTGTGCAGTGTCATTGGGTGCGGGGAGGCACTCTACCCACTTTGTGAACTGGCATACGACTGTGAGGAAATACTTGTTGCCTCTTGTTGACCTCGGCAGGGGTCCGACCCAGTCAATTTGGAGGTCTGACCAAGGAAATGTGACTCCTCTGCGCTGCAGCGGGGCTCTGTGGTTTGGGTTTGCTGGTTGGAATTGACAGCAAACAAGGCATCCTTTCACATACTCTGCCACATCCTGCTGCATGCCGGGCCAGTATGCCACTTGTTTTAGTGTCTCGTAAGTGGCTCTTGTGCCGTGGTGTCCCGCACATGGTGCGTCGTGGGCATACATCAGCCACACCCCCCTTTGGCACTGTGGCACCACAAGCCTTGGCGCAGTGTGGTCATCAGGGACATACCATAGAATGTTGTCCATCACATGCAGCATGGGTTTTACGTTGAGTAGTGCTTTGAGGGTCGGAGCATCAGCAAGCTGAGCAGGTGTAATAGGGTGGATGGAGGGGTCAGAGAGGTGGTGAAGAATAGTCTGTATGGAGGAGTCAGAGGCTTGCATGTCAGCAATGTCATTTGTGGAGATTTGAGGAGCCAGCGTAAGCGGCTGTGAGGTTGGTATTGTGGCAGGTTGAGTATGTTTGCTGCGGGTTATGGCTGCCACGTTAAGGGTGGGTGGTTGGGTTGGTGGAGACCATACCTCGCCGTGTAATGCACCTGCTTTGGCTAGGGCATCCGTTTGGTCGTTGAGGTCCTTGTCTGGACCAGGTTGCTTTGAGTGTCCTTTCACTTTCTTCCAGTAGACAAGCATATCATGCTCACTTGTGATGTCGTCACATGCCTGGAACAGGTGTTGGTGTTTGACTGGTTTGTTGTTTGCTGTCTTGAAACCATTTTGCTTCCAGCCTGGAAGATGACATGTGAAGCTAAGTCTGGCATAGTTGGAGTCTGTGCAGATTAGCAGTTCTCTGATGTTATGAGATGATGCTATTTGCAGGCTTATGAGTATAGCTGCTATCTCGGCATATTGTGATGATTGTGGGCCCAGTTTGAAGTGTTGTGGTGGGCATGGATGATCATTTAGCCAGAGAACACCTGCACCTGCACTTAGGATGCCCTCGTTGTTGTAGGAACATCCATCGACGTAGGCTGTGGGCATGCCTTGGCAGACATTCTCATCAAAGTACCTGTGGCAAGTCGGTGGCAGTAGTTGGGGCCTTTCTGCTTCTACGATCTCAGTCTGTGTGTTGTCGGAGCAGTTTTGACAGGCTGCCAGGCCGTTACCCAGCGCCGACTTGTGATTTTGAGCATATCGTGCTTCCACGTTGCGCCCCTGGAGGGCCATTAGCCATGTGGCAATGCGTGCGTTTGTGACCACACCATCGCGGATACGTTGGCTGTTAAGAAAAGTGACAGGTTGATGACAGGTCTCGATGATCACTTTCTGTGCCCCGATGTAGTTGGAGAATCTTTGGATGGCCCATACAGTACAGAGCAGGGCTTTTTCACAGTCTGAGTACTTGCACTCTGGGGGAAGAAGTGTCTTACTGGCATATGCGACCACCCTTTTGTCTTGGTCGTGCCGTTGGTATAGACCAGCGCTGAGGCAGTGGCTGGAGAATCCAGCGTCCAAGTAGAACTCCTTCTGTGGATCCGGGTATGCCAGACCTGGAGCAGTGCACAGATGTCGTTTCAGTTCATTCATGGCATTTTGCTGATCGTCTGTCCAGACGAAGGGGCAGTCCTTTTTCAGAAGGGCAGTGAGAGGACGTGCGATGTCCGAATAGTTTTCAATGAACTGCCGTGAATAGTTGCATACACCTAGAAAACTTCGGAGTTCTGAGACATTGGCAGGTGGCTTGATGTTCTGAATGGCCTGGATGCGGCTGGTTTGGGGCTCAATACCCCGTGGTCCGATAAGCAGGCCCACGTAGTTGACCTTGGTTTTGCACCATTGTCCTTTGTGGAGGGCAATCTTGGCACCGGCGGCGGTCAGCTGGTGCAGGACATGGTCAATTTCCTTCAGGTGATCAGCCACCGTCACACTTTTTAAGAGGACATCATCAACATAAGTTAAGTTCCCTCTTACTCTGGCATCTGGGCATGCTTTGTTGAGGAAGATGTTAAATTCGGCAGGTGAGTTGGCATAGCCGAATGGACACCTGGTAAAAGTGTACTGCCGATTGCAAAAGGTGAAAGCCAGCTTGTGTTGGTCATCTGGATGCACTGGTATAGTCCAAAATCCTGAGGCCACATCAAGAGTGGAGAAGATAGTGGCTCCTCTGATCCTTGGTATTTCTTGGTCCAGCTGTGTCATGGGCCACCGTGATAATGGCACCTGTTGATTCAGTTTCCTATAGTCAATCGTTGGTCGCCACTTTCCGTTTGGTTTAAGGACAGGCCAGATGGGGGCAGAATAGGTGCTGTTACAAGGACGGATGACATCTTTCTCGAGCATAGACTTAATGATCTCCTGTACGGGTTCGTACGATTCTAGGGGGATCTTGTATTGCTTGACAAAAGTGGGTGGAGCTCTTGGGTGTGTTGGGATCCGCACAACATGAAGGTTAGTGAGGCCACAGTCTAAAGAGTCTTTGGCAAATGACTCTTTGTATTTGTACAGGACTTGGCGGAGTTTGTGGCGGTCCGCATCCTCCTGTATGGCATCAGCATCTTTCAGAATTTGCTGGACTTGTGTCTCAAAACCTGGATATGGCTCTTTTGTCATTAATTCCTCTGTCTCGTGTGCAGTCGGAGGTGCGGTAGCACTGTCAGTCTCGCCGGTGGCGTGGTTAGAGACTGTATACACGGCAAGATGTTGGTCTTCTGTTAGCTCTGTTCTACACACCTGCTCCTTGACCACTGGCATGACTGAAGTTACGGTGATGATCTTGAAGGGTGCTGTTGACACTGTGTGGCCTGAGCTTCCTTCTGGAATCACTGAATCTGGGATGGGTCCAATTACTGGTAAAATCAGTTCAAAGTCATGGAAGTCATAACTCACTAGCCAACCCAGCCGGTAGGCCTTAGGCACTCTGACATCCGTTGCTGTGCAGTTGTTGAACAAGATGTACACTGCCCGAGATGTCACTTCAACGAGGGGTGTGGCTTCCAGAGTGAGGCCCAGTTCCCCACACTCGGGTGAGGGCTGGAAGAAGCCCAATGTGTGGCTGAAGGTTTGACCGCATTGCAAGTTGAGTCGAACAGTGACCCCTTTGGTGTAGGCTGGTATTACAGTCTCTTGTTCGTTGATGAGCGTGCAGGCCTCAGGGATGGTTTGGCCTGACAGGAGGTTCTCAAGGTTGACAGGAACAGTGGGGGACTGTGAGGTCATAGGAGCCCATATCACTTCATTGATCATGTCCACATGAGCCCTGAGACGAATCAAAATGTCCGCTCCGATGTAAACATCACGTGGTAGGTCAGGGAGGACCAGGAAGTAATGGGTTAAGCATCGGCCATTCCACTTCAAGTTCAGAGCACAGATGCCCTTGGCAGTCACCATGGTCGACGGGCAGGAATTCAAGGGGAACCGTGTGCGCTTGTTAGCAAAAGGAGTGTCTGTTGCGTGCTGTTTGAGAGCATTGAACAGTGAAAGGCTGATGGCTGAATTGTCTGCCCACAGTGCTAGTATGGGGTCTGTTGTTGTGACATCGTTCAGCTGTAGACCCCCCATGACCTGGGGGCCATATGAGTCAGAGTCTTTGGCTAGCTGGAAAGCACATAGCAGTGACCTTGAACCTTGCTCTTGGGTCAAGACGTTGCCGTGGCTGGCGTTGAGATTTTCTGTGACCTTTGTGACCTGGCAGTTTGTCTGGGGTGAACTTGGAGACTGAGGAGGCAGAGGTTCTCGCACTTGAGCCCAAATTTTCAGCTGTTTAAAGTCTAACAGGGGTTCAAAACGGTCTAACAGGTCTTTGCCAATGAGGAGAGGAAATGTATCCAATTTAGAGATGTACACAGGGTGTACTAAGCTCATAGGGCCGATGGTCAGGTGAATTGGAGCTACCTGTTCAAGCTGGACATCATTTTGGCTGTAGGATTGCACATTCAGCACACACCTCTGATATTTAAGAGTTCGATTCTGTCTCTTGGCTTCAACCTGAAGTTTGTCAAAAAGTTGGCTTGACATTAGAGTGAGGTCAGCTCCGGTGTCCACGAGGGCGTCCAGTTTCACCTCATTTTCCAATGTGATGGCCAAGTATAGTTTTTTGGCCACCCCCCTTTCGATCAGGTTCCCCAGGAGTCTTGGCACTGGGGCTTGTGTGGTGACTGGCAAGCAGTCAGAGCTGGTTTCGTGTGACTCGTCAGGGAGGCAGACCACCAAAACTGCACTTTCGGGTACTTTGGGGTTTGTGTTGGAGATGTGGTGCTGGATGTTGGTTGGCTCTGGTGGTTCAACAGTCAGCTGAGATGGTTGTGTGATGTCATCACTTGGTGATGGGATGTGTGGTTCTGTGGTTGACAGTGGATTAGCAGTGGTTTGGTTGGGAGGTTCATTTTGAGAGGACTCTGAGTGGTTGTTAGGGTCAGATCTCATGCTTAGTCATAACCGATCTGACTCATCCTTCTTGTCTCCTTTGTGGGACTTTTCCTGGAGGAGCTCCTTTAAAAGTCTCATGATCTCTGCTGATTCAGTAGCTTCCCGGTTCTGTTCGGCTGATGGTTTATATTTGGGCTTGTCCAGGGCGTGTTGAGAGGGGTTCTGCCGCTGGCGGTCTGAGCTCGATGCTTGTGTCGGTGAGTGTCGGTACCCCTTGGACTGTCTCTTAGCTTCCCAGGCGGGTTCACCCTTTCGGTTGAGAGGTGATTGTGACCTGTCCCAGGATCTTTCGGGGTGCCCAGTCTGATGCTTTGGACGGGCACCACCATGGTTACGCTGCCCTCTGCTGGCTGGGAAGGATCTTGACATTGTGTTGACAGGTTTGTCACTGTGGCTTGGCTCGGCGCCCTCTAGGGCAAGTTCTGAACTCTGATTAGTGACAGAATAGATTGTGGGGTGTTTTCCCATCTTTTCAGAAGCAGTTCTTTGTTTGGCATAGGCCTTATGGCTTAAGTCTCGCAGCTGTTGAATGGACATAGTCCGTGGGCAAGCCAGAACCCCCAAATGGTGACTCACTGTTGGATGCAGGTTCCGGAGGAACAGAGTCTTGAAATTGAATTCTTCTTCCATTCCTGGCTCATTCCGTGCTCCGAAGTATGCTTGTCTGAGCCTGTTGTAGAAGGCCTGCGTGGTTTCCTGTCTGCCCTGTTTAAGGTCCATGGCCGTAATCAGCCCTTGCTCTGATTCTGGGTCAGAGAATTCTTTAATCAAAGCCTGCTGCAGTTGCTGGTAATCCACTTTGACCGTTTCTGGCTGTCGGTCTAGAAAGCTCCGGACTTCACGGCTGGCGGTGATTCTGAGCAGGTAGAGTCTGTCTCGTGTGGTAACATTTTCAACACTTTGCAAGTGAAAATCAATGTCTTTTAAATAATCGTGCACATCGTGGCCTCCTGCAGGGTTTGGAGTGAAAGTGGGAATGTTTCTAGCTAGCTTGTCCAATTCTTTAGGTGACACGCCGTGACTGGAAGACAGCCTTTGGAAAGGCTCCCACCCCCTTTCTGCTGCAGGGGGTTCTGGGATGCTGGCAGGTGATGTCTTGAGCAGTGGGCTCTCACCTCCCTTTCGCGCTGGGAATTCTTGACTAGGAGGTACCAGTCTACTGGTTAGGGGAAATTCAGTGGTGTGCATTTCCCTTTCAGAGTCACTTTGCAGTCTATATGAATGTTTAAGCTCTCGGTGAACTGTGTCAAGTTCTTCTTTCAAATAGTCTCTTTGTTGGGCCAGGGCACTGACTTCAGCCCGGGCACTTTGCAGGTGGCCCTCACAGGCCTTGGCCCTGGCTTCTCTTTCTTTAAGTTCAGTCTCTGCTCTCATCAGGAGAGCCTCAGCTTGCTGGAGTTTTTTACTCAGCTCCTCTCTGGTGTCCTTTTCCTGTTGCTCTCGGCGTGCTGTATCTACACGGAGATCTTTCAAGGCGTTCTGGAGTCTCTCTACTTCCTCCTGCAGCTCTGGGTCCTTTTCATCCGATGTCCTGTGCTGGTGCTGAGTTTCCGACGTTAGCTGGTCCAGTTGACTTTGGGCGTGCACCAAGTTTCTCTGAGCTTCCTCAGCCTGGAGCTTCAGCGCTACTGCTTCCTGTTCCCGGCGGGAGATGCTTGCTTCACTCAGCTTTGCCTGGCCGAGGAGGTTATGGGCCAGTAACCCGACGATCTTGGCCAGCTCTTTGTGGCTGTAGTCCTGTGTCGGATCGTGGGCCATCAAGGCACTCAGGTTGTCGTCGAGCTGTTCCCGGCCCATGTTCTGCAGGTCCCCGGCGGCTTCAGGAAGAAGTGTGCTAGTCAGGGCACTCAGCCAGGTCTCTAGTCGATCCCAGTGGGCATCAGGGCTGGATGATCGAGACATGTTGGCTCACTGGTGAAGAGAGAGAGGGAGAGAGAGAGAGAGAGGGAGAGAGAGAGAGAGGGAGAGACAGCACACAGGCCAATGCAAGTCCTTATAGCGTTAGCAGGCTGCAATTATAGTAAATTTTATGTTCTATGCCCGGTCTGTTTGATGGATACAAACAGTTTACGGAGGGTAGACTTGGCACCTGTTATCTCAGCCGTGAATGGCAAGGTGAGTCTAATTGTTGTGGGGCACCGGAAAGGATCTAATAAAAGATTGTTGACGGCGTGATCATCTAAAGACTTTAGCAGCTTGGGTCGTCAATCTATTACTCGGCTTTCTCTGATGATTCTCAAAGGTTCGGTTTCTAGGCAAGCAAAAACAAAACAAAATGAAAAACAAGCAAACAAATAAATCAAAACAAGCAAACAAATAAATCAAAACACAGAGAGAGATAGGGAAGAGAGCAGGTTTAAGCCTTTCACTGCTGTTAGAGGTTATGACATGGTCTACAGAGTAGAGGGCGCTGCTGGGTCAAAACATCTAGTGTGTTGGCTTTACTGGGATAGCGGGAGCAGGCCAATTACCTTAAAGGTTGAAGAGAAACCTGATTTTGGGGTTTCGCTAGTTGGAAGGGTCAGTATTCTATGGCTAGGCTTAGTGATGGATAGAGGTGATCCAGTCAGGATCCCGTGGCAGCTCACTGTGATCCGTCGTGGAGGCAACCGTCGTTTCACCAACTAAGCACTAGAGGGGGTGTTACCTATAGGTGCACACAAATGGCTAGAACACAGAGATTAATTTTAAATTTAAATTCAAACACTGTTTGAACTAAATTTAAAAAGTGAGTGGCTAAGGCAAGAGAGAAAGAGGCCTGAACAATAAAGAATGATAATAATAATAACAAAAATTAAAATAAATAAATTTAAAAAAAAAAAAATTAAAATAAGAAAATAAAAGGAGAAGAATAAAAGTTATGATAATAAAATAAAATAAAACAAACCAAAGAAGAATTGGAATAAGTTTTTCAACTGTAATGACAGGGCTAACCAAGGAAAACCAACCTACTGAGAATGGCCACAAGGTGGCGTGGGTGAGTCACCCAAGGTTCAGAAGAGAAAAGGGTAGAGGTGAAATTTGAGAAGTACTAGATACTTAACTGAACTGCCCTCTAGTGTTAATCACAGGTACTGCGATTAAATCTGAGCGCTTCTTGCGTGATTTGCTCTCGCTCTAGCGGCTGATTTACTGCAACGATCACAAGTACAATGCAATTTGATCCGAACCGATCTTTTAGTTTGTGCAAATTAACTGCACAAAGGTGTGTGGCAGGTTTTCTTCGCTGCCTGTTACACAATAACAATTATAGACAACAGGGTTTCATCGCTGTTTCTACACAAATTATGAATTATAAACAACAGGCTTTCTTCGCTGTTGTTGCACGAATTATGAATTATAAACAACAGGCTTTCTTCGCTGTTGTTGCACAAATTATCACTTGATCAAGGGTTTTAAAACTCTCATTTACATACCAATTAGATATGATTCGATTTGAATTAGGCACCCATTCGTACGTTAATGGTTAACCTGAGAGAGTAACGATCATCTAGTTGAATGAAATTTGCAACACAAATAACTTCAATCTAGATACAATCGCCTAAGGCCTTTAAAAGATGATAAGAGGAACATCGCTCAAATCCATCTTTAATCGCAATGAAGGAAGTTTTCTTCGTTCCAACAGGCGATTTTGATAATATTAAAATGTACTGTAAAGAGGTTTCGTCGTCTTTACAGAACGATTTTAATATTATGAACTGCAGTTTACTTTTACAATTACAATTAACAGTGACTAAATGTTAGACAAATAGAGGCTGTTAAAAATACAGTACTGGAGGTGGCTTTAACCATCCAATCAAAAGAGTGAGTCCGCGTTGCGACTTGTCTCACTCTGAGCGCGCATAATACAAAAACACAAAGAAATTGATACTGAGTTCTCTCACAAACAAAGTTTGAATGATGCCCGCATTCTCCACCAAATTAATATGTAGCGAATTAGCTCAAAAAGAAAGGGAATTATTTATAATTAATTATAACTGGTTATAATTAATAATAAATATTTAGATTAGATCTTAGAATTAACTGTAGCAGAATCGATATTACAATTACTTGATCTGTCCGTCCACCGAGCAGACAATATAATTATTTATCAATTCTAGGAAGATTACGTTTCTGGCCAAGAAACAATGGCCTTCCTACTTATACAGTACTAGCAGTAGTTAGCATGTAGCAAGGAGCAATCTTTCAGTGACTTTGAAATGTGAGCGGAACACAGAGACAATCAATTGTGAATATAAGGGATTTAATAAACGAAACTATAACTAACATACACACAAACTAAGCAAAACATATATTTATAGAATGAAGGAAAGTAAGGAAAGAGAGAGAAGAGTAAAGAATGGCAGTATTTCACATCAATTTTACCACAACCTCAGTGAGAATCATCAGAGCCACAATTCACCTTAACGGGGTTCAAACTTAACACGCATCTAATCAGTTGTAAATGGTTACTTGCATTGGTTTGTTGCTGAATAAGAGTCTTGATGCTGTAGACGAGGTTCTTGATGATTTCTTGAGGAGGAAGTTGAAGAAGTCCAAAGTAAATCCACAACGTTACTTGAAGGTAAACACTGCCGGAAGGTTAAGGAGTTTTTGCGAGGGTCTTTGTCTCAAGGAGAAGAGTTTTGAGCGATGATTAGTCTGGGTTCTAACCTTTTAATGGTTCATGGCCGCACCCATTTTGTGGGTGGAGTGGCCAATCAGAGGCATGCATTTTGAGCGGGAAGCTCCCTTTGTCTCCGTTTTATGGCCCATCTCACACTTTATTGCTGGGTTGGAACGCTAGTGCAGCTTTTAATTCAAAACATAGTAAGAATTGTTTGATGCATTTCACGATCACATAGTGTACGTCATTGTGTGAGAAATAAAGAGGAGATCATTTTGATACCAAGAAAGTAACCTTCGGATGATATTAAAGAAGAGATACACTCATACACTGGAATATAGGCATTTAACGTCTAACTAATACAAGACAAGGGTTTTAACTAAGTTAATATAACAGGGGAATATACATACAAAACATGCATATAGCAGATACATTTATAACTACTTAGTTATGGCCTAAAATAGAGAAAATGTCTTTAGGTGTGTGTGTGATGTGTATTGGGAATTGTGAGGACAGACAACTGGTCTGTCTCTGGCATGGGGGTCATCCAACCTTATGTGGAATGTGTTTGAAGATTGATAAAGATACCCCAGAGGCGACCTGTTTTAGCATCCTTTTGATAGTGACAAAGACCATCTGCAATTTAGCACCCATATAAATGTAAACGATGAGGCCAGGTTTAGTAATTTATATGCAAATGTCAAAGGCTAAAAGGTTTTCTAAAAACAAAGTGAAATCAACCATTACTGATCTAAAGCAGGCGTTACAAAAATAATAGCGAAAAGCAATAAGTAGTCTAAAAGAATGGAAACAGCCAATGTCACCCGTTGAAAGTTTTTGGTGAAAGAAAATTTGGAAAAAATGATTTGGAGTATACCGGCTAATACACAGCTGGCTGCCTTTTTCAGGACAGCCCCAAAGGCCCTGATTAGCGAATTCAGGTGTGCTTGATCAGAGAAGGACTTGCAATTCGCAGGAAGGTGGGCCTCCAGGAGTAGGACTGCGAGAAGCAGGCCTCTACTGTGGAGAATTTCAAGGCGTTAGCTTGTGGCGAAGCACGACAAAGGAAAAAGGTGGTGGAAAGAGGCCTCACGGGGTAGCGTGGCCGAGCGGTCCAAGGCGCTGGATTAAGGCTCCAGTCTCTTCGGAGGCGTGGGTTCGAATCCCACCGCTGCCAGGGCAATCTTTTTGGAATACTCTTGTGGCTGAGATGGCCAGCAAAGAGCTGTCCTTAGAGCTAAAGAGCTAAACACGACGGGTTTAGCGAAGAAGCAAGACAGCAACACAGCCTCAAGCGCTTAGGATCAGGTTTGTCTTCAGCAAAAAGGATTAGACTGCAGCTTTTTTAGCAAAGTTTGCATCGGGGTAGCCTTTCCACCGGTCGAAGCGACCCTTGGAACACTGACCCACAGGGTAGCGTGGCCGAGCGGTCTAAGGCGCTGGATTTAGGCTCCAGTCTCTCTGGGGGCGTGGGTTCGAATCCCACCGCTGCCAGGACAGCCTTTTGGAAGGCTGCTGTGCCAGAACGCTGCGTGCACATGAAAATTCTGGTGCTTTTGCTTTCCTTTCTTTTTAGCCAAGCCAGTCCCAGTCTCTGCTCCTTTCTAATACAGACACCCTGTTGAAGTAGTGACACCATTAATTTACAATCATAGTGAAGTTACTTCAAAACAGGGAAAAGAACTCGAATAAAATAATAGCGAAAAGCAATAAGTAGTCTAAAAGAATGGAAACAGCCAATGTCACCCGTTGAAAGTTTTTGGTGAAAGAAAATTAGGAAAAAATGATTTGGAGTATACCGGCTAATACACAGCTGGCTGCCTTTTTCAGGACAGCCCCAAAGGCCCTGATTAGCGAATTCAAGTGTGCTTGATCAGAGAAGGACTTGCAATTCGCAGTAAGGTGGGCCTCCAAGAGTAGGACTGTGAGAAGCAGGCCTCTACCGTGGACAATTTCAAGCTGTTAGCTTGTGGCGAAGCACGACAAAGGAAAAAGGTGGTGGAAAGATGCCTCACGGGGTAGCGTGGCCGAGCGGTCCAAGGCGCTGGATTAAGGCTCCAGTCTCTTCGGAGGCGTGGGTTCGAATCCCACCGCTGCCAGGGCAATCTTTTTGGAATACTCTTGTGGCTGAGATGGCCAGCAAAGAGCTGTCCTTGGCCGCACACGACGGGTTTAGCGAAGAAGCAAGACAGCAACACAGCCTCAAGCGCTTGGGATCAGGTTTGTCTTCAGCAAAAAGGATTAGACTGCAGCTTTTTCAGCAAAGTCTGCATCGGGGTAGCCTTTCCACCGGTCGAAGCGACCCTTGGAACACTGACCCACAGGGTAGCGTGGCCGAGCGGTCCAAGGCGCTGGATTAAGGCTCCAGTCTCTTCGGAGGCGTGGGTTCGAATCCCACCGCTGCCAGGGCAGTCTTCTTGGAATACTGCGATGGCCGAGCAAAGAGCTGTCCTTAGCTGCACTCGATGGGTTTAGCGAAAAAGCAAGACTTTGGATTACTTAGTTCTGCTCCTGTGTGGTTTACTGACTACTTAAGGTTTCGTTGCTGACGATTTGAGTCAATCCTGTGTTGATCTTTTCTTCCAAACTCATCCCAGGTTGGCCGCACTCAACGGGTTTAGAGAAAAAGCTCAACGGCCGGCGTGACCGCTATTTCTTGAAGGTGGAAGGGCAGAAAAGGGCCCACAAAGGGCTGTCAGCCAGAACGGTGCGTGCACATGAAAATTCAGGTGCTTTTGATTTACTTTCTTTTTAGCCAAGCCAGTCCCAGTCTCTGCTCCTTTCTAATACAGGAGCAGACTCTGGGGGCATGGGTTCGAATCCCACCGCTGCCAGGACAGCCTTTTGGAAGGCTGCTGTGCCAGAACGCTGCGTGCACATGAAAATTCTGGTGCTTTTGCTTTCCTTTCTTTTTAGCCAAGCCAGTCCCAGTCTCTGCTCCTTTCTAATACAGACACCCTGTTGAAGTAGTGACACCATTAATTTACAATCATAGTGAAGTTACTTCAAAACAGGGAAAAGAACTCGAATAAAATAATAGCGAAAAGCAATAAGTAGTCTAAAAGAATGGAAACAGCCAATGTCACCCGTTGAAAGTTTTTGGTGAAAGAAAATTAGGAAAAAATGATTTGGAGTATACCGGCTAATACACAGCTGGCTGCCTTTTTCAGGACAGCCCCAAAGGCCCTGATTAGCGAATTCAAGTGTGCTTGATCAGAGAAGGACTTGCAATTCGCAGTAAGGTGGGCCTCCAAGAGTAGGACTGTGAGAAGCAGGCCTCTACCGTGGACAATTTCAAGCCGTTAGCTTGTGGAGAAGCACGACAAAGGAAAAAGGTGGTGGAAAGATGCCTCACGGGGTAGCGTGGCCGAGCGGTCCAAGGCGCTGGATTAAGGCTCCAGTCTCTTCGGAGGCGTGGGTTCGAATCCCACCGCTGCCAGGGCAGTCTTCTTGGAATAATGCGATGGCCGAGCAAAGAGCTGTCCTTAGCTGCACTCGATGGGTTTAGCGAAAAAGCAAGACTTTGGATTACTTAGTTCTGCTCCTCTGTGGTTTACTGACTACTTAAGGTTTCGTTGCTGACGATTTGAGTCAATCCTGTGTTGATCTTTTCTTCCAAACTCATCCCAGGTTGGCCGCACTCAACGGGTTTAGAGAAAAAGCTCAACGGCCGGCGTGACCGCTATTTCTTGAAGGTGGAAGGGCAGAAAAGGGCCCACAAAGGGCTGTCAGCCAGAACGCTGCGTGCACATGAAAATTCAGGTGCTTTTGCTTTACTTTCTTTTTAGCCAAGCCAGTCCCAGTCTCTGCTCCTTTCTAATACAGGCACCCTGTTGAAGTAGTGACACCATTAATTTACAATCATAGTGAAGTTACTTCAAAACAGGAAAAAGAACTCGAATAAAATAATAGCGAAAAGCAATAAGTAGTCTAAAAGAATGGAAACAGCCAATGTCACCCGTTGAAAGTTTTTGGTGAAAGAAAATTTGGAAAAAATGATTTGGAGTATACCGGCTAATACACAGCTGGCTGCCTTTTCAGGACAGCCCCAAAGGCCCTGATTAGCGAATTCAGGTGTGCTTGATCAGAGAAGGACTTTCAATTCGCAGGAAGGTGGGCCTCCAGGAGTAGGACTGCGAGAAGCAGGCCTCTACCGTGGAGAATTTCAAGGTGTTAGCTTGTGGCGAAGCACAACAAAGGAAAAAGGTGGTGGAAAGAGGCCTCACGGGGTAGCGTGGCCGAGCGGTCCAAGGCGCTGGATTAAGGCTCCAGTCTCTTCGGAGGCGTGGGTTCGAATCCCACCGCTGCCAGGGCAATCTTTTTGGAATACTCTTGTGGCTGAGATGGCCAGCAAAGAGCTGTCCTTAGAGCTAAAGAGCTAAACACGACGGGTTTAGCGAAGAAGCAAGACAGCAACACAGCCTCAAGCGCTTAGGATCAGGTTTGTCTTCAGCAAAAAGGATTAGACTGCAGCTTTTTTAGCAAAGTTTGCATCGGGGTAGCCTTTCCACCGGTCGAAGCGACCCTTGGAACACTGACCCACAGGGTAGCGTGGCCGAGCGGTCTAAGGCGCTGGATTTAGGCTCCAGTCTCTCTGGGGGCGTGGGTTCGAATCCCACCGCTGCCAGGACAGCCTTTTGGAAGGCTGCTGTGCCAGAACGCTGCGTGCACATGAAAATTCTGGTGCTTTTGCTTTCCTTTCTTTTTAGCCAAGCCAGTCCCAGTCTCTGCTCCTTTCTAATACAGACACCCTGTTGAAGTAGTGACACCATTAATTTACAATCATAGTGAAGTTACTTCAAAACAGGGAAAAGAACTCGAATAAAATAATAGCGAAAAGCAATAAGTAGTCTAAAAGAATGGAAACAGCCAATGTCACCCGTTGAAAGATTTTGGTGAAAGAAAATTAGGAAAAAATGATTTGGAGTATACCGGCTAATACACAGCTGGCTGCCTTTTTCAGGACAGCCCCAAAGGCCCTGATTAGCGAATTCAAGTGTGCTTGATCAGAGAAGGACTTGCAATTCGCAGTAAGGTGGGCCTCCAAGAGTAGGACTGTGAGAAGCAGGCCTCTACCGTGGACAATTTCAAGCCGTTAGCTTGTGGCGAAGCACGACAAAGGAAAAAGGTGGTGGAAAGATGCCTCACGGGGTAGCGTGGCCGAGCGGTCCAAGGCGCTGGATTAAGGCTCCAGTCTCTTCGGAGGCGTGGGTTCGAATCCCACCGCTGCCAGGGCAATCTTTTTGGAATACTCTTGTGGCTGAGATGGCCAGCAAAGAGCTGTCCTTGGCCGCACACGACGGGTTTAGCGAAGAAGCAAGACAGCAACACAGCCTCAAGCGCTTAGGATCAGGTTTGTCTTCAGCAAAAAGGATTAGACTGCAGCTTTTTCAGCAAAGTCTGCATCGGGGTAGCCTTTCCACCGGTCGAAGCGACCCTTGGAACACTGACCCACAGGGTATCATGGCCGAGCGGTCCAAGGCGCTGGATTAAGGCTCCAGTCTCTTCGGAGGCGTGGGTTCGAATCCCACCGCTGCCAGGGCAGTCTTCTTGGAATACTGCGATGACCGAGCAAAGAGCTGTCCTTAGCTGCACTCGATGGGTTTAGCGAAAAAGCAAGACTTTGGATTACTTAGTTCTGCTCCTGTGTGGTTTACTGACTACTTAAGGTTTCGTTGCTGACGATTTGAGTCAATCCTGTGTTGATCTTTTCTTCCAAACTCATCCCAGGTTGGCCGCACTCAACGGGTTTAGAGAAAAAGCTCAACGGCCGGCGTGACCGCTATTTCTTGAAGGTGGAAGGGCAGAAAAGGGCCCACAAAGGGCTGTCAGCCAGAACACTGCGTGCACATGAAAATTCAGATGCTTTTGCTTTACTTTCTTTTTAGCCAAGCCAGTCCCAGTCTCTGCTCCTTTCTAATACAGTCACCCTGTTGAAGTAGTGACACCATTAATTTACAATCATAGTGAAGTTACTTCAAAACAGGAAAAAGAACTCGAATAAAATAATAGCGAAAAGCAATAAGTAGTCTAAAAGAATGGAAACAGCCAATGTCACCCGTTGAAAGTTTTTGGTGAAAGAAAATTTGGAAAAAATGATTTGGAGTATAACGGCTAATACACAGCTGGCTGCCTTTTTCAGGACAGCCCCAAAGGCCCTGATTAGCGAATTCAGGTGTGCTTGATCAGAGAAGGACTTGCAATTCGCAGGAAGGTGGGCCTCCAGGAGTAGGACTGCGAGAAGCAGGCCTCTACCGTGGAGAATTTACCGTGGACGATTTGAGTCAATCCTGTGTTGATCTTTTCTTCCAAACTCATCCCAGGTTGGCCGCACTCAACGGGTTTAGAGAAAAAGCTCAACGGCCGGCGTGACCGCTATTTCTTGAAGGTGGAAGGGCAGAAAAGGGCCCACAAAGGGCTGTCAGCCAGAACGGTGCGTGCACATGAAAATTCAGGTGCTTTTGCTTTACTTTCTTTTTAGCCAAGCCAGTCCCAGTCTCTGCTCCTTTCTAATACAGGCACCCTGTTGAAGTAGTGACACCATTAATTTACAATCATAGTGAAGTTACTTCAAAACAGGAAAAAGAACTCGAATAAAATAATAGCGAAAAGCAATAAGTAGTCTAAAAGAATGGAAACAGCCAATGTCACCCGTTGAAAGTTTTTGGTGAAAGAAAATTTGGAAAAAATGATTTGGAGTATACCGACTAATACACAGCTGGCTGCCTTTTCAGGACAGCCCCAAAGGCCCTGATTAGCGAATTCAGGTGTGCTTGATCAGAGAAGGACTTTCAATTCGCAGGAAGGTGGGCCTCCAGGAGTAGGACTGCGAGAAGCAGGCCTCTACCGTGGAGAATTTCAAGGCGTTAGCTTGTGGCGAAGCACGACAAAGGAAAAAGGTGGTGGAAAGAGGCCTCACGGGGTAGCGTGGCCGAGCGGTCCAAGGCGCTGGATTAAGGCTCCAGTCTCTTCGGAGGCGTGGGTTCGAATCCCACCGCTGCCAGGGCAATCTTTTTGGAATACTCTTGTGGCTGAGATGGCCAGCAAAGAGCTGTCCTTAGAGCTAAAGAGCTAAACACGACGGGTTTAGCGAAGAAGCAAGACAGCAACACAGCCTCAAGCGCTTAGGATCAGGTTTGTCTTCAGCAAAAAGGATTAGACTGCAGCTTTTTTAGCAAAGTTTGCATCGGGGTAGCCTTTCCACCGGTCGAAGCGACCCTTGGAACACTGACCCACAGGGTAGCGTGGCCGAGCGGTCTAAGGCGCTGGATTTAGGCTCCAGTCTCTCTGGGGGCGTGGGTTCGAATCCCACCGCTGCCAGGACAGCCTTTTGGAAGGCTGCTGTGCCAGAACGCTGCGTGCACATGAAAATTCTGGTGCTTTTGCTTTCCTTTCTTTTTAGCCAAGCCAGTCCCAGTCTCTGCTCCTTTCTAATACAGACACCCTGTTGAAGTAGTGACACCATTAATTTAAAATCATAGTGAAGTTACTTCAAAACAGGGAAAAGAACTCGAATAAAATAATAGCGAAAAGCAATAAGTAGTCTAAAAGAATGGAAACAGCCAATGTCACCCGTTGAAAGATTTTGGTGAAAGAAAATTAGGAAAAAATGATTTGGAGTATACCGGCTAATACACAGCTGGCTGCCTTTTTCAGGACAGCCCCAAAGGCCCTGATTAGCGAATTCAAGTGTGCTTGATCAGAGAAGGACTTGCAATTCGCAGTAAGGTGGGCCTCCAAGAGTAGGACTGTGAGAAGCAGGCCTCTACCGTGGACAATTTCAAGCCGTTAGCTTGTGGCGAAGCACGACAAAGGAAAAAGGTGGTGGAAAGATGCCTCACGGGGTAGCGTGGCCGAGCGGTCCAAGGCGCTGGATTAAGGCTCCAGTCTCTTCGGAGGCGTGGGTTCGAATCCCACCGCTGCCAGGGCAATCTTTTTGGAATACTCTTGTGGCTGAGATGGCCAGCAAAGAGCTGTCCTTGGCCGCACACGACGGGTTTAGCGAAGAAGCAAGACAGCAACACAGCCTCAAGCGCTTAGGATCAGGTTTGTCTTCAGCAAAAAGGATTAGACTGCAGCTTTTTCAGCAAAGTCTGCATCGGGGTAGCCTTTCCACCGGTCGAAGCGACCCTTGGAACACTGACCCACAGGGTATCATGGCCGAGCGGTCCAAGGCGCTGGATTAAGGCTCCAGTCTCTTCGGAGGCGTGGGTTCGAATCCCACCGCTGCCAGGGCAGTCTTCTTGGAATACTGCGATGACCGAGCAAAGAGCTGTCCTTAGCTGCACTCGATGGGTTTAGCGAAAAAGCAAGACTTTGGATTACTTAGTTCTGCTCCTGTGTGGTTTACTGACTACTTAAGGTTTCGTTGCTGACGATTTGAGTCAATCCTGTGTTGATCTTTTCTTCCAAACTCATCCCAGGTTGGCCGCACTCAACGGGTTTAGAGAAAAAGCTCAACGGCCGGCGTGACCGCTATTTCTTGAAGGTGGAAGGGCAGAAAAGGGCCCACAAAGGGCTGTCAGCCAGAACACTGCGTGCACATGAAAATTCAGATGCTTTTGCTTTACTTTCTTTTTAGCCAAGCCAGTCCCAGTCTCTGCTCCTTTCTAATACAGTCACCCTGTTGAAGTAGTGACACCATTAATTTACAATCATAGTGAAGTTACTTCAAAACAGGAAAAAGAACTCGAATAAAATAATAGCGAAAAGCAATAAGTAGTCTAAAAGAATGGAAACAGCCAATGTCACCCGTTGAAAGTTTTTGGTGAAAGAAAATTTGGAAAAAATGATTTGGAGTATAACGGCTAATACACAGCTGGCTGCCTTTTTCAGGACAGCCCCAAAGGCCCTGATTAGCGAATTCAGGTGTGCTTGATCAGAGAAGGACTTGCAATTCGCAGGAAGGTGGGCCTCCAGGAGTAGGACTGCGAGAAGCAGGCCTCTACCGTGGAGAATTTCAAGGCGTTAGCTTGTGGCGAAGCACGACAAAGGAAAAAGGTGGTGGAAAGAGGCCTCACGGGGTAGCGTGGCCGAGCGGTCCAAGGCGCTGGATTAAGGCTCCAGTCTCTTCGGAGGCGTGGGTTCGAATCCCACCGCTGCCAGGGCAATCTTTTTGGAATACTCTTGTGGCTGAGATGGCCAGCAAAGAGCTGTCCTTGGCCGCACACGACGGGTTTAGCGAAGAAGCAAGACAGCAACACAGCCTCAAGCGCTTAGGATCAGGTTTGTCTTCAGCAAAAAGGATTAGACTGCAGCTTTTTTAGCAAAGTTTGCATCGGGGTAGCCTTTCCACCGGTCGAAGCGACCCTTGGAACACTGACCCACAGGGTAGCGTGGCCGAGCGGTCTAAGGCGCTGGATTTAGGCTCCAGTCTCTCTGGGGGCGTGGGTTCGAATCCCACCGCTGCCAGGACAGCCTTTTGGAAGGCTGCTGTGCCAGAACGCTACGTGCACATGAAAATTCTGGTGCTTTTGCTTTCCTTTCTTTTTAGCCAAGCCAGTCCCAGTCTCTGCTCCTTTCTAATACAGACACCCTGTTGAAGTAGTGACACCATTAATTTACAATCATAGTGAAGTTACTTCAAAACAGGGAAAAGAACTCGAATAAAATAATAGCAAAAAGCAATAAGTAGTCTAAAAGAATGGAAACAGCCAATGTCACCCGTTGAAAGTTTTTGGTGAAAGAAAATTAGGAAAAAATGATTTGGAGTATACCGGCTAATACACAGCTGGCTGCCTTTTTCAGGACAGCCCCAAAGGCCCTGATTAGCGAATTCAAGTGTGCTTGATCAGAGAAGGACTTGCAATTCGCAGTAAGGTGGGCCTCCAAGAGTAGGACTGTGAGAAGCAGGCCTCTACCGTGGACAATTTCAAGCCGTTAGCTTGTGGCGAAGCACGACAAAGGAAAAAGGTGGTGTAAAGATGCCTCACGGGGTAGCGTGGCCGAGCGGTCCAAGGCGCTGGATTAAGGCTCCAGTCTCTTCGGAGGCGTGGGTTCGAATCCCACCGCTGCCAGGGCAATCTTTTTGGAATACTCTTGTGGCTGAGATGGCCAGCAAAGAGCTGTCTTTGGCCGCACACGACGGGTTTAGCGAAGAAGCAAGACAGCAACACAGCCTCAAGCGCTTAGGATCAGGTTTGTCTTCAGCAAAAAGGATTAGACTGCAGCTTTTTCAGCAAAGTCTGCATCGGGGTAGACTTTCAACCGGTCGAAGCGACCCTTGGAACACTGACCCACAGGGTAGCGTGGCCGAGCGGTCCAAGGCGATGGATTAAGGCTCCAGTTTCTTCGGAGGCGTGGGTTCGAATCCCACCGCTGCCAGGGCAGTCTTCTTGGAATACTGCGATGGCCGAGCAAAGAGCTGTCCTTAGCTGTACTCGATGGGTTTAGCGAAAAAGCAAGACTTTGGATTACTTAGTTCTGCTCCTGTGTGGTTTACTGACTACTTAAGGTTTCGTTGCTGACGATTTGAGTCAATCCTGTGTTGATCTTTTCTTCCAAACTCATCCCAGGTTGGCCGCACTCAACGGGTGTAGAGAAAAAGCTCCACGGCCGGCGTGACCGCTATTTTTTGAAGGTGGAAGGGCAGAAAAGGGCCCACAAAGGACTGTCAGCCAGAACGCTGCGTGCACATGAAAATTCAGGTGCTTTTGCTTTACTTTCTTTTTAGCCAAGCCAGTCCCAGTCTCTGCTCCTTTCTAATACAGGCACCCTGTTGAAGTAGTGACACCATTAATTTACAATCATAGTGAAGTTACTTCAAAACAGGAAAAAGAACTCGAATAAAATAATAGCGAAAAGCAATAAGTAGTCTAAAAGAATGGAAACAGCCAATGTCACCCGTTGAAAGTTTTTGGTGAAAGAAAATTTGGAAAAAATGATTTGGAGTATACCGGCTAATACACAGCTGGCTGCCTTTTTCAGGACAGCCCCAAAGGCCCTGATTAGCGAATTCAGGTGTGCTTGATCAGAGAAGGACTTGCAATTCGCAGGAAGGTGGGCCTCCAGGAGTAGGACTGCGAGAAGCAGGCCTCTACCGTGGAGAATTTCAAGGCGTTAGCTTGTGGCGAAGCACGACAAAGGAAAAAGGTGGTGGAAAGAGGCCTCACGGGGTAGCGTGGCCGAGCGGTCCAAGGCGCTGGATTAAGGCTCCAGTCTCTTCGGAGGCGTGGGTTCGAATCCCACCGCTGTCTTCTTGGAATACTGCGATGGCCGAGCAAAGAGCTGTCCTTTGCTGCACTCGACGGGTTTAGCGAAAAAGCAAGACTTTGGATTACTTAGTTCTGCTCCTGTGCCTTCCTCTGTGGTTTACTGACTACTTAAGGTTTCGTTGCTGACGATTTGAGTCAATCCCAGGTTGGCCGCACTCAACGGGTTTAGAGAAAAAGCTCAACGGCCGGCGTGACCGCTATTTCTTGAAGGTGGAAGGGCAGAAAAGGGCCCACAAGCAACACAGCCTCAAGCGCTTAGGATCAGGTTTGTCTTCAGCAAAAAGGATTAGACTGCAGCTTTTTTAGCAAAGTCTGCATCGGGGTAGCCTTTCCACCGGTCGAAGCGACCCTTGGAACACTGACCCACAGGGTAGCGTGGCCGAGCGGTCCAAGGCGCTGGATTAAGGCTCCAGTCTCTTCGGAGGCGTGGGTTCGAATCCCACCGCTGCCAGGGCAGTCTTCTTGGAATACTGCGATGGCCGAGCAAAGAGCTGTCCTTAGCTGCACTCGATGGGTTTAGCGAAAAAGCAAGACTTTGGATTACTTAGTTCTGCTCCTCTGTGGTTTACTGACTACTTAAGGTTTCGTTGCTGACGATTTGAGTCAATCCTGTGTTGATCTTTTCTTCCAAACTCATCCCAGGTTGGCCGCACTCAACGGGTTTAGAGAAAAAGCTCAACGGCCGGCGTGACCGCTATTTCTTGAAGGTGGAAGGGCAGAAAAGGGCCCACAAAGGGCTGTCAGCCAGAACGGTGCGTGCACATGAAAATTCAGGTGCTTTTGCTTTACTTTCTTTTTAGCCAAGCCAGTCCCAGTCTCTGCTCCTTTCTAATACAGGCACCCTGTTGAAGTAGTGACACCATTAATTTACAATCATAGTGAAGTTACTTCAAAACAGGAAAAAGAACTCGAATAAAATAATAGCGAAAAGCAATAAGTAGTCTAAAAGAATGGAAACAGCCAATGTCACCCGTTGAAAGTTTTTGGTGAAAGAAAATTTGGAAAAAATGATTTGGAGTATACCGACTAATACACAGCTGGCTGCCTTTTCAGGACAGCCCCAAAGGCCCTGATTAGCGAATTCAGGTGTGCTTGATCAGAGAAGGACTTTCAATTCGCAGGAAGGTGGGCCTCCAGGAGTAGGACTGCGAGAAGCAGGCCTCTACCGTGGAGAATTTCAAGGCGTTAGCTTGTGGCGAAGCACGACAAAGGAAAAAGGTGGTGGAAAGAGGCCTCACGGGGTAGCGTGGCCGAGCGGTCCAAGGCGCTGGATTAAGGCTCCAGTCTCTTCGGAGGCGTGGGTTCGAATCCCACCGCTGCCAGGGCAATCTTTTTGGAATACTCTTGTGGCTGAGATGGCCAGCAAAGAGCTGTCCTTAGAGCTAAAGAGCTAAACACGACGGGTTTAGCGAAGAAGCAAGACAGCAACACAGCCTCAAGCGCTTAGGATCAGGTTTGTCTTCAGCAAAAAGGATTAGACTGCAGCTTTTTTAGCAAAGTTTGCATCGGGGTAGCCTTTCCACCGGTCGAAGCGACCCTTGGAACACTGACCCACAGGGTAGCGTGGCCGAGCGGTCTAAGGCGCTGGATTTAGGCTCCAGTCTCTCTGGGGGCGTGGGTTCGAATCCCACCGCTGCCAGTACAGCCTTTTGGAAGGCTGCTGTGCCAGAACGCTGCGTGCACATGAAAATTCTGGTGCTTTTGCTTTCCTTTCTTTTTAGCCAAGCCAGTCCCAGTCTCTGCTCCTTTCTAATACAGACACCCTGTTGAAGTAGTGACACCATTAATTTACAATCATAGTGAAGTTACTTCAAAACAGGGAAAAGAACTCGAATAAAATAATAGCGAAAAGCAATAAGTAGTCTAAAAGAATGGAAACAGCCAATGTCACCCGTTGAAAGTTTTTGGTGAAAGAAAATTAGGAAAAAATGATTTGGAGTATACCGGCTAATACACAGCTGGCTGCCTTTTTCAGGACAGCCCCAAAGGCCCTGATTAGCGAATTCAAGTGTGCTTGATCAGAGAAGGACTTGCAATTCGCAGTAAGGTGGGCCTCCAAGAGTAGGACTGTGAGAAGCAGGCCTCTACCGTGGACAATTTCAAGCTGTTAGCTTGTGGCGAAGCACGACAAAGGAAAAAGGTGGTGGAAAGATGCCTCACGGGGTAGCGTGGCCGAGCGGTCCAAGGCGCTGGATTAAGGCTCCAGTCTCTTCGGAGGCGTGGGTTCGAATCCCACCGCTGTCTTCTTGGAATACTGCGATGGCCGAGCAAAGAGCTGTCCTTTGCTGCACTCGACGGGTTTAGCGAAAAAGCAAGACTTTGGATTACTTAGTTCTGCTCCTGTGCCTTCCTCTGTGGTTTACTGACTACTTAAGGTTTCGTTGCTGACGATTTGAGTCAATCCCAGGGATCAATCCCAGGTTGGCCGCACTCAACGGGTTTAGAGAAAAAGCTCAACGGCCGGCGTGACCGCTATTTCTTGAAGGTGGAAGGGCAGAAAAGGGCCCACAAGCAACACAGCCTCAAGCGCTTAGGATCAGGTTTGTCTTCAGCAAAAAGGATTAGACTGCAGCTTTTTTAGCAAAGTCTGCATCGGGGTAGCCTTTCCACCGGTCGAAGCGACCCTTGGAACACTGACCCACAGGGTAGCGTGGCCGAGCGGTCCAAGGCGCTGGATTAAGGCTCCAGTCTCTTCGGAGGCGTGGGTTCGAATCCCACCGCTGCCAGGGCAGTCTTCTTGGAATACTGCGATGGCCGAGCAAAGAGCTGTCCTTAGCTGCACTCGATGGGTTTAGCGAAAAAGCAAGACTTTGGATTACTTAGTTCTGCTCCTCTGTGGTTTACTGACTACTTAAGGTTTCGTTGCTGACGATTTGAGTCAATCCTGTGTTGATCTTTTCTTCCAAACTCATCCCAGGTTGGCCGCACTCAACGGGTTTAGAGAAAAAGCTCAACGGCCGGCGTGACCGCTATTTCTTGAAGGTGGAAGGGCAGAAAAGGGCCCACAAAGGGCTGTCAGCCAGAACGGTGCGTGCACATGAAAATTCAGGTGCTTTTGCTTTACTTTCTTTTTAGCCAAGCCAGTCCCAGTCTCTGCTCCTTTCTAATACAGGCACCCTGTTGAAGTAGTGACACCATTAATTTACAATCATAGTGAAGTTACTTCAAAACAGGAAAAAGAACTCGAATAAAATAATAGCGAAAAGCAATAAGTAGTCTAAAAGAATGGAAACAGCCAATGTCACCCGTTGAAAGTTTTTGGTGAAAGAAAATTTGGAAAAAATGATTTGGAGTATACCGGCTAATACACAGCTGGCTGCCTTTTCAGGACAGCCCCAAAGGCCCTGATTAGCGAATTCAGGTGTGCTTGATCAGAGAAGGACTTGCAATTCGCAGGAAGGTGGGCCTCCAGGAGTAGGACTGCGAGAAGCAGGCCTCTACCGTGGAGAATTTCAAGGCGTTAGCTTGTGGCGAAGCACGACAAAGGAAAAAGGTGGTGGAAAGAGGCCTCACGGGGTAGCGTGGCCGAGCGGTCCAAGGCGCTGGATTAAGGCTCCAGTCTCTTCGGAGGCGTGGGTTCGAATCCCACCGCTGCCAGGGCAATCTTTTTGGAATACTCTTGTGGCTGAGATGGCCAGCAAAGAGCTGTCCTTAGAGCTAAAGAGCTAAACACGACGGGTTTAGCGAAGAAGCAAGACAGCAACACAGCCTCAAGCGCTTAGGATCAGGTTTGTCTTCAGCAAAAAGGATTAGACTGCAGCTTTTTTAGCAAAGTTTGCATCGGGGTAGCCTTTCCACCGGTCGAAGCGACCCTTGGAACACTGACCCACAGGGTAGCGTGGCCGAGCGGTCTAAGGCGCTGGATTTAGGCTCCAGTCTCTCTGGGGGCGTGGGTTCGAATCCCACCGCTGCCAGGACAGCCTTTTGGAAGGCTGCTGTGCCAGAACGCTGCGTGCACATGAAAATTCTGGTGCTTTTGCTTTCCTTTCTTTATAGCCAAGCCAGTCCCAGTCTCTGCTCCTTTCTAATACAGACACCCTGTTGAAGTAGTGACACCATTAATTTACAATCATAGTGAAGTTACTTCAAAACAGGGAAAAGAACTCGAATAAAATAATAGCGAAAAGCAATAAGTAGTCTAAAAGAATGGAAACAGCCAATGTCCCCCGTTGAAAGTTTTTGGTGAAAGAAAATTAGGAAAAAATGATTTGGAGTATACCGGCTAATACACAGCTGGCTGCCTTTTTCAGGACAGCCCCAAAGGCCCTGATTAGCGAATTCAAGTGTGCTTGATCAGAGAAGGACTTGCAATTCGCAGTAAGGTGGGCCTCCAAGAGTAGGACTGTGAGAAGCAGGCCTCTACCGTGGACAATTTCAAGCTGTTAGCTTGTGGCGAAGCACGACAAAGGAAAAAGGTGGTGGAAAGATGCCTCACGGGGTAGCGTGGCCGAGCGGTCCAAGGCGCTGGATTAAGGCTCCAGTCTCTTCGGAGGCGTGGGTTCGAATCCCACCGCTGCCAGGGCAATCTTTTTGGAATACTCTTGTGGCTGAGATTTACATTTACATTTACATTTATGCATTTAGCAGACGCTTTTATCCAAAGCGACGTACATTGCATTCAAGTTACAGTTTTTTAACATTTTATCAGCTCTTGCTTTCCCTGGGAATCGAACCCATGATCTTGGCGTTGCTAGCGCCATGCTCTACTATTTGAGCTACAGGAAAGCTAGATGGCCAGCAAAGAGCTGTCCTTGGCCGCACACGACGGGTTTAGCGAAGAAGCAAGACAGCAACACAGCCTCAAGCGCTTGGGATCAGGTTTGTCTTCAGCAAAAAGGATTAGACTGCAGCTTTTTCAGCAAAGTCTGCATCGGGGTAGCCTTTCCACCGGTCGAAGCGACCCTTGGAACACTGACCCACAGGGTAGCGTGGCCGAGCGGTCCAAGGCGCTGGATTAAGGCTCCAGTCTCTTCGGAGGCGTGGGTTCGAATCCCACCGCTGCCAGAGCAGTCTTCTTGGAATACTGCGATGGCCGAGCAAAGAGCTGTCCTTAGCTGCACTCGATGGGTTTAGCGAAAAAGCAAGACTTTGGATTACTTAGTTCTGCTCCTGTGTGGTTTACTGACTACTTAAGGTTTCGTTGCTGACGATTTGAGTCAATCCTGTGTTGATCTTTTCTTCCAAACTCATCCCAGGTTGGCCGCACTCAACGGGTTTAGAGAAAAAGCTCAACGGCCGGCGTGACCGCTATTTCTTGAAGGTGGAAGGGCAGAAAAGGGCCCACAAAGGGCTGTCAGCCAGAACGGTGCGTGCACATGAAAATTCAGGTGCTTTTGCTTTACTTTCTTTTTAGCCAAGCCAGTCCCAGTCTCTGCTCCTTTCTAATACAGGCACCCTGTTGAAGTAGTGACACCATTAATTTACAATCATAGTGAAGTTACTTCAAAACAGGAAAAAGAACTCGAATAAAATAATAGCGAAAAGCAATAAGTAGTCTAAAAGAATGGAAACAGCCAATGTCACCCGTTGAAAGTTTTTGGTGAAAGAAAATTTGGAAAAAATGATTTGGAGTATACCGGCTAATACACAGCTGGCTGCCTTTTCAGGACAGCCCCAAAGGCCCTGATTAGCGAATTCAGGTGTGCTTGATCAGAGAAGGACTTTCAATTCGCAGGAAGGTGGGCCTCCAGGAGTAGGACTGCGAGAAGCAGGCCTCTACCGTGGAGAATTTCAAGGCGTTAGCTTGTGGCGAAGCACGACAAAGGAAAAAGGTGGTGGAAAGAGGCCTCTCGGGGTAGCGTGGCCGAGCGGTCCAAGGCGCTGGATTAAGGCTCCAGTCTCTTCGGAGGCGTGGGTTCGAATCCCACCACTGCCAGGGCAATCTTTTTGGAATACTCTTGTGGCTGAGATGGCCAGCAAAGAGCTGTCCTTAGAGCTAAAGAGCTAAACACGACGGGTTTAGCGAAGAAGCAAGACAGCAACACAGCCTCAAGCGCTTAGGATCAGGTTTGTCTTCAGCAAAAAGGATTAGACTGCAGCTTTTTTAGCAAAGTTTGCATCGGGGTAGCCTTTCCTCCGGTCGAAGCGACCCTTGGAACACTGACCCACAGGGTAGCGTGGCCGAGCGGTCTAAGGCGCTGGATTTAGGCTCCAGTCTCTCTGGGGGCGTGGGTTCGAATCCCACCGCTGCCAGGACAGCCTTTTGGAAGGCTGCTGTGCCAGAACGCTGCGTGCACATGAAAATTCTGGTGCTTTTGCTTTCCTTTCTTTTTAGCCAAGCCAAACTCATCTCAGACTTGCTTTGACAGCAACACAGCCGCAAGCGCTTACCTGCTTGGGATCAGGTTTGTCTTACGCAAACAGGATTAGACTGCAGCTTTTTAACAAGTCAGCATCGGGGTGGCCTTTCCACCGGTCGAAGCGACCCGTGAAACACTTACTCAATGGGTAGTGTGGCCGAGCGGTCTAAGGCGCTGGATTAAGGCTCCAGTCTCTTCGGAGGCGTGGGTTCGAATCCCACCACTGCCAGGGCAGTCTTCTTGGATTACTGCGATGGCCGAGCAAAGAGCTGTCCTTAGCTGCACTCGATGGGTTTAGCGAAGAAGCAAGACAGCAACACAGCCTCAAGCGCTTTGGATCAGGTTTGTCTTCAGCAAAAAGGATTAGACTGCAGCTTTTTCAGCAAAGTCTGCATCGGGGTAGCCTTTCCACCGGTCGAAGCGACCCTTGGAACACTGACCCACAGGGTAGCGTGGCCGAGCGGTCCAAGGCGCTGGATTAAGGCTCCAGTCTCTTCGGAGGCGTGGGTTCGAATCCCACCGCTGCCAGGGCAGTCTTCTTGGAATACTGCGATGGCCGAGCAAAGAGCTGGTTTCGTAGCGTGGCCGAGCGGTCCAAGGCGCTGGATTAAGGCTCCAGTCTCTTCGGAGGCGTGGGTTCGAATCCCACCGCTGCCAGGGCAATCTTTTTGGAATACTCTTGTGGCTGAGATGGCCAGCAAAGAGCTGTCCTTGGCCGCACACGACGGGTTTAGCGAAGAAGCAAGACAGCAACACAGCCTCAAGCGCTTAGGATCAGGTTTGTCTTCAGCAAAAAGGATTAGATTGCAGCTTTTTTAGCAAAGTCTGCATCGGGGTAGCCTTTCTCTTCAGAGGCGTGGGTTCGAATCCCACCGCTGTCTTCTTGGAATACTGCGATGGCCGAGCAAAGAGCTGTCCTTTGCTGCACTCGACGGGTTTAGCGAAAAAGCAAGACTTTGGATTACTTAGTTCTGCTCCTGTGCCTTCCTCTGTGGTTTACTGACTACTTAAGGTTTCGTTGCTGACGATTTGAGTCAATCCCAGGGATCAATCCCAGGTTGGCCGCACTCAACGGGTTTAGAGAAAAAGCTCAACGGCCGGCGTGACCGCTATTTCTTGAAGGTGGAAGGGCAGAAAAGGGCCCACAAACAACACAGCCTCAAGCGCTTAGGATCAGGTTTGTCTTCAGCAAAAAGGATTAGACTGCAGCTTTTTTAGCAAAGTCTGCATCGGGGTAGCCTTTCCACCGGTCGAAGCGACCCTTGGAACACTGACCCTCAGGGTAGCGTGGCCGAGCGGTCCAAGGCGCTGGATTAAGGCTCCAGTCTCTTCGGAGGCGTGGGTTCGAATCCCACCGCTGCCAGGGCAGTCTTCTTGGAATACTGCGATGGCCGAGCAAAGAGCTGTCCTTAGCTGCACTCGATGGGTTTAGCGAAAAAGCAAGACTTTGGATTACTTAGTTCTGCTCCTCTGTGGTTTACTGACTACTTAAGGTTTCGTTGCTGACGATTTGAGTCAATCCTGTGTTGATCTTTTCTTCCAAACTCATCCCAGGTTGGCCGCACTCAACGGGTTTAGAGAAAAAGCTCAACGGCCGGCGTGACCGCTATTTCTTGAAGGTGGAAGGGCAGAAAAGGGCCCACAAAGGGCTGTCAGCCAGAACGGTGCGTGCACATGAAAATTCAGGTGCTTTTGCTTTACTTTCTTTTTAGCCAAGCCAGTCCCAGTCTCTGCTCCTTTCTAATACAGGCACCCTGTTGAAGTAGTGACACCATTAATTTACAATCATAGTGAAGTTACTTCAAAACAGGAAAAAGAACTCGAATAAAATAATAGCGAAAAGCAATAAGTAGTCTAAAAGAATGGAAACAGCCAATGTCACCCGTTGAAAGTTTTTGGTGAAAGAAAATTTGGAAAAAATGATTTGGAGTATACCGACTAATACACAGCTGGCTGCCTTTTCAGGACAGCCCCAAAGGCCATGATTAGCGAATTCAGGTGTGCTTGATCAGAGAAGGACTTTCAATTCGCAGGAAGGTGGGCCTCCAGGAGTAGGACTGCGAGAAGCAGGCCTCTACCGTGGAGAATTTCAAGGCGTTAGCTTGTGGCGAAGCACGACAAAGGAAAAAGGTGGTGGAAAGAGGCCTCACGGGGTAGCGTGGCCGAGCGGTCCAAGGCGCTGGATTAAGGCTCCAGTCTCTTCGGAGGCGTGGGTTCGAATCCCACCGCTGCCAGGGCAATCTTTTTGGAATACTCTTGTGGCTGAGATGGCCAGCAAAGAGCTGTCTTTGGCCGCACACGACGGGTTTAGCGAAGAAGCAAGACAGCAACACAGCCTCAAGCGCTTAGGATCAGGTTTGTCTTCAGCAAAAAGGATTAGACTGCAGCTTTTTCAGCAAAGTCTGCATCGGGGTAGACTTTCAACCGGTCGAAGCGACCCTTGGAACACTGACCCACAGGGTAGCGTGGCCGAGCGGTCCAAGGCGATGGATTAAGGCTCCAGTTTCTTCGGAGGCGTGGGTTCGAATCCCACCGCTGCCAGGGCAGTCTTCTTGGAATACTGCGATGGCCGAGCAAAGAGCTGTCCTTAGCTGCACTCGATGGGTTTAGCGAAAAAGCAAGACTTTGGATTACTTAGTTCTGCTCCTGTGTGGTTTACTGACTACTTAAGGTTTCGTTGCTGACGATTTGAGTCAATCCTGTGTTGATCTTTTCTTCCAAACTCATCCCAGGTTGGCCGCACTCAACGGGTGTAGAGAAAAAGCTCCACGGCCGGCGTGACCGCTATTTTTTGAAGGTGGAAGGGCAGAAAAGGGCCCACAAAGGACTGTCAGCCAGAACGCTGCGTGCACATGAAAATTCAGGTGCTTTTGCTTTACTTTCTTTTTAGCCAAGCCAGTCCCAGTCTCTGCTCCTTTCTAATACAGGCACCCTGTTGAAGTAGTGACACCATTAATTTACAATCATAGTGAAGTTACTTCAAAACAGGAAAAAGAACTCGAATAAAATAATAGCGAAAAGCAATAAGTAGTCTAAAAGAATGGAAACAGCCAATGTCACCCGTTGAAAGTTTTTGGTGAAAGAAAATTTGGAAAAAATGATTTGGAGTATACCGGCTAATACACAGCTGGCTGCCTTTTTCAGGACAGCCCCAAAGGCCCTGATTAGCGAATTCAGGTGTGCTTGATCAGAGAAGGACTTGCAATTCGCAGGAAGGTGGGCCTCCAGGAGTAGGACTGCGAGAAGCAGGCCTCTACCGTGGAGAATTTCAAGGCGTTAGCTTGTGGCGAAGCACGACAAAGGAAAAAGGTGGTGGAAAGAGGCCTCACGGGGTAGCGTGGCCGAGCGGTCCAAGGCGCTGGATTAAGGCTCCAGTCTCTTCGGAGGCGTGGGTTCGAATCCCACCGCTGCCAGGGCAATCTTTTTGGAATACTCTTGTGGCTGAGATGGCCAGCAAAGAGCTGTCCTTGGCCGCACACGACGGGTTTAGCGAAGAAGCAAGACAGCAACACAGCCTCAAGCGCTTGGGATCAGGTTTGTCTTCAGCAAAAAGGATTAGACTGCAGCTTTTTCAGCAAAGTCTGCATCGGGGTAGCCTTTCCACCGGTCGAAGCGACCCTTGGAACACTGACCCACAGGGTAGCGTGGCCGAGCGGTCCAAGGCGCTGGATTAAGGCTCCAGTCTCTTCGGAGGCGTGGGTTCGAATCCCACCGCTGCCAGAGCAGTCTTCTTGGAATACTGCGATGGCCGAGCAAAGAGCTGTCCTTAGCTGCACTCGATGGGTTTAGCGAAAAAGCAAGACTTTGGATTACTTAGTTCTGCTCCTGTGTGGTTTACTGACTACTTAAGGTTTCGTTGCTGACGATTTGAGTCAATCCTGTGTTGATCTTTTCTTCCAAACTCATCCCAGGTTGGCCCGCACTCAACGGGTTTAGAGAAAAAGCTCAACGGCCGGCGTGACCGCTATTTCTTGAAGGTGGAAGGGCAGAAAAGGGCCCACAAAGGGCTGTCAGCCAGAACGGTGCGTGCACATGAAAATTCAGGTGCTTTTGCTTTACTTTCTTTTTAGCCAAGCCAGTCCCAGTCTCTGCTCCTTTCTAATACAGGCACCCTGTTGAAGTAGTGACACCATTAATTTACAATCATAGTGAAGTTACTTCAAAACAGGAAAAAGAACTCGAATAAAATAATAGCGAAAAGCAATAAGTAGTCTAAAAGAATGGAAACAGCCAATGTCACCCGTTGAAAGTTTTTGGTGAAAGAAAATTTGGAAAAAATGATTTGGAGTATACCGGCTAATACACAGCTGGCTGCCTTTTCAGGACAGCCCCAAAGGCCCTGATTAGCGAATTCAGGTGTGCTTGATCAGAGAAGGACTTTCAATTCGCAGGAAGGTGGGCCTCCAGGAGTAGGACTGCGAGAAGCAGGCCTCTACCGTGGAGAATTTCAAGGCGTTAGCTTGTGGCGAAGCACGACAAAGGAAAAAGGTGGTGGAAAGAGGCCTCTCGGGGTAGCGTGGCCGAGCGGTCCAAGGCGCTGGATTAAGGCTCCAGTCTCTTCGGAGGCGTGGGTTCGAATCCCACCACTGCCAGGGCAATCTTTTTGGAATACTCTTGTGGCTGAGATGGCCAGCAAAGAGCTGTCCTTAGAGCTAAAGAGCTAAACACGACGGGTTTAGCGAAGAAGCAAGACAGCAACACAGCCTCAAGCGCTTAGGATCAGGTTTGTCTTCAGCAAAAAGGATTAGACTGCAGCTTTTTTAGCAAAGTTTGCATCGGGGTAGCCTTTCCTCCGGTCGAAGCGACCCTTGGAACACTGACCCACAGGGTAGCGTGGCCGAGCGGTCTAAGGCGCTGGATTTAGGCTCCAGTCTCTCTGGGGGCGTGGGTTCGAATCCCACCGCTGCCAGGACAGCCTTTTGGAAGGCTGCTGTGCCAGAACGCTGCGTGCACATGAAAATTCTGGTGCTTTTGCTTTCCTTTCTTTTTAGCCAAGCCAAACTCATCTCAGACTTGCTTTGACAGCAACACAGCCGCAAGCGCTTACCTGCTTGGGATCAGGTTTGTCTTACGCAAACAGGATTAGACTGCAGCTTTTTAACAAGTCAGCATCGGGGTGGCCTTTCCACCGGTCGAAGCGACCCGTGAAACACTTACTCAATGGGTAGTGTGGCCGAGCGGTCTAAGGCGCTGGATTAAGGCTCCAGTCTCTTCGGAGGCGTGGGTTCGAATCCCACCACTGCCAGGGCAGTCTTCTTGGATTACTGCGATGGCCGAGCAAAGAGCTGTCCTTAGCTGCACTCGATGGGTTTAGCGAAGAAGCAAGACAGCAACACAGCCTCAAGCGCTTTGGATCAGGTTTGTCTTCAGCAAAAAGGATTAGACTGCAGCTTTTTCAGCAAAGTCTGCATCGGGGTAGCCTTTCCACCGGTCGAAGCGACCCTTGGAACACTGACCCACAGGGTAGCGTGGCCGAGCGGTCCAAGGCGCTGGATTAAGGCTCCAGTCTCTTCGGAGGCGTGGGTTCGAATCCCACCGCTGCCAGGGCAGTCTTCTTGGAATACTGCGATGGCCGAGCAAAGAGCTGTCCTTAGCTGCACTCGATGGGTTTAGCGAAAAAGCAAGACTTTGGATTACTTAGTTCTGCTCCTGTGTGGTTTACTGACTACTTAAGGTTTCGTTGCTGACGATTTGAGTCAATCCTGTGTTGATCTTTTCTTCCAAACTCATCCCAGGTTGACCGCACTCAACGGGTGTAGAGAAAAAGCTCCACGGCCGGCGTGACCGCTATTTCTTGAAGGTGGAAGGGCAGAAAAGGGCCCACAAAGGGCTGTCAGCCAGAACGCTGCGTGCACATGAAAATTCAGGTGCTTTTGCTTTACTTTCTTTTTAGCCAAGCCAGTCCCAGTCTCTGCTCCTTTCTAATACAGGCACCCTGTTGAAGTAGTGACACCATTAATTTACAATCATAGTGAAGTTACTTCAAAACAGGAAAAAGAACTCGAATAAAATAATAGCGAAAAGCAATAAGTAGTCTAAAAGAATGGAAACAGCCAATGTCACCCGTTGAAAGTTTTTGGTGAAAGAAAATTTGGAAAAAATGATTTGGAGTATACCGGCTAATACACAGCTGGCTGCCTTTGTCAGGACAGCCCCAAAGGCCCTGATTAGCGAATTCAGGTGTGCTTGATCAGAGAAGGACTTGCAATTCGCAGAAAGGTGGGCCTCCAGGAGTAGGACTGCGAGAAGCAGGCCTCTACCGTGGAGAATTTCAAGGCGTTAGCTTGTGGCGAAGCACGACAAAGGAAAAAGGTGGTGGAAAGAGGCCTCACGGGGTAGCGTGGCCGAGCGGTCCAAGGCGCTGGATTAAGGCTCCAGTCTCTTCGGAGGCGTGGGTTCGAATCCCACCGCTGCCAGGGCAATCTTTTTGGAATACTCTTGTGGCTGAGATGGCCAGCAAAGAGCTGTCCTTGGCCGCACACGACGGGTTTAGCGAAGAAGCAAGACAGCAACACAGCCTCAAGCGCTTAGGATCAGGTTTGTCTTCAGCAAAAAGGATTAGATTGCAGCTTTTTTAGCAAAGTCTGCATCGGGGTAGCCTTTCTCTTCAGAGGCGTGGGTTCGAATCCCACCGCTGTCTTCTTGGAATACTGCGATGGCCGAGCAAAGAGCTGTCCTTTGCTGCACTCGACGGGTTTAGCGAAAAAGCAAGACTTTGGATTACTTAGTTCTGCTCCTGTGCCTTCCTCTGTGGTTTACTGACTACTTAAGGTTTCGTTGCTGACGATTTGAGTCAATCCCAGGGATCAATCCCAGGTTGGCCGCACTCAACGGGTTTAGAGAAAAAGCTCAACGGCCGGCGTGACCGCTATTTCTTGAAGGTGGAAGGGCAGAAAAGGGCCCACAAACAACACAGCCTCAAGCGCTTAGGATCAGGTTTGTCTTCAGCAAAAAGGATTAGACTGCAGCTTTTTTAGCAAAGTCTGCATCGGGGTAGCCTTTCCACCGGTCGAAGCGACCCTTGGAACACTGACCCTCAGGGTAGCGTGGCCGAGCGGTCCAAGGCGCTGGATTAAGGCTCCAGTCTCTTCGGAGGCGTGGGTTCGAATCCCACCGCTGCCAGGGCAGTCTTCTTGGAATACTGCGATGGCCGAGCAAAGAGCTGTCCTTAGCTGCACTCGATGGGTTTAGCGAAAAAGCAAGACTTTGGATTACTTAGTTCTGCTCCTCTGTGGTTTACTGACTACTTAAGGTTTCGTTGCTGACGATTTGAGTCAATCCTGTGTTGATCTTTTCTTCCAAACTCATCCCAGGTTGGCCGCACTCAACGGGTTTAGAGAAAAAGCTCAACGGCCGGCGTGACCGCTATTTCTTGAAGGTGGAAGGGCAGAAAAGGGCCCACAAAGGGCTGTCAGCCAGAACGGTGCGTGCACATGAAAATTCAGGTGCTTTTGCTTTACTTTCTTTTTAGCCAAGCCAGTCCCAGTCTCTGCTCCTTTCTAATACAGGCACCCTGTTGAAGTAGTGACACCATTAATTTACAATCATAGTGAAGTTACTTCAAAACAGGAAAAAGAACTCGAATAAAATAATAGCGAAAAGCAATAAGTAGTCTAAAAGAATGGAAACAGCCAATGTCACCCGTTGAAAGTTTTTGGTGAAAGAAAATTTGGAAAAAATGATTTGGAGTATACCGACTAATACACAGCTGGCTGCCTTTTCAGGACAGCCCCAAAGGCCCTGATTAGCGAATTCAGGTGTGCTTGATCAGAGAAGGACTTTCAATTCGCAGGAAGGTGGGCCTCCAGGAGTAGGACTGCGAGAAGCAGGCCTCTACCGTGGAGAATTTCAAGGCGTTAGCTTGTGGCGAAGCACGACAAAGGAAAAAGGTGGTGGAAAGAGGCCTCACGGGGTAGCGTGGCCGAGCGGTCCAAGGCGCTGGATTAAGGCTCCAGTCTCTTCGGAGGCGTGGGTTCGAATCCCACCGCTGCCAGGGCAATCTTTTTGGAATACTCTTGTGGCTGAGATGGCCAGCAAAGAGCTGTCCTTAGAGCTAAAGAGCTAAAGAGCTAAACACGACGGGTTTAGCGAAGAAGCAAGACAGCAACACAGCCTCAAGCGCTTAGGATCAGGTTTGTCTTCAGCAAAAAGGATTAGACTGCAGCTTTTTTAGCAAAGTTTGCATCGGGGTAGCCTTTCCACCGGTCGAAGCGACCCTTGGAACACTGACCCACAGGGTAGCGTGGCCGAGCGGTCTAAGGCGCTGGATTTAGGCTCCAGTCTCTCTGGGGGCGTGGGTTCGAATCCCACCGCTGCCAGGACAGCCTTTTGGAAGGCTGCTGTGCCAGAACGCTGCGTGCACATGAAAATTCTGGTGCTTTTGCTTTCCTTTCTTTTTAGCCAAGCCAGTCCCAGTCTCTGCTCCTTTCTAATACAGGCACCCTGTTGAAGTAGTGACACCATTAATTTACAATCATAGTGAAGTTACTTCAAAACAGGGAAAAGAATTCGAATAAAATAATAGCGAAAAGCAATAAGTAGTCTAAAAGAATGGAAACAGCCAATGTCACCCGTTGAAAGTTTTTGGTGAAAGAAAATTAGGAAAAAATGATTTGGAGTATACCGGCTAATACACAGCTGGCTGCCTTTTTCAGGACAGCCCCAAAGGCCCTGATTATTGAATTCAAGTGTGCTTGATCAGAGAAGGACTTGCAATTCGCAGTAAGGTGGGCCTCCAAGAGTAGGACTGTGAGAAGCAGGCCTCTACCGTGGACAATTTCAAGCCGTTAGCTTGTGGCGAAGCACGACAAAGGAAAAAGGTGGTGGAAAGATGCCTCACGGGGTAGCGTGGCCGAGCGGTCCAAGGCGCTGGATTAAGGCTCCAGTCTCTTCGGAGGCGTGGGTTCGAATCCCACCGCTGCCAGGGCAATCTTTTTGGAATACTCTTGTGGCTGAGATGGCCAGCAAAGAGCTGTCCTTGGCCGCACACGACGGGTTTAGCGAAGAAGCAAGACAGCAACACAGCCTCAAGCGCTTAGGATCAGGTTTGTCTTCAGCAAAAAGGATTAGACTGCAGCTTTTTCAGCAAAGTCTGCATCGGGGTAGCCTTTCCACCGGTCGAAGCGACCCTTGGAACACTGACCCACAGGGTAGCGTGGCCGAGCGGTCCAAGGCGCTGGATTAAGGCTCTAGTCTCTTCGGAGGCGTGGGTTCGAATCCCACCGCTGCCAGGGCAATCTTTTTGGAATACTCTTGTGGCTGAGATGGCCAGCAAAGAGCTGTCCTTGGCCGCACACGACGGGTTTAGCGAAGAAGCAAGACAGCAACACAGCCTCAAGCGCTTAGGATCAGGTTTGTCTTCAGCAAAAAGGATTAGACTGCAGCTTTTTCAGCAAAGTCTGCATCGGGGTAGCCTTTCCACCGGTCGAAGCGACCCTTGGAACACTGACCCACAGGGTAGCGTGGCCGAGCGGTCCAAGGCGCTGGATTAAGGCTCCAGTCTCTTCGGAGGCGTGGGTTCGAATCCCACCGCTGCCAGGGCAGTCTTCTTGGAATACTGCGATGGCCGAGCAAAGAGCTGTCCTTAGCTGCACTCGATGGGTTTAGCGAAAAAGCAAGACTTTGGATTACTTAGTTCTGCTCCTGTGTGGTTTACTGACTACTTAAGGTTTCGTTGCTGACGATTTGAGTCAATCCTGTGTTGATCTTTTCTTCCAAACTCATCCCAGGTTGGCCGCACTCAACGGGTTTAGAGAAAAAGCTCAACGGCCGGCGTGACCGCTATTTCTTGAAGGTGGAAGGGCAGAAAAGGGCCCACAAAGGGCTGTCAGCCAGAACGCTGCGTGCACATGAAAATTCAGGTGCTTTTGCTTTACTTTCTTTTTAGCCAAGCCAGTCCCAGTCTCTGCTCCTTTCTAATACAGGCACCCTGTTGAAGTAGTGACACCATTAATTTACAATTATAGTGAAGTTACTTCAAAACAGGAAAAAGAACTCGAATAAAATAATAGCGAAAAGCAATAAGTAGTCTAAAAGAATGGAAACAGCCAATGTCACCCGTTGAAAGTTTTTGGTGAAAGAAAATTTGGAAAAAATGATTTGGAGTATACCGACTAATACACAGCTGGCTGCCTTTTCAGGACAGCCCCAAAGGCCCTGATTAGCGAATTCAGGTGTGCTTGATCAGAGAAGGACTTTCAATTCGCAGGAAGGTGGGCCTCCAGGAGTAGGACTGCGAGAAGCAGGCCTCTACCGTGGAGAATTTCAAGGCGTTAGCTTGTGGCGAAGCACGACAAAGGAAAAAGGTGGTGGAAAGAGGCCTCACGGGGTAGCGTGGCCGAGCGGTCCAAGGCGCTGGATTAAGGCTCCAGTCTCTTCGGAGGCGTGGGTTCGAATCCCACCGCTGCCAGGGCAATCTTTTTGGAATACTCTTGTGGCTGAGATGGCCAGCAAAGAGCTGTCCTTAGAGCTAAAGAGCTAAAGAGCTAAACACGACGGGTTTAGCGAAGAAGCAAGACAGCAACACAGCCTCAAGCGCTTAGGATCAGGTTTGTCTTCAGCAAAAAGGATTAGACTGCAGCTTTTTTAGCAAAGTTTGCATCGGGGTAGCCTTTCCACCGGTCGAAGCGACCCTTGGAACACTGACCCACAGGGTAGCGTGGCCGAGCGGTCTAAGGCGCTGGATTTAGGCTCCAGTCTCTCTGGGGGCGTGGGTTCGAATCCCACCGCTGCCAGGACAGCCTTTTGGAAGGCTGCTGTGCCAGAACGCTGCGTGCACATGAAAATTCTGGTGCTTTTGCTTTCCTTTCTTTTTAGCCAAGCCAGTCCCAGTCTCTGCTCCTTTCTAATACAGACACCCTGTTGAAGTAGTGACACCATTAATTTACAATCATAGTGAAGTTACTTCAAAACAGGGAAAAGAACTCGAATAAAATAATAGCGAAAAGCAATAAGTAGTCTAAAAGAATGGAAACAGCCAATGTCACCCGTTGAAAGTTTTTGGTGAAAGAAAATTAGGAAAAAATGATTTGGAGTATACCGGCTAATACACAGCTGGCTGCCTTTTTCAGGACAGCCCCAAAGGCCCTGATTATTGAATTCAAGTGTGCTTGATCAGAGAAGGACTTGCAATTCGCAGTAAGGTGGGCCTCCAAGAGTAGGACTGTGAGAAGCAGGCCTCTACCGTGGACAATTTCAAGCCATTAGCTTGTGGCGAAGCACGACAAAGGAAAAAGGTGGTGGAAAGATGCCTCACGGGGTAGCGTGGCCGAGCGGTCCAAGGCGCTGGATTAAGGCTCCAGTCTCTTCGGAGGCGTGGGTTCGAATCCCACCGCTGCCAGGGCAATCTTTTTGGAATACTCTTGTGGCTGAGATGGCCAGCAAAGAGCTGTCCTTGGCCGCACACGACGGGTTTAGCGAAGAAGCAAGACAGCAACACAGCCTCAAGCGCTTAGGATCAGGTTTGTCTTCAGCAAAAAGGATTAGACTGCAGCTTTTTCAGCAAAGTCTGCATCGGGGTAGCCTTTCCACCGGTCGAAGCGACCCTTGGAACACTGGCCCACAGGGTAGCGTGGCCGAGCGGTCCAAGGCGCTGGATTAAGGCGCTGGATTAAGGCTCCAGTCTCTTCGGAGGCGTGGGTTCGAATCCCACCGCTGCCAGGGCAGTCTTCTTGGAATACTGCGATGGCCGAGCAAAGAGCTGTCCTTAGCTGCACTCGATGGGTTTAGCGAAAAAGCAAGACTTTGGATTACTTAGTTCTGCTCCTGTGTGGTTTACTGACTACTTAAGGTTTCGTTGCTGACGATTTGAGTCAATCCTGTGTTGATCTTTTCTTCCAAACTCATCCCAGGTTGACCGCACTCAACGGGTGTAGAGAAAAAGCTCCACGGCCGGCGTGACCGCTATTTTTTGAAGGTGGAAGGGCAGAAAAGGGCCCACAAAGGGCTGTCAGCCAGAACGCTGCGTGCACATGAAAATTCAGGTGCTTTTGCTTTACTTTCTTTTTAGCCAAGCCAGTCCCAGTCTCTGCTCCTTTCTAATACAGGCACCCTGTTGAAGTAGTGACACCATTAATTTACAATCATAGTGAAGTTACTTCAAAACAGGAAAAAGAACTCGAATAAAATAATAGCGAAAAGCAATAAGTAGTCTAAAAGAATGGAAACAGCCAATGTCACCTGTTGAAAGTTTTTGGTGAAAGAAAGTTTGGAAAAAATGATTTGGAGTATACCGGCTAATACACAGCTGGCTGCCTTTTTCAGGACAGCCCCAAAGGCCCTGATTAGCGAATTCAGGTGTGCTTGATCAGAGAAGGACTTGCAATTCGCAGGAAGGTGGGCCTCCAGGAGTAGGACTGCGAGAAGCAGGCCTCTACCGTGGAGAATTTCAAGGCGTTAGCTTGTGGCGAAGCACGACAAAGGAAAAAGGTGGTGGAAAGAGGCCTCACGGGGTAGCGTGGCCGAGCGGTCCAAGGGGCTGGATTAAGGCTCCAGTCTCTTCGGAGGCGTGGGTTCGAATCCCACCGCTGCCAGGGCAATCTTTTTGGAATACTCTTGTGGCTGAGATGGCCAGCAAAGAGCTGTCCTTGGCCGCACACGACGGGTTTAGCGAAGAAGCAAGACAGCAACACAGCCTCAAGCGCTTAGGATCAGGTTTGTCTTCAGCAAAAAGGATTAGACTGCAGCTTTTTTAGCAAAGTCTGCATCGGGGTAGCCTTTCCACCGGTCGAAGCGACCCTTGGAACACTGACCCACAGGGTAGCGTGGCCGAGCGGTCTAAGGCGCTGGATTTAGGCTCCAGTCTCTCTGGGGGCGTGGGTTCGAATCCCACCGCTGCCAGGACAGCCTTTTGGAAGGCTGCTGTGCCAGAACGCTGCGTGCACATGAAAATTCTGGTGCTTTTGCTTTCCTTTCTTTTTAGCCAAGCCAGTCCCAGTCTCTGCTCCTTTCTAATACAGGCACCCTGTTGAAGTAGTGACACCATTAATTTACAATCATAGTGAAGTTACTTCAAAACAGGGAAAAGAACTCGAATAAAATAATAGCGAAAAGCAATAAGTAGTCTAAAAGAATGGAAACAGCCAATGTCACCCGTTGAAAGTTTTTGGTGAAAGAAAATTAGGAAAAAATGATTTGGAGTATACCGGCTAATACACAGCTGGCTGCCTTTTTCAGGACAGCCCCAAAGGCCCTGATTAGCGAATTCAAGTGTGCTTGATCAGAGAAGGACTTGCAATTCGCAGTAAGGTGGGCCTCCAAGAGTAGGACTGTGAGAAGCAGGCCTCTACCGTGGACAATTTCAAGCCGTTAGCTTGTGGCGAAGCACGACAAAGGAAAAAGGTGGTGGAAAGATGCCTCTCGGGGTAGCGTGGCCGAGCGGTCCAAGGCGCTGGATTAAGGCTCCAGTCTTTTCGGAGGCGTGGGTTCGAATCCCACCGCTGCCAGGGCAGTCTTCTTGGAATACTGCGATGGCCGAGCAAAGAGCTGTCCTTTGCTGCACTCGACGGGTTTAGCGAAAAAGCAAGACTTTGGATTACTTAGTTCTGCTCCTGTGCCTTCCTCTGTGGTTTACTGACTACTTAAGGTTTCGTTGCTGACGATTTGAGTCAATCCTGTGTTGATCTTTTCTTCCAAACTCATCCCAGGTTGGCCGCACTCAACGGGTTTAGAGAAAAAGCTCAACGGCCGGCGTGACCGCTATTTCTTGAAGGTGGAAGGGCAGAAAAGGGCCCACAAAGGGCTGTCAGCCAGAACGCCAGAACTTTTTCAGGACAGCCCCAAAGGCCCTGATTAGCGAATTCAGGTGTGCTTGATCAGAGAAGGACTTGCAATTCGCAGGAAGGTGGGCCTCCAGGAGTAGGACTGCGAGAAGCAGGCCTCTACCGTGGAGAATTTCAAGGCGTTAGCTTGTGGCGAAGCACGACAAAGGAAAAAGGTGGTGGAAAGAGGCCTCACGGGGTAGCGTGGCCGAGCGGTCCAAGGCGCTGGATTAAGGCTCCAGTCTCTTCGGAGGCGTGGGTTCGAATCCCACCGCTGCCAGGGCAATCTTTTTGGAATACTGCAATGGCCGAGCAAAGAGCTGTCCTTTGCTGCACTCGACGGGTTTAGCGAAAAAGCAAGACTTTGGATTACTTAGTTCTGCTCCTGTGCCTTCCTCTGTGGTTTACTGACTACTTAAGGTTTCGTTGCTGACGATTTGAGTCAATCCTGTGTTGATCTTTTCTTCCAAACTCATCCCAGTTTGGCCGCACTCAACGGGTTTAGAGAAAAAGCTCAACGGCCGGCGTGACCGCTATTTCTTGAAGGTGGAAGGGCAGAAAAGGGCCCACAAAGGGCTGTCAGCCAGAACGGTGCGTGCACATGAAAATTCAGGTGCTTTTGCTTTACTTTCTTTTTAGCCAAGCCAGTCCCAGTCTCTGCTCCTTTCTAATACAGGCACCCTGTTGAAGTAGTGACACCATTAATTTACAATCATAGTGAAGTTACTTCAAAACAGGAAAAAGAACTCGAATAAAATAATAGCGAAAAGCAATAAGTAGTCTAAAAGAATGGAAACAGCCAATGTCACCCGTTGAAAGTTTTTGGTGAAAGAAAATTTGGAAAAAATGATTTGGAGTATACCGACTAATACACAGCTGGCTGCCTTTTCAGGACAGCCCCAAAGGCCCTGATTAGCGAATTCAGGTGTGCTTGATCAGAGAAGGACTTTCAATTCGCAGGAAGGTGGGCCTCCAGGAGTAGGACTGCGAGAAGCAGGCCTCTACCGTGGAGAATTTCAAGGCGTTAGCTTGTGGCGAAGCACGACAAAGGAAAAAGGTGGTGGAAAGAGGCCTCACGGGGTAGCGTGGCCGAGCGGTCCAAGGCGCTGGATTAAGGCTCCAGTCTCTTCGGAGGCGTGGGTTCGAATCCCACCGCTGCCAGGGCAATCTTTTTGGAATACTCTTGTGGCTGAGATGGCCAGCAAAGAGCTGTCCTTAGAGCTAAAGAGCTAAAGAGCTAAACACGACGGGTTTAGCGAAGAAGCAAGACAGCAACACAGCCTCAAGCGCTTAGGATCAGGTTTGTCTTCAGCAAAAAGGATTAGACTGCAGCTTTTTTAGCAAAGTTTGCATCGGGGTAGCCTTTCCACCGGTCGAAGCGACCCTTGGAACACTGACCCACAGGGTAGCGTGGCCGAGCGGTCTAAGGCGCTGGATTTAGGCTCCAGTCTCTCTGGGGGCGTGGGTTCGAATCCCACCGCTGCCAGGACAGCCTTTTGGAAGGCTGCTGTGCCAGAACGCTGCGTGCACATGAAAATTCTGGTGCTTTTGCTTTCCTTTCTTTTTAGCCAAGCCAGTCCCAGTCTCTGCTCCTTTCTAATACAGACACCCTGTTGAAGTAGTGACACCATTAATTTACAATCATAGTGAAGTTACTTCAAAACAGGGAAAAGAACTCGAATAAAATAATAGCGAAAAGCAATAAGTAGTCTAAAAGAATGGAAACAGCCAATGTCACCCGTTGAAAGTTTTTGGTGAAAGAAAATTAGGAAAAAATGATTTGGAGTATACCGGCTAATACACAGCTGGCTGCCTTTTTCAGGACAGCCCCAAAGGCCCTGATTATTGAATTCAAGTGTGCTTGATCAGAGAAGGACTTGCAATTCGCAGTAAGGTGGGCCTCCAAGAGTAGGACTGTGAGAAGCAGGCCTCTACCGTGGACAATTTCAAGCCGTTAGCTTGTGGCGAAGCACGACAAAGGAAAAAGGTGGTGGAAAGATGCCTCACGGGGTAGCGTGGCCGAGCGGTCCAAGGCGCTGGATTAAGGCTCCAGTCTCTTCGGAGGCGTGGGTTCGAATCCCACCGCTGCCAGGGCAATCTTTTTGGAATACTCTTGTGGCTGAGATGGCCAGCAAAGAGCTGTCCTTGGCCGCACACGACGGGTTTAGCGAAGAAGCAAGACAGCAACACAGCCTCAAGCGCTTAGGATCAGGTTTGTCTTCAGCAAAAAGGATTAGACTGCAGCTTTTTCAGCAAAGTCTGCATCGGGGTAGCCTTTCCACCGGTCGAAGCGACCCTTGGAACACTGACCCACAGGGTAGCGTGGCCGAGCGGTCTAAGGCGCTGGATTTAGGCTCCAGTCTCTCTGGGGGCGTGGGTTCGAATCCCACCGCTGCCAGGACAGCCTTTTGGAAGGCTGCTGTGCCAGAACGCTGCGTGCACATGAAAATTCTGGTGCTTTTGCTTTCCTTTCTTTTTAGCCAAGCCAGTCCCAGTCTCTGCTCCTTTCTAATACAGGCACCCTGTTGAAGTAGTGACACCATTAATTTACAATCATAGTGAAGTTACTTCAAAACAGGGAAAAGAACTCGAATAAAATAATAGCGAAAAGCAATAAGTAGTCTAAAAGAATGGAAACAGCCAATGTCACCCGTTGAAAGTTTTTGGTGAAAGAAAATTAGGAAAAAATGATTTGGAGTATACCGGCTAATACACAGCTGGCTGCCTTTTTCAGGACAGCCCCAAAGGCCCTGATTAGCGAATTCAAGTGTGCTTGATCAGAGAAGGACTTGCAATTCGCAGTAAGGTGGGCCTCCAAGAGTAGGACTGTGAGAAGCAGGCCTCTACCGTGGACAATTTCAAGCCGTTAGCTTGTGGCGAAGCACGACAAAGGAAAAAGGTGGTGGAAAGATGCCTCTCGGGGTAGCGTGGCCGAGCGGTCCAAGGCGCTGGATTAAGGCTCCAGTCTTTTCGGAGGCGTGGGTTCGAATCCCACCGCTGCCAGGGCAGTCTTCTTGGAATACTGCGATGGCCGAGCAAAGAGCTGTCCTTTGCTGCACTCGACGGGTTTAGCGAAAAAGCAAGACTTTGGATTACTTAGTTCTGCTCCTGTGCCTTCCTCTGTGGTTTACTGACTACTTAAGGTTTCGTTGCTGACGATTTGAGTCAATCCTGTGTTGATCTTTTCTTCCAAACTCATCCCAGGTTGGCCGCACTCAACGGGTTTAGAGAAAAAGCTCAACGGCCGGCGTGACCGCTATTTCTTGAAGGTGGAAGGGCAGAAAAGGGCCCACAAAGGGCTGTCAGCCAGAACGCCAGAACTTTTTCAGGACAGCCCCAAAGGCCCTGATTAGCGAATTCAGGTGTGCTTGATCAGAGAAGGACTTGCAATTCGCAGGAAGGTGGGCCTCCAGGAGTAGGACTGCGAGAAGCAGGCCTCTACCGTGGAGAATTTCAAGGCGTTAGCTTGTGGCGAAGCACGACAAAGGAAAAAGGTGGTGGAAAGAGGCCTCACGGGGTAGCGTGGCCGAGCGGTCCAAGGCGCTGGATTAAGGCTCCAGTCTCTTCGGAGGCGTGGGTTCGAATCCCACCGCTGCCAGGGCAATCTTTTTGGAATACTGCAATGGCCGAGCAAAGAGCTGTCCTTTGCTGCACTCGACGGGTTTAGCGAAAAAGCAAGACTTTGGATTACTTAGTTCTGCTCCTGTGCCTTCCTCTGTGGTTTACTGACTACTTAAGGTTTCGTTGCTGACGATTTGAGTCAATCCTGTGTTGATCTTTTCTTCCAAACTCATCCCAGTTTGGCCGCACTCAACGGGTTTAGAGAAAAAGCTCAACGGCCGGCGTGACCGCTATTTCTTGAAGGTGGAAGGGCAGAAAAGGGCCCACAAAGGGCTGTCAGCCAGAACGGTGCGTGCACATGAAAATTCAGGTGCTTTTGCTTTACTTTCTTTTTAGCCAAGCCAGTCCCAGTCTCTGCTCCTTTCTAATACAGGCACCCTGTTGAAGTAGTGACACCATTAATTTACAATCATAGTGAAGTTACTTCAAAACAGGAAAAAGAACTCGAATAAATTAATAGCGAAAAGCAATAAGTAGTCTAAAAGAATGGAAACAGCCAATGTCACCCGTTGAAAGTTTTTGGTGAAAGAAAATTTGGAAAAAATGATTTGGAGTATACCGACTAATACACAGCTGGCTGCCTTTTCAGGACAGCCCCAAAGGCCCTGATTAGCGAATTCAGGTGTGCTTGATCAGAGAAGGACTTTCAATTCGCAGGAAGGTGGGCCTCCAGGAGTAGGACTGCGAGAAGCAGGCCTCTACCGTGGAGAATTTCAAGGCGTTAGCTTGTGGCGAAGCACGACAAAGGAAAAAGGTGGTGGAAAGAGGCCTCACGGGGTAGCGTGGCCGAGCGGTCCAAGGCGCTGGATTAAGGCTCCAGTCTCTTCGGAGGCGTGGGTTCGAATCCCACCGCTGCCAGGGCAATCTTTTTGGAATACTCTTGTGGCTGAGATGGCCAGCAAAGAGCTGTCCTTAGAGCTAAAGAGCTAAAGAGCTAAACACGACGGGTTTAGCGAAGAAGCAAGACAGCAACACAGCCTCAAGCGCTTAGGATCAGGTTTGTCTTCAGCAAAAAGGATTAGACTGCAGCTTTTTTAGCAAAGTTTGCATCGGGGTAGCCTTTCCACCGGTCGAAGCGACCCTTGGAACACTGACCCACAGGGTAGCGTGGCCGAGCGGTCTAAGGCGCTGGATTTAGGCTCCAGTCTCTCTGGGGGCGTGGGTTCGAATCCCACCGCTGCCAGGACAGCCTTTTGGAAGGCTGCTGTGCCAGAACGCTGCGTGCACATGAAAATTCTGGTGCTTTTGCTTTCCTTTCTTTTTAGCCAAGCCAGTCCCAGTCTCTGCTCCTTTCTAATACAGACACCCTGTTGAAGTAGTGACACCATTAATTTACAATCATAGTGAAGTTACTTCAAAACAGGGAAAAGAACTCGAATAAAATAATAGCGAAAAGCAATAAGTAGTCTAAAAGAATGGAAACAGCCAATGTCACCCGTTGAAAGTTTTTGGTGAAAGAAAATTAGGAAAAAATGATTTGGAGTATACCGGCTAATACACAGCTGGCTGCCTTTTTCAGGACAGCCCCAAAGGCCCTGATTATTGAATTCAAGTGTGCTTGATCAGAGAAGGACTTGCAATTCGCAGTAAGGTGGGCCTCCAAGAGTAGGACTGTGAGAAGCAGGCCTCTACCGTGGACAATTTCAAGCCGTTAGCTTGTGGCGAAGCACGACAAAGGAAAAAGGTGGTGGAAAGATGCCTCACGGGGTAGCGTGGCCGAGCGGTCCAAGGCGCTGGATTAAGGCTCCAGTCTCTTCGGAGGCGTGGGTTCGAATCCCACCGCTGCCAGGGCAATCTTTTTGGAATACTCTTGTGGCTGAGATGGCCAGCAAAGAGCTGTCCTTGGCCGCACACGACGGGTTTAGCGAAGAAGCAAGACAGCAACACAGCCTCAAGCGCTTAGGATCAGGTTTGTCTTCAGCAAAAAGGATTAGACTGCAGCTTTTTCAGCAAAGTCTGCATCGGGGTAGCCTTTCCACCGGTCGAAGCGACCCTTGGAACACTGGCCCACAGGGTAGCGTGGCCGAGCGGTCCAAGGCGCTGGATTAAGGCTCCAGTCTCTTCGGAGGCGTGGGTTCGAATCCCACCGCTGCCAGGGCAGTCTTCTTGGAATACTGCGATGGCCGAGCAAAGAGCTGTCCTTAGCTGCACTCGATGGGTTTAGCGAAAAAGCAAGACTTTGGATTACTTAGTTCTGCTCCTGTGTGGTTTACTGACTACTTAAGGTTTCGTTGCTGACGATTTGAGTCAATCCTGTGTTGATCTTTTCTTCCAAACTCATCCCAGGTTGACCGCACTCAACGGGTGTAGAGAAAAAGCTCCACGGCCGGCGTGACCGCTATTTTTTGAAGGTGGAAGGGCAGAAAAGGGCCCACAAAGGGCTGTCAGCCAGAACGCTGCGTGCACATGAAAATTCAGGTGCTTTTGCTTTACTTTCTTTTTAGCCAAGCCAGTCCCAGTCTCTGCTCCTTTCTAATACAGGCACCCTGTTGAAGTAGTGACACCATTAATTTACAATCATAGTGAAGTTACTTCAAAACAGGAAAAAGAACTCGAATAAAATAATAGCGAAAAGCAATAAGTAGTCTAAAAGAATGGAAACAGCCAATGTCACCTGTTGAAAGTTTTTGGTGAAAGAAAGTTTGGAAAAAATGATTTGGAGTATACCGGCTAATACACAGCTGGCTGCCTTTTTCAGGACAGCCCCAAAGGCCCTGATTAGCGAATTCAGGTGTGCTTGATCAGAGAAGGACTTGCAATTCGCAGGAAGGTGGGCCTCCAGGAGTAGGACTGCGAGAAGCAGGCCTCTACCGTGGAGAATTTCAAGGCGTTAGCTTGTGGCGAAGCACGACAAAGGAAAAAGGTGGTGGAAAGAGGCCTCACGGGGTAGCGTGGCCGAGCGGTCCAAGGGGCTGGATTAAGGCTCCAGTCTCTTCGGAGGCGTGGGTTCGAATCCCACCGCTGCCAGGGCAATCTTTTTGGAATACTCTTGTGGCTGAGATGGCCAGCAAAGAGCTGTCCTTGGCCGCACGCGACGGGTTTAGCGAAGAAGCAAGACAGCAACACAGCCTCAAGCGCTTAGGATCAGGTTTGTCTTCAGCAAAAAGGATTAGACTGCAGCTTTTTTAGCAAAGTCTGCATCGGGGTAGCCTTTCCACCGGTCGAAGCGACCCTTGGAACACTGGCCCACAGGGTAGCGTGGCCGAGCGGTCCAAGGCGCTGGATTAAGGCTCCAGTCTCTTCGGAGGCGTGGGTTCGAATCCCACCGCTGCCAGGGCAGTCTTCTTGGAATACTGCGATGGCCGAGCAAAGAGCTGTCCTTAGCTGCACTCGATGGGTTTAGCGAAAAAGCAAGACTTTGGATTACTTAGTTCTGCTCCTGTGTGGTTTACTGACTACTTAAGGTTTCGTTGCTGACGATTTGAGTCAATCCTGTGTTGATCTTTTCTTCCAAACTCATCCCAGGTTGACCGCACTCAACGGGTGTAGAGAAAAAGCTCCACGGCCGGCGTGACCGCTATTTTTTGAAGGTGGAAGGGCAGAAAAGGGCCCACAAAGGGCTGTCAGCCAGAACGCTGCGTGCACATGAAAATTCAGGTGCTTTTGCTTTACTTTCTTTTTAGCCAAGCCAGTCCCAGTCTCTGCTCCTTTCTAATACAGGCACCCTGTTGAAGTAGTGACACCATTAATTTACAATCATAGTGAAGTTACTTCAAAACAGGAAAAAGAACTCGAATAAAATAATAGCGAAAAGCAATAAGTAGTCTAAAAGAATGGAAACAGCCAATGTCACCTGTTGAAAGTTTTTGGTGAAAGAAAGTTTGGAAAAAATGATTTGGAGTATACCGGCTAATACACAGCTGGCTGCCTTTTTCAGGACAGCCCCAAAGGCCCTGATTAGCGAATTCAGGTGTGCTTGATCAGAGAAGGACTTGCAATTCGCAGGAAGGTGGGCCTCCAGGAGTAGGACTGCGAGAAGCAGGCCTCTACCGTGGAGAATTTCAAGGCGTTAGCTTGTGGCGAAGCACGACAAAGGAAAAAGGTGGTGGAAAGAGGCCTCACGGGGTAGCGTGGCCGAGCGGTCCAAGGGGCTGGATTAAGGCTCCAGTCTCTTCGGAGGCGTGGGTTCGAATCCCACCGCTGCCAGGGCAATCTTTTTGGAATACTCTTGTGGCTGAGATGGCCAGCAAAGAGCTGTCCTTGGCCGCACGCGACGGGTTTAGCGAAGAAGCAAGACAGCAACACAGCCTCAAGCGCTTAGGATCAGGTTTGTCTTCAGCAAAAAGGATTAGACTGCAGCTTTTTTAGCAAAGTCTGCATCGGGGTAGCCTTTCCACCGGTCGAAGCGACCCTTGGAACACTGACCCACAGGGTAGCGTGGCCGAGTGGTCTAAGGCGCTGGATTTAGGCTCCAGTCTCTCTGGGGGCGTGGGTTCGAATCCCACCGCTGCCAGGACAGCCTTTTGGAAGGTTGCTGTGCCAGAACGCTGCGTGCACATGAAAATTCTGGTGCTTTTGCTTTCCTTTCTTTTTAGCCAAGCCAGTCCCAGTCTCTGCTCCTTTCTAATACAGGCACCCTGTTGAAGTAGTGACACCATTAATTTACAATCATAGTGAAGTTACTTCAAAACAGGGAAAAGAACTCGAATAAAATAATAGCGAAAAGCAATAAGTAGTCTAAAAGAATGGAAACAGCCAATGTCACCCGTTGAAAGTTTTTGGTGAAAGAAAATTAGGAAAAAATGATTTGGAGTATACCGGCTAATACACAGCTGGCTGCCTTTTTCAGGACAGCCCCAAAGGCCCTGATTAGCGAATTCAAGTGTGCTTGATCAGAGAAGGACTTGCAATTCGCAGTAAGGTGGGCCTCCAAGAGTAGGACTGTGAGAAGCAGGCCTCTACCGTGGACAATTTCAAGCCGTTAGCTTGTGGCGAAGCACGACAAAGGAAAAAGTTGGTGGAAAGATGCCTCTCGGGGTAGCGTGGCCGAGCGGTCCAAGGCGCTGGATTAAGCCTCCAGTCTCTTCGGAGGCGTGGGTTCGAATCCCACCGCTGCCAGGGCAGTCTTCTTGGAATACTGCAATGGCCGAGCAAAGAGCTGTCCTTTGCTGCACTCGACGGGTTTAGCGAAAAAGCAAGACTTTGGATTACTTAGTTCTGCTCCTGTGCCTTCCTCTGTGGTTTACTGACTACTTAAGGTTTCGTTGCTGACGATTTGAGTCAATCCTGTGTTGATCTTTTCTTCCAAACTCATCCCAGGTTGGCCGCACTCAACGGGTTTAGAGAAAAAGCTCAACGGCCGGCGTGACCGCTATTTCTTGAAGGTGGAAGGGCAGAAAAGGGCCCACAAAGGGCTGTCAGCCAGAACGCCAGAACTTTTTCAGGACAGCCCCAAAGGCCCTGATTAGCGAATTCAGGTGTGCTTGATCAGAGAAGGACTTGCAATTCGCAGGAAGGTGGGCCTCCAGGAGTAGGACTGCGAGAAGCAGGCCTCTACCGTGGAGAATTTCAAGGCGTTAGCTTGTGGCGAAGCACGACAAAGGAAAAAGGTGGTGGAAAGAGGCCTCACGGGGTAGCGTGGCCGAGCGGTCCAAGGCGCTGGATTAAGGCTCCAGTCTCTTCGGAGGCGTGGGTTCGAATCCCACCGCTGCCAGGGCAATCTTTTTGGAATACTCTTGTGGCTGAGATGGCCAGCAAAGAGCTGTCCTTAGAGCTAAAGAGCTAAAGAGCTAAACACGACGGGTTTAGCGAAGAAGCAAGACAGCAACACAGCCTCAAGCGCTTAGGATCAGGTTTGTCTTCAGCAAAAAGGATTAGACTGCAGCTTTTTTAGCAAAGTTTGCATCGGGGTAGCCTTTCCACCGGTCGAAGCGACCCTTGGAACACTGACCCACAGGGTAGCGTGGCCGAGCGGTCTAAGGCGCTGGATTTAGGCTCCAGTCTCTCTGGGGGCGTGGGTTCGAATCCCACCGCTGCCAGGGCAGTCTTCTTGGAATACTGCGATGGCCGAGCAAAGAGCTGTCCTTAGCTGCACTCGATGGGTTTAGCGAAAAAGCAAGACTTTGGATTACTTAGTTCTGCTCCTGTGTGGTTTACTGACTACTTAAGGTTTCGTTGCTGACGATTTGAGTCAATCCTGTGTTGATCTTTTCTTCCAAACTCATCCCAGGTTGACCGCACTCAACGGGTGTAGAGAAAAAGCTCCACGGCCGGCGTGACCGCTATTTTTTGAAGGTGGAAGGGCAGAAAAGGGCCCACAAAGGGCTGTCAGCCAGAACGCTGCGTGCACATGAAAATTCAGGTGCTTTTGCTTTACTTTCTTTTTAGCCAAGCCAGTCCCAGTCTCTGCTCCTTTCTAATACAGGCACCCTGTTGAAGTAGTGACACCATTAATTTACAATCATAGTGAAGTTACTTCAAAACAGGAAAAAGAACTCGAATAAAATAATAGCGAAAAGCAATAAGTAGTCTAAAAGAATGGAAACAGCCAATGTCACCTGTTGAAAGTTTTTGGTGAAAGAAAGTTTGGAAAAAATGATTTGGAGTATACCGGCTAATACACAGCTGGCTGCCTTTTTCAGGACAGCCCCAAAGGCCCTGATTAGCGAATTCAGGTGTGCTTGATCAGAGAAGGACTTGCAATTCGCAGGAAGGTGGGCCTCCAGGAGTAGGACTGCGAGAAGCAGGCCTCTACCGTGGAGAATTTCAAGGCGTTAGCTTGTGGCGAAGCACGACAAAGGAAAAAGGTGGTGGAAAGAGGCCTCACGGGGTAGCGTGGCCGAGCGGTCCAAGGGGCTGGATTAAGGCTCCAGTCTCTTCGGAGGCGTGGGTTCGAATCCCACCGCTGCCAGGGCAATCTTTTTGGAATACTCTTGTGGCTGAGATGGCCAGCAAAGAGCTGTCCTTGGCCGCACGCGACGGGTTTAGCGAAGAAGCAAGACAGCAACACAGCCTCAAGCGCTTAGGATCAGGTTTGTCTTCAGCAAAAAGGATTAGACTGCAGCTTTTTTAGCAAAGTCTGCATCGGGGTAGCCTTTCCACCGGTCGAAGCGACCCTTGGAACACTGACCCACAGGGTAGCGTGGCCGAGTGGTCTAAGGCGCTGGATTTAGGCTCCAGTCTCTCTGGGGGCGTGGGTTCGAATCCCACCGCTGCCAGGACAGCCTTTTGGAAGGTTGCTGTGCCAGAACGCTGCGTGCACATGAAAATTCTGGTGCTTTTGCTTTCCTTTCTTTTTAGCCAAGCCAGTCCCAGTCTCTGCTCCTTTCTAATACAGGCACCCTGTTGAAGTAGTGACACCATTAATTTACAATCATAGTGAAGTTACTTCAAAACAGGGAAAAGAACTCGAATAAAATAATAGCGAAAAGCAATAAGTAGTCTAAAAGAATGGAAACAGCCAATGTCACCCGTTGAAAGTTTTTGGTGAAAGAAAATTAGGAAAAAATGATTTGGAGTATACCGGCTAATACACAGCTGGCTGCCTTTTTCAGGACAGCCCCAAAGGCCCTGATTAGCGAATTCAAGTGTGCTTGATCAGAGAAGGACTTGCAATTCGCAGTAAGGTGGGCCTCCAAGAGTAGGACTGTGAGAAGCAGGCCTCTACCGTGGACAATTTCAAGCCGTTAGCTTGTGGCGAAGCACGACAAAGGAAAAAGTTGGTGGAAAGATGCCTCTCGGGGTAGCGTGGCCGAGCGGTCCAAGGCGCTGGATTAAGCCTCCAGTCTCTTCGGAGGCGTGGGTTCGAATCCCACCGCTGCCAGGGCAGTCTTCTTGGAATACTGCAATGGCCGAGCAAAGAGCTGTCCTTTGCTGCACTCGACGGGTTTAGCGAAAAAGCAAGACTTTGGATTACTTAGTTCTGCTCCTGTGCCTTCCTCTGTGGTTTACTGACTACTTAAGGTTTCGTTGCTGACGATTTGAGTCAATCCTGTGTTGATCTTTTCTTCCAAACTCATCCCAGGTTGGCCGCACTCAACGGGTTTAGAGAAAAAGCTCAACGGCCGGCGTGACCGCTATTTCTTGAAGGTGGAAGGGCAGAAAAGGGCCCACAAAGGGCTGTCAGCCAGAACGCCAGAACTTTTTCAGGACAGCCCCAAAGGCCCTGATTAGCGAATTCAGGTGTGCTTGATCAGAGAAGGACTTGCAATTCGCAGGAAGGTGGGCCTCCAGGAGTAGGACTGCGAGAAGCAGGCCTCTACCGTGGAGAATTTCAAGGCGTTAGCTTGTGGCGAAGCACGACAAAGGAAAAAGGTGGTGGAAAGAGGCCTCACGGGGTAGCGTGGCCGAGCGGTCCAAGGCGCTGGATTAAGGCTCCAGTCTCTTCGGAGGCGTGGGTTCGAATCCCACCGCTGCCAGGGCAATCTTTTTGGAATACTCTTGTGGCTGAGATGGCCAGCAAAGAGCTGTCCTTAGAGCTAAAGAGCTAAAGAGCTAAACACGACGGGTTTAGCGAAGAAGCAAGACAGCAACACAGCCTCAAGCGCTTAGGATCAGGTTTGTCTTCAGCAAAAAGGATTAGACTGCAGCTTTTTTAGCAAAGTTTGCATCGGGGTAGCCTTTCCACCGGTCGAAGCGACCCTTGGAACACTGACCCACAGGGTAGCGTGGCCGAGCGGTCTAAGGCGCTGGATTTAGGCTCCAGTCTCTCTGGGGGCGTGGGTTCGAATCCCACCGCTGCCAGGGCAGTCTTCTTGGAATACTGCGATGGCCGAGCAAAGAGCTGTCCTTAGCTGCACTCGATGGGTTTAGCGAAAAAGCAAGACTTTGGATTACTTAGTTCTGCTCCTGTGTGGTTTACTGACTACTTAAGGTTTCGTTGCTGACGATTTGAGTCAATCCTGTGTTGATCTTTTCTTCCAAACTCATCCCAGGTTGACCGCACTCAACGGGTGTAGAGAAAAAGCTCCACGGCCGGCGTGACCGCTATTTTTTGAAGGTGGAAGGGCAGAAAAGGGCCCACAAAGGGCTGTCAGCCAGAACGCTGCGTGCACATGAAAATTCAGGTGCTTTTGCTTTACTTTCTTTTTAGCCAAGCCAGTCCCAGTCTCTGCTCCTTTCTAATACAGGCACCCTGTTGAAGTAGTGACACCATTAATTTACAATCATAGTGAAGTTACTTCAAAACAGGAAAAAGAACTCGAATAAAATAATAGCGAAAAGCAATAAGTAGTCTAAAAGAATGGAAACAGCCAATGTCACCTGTTGAAAGTTTTTGGTGAAAGAAAGTTTGGAAAAAATGATTTGGAGTATACCGGCTAATACACAGCTGGCTGCCTTTTTCAGGACAGCCCCAAAGGCCCTGATTAGCGAATTCAGGTGTGCTTGATCAGAGAAGGACTTGCAATTCGCAGGAAGGTGGGCCTCCAGGAGTAGGACTGCGAGAAGCAGGCCTCTGCCGTGGAGAATTTCAAGGCGTTAGCTTGTGGCGAAGCACGACAAAGGAAAAAGGTGGTGGAAAGAGGCCTCACGGGGTAGCGTGGCCGAGCGGTCCAAGGCGCTGGATTAAGGCTCCAGTCTCTTCGGAGGCGTGCGTTCGAATCCCACCGCTGCCAGGGCAATCTTTTTGGAATACTCTTGTGGCTGAGATGGCCAGCAAAGAGCTGTCCTTGGCCGCACACGACGGGTTTAGCGAAGAAGCAAGACAGCAACACAGCCTCAAGCGCTTAGGATCAGGTTTGTCTTCAGCAAAAAGGATTAGACTGCAGCTTTTTTAGCAAAGTTTGCATCGGGGTAGCCTTTCCACCGGTCGAAGCGACCCTTGGAACACTGACCCACAGGGTAGCGTGGCCGAGCGGTCTAAGGCGCTGGATTTAGGCTCCAGTCTCTCTGGGGGCGTGGGTTCGAATCCCACCGCTGCCAGGACAGCCTTTTGGAAGGCTGCTGTGCCAGAACGCTGCGTGCACATGAAAATTCTGGTGCTTTTGCTTTCCTTTCTTTTTAGCCAAGCCAGTCCCAGTCTCTGCTCCTTTCTAATACAGACACCCTGTTGAAGTAGTGACACCATTAATTTACAATCATAGTGAAGTTACTTCAAAACAGGGAAAAGAACTCGAATAAAATAATAGCGAAAAGCAATAAGTAGTCTAAAAGAATGGAAACAGCCAATGTCACCCGTTGAAAGTTTTTGGTGAAAGAAAATTAGGAAAAAATGATTTGGAGTATACCGGCTAATACACAGCTGGCTGCCTTTTTCAGGACAGCCCCAAAGGCCCTGATTATTGAATTCAAGTGTGCTTGATCAGAGAAGGACTTGCAATTCGCAGTAAGGTGGGCCTCCAAGAGTAGGACTGTGAGAAGCAGGCCTCTACCGTGGACAATTTCAAGCCGTTAGCTTGTGGCGAAGCACGACAAAGGAAAAAGGTGGTGGAAAGATGCCTCACGGGGTAGCGTGGCCGAGCGGTCCAAGGCGCTGGATTAAGGCTCCAGTCTCTTCGGAGGCGTGGGTTCGAATCCCACCGCTGCCAGGGCAATCTTTTTGGAATACTCTTGTGGCTGAGATGGCCAGCAAAGAGCTGTCATTGGCCGCACACGACGGGTTTAGCGAAGAAGCAAGACAGCAACACAGCCTCAAGCGCTTAGGATCAGGTTTGTCTTCAGCAAAAAGGATTAGACTGCAGCTTTTTTAGCAAAGTCTGCATCGGGGTAGCCTTTCCACCGGTCGAAGCGACCCTTGGAACACTGACCCACAGGGTAGCGTGGCCGAGTGGTCTAAGGCGCTGGATTTAGGCTCCAGTCTCTCTGGGGGCGTGGGTTCGAATCCCACCGCTGCCAGGACAGCCTTTTGGAAGGCTGCTGTGCCAGAACGCTGCGTGCACATGAAAATTCAGGTGCTTTTGCTTTACTTTCTTTTTAGCCAAGCCAGTCCCAGTCTCTGCTCCTTTCTAATACAGGCACCCTGTTGAAGTAGTGACACCATTAATTTACAATCATAGTGAAGTTACTTCAAAACAGGAAAAAGAACTCGAATAAAATAATAGCGAAAAGCAATAAGTAGTCTAAAAGAATGGAAACAGCCAATGTCACCCGTTGAAAGTTTTTGGTGAAAGAAAATTTGGAAAAAATGATTTGGAGTATACCGGCTAATACACAGCTGGCTGCCTTTTTCAGGACAGCCCCAAAGGCCCTGATTAGCGAATTCAGGTGTGCTTGATCAGAGAAGGACTTGCAATTCGCAGAAAGGTGGGCCTCCAGGAGTAGGACTGCGAGAAGCAGGCCTCTACCGTGGAGAATTTCAAGGCGTTAGCTTGTGGCGAAGCACGACAAAGGAAAAAGGTGGTGGAAAGAGGCCTCACGGGGTAGCGTGGCCGAGCGGTCCAAGGCGCTGGATTAAGGCTCCAGTCTCTTCGGAGGCGTGGGTTCGAATCCCACCGCTGCCAGGGCAATCTTTTTGGAATACTCTTGTGGCTGAGATGGCCAGCAAAGAGCTGTCCTTAGAGCTAAAGAGCTAAACACGACGGGTTTAGCGAAGAAGCAAGACAGCAACACAGCCTCAAGCGCTTAGGATCAGGTTTGTCTTCAGCAAAAAGGATTAGACTGCAGCTTTTTTAGCAAAGTTTGCATCGGGGTAGCCTTTCCACCGGTCGAAGCGACCCTTGGAACACTGACCCACAGGGTAGCGTGGCCGAGCGGTCCAAGGCGCTGGATTAAGGCTCCAGTCTCTTCGGAGGCGTGGGTTCGAATCCCACCGCTGCCAGGGCAGTCTTCTTGGAATACTGCGATGGCCGAGCAAAGAGCTGTCCTTAGCTGCACTCGATGGGTTTAGCGAAAAAGCAAGACTTTGGATTACTTAGTTCTGCTCCTGTGTGGTTTACTGACTACTTAAGGTTTCGTTGCTGACGATTTGAGTCAATCCTGTGTTGATCTTTTCTTCCAAACTCATCCCAGGTTGACCGCACTCAACGGGTGTAGAGAAAAAGCTCCACGGCCGGCGTGACCGCTATTTTTTGAAGGTGGAAGGGCAGAAAAGGGCCCACAAAGGGCTGTCAGCCAGAACGCTGCGTGCACATGAAAATTCAGGTGCTTTTGCTTTACTTTCTTTTTAGCCAAGCCAGTCCCAGTCTCTGCTCCTTTCTAATACAGGCACCCTGTTGAAGTAGTGACACCATTAATTTACAATCATAGTGAAGTTACTTCAAAACAGGAAAAAGAACTCGAATAAAATAATAGCGAAAAGCAATAAGTAGTCTAAAAGAATGGAAACAGCCAATGTCACCTGTTGAAAGTTTTTGGTGAAAGAAAGTTTGGAAAAAATGATTTGGAGTATACCGGCTAATACACAGCTGGCTGCCTTTTTCAGGACAGCCCCAAAGGCCCTGATTAGCGAATTCAAGTGTGCTTGATCAGAGAAGGACTTGCAATTCGCAGTAAGGTGGGCCTCCAAGAGTAGGACTGCGAGAAGCAGGCCTCTACCGTGGACAATTTCAAGCCGTTAGCTTGTGGCGAAGCACGACAAAGGAAAAAGGTGGTGGAAAGATGCCTCTCGGGGTAGCGTGGCCGAGCGGTCCAAGGCGCTGGATTAAGGCTCCAGTCTTTTCGGAGGCGTGGGTTCGAATCCCACCGCTGCCAGGGCAGTCTTCTTGGAATACTGCGATGGCCGAGCAAAGAGCTGTCCTTTGCTGCACTCGACGGGTTTAGCGAAAAAGCAAGACTTTGGATTACTTAGTTCTGCTACTGTGCCTTCCTCTGTGGTTTACTGACTACTTAAGGTTTCGTTGCTGACGATTTGAGTCAATCCTGTGTTGATCTTTTCTTCCAAACTCATCCCAGGTTGGCCGCACTCAACGGGTTTAGAGAAAAAGCTCAACGGCCGGCGTGACCGCTATTTCTTGAAGGTGGAAGGGCAGAAAAGGGCCCACAAAGGGCTGTCAGCCAGAACGCCAGAACTTTTTCAGGACAGCCCCAAAGGCCCTGATTAGCGAATTCAGGTGTGCTTGATCAGAGAAGGACTTGCAATTCGCAGGAAGGTGGGCCTCCAGGAGTAGGACTGCGAGAAGCAGGCCTCTACCGTGGAGAATTTCAAGGCGTTAGCTTGTGGCGAAGCACGACAAAGGAAAAAGGTGGTGGAAAGAGGCCTCACGGGGTAGCGTGGCCGAGCGGTCCAAGGCGCTGGATTAAGGCTCCAGTCTCTTCGGAGGCGTGCGTTCGAATCCCACCGCTGCCAGGGCAATCTTTTTGGAATACTCTTGTGGCTGAGATGGCCAGCAAAGAGCTGTCCTTGGCCGCACACGACGGGTTTAGCGAAGAAGCAAGACAGCAACACAGCCTCAAGCGCTTAGGATCAGGTTTGTCTTCAGCAAAAAGGATTAGACTGCAGCTTTTTTAGCAAAGTCTGCATCGGGGTAGCCTTTCCACCGGTCGAAGCGACCCTTGGAACACTGACCCACAGGGTAGCGTGGCCGAGTGGTCTAAGGCGCTGGATTTAGGCTCCAGTCTCTCTGGGGGCGTGGGTTCGAATCCCACCGCTCCCAGGACAGCCTTTTGGAAGGCTGCTGTGCCAGAACGCTGCGTGCACATGAAAATTCAGGTGCTTTTGCTTTACTTTCTTTTTAGCCAAGCCAGTCCCAGTCTCTGCTCCTTTCTAATACAGGCACCCTGTTGAAGTAGTGACACCATTAATTTACAATCATAGTGAAGTTACTTCAAAACAGGAAAAAGAACTCGAATAAAATAATAGCGAAAAGCAATAAGTAGTCTAAAAGAATGGAAACAGCCAATGTCACCCGTTGAAAGTTTTTGGTGAAAGAAAATTTGGAAAAAATGATTTGGAGTATACCGGCTAATACACAGCTGGCTGCCTTTTTCAGGACAGCCCCAAAGGCCCTGATTAGCGAATTCAGGTGTGCTTGATCAGAGAAGGACTTGCAATTCGCAGAAAGGTGGGCCTCCAGGAGTAGGACTGCGAGAAGCAGGCCTCTACCGTGGAGAATTTCAAGGCGTTAGCTTGTGGCGAAGCACGACAAAGGAAAAAGGTGGTGGAAAGAGGCCTCACGGGGTAGCGTGGCCGAGCGGTCCAAGGCGCTGGATTAAGGCTCCAGTCTCTTCGGAGGCGTGGGTTCGAATCCCACCGCTGCCAGGGCAATCTTTTTGGAATACTCTTGTGGCTGAGATGGCCAGCAAAGAGCTGTCCTTAGAGCTAAAGAGCTAAACACGACGGGTTTAGCGAAGAAGCAAGACAGCAACACAGCCTCAAGCGCTTAGGATCAGGTTTGTCTTCAGCAAAAAGGATTAGACTGCAGCTTTTTTAGCAAAGTTTGCATCGGGGTAGCCTTTCCACCGGTCGAAGCGACCCTTGGAACACTGACCCACAGGGTAGCGTGGCCGAGCGGTCCAAGGCGCTGGATTAAGGCTCCAGTCTCTTCGGAGGCGTGGGTTCGAATCCCACCGCTGCCAGGGCAGTCTTCTTGGAATACTGCGATGGCCGAGCAAAGAGCTGTCCTTAGCTGCACTCGATGGGTTTAGCGAAAAAGCAAGACTTTGGATTACTTAGTTCTGCTCCTGTGTGGTTTACTGACTACTTAAGGTTTCGTTGCTGACGATTTGAGTCAATCCTGTGTTGATCTTTTCTTCCAAACTCATCCCAGGTTGACCGCACTCAACGGGTGTAGAGAAAAAGCTCCACGGCCGGCGTGACCGCTATTTTTTGAAGGTGGAAGGGCAGAAAAGGGCCCACAAAGGGCTGTCAGCCAGAACGCTGCGTGCACATGAAAATTCAGGTGCTTTTGCTTTACTTTCTTTTTAGCCAAGCCAGTCCCAGTCTCTGCTCCTTTCTAATACAGGCACCCTGTTGAAGTAGTGACACCATTAATTTACAATCATAGTGAAGTTACTTCAAAACAGGAAAAAGAACTCGAATAAAATAATAGCGAAAAGCAATAAGTAGTCTAAAAGAATGGAAACAGCCAATGTCACCTGTTGAAAGTTTTTGGTGAAAGAAAGTTTGGAAAAAATGATTTGGAGTATACCGGCTAATACACAGCTGGCTGCCTTTTTCAGGACAGCCCCAAAGGCCCTGATTAGCGAATTCAGGTGTGCTTGATCAGAGAAGGACTTGCAATTCGCAGGAAGGTGGGCCTCCAGGAGTAGGACTGCGAGAAGCAGGCCTCTACCGTGGAGAATTTCAAGGCGTTAGCTTGTGGCGAAGCACGACAAAGGAAAAAGGTGGTGGAAAGAGGCCTCACGGGGTAGCGTGGCCGAGCGGTCCAAGGCGCTGGATTAAGGCTCCAGTCTCTTCGGAGGCGTGCGTTCGAATCCCACCGCTGCCAGGGCAATCTTTTTGGAATACTCTTGTGGCTGAGATGGCCAGCAAAGAGCTGTCCTTGGCCGCACACGACGGGTTTAGCGAAGAAGCAAGACAGCAACACAGCCTCAAGCGCTTAGGATCAGGTTTGTCTTCAGCAAAAAGGATTAGACTGCAGCTTTTTTAGCAAAGTCTGCATCGGGGTAGCCTTTCCACCGGTCGAAGCGACCCTTGGAACACTGACCCACAGGGTAGCGTGGCCGAGTGGTCTAAGGCGCTGGATTTAGGCTCCAGTCTCTCTGGGGGCGTGGGTTCGAATCCCACCGCTGCCAGGACAGCCTTTTGGAAGGCTGCTGTGCCAGAACGCTGCGTGCACATGAAAATTCTGGTGCTTTTGCTTTCCTTTCTTTTTAGCCAAGCCAGTCCCAGTCTCTGCTCCTTTCTAATACAGGCACCCTGTTGAAGTAGTGACACCATTAATTTACAATCATAGTGAAGTTACTTCAAAACAGGGAAAAGAACTCGAATAAAATAATAGCGAAAAGCAATAAGTAGTCTAAAAGAATGGAAACAGCCAATGTCACCCGTTGAAAGTTTTTGGTGAAAGAAAATTAGGAAAAAATGATTTGGAGTATACCGGCTAATACACAGCTGGCTGCCTTTTTCAGGACAGCCCCAAAGGCCCTGATTATTGAATTCAAGTGTGCTTGATCAGAGAAGGACTTGCAATTCGCAGTAAGGTGGGCCTCCAAGAGTAGGACTGTGAGAAGCAGGCCTCTACCGTGGACAATTTCAAGCCGTTAGCTTGTGGCGAAGCACGACAAAGGAAAAAGGTGGTGGAAAGATGCCTCACGGGGTAGCGTGGCCGAGCGGTCCAAGGCGCTGGATTAAGGCTCCAGTCTCTTCGGAGGCGTGGGTTCGAATCCCACCGCTGCCAGGGCAGTCTTCTTGGAATACTGCGATGGCCGAGCAAAGAGCTGTCCTTAGCTGCACTCGATGGGTTTAGCGAAAAAGCAAGACTTTGGATTACTTAGTTCTGCTCCTGTGTGGTTTACTGACTACTTAAGGTTTCGTTGCTGACGATTTGAGTCAATCCTGTGTTGATCTTTTCTTCCAAACTCATCCCAGGTTGACCGCACTCAACGGGTGTAGAGAAAAAGCTCAACGGCCGGCGTGACCGCTATTTCTTGAAGGTGGAAGGGCAGAAAAGGGCCCACAAAGGGCTGTCAGCCAGAACGCTGCGTGCACATGAAAATTCAGGTGCTTTTGCTTTACTTTCTTTTTAGCCAAGCCAGTCCCAGTCTCTGCTCCTTTCTAATACAGGCACCCTGTTGAAGTAGTGACACCATTAATTTACAATCATAGTGAAGTTACTTCAAAACAGGAAAAAGAACTCGAATAAAATAATAGCGAAAAGCAATAAGTAGTCTAAAATAATGGAAACAGCCAATGTCACCTGTTGAAAGTTTTTGGTGAAAGAAAGTTTGGAAAAAATGATTTGGAGTATACCGGCTAATACACAGCTGGCTGCCTTTTTCAGGACAGCCCCAAAGGCCCTGATTAGCGAATTCAGGTGTGCTTGATCAGAGAAGGACTTGCAATTCGCAGGAAGGTGGGCCTCCAGGAGTAGGACTGCGAGAAGCAGGCCTCTACCGTGGAGAATTTCAAGGCGTTAGCTTGTGGCGAAGCACGACAAAGGAAAAAGGTGGTGGAAAGATGCCTCACGGGGTAGCGTGGCCGAGCGGTCCAAGGCGCTGGATTAAGGCTCCAGTCTCTTCGGAGGCGTGGGTTCGAATCCCACCGCTGCCAGGACAGCCTTTTGGAAGGCTGCTGTGCCAGAACGCTGCGTGCACATGAAAATTCTGGTGCTTTTGCTTTCCTTTCTTTTTAGCCAAGCCAGTCCCAGTCTCTGCTCCTTTCTAATACAGGCACCCTGTTGAAGTAGTGACACCATTAATTTACAATCATAGTGAAGTTACTTCAAAACAGGGAAAAGAACTCGAATAAAATAATAGCGAAAAGCAATAAGTAGTCTAAAAGAATGGAAACAGCCAATGTCACCCGTTGAAAGTTTTTGGTGAAAGAAAATTAGGAAAAAATGATTTGGAGTATACCGGCTAATACACAGCTGGCTGCCTTTTTCAGGACAGCCCCAAAGGCCCTGATTAGCGAATTCAAGTGTGCTTGATCAGAGAAGGACTTGCAATTCGCAGTAAGGTGGGCCTCCAAGAGTAGGACTGTGAGAAGCAGGCCTCTACCGTGGACAATTTCAAGCCGTTAGCTTGTGGCGAAGCACGACAAAGGAAAAAGGTGGTGGAAAGATGCCTCTCGGGGTAGCGTGGCCGAGCGGTCCAAGGCGCTGGATTAAGGCTCCAGTCTTTTCGGAGGCGTGGGTTCGAATCCCACCGCTGCCAGGGCAGTCTTCTTGGAATACTGCGATGGCCGAGCAAAGAGCTGTCCTTTGCTGCACTCGACGGGTTTAGCGAAAAAGCAAGACTTTGGATTACTTAGTTCTGCTCCTGTGCCTTCCTCTGTGGTTTACTGACTACTTAAGGTTTCGTTGCTGACGATTTGAGTCAATCCTGTGTTGATCTTTTCTTCCAAACTCATCCCAGGTTGGCCGCACTCAACGGGTTTAGAGAAAAAGCTCAACGGCCGGCGTGACCGCTATTTCTTGAAGGTGGAAGGGCAGAAAAGGGCCCACAAAGGGCTGTCAGCCAGAACGCCAGAACTTTTTCAGGACAGCCCCAAAGGCCCTGATTAGCGAATTCAGGTGTGCTTGATCAGAGAAGGACTTGCAATTCGCAGGAAGGTGGGCCTCCAGGAGTAGGACTGCGAGAAGCAGGCCTCTACCGTGGAGAATTTCAAGGCGTTAGCTTGTGGCGAAGCACGACAAAGGAAAAAGGTGGTGGAAAGAGGCCTCACGGGGTAGCGTGGCCGAGCGGTCCAAGGCGCTGGATTAAGGCTCCAGTCTCTTCGGAGGCGTGCGTTCGAATCCCACCGCTGCCAGGGCAATCTTTTTGGAATACTCTTGTGGCTGAGATGGCCAGCAAAGAGCTGTCCTTGGCCGCACACGACGGGTTTAGCGAAGAAGCAAGACAGCAACACAGCCTCAAGCGCTTAGGATCAGGTTTGTCTTCAGCAAAAAGGATTAGACTGCAGCTTTTTTAGCAAAGTCTGCATCGGGGTAGCCTTTCCACCGGTCGAAGCGACCCTTGGAACACTGACCCACAGGGTAGCGTGGCCGAGTGGTCTAAGGCGCTGGATTTAGGCTCCAGTCTCTCTGGGGGCGTGGGTTCGAATCCCACCGCTGCCAGGACAGCCTTTTGGAAGGCTGCTGTGCCAGAACGCTGCGTGCACATGAAAATTCTGGTGCTTTTGCTTTCCTTTCTTTTTAGCCAAGCCAGTCCCAGTCTCTGCTCCTTTCTAATACAGGCACCCTGTTGAAGTAGTGACACCATTAATTTACAATCATAGTGAAGTTACTTCAAAACAGGGAAAAGAACTCGAATAAAATAATAGCGAAAAGCAATAAGTAGTCTAAAAGAATGGAAACAGCCAATGTCACCCGTTGAAAGTTTTTGGTGAAAGAAAATTAGGAAAAAATGATTTGGAGTATACCGGCTAATACACAGCTGGCTGCCTTTTTCAGGACAGCCCCAAAGGCCCTGATTATTGAATTCAAGTGTGCTTGATCAGAGAAGGACTTGCAATTCGCAGTAAGGTGGGCCTCCAAGAGTAGGACTGTGAGAAGCAGGCCTCTACCGTGGACAATTTCAAGCCGTTAGCTTGTGGCGAAGCACGACAAAGGAAAAAGGTGGTGGAAAGATGCCTCACGGGGTAGCGTGGCCGAGCGGTCCAAGGCGCTGGATTAAGGCTCCAGTCTCTTCGGAGGCGTGGGTTCGAATCCCACCGCTGCCAGGGCAGTCTTCTTGGAATACTGCGATGGCCGAGCAAAGAGCTGTCCTTAGCTGCACTCGATGGGTTTAGCGAAAAAGCAAGACTTTGGATTACTTAGTTCTGCTCCTGTGTGGTTTACTGACTACTTAAGGTTTCGTTGCTGACGATTTGAGTCAATCCTGTGTTGATCTTTTCTTCCAAACTCATCCCAGGTTGACCGCACTCAACGGGTGTAGAGAAAAAGCTCAACGGCCGGCGTGACCGCTATTTCTTGAAGGTGGAAGGGCAGAAAAGGGCCCACAAAGGGCTGTCAGCCAGAACGCTGCGTGCACATGAAAATTCAGGTGCTTTTGCTTTACTTTCTTTTTAGCCAAGCCAGTCCCAGTCTCTGCTGGTGCGTGAATAACCTACGTGAATGGATTTAAAAGACTTTGGGATGAGATTAATATTTTAGCTTAAATAGCCGATTCTTTTACATTTTGTTTTGAATTTAAGTGCAGAAATTAGACTATAGATATTATATATATTATAGGCTACATATAATTATTATTAACATATAACCTAATTACTAGGCTATTAAAAAAAAAAATGTATAGCCTAGGCCTATGTTAAATTCCTGTACAGAGAACCCGTAAAATTCTCGTAATTTATTTAAAGAAAGAAAGAAAGAAAGAAATTATCACGAAATTGATTTAAAAACCTGGATGGATGGGAAAGATAGTAATGGGTTTTTTTTTTCTAGACACATGTCTTATTTTTAAATTATAACAAGGTTCATAAATGTTGTCTGTGGACTGTAGCCTATATATCTGCAACATAACGCACTAATACAGGTAGGTTAATATAATAATTCTTAATTCTGCACTTTATTAAATTCAAAACATTTTATTAATTTATTCAGGTTGCTATGGTCACGCAGGTTCGTGTATTAAACGCATGGCCACGAGAAATAAATGTTGTTCTCTCAACATAAGAAGTCGTGTTCGTCAAACATGTCCCCTACCCTACCTGCCATCTTTTTGATAATTTTATCATGAAAATATGTTTTATTTCTTTAAATAACACGTGACCTTAGGCCTACATATAATGATCACAGAAACAAATCCACAGCTGAACCGCGGCAGTAGTGGTGTTTTCGTAATCAGCGAAACCTATTTGAAGGAATCAGTTGAATGGATTGAACTCACTCGTTAAGACAGTGACTTGGCGCCACCTAGTGTCTGTTTTAGTTTCATATTAAACGTATTGTTTAATTGATTGACATTGACATATTTCTGCCTTTAAAATTTAAAACATTAATTTCATAACATTTTATGCATTTGTAGGCTTATTGCAGTGTAAATGCATTCAGTAATGATGTCTCTGATTGCTTTTGTTGACACTGATTGGATTTTTACTAGTAACAGCCCTTTATTATTTTAACTGAGTTTATCGATTGGAATTATATATATATATATATATATATATATATATATATATATATATATATATATATATATATATATATATATATATATATATTTTTTTTTTTTTTTTTTTTTTTTTTAAATGCCCCTGGACATCAGTTTACAGGTTTGTTTCTGATGCTGTCAATGTTGTTTTTGGTTTTTGGTTACATTAAAAAAAATGCAGTTAGCTCAAAACACTGAGGGCACACGACAGGCGCTGTTTGGATGAGCATGATGCTTGTGTGTTGAATGCATGTCGTGTGTGTTTCACTAGGTCCGTTCCCGTGGACACCTCTTGTTTGACCTAATTCTGGATATTTCCAGCCTAAAACGTGTGATTAATCCGTATCTAAAGCCTACACCGAGAGAACTCATTATAATCAGTTGATGCGGTGACTGTCCACACGGGAAGAGGCGTGAGGCGACCAATCTTTTACAGTAACCTCCTTCTATTCTGAATATTGGAAACATGCCTTGTATGCTTTGAAAGTGAAACCTAAAAAAACAGCGCGCATAAGAGAGCGATTGCACACTTTCGCGAGCTTCAGCAAATGCACGCGATCACAGATAGCAGGCTTCCCGGCCGAAACAACCCCCCACGTGAAACTGAAATAATAACGGTGATATAAGATTTTGGTCATATCGCCCATCTAAGTCATTCATCCCACACTATCAACAGGCGCGTCATGTAGGCTACACTTCTTGTACTTCGTTTGGGCACCACAAGGTGTCACTGTGGCCTCAAGCTTACCCCTCGACTACTCTGGCTCGATTGCTTTTCCTGACGTAAAACACGCCCTCCTCATTACCCTACGGACAAAGAAATGTATAAATAAATAAATAAATGTGAAAATAAATAAATGTATAAATAAATAAATGTGTAAATATATAAATGTGGAAATAAAGAAATAAAGAAATAAATACGTAAATAAATACATAAATGTGAAAATAAATAAAAGTGGAAATAAATAAATGTATAAATAAATAAATAAATTAATAAATAAATGTGGAAAAAATGAAGAAATACATAAATAAGGAAATAAAATTATAAATAATTATTTATTTGTGCTTTTTTACTTTTCTTTGTACTTTTATTTATTTATTTTTCCTTATGTCATTTTTAGTCCTTCATAGGGTCAGCAGCGAGGGATTCACATGCAGGGAAATAGTTAGGCTGACAGGGAAGGTTTTAGAACTAGAGACACGCATCCAAACTTTAGTTGAGGATAGTAAGAATGTGAGGGCTGTAGATACTGCTTTGGATGCGACTAGCTCAGGGAGTCCTGTACATTGTTTGGTTTCGGTTGAGCCCGTGCAGCAGGGCAGCTGGGTGGCAGTGAGGAGGCATAGTCGCAGGTCAAAACACCACTCTTCCGTTCCGATCAGAACATCAAACAGGTTCTCCCCACTTAGTGAAGCACCCACTGAGAAACCTGATGAAAGTGCTCTAGTTATTGGCGATTCTATTGTACGGAACGTGAAAATAGAGACACCAGCCACCATAGTCCATTGTTTACCAGGAGCCAGAGCGCCTGACATCTTGGCAAATTTAAAAGTGCTGGCTAATGCTAAACGTAAATTTAGTAAAATTGTTATCCATGTCGGCGCTAATGATGTTCGACTTCGCCAGTCGGAGATCACTAAAAATAATGTTAAAGAGGTGTGTGAACTTGCAAGTACGATGTCAGACACTGTAATATGCTCTGGTCCCCTCCCTGCTTACCGGGATGATGAGATTCATAGCAGACTGTCGTCACTTAATGGCTGGATGTCTAAGTGGTGCCCGCAAAATAACATAGGCTTTATAGACAATTGGATGAGTTTTTGGGGCAGACCTGACCTGTTGAAAAGAGATGGTGTTCATCCCTCCTGGGGTGGTGCCGCTCTTCTCTCTAGAAATATGGCACATAGTCTTAGAGTTTGTACTTGACTAACTGGAGCCCAGGTCAGGAAGCAGACAGACTGGCTAAACCGATCGTCTGCTAGCCGCCTCACGTCACAGAAGTCAGTTAACTCTCAGCACATAGAAACTTTTTCACCTAGATATCACACTATAGAGACTGTGTCTGTTCCCCGAACTAGAAAATACAGAAAACATCCAAACCAAAGTAATAGTAACAATTTAATTGATGTTCAACAAATAAAAAAATGATATAATACAGATAAAGACATGATAAAGCTTGGCTTATTGAATATTAGATCCCTGTCTTCAAAAGCACTTTTTGTAAATGATATGTTCACTGACCATAAACTAGATGTGCTTTGTCTGACAGAAACCTGGCTAAAACAAGATGATTACATTACTTTAAACGAGTCTACACCCCAAGATTACTGTTACAAACATGAACCGCGTCCAAAAGGTAAAGGGGGAGGTGTTGCTACAATTTATAGAAATATTTTCAGTATCTCTCAGAGGTCGGGTTTCAAGTATAATTCGTTTGAAGTAATGGTGCTCCATATAACGTTATCCAAAGAAACAAGTATTAATGATAAATACCCTGTGATGTTTGTACTGGCTACTGTATACAGGCCACCAGGGCACCATACAGACTTTATTAAAGAATGTTCTGATTTTCTATCGGAGTTAGTGCTGACTGCAGATAAAGTCCTAATTGTTCGTGATTTTAATATCCATGTTGATAATGAAAAAGATCCGTTGGGATCAGCATTTATAGACATTCTAAACTCTATTGGTGTTAAACAACATGTGTCAGGACCTACTCATTGTCGAAATCATACTCTAGATTTAATACTGTCACATGGAATTGATGTTAGTGGGGTTGAAATTTTGCAGCAGAGCGATGATATCTCAGATCATTATCTAGTCTCCTGTATATTCCATATAGCTAAAGCTGTAAAGCCAACTTCTTGTTACAAATATGGTAGAACTATTACCTCTACCACAAAAGACTGCTTTATAAATAATCTTTCTGACTTATCTCAGTTCCTCAGTTTATCCAATAGCTCAGAACAACTTGATGATGTAACAGGAACTATGGACTCTCTCTTTTCTAGCACTTTAGATGCGGTTGCTCCTTTACGCTTAAGGAAGATTAAGGATAAGAGTCCAACACTGTGGTATAATGATCACACTCGCGCCCTAAAGAGAGCAGACCGGAAAATGGAGCGCAGCTGGAGGACAACTAAATTAGAGGTATTTCGTTTAGCTTGGCGGGAAAGTACCCTATCCTACAGAAAAGCATTAAAAACTGCTAGATCTGATTACTTTTCGTCTCTTCTAGAAGTAAACAAACATAACCCTCGGTATTTATTCAATACAGTGACTAAATTAACGAAAAATAAAGCATCAACAGGTGTTGGGATTTCCCAAGAGCATAGCAGTAATGACTTTATGAACCATTTTACTTCCAAGATCGATACTATCAGAGATAAAATTGTATCCTTGCAGCCGTCAGCTACAGTATTGCATCAGATAGCACACTATAGATCCCCTGAGGAACAATTCCATTCATTCTCTACTGTAGGAGAGGAAGAATTGTATAAACTTTTTAAATCATCTAAACCAACAACATGTATGTTAGACCCGATTCCATCGAAACTACTAAAAGAGCTGCTTCCAGAAGTCATAGATCCTCTTTTGGCTATTATTAATTCATCATTGTCATTAGGATATGTCCCCAAAACCTTCAAATTGGCTGTTATTAAGCCTCTCATAAAAAAAACACAACTTGACCCCAAAGACCTAGTTAATTATAGACCGATCTCAAATCTCCCTTTTCTGTCAAAGATACTAGAAAAGGTAGTATCCTCACAATTATATTCCTTCCTAGAGAAAAATGATATCTGTGAGGAATTCCAGTCAGAATTTAGATCGTAACATTTATTTATTTCCACTTTTATTTATTTTCACATTTATGTATTTATTTACGTATTTATTTCTTTATTTCCACATTTATACATTTATTTATTTTCACATTTATTTATGAATTTAGATCGTATCATAGTACTGAGACTGCTCTCATTAGAGTTACAAATGACCTGCTTCTATCATCTGATCGTGGTTGTATCTCTTTATTAGTTCTACTGGATCTTAGCGCTGCGTTCGACACTATCGACCACAATATTCTTTTGAATAGACTACAAAACTTTGTTGGCATTAGTGGAAGCGCCTTAGCATGGTTCAAATCATACTTATCTGACCGCCATCAGTTCGTAGCAGTGAATGAAGAGCTATCATATCGATCACAAGTGCAGTATGGAGTAGCTCAAGGCTCAGTACTAGGGCCGTTACTTTTCACGCTTTACATGTTACCCTTGGGAGATATTATCAGGAGACATGGTGTTAGCTTTCACTGTTATGCTGATGATACTCAGCTCTATATTTCTTCGTGGCCCGGTGAAACATACCAAATTGAGAAACTAACGGAATGCATAGTCGATATAAAAAACTGGATGACGAGTAATTTTTTACTGCTAAATTCTGAAAAAACAGAGGTGTTAAAAAAAACAAAGCCATGTTTCTAGCATCTGTAAAACTGCGTTTTTTCATCTCAAAAACATATCTAAATTGCGACCTATGCTCTCAACGTCAAATGCAGAAATGTTAGTTCACGCGTTTATGACCTCAAGGTTAGACTATTGTAATGCTTTATTGGGTGGTTGTTCTGCACGCTTGATCAGCAAACTACAGTTGGTCCAAAATGCAGCAGCTAGAGTCCTTACTAGAACCAGGAAATATGACCATATTACCCCGGTTCTGTCAACACTGCACTGGCTCTCTATCAAATATCGGATAGATTTTAAAATCTTGTTAATTACTTATAAAGCTCTGAATGGTTTAGCTCCTCAGTACTTGAGCGAGCTCTTATCGCATTATAGTCCTCCACGTCCGCTGCGTTCTCAAAACTCTGGCCGTTTGATAATACCTAGAATATCAAAATCGACTGCGGGCGGCAGATCCTTTTCCTATTTAGCACCCAAAATCTGGAACAATCTACCTAACACTGTTCGGGAGGCAGACACACTCTGTCAGTTTAAATCTAGATTAAAGACCCATCTCTTTATCCTGGTGTACACATAACACACTAATACGCTTCTATTATTCAAATCCGTTAAAGGATTGTTAGGCTGCATTAATTAGATCAACCGGAACCGGGAACACTTCCCACAACACACGGTGTACTCGTTACATCGTAAGTAGAATGGCATCTACACTAATATTTGTCTGTTTCTTTCCTATGATCAGATGGTGGATCAGCACCAAGAGATGATGTCTGCAGCCCTGATCGTCAGCGGAGACCAGGACACCCAGATGACCCCCAGAGACCTCGATTAAAATACATTAAACTAAAAAATATAACTAAAAATATAATAAAATACCTAACTACATAATACTACTATTGTTAGAACTTGAAACTTTTGAACTGTTGGTTTCGTCTAGTCAGAGGAGAACTGGCCCCCCGACTGAGCCTGGTTTCTCCCAAGGTTTTTTTTTTCTCCATTCTGTCACAGAGGGAGTTTTGGTTCCTTGCCGCTGTCAACTCTGGCTTGCTCAGTTGGGGACACCTAATTTCTATCGATTATTGCCGAATTGATTGCACAGATACTATTTAAACTAAACTGAGCTAGACAATGACATCTCTGAATTCAATAATGAAATGCCTTTAACTGAAAAATGAGTGTTTAATCTTATTATATATTACTGACACTCTGTCCTCCAATTTGATACTGTTAAGTGCTTTGACACAATCTGTATTGGTAAAGCGCTATATAAATAAATGTGACTTGACTTGACTTGACTTTTTTTCTTTTTGTCACAGTACAGAAACACTAAAAAAACAAGGTATTTTACAATATGATGGACTGTTGTACTTTAAACTGCCCAACAGTAAAGTATTTTAAATGTAACAACCTTGAACATATTCAGAAGTAAAATGCAACATACACTGTAGTGCAGCCATTTACTAAAAACTTAAATTACAAAAGTAATGTAAAGAACAACTTCATTTCATTTTTAAGTTTCCCAGCAGCCAAATTTTCTCCAGATCGGTCCTAAAAGAAGAGAAAAAGCAAAGACTTGATGTATACATTGTATAGATGTATACAAATTACTCCAAAAATCATATTTCTGGATCATCAAGTTAGCTTAAAAGACTTGTGGACATATCTTGCATGACAGCATTACAACCAATCAATATACAAACAAACAAATAAATATACAAGTAAAATATTTATCTACTTATTGTGTAGACTTATTTACATCTTGTCTTATTGTTGTGGGCTTTATATAGGTTGGGGGCTAATTGTTGTGTACAAGAGGCCCTATAGTGGAAATATTACAAATGGTTAATGCCTTCTCCAAGCCACAATGACAGAGTTTTTGTCCCCAGGAAAGGAATTATCACATTCAGTTCTCAATTTAATAAATACAGCAACATTTGCCTCAGACCACCTAACAAATGAATCTGTGCAGTGGTATTGTGAAAGCTCACATTTCGCACTGAAGTCACTTTCGAATTGTGGCAGCCTTCGTTGTGCCACAGTGATGCAATCTGCCTTCGAATGCAGCCTTCAGAGGGTGCATAGTGAATTTGGATGATCTTCCTCGATTAAGGCTCTTTGGGGTTTTAGGTTTGAATCCCACCGCTGCCAGGACAGCCTTTTGGAGAACTCTTGTAACTGCGATGTCTGAGCAAAACGCTTTCCATGGCTGCACTCGACAAACTGTTTTTAA